>OX383895.1:18394134-20794134 GCA_947532125.1 Saturnia pavonia | reverse complement strand
AGCCACAACTTCGTCCTAATATTAAATGACTGCTAAAATGTATAATGCTTGCTTTAAAGATTTTCAACAAGAGCTATCTGTCAAAACATAAAGGGACGTTGATTAAAATTTCAAGTAAACTTCTCCAAGTACTTTTTATAGATTGTTTGACTATTACTCGTTATCTTGTTAATCCTACTTACATCTGATAGTTTCCTTTTAACTTCAATATATGTATTACTACCAAGAAATTTTTCACATATCCAAAATAACCATTTAGCTGGCAGGGGGCGGGGGGACACTTGACTCTAATCGCAAAATGGTTTTCACAGACCCGTAATATTTTTGAACGACCTATCTAACGACACCCCACACGATGTGATGGACGAGAAAAAAAACATTCCCACTTTACGTTTAGGGGAGGTACCTAAACAATTTTTTTTTCTATCAGTTTGTCAGTGTGATTAATATATTATATTATTAATATGTACTAAGAATCACTGAGCTAAGCAGCGGACAGACAGGCGGGCATACCGAAACTATATGGAATCCTTTTGACAAAGACATAAGTTTGAGAATATAAAAGCAAAATACAATTTGCCAATTGCAAGCCAAATTGCTTCGATAAGTTTTTTTTTAATACAAATAGGCGATGGCTTTCATTTTAACAGATAATAAAATTATAACACAAATCGTCCGAAATAGGTATCTAAACCCTAAAATTTAAACATCACCGTCTTATCTATATTGTCTTTTATTTTTTATCAAATAAATTTCAGTCAACGTTCCAGCAGTATATATCTAACACAACGTTAGTTAGGAACGATGTGCGTGCGTGCGATTTACAATTTTAAATTTCATGAAATTTCATTAATACACTCGCATATAAGTCGGCGGAATCGTACCTATATAACGAAGCTTTTCCAAGCCGTCCGTTCATTTTGTCCTGGACTGCGTTCGTACCCTGTTATAGATTACTGTAAATTCACTATATTCGGTATATCGTTTTTTCTATACCTACTGACGTTTGGAAGATTCTAGTGCTTTGTGACATTTAATTATTTTAATTTTTATAAATAGTGATAGTTCGTTGTTTGGAATTAAAGGTATGTTCTTTTTGTATTGCAATATCTATGATAGTTTTTTTATATAATAAATAGAATAAATTTTGTTATCTAATCCATGCTACGCATTTTTTATCTTATTAAGTACTGATGAATGACTAATGTAGTTATTTTAATTATTGTATTCCTTTTAATTTCTAAAACTAAAAAGTATTTTTTTATGTTATCTATGATTATATATATTTTTAATTATATAGCAGGGATTTTAATCGGCGGCATATTTTTTCTAATAGGTAATTGATGATAGATAATATGTATAATACGAACGACAGGTGTTCGCATATTTATGATAAACGTATCTTAACGTTTGATTCATAAAATTTATTTATAGATAAGTCTATGCATCATAATTATGTCTGTAAATCATTAAAGATTTCTTTATCTCAAACCATTGTACTTTTGTAGTATTAATAAAATTAAACATATTTTATTGAGGTAATATTAATAGAGTAGCTGTGCCCGCGGCTCCGCTCGCGTGGACTACAGAATGCCGTCGGTCGAGCGCATCCGCGAATTGTGCTGGCCCCGCTCAAAAGACGGAAGACAAAACTCCTTATTGTGGGTAATTCTTATAGGCATATGCTATCGCCGACTTTTTGTAGGTCTTTTTTAGATTTTTGTAGATGTATGTGGTACATTAATTTGATATATAATATGTCTTTGGATTTACTCAGCATAGGCCATTTAAGCGCTTCATAAGCGTCTATTTTTCCAATTGATTCACCATTATAGTCACCACTTATGTCGTATGTTAATTTATTTAACAAAATATATCATATAATCTGGCCGGGTAATATATCTATGAATTACAATAAAAGCATGTAAACCATGTAAAGCAGATAAGTGGTTTTCGAGTGAAAAGAATATAAACGAACAGAGAGACGTTGAGTTTTATAATATATATATTTTCATCATCACGCCATGTACTTACCGGTATAGACGGAAATGATGCAGCACTTGTCTCTATTTTTAGAACCCTCTCGGGTTTCTATCAAACTCATTAAACCCTTTATGCGTTAGAGCTGGATCCAAGTACTTTTTACAAATCTTTTCTAATTCGAATTTACAAATAGGCAATGACATGATTATCAATAAGATTAGTAGTTGAAAAGAGAGAAGTGGAATTCGTGTATGTGTGAAAGTGTTCGTGGGTTCGAACCCCGAGATGTACCAATGACTTTTTCGATTTTTCTAATATTGACTTCACTCGCACGACAAAAACTCATGGTGGTCGAGTAGTTTAAATCAACGAAATATGGATTCGATGTCCGTAGGTTCCAGCCTCGGCATGTACCAACGAATTGTTCCGAAATCATGTACATTTACTAAATCAAATTGGTTATACTTATTGAGTGACGGTGAAGGATAACATCTTGAGGGAACCTAAGCGCTTAAGAAATGTTCTTATAGTACCACTGTATGTGGGAATAAATATAGAACTGTTGATTTCTCGGCGTTTGAAATCGCCAATACGTCGTGGGCTGGAGTGGCGATTAATCCCATGCCTTCACTCGGGAAGAGGCCTTTGCCTAGCCGTGGGATACTATTATTATTATACTTAGCTAGTAGTATGCCTGACCGATTTCCCATAAGCGACATCCCTAGCATCATCCTATATTTAACCCCCTTAGTAGATGATTACTGGATACTAGAACACTACGATTGCGTCTGACTTGACCACGACCACCATACGCAAAGTGTAAGGGCACGTTGAATCGTGTCGCATTCCAGGTGCATATATCTAGTAATCGATCGGAATGGTAAAGATCCCTACTGGGTCACAACCACATACACTTGGTTAATAATCCCGACGTGTTCATAGTATAGTATATATCTAGTATAGACATAGATTACCACAATACCAGCCTATAAATGTCCCACTTTAGGGCACCAACACGTCTGTCCATTCAGTATTTGTAATTTCAAACACTGTGTACATAGTTCTTTGCTTTCCCACACGACAATTTCATTCACCGCAGCCGAAAGTATTATTAATCTACTTAATAAACTTCTTAAGACTAATGGAGATACGATTTTTTTTTACATGAAATCATAACAAAGTGAAGGATTTTTATAAATTCATACTTTTTTTTTATAGTAGCACCGGAAATTGACGGCACTGTTCTTGATGGTAAGCACAGTACTTCCAATAACAACAGTGCCCGCCGAGAGATCGGTAATCCATCGAAGCCGCAGCTGTCCGGCCGGTCTATAAGCCTCTCGGCAACTATATATACACTGGCTGATCTCGTAATACAAGAAACCAAACGACCACCAGACACTGTGACGGGTTTATCAAGATATCCATGGTGGTCGCATTCCACTCCACTGGATATAAACCGGCTAATTCCGGAATGTGACACGCTTAAGTGTGCTACTGAAGTGGATGTTACACCCAGTGTATAGTGGTCGCGATTTAGTCTGATAAAATTATCGCGTCCTACCTATAGTAGGTAAAACAGAACTGGAGATTTATTAATATAGATGAATAATAACCGACTACCATTCGCAAAATTATAATCTTAGAATATATTTTTTACACAGGAAGTTAGATTATCTAATTCCGGTTCGAAATCGTGAACACGTATACCTTACGTGCTGTCCTAATTCTTTCTCTACCAGTCTTGGCTTGCCACGCTGATTACGCTGATTAAAACGATATATGGGTTGAATGTTATTTAGTCGCGACAACTGTGTGCATACAGTGAATTAAAAGGGTTCGTTTACACGAGCCGCTTTTCGAAATTGGTCAGTATACATAGACTTGAGATTGCAATCTTTATAAAAATTAAGCTGTGAAGTTTTTTGTTTCCTATTTGTAGGAACTATCTGCAATTTAGCGTTAAATAGCTCTGCCCGCGGCTCCGTTCGCGTGGAGTACAAAATGCCGTCGGTTGTGAATCGTGCTACCCACGGCGGACAAGCTGGTTATTTTTAAGACATAAAGGCTTATTGTGGATGATCCTCAGAAGATAGACATATGCTATTGCTGATTTTTATGTAGGTCTTATTAGGATCTCAATTGTGCAGTACATTAATTTGATATGTCTCATGGTTTTCTCAGCGTAAGCCATTTGATACAAACTGTCCAACTGTGGGCTGATAAGGGATGATGATAATTATTATACTATTCTACAATGATTACTTAATTTTTATATGACCTCTATGTAAGTTCTTGAACTTTCGTTATTCGTAAAAATAAGTAGGTACCTATATATATTGTTAATCTAGTTTTTTCTTTCGAAACCATACTTAGGGTGGGATATTTAAAAGTATTTTTTTGTGTCCATTACCAACTCATCCGCCGCGTCGGCCGAAACAAGTTCTCGGAAGGGGATGCAGGGTGCCCCTTTTTAGAAATATCACTGCCTTGAGTCATCCCTTTTTTAGATTATCTCTGATAGTATTTTAGTTTTTTTTATTTATGCGTACATTGGTATATTTTGTTTTCTTTAGACTCATTAATTACACCTTGAGGTTGTTCAAATGCATTTATAAATACGAGTAGTATATCTTCTATATAAATAAAATGATTAAGGTTGGCTGTTGTGCGTGCATCACGCAAAAACCACTCGATAGAAATTTATCAATATTTTTTTTTTGTGTTTACTCCTTAGATACTTGTTCCTTATCAAAAAAAAAATAATAATAATATTAAGACATCTTAATTCAATAAAAAGTTATTAAAGTTTTAAGAAATTACGATTTAATCTGATGCCCACACGAGTGAAGCTGCGGGCACAGCTAATTAAATTATAATCGAAATGTATTTTCTGGAAGTGATTCCCTCTGTGATCTATTAACAGTGACAATATCTGTAAACAATACAAATAATGAAAAAAAAAACATGACAAAAAATTTTGATCGAACTTCTTGCAGGCTCTTCTCGAAGACTGGGGATATCGAACATTAATTAACAAGTGCTTGCTTGGGGCCTAAATTGAATAATATATTATTGATTTTAATTTTATTTTGAAATCGAATTCGATCTAGATAATTCACGTGGATTTTACATTCTTCGATGTTCAGTAGTAATTAGTTTTGTCTTTTTATTTTTGATAATACTAATATTATTAACAATTTATATTAGTGGTATATACCACCAAGTAAGAAGTATATACTTCTTACTTGGTGATGATTGTACTGATGTACAAAATTTCAACAAATCGTTTAAAATTAACAAAAAAAAAATTTTTTTGTTACGATTTCTTTATGTATTACTGAGCATTCTTATATCCTATCAATTATGGAATAACATATACCTACATTCTGTGTACAAAAAATCAATAAAATCGGTCGAACAGAAAAAAAACAACATAAAATTTCATAATAAATTCTTGAACAGTGATAAATATATGCCTATCAGGAAATTTGAAAAAAAAAAATGGAATGTGAAGACAGAACTACATGTTTAATAATAGATTTTAGTACAACTCGAAATTCATCTACTAATATCGCCCTTAGAGGAAACAAATCTCATAAATTTTTATTTTGAAGTGTGAGTTAAGTGAATCCTTGTTGAGTTAATACCACCGCGCCGCGCCGTGTTGAGTTTTAATACCAAACGCTTCAGTTACTACACACACTCACTGGTTTCGCGAAATGCCCAAAGGTGCACTGACATTCCCTTTCCTCAGCGACACCAAAAATATTTCTGTCCAGAGTCTCACGTACAGCCGGCCAAGAACCTTCGATAATATGTATGCGAAATTTCAGCGGGAGCGCGGGATGAACCGAACAATAAAAACTCAACCGCCGCGAGAGCGCATGACGTAACGTCTCGAGTCGTAGAGGTTTTATTGTTCGATTCATTCTGTGCTCCCGCTGAAAATCGCACGCTGAAATTTCGCGGTTATTTGTGAATATCAGAGAATTTGATTGACAATATCGTAAAATGAAATTTAAAATTACTCATCATTAAAATACATTTCCTTTGTAAATAATTTCATAAAAATAAAATAATTAAATAACATTATATTAATTAACATTTTATAAATTGATTTTTTATAATCTTAATTTATACAAAAATATTTTATTTTATTTATTTCTTATTTCGATCGTGTACTTACACGAATTTGAATATACTTGGATAATTCAAAATAACAGCCAAATAATTAAGTACTAACTTATGAACAATTTCGAACAGACGTCTTCTAGCCATGGAAAACATTGACACTGGCGAATCAGCATACTGCGCCTTGTTAACAAAACATACATTTATAATTAAAGTTACTAGGAGTTTTTGGCGGGATCTTAGTCTGTTATGTATTGTTTTTTTTATATTCCTATATTTTTTGTTTTTTGATCCTATACTATGTAATATAAGGCTTTTGCATATTAAAGCTTGGTTATTATGCACAAGCGAAGTGGATTGGAAATAATAGCATGGACCATGAATAATGCCACAAAAACTCTCTGGAAAGTAACAACAAGGGAGTCGCCATTTTGTTAGAATACTAAAATCATCATAGGATACTATAGAATTATTATTTTTGAAGTGAAACTTCTTATGCGACTTCCAAGCGTTAAACGTTAAACGTTTAACGCACATTATCGGTCTCTCCTCTTTGTGTGAGCCAGAGCGAGAGAGTAAATGTCTGTTTTTATGTATATTGCACACTGTTTAAATAAAATAGAAAATGTCTTTTAAAATGAAGTTTCACTTCTATCGTGTGTGAATCGCACACACCTTTTTTTTTTAATTTTGTTATTCCGTATTTCTTTTCAATAAAGAGTACTAGTTTCAAAATTCCAAATTAGAAGAAAAAGATACGTTATTAATGATACACGATCTTAAATATTATTTGTTTTAATAAATTAGTTATTTCTTTTGTTCCAGATAAACTCTCTACGTTGAATCTCATCAGTATTAAAATATGTATTTAGTTCTACTACTGACCGCTGCGGCGCTGTTGGCCGACACGTGCCGATCGGCTAATGTTAATAAGCACATGAAATTATTGTCAGAACTCAATGATCGTATTGATGCTAACGGTGAGTACCTAATAGTTTACTTTCTTAAATATTATGCATGTTATTATGGTGTTTATTCATGTGGGACTAAGAAAAAATATATTCTGTCAGTTCAACTGCTGTTCAAATTCACAATTTGCAAGAAGACTTCGCGTTATGCAGTGATTCAAGTTCTTGGGAGAACTGGTTCTCAAATGCAGCTGCCGGAACACACCTATAGGTGCTTGGGGACAGATTGTTAACTTAGTCATGTAGGCATTAGAAAAAGCACTACCACCAGGCTATGGTTTCATCACGATGTTTTCCTTCACCGATAGCTCAGGCTAATTGTAAAGATTCGAACTCACGTCGATCGACACGGTATCTGTACCTGATACCACTGCTTTATTGCTTCGAATTCTGATGTACTTCTATGATTGATGGACAGTTTAACACTTTTAGAGTAAAGTAAGACGATTTTTTACGACGATTTTTGAGAGCATTTTTTATGAAAAAATTGTGTTATGCCGCTCATCAATAAAAAATGTTTTTCTTGATAAATAAAAGAGTATTTTGCATCTGTCTGTGGTTATGAGATAGTGAAGATCCCAGGTAGGTTTCGACGCGCCATTTATAGTACACACTTTATTTAAAACAATTGTTTTCATATAATAGTAAAGTATTTACAAACGAAGAATCGGTACACGAGACAAAAGTGAAAATCATAAATAAAAAATAAATTATTCAATTTAGGCCTTAGGGTACTTGTGAAAGGCAAAACACTACAACCGGTTCGGAAAACATCTCAATCATCAAGAACACCCGGCAAGAAACTCGACGGTATGTTTATTAATCTATAAATAATATTTACAATTAATAACATATTAATTAAGTGAATGTGAAGATAGAGTCACTTCCAGATATCATTATCATCCAGTAAATGATCCTTCCTTACCTTTTGACAGTAAAACCGGCTTGAACTCATTGTCCGGCAAATTAGTTTGTGCTTCGGAATCTTACTATAGAAACTATCATTATATACCTCTGTAATCGATAACACACTTTATCTTCGTTGCTAATTTTCCCATATACGTACATTTGTCTTATTCTATCGCACTTAGCTTCTCTCGGTTTATAGCATAATTATTATTTTTTCTCTCTCTGGCCAACCTACCTATTTTCCGTTACGTTTTGATTTTGTTTTTTTAATGTATGGTATCTACCTATGTAATCAATTTCGCCAATGTCAAGTGTGACAATTTTCGTCTATTTGCGTCAGACACGTTACACTTAAATACACTTCAAAAATTTCAAACCAATTTTCAGCACAAACGAAACCCTCTGTAAACGGTGCTCGAAGATTCCTTGCGATAACCCATCGACCAGATCCGTCGTACGCACACACACCGGGATCCATCATAGAGCTTGGTTGCGAAGCTATCGGTGCACCAGCGCCCTCCATACACTGGTTTAAAAACGACGCCCCAGTTTATGAGGTAACATTTATATTAATTTCAAATAACATTTCAGAAAGCTCAAACTGCATAAGCTTCACAACATAGATAAAAAGAAATTATGTGCGTAATCTTTAGGCTACGTTCAGATGTAACGCTTATCGACGCGTGTTAATCTGTGATAGAATTTCGAAGGTATTCAGAAGACGAGCGCTAACGCGCACAAGCTCCTGCAGTTGCTTATCTCACAGTGTGTTTCGGTCAAATTTAGAAAATAGTCGTAGAAGAAGCTGTATCTTTGTGGTTATATTATAATACAAATACAGTATAAGCTCTATATAGCGACACTTAGGATTTGATGTCGTTATTGAGAGTTGTCGTTAAATGGAGAGAAGATAAATAGAATATTATTGAAGTGAAACTTCTTATGCGACTTCCAAACGTTAAACGTAAAACGTTAAACATTTAACGCTACCATGGAGGGGGTATGAAAGCACATTATCGGTCTCTCCTCTTTGTGTGAGCCAGAGTGAGAGAGCATTGTCGGTGTGTATGTATATTGCACACTTTTTAATACTTGCTTGTATTTGAGAATTTAACGTGTGTTAGTATATTATGTAACATATGTTAAATAAAATATAAAATATCTTTTAAAATGAAGTTTCACTTCTACCGTGTGTGAATCGCACAAATACCTTTTTTTACTAATATAATATGTATTTACCAATAAAGTATTTAATTTACAAACGACAAACATTAATATATCAATATTAATTGTATCAACAAATAACAACACTTATTGCGTATAGTCAACCGACAGCCGAGGTAAACACGTGCAATGTAATGACAATAAACAAAAGGACTAATCTCTTCGAATCTCCGGTACGCATGATGCCGAAAGTCGAGGTAAATACGTGTTAGACAATATAGACACAAAATAACAAACATAAGAAAATAAAACAGCTGCAGTTCTTATTAATTTCGGCAACTTAGAATGTAACGTTTATTGCTTAATAATGACGTATTGTTGTCGTTATTTAGAGTGGGTGTGATGCTGTATAGAGTGTATCATTGTATGGATAATAAGGTAAACCAACCAAAATCAAGTAATTTCGACGTTTTAGGGAGTTTGTCGTTAAATCGAGTGGTGTTAAATGGTGTTCACACTATACATTCAGGTACTCTTTACCCTGCCTAAAGATGGTAGAGTTCAAAAACTTGAATCTGGAACCGTGTCTAATGAGATTGTACATAATTGATATTTGAATTACAGTACGATATAGAGTCAAACGAGCTGATAGACACGAACCCTTCGTCAGTGGCGCGGATTACATCGACGCTTTTCGTTACGAGAACATCATCCGAAGATGTCTACACTTGTCTAGTCACTGCCGGCTCTAAAACTGCTACAGCCTCAACTACACTCTATAACATAGGTATGTATATTGGTATAGGTTAAAATAAGGAAAATATATCTAATATTGTGCTTATTTTAATCATTCAAACATACTGTAATCCGTTTCCAGGGCCACAAAGGTAATATACCACAAAATAATTTACTAGTTTTTTTATCGTTATAGGTTTGACTAGTGGCCACAATCTCACTTGATGTTAAGTAACGATGTGGCCCAAGATGGGAAGACTGGCTCTCAAGTACAGCTGCCGGAACTATTGTTTCTTAGTATAACTAATTTCAATCCACGCGTCATCTAGTGTTGAATAGCAGAATCAAATTACTTGTTACTTTAAACTTTGCATCTGTCATTCTTAATTAATGACAATTAGATGGTAGAATGTTCTAATCGCCAGTAAATTACATTATTGATAAATGAATTTATATTTAGTGATATATGTATCATCTGTAACTTAGATTACAGTATTGAACATATTTTCCCGTTTTATATGTATAAATCCTTCTACTCACGAACAGGTGGCAGCACGGAGCTATCAGAACGATCGAAGTTGTACCCGCTGAAGCCGCGCATAGTAGTGTTCTACAAAATTTATGTGGACACGATAGGAAATAACATAGTCCTGCCGTGCCGAGCGAAGGGACACCCGAAGCCGCACGTCACTTGGTTCGACAACTTCGGTGCCGCTATTAAAAAGAATCCAAGAATGAAGGTTGGTTTACTATAAATAATAATTTTATTTTTTCAACACTAATAAATAATTATCTATTTTTTATTTTCACAAATATGTTTTCGGCTTATTTTGTGAGAATAAGAGTTTTTTTTTTGTAGAAATAACTATTAAACAATAACAACATTTTTATACTAACTTGTATTTTTAATGTATGTAAATCACAATAGATGTCGCTTTACTAAATATGCCGCGAAATAATCAATCGTTTAGATCGTAATTCTGTCATTCCAGGTGCTACGTTCGGGTGAGCTCGTGATCAAATCACTACGCTGGCCCGACATGGGAGAGTTCACTTGTCACGCCACTAACATGTTCGGAACACAAATCGTCAAAACATTTATTTATCCCGCTAAAGTGAGTTGTTCTTACATTTTCATCCTACTTAAAGTTAAAGGTGAAATCACTTTTCGCTTTATTAACCCAAAGTCTGATTCATTTTATTTAAAGTATGTCATATATTTATTCAACGTATAAACATATCTTTACTCACAATTTATGGGTACCTAATAATTTACATCATTTTGATGTGAAAACTTCTTTAACACCGTTGTGGTTTGAAACTGATGAAACGAAAAAGCGACAGTAAAAAGAGACAACCATATACATCTATAGGATTTAGACTACGAGAGAATGAGATAGATTACATTTACATTATGCGCGGTTCATGCAATTTCTGATTTTCATGATTGCGATCGTCGTCGGATTGGCCTAGTGGTGTAAGACGACCAGACTTCATACGCAGTACGCACAAGTGGTCGATAGTTCGAATCCCGCTGATTGAGGAAATTTTTAAGAGTTTAAGAGTTTTAAAAAAAAATTTTTTTTCAAGGTTTACTTTTTATACATTTTTAAATTGAACTCTTTTTGCGTGATGGTAAGCAACGTACAGTCCAGAATCAAAGGTGACCGCTGGGACATGCGTATTCAACGACAGTGGCGATCGTCACATTTGCCTTCATAATTATATGACTGCGAAAATCACCATTTTTTTTTTAGGTTGTGGTAGACTTTGACTTGAAGCAATGTTGGTTCAGTGGTAGCGCGTACGGACTTCGCGTCGATTGATGTAGGTTCGAATCCCTGAAATAAGCCTGAGCTTTCGGTGAAGGAAACCATAGCATAGCGGTAGGGTTTTTTCTATTACCCGCCTGACTAGCTACCACCCTCAAGTAGTTAATCTGCCTCCAAGCACCAGTAGGTGTGTTCCGGCAGCTACACTTGAGAGCCAGTCGACTCACTCGGCTTAAGGTGTTACGATTTAAAAAAAATGAGACGCGACACGACGAAGCAATTATTGTAATTGCAAATTATAGTGTCCATTATTATTTTTTAATATTAATTTGAATACTTTTTGTTACTTACAGGCTGATTAGCGGCGCAGGTAAATATTTCGTCACATCTACTTAAATAGAACGGCCCTTACAAGTCCGTACTGGATAAGGCGTAAATACACGATCATTTTAAGAAACGCTGCGATTATAATATTAACATTAACTATTAAAATCTTCAAGTTAAAAATTGTATAATTCATTAATATGACTTATTATTATGTCAAAATTATTAAATTGTACAGTTATTTATTTTAATTTCATTTGGAAATGTAAAATGATTAATTTGAATACAAAAATGTTTAGAGTGATTAACTTTTGCTTTATAAAAATGACCAACTATTTTTACACGATTGAAATCTACTGTATTATGTTCGGTTTTTACAGGGAATATAATTGTTAATATAATACGGAGTAAATATTTACTAAATTTCATTTATATATGCAATTTCGTTCATAAAATCTTTAAATATAACATTTTCTCTATCAGATTTAATTAAATATATTCATTTTACAGTCAAATATAACTTTACGAGTACGTATTCGCCAGAAAATTATTGTTGTTGTTTAATTTAATACGAATCTGTCCGTCAGTTACGTTTTTTACTTGGCATAATTGTGTAGCTATTTCGTCATTGAAATATATTTCGTAAAATAATTAATCATTATTTATTTTACCAAATTTCCATTTTAAAATACAGATTTTGTGAATTATAATTATTGTATTTAAAATAACACTGAAATATTTTATCATATTAATTTGTTGAAATTGAGAGTATGTCTAATATCACGATTGGATTTCGAAACGTAGCGTTTTAACGCTCGAGTCGAACCGATGCTCTGATTCTTCTTTATAATAATTTCTAGATTTTATCGTTCTTTAACCATTTTATAGTCTATATTATTATAATCTAAATAAAATATGTGATGAATTTTTTAAATACCCACTTACATTGTAAAACTGTGATTTATATTTCGTTGCGTTAATAAATGTGAAATTTTATTAGTGTTTTATTTTATGTTACTTTTGAAACGAAAACTTCTTTAGCGCCGTTGTGATTTGAAACTTAATAAAACGAAAAAGCGACAGTAAAAAGAGACAACCATATAAATCTATAGGATTCAGCCTACGAGAGAATGCGATAGAATACATTTACATTATACGCTGTTAATGCAAGTCCTGATTTTCATAATTGTGATCGTCGTCGGATTGTCCTAGTGGTGTGAGACGAGTAGACGTTATACGCAGTACGCACAAGTTGTAGCCTATGAGAGAATAAGATAGAATACATTTGTACAAAAGTTTTCGGTGAAGTCACATTGGCAGTGTATCGTCTTATTTTACCAATGCATAGGCTGTTTTATACTACAAAGGTGGTACAAACAAGTACACGGGCTGACTGATGGTAAGCGACTATCGTAGCCTATGGACTACTGTCTTAATATCGTAATACCATAGGTATCACTAGCTCGCCAACCTTGAACCACCCTTCCCCATAGAACTCTGGAAACCCTACTCACTGCAGGAATACAACTGAATGTTATTTGGCTGCGATCTTCTGTAGGGTGGAGATATTCCATCAGTCGGGCTGCCTGAAGTAAAGGGAAATCTCCAAAGAAATTTCTCTGTACCCTGCCGCTATTAGCGTTTGACGACAATCTCACCTGATGTTAAGTAACGATGTAGTACAATATGGTAACACGTGAAGCTTCGAAAGACTGACTGTCAAGTACAGCTGCCGGAACACACCTATAGGTGCTTGGCGACAGATTTTCATTTTGAGTGTGGTAGCTAGTCAGGCAAACATTTAGAAAATATATTGCCATTATGTTAAGAGTTTCTTCATGATGTTTCTCTTTAATGAGCCTTTTGTTGTTACATGGAAATATGACTGTACTGTCCTTGATGGTAAGCACAATACAATCCAAATACAACGGCGACCACCGAGAGATCGAAATCCATCGGCGGTCGCCGCTTTCATGCCGACCTGCAAGACTCTCGGGTGATCACTGTGACGGGATTATTGCCAGGTGAATACAAATCTCGTGCACCCAGCTGAATATTCATCGGCTGAACCCGGAACGAGACATGACGAAGCCACTAAAACGGGTATTACGCCTAGTGTAAGGTGATCACGGTCCAGTCAGACAAAAATATCGTACTTCGGCTCTTATATAGCTTTCTCTTTTTATGGAGTATAGGTATGCGCTTGTCCTCGATCTCACTTGATGGTAAGTAAAGATGAGGCGATGGATTCTTCTCTTGTCTGTCAAATGTCTTTCACTCTTCGCTTGAAGAAATTATGGCGTAGGTGGTAGCGTTCACGACTTCACGTCAATTGACTTGAGTTCGAACCCCTGCAATAAGCCTGAGCTTGCGTTGAAGGAAAACATCGTGAGGAAACCATAGCATGGTGATAGGGCTTTCTCTAATGTCCGCCTGGCTAGGTACCACCCTCAAGTTGAAAATCTGTCGCCAAGCACCAATAGGTGTGTTCCGACAGCTGCACTTGAGAGAGCCAGTCTTTCACTAGGTTTAGCGTATTAGCATCTTTGGCCACATCGTCACTTGTCATCAGGTGTGATCGTGGCCACTACGTCACACCTATAACGATAAAAACTCCCAAGTTATAGGTAAGCGAGAAAACAGACGCCGGGAGAGAGTTCACTCTTTAACGGTTTGTTTATTGTGTAACGTAAAACAAAATAATCCTTAGAATCGTCCGCAAAAACATAGATGAAGCAATTATGACTCAGTGGTAGCATGCAATGATCTTGAGCTTTCGGTGGTAATGATTTCTGATGCCCGCATGTCTAGCTACCACTCTGAAGTAAAAAATCTGTCGATGAGCAACTATAGCTGTGTTCCAGCAGCTGCACCTCAGAGCTAGTCCTCCCCATTAGGCTAAGGCATTCATGTATTACGTAAGCAAACTCAATAATATTAGACCCCACTCCATGAAAATAAAAATAAAAAAAATTTGTAAACTCGTTCTTATTCGTAAGTATCTGTGTATGTCTGTCCGTTTATGTTATTTTTCACGCGAGAACCACTTATCCGATTTACATGATTTTATTTTAATTCATATCATGTTCTCTGGTAGTTTATAGGATATATTTGTTGCATAAAATAACATAAGAAATAAGATGTAACAACAATGATGGATCAATTCAGAAAAAAGACGCTTTTAGGGCGATTAAATGGATTAGACTTAGTAAACCATAAGAGATATATCTAATTAATGTAATACATAATTTTAAATCTTAAGAAGTCCTACAATAAGTCAGCGATACCGTATGCTAAGAATGCTAATAAGTATTTTTAGGGCACAATAGGCATGATGACTATAACAAAGAATCACTGAAATATTAATTTTAAATAAGTTAAAGAAATTCACCCCTAAGGTGGTGAAAAAGGGGATGAAAGTGTATAAGAAATTCCGTCATTTTTGAAGATAGAATGGGACATAGAAATATAAAGGGACTTAACTATAACGCGAGCGAAGCCGAGAGAAAAGCGCGTGTACATACGAGTATTAAAAACCCGTATATTCCAACCACTAAAGTCCCCCGCCGAGTCTGGTTGTCTGAACACGATAAACTCAAAAACTACTGAACAATGTTTCATATGGTTTTCATCAATAGACCAAGTGATTTATGAGGAAGGTTTAGGTGTTAAGCCTATATATATAAGCTACCTAGAGACTTTCCCAGGACAGCATGCGGACGGTGACTGTCAAGGAACAATTTTCTCTCGCAGGTCGAACCCACTCTCATATTAAACATCTCTCACTAAGTTTCTTATCATATTCCAGTATTCTTCAACGCTTACCGTATAGTTGAACTTTTATGCTACAACTTTAAAAAAGGGTAATTACTTAATCAAGTTTCAAGTCCGTCGTGCCTAGTTAAATATTAAACTTAATAAATAAAATGTTATTATTATATAATAAATGAACTGAACAATGAACTATAATTATTAATTACGTTGAAGGTTAATTTTCCGACTTGTAAAGATTAGTGTTGCGCTGTGGTAGTTGTATAACGTTATCGATAAGTACAATCGGGGAGTTAACAAGTTTATTATATACCTATATTTATTACTGATATTAAAGTGGATTAGTTTTCGTTTTTATTTTAACTCACACCACTTTTAAAGACACCGTATAATATTATCTTACGTTTACTATTATCTTGCTCATTTTCCGTCTTAAACTAATCTTATCCATAAAGTACGTTTAACAGTGTTAGTTTTTTGTAAGGAATGGTTTTAACATTTTAACATTGGTTTTAACATGTAGGGTACATTAAACAAAAATAAACAAAAATCTTAAAAAATAACAACAACAGAACATGCACGGGTTTTAATATATAAAACGAAAATATTATACCACATTTATCGATAATTCTTAACCACAACACTACATAAGCATGTGGTTGTAATCATTTTCGTAATAGAAACGTGCATGAGCCTACATTATGACAGTGAGCGTATAATCAGCAACGCTTGTAGTTAAGCGATCGCATCTTTACATATAGAGCAAGGTCGCTCTAATTTCAATTGGTTGTTAGTTGTTATATTTAACATATTTTTAATAATGAATAAATTTCTTACTCCCTTTTCCCTAAAAATCCGAAGTCATATGGAACCCTTACACTTTCACTATGTCCGTCTGTCTGTCCGGGGCTTAGCTCAGAGATTCTTAGTACTAAAAAGCTGTAATTTGGTATACATATTAAACACGTCGACAAAGCGGTAAAATAAAAAAAAGTTGTTTAGGATACCTCCTCTACACGTAAAGTGGGATTGTTTTTTTTTCTCGTCCATTTTTTAATATATTAGCTCGGCACATTGACTGTTCTGTCCCTGATGGTAAGCACAGTACAATCCAAACACAACGGCGAAAGATCTAAATCCAGCGGCGGTCGCCGCTGTCATGCCGGCCTGCATAAATATATCTTCACGTTACACTTAAAGGACCCGATGTCGTAGGAAGGAGGGAACACATTGGCCCGGAGTTGGTTCCACAGCTTCACGGTACGACAAAGATAAGTCATGGAGAACTGTTTAGTTCCTGTCGATATGGAGGTTACCGTAAAAGTGTGGTTCTGAAACACAGCGCGTGTGGTTCTCTTGTGGAAAAGAGAGGAGGGAATTAGATTGAACATCTCTTCAGAACACTCACCATGATACAGTCGGTAGAACACGCTCAGCGAGGCGATGTTTCTAAGCAGCAGCGCGTGAGCCGACACGCACTTGGTTTATTTATTGAATCTTAAGTGACTTTGAAATATTCCAGTCAAGGCGAAGAGCTGACAAGGATCTCGATTGGGTTTATCCTTTTTTCAACGCGCCTAAAGTCAGTGAGCCACTAGAGTGGCTGTTAAACCTGGTGTAAGGTGGTCGCAAACCAACCGGACACTTCTATCGTGTCCTACCATCAACTGTCATGACAATGTAAAAAAATAAACTTGGAACAAAAAAGTTAACTTTTAATACAACATGAAAACCTTTCTGCTTACTCTCATAAGTCAAAATGAAATGACCTACTTGTATGTAAGTTCTGGTTAAAATCAATTGAATTCATATCAGTTGAATCTAGATTTGATTTGGTGGCAAGTCACGATTTATTCCATCATGTAGGTACTTATTACATCTGGTTTATATGTTCACGCTTAACAATTCATCGTAGAGTACGCAGAGAGTGTTCTTTTAACTGCGTACTATGATGTTTTAGCTATTAAAATTAAATTAAATCAATCAAAAATATACTACACGATGGTGGAATAACCTGCCTCCCTTCAATGCGCGACTTTAATACTATAAATATGTTTAGAATTAATTTAAAAAATATTTTTCATGGCACCGTGTTTGTAGATTGTTTCGAGTTAAGTATTCATTTATGTGCTTGTATCTATTTTAAAAGCCTGCTTTATATTCAGTGTAAAAATCGTATTATGTAATATTATTATGCAACCTGATATTTTCCATTTCTTTTGTTTATAAATGCGACCTTTATTTTATTTTTATTACCTACATTTTAAGTCATAAGTAGTATTTAATTATTATTATTATTTATTTAATTTACTACATATTCTTATTGAATCGAATTTCGGGCACACCGTAACTTGCTCTTGGGTTCCAGCAGAAAATCAGCGCTGAGTGGCCTTTTCATAATGCCGGGACACGCTGCTGGATTATGTATATTATTCTTCTTCATGCATTTGTTTGTTTTATTTTTTTATGTAAGTATATGTAGAAATTAATTTTTTTTCTATGTACTATTTCTTGTTTATCTTTACGTTTATCTGTATGTATTGTATATTGCCGTGTCTTGTTATTGTGAATAAATGTTTTCTTTCTTTTCTTTATTAAATTAAGGTTTACATTTATTAATGTCAAAACGCTACTACTGGTTTGGAAAACATAGACGGCAAGAAACTCGATCGGGTTTATGGTATTTTTATAGAATATGTGTTTAGAATTGCTTTTTTATAGCATATGTGATACATTTACTATCATTTTTAGTGAAAGTATAGAGAGGAAATTACTCCCAGATATCATCGTCAATCACACCCTATAATAGGTATTTCGACAAAAAAATTACTTAACATGATTCTTGACTTATTATGCGGCAAATCGGTAATATGTTTAGGAAGTGTATTGTAGAACCACTTACAAGAAGTCTTATGCCAGGTTCATTGAATTGTGGAGCGTCCATATCTTTCCACATCTGAATTTTTCTTGGTTTTTAATAATAATCCAAGGCCAAAGTAGTAAATATTCAGTAGACCATATAGAGAACACTAGCAAACGGCCCCACTAAAAGTTTCAAAGCAAATAAATAAGCCATTCTGTGCAGTAAATTACTGGTTTTATAACTGTTATTAAAACTTGAACGTTTTGAAAGTGGAGTGCCGTGTTAACTACGAGATATTGCGATGTACGAGTATGACTTCAAGGATATAAGAATCATGGGTATATAGGGCACTTTGGTCCAATTATATGGCGACATCTTATAATAGAGACTCGTTTCTTTTCAACCTCTTTTCAGAACAATTTTTTTATTTTATTTAATGGTAACTGTGTTCATCCACAGTTCTGCCGTCAAGTGAATTTCTAATTAAAATTATAATCTATACGAATATAATAAAGCTGAAGAGTGTTTTGTTTGTTTAATCACACTAATCTCTGGTTTAACTAAAAGTCGGATTCGATAAATTCTTTTTGTATATGATATCTATATTAATAAGTAATAGTATAGGCCATATATCTTTAAGCTACGACCCTAAGGAGCGGAGCAGTAGCGCAGTTCAATAAAACTTTCGTCACAATAAACCTTATTGTGACTTATGTATAAGAGATAGGCATATGGTAAGGTGTTTTTTTTTTTTGATTTACTAAGGAGCAATATTATTGTAGAACATTGTTACGTATTTACGTATATACGTAAATATTACGTACACAATATTTACGTATCAGTTACCATTACGCCAGCGCACGCGTATGTACTTTTGTAGTATGCACTTTTTATTCCAACTTACTTAGCAAAAATCAATATTTAAGGCTAGCTGAGAGGTGTAGCTTAATGCTAGATAGCCTATACTTTTCCTCATGAATCTGGCTATCATATACATATAAAATGTTTTTTGAAACTTTATTATATTAATATAGATAAATATTTTTATCTAGTTTGATACTATTATTATTAAACATTCGTCCCGTTCTATCACGTCGTCTTAAGGCATATGTTAAAAAGGAACGGAACGAAATGCTTAAACGCTTCTTGTATGAGACGCATCGTTATGTTCTATTTTATTTCAATGGAGCTGCCTCCGTCAGCTCGTTTGACTTGTGACTATCAATGTTACATTATCGTGACAGATCGTACAGCTGAAAAGGGTTTGTAGACAAGGAGTGGCGAGACTATTGCCCAACTGTAGCAGATCGAAACGCATCGTATTATCATTTATTTACAACTGGATCACGGTTCATTTTATGGGTTTTAGCCGATTGCTATGGCAATGACATGAAAGTTGCTCTGCTGGTTTTTTTTTTATTTAATCTCAGGATCATATCTAATTTTCGCCTGATCGTAAGTATATATATTCACCGTCGCCATTTCAGTCTAGAGACCCACCACACTAGATTTCGGTTAAGGTAAACATCGAGATGACAGCAAAGCATGGTGATAGTGTATTTTCTGGCCGTTTGGATAGCTACCACCCTTAAGTTGAAAATACGTCGCTAAGCACCTATAAATGCTGCACTTTAGAACCAGCTGAGAACCATTTTGGTCCACATCCTCACTTAACGTCGAAAAAATTGTTGAGAAACATTAAGAAACATCGAAAAAGAAACGAAAGTATCTGATAATTCTAGCCAACTTTGAAAAATGTGATATACATACCTTAGGATCATCGGTACATATTTCACCATGTCATGGGGCTCCTGATGCCCTTGTTTATCGTTTAACAGTACATGATTTGGGTTACAAGTGTATTGGAAATAATAACATGGACCATGGATTGTGGGGTGTCACAAAAACTTCCTTGAAAGCTCTAGCGAAGGACCCATGATTGTGCTAGAACACCAAAGTCTAATGGCTGTAATAATCCTTAGTTCCGTAATAACGAGAATTTGTCGCCAAAGTGATAACGATATTAAATAAATAATACACTTAGATATGTAAAATCATCGGTGGAGTAACTTACGAAGCGTTACAGCTTACAGATGCGCCAATCTCGTGCAAACTCACACATGCAAACAAATCCAATACACGAACGTAAAGATTAATACACTAATAGACGCATCGTTCAACACATTTATTATGATTCGTCTAATCACCCAACATAACGGTATATAAGCTGCATTAATCCAAAATCAGTCATCATTCGGAATCCATCCTCAGAATCTACTATAGTTTACGAGTATTTTACATAAGTGTTCGATTTATTTTCCAATTGTTTTCTTAATCAGGTAGTTACTCTTTTTTTTTAAATTAGGGTAGAGGTCGTTATCGCTGTATTTTTTTATAAAACTAAGATGACAAACGAGCGCATGGCCCGCTTGATGGTAAGCGGTTACCGTACCCTATGGGCGCTTGTAAAATACCAAGGTGTCATACCAGGTGTCACTAGCGCGTTGCTTTTCCAAGGAGCTCTAGAAGCTCCACTCACCGCAGGAACACTGCATAAGGTTATTTGGCTGCGATCTTCTGTAGGGTGGAGGTATTTCACCAGTTGCGCTACCCCAAGTAGAACAGATTTCCAGAGATATTAAAATTAGTGGAATATTAATCCTATGTCAGGTTAGATTCTTTGCACGTACCAAAAATATTTTCGTTTTTCGCGTTTATTTATCAATTTTTATTTCATTAGTGGCATTTCGGCGCGAGGAATACGAGCGCTTGACAAATATTAATATTATAATACCATTTATAAACTGTTAACTTCTCTGTGTTTACTATCGGTAATACGTCGTCTGGTGTGGTCATTATCTTCCCTTAGAAAAGGAGATTTGTTCAGCAGTGAAGCTTTTATTGGAAAGTTCGAATACAACTTACCTTTTTATCTTTATACATTAAGGGGAAGATGTGGTAATAATTTTAAATACTTTATTGATTTTTTCTTTATCCAAGACCATTGCTACCGGCCGTGGTAAATTTTATTACGATACTAAACTTCACTGTTCTTTTGATACTTTTCTTTTTTTACTTAGATTTTATGCACTTTTTGTATAGTCATCTTTTAAAATTCAGTTACTTTTTTGGCTGCCTTTAAAATCTTTTCACCCGAGGCTCGGACTTCGCAAACCTTGCCCTAAATGCCTTTTTTTACTAATTAAACTAATTTCATATTATTATTTCAGATTTTCCAAATATACCGAAAATGAAGGTAAGTATATATGGTTATTTCTAAGAATACAATTATAAATAAGTACACGTGAAAACATATTTAGCTGTAGGCAATAAATTTGTTCTATCTTCCGCCCTTTCGCTTCTTAAGTACAAAATGTATGTACGTAATAACTCAATACCACAGATATAAGCGTGTGTCTAAGCACCGTTGGTTGGAAATTATGAAATCTTTTATTTTACAAAATCTGTAAAGCAAGTATTCCTTGCATTAGCAAGATTTTTATTATCCTTTACCGCGGGTCGAGCAATCATTCGCAGCACTGAGCGCGGAGGTGCAGCATAGTAAAATAGACCTTAAAACCTTATTTACAATGTGTATTACACAAAAGTTCATTTAAGCACATTCATTTCATTAAGTTCATTTAAGTTTAAGCATTTAACCGCGATTAGCGATAGCGCTGATTTGTATATTGTAAAAAAAAGTTGTGTGGGATATTTAGCAGTTTAGTCTAGAGTTATGTCGTAACACTCTTGAACAGGATTTTAAAACATTCAATAATTTTTATTTACTTGTTTCACGTATTATTTGAACTGATTTTGTTACATTACTTCTGAAGTGACTGCATGTTAATGTAAATTTGAAGATCCATTTACTAATGGATGTTCAGGAACAGAACTGTATAGCTGTGCCCCACGGTTTAACCAGTGTTATATTTTATTCCATCAACTCTCAACCGCGCCCGCGTTGCGCTGTTGGTAGCGTTGACACCCGTGTAGCTTATGGTTTATCTTACTTCCCGTACTTGGCAACAGCTTGCTAGATTGCTTTACATTCTTGGTTTCGGCTCCGCTCCTTAGAAACGTAGCTTGGAATTATATAGTCTATAACTTTCCTCAATAAATGAAAAAAAAAAAAAAAACTTACAGGTTTTTTGTTCGAACTATCTAGTTGTTAGCCTTAGGGGCCCTGGAGCCTTTGCGGCTTTTACAGCTTCACCGGGCTTGGGGGCGCTCAGCCGCGAAAGCGTTGCAACAATTCCGAGGGTGCCAAAGTGGCCGGACCTCGGCTCGGACTTTTGCTCGTGTGCAAAGAAGTCGCGATCTGGCTAATTCCCTATCATTCGAACTAAACTAACTATACATATAATATACATAAATTTTTTGTCTACACTAACTAGGCACAAAAGAAAAAAAAGTTCTCTTACAGAACATATGTACCTATGTGGCGTGCATGTATGTAGGTATAACACACGTGGTAGTTCCAGAGATTAGCGGGTTCATTTAAACAAACAAATGCTTGAACTTTACAATATTATTAGTATAGATAACTAGACAGGTACGTTTAAAAACCAAAACCCGACCAGAGAAAACATCGCGCTCTGAGAAGTGCGATCAATATTTTTGAAATGTGCTGATTAAGCCCTTTTATTTGTCACACAACACGGCACATTAAAAATATCATTTTTTTTCATATACGAGTTTATGTCCTCTAGAGGGCGCCATTTCGAATTCAGTGTGACGTCACTTGCCTATAATAGTTAATAGCGGACAATCAATACGTCTCTAACGATACCTCATTTGTCAAACTATGATAGGTAGTTTAGAAGATATACGAAAACAGTTGAACAAACATACATAGGTATATAGCCTCCTAAAATCATAACCCGCCTTTTGGCTTCGCCATAGTCGAATAAAAATAAAACTCACTTGTATATTTATCTATTAATATGTTTCAGTTTTTCATAGTGTGCGTTGTTATATTAGCAACGGCATTTGCAGAACCGCCTGTAGACAATAGGTAAGTCAGTAACATTCCCGTGAGTTTTAAATTTGTATGAAAAGTTCTAGAACGTTCTAAAATCAATTGTTTTTCATTCAGATATCTCCCACCGCATCAAAGAGCAGCGGCAACGCAGATTTACAGAGCACCAACATCGGTTGGAGGATTTCGCAGTACTAGCACTCTAGTTAGGTTAGTAACTAAGTACACCCATTTAATAAAACCTTTTTTACATCTAATGTTAAGTGACGATGTGAACTTAGATGGTAACACGCTAATTCTAGAGAAATTGGCTTTCAAGTGCAGCTGCCGGGTCATACATACCTAAACGTGTTAATGGCGAAATTCCATCTTTTAGTCTTAGCTAGACAAATAAAAGCTTTTTAGGTAATTCTGTTAGATGCTACCTACATATTACCGATTTGCCGTGCAATGAGTTTAAGACTCATGTAAAGCTAGTTTTATAAAACTAAAGGATTTTTGTTTATTACTAGCTGTGTCCGCCGCTTCGCTCGCGTGGATTACATAATTTAAAATAAAAGTATCCTAAGGTCTAAATCGGTCCAACCATTTCGGAGATTAGCGGGAACAATGATTGGATTTTGAAGCAATGATGGCTCAGTGGTAGCGTGTATGACTTCGCGTAGATTGACGTGAGTTCGAATCCTTGCAGTGAGCTTTCGGTGAAGGAAAACATCGTGAGGAAACCATAGCATGGTGGTAGGGTTTTTTCTAATGCCCGCCTGGCTAGCTACCACCCTCAAGTTGAAAATCTGTCGCCAAGCACCAATAGATGTGTTCCGGCAGCTGCACTTGAGAGCCAGTCTTCCACTAGGTTTCGCGTGTTACAATTTTTGGCCACTTCGTAACTTAACATCAGGTGAGATTCTGGCCACTACGTCAAAACCTATAACGATAAAAAATAAATAAACAGAGAGACCAATTTCAAATTCATATGAATTTAGTAAAAAGCTGTTATTTCGACATTACAAACATATACTTTTTTTTCGATCTGTCTATACTGTGTAGCCATATGGGTCCTGAAGCCTCAGACCACTTTTATATATTCACGGGCTTTAGACAATATTACCATATATAGAAGGGTGAATGAGAATATAATCGCGTCCGAGCTAATTTCATGCGATACTCGTCAAAATTGTACTGGAAACAATGAAAACTTAAAATATAGAAAATAGTTTTGTTTTTATTAGGTTTTTGGCGGGATCTTGAAGTGTTATGTGGTGGTTTTTGTTTTAATTCATAACCTTGTGTAATTAGGCCTTATATTATGTAATTTTGGTGATATTTTACTTGATTTACTTTGGTTACTGTGCACAAGTGAAGTGGGTTATAAATAATGTCTGGGGCATTGCCACAAAAACTCCCTAGAAAGTTTTGACAAAGGGGCCATCTTGTTAAAACTATATACGTGACTTAGTGGCAACATTAAATGAAAAGGAGAATAAGATGTTGGTTTGACAGTTATATGCTTCTACGAGTGTTTGCTCCAAACAAAATATCCTGTTAATTGTCTAATTTGTTTTCCAGGAATCGTCCAACCTTTATTTCTTCTCGACCAACAACGCAATACGGGCCACCACAGTCCCCGTCGTCCCAATATGGGGCTCCAATTTCTGCACCGCTGAGTCAATATGGAGTACCGCAGCTTACCTCCACCCAAGGGCTACCTTCGCCGTCTTCGCAATACGGTTTGCCCCAAGCCGGGTTCCATCGTCAATCATTGACACCATCAGCTTTGTATGGTACTCCAGGGCTTAGTAGTAAGTTAGCTTTTATTTATTTTTTGTATATTCACTCGCTAGTTCTCTGACAAATTGTCAGATACATTACCTTTTACGCTCATTTAGTGGGCGGAACTACAACTAGTGTTGTCTAGAATAATTAAGTGTTTTGAGTTTAGTGCTAGCATTTCGTTAATCTTATTATCTATATATAAATTGATGTTTGTATGTACGTTCTCTATGGACTACAAAACGGATGGAGCGACTTTTATGAAATTTTCAAATAATATTCATATTAGACCATCATGTAAAGTATGGTTGCAATCTCACAAAAATCTGAAGCACAGCAACGCGTGGCTAGGTTTTCTAGTAAGTAATAAAATCGAGGTTTTTTTGTAATACCATTTTGATTGAATTCATCTTACTAAGTAGGTACTTATATGTATAATTATATTACATAATTATGTTAAACTATTCCTTATCTATTTCTCCTTAATATATATTTATATTTATTTACATTGGTGTCTTATATAAGTTAGCTTTTATACCAATTACTTTTTTCTCATTTTTTTTTAATATCTCAGCATATTGATTTTACTGTCCCTAATGGTAACCACCGAGAGATCTAAATCCACCGGCGGTCGCCGCTGTCATGCCGGCCTGCAAATCCTAACTAACTTTATCCTAACTCGTTAGGGAAGGAGTAACGATCCACAAAATCGAATCGAGCTTACAAAAAGCATATCCCTATCCTCGCTCCGCAATATCGACCTTGTTACTATGACAAAATATTTTATTTTTATGGCACATTATTCTTCTCTATAAAAAAAAACGAAACCAAAGTTACCCAAGTATTTTGTATAATGGCTGGACATTAGAACTGCAATGATCCCGGAACACGACATGTCTAAGTTTACTATTATGGCGAGTGTTACGCCTGGTGTCCGAAGGTGTAACACTGGTGTAGGGTCATCGTGTCCTACTACCCACTGTAAGCTTCAGCTTGTAAATATTCCACAGTTAAGTGAAGGCTTTACCGTTCAGTAAAGTTTATTATTTTTCCAGGTGCAGTGAGCACAGTTCAACAGCAAAGGCAATATCTACCACCAGGAGTCGAAACTTACAACGGTGATGGCGGCAACAACGTAAGTTTTATATCTGAGTTTTTGGCGTAATCTGTCATGAGGTGGTTATTAATTAATGGCGTAATCTTGATTTGTCATGCGGTGGTTATTAATTAATGGCGTAATCTTAAGCTGTCATGCGGTGGTTATTAATTAGTAAACTTACCGTTATTTGACTCTATATTATGTAATATTGGCAGCATTTTTCTTGTTATAGTTTGGTTATTGTACACAAATTTTGTGGATTATAAATAATAACTAGAAATATGCATTTTGAGTTGCCACATTAATAACCTGGTTAGTTGTTAGAGCGATCATCCTGTTTAACTTCACTTTGCCAATAATTAGAAAACAAATTAAACTACTTTCTTTGAAAATTATGTATTTATGTAGGATGGAAAAAAAACCCGCCAAACATTAAAGCCGGACGCAGTTGTTTTGATGTGTAGCTAATTATTTTCTAGAATCTGAAATTTTTGTTTAGGTACTCATCTTCGTGTGATAGGATGATGAGTACACGAAGGATATTAAAAAGATTTGTTTTCAAACAAACTAAGCCCACTTGATTATTCTATTCTATTACTATTCATTTATGAATAGATTCATTATTGCTAATACGTGTAAGTTAGTAGGTAGGTATATTGAGATAAACATTATTGAAACCTTACCACTTCGTCATTTCGTCTTCATCTTAATATCTTCAAACAAATGTACCACTAAATTCTGAGAAGGTGACGCCAAATTTACGATTTATATTAGTGTCCAAGAGTCACGATCAAGCTGTATTATTAACTATATTAAAATTTCTTTAAAAATACAGTACCTATGGTTACAATCTTGGGCCAAGTTGTTAACTACGAAATCTCCAACACTCTCAATCTTTGTGATGACGGTTGAAGTGAGATCGAACTCTTTACTTATGTTTGACGTCACACAAACCTTTTACTTCACAAATGTCAATCAAACCTTTGCTTTGTTTTTCAGGAGCCAGCTAACTACAGTTTTGAATATATGGTGAAGGATGATCAATCTGGCAATGATTTTGGCCACCGCGAGTCAAGACTCGGAGACAGGGCTGAAGGTCTTTACTATGTTGTTTTGCCTGATGGAAGGAAACAGGTAAGAGTTATTACACTATCATATAATTAACACATCTGAAAGATTACCAGTTAATTTATTTATTGAAAATAATTGAGAAAAATCTTAAAAAATGGCAGCCATAGATGGTAATGTCAATTTTACGCGCATTTTGTGTGACGTTAAAAACCGAATAGTTATTTGCCAAGAACCTCTAATAAACATCAAAGGTAGTAAAACTTAGAATTACCGCGGTTAAGTGTCTCAAAAATCGATTGAAATAAAGATAGCGTTACAATCGCAAAAGTTCTAAACTTCATCTAATACTGTCAATATACAGGCCATACTGTTTTAATTACATTGGCGCCATTTTGGTTATTTTTAAAACACTTATTTTATGCATTTTGTGTAAAGAATTTCTTTTGAAAATCCACTGTAAGTCGGTATTACTTACCTTTACCCTTAATTCTGATAATCAATGAGTTAGCCAAGAATGAAGAAAGTTACTATTATAAGAACCGTTAATATTCAGAACTGTTAGTATAAATACTGTGATATATAATATGAAGTTCGTTAATATTAAAGTTGCACACTCGAAAACAAATGGATTGCAACACACATACAACTTTATAAATAGTTAAGGTTTCTATCTCTTATTCATGGTGTTCTTGTTTCATTGATCGCTGGACACGTTTTTTATTGGCGTTGTATAAATAGAGACAATTCATTACATTAGAGCTATTTCTAATATTTCACGATCAATTAGTATCAGTAAAAATCCAAGCTTTGCAAAAAAGCCAATGTTGGTATTATTATTTATTCCAGACAGTGGAGTACGAGGCTGATGAAGACGGATATAAGCCGCGAGTATCCTATGAAGAAACTGGTTTAGGTTATTCCAGGCACGGTCAAAATGGCGGATACGTCAACGGTGGATACACACACGGATATTAAGAATTTTTCCATTGATCTATTGGAACAAACTAAACAGAATTTTTATATTCGAAATGATTCATCTCTACAGTATATTTTTATATTATTATTTTCATCTATACAGTATATTTTTTATTTTTCAAACATAACCGTGTGAGTTATAGAATATTTATTTAATTTAAATTACACAAACGGAATTGTAAAGTAAATTACTTAAATAGCACATATGTTTGTATGAGACATTACAGGACTTGATGATGACAAAGTTGGCTTATATCTCGTAGGACTTAGCATAGCTGTAAGATATTTTACTTTATTTTTCAAAGGACAAAAAACAATTAATCGGTCTATTTCGAGGCAAAAATTAAATATTTCCTTTGTTTACACGGACTTATGAATGGAGGTTTGAACAATCTTGTTTGGTGCATAACTAATTGTGCCGTGTTTCAATATACGAAATAATACTCTGTAAATAAATAAACGTTTATAATGTAATTCATTTATTTCATTAAATATAAATACAATTATACACACCCATTGCCATTTAATTCAAAACTAAGCATGCTTTTGTTAGGTCACCTAAACAGATGATATACCATACATACATGCTTAACGTGGCCATA
Source organism: Saturnia pavonia (assembly GCA_947532125.1). Classification (NCBI taxonomy): domain Eukaryota; kingdom Metazoa; phylum Arthropoda; class Insecta; order Lepidoptera; family Saturniidae; genus Saturnia; species Saturnia pavonia. The sequence continues at coordinate 20,765,013 of OX383895.1, read as the reverse complement.
ACTTCTCTTTCAAATGAAAATATATTTGGCACGCCTTCAGCGCTGGGCCAAAGCCCGGTGGAGCTGTAAAAGCCGTATGAGGCTCCAGGGCCCGTAAGACTAACAGTGTAGCGAGCTTGAAAAAAAAAAGTATTTTTTATGAAAAATATTGACTTCTCACGACATGCTTTCGATATCAGCCATTTCCTTTTTAAGCTGATCATTTGACCACAATCTTACCTATATACCTCCTATACTTACCTACTTAATCTAACCTATTGAAGAGAGGTAAGGGCACAGAGAAATTTCTTTGGAGATTTCTCCCTACTCGGAGCAGCCCGACTGATGGAATACCTCCATCCTACAGAAGATCGCAGCCAAATTCATCAGAGAGATTCAAGGTCGGCAACGCGCTAGTAATACCTATGGTATTACAAATGTCCTTAGGCTACGATAGCCGCTTACCATCATGCGGGCAGTATGCTTTTTTACCAACTATATAATATAAAAAAAAAACGACTTTAAGTGATGATGTGGCTTATGATGGTAACACGCTAAGCCTAGAGGGGCTGACTCTAAGTACAACGGCCAGAACACAATAAAGTAAGGATCACACCTATAGGAGCTTGGGGACAGACTTTCAACTTGAAAATGGTAGCTAAATAACATATTTAAAAATCAGATATGTAAAAATAAGTAAAGTTCATTAATTATATGTGGAGGTTTAAAGCGTTTGACAAAGGTTTTGGTCCATGGAAAGTGTCTGACACTTATGATTCTATTTTAGAATAATATTCTACAAAACATATATAAAAATCAGCCATGTAAATTTAAGTTAAGTAACTCTTATTTTTAGTTACCTTTCTTACCTCGTACCTGCCCAGGTGTCACAAGGCGAGCTCCACAATCACGCAGGTATTTAAAGAACATGAGACGCTACTGAGAACCTAAGGTTTCATCTATGTGAAAATAAGTTATGTCTGATCGCTCTGGGATCTTACTCTGAGTGGTGTGTATGTAGAGATACAGTGTACGTGTGTATGTCAGTGTATCGCGCGAGCGTCTGTTTGACTCAAGGATTCCATGCCGGAGGAACGGACCTAGGGTTAAGTTGCCGCTGGAGAGGGTGCTCATGGTGGGTACAACTGAACATCAGGTAGATTGCTAAGCCAGTTTGCTAATTCATAACTTAAAAAAAACTTACCAATTGAAGCAATGCTACCTAAGTGCTAACATGCTGGAATATCACGGTCAATCGTCCGGGGTTGAAATATTTAGAAGAAACATTTAAAAATAAAATACAAATTTAATTTCGAGACCTTTATTAGAACACAGCCAAGAAAACTTAAAAATATTTCTTAAAAATATATATCGAACAAAACATTTACATATTTTTTAATTTAAGATTAATATCAGTAACTGTGCCCGCGGCTCCGCTCGCGTGGACTACTAAAAAAGCTTTTTCATATTTTTGTACGGAACCCTAATTGTTTTTCTAAAATAAAAGTAGCCTAAGATATTCCTTATAGCATCAGCTATCTGCCAGTGAAAGGCTTGTCAAAATTAGTCCAACCGTTTAGGTGATTACCCGGAACAAATAGACAGACAGACAGACAAACATTTTAAAAATTGTGTACCTATTACCGTGTACACTTTCATATGCATTTAGTAATAAGGTGTTATTTTAACACTACAAAAATACACTTAATTTTTTTAATGTACAGATAAATGACATAGCAATGAAAATATTTTTTATCACTGCTATTTCACAGGTGAAAAATCTGCCGCATGTTAAGATTAAGATGGACAGTATATCTGCATTAATTTCTGGCTGCTACAAGTATCAAATATTCCCGTGAATTGTCTTTTTTCGCTTGGCTTCAACCCCTCTAACCTAGTATATAAAAAACGTAATATATTTTATAACACACATACAGATTCATATTTCCATATGATTAGTAAGTTTTAATTCCATTTGAAAAGAATCAGTAACACAAATTATTAATTATCATGTGACAAATTATTTTTCATTTCACATGAAAAACAGCAGTGATGCATAAAATGTTTCTTGCCTAATATAGGTCTTAAATTTACATTCAAAACGTCGCTTACTATCCATTGACAACATACTCATCTAGAGGTCTAACGCTTTATTCATTAATTATTTCATTGAAATTATTCTGTCAGTTTGAAGATATGAAGCCTCGAGTTAGAAAAGGAGATAGTAGAAGAACATGAGTGTCGGCTATAATTGACAGCTATTTTTCATAGATCACGTACGTTGGCCGGTTTGATTTTTTAAATACAACTAAGGTGGCAAATAAACCTACGGCCGGCCTAATGGTTAGCAGCTACCGTAGCCTATGGACGTTTCTAATACCATAGGTATATCACTAGCGCTTTCTCAATCTTGAATCCCCTACTCCAATGAGCTCTGGAAACCCTACTCACAGCAAGAATACAACACAAGGTTATTTGGCTGCGATCTTTTGTAGGGTGGAGATATTCCACCAGATGGACTCCCCAAGAAGAAAGAAGTCTCCAAAGAAATTTCTCTGTGCCCAAGCTTTCTTAACCTTATGATTTATATGTAACTAAATATTTAAATACGTCGTCAGAGAAATTTTTAGCTTATTATTAGCCGTCTATTTGAATATGTTGTCAATTAAATTCACATAAATTGATTCGAGAATAATAAATATGAAGGAGACAGCTATAAAGCAAATATATCTCATCTCTATTTATGTCAAATAATATTTAAAGCACATGAGATTAAATGCCATAAAAATAATAATTTATTTATAGTCATTATTAAACATACTACAACATGACTTCATATTTATGAGTAAAAATTAATCACTGAGATTCCAATTTAAATATTATAATTATTTAAATTTAAAAATAATTATAATATGAGATAAAATCAATTTTCAAGTAACAATTCGACTAGCTTAGAAAGTGAGAGATTAAACTAAGCGAGATTTATTACTACGCGAACAAAGTATACTTTTAATTTATTGCAATGGTAGAAACTTAGAAGAAATTAAGGTAAAATAAGACATGAACTTCGGTTACACGATAAAAACAAGAAAAAAGCTCCAACAAAAGTACTACAAAAGACGGTATGAGTTACCAAGGGTCAATCAACTAGTACACTTTGGAGAGCTTAGATAACGTATTTTCTTAAAAATAAATTTGACATTTCGTTTTTTTAAAGGGCACCGTCGCTCCTCTACAAGCGACGGCAAACACTGGAAGCTACTCACGGCCAAAAACCTCATTTATAACCCATTTTCTGACAAAATTCCTGAACGTAACTCAGTATACACATTTTGTAAGGGACACAAATAAGTTTTTTTTTGTAAAGGTTTTTGGTTTTTCGTATTACACATGTAATACGTACTATATAAAGCCATCTTGTTCTATAATAAAAATTAACCGCAAGTAATAAGTAAAAGTTAATTTATAATGAAAGTTCACAAGTTAGTGTGGTCTTTGGACAAGAATATTTTGTATGGGACAGATGTTTTGTATGTTACCATGAATCATAGAAACAGAAGTTTTTCGAGAACGTAATCGAAGTTTCCCGTTGTGCCTATATCTTAGATACAATTGTAATATTACTTTCGTGTATGACTATTATCAATGAGTACATATGTATAATATGTCAGGAACAGCAAAGTGTGGATTAGTTGACTGACCGACTACCGTCTGTCAAAATTGCAAACATTATATAAAATTAAATCTGAGCATGAAAGACGTAACGTTTTAAATTACAAATATAAAACAAATATATGAAACGGTTTGTTGAGAAAATACGTTTTTTTTTAATTTCTATATATTTAACACTCGGTTAATCTACCTTCTCATCTAAACTTTGTATGATAATTGAACCGCTCCTAAAGGTTGTAGCGTGGTGTTATATAAAACTTCCTCAATAAAAATGCAAGAATAATTTGTCAAATCTAGAGGCAGGTAGTTCTAGAGTTTAGCGCTTTCAAACAAACGAATAAACAAAAATCTCTTGATGTTTATAAAAAGTAATTCATTCAATAACATTAAAAAAATAAGGAGAATTTATTACTGCCTCGTTGAAAAGTATATATATGCTTAGTACGTTATAGTACAGCCTACGTGTCTAGGTGCCTAGACTAGCTAATCAGGTGTCGCATTGTACTTGTTCTGCCTTACGAAACCGTAAAATATTTCACAAATATGAAAGGCACAATAACGTCAATGATATTTGTTATAACGGTAACTCTAATGATTTATAACTAACTACCACTCGAAATAATTTGTGCGTTTACTAAATTTAATAATAATAATAATAATCAAATGGAGTATGAAATAACAAATGGCTAGATTCGTAGGGATCAACAGAAGGTCTCTTGTTATTTTTTTAATCTATAAATCTTCTTTTATTCGACAAATTTGAATATAGCATGACTGGATTGAATACATTATGGAATACTTGGGAATCAAATATTGACAATGGCATAATATTCAGCGAGGCCTTTTACAAAAAAAAAATAGCACTTCTGAATTATGTATCAATTTATAATTAACCCCTTTTTCTGTGGCTTTAAAATGTTTAACTTTGGAGTGTTCGCTTATTTTTATCGCTTATAGTTTAAATCAATTTCTTGACAAAACCTGGCAACACTGTCCAGCAGTATAATTAATAAGACTTTATATAATAATAAAGGAGTCAAACGGTGTACAAGTTCAATCATTGCAGTAACAGTACATATTGAGATGCGGATGCGTCGCGCTGATGCAACTCGGCTCATTGTTATATCTGGAAACGTCGATAAATTCAGGCTCTCAATCAAGCAGGATTCGTTTTCATAGAGGCCTACCAATTTTTATGTGACTTTACCTCTTTTTTTAAGACTTAAGCCTAAGGCTGCCGTCGGTCCGGGTTTCCCCGGATTTGCCCTAGTTTGTAAAGCGTCCGGGGACCGTCCGGGCGGGGTTTTAAAAACGCGTCGGACAAAACTCGGGCACTTTTGCATCCAGGGAAAACACACAAATCAAATCTTATTTAAAACTATTGTCTAAATTAATTAGACGACTTGTATGTTGACTACGTTACGATTTAAATTTAATGTAGCATTACTTAGCCAACACAGACAATTTTTTTATTGTTAATATAATGCCAAAAAGAAGAGATTTACTAATTACATTTCTAATTAGATTAACTTACAAAGTATAGTTTGTTAATAATTAGTTAGGTATTTAATATGTTTTGCTGTATTATGGGCTTTAAAATGACAAAATAAATTAAGAACAATCTGTTTAATTTTAATTTTTATTTTGATTAAATACAATTTTTGAGAAGTTCGTGAAGAAAACTATATTTTCCTCAAATGTCCGGGGATTTTTAAATTACTGTCCCGGCGTCATCAATTTAGGTGATGACAGCCCTACATAAAATTTGCTTTAACTGTTGTAACTTACCCCAATTTTTGTTTGACTTTTCTCCAATTTTTGTGTGACTTTACCTCAAATTTTGTGTGACTTTACCCCAATTTTTGTGTGACTTTACCTCAAAATTTGTGTGACTTTACCCCAATTTTTGTGTGACTTTACTTATCACTAAAATAAAGTCTGTACTGCCAATTCTAGGGCAGGCGAGTCGAGGACGACAGTAGTAGTAGTTGTTCGAAAAAGACAAAACATGAAGGTATAAAATTTAAACACAAAATACTTCAGAGATAATTCAAATACAATTACTTAAAGTGAAATAAGTATCTCTTCGACAAATTTTTACGGGATCTTGATCTATCATGTAGTGGTGTTTATTTTAATTAAATTTTAACTTAATAATTATGTTTTTTGGTCCTATATTTTATGTGATATATTTTGGCTATTGTGCACAAGTGAAATGGATTATAAATAATAACTGGGAAAATGCATTTTGAGTTGCCACAAAAACTCCCTGGACAATTTTAACAAGGGAGCCACCATCTTGTCAGAGCACAACTTCTAGAATAAACCAGGATGATGATTCGAGTGGGAGGGTATTTTTAAAGCTTTGTATGTGTTTTTTTATCATTTTAAAAAATGTAGTGGTAATATAAACGAAACTTACGCATTAGTCCTCGATATGTCCCTGATATCGAAAACGAATTTATCTTCTTTCTTTATATAAATCATTGAGGCTTCGAACACACCTCGGCCGGGGCCGACGGCAACCTGAAAATAATGTTTTTTATCAACTACGACTTTAATGACCCGTTATTCGTAGTTTAATATTTTTGAGAATTCAATATTTTGCACAAGTGACTATATGCTGAATGACGTAAGCGCGACTCTAATTATGGTCTGCGAGGTCCGGGAGCAGAACAACACCGACCAATAAGCTTAAAGCTACAATGCGTTTTTTTATCCCAACAGAGCTAAATGGAATTTCATGAGTTGATAGTTTAATGTGTTTTTTAAAATAGCGATGACACCGATAGGAACTAATCGTAAAACCGTTCTAAATATTATTCTTATTGATAAGTTTTTCTAAAAAACATTGAATCCTCTAAAGGTAAAGGCCGAATGAGGCAGACAAAATCGGTCTCTCGTGGCCCAACTGCAGCATCCTTTTTTTTTCTTTTGTAAGTTGTTCCTCAGTTATACATTTTATAGTTTCTTGAATTATGTCATGATAATGGTTAATTATAGAGTACATTGAAAAACACAACATATTTCAATAAGTAAATAAAAACCCGTAATTCAGTATTTAAAATCTGACGATTCTAATAATTGTACCGTAAAATATACGTTATCTCAACACTACAGAAAGAAATGTGGCAACATTATTTTCCAGATTGACATTCGTGATTGTCAATTTACTCCGTGAGAATAAAAAACGCAGTATAGTCTGTTTTAAACTGCTACACATGAGATTATTCTACCAAGATAGATTTAACGACAATGCATTTAAAAAACTATACAGTCAATCGAAACTATTACTTTAACGCATTTTAACCCAATTATTTTGCCAATATCTACCAATTAAATTCAAAGAAGTTTCACTACAACCGTGTGTAAAGATTAACACGTACACTCTTTTTTCAATATAAGTAGTATTTTGATTACCACATTAATAAAGACAACAGTATATTGATCTTAAGATAAGTATTATCTTAATACTGTGTATATCTGTGCACACCCGCCGCCCAACGTACCACAAACCATCAGGAGGGCCGCGCTTACAGGACTAGGTTAAAATCATTCTGTGCGTTATGACGCCTTTCCAGCACACATATTGATGAATTGACTATTTTACCTACACTTTGCTGGCCCATACATATTATTATAAATATGAACTAAAAGTTATATTCGAATCAATCACGAGTCAAATGTATCTAAGATTATTAGGCACAACGGGAAACTTGATTATTGCCTGCGTATTGTTTACTCAAGTAAAACAAAAGTCTTATACAATAAAACCATGCAATATGAATAAAGGTTATAAAGCGCTAGATGGTGTTTCATTAAATAATATTAATTGAAATATCAATTAACATTAAAAGTATGTTGTTATTAGTAATCAAGTTGAAAATCTGCCGTCGAGCACCAATCGGTGGTTTCCGGCACCTGCACTTGAGAGCTAGTCGACCCACTAGGTTTAGCGTGTTACTATCTTTAGCCACGTCAACCCATGGGATGAGATTGTGTTCAAACGCTAAAAACTATAGAGTATAAAAAAAAACTTAGGCAGCCATTAGCAAAAACCCTATCACCATACAAAAAAAGCTCTTTCACCATCCAAAACCCTACAACCATTCAAAAGAACGTACCAAAATGCCTTATCACCATACAAAATGCCCTATCACCATGCAAAATGACGTATCACCATACAAGTTGCCCTATCACCATGCAAAATGCCCTATCATCATGCAAAATGCCCTATCCCCATACAAAATGCACTATAACCATACAAAATGCCCTATCACCATACAAAATGCCCTATTACCATACAAAATATCTTATCACCATACAAAATGCCCTGCTTATCATTTTGCAAAAAGTATGTTTCAACAATGGCTGTGGTTTAGATTACCTTGAGCTGCCAGTTTTCACGTTCGACCTGGACCCCCTTGCCGAACTTGCCGACGTAGCCGTCGGCGTCTTTCGCTTCGACGAACGAAAGCATCCTTGTGTTCGCCTTCGCCCGGGACACGTACGCTATCTCGATCAGAGTGCGCTTACTACATTTCGACCTATTATATTATATTACATTTATATATATATATTATATATCTATTATATTACAATTGCAAAATATTCGTTCTTTTGTCGGGTTTCAGTTTGAAGGTTGTGGTCGTCGTCAGTCCTCAGGAGTAGGTAGCCTATTACTCTAACAGGCCCCAGAACTCATTTTTGGTGTTGAGTGTTGGTGTTGATCCTTGAGATAGCTTCGAAATGATCTCAAATTGGCTTATTAAGAAACTCTTTGTGTCGATCCTGTGTACGTACCCAGTCAATATCTATATAAATATTATAAAGCTCAAGAGATTCTTTAAACACGCTAAGCTGTAGAACTGCCAGTCAGATTTGAAAAATTATTTCATGAGATTACATATTTATTGAAGATAAATATGAGGCTTATAGGCTATTTAACTTCACGCTAGCAACCTAAGGAGCGAGTAGTAGCTATGAACTTCAAGCAGTCTGTCAAGCTGTAGGCAAGCACGGAGAGTGAGACCGAGTACGTCGGAGGCGACGCGGTGAACACGAGAGAAACCGTAGGTCACGGTTAGTAATGTAATAAAAAGGATTTGAACGTACCTAACGGTCTCAGTAAGGGAGTTGATAAAGCCGACAAAAGATTCGGCCGCTCTGCGGTAGAGGGAATCAGACTCGGTCACGTTGATCCACTTCAAGCACGCACACCAGTGGGGTTCGATTCCCGCTTCACTGCACGACCTGTTCCTCGGTATCTGCAAATTTGTTTTTGAAATGTTACGATGTGATCATCTTCACCGTATTAATAAGCCTATACTGACCGTCCTAACTTGAAAGGGCTGTGCTATATATATTTTGTACTACAATAGGCAGCCGGTTCAAATTTTGACACAACATGTTTCATTATATCACACAGAGAAATCTCTGGAGAAATTTATTCCTCTCTCTACTTAGACCAGTCCGACTGGTGGAATATCTCCACCCTACAGACGGTTGAAGCCAAATAACCTTGTGTTATTCCTGCGGTGAATAGGAGTTCCATAGCTCCTTGGAGTAGAGGGGTTCAAGGTCGGCAACGCGATAGTGATACCTATGATATTACATGCTTCCATAGGCTATGGTAACCGCTTACGATCAGACAAGCCCCATGCTTGTTTTCCGTCTTTGTTGTATAAACAAAAATACGACTTCTTTGATGTAACACAACAAACATGACCATATTTTAATGTAAAATATTAAAGCTCCACAAAAAACAACTTAATTATTTTTTTTTACAAAAATGCTTACAATTTTATTTTATTTTGGTATTGTAATTGTAGTCTACAGTTGAGATTATAAGTATTCTTTAAGATGATATTTCATTTTATAGATGTCGCGTAATTCTTTTTCCTTTACTAAATACTTAATTTCTTTATCGAGCAAACCGCAAATCCTAATAATACACAAATTGTATTATAACCATATAGGAAAAAATTGGTAAGCGTTCTTGAAACGTTTAATTAACATTTATTTCATGTGGGATATAATAGTTAAAAGTGAAGTTCCAAAAACAACTTACCGGTTCGAAAAGGGTCAGTCCTCTGGTTAAATCGGCACCATTAATTTTATAAGGGTTCCAGTGCTGAGTGAGGTCCATAGCATCGAGTAACGTCGCGTATATATCATGAGGAGTTGTCAAGGCGTGAGCGTTCTGGAGTAGCGCGGGCCTGATGCCAGGTCTCGCTCTGACCAGCAGTTCCGGCAGTACGAACACCATCAGCGGGAGACGTTCTTCCAGCTTCCCTTGCAGTGTGTCGCGAACCTTCGCGTATCTACAAGTTTTATTACTATAGGCACGTTACTTAAAAACAAATGTGTTATACAACCGGCCGAGCACGATGCTCATCTGATCTCGATACTTGCACGCACGCGTACACATATACATATATAACAGAAAGAGACAGAGAGAAAGAGAGAGAGAGAGAGAGCGAGAAAGTCGCCTGGAGGGGGCATAACGTGTTTCCTTACGTGACGATTTCTACAAGTCAACCCTTATCGTAAGCCGCGTAAGGGAATTTCGTTACGAAAATGATGAAAGTCACTTTTTATATATTTTCTTATACAACTTAATATACGTACTCGCATAATGGTAATGGGCTACCGTAGAGTACGGAAGGTATAACACTAAAGGTACGATTAGAGCGTTGCCGACCTTGAACCCTCATTCCCCAGGGAACTCTGAAAACCCTACTCTGCAGGAACACAACACAAGGTCATTTGTCTGCGACCTTCTGTAGGGCAGAGGTATTCCACCAGTCGGGCTGCCCCAAGTAGACAGAAATATAGAAAGAACTTCTCCGTGCTCTACATCTCTCATATTGTAACAGAGTATTATTTAAATGTCGATATTTGAAAAATATAAATGCTTAGTTGTGCGGTAAATAAGTACTAATTATAATCCATTAAGGATTCTGTCAAATGGCGCTGTTTTTTGTTAGTAAAATCGCGAAAAAGTATGTTTGCACGATCATATTATATAAATAGACCATAATATACATAGAATAGAAATCTTAAATCTGTCCTTAAATGATTATACATTCGATCACTTTTTTGAGTAACTGCACGTCACTATTCAAAATAAAGAACAGCAATCTACTCTTTCAAACGTAGTTATTAATTTATAAGAAACTACATGAGCGGGGAAACGTCAAAACGGCCATCACAGCGTGCCGCTATTATCATATTTATATGTCTACGATGTATGTAATGTAAATGTTGTGATTGCGTTAAGATACCTAATGTATTTTGTTTACCAAATGTAATGTTTTTGTAAGTATGTTAAGTATAAAGTCTCCACTCGCGAGCTTAATGAAATAAATAATACTCGACAACTGTCTTGTTCTTTGTTTTTACCCGGTACAACTAACCGTGGCCCGTGGTCCCCCAGCACGAGGAGCAGGGTGTCCCGGAGAGCGCCTCCCTCCTTGAGGCCTCGCAGGAACTCGACAGTGTCCTCATCGGCCGTCGATATCATGTTGAAATCGTCATGGGTTATGTCCGCGATGAATGTGAAGCAAAAACGCTTGCCGTCAAGGCGGAGAAACTATAACCAAGAGCATGATTTTGTAAAGCTTAAAAGTGCGACCGCCGATGGATTTCGATCTCTTGGTGGTCGCCGTTGTGTTTGGAATTGTACTGTGCTTACCATCAGTATAGTCAAGGTGCCGAGCTGTTATAAAAAAAGTGCGTTTGTTCATCCCACAAAGTAAAATGACATTGAATGTGTTGCCAGTTATTTGTATTAAAAAATAGGGATGTTCACCAATCCGAACTAATCTGTCCTGTGCTTACCATCAAGGACGATACCGTAACTTAGCCCTGCTTAATTGTTTTTAAGTTGGTCTAAAGCAGTTATCACTCAATGTAAAGTGGACTACATGTCCATTTGGTAAAATAGATCCATTAAAATTGACATACGCACCTGCTCAGTGATATTCATCATAAGTTTATACTGCGGAGTATCGCCGACGCAGTACCGACTCCCGGTTTTGGACCACTTCTTCCCACCGCCCGACTCCTCGAGATAGAAAGCGCGGAGGTAATGGTCAGCGGGCTGACGAAGGAAACCGTTGAAGCGATATTGAAAGGTGCCTATCCATGGCATATCCTCGAAGTATGCTGTGCGATAACTGAAAAAAAAACATTATGAAAGTCACAGGAGTCCGATTATTATTCATCACTAGCTTTGCCTCACAGTTTCACCTGTGTTGAATTTATTCGACTAACTCTCCACCGCTCGCCGCCAACGCTGAACGCACCCGTGTAGCCTAATGTTGTTCTCGCTTCCCATACTTGCCGACAGCTTGTCAGATTGCTTGACGGTCACAGTCACTGCTCCGCTCATTACAGTCCCAGCGTGAAGTTTTATAGTCTATAACCTTCCTCAATAAATAAGGTATAAAATCTTAAAACAATTGTTCAAATCTGACCGGTAGTTCCAGAGATTAACGCATTCAAACAAGTGTAACATCACACATTACAAGACTCTCAACTGACTCTATGGCACGTGACATCATACGATCGCTCGCGGCAAGCGCGGCTGCGCGCGGCGGTGCGTTGGCGATGCTCCTATAAAGCGCAGGGAGCTGAGTGATGGAAGGCATTCCAGTTCTAGTATTACATTATGATGTTCCTATGCCGGGTGTTTAATATGTAAAGTATGAAGTAATAGACTGTTTCATTTAATTAATAATATTTCTGTATAATTTATCAACCAAGTCAAGATAATAATTTCAAGATGTTTATACAAATAAAAAAAAAAACAAGCTCATGAACTTTTAGCACAGATTAATAAATAATCCAAGTAAATTTCATTAAACAAAGCAATCACAAACTGAATTACAACACATTTACATTTAAAAAAAATCTTACCCATCTTCTTTGAGCTTGTAAAATATAAAAGGCATAGAGTCGAGTGTTCCATTATTCTTCATTTTCTTCCTTACGTCGGGCAGCTCAAGTTCATTCTTCCCCGTCAGAATAGGGAACAGAGCTGCCGGTGTCCCATCGCCTACTATATTATAGCTGAAAAGACAAATCTTTCTTATTCAGCTTTATATATTATATTTTCTAAGTGAAACTATTGTAGGCGTGACTATAGTGTGGACATCAGAGTGACGAAAGTGTAAATGATTTACGTCCGGTTCCTATGTTCAAAGAATAATTCGTTTTGCTTACGAACGGTAGTATTTTAAACCAGGCGTAAGCCCAAAGCGTTCCTATGAAAAACGTTTCGTCAGCTAAGTTACAATTGGCCTGCTACGTACGGACGGGAGGGGTACGAATAACGGCTAGTAGGTCAAATGTATAGGGATGACAGTTGTTGTGTTCCTACAAACATTTTGAAATATCGAGGAGTTGTTAGAACTACTAGACGTTTATGATTCAGTTACCGACCGAAATCGGCCGGTTGACTATTCGTTTTACATTAGTGATTCGTTTTCGTTAATACTTATAAATTATATCGAAATTTCTTGTTTAGATATTGTGTTAAGTGATTATAAATGCTATCGGACTGAAGTGATTCTAGTTATGATGAAGAATTTAGTGTTACCTACTACGAAATTACCAAACAAGAATTTAGCATTTATTGGCATTATGTAGTATTGGCTGCGCATCCTGCATATAAACACTATATTGAATGAAATACATCACACAAAACATGAAATCATCAAGGAGCTCTGAAACCCCTACTCACCGAAGGAACACAATACAAGGTTATTTAGATGCTTCTGTAGGGTGGAGGTATTTTATCTCTCTTAAATCATCTGTTCCTGTACTCTGTAAGTAAACTGGCTTAGTCAATAAAAAAAACGAACAAACCTACCCGTTCAATACAATCCCGTCCATTTCTTTGGTCAAGAATTTGTAACTCTTCGGCATTCTACGAATAAACCCGTTTCTGGACGTTGAGTCAAATCCGAATATGAGGACGTTGATGGTATTCTCTCTTCCAGAAGGTGACGGTTTCCTTTCCACCATGGTGCGGTAGCCTAATGAATGGCCTACCCATTTTGATCGCATAACACTAAAACGGTATATGGTAATAATAGGTGTAATTGTCATATTACGTCATAAAGCGATATCGTCATATCTTTACGCATGTGACGTAAACATTCGCCGATAGATCAATAGCGTTTTTTAACTATTTTAAAACTACATGGTACATAGAAGCCGGCATCAAAGTTAAATAACTTGAGGTCCATGTAAGATGTCCAATGCTGGACATAGGCCTTCCACAAAGATCGCCACAAGGACCATTCTTAGGTCGCTCGCATCCAACCGAAGGACGGGTAGCAGCATTCTTTGAATATTTGTCCGCGACCAAACTGCGATCGACAACCCATCTTCCAAGCGTGGCGATTATGACAAATCAACTCGAGTATGGAAATAAGCGGTCACACGCGACAAAAAGTTGAGATTAAATTGAAACAGAGAAACAAATAATAAAAACCTTCACGCATTTGAAATGAACTAACACATGCGCAAGCATACACACACACACACTCACAAAACCGCAGGCGCACACACACACCCACTCACGTACACACATACATATTTACTTTTTAGATATATATTTACATACTTTCATTTCAGAAAAAGAATCGGCGATACACGGCCACCACAATACCGATGGCATTTTGTAGTGTACGCGAGCGAATTGCAGGTACAGCTAATAAAAAATGTATCTATATGTACTAAGTAATGCTGCATAATAAAAGTTATTTTAGAAATATCATTAGGTTTTCGCACAAAAAATAAAAAAAGGTATGTCTTTCAAGTACTATAACTGAAAATTGCATCTCTCTCTCTCTCTCTAACAAAGTAAAGATCCTTAAGATAGAATAGCGAAAAGCATGTTCCAAATTAATACAGTTGTGTAGTTTACTTTTGTGTCACACACCAGTATGTGGAACGGTACGTAGTATATTTAATAACAGATTTTTCAGTTTACAGATAACAGTTCCAAACTGTTCTTTTAAACAGTTCCGATTAATACGCCTATAATCCCTATAGGAAATATTCATACACAATATTTAATAAATCGATAAAGAAAATCTTACCTGTTTATATGCGTCCCAACACATTTGATTTTAACATGATCACTTCTAGTAAGAACATAGACGTCATCGTTCTGGATGTAAGTAGGTTTTTCGAGGTGATAATTCTTATCACTGTCGTATATGATATCTCTGTATGCACAAACTATATCTTTCGTTGTGGACAATATCTCCGGCACGACTCTACATTTTGAAAGCTGGAAATAATTTTATATCTTCATGCTTTTAGATAATATCATAATATTCTATATTCAAGTTAAGGTAGAGTAGCACATTGGTATTATAGAGTCAGCACATTGGCAACGTAGAGTCAGCACATTGGTAACGTAGTCAGCACATTGGTAACATAGAGTCAGCATATTGGTAACGTAAAGTCAGCACATTGATAACGCTGAGTCAGCATAATCACAAGTGAACGTATTAGTGGTTATGCGTCTCGATATTTCGAGTAGATTCTTAAACGTTTACAGTTATTTCGAAAATAGTGAATATTTTCAATTTTTTTACTGAGGTCGCAATAATAACTCTGTTAAATAGACCTATCTATACCATTAGATTTTTCTTATATTATATTTGCAATTATTCAGAGATAAAATAGAAGGAATAAGTTTGTATGGAGTACACCACCCGCACTTCCTCTTAAGGGTCGTTCGTTGTGTGTTTATACTCTGTTGTGAAAATAAAGGTATGTCTTCATAACTGTCATTTTAAATACAGTATAAACAACATAACTAATAGTTGATATAACTCACATAGCATTTCACCCAGTCTTTACCCTGACACTCGACTTTAGGCAGATGCTTGTCAAACTGCGTCACTTCCTTCGCGAACGGGTCCAGTTGTGGAATTTCACAACCGGTGCCTTTGTCATGTTTCAACTCCTCTTGGAGGCGATACTCTATGTACCTAAAGGAAAAAGGAGTTAGGTTTTCCTGCGACACCTTAACTTATTTATAAAGCTTGATGATGTGTTATGTTCCTCCGGTGAATAGAGCTTCCGGAGCTTCTTGGGGACAGGGGTTCAAGCTTGGCATCGCTCTAGTGAAACTATGGTATTACAAGCGTCCATTGGATATGGTAATCGTTTATTCTCTCCCAGCCTCCGTCTAATGGTAAAACCTCGTTAAAAATTGAGAGTAAGAAAACCTCTTTCAAATATCTTCGAGGAATAAAACCTCATTAAAAAATTACGGGAGATTTGGTAACTGGTCTGGGAGATCCCATGGCACTGGTTCGTGTCTCGGGGATATAGGTTTATACCGGACTGTCTCCATCAGCGCATGAATCCCGGCGTATTCGCTGGGGTAAGGCAGTGTGTACTAGCACGATCGAGTGTCGCCCCATAAAAGCGGCTGATGGTACACCGTAGCAATTAGTGATTAGGAGTCTTACATAACCCTCCAGCCAACCCAAACAGAAGGGTAGATTAAATGGGTTTCCATACGTTTAAAATAAATTAGCCATAAATATGAGTAGTGCAAGCATGCAAAAGCATTGTGGAGAAGTTTATTGCTTTTTAATTAACTATTATTAAAGCTTTGAAGATCAGTTAAAGTTGAAATGAAGACTTGGCCTGTTTTAGAGTCACCTATATATATACCGGCATTTAGATGTATTCTTAATTCTTACATCTAAATAATATTCAACGTCAAGGATTTTTTTTTAATTATGACAAATTCATGTTTTAGGTTATACAGAGCAAAACTTTTTCATGTTCAAGTATCGGTCGATTTTTTTTATTGGTATTAAGTAACGAATAAGCATGCATTCCACCTGACGTTAAGTGGTCACTGCGGCCTAATGCTCGTATATGTATGCGCGCATTAAACCCGCGTTAAATCTCTGCTCCTTGGGGTCGCAGCATGAATTTCAATAGTTTACTATTTTTTATACTATCAGGTTAATTAACGAGGAATTTTTCAAATTGTACTTTTACTTTTAATATACAAACACTTCAACTTTACAATATTAGTATATGGGATGACTTAACGATCTTTCGCCAGCATTATAAAAAGCTTCCAAGCATTTTTTTTTTGTATTAAAGCACATGCATAAGTACTAAATAAAAACTACTTACTCAATCACAGAATTTCTGAAAAGACAAAATGAAAAAATAAAATTTTAATAAAATCTCATATAAACATGCTTATTAAATAAAAAGACAAACAATTTAAAAACAATAACCCGATTACGGAAAAATAACTATAAATTAAAAGAAAAAAAAGTTACAAAACCTAAACCCGACATGTTTTTCTGTCGCTCGGTATATTTTATTTATATTTAACATTAGTACTATACTTATATTTATGCATTCAGAATTTTCTCCACTTTCATTAGACATCCCACACGATACAATAGCAAAAAAAAACTTCAAACACTCCCACTTTTTTGGATGAACATCCGTCATATCAGAGAAGAGTATTGTTTTCCTATTCTCTGGTCATATTGCTTTATATCGTATCAAATGTAGCTTATCACCAGGACCATAATGACGACGATTGACACCTCATTCATGGATGAGTAATTCATTTAGGTGCTACAGTGGCTTCTTTCGATTTGGCTTCGCCTATTCGGGTAAAAAAATAAAAATAAAAAAAGGTCGGGAAGTGCAATCCAAATGTGTGTAAGCATAATACGAGGGGGTAATCTCACACGATTAGATATTTCCTATATTGCGCTTTTAGCAAAAGTTTACGAAAAATAATGCCTATTTTATTTCATGGTAAGCATTATGCACAGTACCACAAAATAGGTAGACACAGAAAGAAAGCTGCGGCCGACCTTGAATTTAGTTATTACGCACGACTGTAGGGGTAGGGCTGGCATTAA
This sequence comes from Saturnia pavonia, assembly GCA_947532125.1. Lineage (NCBI taxonomy): Eukaryota > Metazoa > Arthropoda > Insecta > Lepidoptera > Saturniidae > Saturnia > Saturnia pavonia. The sequence goes on along the minus strand of OX383895.1, from coordinate 20,747,422 downwards.
TAATATATTCTATTAAATTTTCTATTTCGAAATTTCAATCAAAACATTTATTACAAATTAGATAAGTTTCAAAAATTAAACCCGATTACGGAAGACATCGCGCTCTGAAAACTACGATGTACAGTAAGCAATTTGCTGGTTAAGAACTTTCATTTGAACCCAACACGACAAAAAAATAATTAATACAGGACTTTATATCCTCCAGAGGGCGCTATATTGAACTCAGTGTGACGTCACATAGCCCATAACTAGCCTACTATCAATACGCTTCTAACGATACCTACCACATTTCTCAAATTATCATAGGTAGTTTATAAGATATGCAGGAATAGATAACCTTACTAAATACACACAGATCCTGCTGAAATCATAACCTTCTTTTTGGCTTGGCCGTAATCGGGTAATTATATAAACAAAATTGGTTACTGGTTGGTACTGAGCTGGCTTTCTGTGCCCATCTATTTTGTGACAGTACTGTAAAAGGGCAGCAGTTACTATCAAGCAATGAAGATCAATCGAAAGTCAACCATAACGCCATATCCTTTACGATAATTTTCTTCTGTTCGACAGTGTTTACTGACGGAATTCAAACACAACAATAAGAAAAAAAATTGAGTGCTTGCCAAGATACTGAACAGAGACATTCGGAACTACTATACATTCTTATTAACCTGTACCCAGTCGTCCCACGCTAAACTATTTTTCGTATACCAAAATAATACCACAAACAAGTATATTGTTAATTATTACAACCGCATACCAAAGCAGTAGAAGAGATATATTTTTGCAAGTTTCAGTAAATAAAACATTCATAAAATTGGATGCAAACGATTATTATCGTTATATCTGCCGTTAGTGAAAACTTGGTATTAGTGATAAAAGATTTTATGAAAAGAAAAGACTGTGTAGGTACTTGTATACGCAAGTAAGAAGAAATAAATACATCACTGGCATAACAAAAAAAAATAGCTCAAAAAAAGTACACTCTGCGTGCCATCAACATGATGAAGTTAGCCAAATGACAATAATCAATCATTTAACTGTGTTATTTTGTGTGTAAAATTATTTAACGTTGTATATAAACATTATTTTAATCAAATAAAAATAACTAGAATAATGTTTATTTATATAACGATAAAAATACACGATTAAAAAAAGTTGGTAAAATGAATTCACATTATTATCATTGATGGCTAACTTAATCATGTCACTTATCAAAAAACGTAATGATATGTTGTCTGGATCCCTTTCGAGTTCAGTTATACATTAACCTTAGAACGACATTCAATTTGGGTTGGTAGTTTTCAAGCAACGCTCGTTCATAAACGGGAAAATTTACGATTTTCTATAAACACGAGGCAGGTAAATAAAAATGGGCGCACTGTAGAATAATACTTCTTTGAAGATATCAAAATGGTTTTACACGTTATTAATTTCTTGAAATAAAATATTAAAAGGAATGAAAAAATAATTTTAAAAATACAATTGATTCCTATCGTCTATCTATCTATAAATGAAACGATTGAGGTTTGCGGCTGTGCGTGCATCACGGAAACACTACTGATTAGATTTTGGTCTTTTTTTTTTGTTTGTTTTACTCTTTGGATACTTGGTCCTTACCAAAAAAAGAAATTATCATGATGTCTCCATTCAATAAAAAGTTATTAAAGTTTTAAGAAACTACGATTTTTATAAGCACTACACGTTCTTCTGTCGTCCAAGCGCACGAAGCCTTGCTTGCACGCAGCTTGTTTGTAATATATTTCTAGATGGCAATGATACAGCATTTAAAAAAATAACATATAATGTGACTATTTTTATCATAATAAAACAAGAGGTTCAAAAAATTCACTCACATATTTTTTTCATAACGCGCCTAAAGAAATACATACATACATTAAAAAAAACACAAACCTGTTGGAAATGTCACCCAGTTCACCGTTCAGTGGTTTAAATGATGTTGTATCTACATTAACTGGTGTTGTAACGATTCTACTGATGAAATGACTATTCGTATGCGCAAGCCCAGTGCTAGACAGAGATAGAAATTAGCGAAACCACATCACAAAGCATGCAATACATACATACAATAATTCAACATGACATTTTAGATAAATGCACCTCTTTATGTCTGCTGTGATATTATGTTATATAGGAATAACGAAGCTTGTAAACAGCGAGTTTAAGTATTAATAAAAATAATTTCTGCGTAATAAACGCGTGCGGAGCCGCGGGGCATCGCTAATTGTGGTTTAAACTCAAATGTGACTCACGTGCGTGGATATTGAGTTTATTGGGCAATTAAATGGAAAGGAGTGACTATTAATCCCTAAACCTATGCGACAGGCCAAATTGTCCTTAGCTAGGAAATACGCTCAAGTACGATCTATATTTTTGAAATATGCTGATTAAGGCCTTTCATTTGATAACATTTCGGACCTTACATGTTTTTTTTAAATACAGGGCTCTAATAACCTCCTGAGAACGTCTTATTGAATTCAGTGTGAAGTCACATAACTTATAACTGGCGGACGATCTATCGCTTCTAACGATACCTCATTTATCAAATTACTAGCTGTGCCCCGTGGTTTCACCCGCGTATAATTTAAAAGAAATCGCTGAATGATGATTTATAATACTTCAGTATAGACAATAATTTTATCGGACGGCCAGGGTTATGCGTCACAACTCACACGGCACGCTCGCGCCACTACATCTATAGTCATAGACCCGTGCGGAGTGTTGAATTATTTTAATTTTACATTAGCTCCCAAACTATTTGTACAAATAACATGCTATAAAGAGAAAAGCTTATCTACATAAAATTTTCTTGATGATAAAGTAAGTTTCGTTTGCGAGGATTAATATGCCATGCCTAATAATAATGCTTATAAATCACTTTTAAAGTTTCAATCATACTTTGTCACAAAATACCTTGTTCTGGCTTTTGTATAAGAGATAGGCATATCGTAACGCGGACTTTTTTTATATGCACTAAGGAGCTATATTTTTGTAGAACATTGTATTTATGTATCACTAACCATTACGTCAGCGCAGTTAGGGTGCGCTATTTCTTCCAACTTAACAAAAATCAATATTTAAGGCTAGCTGAGAGGTGCAGCTTAGTGCTAGATAGCCTATACTATTCCTCGTGAATGTCGCTATTATATACAAAATAATACACAAAAAAAAAATAATAGGTACTTTAGAAAATATGCGGCAACAGATAATACACACATTCGTGAAATCATAACCTTTTTAGCTTCGCCGTAGTTGGGTAAAAAATGGTATTACACCCAAAAAGGTTTTCAATATACCTACACGTTGTTAATTTATATAATAAAACACTAAAATGATTAAAAAAAAAATAAAAAAATACAATTGATTTCAGTTCATTTCGGTTTATCGTTGTGCGCGCATTATACATAAAATACTGGATAAATTTTGAATTATTTTTTTTTTGTAAAAAGCATGATATCTTCATTCAATAAAAAGTTTTAAGAAATCACGATTCCTTCTGCCGACAACGCGAGCGAAGCAGTGGGCATAGCTAGTATAAAATAAAAAAGACAGATATCGGATTTTATGAACCCTGATCTACTACCAAATCATTAATAACCAGAACGAGATACTTGCTTGTCTGTCTATGAAAAATTCAGAAAACATCTTTATAAAACCATCATATTGTTAGATGTTTATGTTAAGTGTAACATTGTAAAGAGACATACCCGAGGACATGACGACTCACATAAATAATCATGCAAATATGTCAAACAATAAACGGCGACGCGCGACGTCTGATAATTTGTAAAATAGTTTACATACTTCTATCTACAACAAAAATTGTTTAACAAATTGCAATCAGGCCAACATAATGAGGTGCATTGAAAGTCACAAGAGATAAGTAAGATATTAAAAAATATATACAAGCAGACAAACAGCGAAAATCACAGATACAGAGGCTTAAACTTTCCTTAACAATGGTGAATAAATAACTTAATTAACTTCAGAATACTTAAAAAATCGAATCTTTACGAATTTGAATGTTTTTAAGTTACCTGCTAACTGACTTTTTTACACAGAAACTACAAGTGAAACTAAGTACATAAATTTTTTACTTAGAATGCCCTTAGATAAAATACTTTAAAGATAGTTTAATGAAAAAGTAATTTAGAAAGACCAATATACCCACAACAAAGCCATCCACTACAAAGCATGTAAAGACTATTTTGGGTAAACTGACTTTTTGATGCACTCTTACTTAGATTTTTACGCTCTTTCGTTGTGTTTTTAAAATTACTCTACAAAGAAAAATATGGTCATTACTACAAAAGATTTTCTTAAAGCTTACCACTTTTTTCACAAGCAGGTCATATAACATTATTTTTTTAATACAAAAGCAGACTTATATAGACAAAGTAGTTCAAAATCATCAAAATAGTTATGTTTTATTTGTTTTTTGCTCATTGCTAAAGTATTTAATTTAGACTTACACTCTTTGTAGCGGAAAATATCGATTTAGATTACTAAATTAAACTTATTTTTTAAAACCTTCACCACTAAACTATATATAGATAATTAGTGTTAGTAAAAAAAATTGTAACCCTAATAAAAAGCCATAATTTCTATTTAGTGACATATTATGTAACCAAATAAAACATGAAAACAATATGAAAAGAAATATATAATTAAAGTTTAGCTGAAAGACATAAACAAACCAAAATATATCTTAAAAAAAAACTGTATCAAATACACTTTTAATTAGTAAAGTTTAAAAAACTTTTATAAGAAAATTGGAAACTTTCTTAATAAAGTATTTATATAGAATAAAATACACTGTCTCTATGGTGGCCAAGGGTGTGAAATAACCTTTTTTGTTTATGCAAGTTATATATCCAAGAAATGTTTATAACATTTTGCCATATTTTCATTATATTTTAGGGTCCAAAATTTTTTTACTTATTTTCTTTGACCATATATTCCTTATTAACACTTTAACAAAATTACACTACAAAACAAGCACTAAACATCTGCCTTCAGTAATTGTTTATACTTAACATATCACTAGCACTACTAAACATCTCCCTTCAGTAATGGTTTATACTTAACATATCACTATGTTACCTTCGTGTTATATCCAGGTTAGGTTCTCTATAGCTGTCATTCAAACTTATGTAGTAAAAGATACAAAATATACTTATTATACATATGATAAATTGGTACCTTCGTGACCTGTACCATCTTTTGACCATAACTGTCATCTGCAAGAGACAAAAATATATATGTTAAGATGTCATAGAATCAATTGGTGTACGAGTAATTTAGACCAGGGAGATTCGATGTCAGCTGGTTTGAACCCAACAATTTTTTCGGAATTCACATACATTTACTGATATGAGTTGGAAACATCGGCTGACGATGAAGTAAAACATTGTGAGGAAACCTGAACGCTTGAGAAATATTCTTGTAATAACACTGTGTGTGAGATAAAAATATGAATAGAGTGGTGATTAAGGTCGTCTTCCCTTGGGGAGAGGCCTTTTTGCCCAGCAGTGAGAAACTTAGTCTGATATTATGTTAAAGAGATAAATACACAATTTCAATAAATGTAATAAAAATGATAAATGATTTAAAAAATTATTATAAAATTGTGCTGTTGGACAGGGTCTTATATTTTCCAGGTGTGAAATAATAAATTTTCGAAAATCTAACTAGATATAAGTAATCTTTGAGTTGATAGTATATTTAAAAATTAAAGTCCATTATTTTATTATGTTTGTCTATTAATAAAAACCCTAAAACAATATAAATCGGGACAAAAAAAACAGCTTATTTATGTAAATTTCCTTCTGACTTTTTTTTTGTCTGTAAGTTGCATGATTACACAATAGAAAATAAATGTCATTGTTAAATGAATATTTATAGATGAGTGTTATCTTGTGATAAGTGACTCTAAAATTAATACTTACTATTAAAATAGTGGCTTTAAAATTATATGAGCTGAAAAATATCATAAATGAAATTCTAGCAAAGTTAACTTAAAACAGTGGACAATCAACATAAAATACATTAGGAAATAGTTTGAAAATAATATGTTTGTCTTTTAAATTTAGTACATAATCTATAAAAAATATATTTATTAATTTTTACCAACTTTTTATTTAAGCACAATTTTATTTTTGCAAACATGCATACTATTAGAGTTACCAGCCAACTGAACAATCAGGGAATATGCTTTTAAAAAATAATCACATATAAAACCTCAATATAATTTATGTAATGTTTATCCTTCTATTTCCAACCTACACCTCTATCTTACATTAGTACAGCAACAATTATCAGTATCTCTACTTTATTTCTTCCAAGGCTAATCTAATCTAAGACCATCAGTATTAGAGTTGGGTCCAACTCAACACCAGCACTTTGGCAATTTTCCATAGCATATGCTGGGCTTGGGTCCTTTTTGATGTTGAATATGGCATTTGTTTAGCAACATTGAAATATTATATTAGTAATATTGTGATTTTGTGTTTTTAATTATGTCCTTGTTTTCAACATAGAATAAATGTGCTTTGTTTCAACATTTCAGCAAACATCCACAATGGCAGCCTCAATAATGCCCTGAAGACTTTGTTGTATTGTCCTACTGTATACACAAAGTATTATAGGCAAGCTGAGCATATAACCTCCAGAGGTTGCTGATATAGAAGTATTAACAGTAGACTTTAAATAGTGTTCTCTTTAGGTAGTGTACAATATTTACGTAATAGGAGGTCTTTCTGTTTAACGCGAAAACTACTTTATATAGTAATAATAATGCTTATAAAAGCTTTATTTTTTATAATACCCCATATTATATATAGCCCATATTGCAAAATTATTTCGCATTGAATAAAAAAGTTAAAAAACTGTTATACTGCATTAACAATTAAGAGGATATAATTAAAAACATTAAAATTAACTACATTCATTTAAGAAACTCTTTCGCAGAAATTTGTGTGTTTAATTACTGATGATACCTATATTGATTGGTATGTAAAATAAATAATTTTGTAAATAAATTACAAAAATAACTTACCCGAAACAGTTTATTTAGTTATTTTGAATAAATCATACGATTACAAGCGTCCGGGAATATTTCGTCTTGATTATGTGCAATATAAATATAAGCGATCGTGTCCGCCCTCTTACAAACACGACTATTGTGATTAATTCATACACATTGAATACCTATTTAATAAATACTACAATTCTGCATTCACTTACATCAGCAATGAAGTAATTATACAAAATACCTACTACGTCTACGTTAATTTTCCTCATCAAAATATTTATTCAATAGTTTTAAATTTGACTTTGACAATCACAAAATAACAACACTCCTGTCAGCGAGTGTCAGCAACTGAGTGCCACAGAACATAATATAACCCTAACGGGTCTGAGTGCCGACTTGGTAGGGATGCACTCAGAGATTGCATAAATGCAGAATTGATTTTGAATTAAAAAAAAAATATTGTATCGATACCTAGTACTGGATCAATTCAGTTAATCGAAATTTCAACCTAGAGTATAGAGATAGGATTTTTTCTGTTTTTATCAGAATCATAAAATTATTTATAATTAGTTGGATGTACTGAAATACATGTTTAACTACTTAAATATGCACACCTTTTCACCGTGTCTCCCAGACGGCCAAACCTGGGCAGTGAGAAAATGGGCCACCCGACCCGTCTCTCCTGGTTCAGGTAGGGTGGAGGAGAAGGGTGAGTGAATCGCCCCCTCCTGCCACCCGTTCGTCTACGCCGGAGAGCGCCGCTCAGAAGGTCATCTTCACGAGTCCCCTCCGCGGTCCCTATCTGCGAAATCACGTCCTCGCAGGAAGAGACCATCTTCGTCCACGACCTCTTACTGTCGAGCATGGCGTTGACAGGGTAGATAACATAAGTTTTTCTGTTTTTTACCACTTCAGTAGAGTAGTCGTTAATCCATTATCCGTCATAAAAATTGGATTTTGTACTTGAAAGGCCCCAAGAACCTTAATATAACAAATTTCAACTAAACTTATATCTGCCATCTTGATTTTCTTTGTTATCAATGAATATTTCTTGGTTCTTTTTATTTATTTAGTTTGGTTTTAACTTACCATACCTATCCCTAATGATTCCGATGTTGTAAGCATTTGAAATTTTTGGCGACCATTTTAGATTTCTGACTGGTACACTAAATTGCCCAGGCTTCTCTATAATTCTTACTTAAAAAAAACTTTTACAATTTAGACCCTAGGAAGTCACTTATGAACGAAAAACACTACTATACTACATTACTAGTACCGGTTCGGAAAACATCCCAATCATCTCGACGGACCAGCATGAAACTTGATCGGGCTTATATTTTTTTGATTCTTTTTCCAACTGTTTACTTTAGAACCATAACGATAGTTTTAGCTCTTTCAATGTTTGCAGGTTGTTGCCAAACAAATAAACTATTACGTGACAAATATTACCCTACTATTAGTTTCATGATAAGTTGTAAATAAAATGATTTTCCAAAACTACATAGATATATTTTACTACAACTTCCAGGAAAATATTTCATTGTAACCTAGCAACACTGCAATTTTGTAATCAGTAACCATCAGTAACAAATAACACAGAAAATAATGTCAAAGTAAGCTTTGTTACCCATTGTTACCTATGAAACGCTTTCCCTCTTCCTTTTTTGTCTTCAGGAAGAACTTATACTGTGACGGGATAGGTGTCTTCTATAGATATAATAAAATTGAAGTGTTTGTTTGTAATATCAAAATAACAGGTTTTTACTCAATGCATACGAAAGTAAGTACCTATACACGTACTGATATCATAGGGCATAACTTAGGCTACTTTGATTATAGAAAAATAATTAGTGTTTCGCATAAAAAATATAAAAAAAAACTTTTTATAATATTAAAACTGGGTGCTGACATTGCATGACGTTTCCTTTCAAAACTAAATACTAATACTAAAATTGTTAGGGACATTTTCGTATTCTGTTAGGCTCCTTCTGCCTTTTTCTCAAATCTGTGCTATCCACATGACATGACAGAATTGTGTAGACTACACGTTAATAAAAAGAAGATTAACAGTATAATAAAAGCTCTGTTGAGCCTGTCTCAAAATCTGGTTCAAGTGAAGCCAATTGTCTGTTCATCGGCGACTATGATATCACGATGGTGATATTCATTACGAAATATACGTTCATTAGAACGTATGTCACTGGATTTGCTATTCTTTATTTAGATTTTTTTAAGTGAATACCTACTTCTTTTTAGCACCGTAAAAACTGAGAGTATAGAGAGACAACCATATACATCTATAGGAGTTAGCCTACGAGAGAATGAGATAGAATACACTTACATTATACATACACTTACATTATTCTCATAATACTTACATTATTCAGAATACTTAATATACATTATACAGAATACTTACATTATTCTCATAATTGTGCTCCCTCACCGTTGGGTTGGCCTAGTGGTGTGAGACGACCAGACTTCATACGCAGTACGCACGAGTGGTCTATCGATAGTACGAATCCCGCTGAATTAGGATATTTTGAAAGAATTTTTAAAGAACATATTTTTTTTCTGATATTTTCACCTCTGACACGTGTGAACTGCTGCACACATATTTTTTTCTGAAAGTTCCGCTTCTCACACTTGTTAACTTCTGCACACATATTTTTTCTGAATGTTTCACTTCTGACACGTGTGAACTCTGCATACATACTTTATTCTGAAGTTTTCACTTCTGACACTTGTGAAATGCTGCTCACATATAGTTTTTAATTCTTTTAGGTTTTACAGTTTGACCACAAACTCACATAATGTTAGTGACGATGTGGCCCAAGATGGCAACACACCAAGTAATTGTGGGAGGACTGGCTTTCATATACACGAACACACCTATATGTTCTCAGTGACAAATTTTAAACTCCAGGGTGGTAACTAGCCAGGCAGGCATTATAAGTATTTCCTACTACCATGTTATGGATTCATCACGATGTTTCCTTCACCGAAAGCTCAGACTTATTACACGTTGATTAACGCGATGTCCGTACACACTACCACTGAGACATCATTCCTAGACGGTTTAACTCTAAACTCACTTGTAATAGGTCTGTTTTGCATATAATATTTATTATTTTTAACATGAATAAAAAAAGTGTCGTTCGTCTATCCGTTATCATTTAAACGAGGACGTTGGACCTTCAATCTGTTATCGTAACTTCCTATCATGGAATTATTAAACAAACCTCCATATCAACATAAACTGGCTGGTTGTAGCTTGTGGCACAATTCATGATTATACACTAGTAGGATACCGTGGTTGCGACTGTGTATTATTGTATTACTTTTTTTTTTGTGAAAACTTCTATAGGCACGTTGCGTGAGTTTTGGAAACATAAAATCTTATACATTTGCGTCACCGACAGATCATTATGCTAATGTTAACATCATATCTGTAGCTACCAAGTCCGGTGAAGCTATCAAAGCCTATACTGGCTTCAAGGACTTAAGACTATAAATAGTTAAAAAAAAATCTATACATCAGTATGAAGTGTTGAATTGATTGTAAAATTATGCACAACCTTTTTACTTGTAAGTTCAAAGTTAGTTCACTTGCAAACGCGTAATGTACGATGAAATTTAAAGGATTCAAAAAATTGTTCTCGGACCATCGTAACAAAGACTCAAATTTGAGTAATACAGAACATTAGTTTATTTCAGTGCAACAGAGCGTAACAGCATTCCGCATGCATGGGTTACTCTGCGCGGGCCATATGTAAACCACATAAAAATGTATTTAATTGTTGCTCGGAGTGCCATGCAGATAGATGTGAAAACCAGGCTGATTTTAAAGATTTTAATTTAAAAATTATAAAAACTGCACTTGTATTAATACTACAATTAATTTGAATATTCGGAAAAAACACTCTTATTTCATAGTTTTAAGTTTTCACTTGTGTCGGCAGTCCTCAATTACTGCCTATTTTATTACTAGATTCAAATACCTTACACTACGTTATTTCAACCCACTATAAGGGTAGGTTTGTGAAATAATTAACTATTTACTTCACATTTGTAAACTAAATTTTCTAATATAAAAATTTGAAATTTGCTGAATTTCAATGCAATTCATCTACCCTTTTCCTTACATTATGGACGCTTTACACGGAGAATAATATGTAGCTCCTAGTCCTCAGACAATAGAATGATATTATAAAGTTACTAGCTGTACCCCACGGTTTCACCCGTGTTAAATATATTCGACGAACTCTCCACCACGCCTGCAACACACCCGTGCACCTTATCGTTGTTCTCACTTCCCGTTTGACGTTCATGATTACTTCTCCTCTCCTTAGGAACGTATCGTTGAGTTTATAGTCTATAACCTTCCTCAAAAAGAGGCTATAAAATGTATAAAGATTTTTTTAAATTTAACTGGTCGTTACATAGATTAGCGCGTTCAAACAAACAAAAAAACAAACAATCACTTCAGTTTTATAATATTAAGTGTAGATACACAGTACATATTATATTATTATTAAGTTATATTTCCCAATGACACCAAACTAAAGTAAAGTCAAATCAAATCAGTAGTCGCCACTTATCTAGTAAGTTCATACGTTCATACAATTTCAACATTCCTTACATGTATAAAATTACTATTATAAAATCAAACAAATCACGGTGAGTTATTTTGTTTATGAATATTGCAATTATTTTATTTTTTAAATCGCAGTACGTCATAGTGACGTCACTGTACATAATGGTATCCACAGTTCAATCTAGTAACATCGGCGACCATCAAGAGATCCACAATTTATCTCCAGTCGTCGCTAGACTGCCGGCCTGCTCAAATATCTTTTCACGTTTTGTTTGAAGAACTTTATATTGTAGGAATGTACAGTACGACAAAGATATGACGTAGAGAACTTTCTAATAATAATATTGTGATGGTTTTATCTACACATGCCACTAAATCAGATTTTTGGTCTCTTGCATTCAGTCCCCTTGTACAGGCCGTTGCGTCGTAACATAAATTCTCCATCCATTCGCCTAAATGTAGCTTCAAGGTGTCGCCTTCAGTAACAGTTCTCCGTTAAATGTAACCAATTAATTGACACCACAATTAATCAATCCATTATTCTCTATATAATAATAGCTCAGTCATATTAGGGGTTTCACCTCGGAATGAAAGATAATAAGCTGTAAATTGGTACAAACCTTTGTTTTGTCGTTCTAAATGTTGTCTCCAAAGTCACAAGTGCTATCGTGTTTAAATACCAATATCCTCGTACTAAAAAACACATTCTATTTTTATACGCATTTAGTGGCTGTGACACGACTTCTGCGCTATTTAAAAAAGGAAAAAAAAACTGTTACTAGAGCATTGGAGAAAATTCCCAATTTTGATAAACTAGTGGAAGTATTCCAACAAGAAAACTCCCGCGTACAAACATTATTTGAAAATAGATTGCGTATCTTGTTGGCAGTACATAATGCTCCAAAATCTAAGGACAACATTGATTATTTATTTCCGCTACACGCAATTCATAAAATTAACGAAACTAAACTAACCTGTACAACTGTCAACACTTCCACCAACAAGTGTAGCAGCTTATCAACACATAAAAAGCTTCTAAAGGCTCCAGGGCCCTTAAAGCAAATAGTATATAGAGAAAACACAAAACCTATCTTTAAAAGCGGTCGTATGTCTCTCGAATTTAGAAGTTATTAGAATATATTGCGAGTACTTTTGTTTATTTAATTCTACTTATTGTAATCATTGATAAGTACTCTTATCAACATTTGGCATTTAAACTCTTAAAACGTGTATTTGTCATACTCTTGACATTGGCGAAACTGCCTAAATAGACATAAAAATATGTGTTTTTTATTGCTTATTAAACATATGGAAATAAAAAATGAAAAATGTGAAATATATTTATTTATTGTTTGCACGTTAATGACTTTTTTTTTACAATTTATAGGTTTTAGCGTTTCAGTATAATCTCGTCACGTGCAGTCAAGAGGAGGAAATAGTCTCTCAAGTAAAACACACCTATAGGTGCTTGGTGACGGCTTTTCAACTTGAATATAGTAGCTAACCAGGTGGGCTTTAGAAAAGACCTACCATCATGCCGTAGTTTCATCACAATATTCTTCTTGACCGAAAGCTCGGCTCATTCTATCATTTCAACTTACGTCGATCGACGTCGCGTACATCGCGTCGCCTTAAAAGATTTCTTTTTATATAGTTATATTCTCTTGTACTAAATCTTTATCTACGTATAATGAAACTTAATCATTGTTTTTTTTTTCAGGTCTTAAAATTGTGGCTTAAAAATGAAGCTTTTTATCCTCTCTTTGCTATTAGTATCTACAAATGCTGATAATTACTGTCAAGGAATATATTTTAAGGACAATTACTACAACGTAGAAGTAGTTAGAGAGGGCATTAGCAGAGTCCATCAAATAACTTACAAACCTTCGGACAACACGCTATATTTCACTTTCGAACAAATAGCTACAAAACCTACAAGGGCTTTAGGTTATATAAACTTACAAACTAACCAAGCTGGCCTCATTAAGGGTATTAGGAATGCTACTGGTTTGACCATAGACAAAGCAAAAAATCGCATATACGTCGGCGGTTCGGACGGCTTGTATTTTTTAAACGATAAAAATGTTCCAGAAAAATTACCAGCATCGCAAGATATTAAATATTTGTTTTTCAAAAATATCGTATACTTCATTAATAGCAGAGGTGAAGTGTTTGCTTTTCAAGACGGCACTGTCAATAACGTCAACGAACTAATCGACGTTTTAGCCGACGAGTTGATAATCGACGACAACGATAACATATTTTTTCTGAATAACAACATGTTATTCAGAGTTAAAATGGGAACGAAAGCTGTAAACACCCATGAAAATTATGCAGTGACAACTATATCAACAGATAAAAATTATAAGCCCTATATATGTACAAATAACGGCGTGTATGTGTATAATAAGTATAAATTCGCATTGGACAAAGTAACGGATAGCATTAGCGGTGTGAGGGCTTTAACGTTTACGAACAAAGATGAACCAATATACGTCTTCGCTGATAACATTGTTAAATTAACGTATAACCCGGTGCCATGTTTTGGAGATTAAAAAATATATATTTTGTATTCATTTTGAATAAAAATATTTGACTCTTTTAAACTTTCTTGTTTGTTTTAATAACGGTTCTCAAAATAGAATTCTCTCTTGATTTGACCACTATTTGCATCACGTGAGATTTATTCTATATTAGCTGTCCCCGCGGTTCCGCTCGCGTGACTACAGAATGCCGTCGGACGAGCGCACGGTTATTTTAAAAACAAAAATGCTTAATATGAGTGATCTTTAGTTGATATACATATGCTATCGCAGACTTTTCTTTGGTTCTTTTTAACATCCACAATTATGTAGTACATTAATTTGGTATATATATGTATTGCTCAGCGCAAGCCGTTTAAGCGCCCCAAAAGCGTGTTTTTTCCGAATTGATTCACCTTATCCTATAACATGGCCAGATAACATACCATGAATAACAAGAATATGTGTATCGGATAACTGTATTTCGCGTGAAAAGAACATAAACGGAGAGACAGAGAGTCGTCAAACTTTATATTATTTATAGATAAGTATTTTTTGCTATATCCTTGGCTAAATATCAAGCATTAATAATTATATTTTCTATGGGAATCCCGGGCACAATTATACAATATTTAATACTGTCATAAGAAGCACATTATTTGTACCTGTACAATCAAATAATGTTTGACATTTTGTTATTTATATATTATACCTAAAGCTCAAGAAATTATTTTCTTATTTGTTAGTTTATTTGAATGTGCAAAATCCCTAGAACTAACTGTAAAGTAATAAAAAAAATATTTATGTATTTTATAGCCTTTTTTGTTGAGGAAGGTTTTATAACTTTATACAACCAGAAGTAATCATGAACGCCATGCAATCTAATATTACGTAACGCAGTTTTTGGAGATTTTTGAACCCATGTAACGCGCCGTAACGTCATTCTTTACCCCCCTCCCCCTAAGCAAAACGTTACGTAACCACCACCAAGTTACCATTTTTACCTGAAAGTCACAATTACGTCACAAAAAGGTTATAAAAAGTCACAAAGAACTTTACGCGTCCGTTCTGAAGGGTTAAAACAATGTTACGTAACAAGTAGTTCAATAACCCCCATCCCGCCACTGTAACGCATCGTAACGTTTTAGAAGACCCCCCTCCCAAATTCGTTACGTAATACTTGAACGCTCCCTAGGCTACATGAGTACCGATGCCAAATACAATTAATATACATAAAAATTGCATAATATATTTTTCTATGTTCGATTTAAAAGCTTGCTCGTTGCAGGACAACAATTTTCTCTACTATTATTATAACGGTATTATTTTTCAAAAAACATTGCACGGAGATTATTACGTTTTATTATCATTTATGGTGACAGTATATTATATTATAGTGGAAACGACCCGTGACTTTATTCGCGATAATTAAAATATAATAAAAAATATAGGCTATATGACTCAGGAATAATGTCACTTCCTATTTTGTAGTGAAAGAATTTATATTATCAGCAGCAGTAGTTCCAGAGCTTACATACTTCCAAAAAATATACAAACTCCTTTACAATTTTATAATAATCGTACAGAAAATGAATACTACTCTATCAGATGAAAACATTATTACAACTTCAACAAATGACAGTTGACAGAAGAATCAAAGAAAATGGATCTGAAATTGAAATTATCTACATCTGTATGGAAGGTAAAGATAACAGTTTGTAATTTTAAAATTACAATTAGAAAAGTAATGATAAATCGTAGATCAAAAAATATCGTTAGTATACTACGAGTATTAGAGCTCACAATAAAATCAAAGTTTACTTCTATGTTTTCTATACATATTATAAAACTCAACGTCTCTGTATCCGTCTGTCCGTTTATGTTCTTTTCACCCGAAAACCACTTAGGTATCCGATTTACATGGTTCTTATTTTAATTCATAGCCATATTATCTGACCAGGTTATAGGATATATTATGTAAGATAAAGTAACATATGAAATAAGCAGTGACGATAATGATGAATCAATTCGGAAAACAGACGCTTTTGGGGAGCTTCAATGGCTTACGCTGAATAATCCATTAGAGATATATCAAATCAATGTACCACATAATTGTAAATCTTAAAATGGTCTACAATAAGTCAGTGATAGTATATACCTATCTTCTAAGGATCACCCAAAATAAGTATTTTTGTGATAGCATAATTCGCACGTGCGCTCGTCCGACTACATTTTGTAGTCCACGCGAGCGGAGCTGCGGGCACAGCTAGTACAAAATAAAATTAAAAAATTAAGGTTACATAAGAAAACAATGTATTCAGAATTTCCCTGCTTATTGTTTTCTACGTTTTACCATACGCGTAGATTTCACATATTTACGAATGGGTGGATCTGTTATATAATGATTTGCGAATGTAAAAATTATGTAAGAACTTTGAATCCCAACTAAACTTTTAAGTAAAGAAATAGAAGAATTAGTAGGAAAACCACTTGGTCATTTGTTAGCCGTTTTCTCTATAACATTAGATGAATTGGAAATCAAATGTTAATATTAACGAGCTGGTCCAGCAAACGTTATGTCCTTTCCAGTAAGGTAGTCATTAGCTCGTCCACAGCGCCACCTGTCCTGATTGTTTCCATGAACACATTTCCAGAACCGTAACGAACAAAACGAAATCAGAATTACACATATCCATTGTTCGAATAGTGAGTTATGGTGTTCAGATATTGACTTCATAAAATAAATTTTGCCAAATTTTTCTTATTTCTCGGGTAGCTTTTCAATTTTTTCTTTTCCTAAGAACCTTATTCGGATTATTACTAAGATAAAGTCAAATCGGTCAAGCTTCTCAAGTAATGCACTTACCAGTAGGTATTTAAATTTTACTTCAATAGATAATGATCCCGTATTGTGTCATCTATATATCTTTCAGCTTTCATTATTCTGCAAAAGGATGTATCGCACAAAAAAACATTGCATGTTAATTATTTTTGTGTTATTTACAATAACAATTTATTTAACTAACGTTAAGAATGGACATCAGACTGTCAAAAAGAAGTAAGTAAGCCAAGATAAATGTATATTAATAAATCAGCTTACGCTGAGTAAACCATACGAGATATATCAAATTAATGTTCTACATAGTTGTAGATCTTAAAAAACCTACAAAAAAGTCAGCGATAGCGTATATCTATCTGCTATAAGGATCACCCACAATAAGCATTTTTGTATTCCATCTTTTGAGCGTGCGTTCGACCGACGTGACGGCATTCTGTAGTACACGCGAGTGAAGCAGCGAGCACAGCTAGTAAACTCATAAAGGACACTAATCACGAACAGGCTAAAAAACAAATGCCTGTCTGTCTGTCCTCGTTTAACTCAAAACCGGTCTGACCGAATCTTATGAAATTTTGTACACGGGAATGAGTCTGAGCTTTCAGTGAAGGAAAACATCGTGATGAAACCATAGCATGGTGGTTAGGACTTTTTCTAATGCCCCCCTCATATTTAAAATCTATTGCCAAGCATCTATAGGTATGTTCCGCCAGCTGTACTTAAGAGCTAGCTATGCTTTGCCTGTTGTCACCTAGACCCATATCGTCAGGAAATATCAGGTGTGAAAATTATCTAGCTGATGAAAAAACGGTATACGATAAAGTTAAAGATATGAGTCGCGTATTGATGAATGTGCCCGGAACAAAACAGAGAAATAATGTCTGGTAGGGCTTCTTGGTCTGGTGGGATCATGAATACTATATACTTAGTCCAAACCTGACAGTACTGACGCGCTTTCGGTATACAACTTGATTGCTCGTTAATTAAAATAAAATGCCTGAAATCAACTAGACTGACCCTAACCCTAAGAGATAAAGGAAAAAAATACAAATAAAAATAAACTTCAGCTGAGATTGTGGACAAACGCTAAAACTATATTTCTTTTAAAAACTACAAACGATTTAAAAAAATATACTAGCATCGCCTCTAGCGGACGATACAGGAACTAGTCTTCAGTGCAACAAAATGTTTAATAAAATTCGAACAAAGATGCTTTATTAGGTGTTAATTATAGTTATAGTTTTTATTTATTTATGAATTATGTTATAATAGAGATGACTTTTTTTAAGTATACGAAAATCATCACAAATGCTCTACATAGGTGACAAAGGGGAAGGATGCGAAATGCCCAAATTGGACCCTTATTCACCAGCAGCAATGGAGTATAACAGAAATATGCCCAAAATTGTCTGTGATAAAGTCGACTGGGTGGAATGCTACGTAACTATGATTTTTTATATTTCTTCTTCTTGTTATTAATTATGGCTCGGCACTATTCGTGCATTACGCCAGTGTCAAGTATTTTACATTTTGTCAACAAAGCGACGGAAATATTCTGTAATCTTTAAACATTGCTCCAACAAGAAGGCGGCACCCTTGTTAAAACTTTCCAGGGGGCCTTTGTAGCAACTCAAAATGCATATTCCTATTTATTTATTCTAATCCACTTCACTTGTGCACAAAAACCACACTACATCACGTAAAATGCCGCCAAAATTACATAATATAGGGCCAAATGACATAAGTTTATGAATTAAAACAAAAACCACCACATGACACTTTAAGTTACCACCAAAAACTCATTTTTATATTTTAACGTCAATTGTGTCAAACTGGATCACGTCCACCATACACCAGGTGTAACACCCGTCATACTGGCACGCTTGGACGTGTCACGTTCCGAGATCAACCGGTGAATATATAGTAATCAAGAGGAGCGGAAGTGATCTGTACGCCGTTATTTTTGGATTGTATCAAGTATAATGACGTCACTTTGACGTTCTACATTATACATTTTTTATGTACCAATAAATTTTGTGACTATCTGAGGTGACAATAAATCACGACATGGTTACAAGGTCTTAAATATATATTTTATCTACTAGAAACAAACGGACCATTCGGGTTTTCGGTGGATATTTAAGAATGGTAGGGCACAGAGTATTTTTTGGGGCAGCCCGACTGGTAGAACATCTCCGCCCTACAGAAGATTGCAGTATAATAACCTTGTGTTATACTCCTGTAGTCAGTAGGGTTTCCAGAACTCCTTGAGGAAAGGGGGTTCAAGGTCTTCAACACGCTAGTAATGTATGTTATTTATTACAAACGTTCATAGGCTACGGTAGCTGATTACCATCAGGTGGGCCGTACGCTTGTTTGCTACCTTTGTAGATTTTTTTACTTAATTTAAACTTAATTAGGCCGTGGTTGGCTGACGCTAAAGAAAGACTTTGTAAACTTGGAAATTTTAGAATTATTTTAATAGTACCGCCATATAGCGGGTATATAGAGTACTATACATATATCGAAGTTAATGTGCCCGATACGTCTTCAGCTGGGGTGATAATAAATCGCTGTCCCTCGACAATATCTTTGCGCATTAAGCTGATGAGAAAAAGGAACATACTAACCTTTAAATATGTAATAACTCTGAAAATGTTAAGGTCTGTTTGCAAAAACCAATAAATTTAAATGTGTAGACATCGATGGGCATAATATTAATAGGTATAAAAATAAATAATAAATTGTAATTTTATTACATAATTTAGACAGTATTCACGACTTTTAAAGAAATATTATTCCTCACACTATCCATTCATACCTTCTTTAGTATTACTCTACTCTTATATCAGTACACCTTCTTACTTAACACTTCTAGTTATTTGACTTTGATCCCTCCTCATCACGTGCCCATACCACGATAGCCTATGACTCCCCAACTCCTTTGTCACTAATGTTAATGTACTCCGCAATATGGACAGCGACACGGTACTCTGGAAAAGTTGTTTATTGTAGTCGAATTACTAACTGAGGTATGCACTATCCCACAGCTCGCGCGAGAATGATTTCACGCCGGTCGTTGCCTGTTTATGCAGTGCGTGCAGTCACAAAGCACACCTATTGCTACTGCGCCGAGGCAATAGTGTAGGTTAATAGTAACGGACACTAAATCATTACTACGGATTTCATAATCACATCGATACGATTCTCTGACATATATTAATCAGTATCTTATTTAATATGACCAACAAGTAGAAAAAGCTGGTTCTAAAATACTAGTTCTATTTGCATACGTCCTCTGATATACTGATTTCCTAAATACTTCCGAATTGTTGTCCTTTTCAGAAATCGGAATGCTCGGTAATCAATGACATTTTACAAGAAATGTCACATATATCATGCATCTATAAGGATATAGTTTACGTCAACGATCACAACTATTACATATCAGAACCAATCAAAGTTGACGGTGGTTTTAAATACGTCCTCAATAAAAGTGATCACGTGAAGGTATCATGTACTGGAACTTCGAAACATGGGTATGTTGTTCTTCTTACTTTAGCAAACAATCCGCGTTATTAAGCACCAGATGTGCCCTCACAGTGTCACCAGTGTCTTTATTCCAACTCGCCACCCACCAGCGCACCCAAAGTAGCCCTTTGTTGTTCTCACTTCCCGTACTTTCGTACTGCTTGCCAGACTGCTAGACGTTCATGGTTACTGCTCGACTCCTCAGGGTCGTAGTGTGTGCCAATATAGCGTATAAGAAACATAAAAAAATCTATACTATTATAATAAAGCGGAAGAGTTTTTTGTTTGATTGTTTAAACATGCTAAACTCTGGAACTATCAGTCGGATTCGCAAAATTCTTTTTGTAATGATAGCCAGATTTATGAGGAATCGTATAAGTTATCTAGCAATAGGGTACACCTGAAGTTAGATAATCTACCTGGATAGCCTTGGCTGAGAAGCTAGCCTTAAATATATATTTTTTTTAATACGTCAGAAGAAACAGCGCACCCGAACTGCTTTATCCGCGTACAATTCCGTGGTCTATATTTTGTAATGAATATTGTTTTCTGTAATTTCTTTCGTCAACGCTATCTATTGAACGTTTCTATATACCAAGGAATTATTACAAACATTTTGAAATCATACAATTAATTTTCAGTTTAAGTCTGTTATCTTCAAGATGGTTCGGTTACAAGGCCGGTCTGAGGGATGTGCCCACGAACACACCACCGGTGGGTCGCGAGAATACCCTGAATGTCATGATCCTGTGTTTTGATTCAGCGTCCCATAACGGTGTTATAAGAAAACTGCCAAAGACGTATAAATTCCTTAAGGAAGATTTGAACGCTACTATATTGCAAAGGTAAGTGATTTTGGAACGAAGTTCCTTAACGCGGCTTTCGGTAGAAGTTGACTTGTAGAAATCGTCACGTCAAGAAAAAACGTTATGCCCCCTCCATGTGACTTTCTCTCTCTCTCTGTCTATCATATACGTGTGTGTGTGTGCGAATATCGAGATTTTTATTATCATTGATGACTAACTTAATATTGTCGCAGTTCCGTCACATGATGCGCGAGCAGCTCTCAACTTTACTAAACCCGCCATAAGAAGTATAACTTCGAAAAACTTTCTTGCTACGCTATAATATAAAATACAATAATTATGAATATATCTTTCAGTTACAATATTGTCGGTGAAGGTACATCGCACGCTCTCTATCCGATACTAACAGGACTCGACTTGCCCGACTGGGAGACATTCCCCAAAAATGAATGCATGCAACTCGAGACGTTCTTGTTCCACCATTTAAAACAGGATGGGTAAGATGATTTCTTGAATGTATTTCTTCTTTATTTTGGCATTCAATCTGTGCTAACAAATATCATTGCTGCCATTATCAAGTGGTTAATGTTATTGATTCGTATTATAAACTTAGTGTCTTGGAACGAGACAGTGTTTTAACAAAATGGTGGCTACCTTGTTAGAAATTTCCGAGGAGTGTTTATGACATCCCAGAATTCATGGTCCATGTTATTATTTCCAGTCCGCTTTATTATGCAAAATGCTACACCAATATTACATAAATGTGTAAATAAATAAAAAAATATCACTGCATGACAGATTAAGATTCCCAATTTTCGTCGTTCAAACATTTGGCATTGTCAAACATTATTTAATTAGAATTCAAATAAATGCCATTATAATCTTATGTTTTTTTTATGTGCATGTAAGCTATTGTTTTAATTTTAATTATGTTAAAAATTGTAGTATATTAATTTATAGTAGAGTGATGGCTTACTAAATGTTTCTAAAGAGATTTAGAAACAGTTCCGTGCTATTATTAAGATTTCATTTCACTTATTTAAATTATAAATAAAATCTTACTGATATTATTACAACAGATATTTTTCCAGTAAAGACGGTAACTTCCCTCAATAAGTTGACGGGTGTTAGGATAATATGACAGTTGTGTCTGGTCGAATCGCAACCACAAAACACCAGGGGCCCTAATCAAATTGCTGAGAGGCTAGCAGGCCGGCGATGGCATCTCTGGATGGTAGCTGTTATTTATATATTGTACTGTGCTTACCCTCAGGCACGATGCCATCATTTCGCCGTACTACTTAAAAAAATGAATGAGTTTCGAATCCTAGGTACCGCACTGCGTATTTCGAAGACATGCCCTGGATAGGTACATTCCAAAG
Source organism: Saturnia pavonia (assembly GCA_947532125.1). Classification (NCBI taxonomy): domain Eukaryota; kingdom Metazoa; phylum Arthropoda; class Insecta; order Lepidoptera; family Saturniidae; genus Saturnia; species Saturnia pavonia. The sequence goes on along the minus strand of OX383895.1, from coordinate 20,724,694 downwards.
GTTCTACAACGGTTTTGACAAGCGCCCCGCTGACCACTACCTTAGGCCGTTCATAATGGAGGAAAGCCAAAAGGGCAGGAAATGGTGGCATGGCGTCAAAAATCGATATTGTATCGGTAATACAGCGCAATATGTTTTGATGTTGAAGTTGGCGGAACAGGTAGGGACATTAATTTGCCTTTTTTATTTATACTTTTTGTTGGCTCGTTCAGGCACCAATATTGGTGCAAAATAAAACTGACCTTACTGTTATCATTAGAGGGAACGATTAAAAGAGTTAGGGATATTCTTACTCTTTCACTACGAACTTATAGAAGACATATAAATAATATGAAGAACAAAAGAGAAAGGGCTATGAATATTTCTATCGATGTAACCGCTTTTTATGCTAAAAGCGCCACAGTTATTAAAATAGTAAAATATTCGAGGTTGAGAGTGATAATTGTCAATTGTTTGGTTATTAAATATTTATATGTTATGTATGGTATATCAACCTGCCGTTTAGTTACTATAATACAAGCTATGTTTAGTTTTGTGAGGGACTTTTTATTATTTTTTAGACTTGTTAGACTAAGCAAAACAATTATCAGTTAAATCTTCCGAATCCACCTTCAGACCGTCGTCATCACATGTAAGAGAAAGTGCTCATAACAATAAAACAAACGAGCTCAAATTCGACAGTCCTACCATTTGCCCTCAAGGAGTTCCAGTCCCTGCATCCCGATAGCATTATCAGATCAGCTCCATGGTACCATAATTTTGTATTGTAATCGAAGTTACAAAAATATGTCAAATTTCATGTCAATCAGATGGCAGTAAGTACTCGTAATTGATAGGTGGTTTACTTATGAACGTTGCAAGTTAAATAAAAGCTTGTAAAAATAATAATCAAGTTTCAAAAATAATATTTTTTGTTAAATAATAATTAAAAAACGTTATATTAGGAATTCCATCTGTTGATGCTGATGAAAATATACTCACGGTGCCATCTATTAACGATCTGTTGTACTAACATAACAGCTGTTATATTATTTACATTTTATGTGTGAAATATTTGCACGGATCATAGTGATTTTAAGTATTTTTTTAGTTTTCGAGTGTAACTTATTCGATTTCAACCCCTATCCGAAATTATTCGAAACATTTATATCGGTACGGTTACGGTTTCGGTTACTGTATTATTTCGCATATCCGACAGTTTCGATTACGGATACGGAGTTCCATAACACCCCTGCTATTAAATCTACAACTATCCGTAAATTTTTAAGTCAATTGATTTTACAATCAGTTCCTTAGTTTGGACGGCAAGCGTTTCTGCTTAACATTCATCGCGGATATAAGTCACGATGACTTCAACATGATAGCGACGGCTGATGAAGATGTGGTAGACTTCCTCAGATCTTTCAGAGATTCGGGCAGACTTGAAGATACGCTGCTCTTTGTCATGGGAGACCACGGTGCTAAGTAAGTTTAAATTTTGATACGGTAATGGCTTGATATAAGATGTTCGGAATAAAACTACCACCGCCCGAAGTGGGTGGAGCTAAGCCGCGATGGGGGGTTGGGGTTGCCCATTGATCACGATTCTGTGCGCCAGAGCACTTAGTTCCGTTGGAGACGTCTTGAGGTGTTGTTGCGGCCCGTCGCTGATCTCGCCGATCTCTTGTTAGTCGTCTTTGTTCTTGGAATGTACTGTGCTTGCCATCACATAGAGTGCTGTCACTTTGCCGAGATAATATTAAAAAGACTGTTTCTGCCATAGTTAGTGGCCAATAGGCATGATGACAATTTTTGCAAAAACATTTTTAAATTTTTTACGTATTTATTATTCGCATATATAAAATTTGTTTGTACATAAAATACAGACTTATAGCTTGCCCGCCGTAAACGCGACCCTCCTAATGGTCTGAGGGACGAGGGAGGGAAATAATACCAGCCAATAAGCTAGCAACAGACGTTTGACGTATGGGCTTACGCAGTTTTATTTTTGTGACTGCTATAGTAGTAAAAATTAGTTTAAAAAAATAATTAAATTGACGCTATAACGCTTGTAAGTAGCACGTCGTCTCGTTGTAAAGTCACGCCACGACGACGTGTAATGGTTAGGATGATAGTTGCTATAATAATAAAAATATATAATTTTATTCATTCTAATTATGATTATAATATAATTATTTCATTCAAAATTAAAACGACCTTATCCATAAAATAATTCAGTGCAGTACTTGGAAGATCCTTCCCAACTTTTTCATGCATGTAATGTAGAGAGTAGGTATGCACTCTTTTTCTTTGCTTTGCAAGCTTGCAAGCTGCAAACAAGCGCATAACAATCGGCAAATGACGAAATCGTGCGTATGAAGCGACGCTACGTGGACAGTAGGCCTGACGTTACCTGTCTCGTTCTGTTACGTGGCAAAAGTTTACGTGTTGAATAGTAACGGCATATTACAATATAAGTATATGATGCATTTTTATGATTTGCTATAGTTCTACAGTCTATATTACCTATATTTATTTTAATGGTTCATTCAGAGTTTAACTTAAAACTCAATTTTACAATTCACAATTTTAGATACGATTCCCTACGCAAGACTTATCAAGGCAGAATCGAAGAACGGCTCCCATTGGTCACGATAACTTTACCGCAAAAACTGATGAGAGAGAGATTGTCAGCTCTATCCACGCTGCGAGCTAACGCTGAGGTTCTGACCACACCTTACGATATTCACGCAACTTTGCTGGATGCCGTCGGCTTGTATGACCTTCGTAATAGGTTCAAGGTCCCGAGTGCTGACTTACCGAGGTCGTTGAGCTTATTGGAACCCGTAAGGCAATTTTTATTAGTCTCTAAATTATATATATTTTTAAATTCTTTGTTGGTTTAGCATTTGGCTACAATGTCATCTGATGTTAAATGACGGTAACACGCTAAGCCTAGTGCGGGACTGGTTATTACGTGCAGCTGCTGGAACACACCTATAGGTGCTTGGCGACAGATTTTCAACTTGAAGTTGGTAGCTAACCAGACGGAGTTTAGAAAATACTCTACCACCATCCAAACAATTTCAGGGTTTCGTACCTCATAACGAAAAAATTGAAGTCATATAGTATCAATTTGTTGACAATTGTCTGTCCGTTGATTGTCCTCTTGTTAAGGCCATTTGGCTTGAGTTATGTTTTGATTGAGGTAGAAAGTTGAAATTAATATCAAATACTAATGTTTACGGCCTCATACAGCTGTAAACATTCAGTTTCTAGGTAAGATACGTTCTATTATACTAAAAGCTGTTGAACGGTATTTCACTATTAATTAATAAAAGTACTAAGTGGACTTAATGGTCTATCAGTGAGTAATAATTCTATAAATTCATATACGCAGCATGCATTGGGGTAACGAAGAAACAGTCAGATACTTACTTCTGGATCGTAACGAGTTGGCACAATATTAAGCTAAAAATATAACTCTTCAAGGATTATTCAGTAACATCATGTGACTCGTACGATTTCCACGGCTGAACTAAAGCCTTTCAGAGCTACGTAAATATGGCATACATCGCTGAGTTTCAAAAACTAAACCAATCTAGACTGATTACTATACTCTAAATTACATGGTATAAAGTATTTTCTTGAATTAAGATTAACATTAGATTACCACGCTGATCTAAATTATATTTACATCAGACGTCGAAGAGCCTGTAGTGGTACTTAAGCTATTTGAATTTTCATAAGCACTTAAGAGATTATAGTTGAATTTGCGTTTTCATCCTTAGATACCAAAGTCGAGGTCTTGTGGCGAAGCGGGTATATTACCGCACTGGTGCGCGTGCACAAAGTGGAGGAATGTGTCACAATCGGACCCTTTATATCGGAAAGCTGCTGAAGCGTTAGCAGAGTATATAGACAATTTAACTCTTGACAAAAGGTACCCACAGTTTTGTGAGAGAACTCGTAGAGATGGAGTTCTGTTTTGGGATCGTTGTAGTTAGTTTCGGGCTGAAATATCCATTTAGCATAATTTCATGTCCGTTGGCTTCTTCAGTTCCAAAAAGGTTCCTAGTTCCTACTTTTTATTTATGGAGATTTCCCTCTGAGTTATGACATGGGGCTCTTCGAAAAGGGATTGAAATACGATCTCCAAGATCGGCAGCATGGCAGTAATGTCTGTGGTGTTGCAGTTGTCCATAGGCGACAGTAAACATTTATCATCATGTGGGCCGTCTGCATGATTGCTGCCCTTTGGAAAAAAAACAGGCTGGTTTTTGTCTACAAAAACATTCCGACTATCAGGTGCAGTTGCTGAACTCGCACTATAGATATTTAGAGATGGATTTTCAACTTAACATGTTGAGTATGTACGTCAATTTGTAAATTTAATTTTCTGGTGCGATAATATAAGTATCTTATTAAATATCTATATCTGAATAGATCTTTGTGAGTCTCAGATTCGAAAATTTTATATAATTATGTTCATTCAGTGCACATACTATAATGTATACGATTTAATAATTATTTTTTAATATGGTATTTGAAGTAACGTAAGTATAATAAATCTAATTAACTCTTTCACACTTGTTAGATTCGCATTACCTCATCTTTTTCGCACCATTTGAATTAGTACTATTTTATTACGAGTTATTACGATCTTCTACAACTGTGGACATTATAGCTCCTAGGTAAACACTAAAAAATCCATCATGTTATGATTTCATTACGATGTTTTCCTTCACTGAAACCTAAAAGTCATCGAGAGATATTTTGAGACTAAAATAAGAGAATTACTCCCAGATCACTCTGTGCGAAAAGGTACCTGAGCTCAATCGAATGGGTGATGAGGAAGCAACCTCATTCAGAGATGATGCACCTAGAGATAGACTCTAATTATTTCAACAAAGACAAGACAGTACGACAAGACCAAGAATATTATCAAGTCAAAGTAAGTCCGCTGTGGAGTTATACACTTTTTAAAAAGACTGTCATTATTCCCAATTCGGTCTTTTTCAAATTAATTTAAGGAACACTAAAGGAATAATAAAATACTCACGTAAGTAGTTACCAAACAGACACACACTTTATATTCTATGAAATACAATTCCTAAACACAGATGTATATATCGATTTCTTTTTTTTTTAATTGTAAAATATATATAGTTAGCTTAGAAACTGGCAATTTATGTGAAGTTGAAATGAATAAATTACATTTAAACACAATGTACACTTGTAATAGGTGGTATAAATTTGTTTTTATATGAATTCGACAAAATAACAGTAATTAAGCATATGGTAAATGTATCAGAATACCATTTACCGCCGATATTGCTATATACAGACGATAAGGGTCACAAGAAGAGATACCCTTTTTGTGCAGGCCGGCATGAATGCGGCGACGCCGATGGATTTCGGTCTCTCGGTGGTCGCCGTTGTATTTGGATTATACTGTGCTTACCATCAGGGAGAAAGCCGTCAAACTGCTGAGCTACTATAAAAAAAAGTATCTACAAACAACCACTTCGCCCTCTCAGCCTATGCATACACCGTCGGCAGACACCAGTTAGCTAAATATATGTTAACTAATCCCGAAAGCCGACATGTCCAAATTTTACGTGTAAGGGATAAATTGAAACCAGAGTTCAGTTCCACGCTGACCATCGACATCGTGTCTATCTACAAACATTATTGAGAAATCTTCTAAGCAAGTAGATATTTTATTTGTATGTCATATTTTTGTAATTACAGATCACACTAAGTCCAGGTGCAGCGATATTTGAAGCAGTTATGATTTTTTACGTTGACGACGGTTTCTACTTCATCAAAGAGCAGGATATTTCCAGGATTAGTGCGTGAGTATTTTTAACTGCATTTACATTTAATGGACCTAGAGCAAAACATTCGGAAGTATGTTCTTTTCTGCTACTAAAGCTCTACTGTTTCTAAAGGGTCGCCAACGCGCATTTTATGCTTCTAGTGTTGCCCGAAGTCTGCGGCGATACCGTTGAATTTAAAAAAAATGTCCTCTACAGTTTGTGATGGTTAGACTGGTTGGACTGTTTAGAGCAAATTTTAGTATTTTATCATGGCATGACTTGGTTGCGGTGCGTCTCACCAACAATGGAATGATTTAGCGTTGATTTTACTTGTTACATATTTTAAAATTTACACCAAAGTCTGTGAACTCCCTTCCAGCCGATATCTCTCATTGATGAACAACCCATCTGCGCTTTATTATTGCCCTTTCTGTTGTTTAGATTTATCCGACTCGTTTAACAATGACTAACTTTGTAGTACAACTTTCAAATTCAACTGATATGGACTATGACTTGCTACGCTTGTTATTGGCTTTGGCTTAATGGTATAACCGGAGGGCTTGCTTTTCTTAGATTACAATATATTAACTTCATTTTTTTAAGGTACGGCGATGAACCTCACTGCGTCAGCGAATCCAGTCCACATTTAAATAAATATTGTTATTGTATAGAAGAATTTAAAAGAAAAGATGATTTTATTGAAGAGCAGTAAACTTTGTTCGTAATACCTAAGTTCTTTTATTTATATAGGTGTATATAATTATGGTGTTAGCATTATGTTTTGCATCATTTGTTCAGATTTCAGAAGTAAAATTCTTCTAATATATAAATTTCTAATTAGTTACATAACATAAAAAAGCCTAACGCCGGACACAAATAATAAAATTTATAGCAATGAAGTTGAAACAGAAAGAAAGCCATTGAAAAAGGCCCTTATATTTTGATACACACAGATATTAAGTATCCTACACGAGTCTGGGAAACGTAATCGCCGCTGAGTTTCGCATATACACTTGTTTGCAGACTAGCACACTACGCTATCGGTATCCTACGTGTTCGCAATATGTATCGCGATACCCGCCGTGCTAGTTGCCTGCGCCGTGTCACGTCCCTCAAAAGTATTCCCAAATTGGTGCGTCAGCAAGAAAAAAAGAATAAATTTGTGCATCCATGTTTATACATACGACTTTAAATTGCCTGAGTATATGAATAAAGGTGCGACGAAGAGGGCTTGGGAAGAAACAGGTTTAGATATAAAAGAAAAACTGCTAATTAATGCTTTTTCATCACTGGTAGGTATCACTCGACGTCATTAAATTTCCACCTGTTTACCGACCTACCGAAATGATGAAATTTCGTTCATTTTGAGTGGCTTAATGTACGAATATTCAGTAACGAACACGTATCGTACTGGTATCTCACCAAAATATTGTTGCCTTCACGTATCGTAACGTAAGAAATGACTTACTGCTATTTTTATTAAAACTTAATTTCAACGAAGAAATTGACTTTAGGCTTTATTTACATTTATTTAAATACTAGTCTACTTACCGACAAACAACGCACAGCTTAAACCGGTGAGTCTAGAAGCATGAAATTTCACACGTGAATTTTTTATATAATGTAGGTGATTACTAGAAAGGTGTTCTGAAAATTCATCTCCTAAGGGAGTTAAAAATTTGATAATTATTATAGAGATGTTGGCGATAGGAATTGAGGAATTCCATCGGGCACACGACTAGTAAGTACTATAGAAAATTATTATTATCGAATAAATAATAAAGACCTTTTTTCATATAAAAATCATTTATTTCGTCATAAACAAATATTTTATTATAATACTGATCGTTTTCTTAAAACTAGTAATATAGTATATAAGAATACACTGTTGGCTTGTATATTTAAGTAGTAAATAAATCATAATGAAAGTAACAGAATGTTTTACATATTTTTGATGTGTAACATCTTTCCTCTCGGTTGCTGGATATTTTTTGTGGGACTGATTTTGGAAAAGGGACGGAAATGTGTTACAGGAACCGAGGAAAGCGCGCCCTGTTTGATTTGACCAATGGCTGTGAGATGGTGCCAACCCATTTTGCATAAGATTGGTACCACGACGTACTGTCGGCCAACATAGTGTATGACGAGAAAGAGAACGGGAAATAGAGAAGGAGAACGCATTAGCTGTGTACTCATCTACAGTTATACAGTGTAGTGTATAAGATCTGAGGTTATATTTATATGTGTAAACTAGTCTTTCACTTTTATAATGTAGCTCTGCTCTTTATCTGTGAGTTAAACCTATAAACGACGACCTATAAAGCGTGGTATTTAAAGAAAAATTGAAAGGATTTTGGGATGTTTCCTTAGGAAATAAAGGGAGCTTTATTATTAAGAATTGTATTAAAATATTAAGGACCTAAAGAAAATAAAGGAATTAGCTCTTTAGTAGATATTGAACCTGATGGCTACTAATTTGTTGCAAATAAAACCGCTATTCTTATCAATTATTGGGAATGGATTCTTATTTTTTTATATTCGTATTGGGTTGAAACACATTCAATGATATCCAGGAGGACCGTATGATCGAGTAGGGTTGTGGAGATTGCTACCGTGGAATCCGGTGAGTGACCCGCTGAAACCCGAGGGTACATTGTAGTTATAATCTGTAACATAGTCGAAATAAACATATAATCTAAATATATAGAATACAGAATCCTGACTGAAGGACTAAATTAAAATGGCTAGTGTACCAATGTTGCCAAACTCTTAAACTAAAACACAGCGCAAGCACTTCTGCTTGCAATAGACATAGCTATGGTGGTCGTGCTGCCGAAAATATACCCTGTGCAGGATCCAAACCAGGACCATTTTCCAAATACATGACTTGATGGAAAGTACGGTACAGTGCAGAAACCGTCGGTGTCGAACCATCGGCATTCATGCAAGCCTGCAGATATACCTCTTCACACTCCCTCGTTTTAAGGACCCTTTATCATAGGAGGGAGGGATAATGCTGACCGAGAAGCAATTCCATATCTTCACGATACGGCAAACATAAAAATTGGTAAATTTCTTTAATCTCGCCAAGGTGGGCGTTACTGTATTCGAATACCAGCCTACGTGATAGTAGTAGTAGTAGAAAGTAGTGGAAAGGAAATTACAGGATAAGGTCAAAAAACTCTTCAGAATTACTCTTTTCGATACTGATGATAAAATACGTTCAGTGAACCACGTGAGCCATTATAAACAACTAATAAGCAACCTTCTAATTAGCAAGCTAATAAGAAATTCGATAAGTCATTTCTGCCAACAACTTTATTTCCATGTTTAGATTCTTTGATACTCTAATGTATGTAATTATAGAAAAGGTGTTATTACCTTCGATATGTTTATTGGCTCTCACATCAGGGTATTTTGCTTCTCCTTGATACTTAACGTCCGCGTGGAAACCAGTCTGCCAGTCAGCATGGTACGTTACTAAAAAAAGTGTAGTGTGAATTGATCGGGTATGAATTCTTTTTGTTGCGAAATACTAGTGAAATGGGACCCTCACTAAGAGCATACCGTTGAATAGAACATTAGTCTTCATAAAGGAAATTTCTGAAATGTATTTACTATATTATTTCTGCCGTACTATATTTGTAACCTCTACAAATATACACAAAATCTAGAATTGAGTCATTGAGCAGCCAATCTGAAGCAAGTATAGAGTAAAAAAGGTGTCTCTAAGGAAGTGAGCAAACGTGACGTTAATCTTTGTATGCCCTTTATCATTTACTAGCGACCCGCCCCGGCTTCCCACGGGTGCAATGTAGATACTAATATTATGGGGCAGTGTGAGATAAATATATAACATCGCGGACTTTTTTTATCGATCTTTTTAAGATATACAATTCCGTAGAACATTAATTTGATCTATCTCGTTAGGTTTAGCCAGCGTTTGCGATTTACTGCGATAGGTGAGGATCGAAAAACAGTCTCCGTTCCAATATCTAGTTGTATTGGCCTATTAAAAACGAGGTACACCAACCCAAATCGCAATAACTATAAACAAATTAAAGACCTCCAAAATATTAGGGCATAATTCCATGTTAATAAAATTACCAATCTGCATGCGTCCGTCTGGGAGTTGAACCCTATATTCTCCTCGCACCACGTTGCCATCGGAAACTTCTTTCCTTTCATAATCGTTGCCAGACGACGCATCTTTCACCGAGTAACCGAATTCGTAGGATTTCGGCTGAAAATATATAAAGATATGATTGAGTTTTCCGTGGTTTGTTGAAATGAGGAAATATTTTTTTCTGCTATACTTTTAAGGTGCCATTTAAGTTTTGTATTTTAAGCACAGTCTCAGCTGATGTTAATAGCTACTCCTAGAAATAGCTCTCGAATGTAAAAAGAATGTGCTGGAAATGTATAGAAAGTTCCTTGACGACAGATTATCAACCTAAGTGTAGCAGCTCGAAGGCCAAGCACAGGATAATTCCTCAGTAAAAGCATTTTAGGGGGCGTTCAAGTATTGTTATGTAAGCAAACCCCCTCCAACCCGTGTCAGCAAAAATAATAAAATTGTGTACTCTTCCCTGTCCCAAATGATAAAGTAATATTATTTTCAAAACTTTTATAAAATAAATTAAGTTATATTGGTTTGTTTCAAGCACTACAGTGCATATACGAGTATATACACTATAGTACATATATCGAGAATTCGCCGAATTGAACAGCGGCAAATTAAATAAAACTCTATACTTAGTAGTGTAGTTAAGTCGATTTCTAAACCCATTTATATGGTAATACATATAACTCTATTGGTTTACGCGCACGCAGGATAGAGCTTCCAGTCGGCATGATTTTTTTCGACATCTTCAACAATCGTCGTCATACTTCAGCTAATTTACATAAAACCTTGATGAATTATACACCTAAGTAAACCTTCCTCATGAATCACTCCGTCAATTGATGAAAACCGTATGAAAATCCGTTTGGTAGTTTTTGAGTTTATCGCGTTCAGGCAGACAGATAATATATAAGTTACTAAAGTATCATAAATCATCAATCAGCGAATTATTTTAAATTTTACACCGGTGAAACCGATCGGCACAGCTAGTTCAAATTATAAATATTTCCTAATTATTTTTTTTATCTTACGTATAATTTATAATATTGAGCCCGCTTCATTTGTCAGCAAAAGTAAGAAAACGTTGTACGTACTCAAGCCTGCTAATGAAATGGAGGATCCAAGGTCGGCAACACGCTAGTGATATCTATGTCCATAGGCTACAGTAGCCGCTTTTACCATCAGGCAGACTCTGGGCTTGTTTGCCACTTTTGTTGAATAAAAAAAATATTCTAAAAAGGTATACGCCAAAACAATTCCCCATCTGAGACCTATTAGAGGTCGCACCCTGCTATACCGAAGTTTATGTTTGAGATAGTTTAATACCTCGAAAACCAGATAAGCAGAAAAATCTTCCTATATCCTATTTATATATAAATTATATTACATATTAATTTTATCATTTAAAAATTACAAAAACAATAATATATGATATACATATAAGCATAAAATAATAGTGATATAATTGTTTTAATACGGAGATAACCTCTATAGAGTTATCGCCGCCATGTTTGTTTCAAAACAGAGACATAGATAGACACGGCAGTAACGGAATATTCAACCTTTTCCTTATAAATTTCATCTTTACCTTATATTACGTACAAATAACACAGAACAAATAACAAAGTCGCAATTTTTTTTTTTACAAATATGATTGTCGCAAAAGCCGACTGTGCCGGCAGTTCCACAAGCATTTATTACGAAGTAATTATTTTCGGCTTGTAATTTCCTTGTTTTAAAATCTCCTGTATACAAAATTTCAGTAAATTTAGTTGATATTTCTTTTTTCGATTTCTAAAAGAATTATTGATAATTTTGCATAGTCCATCAATTTGAAAATGACAAACTTCTCGTAAACATTTTTTAATTAAAATCGGTCAAGCGGTTTTTGGGTTAAATCAAGACATGCACGCAAACAGACAAACAAAACAAATGTAATGTCATATTGAAGATCAGTAGCCTTAATAGTATCTACTGTTGCCTTAATCTGTACTATGTACAGAGTTACAGATTTATTAATATATTCTAAGAACTCATCTGAGAGAGTTTCGTAAAAAAATTATAAGTAACATTGAAATCGGTACAACTCATTTTAAGGAAATATGGGTAAAGATTCAAATATTTTATTAATGATGGTAATTCATGAGTGGCTTGGTGGATATTTCTGGGCAGTTTTATCAAGGGAGATGCTATGTTTTTAGAGATTTTTATATATTACTAGAATAATTAGAAAAATATTCTATTCACTTAACGTTGGTAGAATTGTGGATTAACACAGTCGCCATTAAATATGAAGAAGAAGACGCTTTAGCCTATAGTCGTCTATAGTAATAATAAAACTTTGATTTTTTATTTAATATTTGTTTTACATCTTTAAATTATTTTACACAATAAAAAGATATACAAGAGTCAGTAAATTTACGTCATTATCGTTTACATTTTATTATAATTTACGATGATTACTTTCATCACATTCATGGCACGCGGAAAAATATTTTCTACACACATTATTTTCTAACACAGTAAAGAGACAACTACACTTATTACGCGTAAAAAATGATAAAAAATAATATTAAATAAAGTAGCCCCTTTTTCTTAGGGAGCTTGCTATTATAGAAAGAGCTTTTCGAATTGGATCAGTTGTTCTAGAAATTATCTTCTACAAACTTTCCCTCTTTATAATAACTAGTGTTAGCCAAGTATTCAAAATGAAACCAAAATCATTATTGAAAATTTGAGGAAAAACATATGCTATGTATCCAACTTTGTTTTCTACACTTTTACATTCTTAGAATATACAATTTTATATGTACTTAAAATTAAAAAGAACTCACTGTTTCCTATTGTTTTTATTGATAATACTAAAGCACGTCAAAAACTACAAAAAAAAAATCGGTTGACAAACAGAGGAGAAAACCTATTGAAAAAGGTAGTTTTTATCGTTATAGGTTTGGCGTAGTGGCCACAATCTCACCTGATGTTAAGTGACAATGTGGCCCAAGATGGTAACACGCTAAACCTAGTGGACGACTGGCTTTCAAGTGCAGCTGCCGGAACACACCTATTGGTGCTTGGCGACAGATTTTCAACTTGATGGTGGTGGCTAGCCAGGCAGGCATTAGAAAAAGCCCTACTACCATGCTACCATCATCACGATGTTTTCCTTAAACGAGAGCTCAGGCTCATTGCAGAGATTCGAACTCACGTCGATCGATCAAACTATTGAATTAGTATTGAAGTAAGAGTGTTCAACTGTTTTAATTTAGCCTATTTATATATGGGTTGTATAGATATTCTTAATACTTACAATAGCGTCTCTACATATTTTGCGAACTCTGTCCAATAGTTTACTGTTGAATTTCGTTATTCAGTTATCATTCGCCATCACGAAGACTCGGTAAGTTTGGTATATTTAATTAACGTAATATACACGCTCGAATGCAGTGATATATGTTATCTTACGAGTTATGTCGTTTTATTTTATTATTCAAATCGAATAAGGAAAATTGAATTAGATGTGTGATAAATAAAGAACATTTGTTTATTGAGCGATAAATAGCATATTAAGAAATTCGTGGTGTATTTAAAATAAAACGGCGTATGTTTCTCAGCACACGTGATAGAAGTGAAACTTCTTTTGGCGTTTACGATTAAGATATGTAAATGAACTTGAAATTATAGTAATACTAGAAGTGCCCCACAGTTTCACCCGTGTTAAAATTATCCGATTAACTCGCCGTTGCCAGCGCCAACAAAAGTTCTGTATGCCTTATCTCTGTCGTACCATGAAACTGTGGGACCATCTCCCGGCCAATGCGTTTTCTCCTTCTTATGACATCGGGACCTTCAAGCGTAACCTTAAGAGATATTTATGCAGGTCGGCATGACAGCGGCGACCGCCGAAGGATTTGGTCTCTCGGTTGTCGCCGTTATATTTGGATTGTACTGTACTTACCACCAACGACAGTACCGTCAATGTGCCGAGCTAATATAAAACCTGTGTAGGCTATCGTTGTTTTCACTTCGTGTACTTACCAACAGCTTGCCAGATTATTTGACTACTCTGTTCCTTAGGGTCGTAGAGTGATGTTTTATAGTCTTAAACCTTTCTCAATAATTAGCTAGCTAAATAAATAAAATACTTTTTTTATAAACTGACTGTTACTTCTTTACATTACCTTCCACATAAACACAAACTTCACACTCTCTCTTATTAGTATAGACTAGCTGTGCCTGTGGCTCCGCTCACGTGGACTAAAAAATGCCGTCGGTCGAGTGCACACGCGAATCGTGCAGCCCTCGACCAAAAGACGGAAGACAAAAATGCTTAGAAGATAAGATATATGCTACTGCGGACTTTTTTGTAGGTCTTCGGTCTACCTCTACCACTGTATCTGTCCAACTTCATACATAGCACTCTTCTAGTTATATGACTTTTATTACTCCTCATGAAATATCCCTACCGCAAAATATACATACTATCTGTTAGCAAATTTATCTAGCTCGCTTCTTCCCTTTGTAATTGGTACGTACTAAAATATTTTTTTAAAGAGTATACATCTAATAAATAAATTAAAAAGCTATGAAATCATAGCAAAGTACAGTGATATAACGCAGGCCAAGCCTTTAAATCAAACTAGTAACACGATAAAAAAATACGTGTGCAGTTCACACACGGCAGAAGTGAAACCTTCAGCTAAATAGGAATAACATTGTATAATGTATTTTATCCCATTCTCTCCCGGGCTAAATCTGTTATGTGTGTCTCTTTTTACTGTCGCTTTTTCGTTTCATCAAGTTTCAAATCACAACGGTACTAAAGAATTTTTCCATTCAAAAACACATATATTTTACTACATAACAAAATATTAATAAAAATATAATTCACTTTTTCAGACAAAAATGAAACTCCTTATTGTACTATCGAGTCTCATAGTAATCCAGGCTGGAGTGATCAAAGAAGAACCTGAATGTAACGGTGTCACAATTAATGGAACTTACTACGAAATCGAAACACTACATGAAGAGTTAGACAGACCTTTCCTTTTAGCCGTTGATTACAGCACAAATGTTGTTTACTTTAGCTATAGTGTCAAAGTCGATGAAGACGAATTCATATCAGCACGCTTAAATCTAAACACGAAAGAATTTAAAAACATTGAAGATATAAAAAATGGTTTCGCACAAGCAGTAGACCAGAAGACACACGATATATACATCGGTGGAAGCAACGGTTTATACAAGTATGATTACGGTAACGACAAAGCCGAATTTATTGGCGCAAAAGATGTTAACATTTGGACGATATTCTTCAAAGATGTCCTTTATTACTCGACGTTTCCTTCACAATTCCTTTATACATTCATAGATGGGCAATCGACGAGGTTCGTTGATTTAGAAGATACGAAAGTAGATAACTTCGTTATTGATAACGATGATGTCATATTTTTTACAAACAACACGGGTTTATATAGTCAAAAGAAAGGGACTAAAGACGCAAAGCTCTATAAGGAATTTCCTACGGTAGGTATTAGAGCCTTGACTACAGATATAAACGGTAATGTTTACGCTTGCCTTCAAGATGGTATATATGCCGTTAAGAAAACGGATACTTCATTAGAGAAAGTGCTGGATGTAGACGATGCTTTTGGTGTTGCATTTGATAATGATAACAACATAATATTCGCTGATGCCACCAATATATTTAGGCTTAAACCAAACAAAAAGAAGAATTGTTGATTTTTTAATCAATTGGAAAGGAATATAGTAATAAATTAATATTGGCATTTGACGTTTTCCTGTTTCTGATTTCTATAAGGTTATAATTTATTTGGGACTAGCTGTGGCCGCGGCTTCTCTCGCGTGGACTACAGAATGCCGTCGGTCGAACGCACGCGCGAATCTGTCTGCCCCCATTCCCACTGGTCGTCCGCCGGTTATTTTAAAGACAGAAATGCTTATTGTAGGTGATCCTTAGAAGATAGACATGTGCAATCGCTGACTTGTTTGTAGGTCTTTGTAAGATCTACAATTATGTTCTACATTAATTTGATATATCTCTTATGGTTCACTCAGTCTTTTGAGCGCCCTAAAAGCGTTTTTTTTTTCATCATTATTGACACTGCTTATTTCGTATGTTACTTTATATTACAAAATATATTCTATAACCTGGCCAGATCAGATAATATAACACTGAAATTAAAAAAAAAAACATGTAAATCGGATAATTCTTTTCGCGTGGAAAGTATATAAACGAACAGACAGACAGAGATACGTTGAGTTTTATAATATGTACCTATATTATAGATATTCTTAAGTACCCTCTGAATACCACTCAAAACTTAAGTGTTAATATTTGATATATTCTATGCAAAGCCCAGGCATTTATATAATAATGTGTATTATATATATAATAAGTTAAAAGTTGACATGATATTTTGCCGGATACTTCTCCCATTTTGTGCTCACGTAATTAATAGACGACCCTCAATTTTAATTTATATGACAATCTGATATAGCTTTTTGATTCTAAATGAAACGCAGCTTGAACTATGGTCACCTAACAGCAGTACATACATAAGTAGGTATTAAGCATATAAGCAAAAATAACATTTATTTTTATTTTTTCTTCTCCTTGTTTTGACGCCGCAGAAGCACTTGCCAGTCTCAATGTTTTTCAACCTTCGTAGCATTTTTTAATCTTCAAAGTGTGCTCTAATAAGATAGTGTTTTTAGAACTATGTTGTTAGAACTATGTAACGAGTTTTTGTGGCAACTCAAAATGTATGTCTCCAGTTTATATTAATAATCCACTTGACGTGTGCACAATAACCAAACTATATCACATAAAATACCACCAATATAGAGTCAAAGAACCTAAGTTAATAAATAAAAATAAAAATCACACCATGGCAGCTAAGATCCGACCAAAAACTTCCAATTGTTAACTAAAAAATAACAACAATTTTTAAACCAAAAATAACACTAATTCAACTCAAAAATAACAACAATTTTTAACCCAAAAATAACACTAATTTTAAACTCAAAAATAACGACAATTTTTAAGACATAATATCCATAATTTCTATACCTAAAATAACAATATTTTTGAACCCAACTGTGCCAATCAGTGGAGATGTATGTACAGTAAAAAGCTGTATTAAGGACATAATTAAGCAGACGAATCATGTACCGTTCAGACATCCAAGAATACAAATTGAAATACCAACACGCGATGATACCAGACTCGGTTTGTGAATTCAACTAACACATCCTGGTTGACTCATTAACAGCTTAAAAAAATGATCTGGCCGCTCCACGTTGCCGCGACACTGCTTTTTTTACATACTTTATAGTTTTAGCCTTTAACCCAGAAGTTTATCACGGCAAAGTGACGGCACTATACAATCCAAAAACAGTCGCTATCATGCCGGCCTGATAGCCTCTCAGCAGGTGGATATACACTGGCTGATCCCGAAATGCGACAACCCAAAGGAGAGTGTGAAGGGTTTATCACCATGTGTACTGTGGTCTCGACACAGTTGGTTACAGATACTTTGCCCTTCCACTAAATTAAGTGACGATGTGGCCTAAGACGATACTACGATACTACTACACTCAGGTGTAACTACTGAAACACACCTAAGGGTATTTGATTGACGAAGACGTTACTTTGCAGAAATCTGTCGTAAATAATTTATCCGAAATTTCTTTGCTACTTTCGCCTGCAATAGATGAATAATAGTTTCATCTACCTACAACATAAAATGTTTGAATTGAAATAATTATGTAAATGAATGGCTTAAATAAACTAAAATAATAATAGTTAAGATTAAGATTAATTACAATGACTCTACAGCCGATTCGGAAGGCACTGTGCTTTGCGAGACATTAACATTGGTTTAAAAACATCAACCTTAGAGTGTAGAGAGTAGAGAGGACAGTGTCTTAAAGTCATTGAAAACATTGAATATAAACATATTATCATATTTATTATTATCATTTTAGTTTATTTAAGACATTCATTTACACATTTATTTATTTACAAATTTATTTAAATTCAAACATTTTATGTTTTAGGTAGATGAAAGTAAATTAATCTATTGCAGGCGGAAGTAGCAAAGAAATTTAGGATTAATTATTTACATCTAAAGATGCTTGGGGACAGATTTTCGACTCGAGGATTGCAGCTAGCTAGGTGAAAATTTTGCATGTTATGGTTTCATCATAATGTTTTCTTCTACCGAAAGCTCCAGGTCATTGTAGAAATCGCAGCTACGTCCAGGTAACCAATGAGAATTATTGCTTTATAAAGAGACATGGAACTATGATACACGCACAATAGATCATAGATACATGCGAAAAAGTAGAATATCCATCAACAAGCTAGAACTAGCATGGCAGATGATAGCTCAGACTTTAAGACCTTAAAAGTAAATATATTAATTTACCATTACTTACAACTTACCATCATCATATTGCATGGCGATGAAAGCGTCAACTTTAAAAAGTTTTCAAGTATTAAATTAAAACTATCACAACCAACGTATAAATGACCTCTAAATACGTTTGTCAACAATTTACTCATTTACCCAGACTGACCATTTCAGTAAACTGACTCATATTAAATTAAGGTTTAGTAAACTTGGTAATAGGCTTAACAATAAAAGTGGATAAAGTTTAAAATCGCACAAACACGTAGATATAAACAGCAAATGAAGATTTGTAATAAAACACAACGAGATAATGAATCACAACACTAATATAGTATGTAGCAGAAAACTGTCCAGTACGTTATTTGAGCCAGTTCGAAATAAACGCGTTGGAGATGACATACTTAAATTTTTACATAGTACTTATATACTATTTATTGAGTGTCGGAGCAAAAGTAACGATTTATCTAACTGACAAACCTATAGAGAAAATAGGATCAAGAATTTACAAGAAGGAGCTCTTAACAAATCAATTTCAATCACCGAAAGAACTTACATACGATTCGTCGAGCAGAAACTTATTTTTCATGTACATGGACGATGTAATACAGAATTCCGGACGAGCTTACATAAATGTTGTAACGAAACAGGCAATGAAAATCGAGGGCATCGAAAGGAACAAGGCCGTGGCAGCTGACCCTGACACCAGCGATATATACTTCGGATCCGATGACGGACTATACAAATACGATCCAGTTTTAAACAAAGCGAACAATATAGGACTTTACAATGTTAATATTATGAAAATCGTTGTTAGAAATAATGAAATGTACGTTTTAGATGCCAATGATCATGCTATATATAAAGTATATAACGAAGGCAAGTCCACTGTTAGAATTGGTGACATGAAAACTGTAATGGAATTCGACGTTGATAATGATAAGAATATTCATTTCGTTACCATGTGTGGTGTTTACTGTGCTATTGATGGTCAAGTGGTTGTTAAAAATACTAATTTGTCTGTAATTTACAACTTTATCGTTGACGATGAATACACCTATGGTGTGACAGAGAACGGTATATATAATATAGACTGTAGAAACGGTACTGCTAAAAAGGTAGCCGATTTGAATTTCATGCCAAGAGGAATAACTTTTGGTGATTACGGTGATATATTCTATTCTATAGACGATAACATTTATAGGTTAAAACCCGTAAGTTCTTACGAGGTATATAATATACATAGGAATACGTCATGAAATGTCTGTATAAAGGCCGTACTTCATTTAGCTTAGTGTAGAGCATCTATTTACTTCCATTTGGTTTTGTTATTGATGCAAATAGTAAATTATTAGTACCTATGAAATTAATTGGTGATGTATGTATGGTTTTATTTATTATTAATAAATTTACGTAAATTTACCTCGTATTATGTGTTATTATGCATATTTGTTGCATGTTACGTGATTCAAGATATTTATTGTTCACAAATAATAGTGCAAAATTTTAATTTCTATTTATTGAGTTATGTAAATTTCTCTAGAATCGTTTAGTAAGTTAACCACTACTATCACGTTATTTAACTACATTGAACATACCTAACGTATAGCTTTAGCATAAGAACGATATCGGTTTGAACTCAAATTAAGCTGAAATATTGACTGACACTTACAAAGACTTCTTCGATGCGAAATTAACAAAAAAAGGTTAATAACAAATACATATACATTTTTGTCATATTTAAAAAATTCACTAGTGTCAACTTAGTTTATTTATAGCTACAATTGCACAACACTGCAAATTTACTAAAAACTACAAAAGTAAATCGTCATTATGATAAAAATGTATATTGAGAATGAAGCCTAGATATATCTATAAATGTGGAGATGACTATAGAAAAACAAATATTTTTATGCATTATCAAAATACTGTCAATGAATCTGAATTACAAAAGTGTTACAAACATGTGATATTTACGTAAATGTAGTTACTTCATTTCATTTCATTTCTAAATACATAGTAAAAATATAAATAAGTAGGTATTTTATCTTTAAGCTACTTTTAGCCACTTTGCAAATGATTGAATTCTCATAATACATCATATTTTTTTGAGACAGTTTAGTAACTTATTCAATAGGTGAATAGGTAATACTGCTAAAATTATTCTATAACTTGGAGTTTTTGGGGTCATCTTCTTCTAGTGTTTGTTCTTTATTTTTATTCCAAACTTACTTATTTTTTTCGATCTGACTACACTGTTATTCGAAAGGGCCCGAAGCCTCAGACGGCTCAGACTCAGCCGCGAAAGCGAGGCTACAAGTTCCAAGGGTGCCAAAGTGGCCAAACCTCGGCTTGGACTGTTGCCGTAGTTGCAAATAGTCGCGACCTGGCTAATTTCCTATCCGTAATTCGATCTAAACTAACTATACATATAAATACATATACATGTGTCATTTCTCTGGGAGGAGAGAAACCTGCGTATATGTATTTAGTAATCTGATAATTTTGGTCTACACTAACCAAAAAAGGAAAAAGGGTCCCTTAGAGTACCTTTGTACATGAGTGGTATGCATGTATGTACAAATACAGTGTAATGAGTGTATATTGCAAGTGAAGTGGATTAGAAATAACATGGGATATGAACTCTTAGAACACTGAAAATTAGAAAATAGCACTAACTCAGTACATCTTAGGCCTAAAGGACAGGTATCCAATGTTTGGGATATTTGGAGTTTGGGATATTTTTAATCTTTTACTATGCACTGAAATAGGGACATACAAAAAATATGAAGAGCAAAAGAGAAAGGCTATGGATTTTCTGTCTCAAATGCTATAACCACTTTTTTGACATTTGTGGTACTAAAAATTTCACAGTTGTCAAAATAATCAAGAATGAGAGTGTTTTATCGTGATTTTTTCAAACGCGAATAATGTAAGTTAACCATTTATTGTACATCTGACTTTGAACAATGTTTTGTGCGTGCGTAAATTTTAAAGAAACTGAATAAAATGATAACACAATCTCAAACTCGGCTGTCTGTCTAGTTCCTTCTCTGTCTACGTGGTACGGATAGGCTAGCAACTATCTTGATTTGTTGCAACTGTGGATGGGTCGTTTGTTTGTATTTGCAAATACATAACACATTTTTGTAAACCATACTAAAATGCTACATACTAAAACCACGAATACGATAAGTGAAAAGACACTTTAATAACTGTAATTTATTTTATAGCCATAAGTAAATTTAGAATTATTATTAGTATTAAAATTATTAATAGAAAAAGCTTTTTTTTCGTTTACAGGTGTAGCTTTATGGCCACAATGTCAACTGATCTTAAGTGACGATGTGACCCAAGATGGTAACACGCTAAGCCTAGTGAGAGGACTGGTTTTATATATGGATTACTGGTGCTTGAAAGATTTTCAACTTGAGGGTGGCAGCTAGCCAGGCTGACATTAGAAAAAGCTACCACCGTGCTATAGTTTCATAACGATGTTTTCCTTCACCGAAAGCTCAGGCCCATTGCAGGGATAAAAACTCATGTCGATCTACGCAAAATGTCCGTACACGCTACCACTGAGCCATCATTGCATCATTTGCTTAATCATTTAAAAAACCCTGATCACGATCTAGGACTGTACGTTGTACTTATCGACACTAATATAACAAACCTAATTACGACGAGGATTTGTTTTATTCGATTTTTGCATTGTTATCGAAGCATAAGTATTCCAAATTTCAACCCAAACGGTAAAGTTTAAGTAATTAAAAAAAATGTTCTAAAATTTGAACTATTTGATTAAAGAGTGAAATAAAAGCTTATAATAAAAAATATAAGTGTGCAGCAGTTCACATGTGTCAGAAGAAAATATGTTCTTTAAAAACTCTTTTTAAATATCCTAAATCAGCGGGATTCGAACTAACGACCACTCGTACATGCTGCGTATGAAGTCTGGTCATCTCACACTACTAGTCCAATCCGACGACGATCAAAATAATGAAAATCTGGACTTGCATTAACCGTGTATAATGTAAATGTATTCTATCTCATTCTCTCGTAGGCTAAATCCTATAGAAGTATATGGTTGTCTCTATTTATTGTCGCTTTTTCGCTTCATCGTACAAATCGCAACGGTACTAAAGAAGTTTTCACTTCAAAAACCCCTCTTAATAAAGTATTTAATGAGTTATAGAACTTAAAGTGTCATGTTGTGGTTTTTTTTTAAGTCATAAACTTATGTCATTTGGCCCTATGTTATGTAATTTTGGCGGCATTTTACGTGATGTAGTGTGGTTGTTGTGCACAAGTGAAGTGGATTACAATAAATAAATAGGAACATGCATTTTAAGTTGCTACAAAGGCTCCCTGGAAAGTTTTAACAAGGGTGCCGCCATCTTGTTGGAGCGATGTTTAAAGATTACAGAATATTTCCCTCGCTTTGTTGACAAAATGTAAAATACTTGACACTGGCCTAATACTCGAATAGTGCCGAGCCATAATTAATAAGAAGAAGAAGAATGAGTTATATTAACTTACTGTTTCATTGTCGTTGTCATGGTGACCACGATGATGGCTGTGTCTAGGCTCTGCAGGTGGCAGGTACGAATTCCTTGGAGGGATGTAGCCTTAAACAAAGTATTTCATATATTTTCTCCAATAAAGAAATGAGTGAAGTCCCAGCAGTGGGACATTACCTGCTACATAATTGCAGTTTATACTGTACCATACTTTTTTTGTTTGAACGTGCTAATCTCTGGAAGATCTAGACAGATTTAAGAAAGCTTCTGACATTTGATAGCGTATTTATTGAAGAAGGTGTAACCATATAGGCTATGTAACTTCACGCTGCGACTAAGGAGCGAAGCAGTGACTGTGAACGACAAGCAATCTGGCAAGCTAGTTCAGGAAGTGAGAATAACGGTAGGCGAATACATTTAGCGGATAAGTTTATATGCTTTACTTTCTTTCTTTTACTCTCTATCCTGCGGGACTGAGCTTGGGCAGGTTGGTATAGTCTATTTTCTAGAACAGATTAGTCATAAAAATATAAGTTTAAATGTTTAAAAAACTACAAACACGCTTTAACTACGCACTAAAAATTATAAAACTTTTTAGTCTTATAATAACATCGCGTTATCAAGCCAAATCTATTTGACTTGTCAAAACGAATCATATTTATTTATCAAATAAATATAACAGTGATGGTCTAAGATCCCGCTGCAGGATTGGTGTACTCATCGACTTTTTGTTTAAAACCAAATTTTTATGTTTATTTATAATTAAGAGAATATATATTTACTCGGGTGCCTATCAAAATTTGGCCGCCATTATTTTTAATTAAATTATTTTTAATTGATTTTTGGTAAAAAATTTCGTTTATTTATTTTTTAAATAAAATAACGTCTACATCACGGTAATTAATATGAAGATTCTAAAAAATCACGGTTGCCGTTGCGCACTTGGCCGCACTTCTTTGCAGCCAGGTGTAAACAGGTATGATTTCGATAAATTTATACGTTTATAGCCTATATTTATTAATTATAGGTCAAATTGAAGCTAATTTTTTTCTATTAATTATCATATATAGTTGCTTAATTAAATCTGGCCGCAAATAAGGGTTACTGGCTGTTAAAGATAATAAATATTTAAGGTAGAGTGAAAGAGAGTTAACGCGTAACATCATTAGTCAGACGAGGACAGCGAATGCCGGCTGTGCGACGCTTTTAAGCCACTGCGCATGCGTCGAACGTTAGTGTTCTCAACCACCGGGGAGTAATAGAGACGACTTATAATAAATACTCCAAAAAATGTGTAATTTTTTCAAAATGACAAATTTAAAAATTGCAACAAAAAAATAATATTGATTTGATATATCGACGGTCTAATTAGCAATTTGTCTAACTCCTTATTTTTCAGAGGGTGATTTTTTTAACATTTTGATGAAGCAATAATCCAATTACAAATTATTTGAATGATTCAAACTTAAATATTATATCTCTATTAGATATTAATGATATTAAATGGTTTTTTAAAATGATAATAAATTTTGAAATAATTGTTTTTTTCGTACAAATAAAAGATTCTCTAAAATGGAGTTAGACAATTTGCTAATTAGAACGTCGATATTTAATATTGATTTAAAAAATAAAAAAATAAAACTAAGGTGACTTAAGTAAAAGAAAATTTTATTGCGAAAGTATTATTTGAAAATTTTATTAGATTTTATTCAAGTATTTCATTGTCTGTTCACGACGCATGCGCAGTGGCTTAAAAGCGTCGCACAGCCGGCATTCGCTGTCCTCGTCTGACTAATGATGTTACGCGCTAACTCTCTTTCACTCTACCTTAAATATTTATTATCTTTAACAGCCAGTAACCCTTATTTGCGGCCAGATTTAATTAAGCAACTATATATGATAATTAATAGAAAAAAATTAGCATCAATTTGACCTATAATTAATAAATATAGGCTATAAATGTATAAATTTATCGAAATCATACCTGTTTACACCTGGCTGCAAAGAAGTGCGGCCAGGTGCGCAACGGCAACCGTGATTTTTTAGAATCTTCATATTAATTACCGTGATGTAGACGTTATTTTATTTAAATAATAAATAAACGAAAATTTTTACCAAAAATCAATTAAAAATAATTTAATTCAAAATAATGGCGGCCAAATTTTGATAGGCACCCTAGTAAATATATATTCTCTTAATTATAAATAAACATAAAAATTTGGTTTTAAACAAAAAGTCGATGAGTACACCAATCCCGCAGCGGGATCTCGTACTATGAAGCGTGACATAAGCATGTTGTAAGAAGACTTGTATGACATATCCACAGAACGTAAATTGTTACGTCGTGCAAGTTATGACATAACCTAAAAACATGCATGTCAATTATCATTAAAACATTTTTTGATACTGATAAACGTTATTAAAACATTTTGCTCGATAAAATCCTAAATAACTTCGTGCATCGTTACTTTCTAAATGACTTAAAACTAGAGTGACAAACAATGACAAAACAATAAAACCAGGGAATCGAATATTAATCGCATTAATCGTACGAATCGATTGCCGTGGTACATTTAATTTATTACTTCCTTGTTTAATTTCGAATAAACAAATATATTTACGTTATTCCTAAATTTTTGCTGCAGCAACAAGCTACGAAGAATATTGACTGGAAGAATTAATCTTGTTCTTTAGAGTCATGCATTCAATAATTCAAGAGTACCTGATTGTGATCTCAATTATTGTTAAAGTTTATTTTTGTTAATTAATTTACACAGCTTACACATCCCTCTATTCATTTAAAGCATGATCTTATTTTCAATTGTATTTACTTCTAAAATAGAATCAATAATCGCAAAATCAACTTGCAATATAAAATATGCTACATCTGTAAAATAAACCTTTGGCATATGTCGTGCAAGTCTTCTTACGATGAATGAATAATAATAATTTAGAACAAGTATTGAATAAACTTTAGTTACCTATACGTGAAGGAAGGTAGTTGTTTGACGGTGAAGTGAAGCTTTTAGGTCGTTGATAGCTGTACCCTGGGACTGGTGGCTCGCTGGTTACTAACATTGCCAACTGTATGTTGATCAGAATCTGGCGGAAAAAAATACATTAACTCATTGATAAATGTACAGAGAGCCTATCAATTTTTCAACTACATATTATACTCCCGGTATACGATTTATTAAATGGGTGGAGATTTTTTTTTTTCTTTCTAGTATTATTATTGATAATTTTTGTAGCCTATCAATTTCCGAATGACGTATACTTCCTGTGTACGAAACTTTATTAATAACTGTCAAGCCGATTTCCAGTTAAAACCATACATAAATATGAAGAGACAGACAGACAGTTTTTTTAATATGAATTGCTAGGTCATTTTCTAACAACAAAGTTATCTAGCACAATATTTGGAAAAAACTACATGTACAGTCAGATACAGATACAATATAGATACAGATTATAAATAGCTATAAATGTAAGAAAACCATTTTCTTGTATAATTTCATGCAAACATAATATGTTGATAACAAAGCTTCCCATACCCTTTCACTCGCTTTCAAATGTTCGATATAATTGTACGGCAGCTTCCCACGTTACAATCCCACAGTTGGGTGAACGAGTGTCGTAATACAAAGCACGTGGACTGGTCGACTTAGTAATTAAGTCGCATTATCAGATTAAGAAAATTTATGCGTAATAAAGAGAAAACTTAATGCTTATATCATGGATACTTATGAACTTTTGGTCCTCAAGTGTTATCGCGGTTTACTCTTTAAAGAATACTTTTTTATATATTAGCTCGGCAAAATGACAGGCAACTGTTGGTAAAGTATGGTAGGTACAGTCCACAAACAACTACTTGTAAGGATTGATTTTCAATCATTTTCATTATTCATTATATATTAATATTACCTTTAGTTATTTTCTCATTTAGTCCTTATTTAATATACATTTTCCAGAGAAATTCTGAAGAAATCTGAATAGATCATTAGATTGTAAATTTCTTTTGACGTTGACCATCTTTTCGTGTCACTATTTATAATAAGACGCTATGATTAATTACATAAGAGACAGACATATACCAATATTGTATCGCACACTTTTTTTAATCAGCAATACGCTAGCGCCCGCGGATAAAGCTGTTCAGGTGCGCTGTTTCTACCGATAAAACAAAAATAAATATTTATCAGACTATCTTACACAAAAAAAATCGAATCCGACTGGTAGTTCCAGATATTAGCGTGTTTAAACAAACAAACAATCAACCAAATAACTCTTCCACTTTATTACCTATCAGTATAGGTTGTACTCGTTAACTTGTAAAGCCTACTTACCTCTGATAGTTTTCCTTTTAACTTCATTATATATACTACTACCATGATATACCATATAGCTGGCGGGGGGACACTTGACTCTAACAAAAATTAGCATTTTAAAGCTTCATATTTCGCAAAGGGATCCTTGAATCGAAAAAGGGTTTTCTACAATACTTTTGAACGACCTATCCAACGACACCCCATAGGATGTGATAGGCGAGAAAAAAATATAATTTCCTAAACAATATTTTTTTTCATGGTTTTATTTTACTACTTTACCGGCGTGATTAATATGCATACCCATACTTAATTACAGCTTTCTAGTACTATGAATCTCTAAGCTAAACCACGGACAGACAGACAGATATACCAAAACTATACTATACTTCCTTTTGTCTTCGGAACCCTAAAAACCATGTAACTCGGGTAAGGGTTATTGCGTGAAAAAAACATAAACGGATGGACACACGGCGAGACGTTGACTTTTATAGTATGTATATCAGATAATTTGGCAAAATCAAAATGTACATTCATAACTACGGATTTATTAACTTACACTAACTTTTACCCGCAACTTAGTTTCCGTTATCGACAAAATGAAAAGACACGAACGCTACCTATTTCAAACTGGTTGTTCTAAAACCAAAGTTACATCCCAAACTAGTTGCCTTGTGGTATCAACAGTGTATGAACCAAAAATTGCAATAAATTATTCATTCATCATTCATTCAGAAACAATAACTTGAAGCGAATCAACATCAGCCAGTGAAAAACTTTCACTCACTAACCGTAATTTGTAAATAATGTTGTTATTATTCAAGCAAAAAAATTGCGTATTGTGTCCGTTCCAACAATAGATAATTAAATTCGAACCATTTATGCAAACAATAATGTATTATATCCCATTGCGAACATCTACTTCTGACGGACAACACACAGCTTCAACGAATCGGTTTAGAAACATGACATTTTGCAAAGGCGTCCCTTGTGTAACTTATCCAAAATAATCGTTACAAACTATATCAAAAAACAACGAAGACCACAGAGAGATCGGCAATCCATAGACAGTCCTCGTAAGCCATTCGGCAGCTGGTCCTACACTACGTGATCCCGAAACGCGAAAACCAATAGTGAGTTTCTGTGACGCGTCTATTACCATGTGCATGTGGTCGCGACCCAGTCTGGTACAGATCCCTAACACCCTTGATTACTGTTTATACACCGGCTGATCCCAGGATGCGACACGCCTATGCCCCCTAGCCGAACAAAATGCGTTAGTAAGTTCCCGCCTAGACTTAAACCTGCTGACATCAGAGAGATGTGATAACCTTTCGACAATCACGAATTACGGTACGTAGTGTATATAATTTGTGATGCACCAAAAAACAGTTATTACATTATAATGATATTAAGAATTGATGAGCTATCATTTTTTACGGTCTATATATTACATACAAGTTATGTTACGACAGCACTAGCTCTAAGTATGACAATTTAATTTAATGGCCGGCGCCCACTGGCGGCACGGCACGGAAAGGGATTTTTCATGTAATGAATAATAATAGACGATACTTCCATGATGTTAAATTGAAATTTTAGTGATAATTGTCGTAG
Source organism: Saturnia pavonia (assembly GCA_947532125.1). Taxonomy (NCBI): domain Eukaryota; kingdom Metazoa; phylum Arthropoda; class Insecta; order Lepidoptera; family Saturniidae; genus Saturnia; species Saturnia pavonia. Next base: position 20,695,876 of record OX383895.1, on the reverse strand, counting down.
AAACAAAAATAATGCCGCGGTACCTTGGCATCTCTCGAGGCGATTCGGCATTCTTCGTGATGCCGAGGCAAGACAGCGCCCGCGACCCAAGCACGTCTTTCATAACCTAAGGACGCCTCAGCATGCTTAAGGATGTCGTGGCATACATAGTTTGTCAGTGTGCGCTTACATGTATGAACGCCGAAGGATCCCCTACCGTGCCATGCCGCCAGTGTGTGCCGGTCCTTAATTTTTTTTTTTTTTTCGAACCGACTATACTGTTAGCCTGAGGGGCCCTGGAGCCTTTACGGCTTTTACTGCTTTACCGGGCCCGGTCCTTAACCGACTTAACCGACTATATATATATGGTTTTCTTTTTTATGTATGTGCACTGATTATTTTGTTAACTGTAGACCGATCGAATGGTTACGACAAAAAAGAACTATAATTTAAACCGATGAGCGTGAAAGATTAAGACAAGTACACTAGTACGAAGTCAAGCAACAAAGACGAGTAACTACTACTAAAAAAACAAGCTATTGATTAATTAATCTCTGTTTATATTCAAAGAAACTATTTTGCTTTGACTAATATTTTTTATCGCCATAGAAGATAGGTAGTGCACAGAGAAATCTTTTTAAAATGTTTCTCTATTTTGGGCAGCTCGACTGGTGAAATATCTCCACCCTCCGAAAGATCGAAGTCAAATAACATTATTTTGTGTAACTGCGGTGAGTGGGATTTCTAGAGCTCCTTGGGAAAGGAGCATGCGCTATTGAATCCTATGGTGTTACAAGAGTCTATAGGCTTAACCGCTTACCATCAGGCGGGCCGAACGCTTGTTTGCCATATTTGTATAAAAAAACTTTCATTTTTGCTAAGTTTTGCACTATTTCCCCTTCTCTAAAATACATTTTAGTTAAAACCCCTTAAACTTAATTAATTAATTACTTAATTTAGTTCGCATTTTCTTAAAAAAATAATATATATTGTCAAAAGGAGTTAAGCATCATGAGATGAGGCATTTCAGTATATATATCTCGTTCACTCTTTAGTGGAATTAGTGCGAGTAGTATATACTTTTTCCTCCTAACTTGGCAACTAATCCCCTTTATTGTAGACCATTACTGCCATTATCGAGTGAATATAGAGTATCCTATCTTCTGATGATTTCAGTATCTTTACAAGATGGTAGCTCCCTTGTTAGAATTTTCTAGGGATATTTTTGTGGCATCTCAGAATTCATGGTCTATGTTATTATTTCCAATCCACTTGTGCACAATAACCAAACTTTATTATGCAAAATGTCACCTGTATTACAAAATATAGGGTCAAACTACACAAATTTATGAATAAAAACAAAACCACGACATGACAGTTTAAGATCTTGCCAAAAACTCGCGAGAAAAATTCTACACTTGAACTAGGACTTGCAAATATTCGAAAATTTTGTTATGCAACGATCGTTCAGGTATTAATCAAATTGATTTTAATAATATTTAAAAATAATCTGTTCTAATAATCGTGTCTATATTTGCCAGTGTCTTAATTTAAATCAAATCGGAATTATATCTGTTTTAATAAAGGGACAGGGACTTAGTACATGCAGTCTTTCAAAAAATCGTATCCCTATTCACTCTTTCCTATTACGATCTTTTTATAGTGTTTGGTGCCTTCCTTAAGTTGTCATGTCCATTTTTTCAATATTTTTCGCATGAAATCAGAGGTAGAGAAAATGAATTGATTGAATGAATAAAAGGGTATGCGAATAGCATTGTTATCAATTTTATAATTACTATTCCATTTGATATTCGAATTGAATATTCGATACCAATTTCGTATTTAAAAAAGAAAAACTCAACAAATTATTTATAGTTTGAATTGAATTTATTCGAAAAACATACGTCATTCGAAATTTTCAAATTATTCAAAGAAATTACAGATAATTTGTCATTTTCGAATTATTCGTAAAAAGGGCGAATACATAATTCGAAATGTTCGCAAAGTATGAATATGTCGAACGTTCGAATATTGGAGTAATCTGAAAAGGCTCTCGACACACGGACAGACGCACAATAAAGTTATACCATAGGAGGCACATACTTTTCTATTTTTGGTACGGAATCCTAAAAATATGATATATATATATACCTAACCTAACATTTTTGAGGACTCACCATAAAGTAGATTCTTTTTAAAATTCCCATGTTAGCGATCTGAAAAATAATATTTTAGATATAGACCAGTCACATCACGCCCAGTGACGATGTTTTCGAAGAAAATTATTAAGTTATTTGAAACCACCAAAAATGTACAGCTAATATATTTGTATACAGTATATTTGTCAGACTACAGACTACAAGAAAAAAATCCAAGCGTTCAGGTTACCTCACGACGTTTTCCTTCATAAGCAAAATCTATAATATTTTAATCAATTTAGACCCTAAGAAGGCACTTAGGGATGTCAACAACACACGACCACCAGTTCGGAAATCAGTCCAATTATCGAGAAGAACCGGCAAGAACCTAGGTCGGGTTTATCGACATTTTTTTACAATTTCCTTTCCACTGTATGTATTGTTTACAGTTTTTATAATTTTTAGTTGATATACAGAGAGGGAGTCACTTCCAGACATCATCGTCATTCACGTAATGATCCAACACCTTTTAGACAATAACACTTATTTAACAAGATTCTTGACCTTACTATCAGACAAAAGTCTAAAACATGGGATTACTACACTGCCTGACGATACTTACTAATTATAGTAATTTTATTAAAACTAATAAACGTTCTAAAACTAAAACAACCACTCGATAACAATCAAAACAATAATTCTTACTAAAAATAAAATTTCAAAACATTATTAGCTAATATTGAACACAAGTTAAATCGATATCGTGTACTAAATAAATGTTGTATGGTTTTAAAATAAAAATAAAAACCAATGTATATAACCTTACCCGTTTACAACTTTTCATAGTAAAACAGAATACAACTGGCACGAGACAAAATAAGACGAATTCAAATATCGGTAACGTATTAACGAGCAACTCTATTCGTATCGCAACACTGGATACAGTCAACGTTGTTTTGTATATTTATACACGGTAGTGGAGCGTGGTTCTCCCATTGTCTTAAAGATTGCAATCGATTATGCGTTACAGGGCCCTGGACGGTACAGTTGTTTTAGCTTCCACATACACTTATTTTTATATTAGTTAAGCGAAGGTTTTAATATACATTGAACTTGTGAAATAATGTCTCCTTCTCTAATGTCTCCTTAACTAATTTTATCATAAAAACCATTGAACTCCAAATTATACCTTTTTTTAATCCCCGACGCAAATGGTGGGGCTTTATATAAGTGTATATTTGTTTGTTTGTCTGCGGCATCGTAGTTCCTAAGCGGCTGATCAGATTTTTATCTAATTTTTTTGTATGTAAGGTGACTTGTTCGAGAGTGATCTTAGCTATGATTCTAGAAATATATTCAGCCATTTGAAGATTATCTGTTTTTTTCTAGTTGATAAATGCATGTGAGCATCTTTCACAGGTATGGTCGAGTCGAAATTTGGTATTCTGTTACTTAAATGATATTAAAATTAACCTGATGCCGCAGCATCATCTGGAATCAGCAGGATATCTATCTCTTCACCAACTTACAGCTGAGGTATCGTGTTTGGTCTCAATGGAATGGTTTCAATGAATACGTTACTTGTGACGGGGGTTTCTTACATTTTTAATTTATCTTGTTATCGTAGTACGGCAACATGACGTCACTGTATCTGATCAAAAACAACGGAGAACACCGTCAGATCGGTAATCCATAACCGATCGTCCGCTATCATGCAGACTTGCAAGCCTATCAGCAACTAGACAGCTGATACACTGACTGAACCTGAAACAGGACAAACTAAAAGAAAATCACCGTGATGGGCTTGTCACCATGTGCATAATGGTCGCGATCCAATCGGATACATATCCCTACCACCCTGCCATTTAAGGGTATTAAAATATTACAGTATTTAGTTTACACGATATAATACAGGTAATCTACCTATCTCGCTCTGTCAAGGTAAACAATAAGTGCTAATAAAAACAGCACTATACTGAAGTTATTTCGATGTTGAAAATAATATTACTAGCAAACTATCAAATTCAAATTTAAAATCTGTCATTACGCACCCATTGGTTAGTCGATAGGTACCCTGTATAGAACACCATCCCATAACAATAAACACAAGAGATTTACACTACTCCATCCTTCCTGCCTATCCAAGTCATACCGTAATGATATAGTACTCGTATAGTATATGCTGATTGCAAGTTACTGATCTAATTTGTGGAGTAAGAGATAGTACATTGGACGCCATAATTACGATTAACCTTGTACCAGTGAAATGTTCGCTATATCAGGGCTTGGAAACATTTCTGGTGCCTATATACATTAATATTATAAAGCAGAAGAGATTGTTTTTTTTTAACGCTCTAATCGCTGAATCTACTAGTTAGATTTGAATTTTATTTTGCACTGATAACCTGTTTATAGAGAAAGGTTATATAGGCTATATAACTTCGCCAACGACCCTAAGAAGCGACGAAGTAGCAAGGAACTTCAAGCAATCTGGAAAGCTGTAAGCAAGTACGGGGAGAGAGATACAACGATAGTGTTGCAAGGACAGGCTGCCTCTACCAACACGTCAAGCACTATATGTCGGAGAATCGTGTTAATGTGATTAGTGACTTAGTATTCGTACTATTGACTTTACAGGTGTGCGCTGTAATCAAACGCACCTTACAAGCTGGCTTCAACTGGCTGAAAGACACTCTCACTCGAGGTGAAGACATAAGTTAATATATATAAAGAGCATTAAGTGACATTAAAAGAGTCACAAACCATCTACGCAATTGAACGTCTCGAACGGTTAAAAATTATAAAAAATGATTAGTTTTAATTGGGGAATCCTGGAATTAATGTACCTGACTGTGGAAGCCTTTAAAGTCTTTTTAGGTTTTAGGTCCTATTCTTTTCGATGATCTCGTCCTAAGAATAAAACAATGAGAGGTATTTAGGAAGGATAGCAACGCATGACGATAGCTACTATCAATGCATCCATACGCAATGCAGGTACACGAAGCTTTATAACTCAATCCTCTGGAGTAGTAATAGGTATCCAAAATGCCTGACTTCAGCACTGCGGTGAGCAGACCCGCCATAAGGTGGTGACGTCCTGGTGAAGATTGCTGGAACCCGCTGGATGCGAGCCGCGCAGGACCGATCATTGCTGAAGGATATCCAGCAATGGACGTCGTTCGGCTGAAACGATTTGAAGCAATGATGGCTCAGTGGTAGCATGTACGAATATCGTTGGACGTGAGCTCGAATCCCTGCAATGAGCCTGAGCTTTCGGTTAAGGAAAACATAATGATAAAACCATAGCATGGTGGTAGGGCTTTTTCTAATGCCTGCCTGGCTAGCTACCACCCTCAAGTTGAAAATCTTTCGCCAAGTACCAATAGGTGTGTTCCTGCAGCTGAACTTGAGAGCCAGTCCTTCCACTAAGCTTAGCGTGTTACCATTTTGGGCCTCATCAACACTTAAGATCAGGTAAAATTGTGGCCACAGCGCTAAACATATAACGATAAAAAAAAGGTGATGATGATTATGACACATAGCTATAGGCCACAGTGATCACTTAACATCTACTGGACTGCATGCCTGATTACATAATAAAACTTTAAAAAAAATTCAGAGTTCAAAATGTTTAAGACACCTGGCCACATAAATCAAACATTAATGGTACTTTTAAATTCGTTGAGTAATAATGAACTAATGATACATTCGGACGAAGAGTCCCTGATCAGTACTGCGTTCATTTAGTTCATGTTTTGTAATAGTTTGATCAAAGACTAAGAAGCATCGCGTTAAGGGCGTGGAGTATGTAAGTAAATCCAGGCCCGAGAACCAAGAAATGCGTGCCAACACCACAGCGGTCATCGGCCACCACACGATTGGTATGCAGCTTTTTCATCTTTTTGTTTTATTTATCTATAAAACTAAACTAGGCAATTGTGAGTTAAAACTTTATTTATTTGAAATATATATTTTTTTATATTTGATTCTATCACGAGAGTAAGCACTAGGTGGCCCGTCCGGTGATATGGGATCAAAATTCTAGCCCACCTTAAAAATGAATTGGACAGCCTTGATCTATAGCTTAGATTATAAAGAGAGCAGTGTACATGTGTGTATAATTTTACTGGAAATTTGTTGATCCACGCGTTTCGCTTCCTCATTCATTATGTGAACGATGGAGCTCTCTCTCGACGTCTGTCTTCCCGCCCACCTATAACTTGGAAGTTTTTAAGCCTAGAGTGAACTGGCATTTGATAGTTAAGCTCGACCATCGTCGGCCTCATCTTTACTTACCATCAGGTGATATCGATGCCAAGCGCATACCTATACCCCATAAAAAAAACTTTGGTGACGCGCGGAAGCAAAGCTGTGACAAGGCGTCGTAGTTGCATCGTTCGAAATGATGCGAAAATTACTTTCCTCTTCTCCCTTCCTCCCTCTTTTTGTCTATTTGTTTAACCAAAGCAAAGTTACATAAGGTTTAATTTTTTTTTAACTAAACAGTCGATCTAATTCTCAGCGAATTAACTTTTACAAGCTTTTTGGTGTTTAAAATTGCGGACATATGAATATCAGCATCAGCATTACAAGATGATGGAAAAAACACGTTGCACCTCGGTGACATTTTAGAGTGCATAGAACTAAAACCCTAACTCTATGTTAGAATAGGTATAAGTATAACATAAAAACAATATACCTACTATATAAACAGGGTACCTAACCTCAGGGCGCGAGTTCTACTCGCTACATTTCTGACTTTTCACTAGTTATAAATATTTTCCAATAGTTATAGTAGTCAACGATTACCGTAAATACAGTACAAATTAAAAATTATATTCCATAGCAAACAGTGAGCAGTGAGAACGTAAAAATACAAAATGGCCGCCGAAACATCTCTCCGTGAAGGACGTGTCGGACACGACGCGATGTTCGAATTTGGAACAATGCAAAATGGAAATTCAGTCTAACGTTACATATACGTTATTATCCGATTTACATGATTTTTATTTTTATTTATAGCTATTCTATCTCGGCAGTTTATAGGATATCTTTTGTAAGGTAAAGTAACATACGAAATAAGCAGTTACGATAAGGTTTCAATTCGGAAAAAGTCATATAGTATATGTATGCGCTTGACCGACGGCATTCTGTAGTACACGCGAGCGGAGCCACGGGCACAGCTACTTTAAGTATACAATATAAATTTTGACATGTTTAAATAAGTTGCAGTTTCTGCCGAAACTGAGACCGAGACCGAAAATTCGGTTTCGGCTGAATAAGCGGTTTCGGTCGGACATTGGTGTGTTTAATTTCTGAAAACTATTATTATTTATTTATCTTTTATTTTTTTTTTCTTGACTGTACCATACAAAAATACGCCGATAGGTATATATTCGTCGTATCGGATTTTCTTGTTTTCGTCCCAGTTTGGCTGCGCCGTTTAAGACGGTCGTGACTCCTTTTATGAATCTATATATAAAGTAAGAAACTGACTAGCTCAATGATTCATCGATAAACGCACAGCCCAAACTACTGGGGCTAGGACCGTGAAAATGTGTATGCGGGTTCCATTTCCACTGTAGGTGAGCACTAAGGAAGGATTTTTGGAAATTTAACCCAAGAAGAAAAAGGGAATGAAAGTTTATATGAAAATCCGTCTGTAAAATATTAATCTACCCGTGCGAAGCCGGGGCGGGCCGCTAGTATAACTATAAAGGGAAGACATAAAAACACACGCGGCATGGCCATTAAGAAGAGAGCGTGATCTTGGAACGAACCTTGTCAAGTTCCTACCTAATATTGTTATTTGGATTATAATTTACGTTTTACTGATTTATTATTTGAAACGCTAAATTCAGAAGTGGGATAACCACATGGTATACAGCGATAAAACAATGATGAATCAGTTGTAGCGTGTTTGAACATCGCGTTGATCGACGTAGGTTTGAATCTTACAATGAAATATTAATACTCGTAGTGGTAGGGCACTTTCTAATGCCCGCCTGATTAGCTAGCACCCTCTAGTTTAAAATTTGGCGATAAGCACATATTAGTTTGTCCGGCAGTCGCACTTGAGAGTCAGTCCCTCTAACTAAGGCTAAGCTTAACTTGTTCCAATCTCCGGCCACACAATAATTTAGATTCTTTTATGGTTTTTAATTTAGTTTACTACTTTTACAGAATATAACAAAATATATATTGAGTTAGGCGGTTTATTTCTTTTAAATTTGCAATATAAACTGTTTCTTCAGGCTCTTCACGTTTAGTATCTATATTAGTATTAAATAATCTGTTTTGAAAATCTATAACAAGCGATTCATTCTTTCTTCTTGAGAGACATATTGGATTTGTATACGACGTATCTTTAATCTCATTATGTTAAAATTTCGTACAGTTAAAACACAATAAACAGAACCGCATATTATTGTGTCTAAGATGCGTGGTACAACTCATAAGCTTTCGGTTTTTAACGATATTTCATTGTTTTTTCTTAAATTTTTTTTACATTACAATTTTTACGTTACATTGTTTACATAAATAATTGGTTGTAAACCATAAATTTAGTATAGTTGTAACTTATATTCGGTGTACATATTTAACAACAGAACAGTCACTCTTTTTTATCGTTGTGTAAACGAGTATTAGCGTTGTGGCCACAATCTCACCTGATCTTAACTGACGATGTGGTCCAAGATGGTGACACGCTTGCCTAGTGGAAGGACTGGATGTAAAGTGCAACTTTACAAGTTAACGATTAATAATTTTCAATCAACTTATAAAATTTACTTGGAGAAGTAATTTCGTACAGTCTCTAAGTCTGCATATTATTATGACGGGCAACTACGGAACTCAAAGCTGCGCGTGGTCCGACACGTACTTAGCAATTATTTTTGTTTTAAAATTAACAACATACATGAATTCATTTTGTTTATTATAAAACTAGCAACCGTAGGTTACTAAGTTCTCATTAATCGCATTATAAAATTTAATAAGAACCTATAGTATACCAGGAATAATAAAGCTTCCTATTCGTGAAACAATATTTTAAATCAGTAGTTCTGAAGATTACCTCACAAACATATTTACAAACTTTACGTCCTAATCTATGCATATTATAAAACTCAAAGTCTCTCTGTCTGTCTGTCCGTTTATGTTCTTTTCACGCGAAAACCACTTATCCGATTTACATATCCTTTTTTTTTAATTAATAGCTGTGTTATTTGGCCACGTTATAGGATAGATTTTGTTAGATAAACTAACATACGAAATAAGCAGTCACATAATGGTGAATCAATTAGGAAAAAAACGCCTATGGGACGCTTAAATGGCTTATGCTGAGTATACAATAAGATATACATATATCAAATTAATGTCCTACGTTATTGTAGATCTTAAAAAGAACTACAAGAAAGTCAGCAGTAGCATATGTATATCTTTTAAGGATCATCCACAATAAGCATTTTTGTCTTAAAAATAACCAACGGGCGACCGCCGTGTGTTGGAATGAGGACAACCGGCAGCATGATTCGTGCGTGCGCTCGACCGACAGCCTTCTGTAGTTCACGCGAGTGGAGTCGCGAGTACAGCTAGTCATCATCATCATCATCATGTCAGCCGAAAGACGTCCACTGCTGGACATAGGCCTCCCCCAAAGATCGCCACAGCGACCGGTCCTGTGCTGTCCGCATCCAGCGGCTTTTTTTTTTTTTAACGTGTAGGAACCCTTCATGGGTACACACCCGCCCGGGGGGACGAGTGGTTATGTGAGACTCCTACTCACTAAACCTCCACGGTGTACCATCCGCCGCCTTAACGGGGCGACGCGGGCTTCGCACTTGGCATTCAGTTTGCCGCGTCGCCCCAGCGGCAGGCCCAGCAACTTGCTGAGCCCCCGGCATTAATGGGAGACAATTCGGTACACCCTAACTGTCTCCCCCCATCCGCCGGACCTGTGCAATGGGAAGACGGGCCCCCCGACCCGTCCCTCCTGGTCCGGCTATGGTGGCGGCAGGAGGCGCGCAAAGCGCCTCCTCCGGCCGCCCGTTCTTCTTTGGCGGAGAGGGCCGCTCAGAGGATCTACCTCGCGAGCCCTCTCCGCCGTCTCCTTCTGTGAGATGACCTCCTCGCAGAAAGAGACCACCGCTGACCATGACCCCTCGCTGTCGAGCATGTGATTTACCACACTCGGCAGCGAGAGGTCCCCTCCAACCAGCGCGGCCAGAGCGCGGCGCTGCTCCACCCACGCAGCACACTCAGAGAGAGTGTGCTGCGCTGTATCTTCTGCAGCGCCGCACTCGTGGCACGCAGTGGTGGGCTCCCTCCGTGCTATCTTGTGCAGGTACCATCCGAAGCAACCATGTCCAGACAGCACCTGCACAAGCCTAAACGTCAGGGAGCCCTGCTCCCTGACGCACCATCGTCTGAGGACCGGGCGGACGGCGTCTATGGTATAACGTCCATAGCGCGCATCCGCCAGGTCCTCTTTCCATCTCTCAAACACGCGATTCTGGGCCTGCCTCCGCAGGCCCTCAACCTCTGTGGGAGCCAGAGGCTCCCCTAACTCCTTCCTCGCCGCCGTGAATCTATACACGGCGGCGAGCACCTCCGCCTCCAGCTCCCACGGCGGGGAGCCGGCGAGCACAAAAGCCGCCCCCGCGGACACCGACCGGTATCCACGGATCACCCTCAGATCCAGGCTTCCCGCAACCTTTACCAGGTCGTCGAACCACCTTGTGGCGGGTCTACCCACGCTGCGTCTTCCGGTACGTGGCCGCCACTCGAGAACTCTTTGACTCCATCGGCCATCTGTTCTACGAGCTACGTGGCCAGCCCACTGCCACTTAAATGTAGCTATTCTTCGGGCTGTGTCGGTAACTTTGGTTCTCCTGCGGATCTTCTTATTTCTGATTCGATCACGCAGAGAAACTCAGAGCACAGCTAGTATTAGTATAGATTATGCAAACATAATAAATAAAAAAAATCGTAACGTTTTCCGTCTCATTCTTATGTATCAAACGACGTGCGTTAAAAGTAAAAATGACATTGCGCATAGATTTATTTAAATACTAGGAACTCTGTAAATGTATTTCTATGACGACGCACACTCTTACAACTTGTTCACTAACCATAAACAATTCAATCGCAATTGTAAACCTTGATCCACTTATCGTTTTATGGTTCGTGTTCTTTTAGATTGATCTATATTATGTTGGTACATTTGGTAGTAGCATCGTCTCTTACAAAACAATTATTAATATTTATTAGTAGCTCGAGGATGTAGATAGGTAACAATGAAAAGTTTCCCTATTTATTATTTAAAAAAAGATCTTTATAACTCAACCCTTGTATATAAAGATTGATTTATTATTTTCAAACTGTAAACTATTATTAATTAGTGATTTAAATAATGTAAAAAAGGAAATTTACACATTTCATTTTTTTGCAATTATTCTTGTTTACAATATTATTACTGGCATTAGTAAGCAGATAATTACTTTTCAATTTGTATAGTAAAATAGTGAAAATCATCTTAAAAGCAAACCGCCTCCTGACATAACCTCCCAAAAAATAGTTTTTTTTTTTTTTCGAACTGACTATACTGCTAGCCTTAGGGGCCCTGGAGCCTTTACGGCTTTTATAGCTTTACCGGGCTTGGGGGCGAGCGCGACAACATCCGAGGGTGCCATAGTGGCCGAACCTCGGCTCGGACTGTTGCGCGTATGCAATTAAGTCGCAAGCTGACTAATTCCCTATCATTCGATCTAAACTAACTATACATATATACATGTTTCTTCTCCTTGGGAGGAGGGAAGGAACATGTGTATGTGTATTTAGTGGTCTAAAAATTTTTGTCTAACTAGGCAAAAAAGAAAAAAAAGATCCCTTACAGAACCTATGTACCTATGTGTTATGCATGTGTGTATAATGCAGTGTCATATGTGGCTGTGAAAGCTAGTGAATGTAGAGTCACTGTATCACACGAGCGGCTGCTTGGCTCAAGGGCTCCATACCGATGGATCGGACCTAGGCTTGAGTTGCCGCAGAGGAGGGCGCTACAAAATAGGTTATGTCAGCCACCTAAGGGCGAAACATCTAGCCCAAAGAACGAGCTAGTCGCCGTAGAAGAAGCTAGGAAAGGATGACTCGTATATAAATTCAGACGTAATAATTTGATTTAAAAAAACAGCTCACATGTTACAAATGAACTTTAAAAATATAGGAGCAGAACATCATTTTTCAAATTGTTGGCAAAAAACTCCATCAAAACCATAAGGTTAACATTATTATTTTAATTATAGCCGGAAATAAAACAAATGTCATGTGTATCGTTACGGTTTTGAAATCAAAATTTATTTTCATTAAGTCCAACACAATTTCCATCGCTAATAATTATTAAAAAAAGAAAAATTCATACAATTTATATTTATTTCTTACGATTTATTTCAATTCATATGACGTCGGCTTAAAAATAAAACTGACTAACTATTATTTCCTACCAAACACGTATTATTCATTATAGACAATAATCTATTTGTAAGAGAGAGAGAGACATCAGAATATACTATCGAAGACACCAGGGTTTTCCTTGATATCATTACTCATTACGGAATAATAAATCTTTTGGGCGTAATCTGGGTTTAAGTGCAAGCATGGTAGACATGCACATGGTCCGACAATCCAAGTGAGCATGATGTCTGTTTTATTTGGGGTTGCCCCCAGTGGCCTCCAACCTCCCCTATAGCCAGCCCATGCCTCGCATATCTGTGTTATCACTGCCCGTAGGTGACCTAACAATTCATCTTAAAACGTCCTCACGATCCGACAAACTCCACCCAGATTAATCTTCTCTTCGGGTTCCGACTTAGTAGGTGGTCTCGAACAATCTTAGGACCCAATATTAATGGAGATCTGCACGTTGCGAGGGCTCAAGCTAGAACCATCCTTCAAGCCCGTCGTTGTCTACTTATGTGATTGCGTGGATCACAGAGCACACCTGTTGCAAGCGCGTGGCGTCATCTCTATTTCCATTTATTTTATGTACGCCGTATTTTTGAATACCTGACAGGGTCTGTTATCTCGTTACTATGAAACATGATTTATTTTTAAATAATGACATAGACACGATTCTCTTACAGAATACGAAAAAGAAATAAAACCCAATACCAGAAATTCGTATATTAATAATAAATTAAACAAAATAAACATTAAAAAAAACATTTACTGTAATATTCATTATTGTTTTAATGTATTGTTATTGATATACCCGATTAGTTACCCGACTACGGTGAAGGCAAAAGAAGAGTTATGATTTCAGCAGGCTATGTATGTATGTTCAATTATTAAATTTATTTAGATTTATTTTGAAACCGGCGAAATTACAACAGCGCAGTGCGCATTTCTTTTTAGAAATATTTACAGACTTTTTTTACTAGGCTTAAAGAAGTCAGTTATCTTATCCATGTTCTTCTTAATATCACCAAAACCTGTAAAAGGAATATCAACGACGTTAATGCTGTTATTGTGTAGCTATGATGCCTCAGTGTCTCGATCGAACGTGAATTCGAATCCTATAACGAACTGAGCATTCGGTTGTAAAGACATCGTGAAGTATCCGTAACGTTATATGGCCCATCCAATTAGCTTACAGTTTTATTTTAAAATTATCATCAAACATGGATTGATGTATTTTAGAAACCGCATTTTAATCTACATCATATTTCGGGGATTCTGTCTTCGGCAACATAGTCACTTAACATCAGATGAAATTGTGACCAAACGTCAGTTTATAAATCAATAAAATCTATGTTAGGTCTTCATGGTTTAATTTAGGTTAGGTTAGGTTAGCAATGGTTATGGCTTAAAAAAAAAAATCGGGCGCCAAGTGCAGGCCGCCCCTTAAAAAGGGGAGACTGACACCACCAAGACCCCCATAGGGGTCTAGCGTAGACGTTTGGTGGTAGGAGGGAGCACTTTGTCCCTTCTGCCGCCTTAGCTGAACCAAGGGGAGATGGGTCGGGGGGCCCGTCTTCCCATTGCACTGGTTCAGCCGTCTGGGAGACAGTTGGGGTTGTACCAGACAGTCTCTCTTTAGCGCCGGAGGCCCGATCGGTTAATGCTAATGCGATCCCGCTCGCCCCTTTTTGGCGACTGATGGTACACCGTGGAGGTTTATTGTGTAGGAGTCTCACATAACCACTCGTCCCCCCAGGTGGGTGTGTACCCATAAAGGGTGTTAAAAAAAAAAGGTTAGCAATGGTAGTCGCCTTCGAATCTATATCTTTCCGAAATAAAATCATTATTTTAGAAATATTGTCATGTCGTGTATAGGTGTATTTCTTGTCTAGTATTGAATAGATCTTTTTCATGTCTTAGGTACGTGTGTTTTATGTAATATTTACTATTCCATAATGTCATTCGGCTGTCACGTCAAATGGAAAATAAACTATAGCGATCTAAAGAGAATTAATTGTTTTTTTTTTTGTGGGATTTCAATCTGTCAGGTAGTGGTTTTTGTTTATTTATTTATAAATGTTGTTGTGTGATCCTATATTGTGCAGTACAGGTGGCATTTTGCATAATAACGCTTGGTTATTGTGCACAAGTGAAGTGGATTGGAAATAATAACAATGATCATGAATTCTGAGATGCCACAAAAACTCCCTAAAAAGTTCTAACAGGGGTGCCAACATACTGAAATCATCATAAGACAGAATACTCTATATTCACTAGCTAATTACAGTAATAATTGTCTTTAATAAAGAGGACTAGTTGTCAAGTTAGGAAAAAGAAGAGAGTTAATTAAAAAATAACACATTTACAAATTCAGTTTAAAGAATTTCTATATTAAAAATAATTTAAATAGAGAGTTCGAATGTGGTCAAAAATGATAAATAAAATCAATTATATTTGGAAAGCAAAGAGAAGTAGGTAATATCAAGTGAAGTAATTTCTGTATGTATATATAAGTGAATAATATAGTAATTCTAGTGTATCTCTACCAGTAGAATATACAAGAATCTTAAAATAAACCTACTTAAGCTTCAGATTTTATTTAGTTCCCTGCTCATAACATTTGGTATCAGAATTGGCGGGATAAAATTATATGCCAGTTTTACCAAGAGAAGAAACGGATGAAATCCATACTAGAAACAAACGATAGATGAAGCGAAGACAGTTGGAGGGAGAATTATCACAGATATCGGGTGGTCAACCTATGGAGTGTCTTGATCACCTATGGTATTCATATTTAAGAAATAAGTAAAGCGAAATAACAGACTTAATGGCTTTGTAACTTTTAAGGATATTACAGTCGTGAAAGAACAATTTCGCTGAGGCCGATACACGATAGAACGAGACCATAGTTTTTAATCCTGCAGCGCAAGTACCACTATTTGATGGAACGTCGTCATGGTCGGCTTATAAAATTTAGTTCGGAGCCGTCATGAAATCGAGTAGGTGGACCAAAGCATAAGCCAAGTCTGCAGTCACCTTGGGACTGCGCGAACAAGCTTTAACTGTCTTAGAAACTCTTGACAAGAATGTTATCTACGAGCAACTACTTGAGGCGCTAGACACTATATAGATACGCTGATGCGCATCTAGAATACGCGTTTCGTACTCAGTTGACTAGTAAGTAGACATTCATTCGCATTACCTGAACCAGGTAGACCCGGTAACCCGGTACCCGGTAGACCAATCATGGAACCTGTAAAAACAAATATACTAATAAATTATGAGATTTCTTCACTTGTACATAGATATGTGGTTGTGATAAACTCTAGTTCCCAGTTGGAATTGTATCACCATCTTAGCAGACTTGGTGTTTATTTTTCCACTAGACTAGGTTGTTACAAATATCGTCCTTTTCTCCTTTTTATTTAACAGTAACGTGTGTTAATACACAATTCTGCCAGTAAATCATGGCGAGTGTTTTAAATAGTTGTTTAACCTAATTCCATCTTCTCCTTTTCTTAACAGACCCACACGCGTTGAGCTCCAAAACCACAGCTTTGCGATAACCCCTATCTCAGCACGAATAAAGAAGTTACTTTTTTACATAGATTTGTCGTACTGTAGAACTTTGTGTGACAGCAATACAATCCAAAGACAATGGTGACCAGCGAGATATCGTCATCCATCGCTTGTCGTTGCTGTCATGCCGGCCTGCAAACCTTTCGGCAACTGGAAATAAACTGGCTGATCCTGGAATGCATCCCTAATTATGCCATATAGACCTGATGTATGGTAACCGCTAACCAGTCAGACACAATTTTCCAATTTGTAGAACAAGTTGAAAATCACCTACACTTATTATTCAGTAGTCGCATTTGATAACTAGTCTTCTGACTTAACTTACCAATATCGAGTACATTATTAAGTTTAATTCAAGTGAGTTTATAGTGAAGCTCTAGCTATAAACTAATTATAAGAAATCAGCAATAAATATAATTATTACCTGATCCAATCTTTGGTATTTTGAAGAGGGAACCTGGAAAAACAAAACCAATTTATCCACTTGATTACTTATAAAACGACTTCAGAAAAGTGCATCCTCTTTGACACATAAATAAGTGCTTAGCGACAGATTCTTAACATGGGGGTAGTAGCCAAGCGGGCCTTAGAAAATGTCTTACAATCATCTCACGGTTTCATTACGATCGTTTTCTGCACTCGAATGTATCAAAAACAAAAATATCAAATTTAGGTCCTAAGAACGCGCTTATGAATGTCAAAACACTATTACCGATCTGGAAAACTTCTCAGTTAACGAGAAGATCCAGAAAAAAGTCGATCGGGTATAAAATATTTTTTACCGTTACTGTAATTTTTTGTGGATGTACAGAGAGGTGTTCGCTTAATAGTGACAAATCAAAATAACAGACAAAATGACTTGTAACATTGACACGTTAGAAAATATTCCTGATTTTTTTAATATGATACTTTGTCTCTTAGAGCCACGTGATATCGCAAATATGTTTTGTAATATCGGATTATTTTATATATACCTATACAAATAAATAAAAAGGAAGTGTCTGTTTGTAATTTCAAAATATCAGCTTCTTACTAAATGAATAATACGAAAGTTTATACAACACTTATAACAAAAAACCATTTTTAAAATTTTTGGTTGTCTGACTTATTTGTTTGTTCCGGGTAATCTACGAAACGATTGGACCGATTGGTCATGATTGGCAGATAGCTTGTATTATAAGGAGTAACTTAGGCTCTTTCATTTAAGAAAAATAATTAGGGTTCCGCGCAAAAAATAATAATTCGAAAGAACGATTTTGGGGCGCTTAAATGGCTTACGATTATTAAATCATAAGAGATATATCAAATTAATGTAGTGCATAATTGTAGATCAAAATACCTACAAAATAAGCATAGTTATCTTTAAAATAACCGGGAGCGGGGGTAGCACTATTCGTGCGAATGCCCGATCGACGGCATTCAGTAGTCCACGCGAGCGCAACCTCGGGGACAGCTAGTGTAATATATATATAATGACTGTTATAGTTATATTTATATGAAATTGATAAACTCCAAAACCACTTGGACTTTATACTCACCTATATCCCCAAACGGATAGCTTACGCACATCTGCAAAAAATAATAAGTAATTATTTTGAATAATTAAGAATCCCTTTACTGGAGAACGGATTTAAAAAGTCGTGACCGCCTTAAGAAAGATGTAGAGATTACGTAAAGAGTTTTTTTTTTTTTTAATAAATTTAAATTACTGTTCTTTTTATCATTTCACGTATGATAAGTGAAAAATAAGATGCATTTTAAGGGCATAATATGATGACTGCATTAATTTTTAACTGCAGTAAGAGATCTTGCGAATGATCTTTTTTGTATCTCACCGGTCTACAGAAACAGCAAACGTAATTAAAACGAATATTAAATAGCGTTCAAAAACTCATGTTGTAATTTAATTGAGATGACAAGATTAAACTGTATATTTATTTAATATATTTTTATAAATTACAACTATCTGATACAAAAATTAACGAAGAAAAAAAAAGATCGAACTTACCCCGAACAGAAAAAATACCAAAATTATATTAAAAATCTTCATTTCGCTCGATTCAGCTGTTTCCAAAAACTCCAATATCGTGTAGACAGTGCTTATTCTTTTACCCCAGTCTAACTGTATTTATACGCATCGAATACAGTGATAAAATGTAAATAAAACTTTTATATCCATTGATGTAATTACATTTAATTACATTAATAAACTTGTATTTATTACTATAGTTTCCTATCTCTATGTATAACTATGTTTTGCGTGCTGCTTTATCTGCCCAATTTATATACATGTAACTAGTCGTGTGTCTAAAGAGATCAGGGAATATCTCAGGAATTTTACTATTTTAAACCCCATATATAAGACCATTAGGATGAGTAAATTTTCAAAAAATATATCTTAATGGGCACCTGCACGTTATATGTATTTCATCTTCCTTCGCGACTTCCCTCCTCCCATAGGAAAGAAACATGTATATATGTATAGTTAGTTTAGATCAAATTACGGATTGGGAATTTGCCAGTCCGCGACTTATTTGCAAGTACGGCAGCAGTCCAAGCCGAGGCTTGGCCACTTTGGCACCCTTGGAGCTTGTTGCCATGATTTCGTGGCTGAGTGCCTTAAGCGCTCGCCCCCAAGCCCGGATGAAGCTGTAAAAGCCGTCTAAGGCTCCAGGCTCCATGGCTAACAGTATAGACAAATCGAAAAAAAAAATGGTTGTTTTTACAGAGTTTGATAATAACTTCTGGCAAACAAACTGTCGTGTACCAATCGCTATTCACTGTACGATGATCCTCCAAAGCGATAGTAGCCACATGTCCTGTTTTGAAGACTGAAATCATCTCGGGGCACTTTGTAAAACGAAACAATTAAGTATCCACTTGATAATAACAGATAGGTACTAGTAACCTGCAATAGCGTGGGTCAGTTGCCAAGAATGCCAAGTGAGCCTTCTTCTTCTTCTTCTTTATTTCCTAACTTGGCAACTAGTCCTCTTTATTGAAGACCACTACTGCCATTATCAAGTGAATATAGTTTCAAGTGTTATGACGAATTCAGAATCCTAACAAAATGGCGGCTCCCTTGTTAGATCTTTCGAGGGAGTTTTTGTGGCATATCAGAATTCATGTCCTATGTTATTATTTTCAATCCACTTCACTTGTATACAATAACCAAGCTTTATTATGCAAAATTCCACCTATTTTACCACAATACAGGGTCCAAAAATACAAATTTATGAATTAAATAAAAAACCCACTACATGACAGTCTGAGATCCCGCCAAAAACTCGCCAAGTGAGCCTATTCTTAGTTCTCATTTCCCGTAATCGTATTTGCCTACAGTTTGACAGATTGCTTGACGTTCACAGTTACCGTTATAGTTATATCTGTTTTCATTTTTTTTCATATCTGTCTGGTGGTTCCAGATGTTAGCGCGTTCAAACAAACAAACAATCTTATGAGCTTTATAATATTAATATAGATTAATATCGATAAACGTACCAGTATTTAGTTAACAACAGGTAAAATGTAATTTCATAGTTTTAAAAGTGACAGTAAACATTACAAGAACTAGAACGATTACGATAAAATTTATGATCAACACATATAATAAAATTGAAGTGTCTGTTTGTAATGTCACAATAACACCTTTTTACTAAATGCATATGAGAGTATATGCGATACCTACAACAACGACGAAAAAAAAAAAAAACAATTTTTGTCTGTTTGTTCCGGGTAATCTCCGAAACGGTTGGACCGATTTTGACGGCACTTTACAGTTAGCTGCGACAGTTAGCTTATGTTATAAGGAATAACTTGGGCTACTTTTATTTTAGCAGAGCTAGTTAAAAAAAGTTTTTTTCTATGGTAGCAACGATAAATACCTACTATTTTCTTTATAAAAGGGTGTTGTTTAGATATCACGGCCATTTTAATAATTGTAAAATGTATCATACTCGTAGGTATTTAGTATGTTGCCCTTATTTCTCGGCTGAGTGCCTTAAGCGCTCGCCAACAAGTCCGGTGAAACTGTTAAGGCCTCCCGGCCAAAAGCATAGTCAGTTATTAATACACCTAAAATAATAAAACTTGCTTTGATTACATATATCTTAGTACTGATTTTTTATAACTGATGTTAAGCGATACAATGATGGTAAGCGGCTACTGTAGCCTATGGACGCTAGTAATACCATAGATATCACTACCGTGTTGCCGACCTTGAATCCCCTACCCCAAGGAGCTCTGGAAACCCTACTCACCACAGGCACACAACAAAAGGTTATTCAGCTGCGTATCCGGTATTCAGGAATCATATAGCAGGGTTGTTAAGAGACAATAAAGTACTTGCATTAATTTAATCTTGTGGGTATTGTATAACATTAATAACGAGTTATATGTAATTTTTTTTTGTTATTTAGTGTTTGTTTTACATTTTTATATACAGCTGACTTTGATGTTTTTTCCTTATTATTTAATATATATTTTTGTATATAGTTATTTGACGTAATTTCTAATAAGCAAGTTAACATTAAGGACTGGATTACTCCTGGACTGATTAGGTGTGCGCGACATAGGGATTATCTTCATATGAAATTTAGGAAAAATAGAGATGACTTAATTATTGCGACTACCTACAAAAGATATAGAAATTTCTACAATAAATTAATAAATAGACTTAAATCCCAATATAATAATAAACAGCTCACCGACAATAGCAAAAATCCTAAGCAGCTATGGAAGGAAATAAAAATAATATGCGAAATGAAAGATAAAAAACAAAACCTTGATTTATCGGCTGAGAGTTGTCCTTCGCAAACACTCTCAAACTTAAATAAATATTTCGTTAATATAGGTCAAAAAGTTGCGACTAAAACTTTAGATAATCTTGTCACCAATGAGGATAATTTAGCTAGAACTTGCAATTCAGGATCAAATTATCCGTATTCATTTTTTATGTCTCCCACTGATTGCTACGAAGTAGCTTCACTTATAAACAATTTGAATTCCGACACTGCACCAGGACTTTGATTATTATATATATAGTATGTATTTTAAATTTATGTAGGTATATATGTATTATATTATTGCATGTAAATTTATTATATATACATTGGATCTCGCGCACTCACGGCACTTACAAAACATAAAAATTGTATCATGGTGTTGGTCGATCTCCCGCGACACAGGATTTATTTCCTAGTGCGGGGATCTACGGTTTATTTTCATGTGTTGTAATACTCGTATCAATTTAATAATAAAGATTTTTTTCTTTTTTTTTTTTTTTTATCTTTTGTAACTGTTTTTTACAGTGAAAATTTCATTAGCATCGTTGAGAATTGAAATTCAATGAAACGAATAAGCGACAGTAAAAAGAGACAACTATATACATCTATAAGATATATCCTACGAGACAATGAGATAAAATAAATTTCTAATGCAACGTTAACGTAAGTCCTGATTTTCAAAGTTATGATCGTCGTCGGACTGGCCTAGTGGTGTGAGACGACCAAACTTCATACGCAGTACGCACGAGTGGTTGATAGTTTGAATCCCGCTGATTT
Organism: Saturnia pavonia; assembly: GCA_947532125.1. Lineage (NCBI taxonomy): Eukaryota > Metazoa > Arthropoda > Insecta > Lepidoptera > Saturniidae > Saturnia > Saturnia pavonia. Next base: position 20,674,164 of record OX383895.1, on the reverse strand, counting down.
AAGATATTTAAAAAGGATTTCTAAAGAACATTTTTTTTTTCTGAATGTGTCACATCTGACACGTGTGAACTGGTGCACCTTCTTGTATTCATACATTTTTGTCTACACAGTGCATGTTGTGATTGCCTTAAAAGGCCAAGTGTATTTTCTTTTCAAATTCGTGCTATTTCTGTAATTTGTATTTAAAACACTAATCACTGGCGGTTCGAATAAATAAATTCGGCTGCGATCTTCTGTAGGGTGGAGGTATTCAGCCAGACGGGCTGCCACAAGTAGAGAGATTTCCAAAGAAATACATCTGTGCCCTAACCCCTCTTTGAACTCACCCTTTCTCATGGAGCTTTGGAAGCACTACTCACCGCAGGAACACAATACAAGGTTATTTGGTTGCGATTTTTTGTAGGATGGAAGTATTCCATCAGTCGTGGTAGAAGTAGAGACAAATCTTTAAAGAAATTACTCTGTGCCCTACTTCTCTTAACCTATAGTTTGTTTGGCAACAGATTTTTAACTTGAGAATGGTAAAGCCAGGAGGGCATTAAAAATGCCCAGCATGCTATGGTTAAATTACAAAGTTTTCTTTCACCGAAAGCGTAGGCTCCTTGCAAGTATTTGAACTGACGTCGATCGACGCGGTGTCCGTACAAGCTACTACTGAGCCATCATTGCTTCTGCTTTTTCGATATTTTTATGGGCATATTACTATTTATTTATTTTTTCGTTGTAAGTATAAGTTAATAACGTTTATGGATTATCAGCTCACAGTACAAGCGCTAAACGTTCCATGCTCGTACGTAGAGTACCTAGATGTGGGTGTATAGGTACTACATACATAGTCTACCTACTGAGAGGATAATACAAACTTTTTTTTTTTATTTGGAACTGACTATGCTTTTGGCCGGGAGGCCTTAACAGTTTCACCGGACTTGTTGGCGAGCGCGTAAGGCATTAAATTTAATTGTTATTATTATCTATATAAACTACTTTATAATACTAGTTTTCATAGTTTAGGCCCCCGAAGGAAGCTATTACATCCACGGAATAAAGTTACATCCTTGTAAAATAGCTAGTAGTGTAGTAAAGGTGGCGCCACCATTCGTCAGAATATAAAAATAAATTATCTAACGATTTTGGAATATGAAGTGTATAGATTTAAACATTGACTTATATAGTAAGGACCGGGTGGATCGCATGTTACAATGTCGCCTAGTAATTGGTCTTAAATTGGTCTTACTTGGAGGAGCGGTCATATGTTTTAACAACAAAAATGCCAAGTTTTGTCGTGAAGGATTGCGGGAACTACGACAAAAAGCACAATAAAAAATCATAATATTTCATATCATCATAAATTAAAAATATGTAGTAAAATAAACATGCTAACTTTATTAAAATAATTTTGTTTCTCAATTGTCTTAACGTTTGGCAAAGATGAATCATGGATATACGTGGCGTACGGCTATGCAATATAACTGCAACGTCGCGCATAAATCGCACCGCGGCCCGGTCGCTATAAGATACATTCAGATATAGTGAAAAGATTTAATAAATACATTATTATTAAAAAATATATATGTAAACTATGAACCGACGTAAGAAGTTATGCATCACTGCAAAAAAATAAGACCAAAAATATTATCCCGCCTGCTATAAACATGATGGAGTTAGAATAGAGATAGAAGATAACCAAATTAAAATAATGTTTATTTATAACATCGTTAAATTATTTCTACACTATTAAAAAACCTGAATGAAATTAAAAAAAATGAATTTACTTTATTATCATTGCACAGTTCTTAATTTTACTCTCTACTGAACGCGCCAAAATATGTATAATTTTACAAAATTACCTATACACTAAATTGTAATTATTTATTGAAAGCAAATAATTAAAATGTTTTATCGTTCTTTGGTTAGGAAATCTATAATTGCAGTAAAAATATGTATTTAATTTGAGCAACGAACAGCAACGTGATAAACGATATTTTAAATACATTGGATATTTACGTATTTCTTTTTTAAATTTCATTTTAATAATATGTACTACAATAAATTTAATTTCTAGAATGTACAAGTTTTTATTGCTTAATATCATACAAAAATATCACTTTCGAACGACCGATGGATTTAAATTTATGATTAAGTATGTGAAAATATGATGATATTACTGCTAACATATTTGGAGATATATGTCTATAACTGTTAACAAATCTATATATAATTATATATTGGTGCAATTTTTAGCACCGAGATTCGACATAAAAAAATATCATATTTATATTTTCATGAATTAAATAAATTCAACTGAATTAGTTCCTAAATCTAGAATTAGGTATCAAGTATCTTTCAGTACCCTTCACCAAGGGCTATAAATTATAAAAGTTATTCGCAGTTGGTATAGAAGATGAAAAATGTACCTATTATTTGCACTACGGAATAAAGATGTTTATTTCTAATGCCATCTGTTGTCAAGTAGAATCAATCATTACACGTGTCGACTGCGTGGCGGAATACCTTTGATCTTGTATGGCCTCCCTCGCGGCTAGCTTTGAAAGTCCCGACAAAAATACCGCAAAAGTCGGAAAGAAACAACGACCGTGTTGCTAGGTTAAATTTAAAAATTTATAGTGTTTTGAACATAAAAAATACTTAGTTGGTTACATAAATATAGTGTATTTTACAGTAAATAAATATAAAAAATCAACATATGTACAGGTCCTATACCTAAAAGCGAAGTTCAAAATGAAGTAATAGGTTGAATTACGTAATACAGATTGGTAGCTTAATGTCTTTAATTGTAATAATGTCTTTAATTGTATTTGTAATCAACCGATTTATTTTTTCTCTGTTTTATATCATTTATTTCGCTAAACTTTCTTTCGTAATCTATTTGAATATGGTACTGGCATATGGCTCGGGAATTCTTGTTTTTTATCACCTAAAAAAGTTCTAACGAGATAAACGAACATAAAAATGAATAAATATTAATTTGGAAATAATTTAAATACCTGGTAACATTTAATATCTGGTACCTGAGTAGCGATGACTAGAAATGATGTATCAAGCTGGGTAATTTTCTTCGTTGGACATCCATTTGTTGCTGCTCTGCCAGATATTTTTGTGCCAATACTGACAGTATCTCAAATAGTCGTTGAAGAGATTATGGACAGTAAATATATTACGTAGTTTGATACACTATATTTTTGTGATACGGTATTTTATTATGCTAACATATTTTATTATGCTACTTAGGTGACAAATAAATGTATGGCCCATCTGATAGTAAGCGGTTACCATAGCCTATGGACGGTTGTCTAGGACCAGATGTATCACTAGTACATCGCCGACCTTCAATCCTCCTTCCGTTGTTGGGCAATACTGACTGATATATATATTTTTTATTCATTTACGAGCAATAAAAGTTTTTCTTCATTCTTTTTTTTCCCAAGGAGCTCTGGAAGCCCTACTTGCTGCAGGAATACAACACAAGGTTATTGAGTTGCGATCTGCTGTAGGGTGGGAGGTATTTCACTAGTCAGAACGCACCAAATAGAGAGAAATAAAAGGACATTTCTTTGAGCAGTAAATGCTCTAAAATTATCGTGAATCGTCTGTTATTACAGTGCATCTGGCAGCACTGCGAACAAAAGACGACGCAAATTGAAGGAAAAAAATCATTCTGTGCGCGACCATCAATGTGATTGGTTGTATACTATTTTTTCACTTGAGTATAATCGAAAGAAATAGTTATATTGGTAAGTTAACTTTTTAATTTCATTCATTTTATATTATATAAATGTAAACATACTGCGCACTTCTTAATGTAATATGTATGTGATAATTTTGATATAGAATTTCCTGTAATATTGTTTGGGAATACTATTTTTGTTGTAATATATAAGAATATTAAACCCTAACGCTCAGGTGGATAATTATGGCGTTTTAGTCTCCAGCATTACTGTACTTAATTTTTTACAATTTATTTTCATTCTATATATTTTATCGAAGTGTGCAAATGCATTGCATTGTATGAATGCATTTTTTTCCGCGTCTCTTGTTTCTATACAACTAAAATAGAGGACTATAAGACACTTCATTAATACAGTGCAGTCAGAAACGGTCCACATCATGCCGTCATATAGATACTACGGTTAAAACGTCTAGGTAAATGAAAGGAAGATGATCACCATGTATTTGGTGTATCTATCCAGCCGAGACGTGTGTCCTGCCGTCGGCTACCATATGACTGATGACTTACACAGAAAGTCACAATTCTTAGTTTCAGTAACAATATATTTAATAACGATTAATATTACAGAGCTTGCTCATATAACGAAAAAAAATGTTTCCTGCATGTTTTTCATACTATGTCCTTCTACAGGTCCTAGGCTACGCCAAATTTTAATGCGATCGCTACTGGGGGTTTAGTCGTGAAAACGTAACAAACAGACGCGTTATTTTCACATAATACTTACTTTGGATTATTAGAATAGAATATAATTATATTACTAACTAGTTCAGCAAGTAGAGAGCTTTCGGTGAAGGAAAACATTATGATGAGACCATAGCATGGTGGTAGGACATTTTCTATAGACCACCTAGTAGCTACCACTCTCAAGTTGAAAATCTGCCGCCATTATACCATGTTACGATCTTGGGCTACATCGTCTTAACATCTGGTGAGATTGTGGCCAAACACTAAAACCTAGGAATATATCAAAAATTCGTTATGATGGTAAAACAGCAATTTTCAAAATGCCGCTAGACTCGCTAACATCGGCCCATATAATTACTCTTTAAACTCAATATGTCTTGAAATCGATTTATATTTTAAAATAATTTATTTGAAAAATAATACATAAGTACCTATATAAATATTAATAAACATACTTACCTTATAGATTTAATTATGACATATTCAGTTTATAAATGTCTCGCATTATTTCCGTTATTAGTATAAAAGTTCAAAGAATTAAAGAAAGTTTTGTTTACTTTTCGGTACCTAACCTCATCGTAAATATGCAAGAATAAATGTGGTTCATAATGATTTTGTCCTAAATTTTCAGAATAAAAATGTATCCGACAAAAAGCACCAACGATTACACATTGGAAATCAACAGGTTATTCCAAAATACGAGCGAAAATGGTGAGTTTTATATAATAATCTTGTGATTGTAAATTGTATATTGTTTTATAGATAATAATATATTCTAATTTAATTTGAAATAAATGTTCAGATAGGTAGGTACTGACGGTAAACATTTATTTACCATCGAATAGATAAGAGAACACCACCCATTTATTTTACGAAATCGAAGTATTTTCAATGTTAATTGGTATTTAATTATAAATTCTAGGCTTTTGTTAAAACTAAACATAATCACTCTTTTATAAGTGTATTTCATAAATTAAGATTTTTCTATAAATGTAATTCATAAGAGGTATATTTTTAATATATGCAAAGAGTAAAATATTAAATTATATTCAGACTACATTTGATTGATTTATATCATTGTTATATTCTTCCATTTAGATATGATCATCTGATTTAGTATTAAAGTCTAGATCTATAAGGTCCTCTTTTTTAGGAACTCCTCTTTAGTCAAAAAAACAAAGTGATGTCACTGCTGGTGATGATACCTAACTGATAGTTCCTTGTAAAACTACATACGGAATTCTAGAATTTTAAAATTCCAATTACCTCCACAGTTTAATCAAAAACAAAAATGCTTGAGGCTTGAGAAGACACTTTTGAACTTTAAAAAAACTATGATGGTTTGAAATCTTGATCTGATTTATCAATTTTTTTTAACTGTGATAATGTTTTTAGTGGATATACAGAGACAGGGTAATATGTAGGGTATCTTAGATTGGAAATCATCAGTATCTATTTATAATTCAATTGAAAATGGAAGTCACCGGTAATTCTCATAAAGACATTCTGGTCATGATTGATGTTAAGAAGATGGTGATGAGTTGTTACCCTAGATAGTAACAACGTAAAACCTGTAATAGAGAGGGACCAGTTGTCAAGCGCAGCTGCCAGAACACCTATAGGTGTTTGGCGACAAATTTTCAAGTTGAGGATGGTTTGTAGCTAGCCAGGCAGGCATTACAAAAGTACCATATCACCAAGTAATGGTTTCATGACTTTTTTTTTTTCACCAAAAGCTCTGGCTCATTGTAGGGATTCGAACTCGCATCGATCCATGCGGTGCGGTACACGCTATCACTGAGACATCATTGATTCAACTTTGCTAATTGTTACGTACATAGATAATATACTTTATGATAAGGTCTATGTTGTCTGTGGTCGATGTCCTTGAGCTGTGTGTGTCATCCTACGTGTAACTACATGTAATATATTTGTAAAAACCTAATAAAGACATTACCATTTAATACGTGCCTAATTCCCACGCACCACTAAAGTAAAACACTAATGAAGCTGATTGCATCACCCCATTTCAAAGTACATACATCAGAAATTTCTCCATAAGTATTATAAGTGAAATAATTTTTATTTTTCAGATGTTTTTGATCCACAAACAAACTTTCAATTATCTCCATTCAACAATTCAACAGTCAACAGATCTTCAAGTTCTGCTGATTCAATCTCACCGGAATCATTTCCTGACATCTCGCGCAGAGTTTTTACAGCACCTTCATTATTCAGCCAACAAGATTTCTTGAGATCTGAACCTGATACACCATTGAAAACACACCGTCCTATCATTGGCCGTAGACTAATGGCCAGTGATCCCATTCCAACATTAAAAGAAGAAAACCCCAATTATTATAAATGGGATGTTGATGTTTCCTTATGGCAACCCAGTGAAGTCTCCCCTAAACCATTAACAAATAACATTTTCACTGAAAATGAAAACAACCAAAGTGCATTCTATGAATTATTCCCTGAAAATAAAACTCCTACAAAAACATCGAATCTACCTCTAAATTCATCAAACATATCTCCTAGCCAAATGACGAACTCTCCGAGCCTTTCAAAAATGTCTCCAAACATGGCATTATTGGAACCATTAATTCCAAATCAGTGTAACACACCACCTGCTATACCGGGTCCAATGTTTGGTCCAAGTTCATCAAAACTCTGTGATACAGCGAAAGTATGTACGTTCTGCCGTAAGAATGGAGAAACCCCACTAGTATATACAACACATGTGGTAAAGCAGAGAGTTGGAAATAAGCAAATAGTGACATGCCCAATATTAAGATCTCATGTTTGTTCAACATGTGGAGCTACTGGAGACCAAGCTCATACTATGTAAGTATTTTGTACAGTCTACTAGCCCTGTACATTTCTGAATCACCTTATTTTTTAAAATCGGTTCTTAGTGCTTATGGGTATAAAATAGTTAGCAATGCAAGTCAGAATTTGGTTTAAATTGACTACTAATTGACTTAAATTGACTTTCTAGTGTCCAAAAGTCACAAAGTACAAAATTGTAAAAATAAATCATGATAAAATAATCAGCGGTGCAAGTTCGAATTCAGGTCAAGTGACCCGGTTGGGGTCGTTTTTCTAGTGCTAAGTAATGTGATCTCTGTCTGTTCACTTTAAGTACAACGTTATTTTCTATTTAGTGTAATTTTATATATAATAAAACCTGTATTTTCAGTTGAATTATATTGATAATAAATATTTCAGTTAATTCAGTATTTATTTCATATTTCAGTACTTATTGTCCAGTACTTCGCAACAGTAACAATGGCCAACCACTGCTGTCCACCACCATCACATTGAAGAACACGAGGGTCAAGAGTAATGGTAGGAGACGATATTAATTTAATATTTATGCATTTCTTTTTAATTGTGATTTTTAACAAAATTATGTTGAATATAACGCATTTAATTTTGTTATATATAAGTAAGATAAGATCATAATAAAACTTTTAAAAATATTCCCTATTCATCGTAAGGGTTTTGTATAAATTACGCCAGGTAAGGGATTTGAATATGACAGAAGAGTATGTTTATATGAAAATCAGGGCCAGATTACGGCTTTAGTCTTAGGATCTTATTCCCAATGAGAATGACCTCAACAATGTGTTTTTTTTTTTAATAAGAGGAAATAACATACAAAAAAGTTCATTTTTCCAAAGTATTTTTAAATCCCAAAATAAATTCATTGTTAATATTTTAAATTACTTGGGGACTCCATTTCTTGTCACCCCAGGATCAAACAATCTTTAAATCAAGGTCTGATGGATGGCTATCCATTAGTCTTATATGGGGAAAAAGAACATAAAATGCGTATAACACCCCAAATTAAGTCATCACCCCTTAGAAACTGGCAGCAGTATGAATTAGCCAAAGTAAATACTCGGAAATAAAAATTATAAAATCTTTAAGAAATTAGTTTTTTATCCCAATATTTTTTTACATATTAAAAACGTAAATGTCTGTACAGGGTATAAACTATTAATATACAAAGTAAATATTAGTCAAATTAAGGGTTAATAACTCAATTATATTTATTGATTATAATTACATATATAATATATAGATAATATTGATCTCAAATAGGTCCAAAGATCTGATGACGCATGCAAGTAGATTTAAGATATTAACTTAGAATAATATATTATGTACTATTAATAGCATATTGACCACATTCGCCTTCTCTACAATTTTCATAGAGGTTATATAAAGGGTATAAAAGCAAAAACAGATGATCTATCTATGATATGCAGAAAGGCTAAACAAGCAATATTTATTTCTGCTACATTTTATTAATAAAGTGACTGATCCAATAAAAAGAGACTGCTTTTGTGAGAAATCAGTTGATATGATATTAATTAATAATACTAATCCTAACATTGCTTTTAAACGATTTCAAGTATCAATGGTAAATTATTGCAAAATAGGAAAGAGGGATTTTTTATACCCCTCATATGCCATGCCGCCATATATTTTACTTTTGTAAAATAAAAAAGCGCCAACTATGGGGGTCCATGTCACTGCAAGAGTTAAAAAATTTATCTGTATATCTTAATAAACATTTGATACCATCTACTTCGATAATAAAGTGTTATCCAATATTGCGGTTCTTTCAATATTTCAAGTACATTTGCCGATATTTAAATTAACATGGGGAATTTTATTAAAATCTAATAAGTGTTTTTAACATCCATATCGATTGATCAATGAATGATTGAAGAATCGATTTTTTTTAGTATATTGTCGGTATAATAATAAAAATTGACTATATATTGTAATAGTCTTAGAATACAAACTCTCTCCCCTCCATCTGTCTTTTTTAAGTCTTTCATAATATTTTCTTTTTTTATTATACATTTTTTTATTATTTTACTTCTCAATATGACGAAAAAGAATATCAATATAAATAATAATCATGAATATTGACTATACAAAATATTACAATCAAACTATATGCTTATTAGATCTAAGTTGAATCCAATGTACCTCTTAAATGTAATAGTGTGTTTTATCCCTTTTGAGTACCAATACAGATCTCAGATGAATATTATTCAGTTTTATAACAACTTTTAAACCAAATATATTTTAATTAATAAAATCCTAACTTTAATCACAGTATACTGCCAACATTTTTTAATTTTTCCAATCATGAATATGTACACCATTTTCTTTGTACAAATATTATTTTATAATAAATCCTTATTTATACAAGTGATTCCGAAAAAAATAATAAATGTTTATTGTATTTTTAAAAGCTAAACAGTATTTTATTTTTTTAATATTTGGACATATTGGATCGTTTCCGATTGACGAATTTATAAATCACATTAATATCACACTACTTTTGACGACTTCAGAACGACTATATCGAAAAAAAAGTATTGTATAATTTTTTTTTAATATAACACACATGTTGATTAATTTTAATTTATTGTTTTCTATGGCAATAATTCTTAGTGACATTAATTTTGGTACCCTTAATTATGGTGACCATGATTTGAGAAATTTTAATTTTTTTTAGAGGATTTAACATTCTGTAATTGTGTATGTTAATGTTGTACTCTTTTACGGTAAAAGACATTGTAAAAACATTTCTATATAAGATCTCATATGTATTCTATATTATTTTTATACCTACTAAGAATTTTTACATAAATTAAGAACATAAAAAAACATAACAATTATACTTAAAGTGGAGTGCCAATCATTTTTGGTACCTTTAAGGTGACTGCTCTCATCTGAGTTGAGAAATTATATCTTTTTAGAGTTTTTAATGGTCTGTAATTTGTTAAATACAGTAATGTATTTAATTTATGTAATGTATTTTTATGTTAATACTCTTTTAGAGTGAAGACATTGAAAACACATTGCTATTTTTTCTGATAACATGATTATATTTCACGTGTTCGACGTAGAATATTGATATAAAGGTTTTTTTTTTTAATAATTTGTATGTTCTCATACGTATGACAGTAATGTCTTTAAATGTTCCCAATAGTTTCATATGGGTGATATTTTTGAATCTTAAAGCCGTTCTTGTACTATGTAGGCAGACTTTAAAAGATTTTAGAGCCCCTTATAAGCAATATAACAAGGAAACTGTGAACTCTCCTCTCCCCAAATGATGAGGTAAGATCAATCAACCAATATATTATTAATCTAAATTAGAATATATAAGAATTATTTTGTTACTTTTAATAAATTAGTTACATTTATTTGTTTCAAGCATCTCCTAGTGCTGTCGGGAGTTTCCCGAATTGAACATTTGGGTACATTTAAAAAAAGACTGTTAGGTCCACTATGATAAAATATGAGAAGAAATTTGGTGTTTCCATAATAAAATAATAAAAATAGTAGTAATTATTTAAATAACATTTTTTTTACCTTTCGTAAGATTTGTAATATGGTCCCTGGTCACTTTGTCAGAAAAAGTAAGAAAGAACCGAACCTCCCGTCCCCTAAGTTTGCTTACTTAATACTTGAACGCCTTATGTAAGTTTATTGAATATTAAATATGCGTATATAAACGATAACGTAAGTGATCATTCCTGATCACAAATTTTATGGACTTTTAATAGTTTTAAATGTGTGTATTCAAAATTATTATAACTTCCAGTTGATATATTCATGTCTTTTATTATGTATTTTATCTTTCTAGATATTATGTTGTTTTAATGTATAGGATTAAGGTTGATTTACGCTATGCAAATGATTTTATTCTGAATGTTAGAATTTCTTTTTTTTGTTAATTGTTTCGATGTGTTGTTATGGTCCTCAAATTTGAAAATAGTTTCTTAGAGACACGTAACTACATATAATATTGTGTTAAAATATGAGTCTTTTTTTAATGTCTGTTATTTTAGAAGAGTTATAAATCGCTGCCTTAGAGGGGAATCAGATAACTACATTTTTATCGAAATTTACTCTATGGCTTTGATATGAAGTTTGCAGTACGATGCATCGTTTGGTCTTATACACGCTGTGATCTTAGTTCGTCTCAAAAATATTCTAAAAAAATGGGTAATTGCACCTACATTTAAAAACGTTAGCAAGGGATTTTTTTTAATTTTGTAGACTTAACTTACTGCCACTTTTGTAATAAACACTAAATCTGTGTTTTCTCGCAAATCTGTTTTTTTTTAATTCTCCCTCTACGGTAGCGAAATATACTAAAAAAAGTTTGTAATTTTTAAATTAAATTTCTTATTTGGTCGGTTAGCTTGTGAATTTTTCAGTAAACGAAACACGAAACATTTTAAATTTTATTTGATTTTTTGTACATTATGTACTCAAATTTATAATGTAAACTTTAAGCATTTTATTTTCTTATGTAATAAAAAATATTACAGATTAAAATTATCTTTTATTTATTGTACACCAGGGGTTCTCAAACTTAGATTGTCGGCGATCTACCACAAAATATTTACCTAGCAAGTGATCGACTGCTAATCATCTACTTCATTTTCTTTTTTGTTTAATGGCATGGGCATGGCATAGATCTGTTGTTATAGCTTTGAGATATATATTGGAAATTTTCTAATACGCTTTATTTTTATGTAAAACTTGCACCATTATCGGCATGTGACGATGCACAGCATCTGTGAGAGACGTGTCTATAACTAATGGTGACGCGAGAACGACGCTATGTGAAGTGTATGTAATTAGTATTATTAAGCTGTAATCACACAGAAAAAGTTGTATTTTTATAACTTTTAATTCAAATTTAGTCAGACAACGACACTAGTAAAAAAATTCTTAAGTCATTTCGATGATTCAGAATACATCGTTTTAGTACAGTAACTAATTTTTTAATATAGTAAAAATTAATGGTAATTAATCCAATACTCAAATTTTTCATCGTAATAATAAGTTATACGAGATAAAAATAACTAAGTGCATTTTAAGTTATTGAAATTTTCTTAACGAGTTGTATTTTTGTTACACCAGGTCTATGCCTCAGAACATGGAATCCCGATACCATTTATAGAAAGACGGCATTCCAAAGAACTTAGTTAACTCAATCTCAACCCGATTTTTGTCTAGTTACCAACAACAGTTCACGAAGCAGCTCGTGTCGTAGCTTTCACGACTACCTATTACACTCGGCCACGTGTGTGGCCATTATACCAATTTCCTCTAGCAGGATTCCGGACAATATTTATATTAATTTATTCTAAGAAATTCAAACTCGATAGCCTATATGGCCTACATGGTCTTAGGCATCGTTGTAGAGGCTTTAGGACGCCTCCAATAAAACCAGGCCAAGTACTCGTCGGCCTGACGCCAAGAGCAGAATGCAAGCCTACATGATGTCTTGAATGTTACCTTAGCGGTGGATTATCATGAGACAACCATGACACTTGAACTCCAAATAGACCAAGTCAAGTCACGTTTTTTTTTAATACTTTATAGATTTAGCAATGGACCTCAATCTTACATGACGTTACCGATACACGTATAGGTGCTTTTCGACAGATTTTCAACTTAAGACTGGCAGTTTGCCAAGCTGGCATTAGATAATGCCCTACCACCATGCAAAGTGAAACTTGTACAATTCATTCGATGTAAATTGGCCTATTTTATTGGCATATTTGTAATTTGTAGATAGAAGTTTATATAGCAGAAAGTCAGTCTAAATTTTCTTAGGCCGACGACTGCCGCGCTGTGTTGACTATTTTTAGCTAACATCCACGGTCAAGCAACGCGTAGATTTAGTATATTCATGCACTTCGTTTTGTTAACCGTGTTTTTTTCTGCTTTTTAATATTAATTTTAAAAATGGCGCCTTACGATTGGCCCGTTGATACAGTGAATTTACCTGTGATGCGAATAGTTACGCCGCGTAATGTTGATATGTGTGGAATTTACGGAATGTGAGTAATTTAATCATTTTAAAATATTTATATAACTAATCAGTATTTTATTTAGTTACGATTGACAAAACAACATTTTTATAAAATCTACGAAAATAGTTACCTACCTATATGTAATTATAGTTATAGTAATCATTATTATTCATTCATGGTTAGAAGACTTGCGCGACACATGTCAAATGTGATTTTACGATTATCAATTCTTTTTTAGAACTAAATATAATCGAAAGTACCATTATGTTTTAAATCAATAGAGGGATGTGTAAATTAAATAACAAACATGAACTATAACAATAATTGGGATTGCAATGTGGTACACTTGAATTATTGAATGCCTGACTCCAAAGAACAAGTTTATTCTTCCAGTCAATATTCTTTGTTATTCGATATTAAACAAGAAACTAATAAATTAAATGTACAACAGATATCGATCAATTCGATACATTTTTGATTACTTTGTTTTATTATTTTGGTCTACTCTAGTTTTAAGTCATATAGAAAGTAACGATGCACGTAGTAACAAAAAAATACGAATATCCACAAAAATAAATAGAGGAAGTTATTTAGGATTTTATCGTGCAAAATGATTTTATAACGTTTATCAGTATCCATTTTTTTATTTATAATTGATAGTCGAAATGCTTGTTTTTAGGTTATGACATAATTTTCACGACGTAACAACTTACGTTCTGTGGATGTGTCATTAGATGCTTACGATGAATAAGGTATAATAATTGATTTCACGCGTCGTATGTAACTCGCAAAACATATGTATTGTCTAGGGATGATATTTTCGAAATATAGATATTGAGCTTGAAAACATTGATGTTTTGACATTGGAATTAGGTTCCCTAAGTCATCGATGTTATGAAGCAAAACAATGAACACCGTTGTATTCATTTTTGTGTAAATAGAGTTCAAGGCAAAATATTAAAAAAAAACAAGTTTGCCAAATAAAATAAGGTCTGCAACACTAGACGTATGAACCAAAAAATAAATTGGGTTTTTTCTTTAAATATTCAGACATCGATGTTTTTCTGATATTTCACATCCCTAGTATTGTCTATACATTTTTATATAAATAAAATGATTGGAGTTTTTGGCGGGATCTCAGATTGTCATGTAGTGATTTTTGTTTTTTATTCATTAATTTGTGTTTTTGGACCCTATATTGTGGAAACCATGTGGCAATTTGCATAATAAAGATTGGTTATGAACATGGAACATGAATTCTAATATGCCACAAAAACTCCCTAGAAAGTTCTAACAAGGGAGCCGCCATCTTGTTAGGACACTGAATTCGACATAAGACTGGAAAATATATTCACTCGATAATGGCAGTAATGGTCTTCAATAAAGAGGACAATTTGCCAGGCTAGGAAAAAAAGAAGAACAAGAAATATAATGATTGAGGATTGCCGTTGAGCGCGCATCACGCAAAAACTACTGAATAGTTTTTGATCATTGTTTCTTATTTTACTCCTTAGATACCATTAAAAATGTCCTTATAAAAAATATCACGTTATCTTCATTAATAAACACCGCAGACGAAGTCGCGGATATCAACTAGTATTATATTAAAATAAGTTTAAAATCGATTTCTCCTTTGAAATTCCTTAAACCATGACGATTGTCTGGAATGGCTTGTAAATTCCAAGCGCAATGACATGTATAGGTGCTCTTCAAAAGATTCTTAATAATTTCATAATTACTCTGGCGAGCTATATAAAATTATTCTCTATAACTATTATATTAAGTCATGACGATGTAATTCCGGCAAAAGATTAGGTTTAGTGATGTTTCATTACTCTGTTATACCGTTACGGTTTTGGATAAACAAATCAAAAAATAATCTCCCTACAAATAAAAGTGTAGCCGTTAATATATGTACATAATAAAACGTTTTATTTCAAAATATTTCTTTAATTATTGCTGCTCACTATCGTTACCACAGTTTACCAGTGTGTTTTTTAAATAAAATATTGTTAAGATTGTAAATAGGTTTTAACACTTTTATACAGAAAACACATCTTTAATATGTAATCATAATAAAATTATATTATTTAATCATAACTTATAGAAATATGTTTGTAGCCATATTCATAAACCCATGTTCCATTTTTAGACAAATGTCATCTAAATGTCAGTAAAATTGTCATTTGTCAGCTGTGCGACATAAATAAACATTGCTTTATAGATTAAAAATTAATAAATTCTTAGTGTTGTATTAAAACTATAACAAAAATGAGTTCACAAAACGTGTCGAGGGCGCCTTCTGTAGCCACTATCGCAAGTATTAAAGACAATGAAGACGACTGGTCAAAACCAGATTTTATTTACGGCGGGCCTTTTATAAAGGTGGAGAAACCAAGACCGCTTTTGGATACAGCCACGCCGATTAACATAGAGCTACAGGGTACTTTTAAAAAGTATGTATACATATTTAATTTTCTATTTTATTTATTAAAAATTCTTGGCATAATATTGTGGTAAATATGGTAAATTCTGGTAGGTAAATCATGTGATGGTTTTTATTTTAATTCATACACTTGTTATTTGATCCAATTTAATGTAACATTGGTGGCCTTTAACATGACATAGCTTAGTTATTGTGCACTAGTGAAGTGAATTATTATTATAACAAGGAACATGCATTTTGAGTTGTCACAAAAACTCCCTTGCAAATTCTAGCAAGGGAGCTATTATCTTGTAAGATCATTGTTTGTACTTTGAAGATTAGAAAAATATTCTATCTATATGTCACTGGCAGAATTGTGTATAAACACACTTTGCCATTAAATAAGAAAAATGAAGCTAAAAAGAACCAATTTTATTTATCAAAGTAATTTATTTTAATTTTGTTTTCTATTTGTTCTGTTTATATATAAATTATATTTATATAGCAATTACTTAATAGCTAACTTGTAGCTTCATTTTTTTTTTGTTTTGAAATGTCTGTCATTGTGTTAATAAAAAAAATGATAGATACAAACTAAACTATGCGTTAATACTTTTTCTAGTCATAGGCTTATGTTCAACCACAATCTAGCTCGTTATAAAGTCATGATTATCTTGGATTTACTTCCTACAATATTTTATTTCAACATCATTTATTACTATTAAAGCCAGAAAAGCTTACATGGAGCAGTGTTAGTTCCAACACTCATGTACGGAATGAAAGCTGGGTGTGGCAGAAAAAACATGAAGGTAGAATAAATGCAGTAGAAATGAGAGTGCTAAGAAGTATGATAGGAGTGAAATTAAGTGACAGTATAAGAAGTACTGTAATACTACTAATAGTAGAATGTTGTGGTGTGAAAGTAGATATAGTTTGAGAAAGGATTGAGAAAGGGATGCTTAGATGGTTTGGGCATGTAAAGAGGATGAATGAAAGAAGATTGACTATACAGATTTATAACATGAGTGTAATTGGAAATGTTGGAAGAGGAAGGCCTAGACGAACGTTCCACGATCAAATCGGGGATGATTTGAAGAAAGATCAGGTCAAGAGTACTCTAAACCAACGAGCATGCATGAAAAGATTGATGAATATTGAGGAAGCGAAAGTTGTATGTCAGGATAGTAACAAGTGGAAGGACGTGGTCTCTGCCTACCCCGTTGGGAAAGAGGCGTGATTTATGTATGTATGTATACAATATGATAATCATAGAAAGGGCTTTCTAGTGTGTCTGCCTCTGCATACTGGTAAGTGCTAGCCTTCATAACTTGAGGGTGATAACCGGTGCCTGCCCTGACCCAGTATCAAGGTAGACAAATACAATGCGTGTGTGCACAAGGCGCACGCGCGAATTGTGTTGCCCCGCTCAAAATACGTAAGACAAAAATGCTTATTGTAGGTGGTCCTTAGAAGATAAATATTTATATGACGTCGCTGAGTTTTTTGTAGGGTTTTTTAAGATCTACAAATATGTCGAACATGAAGTCGATATACCGATCTCGTATGGTTTACTCAGTGTAAGACATTAAAACGGCCCAAATGCTTCTTTTCCATTATCATCACTGCTTATTTCGTAAAGTAGAAAGATTACAAGAGGATAAAGTGAAAGGTGAATATGTTAAAAGGTTGAGAGAACGATTTGTTGATGTGGATGAGGAATGTGAGATAGAGAGTTTTTGGAAGTCTTTTAAGGAAGGTGTAGTTAATGTTGCAAGTGACGTATGTGGTATTACTAAAAGAAGAAAAGGAAGAGTGCAGAAAAATGACTGGGTGGATAAACAGGTGCAACAAGTTGTGGCTGAAAAGAAGAAAGCGTGGCTGGATTGGTTAGCAACAAAGGCCAATAAAAGAGTGCAAAAGGCGACATTAGAGGATGTGGATAAGGCAAGAAAGGTTTACAAAGCAATGAAAGGGTTAGTAAAAAATGTGGTCAATATGAAGAAAGAAGAACGAAAGGATGAGCTTGACAGAAGGCTTTCTGATAATTTCCAAGCTAATATTAAAGTATTTTGGAAATCGATTAGATTGGCCCGAGGAAAAACAGCGAACTTGGAGCTATCTAAAATCAGAAGCAAAGATGGGAGTATTATAAAAGACGAAGAATGTGTGTTGAAAAGATGGAAGGAGTATTTTGAAAGTCTGTTTGAAAGAGAAGAGGTACTAGCACAAATGCAAGCACCTCTTGATGTGAACGTAAGTGAACCTGAAAGCGATATTAGTTTGGAAGAGATTATGAAAGCATTAAAAAGTATGAAATCGGGTAAAGCTGCGGGATATGACAGGGTGACTGTCGAAATGCTGAAGGCTGGACAGGGTGTGGTAGCAAGTCAGTTGTACCACCTTTTCAACTTGTGTTGGAAAAACGGTCGGGTACCGGGAGACTGGTGCAAGGCCGTGATAGTGCCATTGTACAAGGGAAAAGGGTCACAACAAGACTGTAAAAATTACCGCGGAATTAGCCTTCTCAGTGTTGTCGGCAAACTGTATGCAAAAGTAATAATTGAAAGAGTTATGTTAGAAACAGATGAAAGAATATGGGATGTACAAGCAGGATTTAGAAAGGGAATGGGATGTATGGATCAGATCTTTTCCTTACGGTGCATTACTAGAAAATTTTTGGCCACAAACCAAAAAGTCTATTGTGCATTCGTAGATTTAGAAAAGGCCTATGACAAAGTGGTGAGGAATGAGTTGTGGTCAGCATTATCTTTGCATGGGGTGAGCAGTAGTCTGATACAGGCATTGAAATCCCTCTATAGGGATTCCAGTGCTTGTGTCAGAATAAACGGAGCATACACCGAATGGTTTAATATCCAAAAGGGTGTTAGACAGGGATGTGTAGCGTCTCCATGGCCTAACCTATTCATGGATAATTGTCTGACAGATTTGAAAGAGAGTGACTGTGGACTGAGAGTGAATGAGTTATTTTTCAAATGTCTTCTTTACGCCGATGATCAAGTATTACTTGCATCGTCGGCTAAAGATTTACAAGCGATGGTGACTATTATGAATGATGCCTTGGAAAGAAAGGGAATGAAAGTGAACGCAAAAAAGACTAAAGTTATGGTATTTGAAAAGGAAGAGAGCATGACAGAAGTATGTATCCGGATTGGTAGTGATAAACTAGAGCAAGTGAATGAATTTGTTTATTTGGGATCAATGTTTACTAGTGATGGAAAGTGTGAAAGTGATATTGAAAGGAGAGTTAATGCTGGTAATAAGATGAATGGGGCGTTGCACGCCTTTATGAACAGCCAGAAAATTTCTAGAAAAGCTCATCTGGCTGTACATAGAGCAGTGTTAGTTCCAACACTCATGTACGGAAGTGAAAGCTGGGTATGGCAGAAAAAACATGAAAGTAGAATAAATGCAGTAGAAATGAGAGCGCTAAGAAGTATGATAGGAGTGAAATTGAGTGACAGGATAAGAAATAGTGTAATAAGAGAACGTTGTGGTGTGAAAGAAGATGTAGTGACACGGATTGAGAAAGGGATGCTTAGATGGTTTGGGCATGTAGAGAGGATGAATGAAAGAAGATTGACTAGACAGATTTATAAGATGAGTGTAATTGGGAACGTTGGAAGAGGAAGGCCTAGACGAACGTTCCACGATCAAATCGGGGACGTTTTGAAGAAAGGTCAGGTCCAGAGTACTCTAAACCGACGAGCATGCATGAAAAGATTGATGAATGTTGAGGAAGCGAAAGTTGTATGTCAGGATCGTAGCAAGTGGAAGGACGTGGTCTCTGCCTACCCCGTTGGGAAAGAGGCGTGATTTATGTATGTATGTATGTTATTTCGTATGTTACTTTATCTTACAAAATATATCCTATAACCTGGCCAGACAGCATAGCTATGAATTAAAAAAACATGTATATTGGAGAAGTGGGTTTCGCGTGTAAAAAACATAAACGGACAAAGAGACGTTGACTTTTGTAAAATGTATAGATATAGAAAACAGTATTTCAAATTAGTCGGAGAATCGTGTCGTTGTGATTATGGGATCTGTAGTAATGACTTAGTACTCATACTATATAGACTTTACTAGGCAATGACCGGCTTGAAGTGATTCCCGTTCGAGCTATCAGATCGTGAAGTTCTCAGTTAATAAGTCGAGTATAATAAAACCACTATTCCTCACCGCCCTCTCGCGGCGTATTAGAAACTATAAGGGAGCATTCAAGTATTACGTAACGCAGTTTTTGGAGATTTTTGACCCCACCACCCCCCATGTAACGCCCCGTAACGTTTTTCTTTACCCCCCCTCCCCCCTAGTAAAACGTTACGTAACCACCACTACGTGACCATTTTTACCTGAAAGTCACAATTATGTCAAAAAAAAACTCTAAGCGACCGTCTGAAGTGTTAAAACAATGTTACGTAACGCGTAGTTCAAAACCCCCCTCTCGCCCCTGTAACGCATCGTAACGTTTCAGAAAAGCCCCCCAACCCCCCCAAATTCGTTACGTAATACTTGAACGCTCCCTAAGATTCTTTAAAGTTTTTATAAGATTTGTATTTTTCATGGTACCTAGATGGCGTTTACAGCGACCAAGATAATAATTTTAATGATAAAATATACCAATGTCAATTTTTGGTGTGAAAACTTTTTTTTCGTTATGTTTTTTCTATGTGGGAATCACGGAGTTGGCGTGACGCCACGTAATTTCAAGAGATTGTTTTTTTGTTTGTTTGAATCGCAAGTTTGAACACGCTAATCTCTGGAAGTATACCATTCATATTTGAAAATTCTTATTGCATTTTATATGCTATTTAGTGAGGAAGGTTTTAAAGTTTTTAAACTATCTAACAGAACCTAAAGAGCGGATCAATTACCATACAAAATGTAGGTCTTACATAAAGTACACAAAGCCGGCTAAGCGAGAACGATGTACTTGCCTTGTCAACCAGATAGCGAACCAAACGCGTGGCGAAAGCGTTCATTTCTCTGGCAATAACGACTCAAATTTCTGCTTTTATAAATGCATTTTTATGTTCTTTATGACGTTTATTATACAATATACCCCATTTTTTAAATGCATTCAACAGTTTTTTGACTGTTGGTCACAATATTTTTGGTCGGTGAAGGGCAGTACTATTGCGGACCACAGAGCGCATTTGTTACGTATCGTTGACATATTAATGAACTTGTCATCAGAGTTAAAAATAAAACATAACGTTAAAACCTTTTAGTAGCATAGTTATTCATGTCTCATGGGATTCTATTAAGTTATTTCATATCACATTGTACAGCCCGGATAGCTCAGTCGGTAGAGCATTGGACTTTTAATCCAAGGGTCCAGGGTTCAAGTCCCTGTTCGGGCGACTCTTTTTTCCTTTTTTTTTTTATGACTTTTATATCTAAAAGAGCTTTAAATGAATATTTACGTTTAATTTTTAAATAATAAATAAAATAAAAAATAGTTTTAAAAAGAATTTTTCTGCCTATATTCATTCTGTGTTGTGATCACTTCTGTGTTTATTTTTAACCAATATTATTGTCGTATTGTGTGTATTCAGGTGAATTGGAATATATGATTTTATACTAACGACCGCATATTATTTACCATTTGTAATATCGATATACAAATATAATTGCTGAAGACGGCAGTTAATAAATATATCTATACTATGTACTATCTATACTATGTACTATCTATACTAATATAATAAAACGGAAGTTTTTTTGTATATTTGCGTGTTTAAACACGCTCTGAAACTACCACTCGGAATTGAAAAATTATTTTTGTATATAATAGCTAGATTCACGAGGAATAGCATTAGTCTACACTTTTCAACTAGCTTTAAATATTGATTTTTGTTAAGTCAGAATTAATAGCTCATTCTAACTGCTTCATCCGAGTGCGCTGGCGTAATAATACGTGAATACAATGTTCTACAAAAATATTGCTCCTTAAAAACTACAATAGTTCGACATATGCTATCGCGACATTTTTTGTAAATATTGATATGATCTTTAATATTGTGGAACATTTTTTTGTTCTATCATCAATATTTTTCGCAGCGCATGCGATGAGAGATATTTTATAGGCATTTTTTTACACCTTGGGTAACATTATTGTAGTTTTAGTAGGGATCCTTATTTTTTTTCTTGCAATTAAAATAGTCTATATTAATCAGTGATAATGTAGCATTAAATGGGGAAAGAATTTTTAAAATAGGTCCTGTACTTTTTGGGCCAATTCGTTACAAACATACATACAAATCTTTCCTCTTTATAATATTAGTATAGGTAGTTAAAAATAAAAGTATATATTTTTTGCATAGAAACCATTTTAAATTCTAGGAAGAAGGTAATATAATATTTTGTCATTAGTTATAAATTACGTGCCTGGGGAACACGCGACTATTGTATACCGAAGTACACCGAGATTTCGAAGTACGTCGTTTCGGCCGTTTGTATGAAGATATATTACTGTTTACTTTAGTGTACTGTAACTGCGCACCTGCTTCACGCAATTGCACGCATTTCCCTTCTCCGCTACAGAGTCCGCTCCCATTATCGTCTTTAGTATACGCCCCCGCCAACATCTATCGCCACAAAGAACGGTCGGCAAGGCATATGGTCTCTATGGAAACTGTAGTGGAGGCGAATGTGTTAACAAAAAACGCATTAAATATTGTAATACATTATATTGTTTAAAGAATTAAATTTTTACATTTACACATTGTTCCCAGGATATATTCTTTGTAAATGCTGATTAGCCTTGTAGAACAGGTCCCAGAAAGACATACGTTTATGAAAAGGTCTAGTGCCCATTGATAGCTCTGTAGTTAAATTTAAGTAGTGACGTGGAGAATCTTTAGTGTTTGGGATCCATTTTACATTCAGCAAGTCCGTTGTCACTGGTGTTGGATCCCTATAAAAATAAAAACTGTTATAATCTGGAGATGCTGGTTTGCAAATATGTGGGTTGATGGCTCAATGCGAACACACTAGCCACCACCCTCAATTTGACAAGCTTGTCTGCAAGTGTATTCTGGTAACTGCACTTGAAGACGGGATACTCTCCCAGACTTAGCGTTTCACCATCTTCGAGTACATCGTCTTCATTCAAAATATAAACAAACAGACAGACGGACAACAGATACAGAACCCTAAAAATCGCTAGTAAACCAACAAATGAACAGGCAACGGATTTGCATAATGGTTATACGAATAGCCTATATTCCCAAAATCGGAAAGTCTATTTAAAAAAAGGATATGCTCAGGTGTAGTTTACCTGTTTTCTTATAAAACTGCAAAAACTTTCGGACATATTAGACTTGTGAAATCATCCTCAAATGAGCTTTGAGGAAACTGTAAACAAAACACTACTTACCCTTATTTGACGAAGTTAGCCCACATAGTTGTTATGTAATCTATAACCGTCTGATCATCTTTTGTCGGTTCTTCAGTCATGTAGGAAATGTCAAATAAATAGCCAATTTCATCGGCATGGGATGCACCACCGGCAGTGATATTGTCGCGTGTTTTAACGAAATTTCTTGTACCGTTGTAAGAAAATATATAGAAATATATATTTCCAGAGTCGTAATTCAAATATTTTTCAATACTCCTAAAGGTAGGGTGGTTATAAAGGTAATCCGATTCAAAATCTATGACGTCCCATTTTGATTCTTCATTGATTTCATCATCGCCGAAATAGAAATGTTTAATAATGGCTTCCATACTTTCAAATTCCTCATTATCGACATCAAAACCTTTAACCAATTGTTCCTTGAGAACATCCAATTTAGAGAAATGGTCTGAATCACCGTTTATATGACGCGCGAGCCTTTCATTGTCATTAAAACCGATAAGGACGGGCATGTTTTTAACTTGAGGTATGCCAGCTTGAATCCAATTTTCTGTTATAAATCTCTCAACACTTTCAAATTCTTTCTCCACGCAAGGTCTGAATTATAAATCCAGATTTAGATTACTTACAGCTCCAATAACTAAATTAGTATCAACTTTTGCGAGAAATTCTATAGCTTCATTGATATCGTCAGTTTCAAGACCTAATCTTTCAGCAAGTAATATTGGAGCATTTCTTATAGGTTCGTAAAATGTCGGTGTAAGGGTTGTACCACTTTGGATTATAACTTTATCAAATAAGTTTTCACGATTGAAAATAAGATGGAAATCAACAGACATGGCTCCAGCACTCTCTCCGAAGATTGTTATTTTGTTCGTGTCACCGCCAAAACTTTCAATATTATCCTTAATCCATCTTAAAGCCAGTTGTTGATCCTTTAAAGCCTGGTTGCCGGGGACTTCTGGTGTGTCCAAACACATAAAACCATAGGGTCCTAGACGATAATTTACTGTTACAAGTATGATATCATGTCTGATCAAGAATTTCGGACCGTACAGGTATCTTCCCGCGAAACCGATTCTAAAACCACCTCCGTGAATCCATACTAGAACTGGAAGACGGTAGTTTGATGTAGCTAAATTAGGAACATATACATTAAGATGTACACAGTCCAAAGTACCAGTAATGGTGGAATTGAATTCTTCTATTTGTGGACATATAGATGTATCATCGTAGGCCTCAAAAACGTCATTGAATTTTCCGTACTGTGTTGATGGCTGCAAATAAAATTAAAAATTGTATACGTTATAAATTATTATAACTTATTCTTCAAGAAAGCTTGGAAGTAGGATGTAAAACATGTAAAGAAATCTAATTTAATACACCTTGTTAAAACAGGAGGACGAAGGTTTACATTTATGTTAATAAGTTTTTAGAATAAGTTACTTGGTACAGTTGTCCCCGTTCAATTACAGAATTCTACATATGTTATTCAATTCCAGTCATGAACCTACGATCTGTCTATAATGCGATGATCCCTCATTCGTTCATACATCATCAACATGATACATCAAGTTTTTATTTAGTCTCTAAGTAGGAAGCTTTTATTGAAGCCTCCATTACCGAAGCACAAACTGTAATAGCCTAACTAATATCTGAGAATTCCGACCGAGGCCATGCTTGTGAATAAATTTATATGATGATGATATTTCCAGAATATAGAAGTGACTTTTATGTATATAATTGTAAAACAACATGTTCATCAATGATGTGTCAAAGCTTATGAAATGAAATCTAAAGTTGTCGTTCTATATATCGATCATTACAAGTTTAAAAGGGTGGTTTAATTACATCCAGTAGAAATCCGTTAATGAAATGATATTAGACACCCTATGTTGTAATTTGTAGCTGCGACCAATTATCATCAAGCGGGTTATCAACAGTTTTGCTACCATTTGGCGTAAAAATCTTTTGAATTGTACAGTAATTAACTGGCTCTCATTTCTCCTAATTTGACTTTTAAGCATACTTACCCCAAATGGGTTGCTTTCATTCACTATCCCGTACGGTATTCCCAAGAACATGGAATAATCTCCATCCGAAGCCCTCAGTCCTCTGATAAGACCAAGTTGCGTTTCAACCAAAGGGTCTATTCTGGATAACCCGTAAATATTTTTGATAAATACAATAAATATGATAAAATTGAGCACGTTCATATTGGAAGAACCACTCAATGTGTACTGAAAGTGTAACACTTCTGGCCTATCTCTGATTGACATTACAGTGGATACAGATTAAAGCTATATGAAACGATATATCTTGAAATGATTGTCACTTTTATCTGTATTTGTGACATATACAAATACCTTCTCCTTGAATAACCACTTAATTATGCAATTTGTCATGGTGACCAGTCAAACGCTGTTGGAGTTTATCAATATCAAATACTAGTAACCGCTCGCGAATTCGTCCGCAATATTTAAAATGTAAAACATAATTAGAATAAAAAAACCTATGTCACTCGAAGATACTATAGCTTTCTGTCAGCGAAAATAATGTTTAAAATAGTAGTCTATTTTTTTATTTCGATCTGACTATTCTGTTAGCCATAAGGGCCCAGGAGCCTCCAACGGCTTTTACAGCTTCACCGGACTTGGGGGCGAGCGCTTAAGGCACTTAGCCACGAAAGTTTTGCAACAACATCCGAGGGTGCCAAAGTGGCCGAACCTCGGCTCGGACTGTTGCGCGTTTATACAAATAAGTCGCGAACTGACTAATGCCCTAGCACACTATCTAACTATCTATACATATATACATGTCGCTATCCTCTGGGAGGAGGGTAAGAGACAAGTGTATATGTATTTAGTAATCTGTAATTTTTGATCTAGACTAACTAGCCTAAGTGTAGTGCATGTCTGTAAAAAGTGTAATGCATGTATGTAGGTAGCTAGTAAATGCGGTGTCACTGTATCGCGCGAGCGGCAGCTAGACTCAAGGGCTCCATGCCGGAGGATCGGACCTAAGCTTAAGTGGCTGCAGGAGAGGGTGGACGTGGCGGGTGTGCGGGAACGAAGTTCACCGTCCGTCCCCTGCGAAGGGAACGGTGATTTCGCGGGAGTGGGCGCAAACACGCTAGTTGTATGGGGTCGGACGCGTAAAACTGATTTTTATTTTCGATATCGTCATCGGGATCTATAAAGATATTTCGAGGCCTACGTTTGTACCGGAATTTAATATCTGTAGCTACAGTCTGTGTGTAATTCGCAGCGTTCCTAACTAACTGATTAGGATGATTCATCGCTGAATCAAAATATCTCCTAGTGAGATATTTAACGTAAGATTCTATGGACGGTAGTTCCATATCTCTATGGAGATCTACGTTACGGACATAAGGCGGCGGATCTAATAGATGACGTAAGAACCGATTTTGAACTCTTTGCAAGCGGGCAAAGTTACTTTTCGACATATGAGCGAACGTGGCGCAACAATATGTTAATATAGGTCTTACACATGCCTTGTAAAGTGTAAGCTTATGCCACCTGGACATTTTGCTTACCGAGCTAAGCAAGGGCCGCAAGCGGGATAGGACCATGACTGCTCTATTCCGAACTATACTGACATGTGTATTAAATTTAAGTCGGTTATCAAGGGTGACACCCAGGTATTTAGCCCGGGTGGCCCATGGGATTTCCCTACGGAAAAGCTTAAGAGGATTGAGCGTCTTTGGCAATGGCCTCTTATTCGGATCGAACATAATCGCGGTGCTCTTTTCGGGATTAATAGCGATTGGCCATGTACGGAACCACTTCCCGAGAGTGGTCACGGCTCGCTGAACGGTGGCTGCGAGATGAGATCTGTTCCTACGTGAAGCGTAGATGACAGTATCGTCAGCATAGAGCCCTACCTCGACCCCGTGGAGTCGAAGAAGGTCGCTGACGTATAAGTTAAACAGGCTAGGCGCGAGAATGGAGCCCTGTGGAACTCCTGAACGAACCGGGTGAGAGCTAGAGAGCTCACCTTCCACACGGTAGCAGAAGGAACGGTCTGTGAGATAATCGCGGACTATGTGAACTAACCTATCCGGAAATAGTAGTCTAGATACCAACATCTATTTATATATATAAGGGTGGCCCTTAACAGGGGGCTCCCAGGGACTTAAACGTTTCTAAATTATAAAAATTAATCAAATCAAAATATACCTTGTTCTATTTAGGCCCTAAGAAGGCACTTGTGGACGTCAAAACACTACTACCGCTTCGGAAAACATCCCAGTCATCGAGAAAAGCCGGCAAGACACTCGGTCTGGTTTATCTTTTTTTTTTTGTTAATTATTTACATGTGTACAAATAAAATTTTTACAGTTATTAAACATATTAATAATTTAGTCGATACACAGAGAGGGGAGTCACTTCCAGACATCACTATCAATTACATAATGATCCACCCTATAATAACCTTTTGACAGTAAATCCTGCTTGACATGGTCCTTAATGTTTCTGGATCTTATTATAGAACCGAACACTATTAAATACTTCAAAAACTTTTGTTGGTCTTACTGAGTCTAAAACACGATCTGGACTAATTTATGTAAATTTCTAGTATTAAACCGTACTGGCCTTTGTCAAAATCTAGCTCGTCAAAGTTTTTACGAATATACGTTAAATTGTCAAGAATGTATTGCGAGGGCATAGTTTAGATTTTAAATACCTGATACTTGTTCTTTAGTGTTTCGCGTGGTCTCATCTAAACAAATTATAAAACTCAACGTCTTCTTGTCTGTCTGTCCGTTTATGTTCTTTTCACGCGAACACCACTAATCCAATTTACATGATTTCTCCTCTAATTCATAGATATGTTATCTGGCTAGGTTATAGATATATTTTATTACAGCAATGAAGATAATCTTGAATCAATTGTAAACCATAAGAAATATATGAAATTAATGTACCACATAATTGTACTATAGATCTTAAAAAGACCTACAAAAAAGTGAGCAATAGCATATGCCTATCTTCTAAGGATCACCCACAATAAGAACTTTTGTCTTCCGTCTTCCAGGAGCATGACGATTCGCGTGTGTGCTCGACCGACGGCATTCTGTAGTCCACTCGAGTGAAGCCGCGGGCACAACTAGTGTTGTATAATTCTCGAATTGTTCGCTTTTGTAATATAAATATGGTATCTACCTCAGCTACTGAATACCACAGAAAAATACCGTAACACATTAAGCTATGGAAGTAATAATAGACTAACCTAGCAGTGGCAATTTATGTTAACTGGCGAATCTTACGTACTGCGAATGCAGCAGAATTTAATCTTCCAGCTGAAGTTTTAATGTGCGCACCTCAGTGTAATTTTGAATTAATTAATAAGGAACCCTAACTATTATTTTTAAATTAAAGTAGCCTAAGTTACACCTTATAACATTAGTTATCTGCCAGTGAAAGTCCCGTCAAAATCGGTCCAACCGTTTAGCCGGAACAAACATACATCCAAAAATGTTAAAAATTGGTCTTTTGTTATAAGTTTATGGTATTCCTACCGTGTATACATATGCATTTAGTCTCATCATCATCATCAACCTATATTAGTCCACTGCTGGACATAGGCCTCCCCTAATGAGCGCCATAACGCCCTGTCTTCAGCTGACCGCATCCAGCATCTGCCTGCAGTCTTTCGCAGATCGTCATCCCATCTGGCCAGAGGGCGTCCTACACTACGTTTGCCGAGTCGCGGTCTCCACTGAAGAACCCGTTTACCCCAGCGGTTGTCGGTTCTTCGCGAGATATGGCCGGCCCACTGCCACTTCAGCTTGCTAATTCTTTGAGCTATGTGAATAACTTTGGTTCTCTGTCGGATGTATTCGTTACGAATCCTATCCTTCAGGGAAACTCCGAGCATAGCTCTTTCCATAGCACGCTGAGCGACTTTGAACTGGTGGACCAGCCCTACCGTGAGTGTCCACGTCTCAGCTCCGTAGGTCATTACGGGTAGGACGCACTGATTGAAAACTTTCGTTTTCAAACATTGCGGTATGGATGACGAGAAGACTCTACGTAGTTTCCCAAACGCTGCCCAGCCCAGCTGGATCCTCCTCTTGGCCTCCTTCTCAAAATTGTTTTTACCTAACTGCACAATCTGCCCGAGGTAAGTGTACTCAGAAACAATTTCAAGAAGGTGACCATCCACGACGACCGGTCCTGGATCAATGTGGCCATTGATCATGACTTTGGTTTTATTCAAATTCATGCCAAGACCGATACGTCGCGAGGCTGAAGCTAGGCCGTCCAGCATCCGGGTTAGCTCCTCTAGCGACTCCGCCATTATGACTATGTCATCAGTGAATCGCAGGTGAGAGATGTAATCGCCGTTTATGTTTATGCCCTTACCTTTCCAGTCCAGCGTTTTAAACATATCTTCCAATGCGCTCGTGAACAGTTTCGTGGATATGACATCCCCCTGCCTCACTCCTCTGCACAATTGGATGGGTTTAGACTGCTGGCCCTGTACTTGGACACTCATAGTGGCGGCTTCGTAGAGACATCTCAGCACCTCGATATAGCGATAGTCTACTTGACATCGCTGTAAGGATTCCAGAACAGCCCAAGTTTCGACAGAGTCAAAGGCCTTCTCATAGTCCACAAAAGCAAGACACAGGGGCTGATTATACTCTTCGGACTTCTGTATGATCTGCCTCACTGTGTGAATGTGGTCTATGGTGCTATATCCTCCGCGGAACCCGGCCTGTTCCGGTGGCTGGAACCCGTTGAGTCTCCTGGCGAGACGATTCGTGATCACTCGTGAAAACAGCTTATAGACGTGGCTCAGGAGTGTGATGGATCTGTAGTTTTTAAGGAGGGCTTTATCACCCTTCTTAAAAAAGAGCACCACCATACTCTTGCTCCACGCCTTAGGAGTTCTCCCACTGTGAAGGACGGCACTGAAGAGTTTCTGTAGTTCCTGTATAACAGGAGCTCCTCCTGCCTTCAGAAGTTCCGAAGTAATTCCATCCTCACCCGGGGCTTTTCCATTTTTACGCTGCCTCAGAGCTAACACTATCTCGTCTTGACTGATATCAGGCAGTTCGTCGGTATAGTGGCGTGACAGGGTGGCTCTGGAATCATGGTCGTCTTGTCGGGAATAGGGGGCATGTACAGTGTACAAACGGCCATAGAAATCCTCTATCTCGGCGAAGATCTCCGGCTTCGACAATACGGTCCTCCCGTCGTGTGATTTAAGTTAGGACAGATGGCTCCTGGCAAACTGCTGAGTGAATACTTTGGACCCTCGGTTTCGCTCTATCGCCTCTTCAATGAGGCGTGTATTGGAGCTCCGAAGGCCGAGCCGTACCATCTTCGCAATTTTCTTGTTCAGGTCTGACCTGTCTGACGAAGTCGCTTGGGTGGTTTCCCGTTTTCTTGTCATCAGCCCCAGAGTCTCATCCGAGAGTTTGTACTTCTTGCCAGTACGCTGTTTTTTGCAAAACTTGATGCCCTCGTCCCTCAGCGTTTCGACCAGATTCTGTAGGGTCTCGTCAGCGTCATCAGTGGGTTCCAAAGCAATAAATCTATGCCCAAGAAGCTGCTGGAACTTCTCGGTGCCCGCTATGATTTGGATTGGGTTAGGCCGGAGCGTGGACATCATCAGACGGTTCCTTTAAGTTTCAGGTTGATATTTAGAGAGCCTCTGACCAGTCGGTGATCAGATCCGGTATTGAACCTGTTGATCACTGAGACATCTCGATCACAGCGTCGGGGCTTTGCCATGTCCACTTCCTTTGAGGCTGTTTCTTAAAGAAGGAGTTCATTAAGAACAGCCCCTCTTTCTCGAGGAAGTTGACAAGCATTTGCCCCCTGTGGTTCCTAACTCCATAACCATGTGGGCCTATTTGGGATTCATTGCCAGTCTGGGTTCCCACCTTGCCGTTAAAGTCCCCTATAACAACGTTGAAGTGAGCCTTAGTGGTGTTGCGCAAGGCTTTGGATATGTCCTCATACATATCCTCCACTTCATCATCCGAGTGTGCCGAGGTCGGTGCGTACACCTGAATTACCTTCATGGTATACCGCTTGGATAGCCGAAGGTTCAGGTACGCTACCCTGGTCGACACGCTCGAGATTTCCTGAACGTTGTTAGAGAGGGCTTTATTGACGAGGAAACCTACGCCACCCTGGGATGTTCTATCACCCTCGCGAAAGTAGAGAAGATGGCCCGAGTCAAGGGTTACGGTGTCCTCGTCCTCTCTACGGATTTCACATAACCCGAGAACATGCCATTTAATGTTCTCTAACTCCACTTCCAACTGCGGTAGATGATGGTCAAGCCTCAGAGTGCGTCCGTTAAACGTAGCCAGGGTCAGTTTATGAAGCATGTGATAGCCTAGTGTAGCCCGGGGATTCTTAGCACCCCCTGCCCCGCGGTTACCATGGCCGCTACCATGGCCAGGGATAGCGAGGCGGCTGGGAACTGGGGGCCATTTTCTATTGGCTGTAATCTTCATGAAGGGGTAATGCACATAATCTGGGCAGGCGGGTTGGGGATCGCAGTTTGGTGGTGGGGTAGTTCTGCGGGGGCGCTGCTGCCCGCCCCCCGATATGTCCCTTAGGGCGACCCATGGGAAGAGTTGGGGTGGTACAATTCTAGGCCTGCACCACACGGCACTTAGTAAAATGGTGTTATTTTGACATCACTAACAGATACTTTTTTTTTTCGATCTGACTATACTGTTAGCCATAAGGGCTCAGGAGCCTCGAACGGACTTGGACTTGGACAGATACTTAAATTTTATTATATAATATATAGATAGTCGAAATAAAAAATAAATAATATTTTATTAATGTTCTATATATTTTAATACGTTTTTTTACGTAATAAAACGACTTACTATTTTCTTGATGGGGTGTTTTTTTTATCATGGCAGATCTGATTTAGTGGCCACAATCTCAACTGATGTTAAGTAATGATGTGGCCCAAGATAATAACACGCTAAACCTAGGGGAAAACTGGCTGTCAAGTGCAAGAACATGAAGAGCGTAAAGTGACTCAGGCGTAGGCGTTTATCGACCTAGGTTGGAATACTACAATGAGTCTGAGTTTTCAGTAATGGAATAATCATCGTGTTGAAATTATATCATGATGTTAGGTGAACGGCATTTTGCAAATGTTCGCTTAGCTACAAACATTGTAAGTTGAAAATCAGTCGCCAAACATCTGTAGGCGTGTTAATCTTTGGAAAAATGTCACTTAACATCAGATGAAATAACAATTTTTACACTACTAAGGTGGCAAACAAGCATTTGGCTCACCTGATGGTAAGCGGCTACCGTAGCCTATGGACGCTTATAATACCATAGGTACAACTAGTGCGTTGTTGACCTTGAACCCTTCCTACTCCAAGGAGCTCTGGAAACCCTACTCACCGCAAGGACACAACACAAAGTTATTTGGCTGCGATATTTTGTAGGGTGGAAGTATTCCACCAGTCGGACTGCTCCACGTAGAAAGATATCTCCAAAGAAATTTCTCTCCAAAGAAAGTATATTGCATTACAGACATTGATTAACGTTTCCTTTCAAAATTGCCACGATTTAATTTTAGTATTTTGATTGTTGCCGACCTTCTCGTGTTCTGAGTTTTACATCTGCCTTTTTCTCAAATGTGTGACTGTGCCAAGTATAATCTCAAAGTCCGATGTCTGCTATCGTCTTGCTCTTGCGAAGTATGTATGTAATTAGGGGAGAATAATATGCGTTTTTAACAAAAAACGCATATTGTAATATAATACTTTTAATAAATTATTAAATTTTACATTTGTCATCAAGTAGTTTCAGTCCCTATATCAAGGCCTCATCATCAGATTAGCTCCATGGTACCATAATATTGCATTTTCACCGTACTTATATATGCCAAATTTCACCTCAGTAGATAAACACACACTAGGCTTTTTCTGGCTGTGTTGTTTAGGTTACCTGCTTATGTATTTGATAATACTATAACAATTTGTCATTATTATCTTTTCACCAAAATATATTACGGCAAATTTCGTAACTTTTAATTTAAATTATTACTACTTGGGTTTCATTTCTAGATTATAATTCATGTATTCTATCTATTTATTTATCTATCTAGTACATTATTTCTAGATAGTTAAAAATAAAAGTACATATTTTTTGCATAGAAACCATTTTAAATTCTAGGAAGTAAGTAGTATAATATTTTGTCATTAGTTATAAATTACGTGCCTGGGGCGAACACTCGACTATTATATACCGAAGTACACCGAGATTTCGAAGTACGTCGTTTCGGCCGTTTGTATGAAGATATATTACTGTTTACTTTAGTGTACTGTAACTGCGCACCTGCTTCACGCAATTGCACGCATTTCCCTGCTCCGCTACAGAGTCCGCTCCCATTATCGTCTTTAGTATACGCCCCCGCCAACATCTATCGCCACAAAGAACGGTCGGCAAGGCATATGGTCTCTATGGAAACTGTAGTGGAGGCGAATGTGTTAACAAAAAACGCATTAAATATTGTAATACATTATATTGTTTAAAGAATTAAATTTTATATTTGCACATTGTTCCCAGGATATATTCTTTGTAAATGCTGATTAGCCTTGTAGAAGAGGTCCCAGAAAGACATACGTTTATGAAAAGGTCTAGTGCCCATTGATAACTCTGTAGTTAAATTTAAGTAGTGACGTGGAGAATCTCTAGTGTTTGGGATCCATTTTACATTCAGCAAGTCCGTTGTCACTGGTGTTGGATCCCTATAAAAATAAAAACTGTTATAATCTGGAGATGCCGGTTTGCAAATATGTGGGTTGATGGCTCAATGCGAACACACTAGCCACTACGCTCAATTTGACAAGTTTGTCTGCAAGTGTGTTCTGGTAACTGCTCTTGAAAGACGGGATACTCTCCCAGACTTAGCGTATTACCATCTTCGAGTACATCGTCTTCATTCAAAATATAAACAAACAGGCAGGCGGACAACAGATACAGATCCCTAAAAATCGCTAGTAAACCAACAAATGAACAGGCAACGGATTTGCATAATGGTTATACGAATAGCCTACTAAATATATACTCAATATCGGATAGTCCTATTTTCAAAAATTACATGCTCAGGTGTATTCTATCTGTTTTTTTACAAATCTGCATAACTTTCGGAGGCAAAACTTTTGAGGAAACTTTAAACAAAAACACTACTTACCCATATTTGACGAAGTTAGCCCACATAGTTGTTATGTAATCAATAACCGTCTGATCATCTTTTGTCGGTTCTTCAGTCATGTAGGAAATGTCAAATAAATAGCCAATTTCATCGGCGTGGGATGCACCACCGCCAGTGATATTGTCGCGTGTTTTAGCATAATTTCTTGTACCGTTGTAAGAAAATACATAGAAATATATATTTCCTGAGTCGTAATTCAAATATTTTTCAATACTCCTAAAGGTAGGGTGGTTAAAAAGGTAATCCGATTCAAAGTCTATGACGTCCCATTTTGATTCTTCATTGATTTCATCATCGCCGAAATAGAAATGTTTAATAATGGCTTCCATATTTTCAAATTCCTCATTATCGACATCAAAACCTTTAACCAATTGTTCCTTGAGAACATCCAATTTTGAGAAATGGTCTGAATCACCGTTTATATGACCTGAGAGCCTTTCATTGTCGTTGAAACCGATAAGGACGGGCATGTTTTTGACTTGAGGTATGGCAGCTTGAATCCAATTTTCTGTTATAAATCTCTCAACACTTTCAAATTCTTTCTCTACGCAAGGTCTGAAATATGTACCCAGATTTAGATTACTTACAGCACCGATAACTAAATTTGTATCAACTTTTGCGAGAAATGCTATAGCTTCATTAATATCGTCAGTTTGAAGACCTAATCTTTCAGCAAGTAATATAGGAGCATTTCTTATAGGTTCGTAAAATGTTGGTGTAAGGGTTGTACCACTTTGGATTATAACTTTATCAAATAAGTTTTCACGATTGAAAATAAGATGGAAATCAACAGACATGGCTCCAGCACTCTCTCCGAAGATTGTTATTTTGTTCGTGTCACCGCCAAAACTTTCAATGTTATCCTTAAT
Source organism: Saturnia pavonia (assembly GCA_947532125.1). Lineage (NCBI taxonomy): Eukaryota > Metazoa > Arthropoda > Insecta > Lepidoptera > Saturniidae > Saturnia > Saturnia pavonia. The sequence goes on along the minus strand of OX383895.1, from coordinate 20,638,949 downwards.
CCATCTTAAAGCCAGTTGTTGATCCTTTAAAGCCTGGTTACCGGGGACTTCAGGTGTGTCCAAACACATAAAACCGTAGGGTCCTAGACGATAATTTACTGTTACAAGTATGATATCATGTCTGATCAAGAATTTCGGACCGTACAGGTATCTTCCCGCGAAACCGCTTCTAAAACCACCTCCGTGAATCCATACTAGAACTGGAAGACGGTAGTTTGATGTAGCTAAATTAGGAACATATACATTAAGATGTAGACAGTCCAAAGTACCAGTAATGATGGAATTGAATTCTCCTATTTGTGGACATATAGATGTATCATCGTAGGCTTCAAAAACTTCATTGAATTGTCCGTATTGTGTTGATGGCTGCAAATAAAATTAAAAATTGTATACGTTATAAATTTATTAAGTTATTCTTCAAGAAAAGCTTGAAAGGAGGTGCAATAGGTAACAATAGGTGTGTTCCGGCAGCTGCACTTGAGAGCCAGTGTTCCACTAGGTTTAGCGTGTCAGCATCTTAGGCCACATCGTCACTAAACATCAGATGAGATTGTGGGCACTACAAAAAAAACTATTAAAAAACACTATAAAAAAAGGATGTAAAAAAATTTAAAAGCGTATAACCGTCACACGCGATTTAAGTGAAACTTAAATGATCACCATTATCCCGATAGCCACCATCGTCTTAACGGTCACCTCTATCCCGACGGTCACCACCACCACCTCGACAGTCGCCACCATCACGACGGTGGAATAATATTTTAACACTGCTTACACCCATTAAGTTCCATGATGTTGCACTTTCAATGTCACTCATTTTTCACTCACTTCATTCATAAAACAACATGTTCATCAATGATGTGTCAAAGCTTATGAAATGAAATCTAAAGTTGTCGTTCTATATATCGATCATTACAAGTTTAAAAGGGTGGTTTAATTACATCCAGTAGAAATCCGTTAATGAAATGATATTAGACACCCTATGTTGTAATTTGTAGCTGCGACCAATTATCATCAAGCGGGTTATCAACAGTTTTGCTACCATTTGGCGTAAAAATCTTTTGAATTGAACAGTAATTAACTGGCTCTCATTTCTCCTAATTTGACTTTTAAGCATACTTACCCCAAACGGGTTGCTAGCATTGACTATGCCGTACGGTATTCCCAAGAACATGGAATAATCTCCATCCGAAGCCCTCAATCCTCTGATAAGACCAAGTTGCGTTTCAACCAAAGGGTCTATTCTGGATAACCCGTAAATATTTTTGATAAATACAATAAATATGATAAAATTGAGCACGTTCATATTGGAAGAACCACTCAATGTGTACTGAAAGTGTAACACTTCTGGCCTATCTCTGATTGACATTATAGTGGATACAGATTAAAGCTGTATGAAACGATATATCTTGAAATGATTGTCACTTTTATCTGTATTTGTGACATATACAAATACCTTCTCCTTGAATAACCACTTAATTATGCAGTTTGTCATGGTGACCAGTCAAACGCTGTTGGAGTTTATCAATATCAAATACTAGTAACCGCTCGCGAATTCGTCCGCATTATTTAAAATATAAAACATAATTAGAATAAAAAAACCTATATCACTCGAAGATACTATAGCTTTCTGTCAGCGAAAAGAATGTTTAAAATAGTAGTCTAGATACCAACATCTAAGTATATAAATATAAGGGTGGCCATTAACAGGGGGCTCCCAGGGCCTTAAACGCTTCTCAATTATAAAAATTAATCAAATCAAAATATACCTTGTTCTATTTAGGCCCTAAGAAGGCACATATGAACGTCAAAACACTACTACCGCTTCGGAAAACATTCCAGTCATCGAGAAAAGCCGGCAAGAAACTCGATCTGGTTTATCTTGTTTTTTTTTTTTTGTTAATTATTTTTTAATGTTGGAGATTTGGCGTAGTGAACACAATCTCACTTGATGTTAAGTGACGATGTGGCCCAAGATGATAGCACGTTAAAAAACCTAGTGGACGACTGGCTCTCAAGTGCAGCTGCCGGAACACACCTATTGGTGCTTGACGATAGATTTTCGACTTTTATTATCCGGCAAATCAGTAATATATTTCGGGATCTTATTATGGAACCTAACACTATTACATACTTCAAAAACTTTTGTTGATCTTACTGAGTCTAAAACAAGATACGGACTAATTTATGTAAATTTCTAGTATTAAAACTGTACTGGTCTTTGTCATAATCTAGCTCGTCAAAGTTTTTACGAATATACGTTAAATTATCAAGAATGTATTTGGGGACATAGTTTAGATATTAAATACCTGATACTTGTTCTTTAGTGATTCGTTTGGTCAAATCTAAACATATAAAACTCAACGTCTCTCTGTCTGTCTGTCCGTGTATGTTCTTTTCACGCGAAAGTGACTAATCCAGTTTACATGGTTTCTCCTCTAATTCATATATATGTTATCTGGCTAGGTTATAGGATATATTTTGTTTCATAAAGTATCTAATATACGAAATAAGCAATGAAGATAATATTGAATCAATTGTAAACCATAAGAGATATAACAAAATTAATGTTCTAAATTATTGTTGATCTTAAATTTACCTATAATAACATATATCTATCTTCTAAAGATCACCCACAATACGCCATTCTGTCTTACGTCTTTTGAACGGGGCAGCACGATTCGCGCGTGCGCTCGACCGACGGCATTCTGTTGGCTACGCGAGCGGAGCCGCGTGCACAGCTAGTATATATAATATATATAAGTTATTGTCATCAACGGTATTACCATTATAGGGTATAAGCCTCTTCCTTTTACGCCATTCTTCCCTATTTTGCGTTAGACTTTTGCATGTTTTAGCGTAAATATGTCTCTATAGACTTTAGGATTCATTTTAATAATTACGATCACTCCTAGGTTTAAGTGGCGGTTGTTTAAAGACACGCTTTGAAGCAACACGTTAAACCTATTCAGGAAGCCGGCCCTTAAGCGACGCAGTCGGCACACACTGAATGGTGCTTGGTGACGGATTTTCAAATAATTTCTACTAATTGATTATGCGAGAAAATATCCTACTATAGTTTTTTATCGTTGTATTTATTGTGTTTACTTCGACCTTAAATTTCACGCTTGTTAAACGTTTTGAGATCTTATATTTTGAATCATTACCGTCGAGACATAATCTCTTAAAAAATATATCTTCTACGTACATAACTGCTAGTTTTAATTTGGAATCTTCGATATGGTTATAGCTTTTCACAGATGGGTTAAGGACTTTCTGTCAAAGAGCAGATATACCAAACGGAGGGGCATTATAAGGTCTGTTTTGTCAGTCGGATTTAACTTCGGTGACTTGTCACCATCATGACAATGCATGTATAATTATATTTTTAGTGTTAGAAAAATGCGTATGCCAATTATCTCTTACATGTGTGCACCATCTTATAAAACAGTCAATCAAATTGATATGGTATAATACTCGAAGTTAAACTTAACACGATTTCATAAGATTATTGAAATTGATAAAAGATCAAATAAGTTTTAACAACGAAATATCTTCCGGTATTATGGTATTTTTTATAAAATTCATGTTTTGGTTAAAACTGGATATTTTTTAAATAAAAAGCGTTTTTATTTTAATTGTAAAAGATATTGAAACTGACATGTTGGATGCGCCATCTATTAACAATTAGTTTAACTAATATAACAGCTGTTAGATTGTTTACATTCTATGTAGATAATGTACGAAATATCCGCACGGATAAGCTAGTAGATTTTGAATTTAAAAAATTCTGAAATGTCTAAGGTTACGATAAGTTCTACGGTCTAAGCGGATTACATGTAATCCATGAAACATAAGCACTGTGCGGTGTCATCTTTAATAATTTTTTTAACTTGGGGAAACCCATCATGGCCATTCTTCTGCTCGCAAACAAGAGGGTTATATGAGACCCCAGTCAATAAAGCCCCACGGTGCACCGTCCGCCGCCATAATGGGGATCGTGCCAGCATTCAACCACAACGCCCGGCGCGGCGGTAAGATTCACTGAAATCCTTGAGCCGCCCACTAAAAAGGCCGGGCCACCCGCTGACAGAGTAGAGAGGAAAATGAACGCATCCCTCCTTAGCTATGCTGCAGTGATTTAAAATATTTTTTTCATCGGGGACTTTAAAGAAGGTTTTCTCCCTTACCAATCGTTATTTTTTAAGGAGGTTGTTGTCTCAAATTTTTTACTGAGGTTTTAGTACGCCGTCCGAAGGCAAGGAAAAAATATTTCCTCTCTCACCTCTAATGAAAAGACGGACACCAGAAGGTTGTACAGTCGGTCAGGAATCAGCCGGTAGCTAGAATGACTTACGTTGCTCAGGACACAATACGAGGAAGTTCCTAGCATCGCATCTTATCCCTTGACGCTGTCTTTAGGAATACCACCATTATCTTGAAGTATTGTATTCGTTCCAGGAGCTTTGCATATTATTCTATAAAAGAAAGGCTGCCAGTTATACTGACCAAGATCATAGATTATCTGTCGAGGCAAGGGGCGAAGATAAAGGCTTCAAATGGCGCGGTTAGTAGTAATCTCCTTTATTTAACATACCGTATAAATAAATATTTATCATTACTGCCTAATATCTTATGTAAAAATAGTGTTGTGCTTCGCAGGTATTATAAGTAAGAAGCTTATTTATATTTATTTTTTAAATACGTATTAAACAAGTGAAAAAAATTAATATCAATTTCAGCGCAGAGCCGAGAAGTCACAAATTAAAAAAAATCTAAAACTACACAAAAAATATTCTTTGAAATAATAAAATACGTATGAATCTATTACCTGTATGATTAGGTGCATCCTATAATAGAGTTATCACCATTTTTGGTACAAACTTTATATTCTCCTGTTAATTTTCAAAAAAAGGTATTTGGTATAGAGGAAAAATTGAATGTACTTTAATTGACAAGGTTTATTTAAATTGTATTTATTTAACCAAAAATATTTCTTTGTTGAATAGTATTTTTTGTATTTTTTTTATTTTTTTTGCCTTTATATCTAGAGTTCCATGGGTAAACAAAATATTGTTGCATTTAAAGAAAGCAATGTTAGAGTTAGGAATGATAACAAAAAAATTAAGTCTAATTTTTATTACAAAAATAATTATATGTATTTTCTAGTGAGAACTTTAACTTCTTTGGCATAAAAAAACAAAGATACTCCAAAAATTTTATTAATTTTATTCATTCTTAATTTAACTACCTATACACAATAAAAAACGTCTGTAAAATAAGTTCTAATTTGCATCAAACCTTAGGTATCGTCGGTAATATTGCATAATGTTCTCTGTCAAAAGATTCGGTCTCAATTATTCTTTGCAAAATGTTATATGTATAGTTATTTTCACATTACATCCACAGTCACGATTGATTTTTATAACAATATATAGATTTTACTAAACATAACTAATGAATCGCAAAAAAGTTTTCTCACCTGTAAAATCAGTTTGCAGTGACATAGCTCGTTTTGTAGTATCAGCGTATCACCGCTGTTAATCTGTTTTTTTTTTTTACAGAGCGATGAAGACATCCGAGGTTACATGCAATACATAACTAAACTAAAGAATGATATAATAACAAACAAGAAGTACGATCTATTCCAAGTGGACACGCCAGAAACGAGAAAATGGAACGAGTGGCTCGAGAAATTACAAGACTCGTATTATTTCACGAACACGTGGGTCTTTACCGAGTGTTACGTGTACAGGCGGCTACGGGAAGGCTGTGAATTAAGGTAACATATTTTTAATGTGAAACTTCTTTGGGCAGGATGAGTGTAAATTCCAGTGTCTAATTTTAGTGCAACGTTGTTTAATGTCGATCTTGTATAGAACGTTCACGATTTGCTCCGCCAGAAAAGGGGTCTTCTTTTTGTATCGGTGCTATCTATATTAATAAATCTACAGTTCTGGTTGTACATGTATTTTTTTCCTAATGTCCCTATTGACATCCTCCATGCGTATTATAAAACTCAACGCCTCTCTGTCTGTTTGTCAGTTTATGTTCTTTTCACTTGACAACCTTTTATCCAATTTAAATGTTTTTTTTATTTTAATTCGGATATATATATATATCAAATTAATGTTCTACATAGTTGTAGATCTTAAAGAGACATACAAAAAAGTCATCGATAGCAAATATCTATGTTAAGCATTTTTGTGTTCCGTCTTTTGTACAGCTAGTCTTATATAAAGGACACTAATCACGAATATTTTTTTCTGTCTGCTTGGAACTCAAAAACGGCTTGACTCTCTTTTATAACATTTTGCACACGGGAAGCTTATGTCATTAGGCAATAATTGATAGACTATAACGCTATAAGAATTTTAAATATTATATATCGTAAAATAATCAAAAAATAAATGTTTATTAATTTTATTCTTAACCGATTTTGTTGAAATTTTTTACACCGGAAGTATATGTTTATTCATAATGAATAATAAATAATATATCAAAGAATCATATTTTTATTAAATCTTAATCGATTTTCATGAAACATTGTGCACGGAAAGAAGTAATTAATTCTAAGGAGCGGCACCGCTGGTATTTATAAGTTTTTACAATTTCCATTTTTCATACTTCTGCCCTGTGTTAATGTAAATGATATCTAAGGTAGAGAGAATTGACTAATGAGCCTACGACAAAATTTACACGTTACCCAATTAGCGTCTAATGTCTGATATGTTGAATCATGTTGATCCCGTGATGATTTTATTATTATTAATTATTGTCGTTTATTAATAGTAAGGGTTTAAAAAATTTCGACCCTTTCGAAGACCAGAAGCAGAAGTCTTTCACGTCCAGCCTCGAGATAATGTGCATCGTTGCGGAGAAACTAGTCACCATGCTACCCGAAAGCGAGAAAGACAAGAGGAAAGCTGACTTTATCACTTTGTTGAAGGTAATACTACTATTTTATACATATCATAAAACTCAACGTCTCTCTGTCTGTCTGTCCGTTTATGTTCTTTTCACGCGAAAACCACTTATCTGATTTACATGGTTTTTCGTGATGGTGGTAATACGTAGCTATGTTATCTAACCAGGTTATAGGATATATTTTGCTACATAAAGTAATATACGAAATAAGCAATCACAATAATGCTGAATCAATCCGAAAAAAAAAACGCTTTTGGGGCGATTAAATGGCTTAATCAGAGTAAACTATAAGAGATATATCAAATTAATGTACTAGATATGAGGATCACCCACCATAAGCATTTGTGAGGCAGCACAATTCTCAACCGACAGCATTTTTTTATCCTCGCGAACGGAGTCGCGAGCATATGGGGATACAATTCCACACATGGTCATTTCATTCCAAACTAAGCAGAGCTTGCATTATGGTAACCAAACAACTGATAAACTATACATATATAGATAATGCCCGCGATTTTGTTTACGTGGTCTTCAGAGTTGGATTTATACCGAGATAAAAAGTATTCTATATTTTAATCCAGGTTATGAACTATCTGTGTGCCAAATTTCATCCAAATCCATTCAGCCATTTATGCGTATATTTAATACATATAGTATTGTTAAATTGATAACCTATAAGGTTAGCAGAAGAGACCACGCTGATACCCTAACACACATACGTAAAGTAGTGAGTGTGTGTATTCGAGAGAGAAGCATTTAGTATTAATGTTGAGAGGGGAACACTGAGCGGAAAGAGCCGAGCAGACGCGACTGTGTCCGAATCGCACGTAGCGACGTTCCGTCCGAACGTTTTTACTCGTTCAAACGCGCCATTAGATTTTCCACGTCAAGAAATTAGATGATCCACTTGTACACTAGCGAGGTTTATAAGCCAGGCTTATTTTATTCTCAGATTTGTCTATGGGCGAACAAATGCGACCTATCCTTATCAATGGGTGAGCAGGTATCTCTAGCTTCCAAGTCTGCAACCCTAGAAAGTGCAACACCTTCGGCGACCAGTCAGAAGAGTCAGAAAAGCTTAAAAAGTCCTGAACCGGAGCTACCTCTGCCGGAACCTGTCGACCCTTTCCAAATGATCATTGATTATAAAGACAAGGTTAGTGATTTGTCTTCACCCAAAACCCTATGATACCAGCCCGTAAATGTCCCATTGCTGGGCAAAGGTCTTATCTCGATGGAAGGCATGGGCTTAATCACAAAGACGTATTCGATATCAAGTGCCAAGGCATCTCTACTTCACTGTCATTTTGCTAAATGGCAAATTAGTAGCAAATATTATAATTATAGACCGAAGTTTCGGTTTCGGTTTAATTTTCGGCTAATTTCGGTTAAAATTTTAATTGCACTTGCGTTTGTCAGTTAATATTTGTGACAAATTCACTCGCCCTATACCTGTAGACTCCTATACCGCTTGCTGAATTTTACCAAGCGTCGCCAATATGTAGCGAATTCCTCCTGATTGCAGGGAATTGAAACTCAACTGCGAGTTCTGTGGGGAAAATTGGGAAACGGTGCATGTGGGGAAAATACGGGCAATAAACGAGTATCTACCATTTATTAATCATGGATGGTTAGTTATTTAAACTGAAGCGATTTCCAGTATTTTGACAATAAACCTGAATGAAGAGTGGCAAGATCACGTTATGCTGTATTTTGCTCCTCTTTATATTACCTGTATATTGGCGATAGTTTACGTTAATGTTTTACTTAATCTAAGCAAATAATCTAGTACAAATGTAGGAAAACTACTTGTTTTCTGGGTATAAAGAAAATTAACTCTTATTTATACTAGAAAAGTAGCAAACAAGCATACAGATGGTAAGCGGCTACTGTAGCTTATGGACGCTTATCATACCATAGGTATTACTAGCACTATGTCGTCCTTGAACCCCTTACCCCAAGCAGCTCTGGAAACCTTATTCACCGCAGGAATATAAAACAAGGATATTTGGCTGTGATCTTCTGTAGGGTGAAGGTATTCAACTAGTCGGACTATTTTTCGGTCGGACAATACTATTATATTGTTTCTTCTTCTTCTTTAAGGGCAACGTTTATTCATCCACAATTCTGCCAACATCACATGAATATAATATGTTTCTAATCATTCTTTTAATATTCAAACATATCTCTAACAAGATGTTGTCTCCCTTGTTAAAACTGTCCATGGAGTTTTCTTGGCAAATTTAAATGCATGTTCCTAGTTATAATTTACAATCCACTTCACTTGTGCATAATAACCAAAGTACATGACGTAAAACGCCGCCAAAATTACATAATATAGGGCCAAATAACGTAAGTATATGTATTCAAAAATAAACCCGTGGCATGACAGATTAAGATTCCATTAAAATTCTACTATTATGTTGAATTGATGTATTGTTTCTCAGCTACTGGTGGACGATTCAGCTAAAGCTGCTGACCAGGTGATAGCGAAGGCAGAAACGATCGCTAAAGCTATTGAAGGGGTAAGTGAATCATATTATGTACAAACTTGTTAGTTATGAAACTATTGGATGTTCTTACAGCAGTTTTAAATGTTGTATTGAGTGACTGAACACTGCAATACAATTCACAAGAAAAGGCCATCAAGAGGTCGTTCATAAAATATTTTCAAACTAAGTGGATATAAGGGTGTCGCTAACTTAAAAAAATTACACCCAATACGAAGCGAAAAAGATGAAGTGGTTCGTCGTATACAATCAAATCGTATCGCAGCTCGTCGAGCTCGAGAGCTACTGTGCATATTAGGGGATGAAAGCGCTGGCACAGAAGATGCTGAGTGGATAGATGAAGTGAATGGTAGATTTAATGATCAAGAAGTAGAAGATATTGCAATGCCGATTATAGATATCTAGGAACATGTAACAAATCCTTGAATTTCTGGTTAATCCGGTAACGCGACAAACCAAATGAGAGTTTCTGTTACATGTACATAGGGTCGCAGCCCAGTTGGGTACAGATACCTTTTTTCGTTTTCATATTTTTCAATGGCGATACCAGCTTCCATAGATCCAGTTTCCAGAAAACTTGTACCGTTAATTTCCCTATTCCAGAACACGACGTTTAAATACAAATGCAGTTGTCACAGGTTGGCAACACTGGCAGGAGTGCCTATATGCAAGGAGGTTTAAACTATACGCTATTTTTGTAGTATATGCGTGCTAATTCATGCTTTGTAGATGATTTTAGACGTTGGTAATTTATTTATGCTTTAGTTTTTTTAGTACGTTTTGAAGTTACCGAAGTTATTGACTCATAAAACAACAAGACGTTAATTATATTTTTTTGTTGTTCAAATCAGTTAGGTTAAAACGTCATTATTATAGTATTAATTATTACATAGTTTTACATTATGTATGATTACTTGTATGATATTATTTGTATTAAATTTATTAATGATTTTATGTAGTTTTTATCGTGTAAATGATTGGCAACACTGGTCTGTAATTTTTATCGTTTTCTAGGAACCACCTTCAGCGACTGGTAGCGTGAAGGGTTCCCCCAAAGGTTCACCGCCGGCCACGCCGGCTCCTGCGGTCGAGGAGGGTGAAGAACCTCCTCAGATTCCATGCCCTACTAAAATGACAATACCCCAAGCCACTATGTTCGGTAACACATTATTCCATATTCGTTTCAACGTCTGTCATTTTATTTTATTGTTCGGTCTAAAACTCACCTATAAAATTAAGTGACGATGTGGTCCATGATGTAACATAAGCCTAGTGGAGAAATGACTTTCAAATCCAGCTGTATTTGCAAATGGAACACACCTATCGGTGCTTGGCGATAGATTTTCAACTTGAGGGTGGTAGCTAGCCAGGCGGACATTAGGAAAAGCCCTACGACCATGCTATGGTTTCCTCACGATGTTTTCCTTCACCGGAATTTCAGGCTCATTGCAGGGATTCGAACCCACGTCTATCGACGCGGTGTCCAACATTGCTTTTTTCCGCTACTATCTCGCAGATTGTGCCTGATTTTTAAATCATCCAATAAAATTGCGCGGCCGCTCCTTATTTCTCCAAGCAAATATAGACAATAGTCAGTTCTTTGTCTCACTCTTCCTTATTACTTTTCGAGGTGTTAGGAACATGTACCCGACTGGGTCGCGGCCACCATACACATGGTGATATGCCCGTCACGGTGACAATCCTTTGGTTTCTCTCGTTTCGGGATTAACCAGTACATATCCAGATGCCGAGAGGCGTGCAGGTCGCGAGACCGCCGATGGATTACCGATCTCCCTGTGGTCACCGTTGTTGTTGGATTGTACTGTTTATACCATCACGTACAGTGACGTCATTATGACTTGCAATGTAAAAAAAATAGGCCTTAGGTTTTTAATTTCCTTGTTAGGTGTTCCTTGTTAACCGCGTTGTTAAACCTTTGACTTTATTTTTCATTATTAATTTGTGTACAGCTGAAAATGACTTGGTAGTATGAAACATCTAATAGCGTGGTTGGGGGTGATTTATTTTGTACGTGCCGTCAGATTTGTTTAAGCTCCATCTACCGCTTATTCTTCGTATTACATTGTTAGGTGTATATTTTTAAATGTTTGTTATTCCCAATGTTATCAGCAAATTTGTTTTTAACGCCATCTATCGTTCATTCTTCGAACATTTAAGATTCCCGTTTATTTTATGCTATAGCGTTCAATTTCAATGTTTCACATTATGTTTAGACGTTGTACGACGGCACAATTTTTATGTTTATTTTATAGTTTGTTTTGTTATGTATTTCAGATATAGTATGCGATAATGCTGGGTACGAACTCTTCGCGGATCTATGTTTGGCACATTTCCTCATATCACAAAAGATCGTGCAAAAAGTGAGTTTAATATTATATCTATACTAATATAATAAAGCCGAAGAGTTTTTTTTTCGTTTGATTGTTTATTTCGAGCTTCCAGTTGAATTCGAAAATATATTTTTGTATATGATATCCAGCATTGGGTTATCAGCTATCGTCAAATATTTAGTTTTGTTAAGTAAGTCAAGGGGGTAACATCGCAGCCGAACTGCTTTATCCGCGTGCGTTGGCGTAATGGTTAGTAATACGTAAATACAATGTTTTAGAAAAATATTGCTCCTTAAAAAAAAGTTTCTAAAATAAACTCTGCGATACCATATGTCTGTCTCTTATACATAAGCCACAATAAGGTATTTTGTGACAGTTTTATTAAAAATTGAAAGTGATTTATGAGTATTATTATTAGGCAGGGCATATTAATACTTAAGAACGAAAGTTAATTCATCATCACGACAATTTTATGTAGATAAATTTTGCCTTTTATAGCATTTTATTTGGACGCATAGTTTGGGAGATAACAGAAAATTAAAATAATTCAACACTCGGCTCGGGTCTATGACTATAGGTGTAGTGACGTGTGAGTAGTGACGTATAATCCTGGCCGCCCGATAAACATATTGTCTATACTGAAGTATTGTAATCAACGATTATTTTTTATTATACTCGGGTGAAACCGTGGAACACAGTTAGTTCATTTAAATATCTATAGGCGACATATTTAACAAAGAGCTCGTTAAAAAGGCATAAGACACAAATTAACAGAGTAAATTACATATTAAATAAAATAAACATTCTACAACGTTCTTATTATTCTTCTATATTTTTCTGACCCATGTGAAAATTTCACGCATTATATAATATAAAAATAAACAATTGTCATGTTAGTTAAACAGATTGTTAATAGATGGCGCCTCCTACATGTTAGTTGAATAATTATAACATATTGTCTCACTTGGGAGAACCCGGCGAAGATCGTAGACAAATAACGTTGTGTTGTGTCCCTGCGGTGAGTAGCGCTTCCAGAGCTCCTCGAGATCGGCAACGCGTTAGTGATACCTCCGGTGTTACAAGCGTTATAGGCTACGATAACCGATAACCTAAAACGTACAACTTGAAAACTGGTAACTGAATGTAATAATTTCCAACCTTCAGGTAAGATTCCACGTGAAGAAGATGCCATGGTTCGTCTCAGACGTTACTCCGAGGGACTTCAAGTAAGTCGATATCAAATAATTTTCAATAAAATTTTCTTTAATTTTGTTATGAATTAGCGAACAGGCTTGCAGTAGGTACACCAGAAGTCACGTGGTCACTGCAGCGTATACCCATTTATAACCGAAAAGATCGGAACCCTATCGTTGTGGTTAAATGCAAGCCTATCATAGGCTATAAGGGAAAAGGAATCATTAAGACTGGCGTATGTGATTGGGTCTTGGTGAAGAGCGAAAGTGTGATTCATTCAATACCGTTGACGCGTACCTTTGGGTCTAAATTAAAATCATTACGGGCTTCTTCGGATCCCTTTCGGATTTTGGCAAAATTAATACTCATGGTTAATTGAAAATATTAAAAAGATCAAGTCGTTCAGAAGGTACATCACGATCACTAACAGACGCATACAAGATTTTTATATATAAAGATAGTTGCCATAATACAAAAGTCGCTTAGTTTGCCGTGTGCGCGGTTTTGTCACAATAACTACATAAGCATATTATATTTATGTGGGAAATGGAACGTAAGAGAGAATGAAAGGAGCAGACGAATGAGTGAGACGGATGAATGAAATATAAGATGGCGATATACGACGCTCGGAGCGCACGCTGTTAAGTTATAATGTAATTCGATAAATATTTAAAGTTGTATTTGGCTGATTTATGTCTCTGATCTAATCCCACATTTATTACAGATTTGTGATAGATTCGTGTGCGAAAGCAAACTACAACAGGGAAATACCACAAGAACCTAAAGCAGGTATTTGGAAAAAAAATCTCACAAAAGCGCTATAAGTTATATGCAAGAGTCTCAAATTTGATTTCTTATTTTTATGTATTTTAGGAAGCAGTTCTTTCAATTAAAAATCATTACTGTCATTATCGAATGGGGGATTTCTTATTTAAGAGTAGGTCCGATCGTGGCTTAAAAATGGTGACAATCCGCGTGTAGACAACTTGGAAAATTGTTTTAAGCACTGTATATGTTGATAATAATATCCGTGAATTAATATTTATTTTATTATTATGTACAGCTTTAAAATAAGATATTTTAAATTGTGCAATTTTTGCTGTTTAATCTGTCACCATCTTGGTTTTCGCCGTCTCGACTGTCACCATCTCAACTATGGACATCTCGACTGTTACTATCGTGACTATCGCCATTTTGACTGTCACCATCTTGATTCTCTCAATCTCGATTGTCACCGTCACGACTGTCACCATATCGACTGCCGACATCTTGGTTGCCACCATCTCGATTGTCGCCGTCACGACTGTCACAATCTCTACTGTCGCCATCTTGATTGTCATCATCTCGACTGTTACTATCCCGATTGTCACCATCTTGATTATCGCCATCACCACTGTCACTATCTCGATTATCGCCGTCACGACTGTCACAACCTTGACTGTCGCCGTCTCGACTGTCACCATCTTGATTGTCACCATCATGACTGTTCCCGTCACCACTGTCACCATCTTGACTATCACCATTTTAACTTTAGCCATCGCGACTATCGTCATTTTGACTGTCACAATCTCGACTGTCGCCGTCTCGACTGTCACCATCTTGATTGTCACCATCATGACTGTTCCCGTCACCACTGTCACCATCTCGACTGTAGCCATCTTGACTATCACCATTTTAACTGTAGCCATCGTGACTATCGCCATTTTGACTGTCACAATCTTTACTGTCGCCATCTCGACTGTCCCCAGCTTGATTGTCACCACCTCGACTGTTACTATCCCAATTGTCACCATCTTGATTATCGCCATCACCACTGTCACTATCTCGATTATCGCCGTCACGACTGTCACAATCTCGACTGTCACCATCTTGATTATCGCCATCACCACTGTCACTATCTCGATTATCGCCGTCACGACTGTCACAATCTCGACTGTCACCATCTTGATTGTCACCATCATGACTGTTCCCGTCACCACTGTCACCATCTTGACTATCACCATTTTAACTTTAGCCATCGTGACTATCGTCATTTTGACTGTCACAATCTCGACTGTCGCCGTCTCGACTGTCACCATCTTGATTGTCACCATCATGACTGTTCCCGTCACCACTGTCACCATCTCGACTGTAGCCATCTTGACTATCACCATTTTAACTGTAGCCATCGTGACTATCGCCATTTTGACTGTCACAATCTTTACTGTCGCCATCTCGACTGTCCCCAGCTTGATTATCGCCATCACCACTGTCACTATCTCGATTATCGCCGTCACGACTGTCACCATCTTGATTGTTCCCGTTACCACTGTCACAATCTCGATTATCGCCGTCACGACTGTCACAATCTCGACTGTCACCATCTTGATTATCGCCATCACCACTGTCACTATCTCGATTATCGCCGTCACGACTGTCACAATCTCGACTGTCACCATCATGACTGTTCCCGTCACCACTGTCACAATCTCGACTGTCGCCGTCTCGACTGTCACCATCTTGATTGTCACCATCATGACTGTTCCCGTCATTACTGTCACCATCTTGACTATCACCATTTTAACTTTAGGCATCGTGACTATCGCCATTTTGACTGTCACAATCTTTACTGTCGCCATCTCGACTGTCCCCAGCTTGATTATCGCCATCACCACTGTCACTATCTCGATTATCGCCGTCACGACTGTCACAATCTCGACTGTCACCATCTTGATTGTTCCCGTCACCACTGTCACAATCTCGATTATCGCCGTCACGACTGTCACAATCTCGATTATCGCCGTCACGACTGTCACAATCTCGACTGTCACCATCTTGATTATCGCCATCACCACTGTCACTATCTCGATTATCGCCGTCACGACTGTCACAATCTCGACTGTCACCATCATGACTGTTCGCGTCACCACTGTCACAATCTCGACTGTCGCCGTCTCGACTGTCACCATCTTGATTGTCACCATCATGACTGTTCCCGTCACCACTGTCACCATCTTGACTATCACCATTTTAACTTTAGCCATCGTGACTATCGCCATTTTGACTGTCACAATCTTTACTGTCGCCATCTCGACTGTCCCCAGCTTGATTATCGCCATCACCACTGTCACTATCTCGATTATCGCCGTCACGACTGTCACAATCTCGACTGTCACCATCTTGATTGTTCCCGTCACCACTGTCACAATCTCGATTATCGCCGTCACGACTGTCACAATCTCGACTGTCACCATCTTGATTATCGCCATCACCACTGTCACTATCTCGATTATCGCCGTCACGACTGTCACCATCTTGATTGTCACCATCATGACTGTTCCCGTCACCACTGTCACCATCTTGACTATCACCATTTTAACTTTAGCCATCGTGACTATCGCCATTTTGACTGTCACAATCTTTACTGTCGCCATCTCGACTGTCCCCAGCTTGATTATCGCCATCACCACTGTCACTATCTCGATTATCGCCGTCACGACTGTCACAATCTCGACAGTCACCATCTTGATTGTTCCCGTCACCACTGTCACAATCTCGATTATCGCCGTCACGACTGTCACAATCTCTACTGTCGCCATCTTGATTGTCATCATCTCGACTGTTACTATCCCGATTGTCACCATCTTGATTATCGCCATCACCACTGTCACTATCTCGATTATCGCCGTCACGACTGTCACAACCTTGATTGTCACCATCATGACTGTTCCCGTCACCACTGTCACCATCTTGACTATCACCATTTTAACTTTAGCCATCGCGACTATCGTCATTTTGACTGTCACAATCTCGACTGTCGCCATCTCGACTGTCCCCAGCTTGATTGTCACCACCTCGACTGTTACTATCCCAATTGTCACCATCTTGATTATCGCCATCACCACTGTCACTATCTCGATTATCGCCGTCACGACTGTCACAATCTCGACTGTCACCATCTTGATTATCGCCATCACCACTGTCACTATCTCGATTATCGCCGTCACGACTGTCACAATCTCGACTGTCACCATCTTGATTGTCACCATCATGACTGTTCCCGTCACCACTGTCACCATCTTGACTATCACCATTTTAACTTTAGCCATCGTGACTATCGTCATTTTGACTGTCACAATCTCGACTGTCGCCGTCTCGACTGTCACCATCTTGATTGTCACCATCATGACTGTTCCCGTCACCACTGTCACCATCTCGACTGTAGCCATCTTGACTATCACCATTTTAACTGTAGCCATCGTGACTATCGCCATTTTGACTGTCACAATCTTTACTGTCGCCATCTCGACTGTCCCCAGCTTGATTATCGCCATCACCACTGTCACTATCTCGATTATCGCCGTCACGACTGTCACCATCTTGATTGTTCCCGTTACCACTGTCACAATCTCGATTATCGCCGTCACGACTGTCACAATCTCGACTGTCACCATCTTGATTATCGCCATCACCACTGTCACTATCTCGATTATCGCCGTCACGACTGTCACAATCTCGACTGTCACCATCATGACTGTTCCCGTCACCACTGTCACAATCTCGACTGTCGCCGTCTCGACTGTCACCATCTTGATTGTCACCATCATGACTGTTCCCGTCACCACTGTCACCATCTTGACTATCACCATTTTAACTTTAGCCATCGTGACTATCGCCATTTTGACTGTCACAATCTTTACTGTCGCCATCTCGACTGTCCCCAGCTTGATTATCGCCATCACCACTGTCACTATCTCGATTATCGCCGTCACGACTGTCACAATCTCGACTGTCACCATCTTGATTGTTCCCGTCACCACTGTCACAATCTCGATTATCGCCGTCACGACTGTCACAATCTCGACTGTCACCATCTTGATTATCGCCATCACCACTGTCACTATCTCGATTATCGCCGTCACGACTGTCACCATCTTGATTGTCACCATCATGACTGTTCCCGTCACCACTGTCACCATCTTGACTATCACCATTTTAACTTTAGCCATCGTGACTATCGCCATTTTGACTGTCACAATCTTTACTGTCGCCATCTCGACTGTCCCCAGCTTGATTATCGCCATCACCACTGTCACTATCTCGATTATCGCCGTCACGACTGTCACAATCTCGACAGTCACCATCTTGATTGTTCCCGTCACCACTGTCACAATCTCGATTATCGCCGTCACGACTGTCACAATCTCGACTGTCACCATCTTGATTATCGCCATCACCACTGTCACTATCTCGATTATCGCCGTCACGACTGTCACAATCTCGACTGTCACCATCATGACTGTTCCCGTCACCACTGTCACAATCTCGACTGTCGCCGTCTCGACTGTCACCATCTTGATTGTCACCATCATGACTGTTCCCGTCACCACTGTCACCATCTTGACTATCACCATTTTAACTTTAGCCATCGTGACTATCGTCATTTTGACTGTCACAATCTCGACTGTCGCCGTCTCGACTGTCCCCAGCTTGATTATCGCCATCACCACTGTCACTATCTCGATTATCGCCGTCACGACTGTCACAATCTCGACAGTCACCATCTTGATTGTTCCCGTCACCACTGTCACAATCTCGATTATCGCCGTCACGACTGTCACAATCTCGACTGTCACCATCTTGATTATCGCCATCACCACTGTCACTATCTCGATTATCGCCGTCACGACTGTCACAATCTCGACTGTCACCATCATGACTGTTCCCGTCACCACTGTCACAATCTCGACTGTCGCCGTCTCGACTGTCACCATCTTGATTGTCACCATCATGACTGTTCCCGTCACCACTGTCACCATCTTGACTATCACCATTTTAACTTTAGCCATCGTGACTATCGTCATTTTGACTGTCACAATCTCGACTGTCGCCGTCTCGACTGTCACTATCTTGATTGTCACCATCATGACTGTTCCCGTCACCACTGTCACCATCTCGACTGTCGCCATCTTGACTATCACCATTTTAACTTTAGCCATCGTGACTATCGTCATTTTGACTGTCAAAATCTCGACTGTCGCCGTCTCGACTGTCACCATCTTGATTGTCACCATCATGACTGTTCCCGTCACCACTGTCACCATCTTGACTATCACCATTTTAACTTTAGCCATCGTGACTATCGTCATTTTGGCTGTCACAATCTCGACTGTCACCATCTTGATTGTCACCATCATGGCTGTTCCCGTCACCACTGTCACCATCTTGACTATCACCATTTTAACTTTAGCCATCGTGACTATCGCCATTTTGACTGTCACAATCTCTACTGTCGCCGTCACGACTATTACCATCTTGATTGTCACCATCATGACTGTTCCCGTCACCACTGTCACCATCTCGACTGTAGCCATCTTGACTATCACCATTTTAACTGTAGCCATCGTGACTATCGCCATTTTGACTGTCACAATCTCTACTGTCGCCATCTCGACTGTCCTCAGCTTGATTGTCACCACCTCGACTGTTACTATCCCGATTGTCACCATCTTGATTATCGCCATCACCACTGTCACTATCTCGATTATCGCCGTCACGACTGTCACAATCTCGACTGTCACCATCTTGATTGTCACCATCATGACTGTTCCCGTCTTGATTGTCACCATCTCGATTTTCGCCGTCACGACTGTCACCATCTTCACTGTCATTATCTCGACTGTCACCATCGCAATTGTCACCACCTCGACTGTTACTATCCCGATTGTCACCATCTTGATTATCGCCATCACCACTGTCACTATCTCGATTATCGCCGTCACGACTGTCACAATCTCGACTGTCGCCGTCTCATTTTAACAGAAGCCATCGTGACTATCGCCATTTTGACTGTCACAATCTCTACTGTCGCCGTCACGACTATTACCATCTTGATTGTTACCATCTCGACTGTCCCCATCTTGATTGTCACCATCTCGATTGTCGCCGTCACGACTGTCACCATCTTCACTGTCATCATCTCGACTGTCACCATCTCAATTGTGGCCGTCACCATCCCAACTGTCGCCATCTTGATTGTTACCATTTAGAATGTTGCCATCACCACTGTCACCGTCTCGTTATCGCCGTCACAAACTCTACTGTTGCCGTCACGACTATTACCATCTTGATTGTCACCATCTCGACAGTCCCCGTCACCACTTTCACCATCACGACTGTCGCGATATTGATTGTTACCATCACGACTGTCACCTTCATGACTGTCCCCGTCACCACTGTCACCATCTCGACTGTCGCCATCTTGACTATCGCCATTTTAACAGTAGCCATCATGATTATCGCCATTTTGACTGTCACAAACTCTACTGTTGCCGTCACGATTGTCACCATCTTGACTGTCACCAGCTCGATTGTCGTCGTCACCACAGTCACCATCCCGACTGTCGCCATCTTGATTGTCACCATATCGACTGTCATCATCTCGGTTGTCGCCATCACCACTGTCACCATCTCGACTGTCGCCGTGACGACTGTCACCATCTCGACTGTCGCCGTCACGACTGTTACCACGTACATCTCCACCATCGACCATCTCGATTGTCATCACTTTAAATGATCGAACATTTTATAGATTTGATGAAGTTGATGACGAAATTTTATATTATTTTTATGAATCAATTAAGCAATCATACTTGAAAAGCTGTTGTTGTTCAATGGCTACTCAATAGTGAAAACACCATACGACTATTTAAATGTCTACTGAGATACTATGGACACTCTATTACAACACTGTTTTGTTAGCAGACTTGGATCCCTGGTTATTTACCAAATCTTGCTTATCTGTTTTGCGATAATAGATTAAAATCGAAATTATCACGGATGTACTGGGAGGTTAATCTAAACATCCTCATTGTTGAAAACACAACAACGTATGTTTATGTTATTTTTAATACACAATTGTGATTAGTCCCGGTCGAGGGTGAAGAACCGGAGGCCCCGCCCCCGCGCGTCATTAACTCTGACGCCCTCCGGCAGGTCGCCGACCAGTGGTCCAAGTACGTCGAAGACGGAACCTTTCTTGTAATGGTCAGTTTTACCCAAAAATATATCGTTAACCGTTCTTAAAATACGTCACGCAATTTTTTTGTGCGGAACCATAATAATTTTTCAAAAATAAATGTAGCCTAAATTATTCCTTATAACGTTAGCTATCTCCTGGTGAAAACCCATTAAATCGGTCCAACCGTTTCGGAGATTACCCGGAATAACAAACAGACAAAAACTTTAAAATTTGTTTTTTGTTATAGGCAGCGTGTATACTTTCATATATATTGTGTGTCGTATGTGTTGTGCTATTTTGACATTACAAATAGACACTTCAATTTTATTATATTTATAGATTGAAGTGTCTGTTTGTAATGTTAAAATAACAGCTTTTTACTAAATGTATATGAAATTGTATACGGCAACTATAACAAAAATACGCATTTTCCAAATTTTGATCTGTCTGTCTGTTCCACCCTTGTACGACTCAGGAAAATCTTTTGTTTTAGCAACAGTGAGTCAGGCTTCTAATGTATAACGCTCATGCACTATTTTGAATGTGTACAGTGTAAAACGTGGACGAGTTTGTCAACTGCGACAGGTTATTAATTGTAATGTTGCTTCGTAGTGCGATGACTACTGGACGTACCCCCATGTCTACAGAGACATGAAGAAATACGATCCGAATATGTACAGAAAGCTGCAGTTCGCCGTCGCTATACTGTTCAAGGGGGACCTTAACTATAGGAAGTTGCTCGGGGAGAGGAACGTGAACCCGGTCACCGGGTTCGAATCCTCTCTGCAAGGTACGTAACTGCACAGCGCAATGCAGCACTACACTCGCGACATGCGCTATCTCATCACTTGCTAACTCACACATTTCTATTAGGTTTAGTGATGGGCGAATGCGAATGATTCATTCGAATGATCATTCGAAAGGGCAGTCATTCGAATTATTTTATTGTAGAAAACAGCTATTTGAATGAAATTCAAATACTATTATAAATGCGCAAGTTGTGTGAGTATGTGTGTGTGTGAATTTATGTTCACACGTATCTCCTAATATTAAAAACTCTTATATGCTGTCAATCAATTATCAAATATATTTCATTGCAATTAATAATTATTATATACTATATTGTAAAATTTATATAAAATTAAAGTTAATAAAATTAGGAACGTTTTGGTTTTACAATATTTTATCGTAATGAATAAGTCATAATGTTATCCATAAAGATAAAAAATAATAATATGGCACTACTGGTACCCTAACTAACAAAAGTGAAATAATTATTGGCACAACTACTACCAATGAAAAATAAATAAAAAAGTAGTACCAAACAATAACATTAGAAAACTATTAATTGAATTCCAGTTAAGAATCCGTTAAAAACTTAAGGAAATTCTTGGTTTAACAATATATATTATAATCAACAATTTTCTATAGTTACTCAGAACCATAAATCTCTTAAAATTTTATAGCATCACTGCTACCATAACTAATTAAAGTAAATTAACTTTAATAGCACAACTAGTACCAATGAAAAATAAAATAAAACAATAGCTTTAGAAAGCTATTCATCTAGTTACAACTTAAAACTACGTTCATGTAAAAGAAAATATCATTAATCATAGTAGCAAATAGCAATATTATTTTGTAATATCTACTCCGACAAAAGATACACGAAAATTCGATCGTCGTTGACCAATACGAATGCAAAAAATTTACGTCGTGATAGTTTTACTGCAACTCATGCATAGAAGCAGTGACGCACTTGCTAAATAAACCTAATATCATTAGAATGATTCATTCGACCTTTCCA
Organism: Saturnia pavonia; assembly: GCA_947532125.1. Classification (NCBI taxonomy): domain Eukaryota; kingdom Metazoa; phylum Arthropoda; class Insecta; order Lepidoptera; family Saturniidae; genus Saturnia; species Saturnia pavonia. Next base: position 20,616,161 of record OX383895.1, on the reverse strand, counting down.
CTCGATTGAGTAATTTCGTTCAAAAATCATTCCAATGGCGAATGATCATTCGAATGAAAAAAAAACATTTGAATGACGAATGATTATTGGAATAGTGCTTACTTAATCATTCGAATAATTCGATTTTTTATTTTTGAAACAATCCTTAATCACTAATTATGATTATACAACTAGCAACTCACACTTGAGGTTTTTTTTTAAATATTTTTTACTAAACTTATCGTGTATTCTGATGAAAGGGCACCGTAGCGTTGTCGCGGTCGTACGACTGACGGCAGACAGAATGAAACCTGCTTACGGCGGAAAACCATCTAAATGCAAAAAAAAGTGCTTAGAAATGTTTTCAATTCTTATAACCAACTTTTCAATTAAACATATATTCGTTCCATTAATTGTTTTTGCTATGTCAATATAAAATTATATAAAATGTTTGCATACTTGGTTAAAATATTCATTTGAAAGTAATCTTTGATGCAGTTCATGTGTCCGTCAGTATAGTTATTTATCTGGTAACTTATTTTCCTGATTAGGTTTAATTCCTAACTCACGCGTAGGTATACCCAAACCACAGGCGTGTTGAACATATTAAATTATTTTTATATACTTCTTTTTCATTTATATATACATACTTATTGTAATTTTGATTCCGGCAGTAGCTTTCCATTAATAAATACACTGGCTCATTTGATTATTTACCTAAATATCTATTTACTAATTTACCCATTTACTTAGTACGCGGGTAAAATAATTATCCTTTAGGTCTTTACCTATGAAATTGCCGTTTTGTATGAAAAAATTTAAACGATGTTTTTTCATGTATTTTTTATTTGTATTAATCGAAGTAATCACCCATGCAATCAATGCATCTTTGCCAGCGCAGTGGCAGTTTATTGATGCCCTTCTTAAAGAAATCAGCTGGACGGGAGGCAACAAATTCTTCAAAGGCATTTTGTACTGCCTCTCGGGTATTGAATTTTTTTCCCGCCAAGGAGTTATCCGAATTCTGGAAAAAGTAGTAGTCTGTAGGCGCAAGGTCTGGTGAGTAGGGCGGATGACGGAGAACTTCCAACCCCAGTTCTTGCAACTTGAAGACCGTCTGTTGTGCAGTATGAGGTCGCGCGTTGTCGTGCAGGAGCAGCGGAGACGAGCGATTGACCAATGCTGGTTGGAGATGTGCCAGCTTCTCCATCATTGTGTTCTTCACAGTACACATCTGCAGTAATGCTCACCCCGTTTGTTAAGAAGCTGTGATGAATCACACCGGCGCTAGACCACCAAACAGTGACCATCACTTTTCTAGGGGTAAGTTTTCGTTTAGGGCATTGTTTAGGTGCTGAACCAGGATCCAACCAACTTGCTGAGCGCTTGCGGTTATCAAACAGAATCCATTTTTCATCGCAGGTAACAATGCGGTTCAAAATTCTTTCATTTGTGTGTCTGTTGAGCAGTGCAAGGCACGTCTCGACGCGTACTTCGCGCTGGCGATCATTGAGTTCGTGGGGCACCCATTTGTCAAGCTTTTTTGCCTTGCCAATTTAACGCAAATGGACCAATATTGTTTTGACGCTAACGTCGAAAGCTGCTGCTAATTCAGCCGTAGATTGTGTATCATCAGTTTCCACAATCGCCTTTAATTCGTCATTGTCGACCAAAGTCTTCGAACGACCGCGAGGTTCATTTTTCAGGTCGAAATTCCCAGAACGGAAGCGAGCAAACCAATAACAGGTGGTGCGTTGGTTTGTAGTGTTAGCTCCGTAAACGTCGTTGATGTTGCGTGCCGCTTGTGCCGCGTTACTGCCACGACGGTACTCATATTCCATAATTACTATTTTTAACGTATCCATGATGACAAAAAAGATTTAAATGCGATGAAAATGTAACACTAATCAATAAACAAATGATTACTTTTGGAAAAAGAATTCCATGTTTTTAAAATAAAATTAATTTGAAATTAGAATTCTTAGCCAAACAAAAATTATTTTGATTTGAAATGGCCAGTACTGCAGAACGGCAATTTCATAGGTAAAGACCTATTATATATATAATTTTGTAGGTTTCATACCGGCTCCGATAATAGCTGTCCGCACGGTGAAGGCGGACCTGATCTGCGGGCTGCCGAAGGGCAAATGGGAACAGCTCACGAGAGCCGATGACAAGTGGATGCAGAGCGGCGACTATGGGTCGGTACATCTCATATTTGAATTTCACATTTTTTCGGTTTGACCGCACTTGACCTGATAGTCAGTTCATTAAACGGTGACCGTTGCAGTGTAAGGATTAATCGCTTTCACACTAAGAAAAGCTCGTAATAAACAATTAAATTGTGGTTCTGTGATATATCCGGCTAAACATCACGAGTGGGAGTGTCAGTTCAGAGCTGGTGGTCGGCGAACGGTTAATACAACTATGGATGTGTGATACCAGTGAGTTATTCGAGGATTCGAGAACCCATGGGTTTTTAAGTTATCATAATACCAGTATAATTTATGTCGTTGATTCCAGAGTGATCCAGTTTTGTCCGAAAGCGGAACCCCTGAAGGTCTCCGACCGGCCTTGCGCCGAGTACGGAGACTCCTGCCGGGGTCTCGTCTGTCCGAGGCATGAACATATATAATATTACATTTTTCTATAAAAAAAATCTATTTCAATTGAACTTAGGAAAAATATTTGGAAACGAACTTGAAACTTAGAACAATTTTTTGTCATTGATTATATTATAGTTGACAGATAGAGTTTATTAATACAGAAAATAAAAATACATTATTTATAAAGCAATGAATATTTTTGTCTTCTATTCAATATCGATACCACAAATTAGTCATGTTTGTATTATTCACTTCAAATGCACACTAAATATTTTCTAGATAGGAGGGTATTTTTTTTTAATATGTAATTTTATATGTATTACCTCTTTGTTTATTAATTTTTACTTGTGTGTTTATTTTTAAAAAGTTACTGAAAAATAGGATAATTAATATTGTTTTAGCACCTCCTATTATTAACTTACCTGGGAAGTGTTACAATGAACAATGTTTATGTTATTTTAACTTTTAGTACATTTTATATTATAAGAATCTGTTGTATTTTAAAATTTTATGCGCTTGAGTTTGTTGAAAATAAAAGGCATTTTTATACAAAAACAGTATTTATTAAAAAAAAAAACATGTAAACAAAAATAATTTAACAACAAAATACATTAAAAGAGCAACGTATTTACTAAAAAAATAATTATGCTATATATTTACATAGTTTCAGTTTATACCTCCATACTAATTAATATATTACGTTTACGTAAGATAGCGAGCACAATAAAACGTAAATTCCTGTCACAGTGACTCGACTAAGCTTGCAGCATAGCTCGCAGGCCGGCAGGGCGGCAGGGCGGCTGCAAGGGGCAGAGCACCCAACTGTGATTCTAGTGATTTTCTATTAAATAATTGTAATGCTTGTATAGAATTACAGTTCGGCCGCTGAGAGATGCGTTGCTGACGTCACAACAGACGACTGTTTTACCGACACAAAATGGCGGACCAACACGTCATTTGAGATGGCCATTTTTACCAGAAATATAATACCATAAATAAAATTCTAAAATTATTTATTTCCTAAAATGCCGTCTTCGATCTTAATATACTCATCTTAATAACTTTGATTCTAGCAAATGACGTGATGGTCCGCCATTTTGTGTCGTTAAAACAGTCGTTTGCTCTGACGGACGTCGGGAACGCATTCCCTCAGCGGCCGAACGGTACCTTTAAGTTATGGGGAGTTCTTTACACGGATTTCATAATTTTTAATTGATTAATAAAATAATTTTTAAGTTACATAATTTCAATAGCTATTTCTCTACCATATACGTTTCTTCCAGTACATCTTCATGGTCAGGAACCTGGCAACTTCTACTTTTGTGAGGATTTTCACAAATAAAATAAATGTTTGACAATGTTCTGTTTTTTTATGAGAGCTCTCATACAACAAACAAGTGTTTGACATTTTTCACAAAAACAGAACTTGGTCGGTTATTTTCTTTTATAGGCAAACGATTTGTTTCTTATTTAATAGCAACGTATGTATATAACACAATTACGCCAATATCACGTGGATATAATATTATCCTAATATTCAGAGTTCAAGCAACACTTCAATAAGATGTTAGCTCTCTTGTTAAAACAGTCAGGGGAGTTTATGCGGCAACTTAAAATACATGTTTCTAGTTATTATTACCACGAGCACGATAACCAAAGCTACATCACGTGAAACGCCCGCAATATTACATAATATGGGGACAAAGAACGTAAGATTATGAATTAACTTAAAAAGATCAAGATCCCGCCAAATCCTCCCATCGACAATTGTTTGTCGTTTGTGTACAGGCGTTCCTCCCCGGCGGCTTAGTTGTTAAGCGCCATCCAGCCGTCCTTACCGTCAGCCAGTTTGATCTGTATCAGCTGGACGGTGTCGCCGCTAACGGCGCTGGTCACCATCTGGAATTCAATCAACGACTGATCGTATAACCGTATTACGTGAACACAATATCCGCGAGCTGATGCTTAAACAATAAAGTTAATAATAATAAATATTTGTCTATTGGTAAGAAGAAGCCTAAAATAAGCAATTCTGGAAAAAAATATAGCAAGTTTATTTCAGGTTTGCTTACGAAAATATTTTTTGTCTGTGAGTCACGTAATTGTTAACTAGATATACAGTGAATGTACGGAGTTGAATGTTAATCTTCTACTAAATAACTCTAAAATTGTTACTTGCTCTGAAATAGTGGCTTTGAAACTTTTAACTTGACAAGTAATTACCCTTAACCTTAGTTTTATGTACCTATTCAATAATATAAACGTCACGCCGCGTTTTATGAGCCATGTTTTTTTATTTGAATAAAAAAATAAATGTTTTAATTTTAAAGGTTCAATGATGAATAAATATTTAATTCACGGGTAATTTCAACATGTAGAGTGTTTAAAACAACTTTTTCAAAAGTCGTCAACTCCAGGATCGAAGTGCCCAGTTGCAGAAGTCCCTAAAAGCCCTTAGGAAATGTCAATATATGTCGGCGCCAAGACTCGTACGTAGTCTGATACCGTTCCCGAGACAAAGATGAGCAACGTCACATTTTTTTTAGAAATAAATTATTAGAGCGAAAGCTCTGTTTGTTTTTGTACAGTTGTGATGTTCTTGATGTCAAGTTTTCTTAATATAATCAGGCGCCCTGTTGTTGTTCCCACTTGGATCATTGGACTCTTCACATCTCTACAGGTATACCGTAGCATTCAGAGTTGTAATGCTGTCTCTGCCGTGTCCTTATTCGCTTATTACTATAATAGCGGAACGCTATGATGGCCGTTTTGACGTTTGTCCGCTCATGAAGTTTCGTATAAATTAATAACTACGTTTGAAGAAGCAGATTGCTGTTTTTATTGTCAATAGTGACGTTCAGTTGTGTAGTCATAAAATTTTACCTAATTTAATCGTTAAATTTTATGTACTCATAAGCCTTATGAAACGTATAATTTTAGGACACAATGTTAACATTTTTGATTTCAAATTCCATTTTCTACTATATCGGATTGTAGTAACGTCTAATTACTAAAAGCCTGAAGTGTCGTAAACATGTTAAACTTTGACCCACGGCTAGTAATTCAATTTAACTTTTCGGCGAAGGATCAAACCTAAATAAAAACGTAACAAATCAGTTTATTTTTTATTTCTTACGGAAAGTAGCTAACCGATTACTAAATAATATCCTACTTCTATCACTGATTTCTAAGGCGCATTATAAGAATTAAATCTACGTTGTTACCTAGGTAATATTTAATACCCTCACCTGACCCACGTCGTCGCTGTCTAGAAGCGTCCCTTGAGTTTTCACGTTGTTCAGTGTCGTCGCTGCAAAAACAGTAACTAATTGATAATAATCCAACCAGGAGCTGAGCTAGATTACTGACACGGGGGCACAACCCAGTAAATCCAGGACGCTTAAAAACTCTGTTATTTGGTATAAAACATGGAGAATATTATAAATGTTATTGGAATAAAACTATTGTCAAAAACATGTAATCATTTAGTAAAAGAGGTTTTTTTATGTTGTAATACTCGTATATGTGGATGATTCACTTCCCAACTCGATTTAGGGCAATTACCAAATAATTAAGGAATATTTTCTTCATGTTGACAGGTTTCTCCATACATTATCTATCAAACGTCAAAATTATTCTCCAACTTAAAATATTCGACGATTTAAAAATCGCCTCAAAGTGCATTTTCAAAACACTAACGACTACTATTTTCTAACTTTTCTCGACTATTTTTGATTCAATTCTTGTGTCGATTAAACCTTTGAGATTAAATATATATTATATGCAAAAACATGATTCTGTTCACACTATACTCACGATCAATCTGTCGGTCGGAACAAACGCGAAATTATGAGTTGGCTTTCCGCGTACATTGAACGTTGACGACGTTCTGGTTATCATGTGCTTTATCACTATGTGTATGGTCGTCGCGATCCCTACATTCCTTATTACCAGAAGAAAATCGATAATGGGTTTATTACTACGTGTTTGGTACAGTAATTGTTATTAATCATGATATGACAGCATGAATCCAACACATTTAACGATAAAACTGTCGGTTCGACCTAGTGTATATACAATGTATAGCTGTCTTTCTCCTTCTTTCTACGTTATATCTTTCTTCTCTCTCGTGTAACGAAATGTACGTAAACGTGACGCGTCCTTGAAATTTCACTCTCAATTCTCGTCCAATTATCGAATCGCCGCTTAAGAAGATTCACTTGAAAAATACTAATATAGAATCCCATTTGACTTTCAATGAAACAATATGAATAAAACTGAATGACCGGACCCCCCAGCTCTATCTCAAGTTCGACTCTTTGGACCTTAAACTCTCATAGTATTTAATCACAAATATTTCTAATGTATTCCTTCCTAAAAATCGCTTTCCTATACCGTGATACAGATTGTCTAAAATATTTTTTTTTACAAACATAACCAATTTGCTTATCAACATGAAAGCATTTATCTTCAGTTCAAAATATTTAATTTTGAATAATAACTATTCACAGCAATAATAATAATTCTCGTATACTCACCACCGTCGTCTATATAGAAGTTCTTGTGTTCGATAAAAAATTTCGCCGCTCCCTCGACTATCTCACTTTTATCTGTATCTGGAACTAAATAAAATTGTAGTATAATAAAAATATACCTTATGTCGATTAAACTTAAGGGAAAAAGAAAGAAAAACCGAAAAAAATAATAGTTTCTTTGGGGATGTCCATTAATTACGTGAGGCATTTTGATGGAATAAAAGTTAAGGCAATTGAAAGTATACTAGTATTTATTTCAATAATAGTAGAACGACAACGCGATGACAGTGCACAATTATATGAACCTGAGAGCTGCCGTTGTTGATAGGATGGGAGGAGGTAGAGGCAAATATGAAGTAATTTTTTTCCGCAAGAAACAGTGTAAAATTGAATAGAATAATATTTTTATCACGGTAATATGCAAACGCCACAAAGTAGTACAGGAGCTCTTCGATTGTTTTGCTGCTATTGGTCACTGTCTACCGATTCAACCTTTGCAATCATCAGCATGCCCTTTGACCTCTATTGCCCAAGTGCACGTGGTGATAAGATGGCGTGGTGGTAACATAGGCTGCTTTTATTTTAAAAAATAACTAGTTCCACAAAAATACTCCTTTTTAGTAGTCCACGCGAGCGCAACCGCGGGTACAGGTAGTCTAAGTTAAAATATAATTAATCGTGATGAGACAAACATTCTAAATTTCAATATACATATTTCCAAAGTTGGTGGGTACGACATGACAATTGTGTCCGACCGAATCATGACTACCGTACACCAGGTAACACGCGCCATAGTGGCACGGTCAGGCGTGTCGTGTTCCGGGAACAGCCGGTCTATATCAGTCAAAAAGCTGTAATACTATTAAAAAAACATATGTGTGCAGTAGTTCACACGTGTCAGAAGTGAAACCTTCAGGAACAAAATATGTTCTTTAAAAACTCTTTTCTAAATATCCTATATTAGCGGGATTCGATCTATCGACCACTCGTGAAGTCTGGTCGTCTCACACCACTAGACCAATCCGACGACGACCACGATTATGAAAATCAGAACTTGCATGAACCGTGCATATTGTGAATGTATTCTATCTCATTCTCTCGCACGTGATATCCTATAGATATATATGGTGGTCTCTTTTTACTGTCGCTTTTTCGTTTCATCGAGTTTCAAATCACAACGGTAGTAAAGAAGTTTTCATTTCAAAAAATGAATTTTAATGTAGCGTTTTAGCAGTGCTACTTTTCTGATATAATAATTAATAAGTGATAAAAAAAAACAAACAAAAACACGCTTTAATCACGCACAAAAAAATTTAAAACTTTTTAGTCTAATAATAATATCTCGTTACCAAGCTCAATCCATTGGACTCCAAAAAACGAATCATATGAGCCCAAACTCTAGGGGTTTACGAGTAGCCACTGATGTCTTCCACTATCCACCTCCTGACTCCATCATCAGATCGGCTCCAAGATACCAAATTATACATATAGATACTGTTTTATTTCGATACGACAATTAGAAGTAGGTTAAAATTATCTTGTAAGATTTTATTACATTGTTTGTTAGTTAGTTAGTTATAAGTGAAGCTAATGAAAGCGTGTTAAAGAGAACGTAAATTTGCTTGTAAAATTGCTTAACTCCTATCACTCAAAACTCTAATCAATGGTGATTTCAATGTTATATAGATTTTATGTCATATTAGAGTACATATATTAATTACAAGTCGAGGCAAACTTTAAAGCTTTCATAGTGACCTCTCAGAGGGTTTATTTCACACAGTAAAATGACCATAATGATTTTCACAAAGAGTGAAAAAATAATTCAGTACAAAATCGAATCTGAAAGTATGAAAAATGTTTAATTGAATTATAGATATAAGTATACATTTGAAGTGCGCACTCACCGTCGCATTCTAACTTGTTCGCGTCGAACCCCAACTGGCTGACCGACGGGAATATCTGCAACCGATGGACATTATCAAACATGCATTTATGTAACTAGCGGTGCCCCGCGGCTCCGCACGAGATAATGACGCAGTAAATAGTTTCGTCTCGTAATTTATGTTTTACTAATATTATTGACAGTTCTTATAATCTATCGATTGATTAATAACATATGCCTCCCGTGTACAAAATTTCACAAAAATCAGTAAGTCCTTTTTTTGTTACAAGCAGACAGATATTTTTTTAACGTTAGGTATATTAAATTACCAGATGAGGAAATAAAAAAAGACATGTCCAGACGATAAAACTACTAATAATGAAATTGAAGAGTCTGTTTGTAAAGTCAAAATGCATATAATAAAATTATACACGGTGCCAACAACTAATAAAAAAAAATTTGTCTGTCTGTTTGTGCCGGGTAGTCCCCGAAACGATTTTTACGGGACTTTCACTGGCAGATAGCCAATGTTATAAGGAGTAACTAAAAAAAACAGTAGTCCACGAAAGCAGCGCCGCGGGCACAGCTAGTTTATTGATATAGAAATAAGTTTTAACGCGTCTGATAGAGATCGTGTATCTTCTCAACTAATTGACTCGACTCAATCTCAATAAGTAATATATTGGTTTTGTCGGTTTGTATGAAGGTACACCGCCACACGGGAACGATTCATTATAAGTTTATATTCAACAGTGAGATTCGATACAAAGACCGATCACATTTTGTAAAATAGATAAGATCAATCAAGATTTTAAAGACACAACTCACCGTCTCGAAATTCTTCGAATCTATACTCTGTACATTGAGGATTTCTCCGTTTATGTTCTGTGAAGAAAAAAATAAGATATAAATATAAAGTTGTAAAATGATTGGTTTACTATTATTCAAACCGACATAAATGTTGATATGCCATTGTTTCATTACGATCATATCTGAATATTGACGATGTATTTGAATTTGTAAGACGGTAAGACGCCAATGTCAGGAACGTGATTGGCTCTCAAGAATACCTTCGAGAACAAAACGATAGGTTCTCGGCTATTTTACACATAAATCAGCGAGACTAAAACCGGAATAAACCAGTTTGCGCTAGCTACCACGCGCTTATTAAAAGTAGCGTTAGAAGCGTCATGCTATTTTGTTTGTTATTATTTACCTGCTAATTAGTATATCAGAACGAATTATCATTAATATTTAATATTAAGTACGTATTTATAAAAATACTTTTATGTATTTATCTGCCGACCGTACACTACTACAAACGCAAAAACGTCTCCAAGCTGATGCGCGACTCCCATCACCTCTAAGCACGAATAGATAATTGTAACAAAAATGTATATTTGTGGTATTAAATAGAAACCAAGCAAGCGTACGTAATCTGACGTCAAATGACCACTGTAGCCAATAGCTAAATATAAACAGGACCGCAGCTCTGAGGCCAGTCAATAATAGGTTTCCGTCATTATACCATGTGTTTTTTTCTTTCACAAAATCTCACCTAATTTTAACATCACTCGTCACTTAGTAGGAAAACTGCTTCTCAAGTGCAGCTGCCGGAACACACCTATCGGTGCTTGGCGACAGATTAACAACTTGAGGGTGGTAGCTAGTCAGGCGGGCATTACAAAATATCTGATCACCAATATTATGATTTCATCACAATGTTTTCCTCCACTGAAAGCTCAGGCGCATTGTAGGGATTCGAACCCACGTCGACTGACGCAGTATCCGTACACGCTACCACTGAGTCATCACTGCTTCAACCCTATCAACTCATCCCATAAAATCCCGAAAGGTTTCTTATAAAATAATATAAACTGTTATTAGTATCGTGAGCATCGTATGTATGCTCGGTTGAGAGGGACCGGTATTAGGGAATGCTCTTCAGTCCTTACGTCTTCCAGTTTCGTTACGTGTTATGTTAACGTCTTAATTTGACGCAAAATACTCATTAAATCATCGCCCCTCTTTTTACTTAATGATAAAGCGTGTTTAAATATTTATAACTCTGCCAACGTCACGTGAATGGAATGTTTTTTTATGTATGTATTTAATATAGATGTGTAATAAATCATCAATTAACGATTTCCTTTAAATTATACGCGAGTGAAGCCGCGGGGCACAGCTAGTACACTACTAGCTATAGTGATTGAGACTTACCTCCGCAACTCTCGGCTGGTTCACCACTATCGACTCCGCCAGGTGACCCTGGAAACGTAACAGTCATTATATATTTATTTGTATCTGCATTTATATATACTTACTAATATTATAAAGTTCAAGAGATTGTTTGTTTGTTTGAATATGCGTTAATCGCTGACCTACCGAACGGATTTGAAAAAATATTTTTACATTTTATAGCCATTGAGGAACATAGAAAGAAGACTATATAACTATATATATAAGAACTCTAAAACAATTTTTGTATCAATGGAATTATTTTTAACAACATTTTATTTAATGTGACTGTCTAATTCGCGGAACCCCGGTGATTTTCCCCGGTACCCTTGCGTCTTTCCGCGGAACCCTGTTGACTTCTACACGGAACCCTGGTCGATTTCAACGGAACCCTGTTGACTTCTACACGGAACCCCATTGACTTCTACACGGAACCCTGGTGACTTTCCTGCGGAATTGACTTAAGGGATCGGTAAGATAGAGTTGAGAGAGTAGGTACGGTGGAGTTCATGTGCGCGTAGAGCAGGTTCTTGCGCATGTAGCCGGCGCCGCACGCGAGGCACTCGTACGGCTTCTTGTCGCTGTGCACGAACCGGTGCGTGTTCCGGTTGTCGCGCGACGTGAACGACTTGCCGCATATCTGTCCAACGATACACACACCTCATCTATATTACTCAGTTAAAAGTAAACATATCTATGGTTTGTTTTCTTCTTCATATAGAATGAATGGCGTATAAAGCGAGGAGCGAAGACGGGGGGCTGTGTAACGACGTGATAGGAGCAAACACGTTTTTAAGATAACACTTATACTTTTAATGTAATTTATGTTGTTATAATAAAATGGGGCCGTTCATAAAATATGTCACGCAAAATTTTCCGTTTTTAGACCTCCCTACGTCACGATTAGTCACATTTTCTGCGACCCCCTATCAATATTGCGCCACTAATGATAAATCCTCCCCCGCCTGATATGTGGCTATTAATAGTACAAAAAATTGAATATTTATTATTTGCAATAATAAAACTTTAATAAATCAATAAATATATCTGTAATAATGAACATATAAATATTATTTTATATAAGTAAATATAACAAGTTAATAAGCCATGATGAAGGAAATGTCTATGAAAAAAATTCTAAAATTAATCTACAAATATGAAATGAATGACTTTCTATCGTAAATAAGGGGTCGAAAATAGGATGATTCGATCAGAATATTGCAGTCTGAAAGAATGAGGAGAGTCACCTCGCAGTTGTAAGGGCGCTCGCCGCTGTGTATGCGGATGTGTTTCTTGTAATGTTCCGGATACACGAACGTAGCCGTACAGACTTTACACTCCAGCGGCCGCTCGCCCGTGTGCGACGATTTTATATGATAATCTAATAACCTGAAAAAATAAAAGGTGTGTGTGCGATTCACACACGATAGAAGTGAAACTTCATTTTAAAAGACATTTTCTATTTTATTTAAACATTGTGCAATATACATACACACCGACATTTGCTCTGTCGCTCTGGCTCACACAAAGAGGAGAGACCGATAATGTGCGTTAAACGTTTAACATTTAACGCTTGGAAGTCGCATAAGAAGTTTCACTTCAATAAAAATAAATTGCTGTGAAACATAGACAGAGAAAGAACTAGATAGACAGATCGTGTAACCACTAACCAGGTGTGAGATAGCAATATTTTAGATTTTATCTTTAATTTCTTTTGAAAAAATCACGACAAAACACTCTCAGTCTCGACTGTTTAGACACAATTGTTGCGCTTTTAGAATCAAAGAAAGCAGTACAGCGTTAGAGTACAGCGGTACGCGTACAGCAATAGAAAAATTAAGTATTCTTTTAATTATTCCCTCTACGTAATAAAAAGTATAAGAGCACAGTTAGAGAATGGTGATGTGTTACCGTCGCCGCTTGAAGCGCTTGTTGCAGTGCGGGCAGTGGTGCGGCTTCTCGCCGAAGTGCGTCGCGCGCCGGTGCGAGTGCAGGTTCGAGCGCTGCGTGAACTTCGCGCCGCACATCTCGCACGCGAACGGGCGCTCGCCTGCGCACGCGCACGCAAACCTCGTTAACTATGTCGTACGACCTTCGTGAGCAGCGCTCATTCGTAACTCTAATACATTATATAGGTATATAGAGTAAGAAACTGATTGATCGATCAAACTACTGGGGCTAGGAACGTGAAAATTTTCATAAAGATTCCTTTTGCAGATTTTTGGAAATTTAACCCCTAAGGTGGTGAAAGAAGTGGATAAAAGTTTGTATGAATTCCCTCATTTTTGAAGATATATATTTTTTAAGACTATATATTTATAAGAATATATATTTTTACTTCAATTAAGAAATGCATTATTAAAAATAGTGTAATACTAGTGGGCCAACTGACTCCTAACCCTGTTCGAACCTGGCTACATCTGTGGTGCTCTATCTCTCTTATGTTCCTACTACACCTGTGCCATTACGCATTAACTACAGTGATAATTAAGACATTACACAGATGTGGCTAACATTTAACGCATTAATTGATATGTCGTACAGTTAGTGCCGGCTTTTTCGACACATAAAGGAATGTTAGTGCAATGTATATCGCATTAAATTGCGTTTGCTACATTAACGCTGTCTCATTCCATGCGTCACGCGCGTCGTGCTATGTTCTTTTTTGGCAGGATACATTGTTTGCGTAAGTGGTGACAATCGAGTGCTAAAAGTAGTGGAATTTTTAGAACTTTTCCAAATAGTACATGCTTATGGGATCCCCGATCACACAATATCATAAAAATGACACCAAGTGATTAATAGCGGCGTATAGTACAGGCTTTATCATTTCGAGTAACGTAGGGAGAATGTGAAAGAAAAAAAAAGGCGTGTGTGCGATCTATCCACACACGATAGAAGTGAAACTTCATTTTAAAAGGCATTTTCTATTTTATTTAAACAGTGTGCAATATACATACACACGGACATTTGCTCTCTCGCTCTGGCTCACACAAAGAGGAGAGACCGATAATGTGCGTTAAACGTTTAACGTGTTGGAAGTCGCATAACAAGTTTCACTTCACGAAAACGACTCCTTAATGTGATTCTCCCGTATCCTACTTTAATAAACATGAGAGGTTATTGAACGCTGTTAACGCACTAACTAATTAAGAATTGACATTTGGTCCCATATGTAGCCCCTCGTTTAACGCATTATTTTTAAAGCATTGATTATGGCGTATTTCTACACAGGCATTGACGTGAACATGAAGGCAGATGTAGCAGGGGCATTAAGGTACGGTTACCGGTGTGGGTGCGGCAGTGGTCCCGCAGCTCGGCGGCGCGCGCGAACCCCTTGGGGCAGTGCGGGCAGCGGTGCGGGCGCGCGCGCGAGTGCACGACCCCGTGCACCTCCAGGTTGTGCTGCGTACTGAACGCCTTATCTGACAGTCAACAAACTACTGCTTGGTACCGGTTCAAGGATAACTTAAAAAACCGGTTTTTCTGAAAATACTCGGTTTCAAGACTAAGTTTGTGTCGTCCGCGGCTGAATGGACAAAATAATAATACCTTTGCCGCCAAAATCAAAATCACATTACAAAGCTCTGTTTTAAATTGTAAAATACATTATAACTGGTGAACTAGGTACTTTGATTGTTAAATGTTACGATTACTACAAACGAGCTCGTCTGATGGACCCGTTACAAGCTTGCGATCTGTGTTGAAAGGATCACTCAGTACCTAATGCCCTTAAATAAAATTCCTTTTTAACATTTATCGATGCCGACAAGTTTTGTGCCCTCAACTAAAGGTAGCTGGCCTCTAGAAGATTTTCTCAACCAAACATGCTTCATTCACTAGAATGATGGCTTAATAATGAAACTGACATTACTTCACTTCATTTGTTGAAATGTTAAGCTTTTTTCTCGGTAGTAAAAATTGGTTCTGACAATAGTAATCGGTTCACATATCTAAAACCAACATTATTACCTCTCCCTATTTAATAACAAAATATGTTCGTGCATAATTCTGGTAATGTCACCTGAACTGAATATTTTTTCTAATCTTCCTGGCCTCCATTTTATAGGAGCTTGCGTGCCAATTCAATGGCCTGAAAATGATTAAAATTTTCGACGCATTGAACATGTTAATTAAGCATAGTTTACACAAGAAAAGTTAATACAAATATGCTTGTCCAAGGTAAATTAGCATCTACGTGAAATAAACACTTAAACATGACTCGGTTACCTTTATTTTTGTAAATTTTATACCTTATTTGCCTACTGCTGTCAAATGTGAGGTACTGAAAGAGCTTAAGTGTCAACTAATGTCTCATTACTTAACAAGAGTAAAAACTCGGGCCAGGGTCAATGGTGCATAAGTAAATATAACTCACTGCAAACGCTGCAGATGAAGTCCTTGACGCCGGAATGAGTCTTCTCGTGCTGATTCAAATTCTGTTGCGTCAGGAACGATTTGTGACAATGCGAGCACTTGAACGGCCGCGGGCGCTCCTGCGGTACGTACACTATGTCTTAGACACTTCGATATTTAATCAAAAGGATTACAAGTGTTCATAGAGTACGGTGGCCGCTTACCACCAGCCGGGCGGTACGCTGTTACCTGGTAGTGAAGTACAAGGAACATACCAAGTGAGTCTTGAGATGCGTCTGCAGCGTGTACTTGGAGGCGAACGACTTCCTGCAGCGCGTGCACTTGTGCGGGCGCACGCCCGTGTGCAGGTTCGCGTGCTCCGCGAGCAGCGTGCGCGAGTTGTACGTGCGCCCGCAGACGTCGCACGCGTGCACGCGGCCCCGCCCCGCGCCGCCCCCGGCCACGCCCCCGGCCCCGCCCCCGGCCCCGCCCTCGCTCCGGTCGCCGTGCTCGTCTGTGCCAGGATCGATATCATTTCAATTCGTCTCAAAGTAAATCAAGTGCCAAAAGAAGTCCATATAATCATGTTTATGAAATACTTTCAGTAAGATAGTTTTTTTTTGTGTGTTCTTGAATAGAGCAAGAAATTGATCCAGACGGCTCAGATAGTTTACGGAAGTACCGATGGAGGTCGATCGAGGCTGACATAGGTCGTTTAGGGCATGCCATCGACAGTTAATCAAACTGACGTACTTAATTTACGGGAATGCCATCAAAATTTGATTAAAATGGCGTAAGTAGTTTATGGTAATGCCATTTAAATTTGATTAAGATGGCGTAAGTAATTTATGGTAATGCCATCAAAATTTGATTAAAATGGCGTAAGTAGTTTATGGTAATGCCATTTAAATTTGATTAAGATGGCGTAAGTAATTTATGGTAATGCCTTCAAAATTTGATTAAAATGGCGTAAGTAGTTTATGGTAATGCCATTGAAATTTGATTAAGATGGCGTAAGTCGTTTATGGTAATGCCATTGAAATTTGATTAAGATGGCGTAAGTAATTTATGGTAATGACATTGGTAGTTACTTGACAAAGCTGACGTAGATAGATATCGGGAGTATCGATTTAAGTTGTGCTTCCGTATCGAACGACTTAAGCGGTGGACATTTCCTAAGCCTGTTGTCAACTCAATGACAAATATGAATTATATTCTGTGAGAATGTTTATATGAAACAACTTACTATCCTACTAATGTTCGTCAACTCGCTACAACATAAAGGGTACACTCACTTCTGATATGTCTCGTGTAGTCGGAACGCTTCCTCAGCAGGGTCCCGCAGACGGAGCAGATATAGAGCCTCGCGCCGTGCTCCGACTTGAGATGCTGCATCATGGTGTCCGCGTCCGATAGGAACGACTCCAACTTGTTACCTGGAAAATGAACATATGTTATATGTCACGGCAGATGTCCTCAATAATAGTAAGTCTTGTTAACGCAAAAGTGCAAGAAACCCCAGAAATAAATTATTATCAACTTGGAAGAATAGACATGTACCGTAATTGAAATTATATGTGCTTGGTGGTCAAGAACGATTGAGACACGCGTATTCCCTCGTATGCTGTTCAAAATTTAACACTTACGTATTTAAGTGAATCTGGATTGACTGTTATAACATGTGATTTACCATTTTTAACGCTGTTCTCGCACAAGAGACACTTGAACCTGTCACCGTCGGGCGCCGCCATCTGCAGCGGCTGCTGCTCCTCGACTTCGTGTTCGGTTTTGCTCTGCACCGACTTGACGCGGTACATCTCACCGGACTCCACCTTTATGAACGCGCCACCTGCCGCGGTAACACATCTTCATTCTTAAACCGAATGTCTAACTTGTAAGCTGGCTTACCGACAGTATTATAATACGGTGTCCCACGACTCAGCTCGTGTTAATTACTGTGGAATTATTTGCATCCCGTAGTTTTATTTTTATTCTTGTTATTGACAATTCATATAACCTAGCATATAAGGAAAGACATATACTTCCCGTGTACAAATTTCATCAAGCCGTTTTTGAGTTAAATCCGGACTTACAAGCAGACCAAAAAATATCGAATGGCATATTCGTGATTAGTGTATTTTATGTGCATATCACGACTTTAAAAAAAACACGTATGCAAACAGACCTACAGATTTTAAAATATAGTATTATAGTGTATTTTGATTTTTACTCTTATTATACTCTTACAGAAATATATAAATTTTTCCGACCTCTAAACAGAGACATCGTGTTCATCAGGTTGCAATGTTGCCAGGTGGCCATTTAGTATTTTCTGAGCCTAACCAAGAATCTCTCTAAATGTAGTGTAATAGAATCTATCTAAAATTAGAGCTTTACAAATAACGCCCTCCCCTCCGTCCCGACTTGTTTGTTTCCAGATGGGCGATCTATCTTTAATTGACTGCATAAGTGACTAATCCCTCTAAATCCCTAAAAAATCCCTCTAAATTTCCCTGCCCAATTTTTATTATCACCCAATAAATCCGCTGTACGTTTTATCCCTCCAGGTTCTTAAAAGCCCACTGGATTTAGGGGGAAACCTGTAATTTGTCAACAGTGGAACACACGAGTGCCTACCTTGTTCCTGAGCGGCCGCGATGATAGCGTTGGCGGTCTCCTCGTCGCCGGACACTTGCAGCTCGATCTGCGATTCATCGTTTGAATCTAAAACGAGTATAATTATACAGTCGATGGATTATCTATAGATATATATTTTTTTAATTACTGCTACTTAAAATAGTGAAAGTAAACGACCCATTTCTGCAAAGTGTTGACTTCCTACAACCTTTATGATACAATTCAGACACTTACGAGCGAAATCAACGTCGACTCTACGGCCAACTATAATCACAGGCATGCGAGATATAACTTTTAATTTCCCCTTAAAATAATAACGCTTTTGTTTTTTGGTAAAATATAGCGTTAGTTTTATAAAAGCATAATTAGATTAGTACCCAATTACTTACCGAAATTACTACTCAGTATTGTTAGAGGAAATCATAGTCGAATTTTGTAATAGGGATGATCTATATTCATCGATAATAGGTTGTATAATGTGTAATATCGAATAAAGATGTTTCCACATTTATCCATTGTAAATGGAGTTAGTGTAGGCAAAATATTGACAAGTAAAAGATTAACTAAAACAAATAGTAGCACCCAAACATTGATCACACCTACTTTGTACAGAGGTCCCAGTGTTCCTACCGTTACAAAGGTAAGGTAAGACATGAAGCAATGATGGCTCAGTAGTAGCGTGTACGGGGGCATCGCGTCGATTGACGTCAGTTCGAATCCCTGCAATGAGCTTGAGCATTCGGTGAAGGAAAAATCGTTATGGAACCATAGCATGGTGGTGGGGTATTTTCTAATGCCCGCCTGGCTAGCTACCACCCTCAACTTGAAAATCTGTCGCCAAGCACCAATAGATGTTCTCCGGCAGTTGCATTTGAGAGCCAGTCTTCAGCTAAGAGTTAGCGTGCTACCATCTTGGACTACGCTAAACATATAACTATAACTAGTACTACACTAAGTACAACTAAATAGCGAGTTATTCAATGTCGTTCACCATGACTATCTCCATTGTCGAGATGCTCCCCATCCTGCTGGGAGTTCTCATCGGGCACCATCAGCGACAGGTCGTTCCCGTCGTAGAAGACAATCGTGTCTGTAAAACCATATCGAGATTTTAATGG
The DNA here is from genome assembly GCA_947532125.1 of Saturnia pavonia. Taxonomy (NCBI): domain Eukaryota; kingdom Metazoa; phylum Arthropoda; class Insecta; order Lepidoptera; family Saturniidae; genus Saturnia; species Saturnia pavonia. The sequence goes on along the minus strand of OX383895.1, from coordinate 20,596,810 downwards.
CCCACAGCTGGGCAATCGCTTCTCTGCCAGAGAGAATGCACGAGATCAATCACAAGTCACAACATGTATATACCTACCTCCACATCGACGACAGCAAGGCACAAAAAACCAACTGCACTTTTTGATTTTTTTTATTCAATTCAGAATTCTTATTTTTTTTTTGTTGTAGCTGGTCAAAATGTCTGCCCTGTGTCTGATTATAACACAGTACAATCTAAAATTTACCTAGATCATTAATATAATCGACCCTCTGCAGCGTTTGTTGATTTAATGAATAAGCTACAAGCAAATCATTTTTCTTTTCTAGAAAAACGAATATGGCAACATTTGTCTGTGTTTAAATATAAGTTGTTTTCATTGCATCAGTCGGCAAAATGAACCAGATCATCTTGTTAGTGCAGAGTTGGAATTAGAAGGTTTTAACTATTATAAGATTATTTGCATATAAATAAATGGCAGAATTATGAAAAGTGTCAGAGAGTTATTGTTGATAAAAAATGTTAAAAACCCAGGACCCCGATGACGTCATCGTAGTATCTAATTTAACTCCTTTGCAACAACTCTAAATTTGCGCTCTAATAGATATGATTTACACCGTCTTAAGAACTTTCCCAAGATGCTCATCAATGATAATTTATTTAATAATGTATTATGGTCAACTTTGTCGGATGCTTTATAGAAATCAGTGTTAATGACGTCAACAGGGGTACCACAACCAACAACATCACTAATAAAAATACTTAGGCTAACAACAGTGGAGCGGGATTATATTACAGAACCATGTTGGTGGGGAAAAAGAGATTGTTTCATGTGACTTGTAAAAACTAGATACAAAAACGTTTCAAAGATATGTATTTACAAAAACAGATACTAAGAAGACAAGCCTATATTTTTTTCTATTGTGGTAGATTTTAAAATATTAACATTTAAGGTCTCTTTCCAAGCTGAAGGCAAGAGTCCTGTAAGTAACGATCTGTGAAAGATTAAGGAAAGGGGGCAACCTAGTTCGTCACAATATTTTCATACAAAAAACGGTGTTATACTATCTGACCCTGTACCCTTACGATGATCTTTTTTTTTAATATGACGTGACACGAGATCATCACTAAAAGATACGATAGATTAGTAGACTAATTAAAATAATGTTTATCTATTCTGAAGGTAACAGGAGTTTTTTTTTATTCTACATAGGTGGCAAAGAAGCATACGGCCCGAATGGTAGTAAGCGGCTACCGTAGCCTGTGGACGCTCTTAATACCATAGATATCACTAGTTCTATGCCGCTCTTGATCCTCCCCACCCCAATGAGCTCTGGAAACCCTACTCACAGCAGAAACACAACACTAGGTCATTTGGCTGCGATCTTCTGTAGGGTGGAGGTATTCCACCAGTCGGGCTGCCACAAGTAGAGAGAAAGCTCCAAAGAAATTCCACTGTGCCCTACCTCTTTAAATCTCTCTATTAGTGCTATTGCATAAAATCGGACAAGTAGCGAGTAGAACTCGTGCCCTGATTACATTACTTACCATACATTATTATACAGTTTTTCACATAAATATTGTTTATATATTATCCTTGTATAATTTAATGTATCTCGGTCAGTCCATCTGCCTGTTCATTAGTGCGCTTATAACTCAAGAACCACTGACCAGATTTCGGTGAATATTTTTTATAATTTTGTTACTATAAACCCTTAAACATTCAATGTTGTATGCAGTAAATTAATATCGATGTTTGTGCATCCCTATCACCCCGGCTACATCCCTATTATATAGAGACATCTGTAACTCACGTTCGTTATCATCGTCTTCTTCCCCTACGTTAATGATCTGTAATTTCCCGTATATGAAGTTGTTCCGTGAGCCGACACCCTCTGACGTCACATCCATCTCAACGTCCACGTGGTCCGCGTCTGCTGTCGCCTTTGATTTCGACTTCGGCTGCGAATCGGACAACACAATACGCGAGTTGACAATATTTAAAAAAAATTAAGTTAAGTCTTTAATAATATTTGTTTATTAATAAAAGCCTAAACAATACAAACGTAAAGAAAAATATTTTTGAAAGAGATTTTTGGTGTGCGAGTCCCGTGATTAGAAACGTAACACAGAAAACGTAAAGTCATCGTTCAATAAATATACACAGTCAAATGTCATTGGGTTCTCTTCTGATAAGAGACTGTAAAATTATTAGTCTTGGTTCATCATAAGAAAGTTTGCACGACACATGTCAAATGCTTATTTTAGAGATGTAGCATAATTTAAATTGGAAGGAGACTTTAAGCTTATCGCTACGTTTTTAGTGCTAAATGTAGACACTAATACGATTATGCTTTAAATCAACTGAGAGGAGTATAAACTATGTAAATTAAATAACACAAATAATTAACAATTGAAATCGCAATCTAGAACACTCGAATTATTGATTTGCCTGACTCCAAACAACAAGATTAGTTCTTCCAATAAATATTCTTCGATGCGTGTTGCTGCTGTAAAAATATAGGAATTACGTAAATATTATAAGTCGACGAAGAGACGAGTTTAGACGTTTTAAAAAAAAATTACACGGAATTTACTTTTAATAAATATTTTACACAAAGATATAGCAAGTACACTTTTAATAATATGATTTATAATAACGATATAGTAAGTACAAAGCGGATCGACGACTGGCTGGGACAGGAACACGAAGAAGCTAGCTTAGAGCCAGAAATGCTAACAGGACAGAGTCTGGTTGATGTAGGCATCACGCCATACATCTTGGGGGTATAACAGTACCATTATACGACTAATTTTCGATTCCTTGATTTTATTATTATTTACGACTTTATTTTCAAGTAACATAGAAATTAGATTCCACTGCACGTGGGAAGAAAAAAAAATACGAAAAGAAACATTGTATAGAGGAAGTTATTTAGGATTTTGTCGTGCAAAATGTTTTTGAGTGTTTTTTTTTTTAAAGATAACTGATATTCGATATGCACGTTTTTAGGTTATATCATAATTTACACGATGGCGTAACAATTTACGTTCTGTGGATATGTCATGCAAGCCTTCTTATGTTGAACAAGGTATAATTACACCAATTAGTAAATAAAGTAATTACCGGTATACCCTGTACTTCCAGAACCAAATTCCCGCTTGGCGACGTCACCGGCACCACGGAGATTGCACAGTCTATCGATAGAAAACATTCAATGAAACTAATGCGTATCGATATTTACGCACAGACGGTACATTCTATACAATTAAAAACACCTCACAAACTTATTCAAAGTTATCCAAATAGTGCATATGTATACTATACTATAATGAAACGGAAGAGTTGTTTGTTTGTTTAATTAAACATGCTAATCTCTGAAACTACCAATCGGATTCGAAAAAATATTTTTGTATATGATAACCAGATTCACGAGGAATCGTATATCTTAGCTAGCTTTAAATATAGATTTTTGTTAAGTAAGTCGGAATAAATAGCGCACCCGAACTAAGAAAAAGTTCGCGATATCATATACCTATCTCTTATACATAAGTCACAATAAGATTTAGTTACCTAACCTAGTACACCTATAACGTTTTTATGTATTTATTCGCTATTTGTTTATATATTTTCATTAATAAAAAGTGTTAAAAATACGAGGGAAATTTAAATTCACAAAACGCAACGCTATTGGTCAAATCGAATCGTGAAATCAAAGTCCGTGTTCAGTTTTTCCACAAAAGCGAAGATACTGAGTATATTTATAGTTTTGTGATTGTATTGAAGTTTTATCATTATTTGTTAGTGTAATTAGTAAAATAATGTACTCTAAAAATGCAGATTGGGTGTGATCGGTCGAGTATGTTCGGCCAGATCAGCCTATGATAAGTGACTACCAAATAATTTGGCTAAATACAACTGTTATATAAGACAATATTTTATAGTAGTACGACAAAGTGACAGTACTGTTCCTGATAGTATGTACAGTACAATCCCAAGACAACGGCGACCATCGAGATCTATGGCAATCTATCGATGGTCGTGACTGTCATGCCGGCCTGTAAGCCAATTAGCAGCTGGATATATATTGGCTGATCCCGAAATGTGACATACCAAAAGACAGAGTCTATGATGAGTTTATCAGCATGTGTATGGTGGTTGCGATCCAGTCGGGTACAGATACCCTACTATCTCGCTTGATTACTGGTTATACAACGGCTGATCCCGGAACTCGACACGATTAAGTATGCCAATTTAGCAGGTGTTAAACCTCGTGTATGGGGGTCGCGGTCCAGTCGGACAGTTGTCTTAACCGACCCACCAAAAAAGCTTTCTTCCCTTAGTAAGGTTCAACAGGATACTTTTATATTAAATAGGAAATAAACATGTTAAAATATTTTATTGTGCCTTAACGCTTCAGGTGCTTTTAAAGCAGTGATATGAATAATTTAAAAATCTGTCGCCAAGCACTTATATTTGTGTTCCGGCAGCTGCACTTGAGAGCCAATTCCTCCACTAAGCTCAGCGAGTCACCATCTTGAGCCTAATCGTCAGGAGAGGTTGTAACCAAACGCTACAATTATAAACATTACAAAAATTGTGATATGATCGTAAAAAAATAGTTTATAAGAAATACATGCCTTGATCGATCTTCAGGGTTTCCTCGTCATCGTCCGCGTCGTGTGCATCATCATCGACTACTACATCATCACAGACATCGTCAACGGCTGCCGATTCATCAACAAGATCTTTTGTCAAAGCGGCAAGGTTGAAATTCCTCATCACGTGACTGGAGTCTTTCGTGTTGCATTGTTCGTCGAACGCGTTCGCGACCGTCGATAGATAATAAGTGGGTTTAACCGTTTTGTTTTGGACGGACAGCTCGACCGATGTTGGTGTCGTAGCATTAACAGTAGTCACCATTACTGACTGAAATAAGAAACAAACATTTATTCTATACAAGATTGTTTTTTGTTTGTTTGTTTAAACGCACAAATTTCTGGAACTACCAGTCAAATTTGAAACCTTCTTGTGTATTTTATATAGCCTATTTATCTAGGAAGGTTATAGGCTATATAAAATCAATCAGTAGCAATCAGTAGGCTAATAATTATCATATGTATGAGACAAGCATGTACAATCCAAATTTAACGCGGGTGAATCCGCAGGGCACAGTTACTATTTAACATAACCGAATTCGGTGTTAATTTGTGGCCGTAGTTGATAGCGCGTGAATCTCAGAAGTGGGAGTGACTCAAGCTCAGTTCAAGTCAAGTTTCAACTTATGGGCTGTATAGTTAAGCAGGCGAGCTCTAGAAAATGTTGTACAATCAGCCAAATAAATGTATGCATAAGAATATTAAATCAGAACAAAAAATGGACCCTAGCATATTTGTAATACAAGTGTACAGACAAATCTATATTAATAAATGTGTAGGTCTGTCTGTACATTATATTTGTGTTTTCTAATCTTCCTAATAGACATCTATTGTTCTGTCTGTAGTGTCTGTCTGCTGTTTTATGTCCAAATTTAACTAGAAAATGGCTTGACTTATTCTTATATAATGGAAGCTCATATAATTCTTTAATTGATAAAATATTAGAAATGTCAATAATACTTTTAGAAATAATAAAAGATTAACAAAATACATTTTAATTATCAACCGGTTTGGATGAAATTTTGTACACGGAAAGTATGTGTCATTCCTCAATTGATAGAATATATGATTTGTCAATAATATGAGTAAACATTAAATTAGGAGACGTAAATGATTACTGTGTGTCAAAAAACGCGTGTTGAGTCGCTGGCGCCACTACTTTTGCAACAAACTCAAAGTGTTTTCAAACGAGATAATTTGATTACGATTGCCAGCGAAGAGCCAAGGAAACCTCCTTTTACCTAATTAATTACCTTTTTGTCGTTGATATTACTGCTATTACTGCAGGATTTTAATCCGGTGAGTCCGTCAACTCTCAACAAGAAATCCGGCGGCAACGGTTGCAGTTTCGACGCAGGCAACACCACTCTCTTCGACAACTTCTTAATAATGACGGCATCTGATTTGTCAACCTGTTTAGATTTAACATCCATTTCGTACGTGTCGTATGAAATATGATGGTGTTGTAGTGATGTTTTGAATTGTCTTAAAATTTCCGATTTCACTGATTGTAAACTGCAATTAATTATGAATACATTTTTAACCAGAAACTTAAAGTAGAACACTTATATTTATCTTTGGTACACCAGGTAATAGTACACTATTTGTCATAACATACTACTGTTACGATATGAGTAAAAATAAACAAAATACTATTCTCAAAATATCTGGGAACGTTTAGGATCTACCCGAAATCGTCGGGTGTGTATTTGTATGTATGATACACACATTCAAAGCTTATCAGTCCGATTGCGTAATCCAACAAACAATGGTCTAAATATAGAACACTTCCCCTTTTAAACGATGTTATAAGTTCAAGGCCTTTCTAGTGATTTCAACTCTTCTTAGATTTTGGTATGTAAGCGAGCCTTGTTTCGAGCCAGGTCTGCGGCCGAGTGCCTTAAGATATCTTAAGGATACTATAAGATACTTAAGGATACTTACAATCAGGTACAGAGCCGTCAATTCGCCGAGCTATAATAAAAAAAGTCTCAATAGCAGCCATAAAAGCACGCTTTGGTATGAAGCGTTCCGAGATCAGTCGGTGTATATCCAGCTACCGAGAGGCGTGCAGGCCGGCATGACAGTAACAACCGTAGATGTAATGCCGATCTCTCGGTTGTCATAGTTGACTTTGGATTGTACTGTGCTCACCATCACTCCCAATACCGTTGCTTTATTGTGCTACAATAAAAAAGTAGCCTCCCCGCTCAACCGCGTTATCCTCGCGCTGTAATGACACCGGAATTATTTACACATCATATATGTAGTACCTATTTAGTCAGATTTTTATATATAGGATATAGTATCCTAAATACATATATATATTTATTTACTAATCTTGGGTATTTTTGTAGTAGAACTTTGACCTGACTCACGTTACTGAAAACAAACTTCTGACTCAAATCACTTCACACCTACTATCTGGCAACAGATATCAACAAATATAAAATCTTACAACACGGTGCCATTATTCCAAACAAGAAGATATACTATTTAATCTACACAAATAATAAAATTGAAGTGTCTGTTTGTAATGTCAAAATAACAGCTTTTTAGTAAATGCATATGTAAGTATATACAGTACTTATAACAAACAAACATTCCTACAGCCAAAACACGTCCACTGCTAGACATAGGCTTCCCTGAAAGATCGCCACAACGACTGTCCCTGCGATGTTTGCATCCAGCGGGTTCTCGCAACCTTCACTAGGTCGTCGGACTACCTTGTGGTTGGTCTGCCCACACTGCGTGTTCCGGTTCGTGGCCGCCACTCGAGAACTATACTTCCTACTTACCAAAGTGTAAATGATCCTTTAGTGATGAAATGCTTAGAACTAGACGAATACGACCCCGTGTTTTTTTACTTATTTATTTAACGTTTTGCCACAAAGTCACCTGATGTTAAGTGACACACAAGATAGTAACTCGCTAAGTTTAGTGGGAGGACTAGTTCTCAAGTGTAACTCCCGGAAAAGCAACTACAGGTGCTTGGCTTCAGATTCCTCATTTTGAGATTGGTAACTAGCCAAGTATTCGTAGAACAAATTCAATCAACTCTAGAACTCGCGTCTCCTATTAATAATTATGTTCTGTATTAACAGGCGTCGTAGCGCAATGGTATTAAGCCCTACCATTGAACCTAGAGGACGCGGGTTGATCCTTGCACATAGGCGACTTTTGTGTTATAAGCATAATTGTCAGTTGTGTGTTCGGCTGTTAAATACCTATATATGTATTTATACGAGCAGCTGTTTGGTTACAGAGTAAAAAGTGTTAAATTAAAAAGTATTTCTCACCTCGTTTTCATCTCATCGTATTCTGAACAAGTATTGTAACATTTCTTGCATATAAAATTTGTATGAATGGTGCTTACTTTCAATGGCTTCTCTACGATTTCACTAACGATTTCGTGCAATTTGTTACCTGACTGAAATATATTCTAAAAAAAATCGTATGTATGTACTTAAGATAATGATTTATACGACATTTAATTTGATTAAAATAACATTTATTTATACATCAATAAAAAAAAATTACGCTATTCAAAAAAAAGTCAGCTATAATGATTTCACGTTATTAGCATTGGCTAAGTCATCATGCCGCATTTTCGAATACTAAACTTTTTTGACACTGAATACAAATGTTTTTTTTTTTATCAAATAGAAAGAAATAATACTGAGCCGTGCATTCAGCGACTCAGCTAAGGAACTAAATCTTGAATTATCAGCTTTCGGTTTAGAGAGGAAAAATTGTAATGCGACCCACCACTTGATGGCACAACACACAATATTTTCGACAACTTCGTCACATAGGTGTTATATTTTCAATGTGTTACTTACGTTTTCGCCAAAGAGATTTATTAAATTCCTCTGAGATACACCCATTTGAATGTTGCAAATAAAACAATTGGTCATCCTAAAAAAATATAATATAAAAAGTTTTCAAATGTTTCAATTCAGTATTATAGTTAGAGTCCTGACTTCAATATAGATAATCTATATTAATACTATAAAGCTCAAGAGATTGTTTGTTTGTTTAAATGCGCTAATCATTGGAACTACCAGTCGGATTGAAAAATTCTTTGTATTTTATAGCCTGTTTATTGAGGAAGGATATAGGCTATATAACTTCACTCTAGGACTATAAGAAATGGAGCAGTAACCATACACGTCAGCACAAGCAGTCTGGCAAGCTGTTGGCAAGTACGGGAAGTGAGAACAGTGATATGCTACATGTGTGCGTTGGTACTGAGGTGGAGAGTTGGTTTAATAAATTTAACACAGTTGAAACCGTTGGACACAGCTAGTAACTACAATGAATCCAGGTAAAACATACATTAATAATCTTCTTCAGTTTAATATGTATCTAGATCAACTACTCTATAATCTTTTTAGCTTGAAACTTATCAATTTTTACTTATTGTCCCAATCAATTAGTTATAACAAACAGTGTCAATTAATGTACATTTTTATTTAATCACACACTTTTTTTAAAAATTACTTGATTTTTAGGTGTCCTCATAATATAAAATAACAAGAGAGCTAGGGCACAGAGAAATCTCTAAAAAGAGTTCACTTAACTTAGGGTCGCCAAACTGGTGAAATACCTTTATCCTAAAGAAGTTCATTGTTAAATAACTTTGTGTTGTGTTCCAGCGGTGAGTAGGGTTTACAAAGCTCCTAAGAGAAGTGGAGCTTCAAAGTTGGTTATGCGCTAATGATAGCAGCCCTAGTATTACAAGCATCCATAGAGCTACAGTAACTGCTTACCATCAGGTGGGTCATAAACATTTATTGCCATATCAGTTTTATAAAAAATACATATATTTCTCCTGCAAATACCTTCAATAATTAAGTAAAAAAGAAATTGTGCATAGCAAACAGGAGTGTAGGTACTACTTACACGGGTTTTCATAAGCAGAAATAAAATTATATTCTATTGTCTTAGATCTTTCAACCATCATCACTGCATTCTTTTTGAGTATATAATGTTAACTTATTTTACATCATTAAAATATGTGGAAAAAGTAAATAATTTAGTGAAAGATAGATATAAAAGATAGTGATATATTTTATTATAAATATTACTCTGTTTCCAAGCACATTCAATGTTAAGTTATATTAGCGGAAGATCGCCTCTTTAAGTGTGTTCTACTGTGTGTAATCATGGTGAGTGTGCCTAAGAGCTGATCAATCTAATTCCCTCCTCTCCTTTCCACAACAGAACTATACTTGCTGGGCTTCGGAATCACAGTTTTACTGTCTCCTCTATCTACTCTCATCTCGGTACGAACTAAAAAGTTCTGTATGTCTTATCTTTGTTGTACCGTGAAACTGTGGAACCATCTCCTGGCCAATGTGGTCCCTCCTTCTTATGACATCAGGTCCTTAAAACTAACGTGAAGAGATATTTATGCAGGCCGGCATGACAGCGGCGACCACCGATGGATTTCGATCTCTCGGTGGTCGCCGTTGTATTTGAAAAGTACTGTGCTTACCATCAGGGACAGTACAGTCAATGAGCTAAGCTAATATAAAAAAAATATCCTAGCTTCTTATAGGTACCAATATATATATATAATAATTATAGGAACCACACTAAGGATTAAAATGAAATGAAATTTTATCAAAATATTCATGATTATATAATGTTCAATTTATCTGTTTAGGATGCATAAAGAACATAAATGTTTGTATTAGTTTATTACTGCAAAATTATATATTCTCGATGATAATAGCATACAATCAACAAGTTAAATTATCCGCTTGATGTTATCACCTAACAATAAAAGAACACTACAAAAGATTCAAGGAAATACTGTAAAAAATAATACTTTCAATGCAATATTGAATACAGAAAATCTTCGATTCTGAATACGAAAATGCGCGGTATTTATGTATTCTATTCAAATTTACTACCACCACACGCATAAAACATCTTCCTTGATTTACCTTTATAATAAATATAATAAAATTATGGTAGCCATTTGTACATCTCTAAAGGCTATACAGAATCGCAGAAATAAAATAAAAAACTTCATAACGTGTTCCAAAGCATACCTTTAAGTTTTTCCTGGGGTGTTTTTATTGGTTTTTGAAGGTTTTCACTTTTGATCTGGATTAAGTTAACCCTTAAAAGTTGTCAGCAATGTTTCGAAGTACAAGCAGCCACCATTATATTTTGAATGACGTTGACGTTAGTCGTGTTGCCAATACTTTTTTTTAAATCTCTAACAGAAAACTAAATGTACTAAAATTCTAGATTATAACAATAAAATCAATCTGACTGGCTCACTTTTGATAGATAAAAACTAGCAAATAACCTCATCGATTTAAAAACGTGCATAGCATTTTGCTATACCTTTGAAAAATTGCATCCCTAAAAACATTAAACTCTTTTTTATCCTTAAATCTAGTGGTAAAACTCTTTAGCTGGTAACCATGCTGACTATAGACAAGACAGATGCCGACCATCAATAAAATTTTATATGTTTTTAATCATAGTGATTCGAGTCGTACTTTAAATAATTAATTGCAAAATTGACATTCCAAATTAGAACTCATTTTAATTGACAAAACTTGAATAGTTTTGCTTCCCATAGTCTACTTACTTAATAATTTAGATCATTTTTAATATAAAATTATAAGAATACTAGCTGAGCCTGCGCCTCCGCACGCGTTTACTAGTGTTACTACAGAATTATTGTTTATGAACATTTTTTAAAGGATCATGTAACTAAGGATTTAAACAAAAATATCAATATCTAACCAGTAGTTTTTGCGTGATGCGCACACAACGGCGAACCTCAATTATTTTATTTATATACATAGATTAATCAGAATAAAGCAAGAGTTTATTTATACTCTTAAAGATTTTTGATAATCTATGAAATCATATGTCAAATTTATAGCGAGAGATTTAAATATCACCATAGTTAAGACACTCACACGTGTTTAGTCTAATTCAAAATGTTCATTCTAAGTATAGTTATTTTCTATTCTAAGGGGTAATCATAAATAAATAATACGTTTCAGTCAACAACATAATTTATTTACTATACACAATTTACATTTTACTTGCGCCTTGACTGTAGCTCAACTACAAATTATTTTCCATTTCTTAATTATTACAATAATAAAAAAAGAATTGTAAAAGTGTACTTATTATTTACATTATCAACTTACGTACTCTTGCTGTTTGACTTTACACATTTTCTTTATAATTTCGATTACTTCCTGTGTAGTGTAATGATTTGAAAAGAAGTACCCATAGGAAGGAGCTATTTAGCTAAAATAGATTATTTGTGAAATTTTCATTTTGAGCAAATGTATTTTTTTTATCGATGACACGTCTAACTATATATGTTACTTAAAAAATGAATGTATGTAATTGAGAACTTAATTTTAGAAGAAAGGTATTGTTTGACGAGAATAATTTGCTAATCACTAACTAAATAAAAAGGTAGTAGGTACATACCAACCAGAATACAAGAATTTTAAGTTTTTTTCTTCCACCATTTTCAGTTTAATTACTAAATTCATAGAGGATATGTTTGCAGGTCATAGAGTTTCGAGTTATTGCAGGTGAGGGTGGATTAGATATAGTTATAATATATGTACGTACAGTCGTTGAAGAAAATGTTACAATCCGGTCATCGTTTGTTTGAAGTATTAGGAGTTTTTTTATATTTTAGTATCAAATTACTTTTCAGATTTATTGCATTTATTAAAACACATTATTTATATTTTTTTGTTTATGGATTCTCTACGATGCTAAGTAAGAAATATGAAGTATCACACCCTGACCACTGAGGCGGTTTTTCTTGGTTATTTGCGTGTCTACAGAAAGTCACAATGTGTTAACTTTTGATTAGGTTACTTTTATTGTCAAACAAATATATTTCTTAATAAACATAGTGGCAATCATTACTACTAAAATGTATTACTGTATATATCAGAAAATAGTTTAATTGGTAAGGAATTTTGTAAGATATCCAGTTTTTTTTTAATTTAACTTCACCGAAAGATCAGGTTCAATTTGGGATTCGAACCTATTATTATATCCACGTGACATTGCCATGATTTTGTATAAATACTCGTTGCCGTTTAAATAAGATGTCTTTTGAACGTATGTTGGCGATAATAATTGTTTTTTCAACAAAAGTTGAGATCCAAGATTGTAATATTTCGTGAACGTGTGGTGTAAGAAATGAAAGAATAGTTTGTTGTGTCGACATGTATTTAATGTAGAAGCTACAGGAATATCCAATGAAATAATAATAAACTAAAGAATAATTTTACAATAATTATATAAACCCACAAGTGGTATGTATGACAGAGTGATGCTGTATTACGTGTTACCTTCGTAAATCATTTTCCATTTTAATATTTATCGTCAGACATTAAAGGTGACATAACAAAACTATTTTTTTTTATATTCATATTTTTAATGTCATAAACAGAGTGTTAGAAGTATTTAGTAGAATAGTGTCAATCTGTCAGTTTTTCCAATTTTAAACGAGTTAAGAACTAATGGCCATTTTTATTAGTACTGGAATATAAAGATTTCATTACATATATATGTATAATATCTCAGTACATTTAACACAAAAAACATGAAAGCTATCACGACATCAAAATACTATGCTATACACTTAGTTATTTTTTCCATTCGAAAATATATCTAGAGTAAAAGATATGCATCTATTTATTTGATAATATTAATTTTTATGCTTTTTATTTTACTCGGCTATTTTTTTTATTATATCTGTACTTTTATGTTTAATTTGCCATAGCACTGCTTATGTTATAGAACCCAATTGAGTTGAATTTTAACATTAAAAAAAAATTACATGGTTTTTAAAATTAATTTATTTTTATTATTTTAGAAAGTATAAAATAGCCCAAACCAGTATTAATTTTTAATGGACGTATAAAACAGATAAAACATTATAAACAGTAGTATAGACAAATTAAAAAGTGGGTCACACACACACACCATACAAATATCTAAGCTTAAAACAAAAAATATATTAAAATTAGACAAAAAAAGTAACTGCGACCATGGTGTTTCAATTTCGCCGATACTAACCTTAATCTAAAATCCTTGTGCAAGGTTATAAATAAAGTTCAACTTCGACTTTTTTCACAATAATATTTTTTTCCAAATTTTTTTAGGAATAAATTTATAGAAAATTCACTTTACTGCGATATTTCATTCACTAATCCAATATAATTGACATTGCAATGACACTTACTACTATACGACTAATGAGTGCTAAACTAATTCTTACAGTTAGCTATCGTTTTGGTTCATAAACATTTGTAACGAGTAATTTCAAAGGAGAAGTTAATAGATAATAAAAAAAAGAAAAAAAAAAGCATGCAAAACTCATAACAACGTATTGTGAATAAAAAAATCTTACAACTTTTTATATCAATATATCTACGAATATTGTCAACTGTCGCTCTGAAAAAAAAATGCATTATAGTGAACAGAAAAAATCCAAGAAAGGGATAGGGAATATTTTTTAAATCAACATCTACGCTATTCACTAATTTTCTAAAAGCACTTAGAAGTACCATCTTTAAACCTCAAAAAGTACACGTTTAAAGTGCTTGAAAATGGTACCTAAACCATAATATACTATTATCTACAAATAGACAAATAAAAAAATGGGAATATATCTTAAAACAAAACCTAAGCTGCTACTTCTCACAAAATAAAAAAATGCACGACGCATTCAAGGGAGCATTTTGCCCCTAAAATAAAAGATACCAAACAAAAAAAAAAACAAACAAACAAATAAATGGAATTATGTGTTAATCAATAGTAAAATGAAATTTGTTACTGTGTCTAAATTATTATATTAAAGAAACTAACTGTTAATGTCTTTATAAGAGTGATATAAATCACAAATTGTAAAAATAAGGAATTATAACGATATTGCCTTTGTCAAAAAATATACAGTAGTTCTTTTTATATTTAGCTTCGCAAAGTTACTTCCATATTTTGTTATTACGTCAAACACTGATATATATTTTTCGTCATACAAAGGCAATGATCCCCCCCCAAAGCCCCCCCGCCCCCCAACACTCGTAGTGGTGTGCCTGTGTGTATCTGTGTGTTGCCGTCCGTCTTGATATGTGTGAGTGTATATGCCCCGCCGCTTCGCCGTTAACTAGAAGCAAATAGTTTTATGTGAGTTCGCATGTAATGATTATATTGTCACTTCTAGACCGGAAAATGTAAATATATTTAGCTTAACATATTATATATGCAATATGTAGTATTGAGTATATAAAAGTAAAAAAAAATGTATGCATGTAATAGTAAAGTAATATGTTACCATGTAATAAGTTAAAATTATTTCACTTTCTGGTCAAAATGCGATAAAATGTTTTCAACTGATCCATTGTTAGATATGTAAGAAAAAAAAGAAATTAAATATTTTACTTGTAGGAATAAAATTAAAAAAATAAAATAAAAAGAAAAATGCAATATAAAAAAAAAAAGCAATTGAGCGAGTTTATGGCTTGTGTCGCCCTGCTGTTGGTATTGTGGAAAAGACATGTATTTATACTGTAATTTCGTTAAAAGTTAATATACTTACTATAAGATTATTTGTCGCAATGATATGTATTGTATAAGCATTATTAATCTCATTAAAAATATTTTGGGTCGACCCAATATTATATGACATCAATTTACTTATTGTACACAATTATGATATTTATTTTTCTTTTGTAAAATACATTATAGAATAAATTGACATATTATTTTACAAAATTGAGAAAAAAAATTATTGCAAACCGAGCATAGCTTTTTGTTTATGAACTTCATTTATCAATAGTTATAAACGTTGGTGTATAAATCTAACACGTCCACTCGAATGTGTTGGGTTACCGTCCAATTACTGGATTTCGATTTCATTGGCCATCGCCCTTTTAGAGGAGGTCAAGCTTGCCCTGAAAAATGACCGTAGATACAATAATGGTATTAAGTAAACTATATTGACCAATCCATACAGATTTTAAGAGACAATGTGGTCTAAGATGGTAATAGAACGGTAATATCGATTGTCTATTCAATCTGTATGATACCCCTTGTAAATAACTTGTAAGTCACCAACGCTATGTGTCAACTTCTGAATCGGTCGCTCAACGTAAACATGGTCTAACCCACATTTTTATATTATTTAAGTACGGAAAATAACATAATTATAGTTTTTTTTAAATTAAATATAGGTACCACCCTAATTTTACACTTCAACGTAGCAATGGTTTTGCATAACACGTGAATTAGGCCACTATTCCATCGACACTCGATTTAAAAATGACTCTAATACAATCAGGGACGGATTTAGGAGAGAGCAAAAGGGGCCCCTTTCTCAGCCCCATTGGCTATCCAAAATATATTCTTAATTAAGAAAAAAATAACACCCGTGCTAAGAAAGAAGATATGACTAAATAAACGATTATCTTATTTCAAAGCATATTCATAATTCATATTCAAATTTATCCTTACTTTAAATCCGGCCCTGAAAATAATAATCTATGCTCGATTTAACGCTACATAATTATGTACTTATTGTCTAGAGATTCATACCGACAGCACTTACGTAAACAAATGATTAAAACGTTATTTGAGAAATTCACAGGCTATTAAAAGTATTATTATGCAAAAAGCTGCACGATTTTTTTTCTAATTTTTGCTCATCCAATTTTTTTTGTTTCGTAACTTTGCAACACCTTCTTCCGAGAAGAGCGACTGCATATTCCGCAAAGTGTTTCCATCGTATGTTTAGTGGGTGGACATTTTTGAGGAATCATGACTCAGTAACTTACAAAAAAATAACACTTTGAACTGACTAGAAATTTGGTAATTAGATATCCAACTGCACCGTATTTGTACAAGAACCTGCATATGTGAATTCGAGGTTTCGAAATTCCTGTAAAATTTACAAACTACAGGAACGCGAACGTTTACGTAAGAGCCGCCGCCATAATTGTATAAATTGACACATGTCACTTCGGCTGTCACTTTGACAGTTACGTCATTCTTATTGACTTTGTAATTTACGAATCGTAAAGGTTGATTGCATAATAAAACTCATCAACAAACGTTCCAACGATAACATGTTGCGAAATTCTTAACAAATATTTAGAATTTATAAAGTTATTAACGATATATTTTAAAACTTTGGCTTAAACTTTGGCTTAGGATAAAAATAATTTATTTTAATAAATTGTTATGATTCGTAAATACGGGTAACAAACCTTGACAATACAATAATTGAAACGATTATATAATTAATAATTAACTCATTTGTACATTGTAGACCAAATAATGCTGAAATAATTAACGGTTCCACCTGAAATATGTGGTTAGGTAAGAACTTTCTTTAAAACTGTAATATACACGCGTTAGAAGTTACATATATTTCTTTGTATAGTCACACTCAATGTTATGATGTAAGCTGTAAGGTATAACATCGAGTATGACCACCTTCACTACAATAAAACAATAAGTTTAACTGGCAACATAATGGTGTGCACATTTAGGTATTACGATGTGCACACGCATCGTAAAAATTCACTTTCATAATGCGCCTTAAGAAATAATATAACTCCAAAAACAGTTGTATCTGGTTTTACTAACATATAGTAAATTATATTTTATACAGTGACTTTTCAAAATTCATAACAAAAATGGCAAGACTTTAGAGTAGTTATTTTTTTACAAGTTTTATACGTTATATATATAAAATACTATATTTTTATCATGTCAGTTATATATGAAAACAAAATATTTCGCAACACCGGTGGCAAATATATTGACCATGTTTTGACGAATAGAAAATATAGCCGAGGGTGTTTCATTGTATTTATATTACTAAATGCTCGATGTAATGATTAGACTGGTAGTAAATTACCAGTAACTAATTAGAGTACTAAAATAACTGCTACCGCCCACGAATGGTTTACTTTCACTAGTACCTAACAAGATAACCAACGGCTAAGTTAAAAACGATTTACTATGACAAATACTTCATCAGAACGCAATCCAACTGCACATCTATACTCAACCATTCAGCAGGGAAAATAAATTGTAACAACTTAACAACTTAAAATTCCATAGACAAACGCTAAGAAAAAAACTAGCGACATAAAAATCGAACAATATGACAGATCTATATATACGATGTCTGTAATAGAATGTAGATCTCTTTAAGTAATTGGCCCAATTACGAAAAATCAGGAGGATACAAGATATTGTTACTTTTAGGATGGTAAGCAGATTTTTTTTTAACATTTTTTTATTAATACAGTACGAATTATTTTTAACGTTCGATATGTTCAGAATAAATAAATTCATTACCATATTATTAACAGGAATCGTTTTAACTAATGTTAATTAAGTACTGATTTCCGTTCAATCGCGGTTTACTAAATCGACAATCTCGAAGGAGCTTTTGACGGGATCTTAGTCCGTCTACTACAAATATCACGATTTATTCATAAGCTGGTATTTTTTGTAATAATAGTTAGGTTATTGAGCACAACTGAAGTGGATTGGATATAATAGCACGGGCCATGATTTATAACATCAAAACTTCCTGCAAAGTTTTAACACGAGCGCCACCATTTTTTTTATAACCCTGAACTCGTGAAATCGATATCGAAACACTCACCCACTTGATAATGGCAGCAATAATACTCAAAACCGCCAAAGTGGGAAAAAGAAGAAGATAATTCCAAACAATTATGTAAATATATATGCTTAAAAAAGCGTTTCGTTTTGCGTTAATGTCCATTTTGCCTATCATCCCGCTATGACGTCAATATTCAGTTTGTTCATTAAAATTGTAATTGTTTTATTACTATTATTATTTTGATTTTATTATTGCAATTTATGTATCTATTTTCTTATCTCAAGAAGTATTTATTTATTTTAATATCGAGGTAATTTTCAGCTTGCAGTATAGTTGTCCTTGTTCCACACACGTAAATGTATTAGTGTCCGATAGGTGGCGCTTTAGTCGTTATGAAAAAGAGCCTTTGACAATAATTAAGCTAAAAATTATTAGACAACCTCTTCAGATACATTTTTTAAGGATGTTAATTTTTATATTAAATTCCAAAATATACGTTTTTATAAGAATAGTTGTTTATTTTTGATAGATATATATATACATATTTTATTATCATAATATAAAGAGCTTTATATTTACAAAGTTTGACAATCGTTTTTTTCGTGATTAATTATTCTACTTTTTTTAAATAATATACTTATTATGTCCAGAATAAAAAGTTGCTAGATTGCGTATATGTTTGTTTTATTATAAAAAGACGTCCGTCCGTGTTATTTAAATGCAATTTTCTTTACGTTCATAAAAATATTGTACAGAAGCTTCGAGTAGTTCTAGTAAATTTTCATAAGTACAATCTAAATATATTTTGTAAATTTATTCTAAAACGCTAATAGATATATATAAAAAAACAACATACCATTTTGACTAGATAAAAATACAGGAACAGCAAATTGAAATTATTAAGCCGTCAAAATAAGTATAAATGCAAAAATCATCTGGAAATATTTCGTGTTATTTATTTTCCGCTTTATTTCTCACAAAACATTTTTTCTCAAGCAACAGCTATTTTAATCAAAAACTAAGTGTATCTTCATTTGACAATGAAAGCTTGAGATTCAATTTTCTAGACGGATAATTATTATATCACTCATTGACAAACAAAGTAACGCAAAAATGTAATTTTTCGTTATGTAAATAGTAATTGAAATAACATTAACCTGAGAAAAAGTTTTTTTTTTACGTAAACGTATACCAAATTTCTACTTAATAAATAAAAAAATTAGTTACGTTATTTGCTATTTAGGGATTACTTATTTACACGCCATTTAGAAACTTTATTGGTAAATTCCTACAAATGAAATTAGTATTTTAATAACTAATGACTAGTGCAGTACTAGTGTACATTATGTGAAATAAGATTATTTCAAAAACAACGTCAAAGTTTAGAGTTAAATATTTATCGTCAATCGCCATTAAAAACCTGATATTCAAATACAGCTCTGATAACTCCCATATAACCAGATGACACTGGTCAATACCGAGACGTCGGAAACTGATATTGATATGGGACCTTCTAAGTCTTCAAACCAACAAAAGTGAACCAACAAACGACCCAGAAGACTCGCTGAACTGTGGTCAGTGCAGCCCTCTACCGTACCGAAAATCGAGATCGTTACGAGGCAACTCACTAAAACTTTTGTCGTGATTGGGTCACGATCCTCAGCATTTACGTTACCCATCCGGAGAGAGAAAGACTAGTCTTTAATTTAAAAACAAAGATACTTTTGCAAAGCTATCCGACTGTTTAATAGCGAGACTTAGAGATACGCAAGGCGATCACAGAAATTGGAAAATTTCATTTTATTTAATGGAAAATTCGTAATATGTACTTACCAGACATAATGTACCAAACATAATCTGAATTTGCCATTTTGAACACGATATATAACGATTTTTCGTATTGCTTTGCCCTTGCGAAATATGTACCTAAATTATGGTCCTAGACTTGTTGCGTCTAACGGCCATCGATGGACAAGAGAGAAACTCTTCGAGGACAGTATGGTGACGATTGTTTTTCTTCAAATATCGAACGTCCGTCTTCGTGTCTAAAGTCGTCGCCAATCACAGGCGCGAAGTAAGCGTCACCTTATCTCTGGTCCCGTGTATTCACCAATAAGATGTCAGCATTACTATCAATTATTAGTTATTCAAAGATAAAAAATCTGAAATTGTAACCCAAGTGAAAACAAAACCATACCAGGAGGATAAATTGAGTTGAAATTATGCACAACTGGGAGAGTATTGAGTTTTTTTGTGTAAAATCTTACTCCTCAGCCGCGAACGCAAATAGATTATTTCCGTTAACTCATAGACTACAAATAGTTAAGGAATATCACACGAACAAACACTAACAACGAAGTTACCATTTAAAAAAAAAAAACGAATATTTTTTTAGGCCAACAAAAAGGCAAAGGCAAAGGCAATAAATAAGAGTTTATAAAAAGACCTTTTTCTCAATGTACGCATCATGCAACATAACCGACATGTTTTTTAAGATGTTGAAAAAAAAATACAATAAAAGATTTTAAGTTTAAGTACATGTATGTACTATTTAATAGAAGTAATTTTGAATACAATCTAATATTGTTATGGTATTAACTTTAATTGTTTCAAGTAAACAAACAAACATGAACTCAGTAGTACTAACATCAGAAGAATGACACTGACATCTACATTTTTTTTAATTTGGCTTCTACCTATGTAGGCAATTTCACCAATATCAAGTGGGATAAATACATGTTTTAGAGTTTACTTGTTAATTGTTCGGAGTACTACAGAATAATCTACAATCAAAACACATAATGAAACAACACAAAACAGTCACAAAATAAACAATATTGTGTTATGGGACATAAACGTTTAATTATACTGTTTTCGTGACGTCCATAATTAAAAATGTATAGGTACATAGTGTGCATTGGCGCCCGATAGTAACTATTTAGGTCACGCACAAATAAAAAGAATATCAGGAATCCCATACATTTGGAAAGTATCAAAATCACTAAAATACAATATCTTTATTTTTACAACTACATAACCTTAACTATGCATAATAAATAATTATTGTGCATAAATAATTATAATCTACAGAAGATTAATTTTTAACCGAGGCAAGCGTCATTTCCTTTGCCACAAGCATTGCTTTGTTTCCACAGAAGAAAAATAACCTAGTACATTTTAAAACATATATCAAAACCGCCTCAGTTAAAAAAACATCTTGCAAGTCAGCAATTATATAACAAACGATCACTCCTACGATAAAAAAAGATCAAACCAGCAACTATTATAATTTTTTAAATTTCAAAATCTTATTTTCAACATTCAATAAGCTGGTAACATTGTCATCTTTATCTTTGGCTCATTAGGGTAAAGAGAAACATTTAAAAGAAACAAGAAACGACTGCACTCAATCAATGTTGCCAACCTAAAAAATCCTGTTATACCGACATAACATTGGTCCGACGTCCTATTCACGCAATTTTACATGTCTTTTTTTAAACCACATTTATAATATAATATATATAAGGTTTTTTAATATATATTTCTATATATATGTAATTTATACACAATTATATATAACTATGAATACGTTGAACATTTCTTACTAGTATTCTTGCTCGTCGACACCGTTGTTTTGGCCTTGCCGTTGATTCTGGTCGGACTTCTGTGGGCCCTTGCCCTGGCCGATTTGTCGGGACGAGGAGAAGCACAGTTTCATAACGAACGGGAATTTTGCACCTGAAAAAAAGATTGTATGTGTTGTAGATTTTAAGCACAATCACGCCTATTATTAAATGCGACGAAGTATTCGAAAATGACACGTTAAGTCTAGAATAAAAACTCGAGCGCAGCTGACGACGCTGATAGAAGCTCAGTGAGAAATTTGCAGGCTTGTACCAAACTGGTTAGAGCCCACCATGCACTTAGTTATAAACACGTCACGGTGATACTCCTTTGGTTTCTAACATTTCGGGATTAGTCAGTGTATATCGGGTAAATCCAACTGCCAGTCTTTACAGGCTGGCATGGTTTCATTGTATCCTGCTTACGTCTGATGGTCAGAGCAGACAATTTGCAGTGCTCCTATAAAAAAAAAACAAATTTGAACTTGATAACCAGAGAGCATACCCAGCAGGCAAGTATTGGAAAACGTCTAAATACCTCCAATTTAGTGAATTTCTATGACGCTTAACACATTCAGTTGTACAAAACTAAATAACAACGGTGATCGTCGCAGAAAGAACGTCGACAATCGACATCGTAATACCGACGTACAAAAACCACTACGAGAACCTCTAAGTAAGATATATACGAAATGAACGATCGTAAAAGAGGAGGCGCTGAATTAGGCCACCATTACGAGTTTATGCCATTGATTGTTATTTTCGCAATCCTTGAAGTGTCTTTAACCAAATAATAAATTCCTGGAGTTTTTTTTATTTTATCAGTTAGGTCGCATGTACTAAATAAAATGTATTCCTTCGGTCCAACCCAAAACATATATTACTAGTAACCAGATTTTTTAACATTGATTGTTCGTCGATTGGTCTTTTTAAAATCTTGTGAGAGGCAACAATGATGAAAAAAAGTGCGAATAAATAATATATCGATTGAGAAACGGAGGAAAATTTCACGTCTTTTCCTACTATGGTGAAAAATCATCATGACAAAGGACTCCCTTAAATCAAATAGACCAGTAAGTACTCATAAATGTGAAAACTATCTTGGCAATACATAGACATATTATTTGCACTGTAAACATACATTTAAAGTCCAAGTTGATACAATAGTTACTAGGATAATAAATACACTATTGTTTCCTTTAATTTATGACTATTTACAACAAAATAAGACGGTATACAGTGGTGACGGTACCTGGATGCTGTATGGTGGCGTGGTTGCAAGCCATGATCGCCATCACGGACTGCGAGATGTTTTGGAACTCCATTAAACCGGACGACGATCTGAAAAGACACAGTAGACTAGTTTTAAACCAAAAGCAATCGATTACTGAAATTCATTACCTCATTAGTCAGTCCTACCTACACATTATACGATGAAATCTATGTGGTAACATTTCTCACCTTTCACTTTTCAGCGGGAATTTAGAGATAGTGTGAGGCGGCGTCACTCCGTAGTCCTTAAAGACCTGCAAAAGCTGGTCATCGGACACGTCGGGGGGCGTGTTGAAGAAGTGGAGAACCTGAAATCCAGAACAAAGTTTGTACATTATCTGTGGCTTATATATATATGTCACTGAAATGTTTAGGGTGGGGGAAATTTCCTCGTTTACGATCTTATGTTAAAAATCTGTCGTGAATAACATCCCTGAGTATATCGTCACCTACATCTTAACTTAAATCTTTTAAGGATAACGGTAATATTTGACTGACGAAGGCGTTACTTTGTGGAAATCCATCGTAAATAATTATCCGAAATTCCTTTGCTACTTCCGCTTGCATTAGATGAATAATAAACTACTATTATCAGCAATTAATAACAGTAATATAATAATCCTCTAGTCAGCACACTTTGCAAATACACTTTTTTATGTTACAACCGGTTGTTTCGAATAGTAGACATAATGAAGAGAAGAAATAGGAGGAGCAGAGATTTGCGACTTTAATTACACCTGGACGAAGACAAGCATTTTGTTTAGGTAAAATAATATGTTTTTCGAAGGCCAGTTTGAGAGTCACATACCTTTGATGGTGGCTGTATTCTGTTCTTATGGATGGAAGCCGGTGTGAGGAATCGATTATTCTTATTACCCACGTAATCCTTGAACGAGGGGCTTTTGTCCCTTAGTGGGTAGGGGTTCATCACCTCCGAGAGGTAAGCTTGCTTGGAGAATCTGGAATAGAGTTGCAACTTGTTTTGGCAGTTTATAACTAGTATCTTGTAAACTGAATTATAACTAATTATAATTCGTTTTTTTTTGTTATAGTCAAAATGTAAAAACAGGTGAATTTTTAATCCTGTATATTCGTGATGAACAATTGTTGTTTAATGTTGATCTGATTTATAGACCCTCAAATTAAAAATCATTCATCAAGAATCTACCAGTGGGTTTCGACAACTGCATCGGAGATTACAATTTTTTTTTTGTAGGGTTATCCAATTAATCTTTTTAATAACATGGTTGCTTAACATCAGGTTTAAAAAATATATCGATAAGATAATATTAAAGTGAAATGTTTCTTAAGTTTATTTCTTCAATAGCTACATACGCCAAAGTTAAAGTGTAATCGCCAACGGTGACGTTGTTAAGATTCTGGACGCATCTCTCGACGGAGACACCGTCGCCCATCTGCACCATCGCCGTACCTTCTTTGGTTTTCAGGAATTTTATCTGAAAGCAAAGGAAGCTAACGTTGGATTCACGCACTTCCGTGGTCATTCTGGGCACTTATCTACATCAATATCGTAAAATTTATTGTATTGATCCTATGGTTATATTATACATACCAGACTAAATTGCTTAGAGAAATTGTACACTTGGATGATGGAATATCGTTATCATGTTGTAAAAGAGATGTTATTAGCTAGAATATGTTTTCTAAAGGTAATTAATTTAAATAGTACACTATTTAACCATAAACAAATACTTGTATGCTATTAATTGTCATACACTTATAACAGCTATTCAAGAGCAAATAAATTATTATTTTATTACAGTATGAAACTTTTACTTTTTTACAACAAAGAGTTTCAACCAGTCTTTTTTAAGCGTGACACAGTCAGCTTGCAAACTGTACAACAAATGTCTAATTACATTAAACAATATTACGACTTTCGGTAAAACTAATAATTGCCATGCGACTACTTTTAGGTTAAAAATGAATATTGCATTCACATACTCTGACAACGTTCCCATAAAGACAACATAAGTTGAAGAGTCGATCAGCGTTAATTGTCTGTGGATCGAGTCCGTACACCATCATGACTGCACCTTGCTGCGGCGGTCCACCCTGAGAATAGAAACAATAAGTGTTCAACTTGTCTTCAATATTCACTATCTCATCTTATTTTATTTCTTCTGCTACATAGCTTGTTAATGTAGAACACTAGTTTCTTCCTTGTTCGATGAGGTTTAACCCCTGTTTTAAAATATGAGTTAAGCATTTGTAGTTTCATAAAGATAAATCGTTCTTATATGAACTGGTTATTGTTTTTTTATAACAGCTCGGCACGTTGACTGTACTGTCCCTGATGGCAAGCACAGTATAATCCAAATACAACGGCGACCACGGAGAGATCGAAACCCATCGACGGCTGCCGCTGTCATGCCAGCTTGCATAAATATCTGAAGAGATACTATGCTTGAAGAATTATCCATAAATCGTCTCTCAATTTCCTTCCATATGGGTCTTGACAATTCATCTGTAGATGAAGAGGCCAAAATCTTTGTAACAATAACTTTATGTTGAGTATATTGGTTGGACGGAGACACTCCGAACACTCAAAGTACCTGGTTCTGGGGCTGCATCGATGGATGGTGCATCGGTGGTGGTGGAACGAATCCCTCTCCACCATAACCCTCTGGCCCATAGCCGCGGCCATCACGCTGTTGATAAAAAAATGGTTAATTTCTTTGTATATTTATACTCTGGCATGATATCCCATGCTATGCTTTATGTTACTGGCTTGTCTACGCTTATAGTGACAATTATTCTGATATTTAAATAAAACATAGTAATAATTGGTTAACTATGTCCGAATGATTTTACTTTTACAAATAAGTATATTGTTAAAGTCTAGTAGGAATAAACAAATTTTAGTTTTGATCCCAATGAAGGTCGGACATGTTGTAGAATGAACCTTTCTGGTAAGATAAGACAGCAAAAAATATCAAACGCAGAACAAGTCATTGTTGGGATTAAAAATGCGAATAAGTTTTAATAAAAATATTTAATTTAGCGGTCCTTCAAGCACAAATTGAAAAGTGCATGATGGTATCCGTATAGTTCTCGTAAATGCAACATTTAATTTAGACGGTTAATCATTATTATTGTTGTAATTAATACAAACAGTATGGATTATTATAAAAGTAATAGGTGTTTCAATACGGTGTCACTTTCAAATATGCGATATTATGCTGTAAACCAGTAATTGAACCTTCAATTTGGTTAATTAAAAGCTTTCCCATTCGTTTTACGATGGGTTTGTAATTTTTATTGCTTTTATACGAACACGCAATAAAACATCGAACACAGCTAATGGACGAAATTCGTAATTAAACACGGATACGACTATAACATAATATTGAACTGTGTTTGCAAATTGTGCACATAATAATATATATTTACAATTAATTTAGAACAATAGGATTATGCTAATTATTGCATCTTTTGGAATAAAGAAAAAAGAGATGGTCAAAATAAAGGGCAGAAGTATAATCATCATGAAAGGCTGCTCTAGTAATATTTCCTATACCATTCGATACATATGTTAATTATATTTGTCAGTATATTTGCTATTGCTTGCTGGCTAGCCATCTAACGAAAACCTGTCAGCAATGATCTGCTCAGTTTGGACGCTACACTTGAGTGCGCCTTGAGCAAAAATCTTCCTAGATATAGCGCTATACCATCTTCGGCCGCATCGTCAGTTAACATTACGTGTGCCTCTGAGGTGAAACAAACATCACAAATTTAAATACTGGCTGATAAAATCATCTTAATTCTATATGGGTAATATTTGTAATAGTTAACATCATTATCAGAAAATTATTTTTATTAGCGTGTACGGACACCGCGTCGATCGATGTGAGTTCGAATACATGCAATGAGTCTAAGCTTTCGGTTAATGAAAACATAGTGATGATACCATAGCTTTGTGGTAGGGCACTTTCTAACGCTCGCCGGACTAACTATCCTCAAGTTGAAAATCTGTCCCCAAGCACCAATAGGTGTGTTGCACTTGAGAGCTTGTCCCCCTAAGCTAAGCGTATTACCACTTAATATCTTGATGAGATTGTGACCAAACGCTAAAACATATAACGGATATAAAAAATCTCTTACTGGATGATGGGGAGGAGGCGGGCCATGTCTGTCCTTCATCAACCCTGGGGGCGGAGGCCCACCGCTACCGTAGTCCATGTCTGTAACACAAGTTTTTTTTTTTTAATAATCTGAAATTAACAAAGCTGCAAACAATTAAGATGTTCATTACATTACTAATACAGTAAAACAAAATATTGAAACACGAGGCGGACCTACCGCATATCGTTTAATTACACAAAACGCAACCGCAGCAAATACTAAAGATTTAAAGGAAATTATGTCATTTGATACTGAAATTTTTATTTATATCATTAGTATAAATAAGCCCCATAAAGTAAATCATTGCGAAGACCTTTTTGTATATAATAAACGATTTATGAAGACTCGTTTATCATTTTTATGATAGTAATCATTCAAGTTCATTACGGCATAATTACTTTTTATTACACCTCATTTTACATACATTGCCAAGCATATTATCGATTGATACAATGACTAAATATCGAGAATAGATCATTTGTTTAGGTTGTATATACAATAAGATATTAATTCTTTGTGACTCTTCGTGCTCTTGAGTTCTCACAAGGTACTGGATGGATATGAGCCTACAGTGACTGGTAATATTGAACATGGAAGAACTTACCCGATCCCTTCTTCAAGAGTAATTTCATCATACTGAATTTTAATCACGAACGTACCGTCCTGGATTATTAGTGACTTATTTATCACTATCGAATATAGAATAGAGGTTTTATTTTCACATTGCATAATCAGGTATAGTGTTTTAGTAAACTATACACTCATCATATTTTGTTTGTTTAAAATTAAAAATTCAGATTGGTTTCTCCAATACAATTGGGACCACACACAGTAAATTGTGTAAGCGACCGGATATATCTTCCAAGAGTTCTATATTACAGTGTTGATTGAACACCCCACTCAGTCTCTGGTCGGCTTTTTAAATCTTGTAATATTTTTTTAAAACAAACTAATCATATGACTTTAAGCCCCATGGCTTGTAAGCATTTATACAACAGTAATTTTTGTAATTTGAATTGAATTTTTGCACATCTGCATTTTTTAACTAAACCCAAATTGAAAATTAAATTTCCATTAGACTCGTAAATCAGTTTTTTATTTAGTTTGTTCATTAATTGCATTGCTGCGTTCTCCCTTGCAAAAGCGAAAAGTCGAAAACTATATCCCGAATTTTCATTCAGATTTTAAAGACTTTTACTGAAATCACTTGACATATCGCTATGACCAAGAATCATTCGTTTGAACCCGTAACGATTATAATAAATATAGGGAATTAATCTATACAGAGGAAGACATGCGAAGGAAGTTGTTAACATTTGAAATAAAAGTCGTGTGTGTTGATTGATATTCGTATTTATTCTTGTAAAGTGTGTGAAGTATGAATTACAATTTCGAATAATGAATTGATGATAGCTTCAATACAATATATAAATGAACAATAAAAAATAAATAGTCTTTATAATCTCATAAACAATGTAATTAGTATTCAAAATAAGCAATGTTTCCTAAATGTATTCAACAAAGAGTATAAAAAAGGATAACGAGAAATTTATATGTAAGATTTGGCTCTGGTTCAGTGAATTATATTTACAGTTCTAGTATAAACTAATCTAAAATGATCTTTGTTGTACATTATGTTTTAGTACCTAATCGATTCAGTATTCTTATTATTTCAAAGCATTTCATCTTTTCGGAGGAAATGTAATCAAAAATCAAGATTGAATGATTATGGATAGGTATTGAAATTAATTTGAACATACATGTCTGCAGACGCTTTACGTCGTAAAAACAAAAAGAGTAAAAATGTTTCCTGGAGAAAGATATATCATTTGAGATAATGTATGATGGATTTCAGGTGATTACAGAAAATAATAATTAGATTATAATAATTACAATTATTATAAATAATATGACACATTTATAAAGAGGATGTTTTTAAAAACTTAATATTACCTACTTTATGTTTTGAATAGATACATGTAATATTGTAATAACAAATTATTGCTTCCATTTTTAGAATAATTCATAATGAAATGGACAATTTGTATTGTTTAAAAGTAATTATTAATAACTATTATTATGTTAATGTTATGAAAAATTTTATTCTATTTTATAGTTCACTTTCAATGGTAATATATATTTTTTTACAGTTATCGTTAGGTATTTCATGCGAATCCAGTGTATCAAAGTGAAAGTCGTATATTTCAAAGGTTACCAGTATTAATAAAGAGGTAAGTATCTTAATAATTGTACATAATACATACTCACCATAAATTTTAAAAGGTTAATATCGATCTGAGAAAGCTCAGAAGGAGACAAGACACGTGCAGGTACAATTCTTCCGTGCGAAAGTAGCGACAGTATTCCCCATGATTCAATGGCAAAATAGAACACTCAATTACTAATAACTACATGGACAGTTGGACACTCTCGGTAAAACCATGCTAACATCTATACAGGTATGTAGAAACAAATACAAATAATCAAGGGCATCGCATCTATTATAACATTAATGAACATTCATAAATAGTAAACACCATTTCCTAATAATAATTTATGTACTTGATACACACCATTTTGCAAGTGATCGCTTGATTGCTGACTATGTTGGCTGCAGGTATCTTCGCTGCACGATCTGGTGGAAGCAGCTAACGATGTCGAAGGCGGATCTGTCGATATTCGATTTATTTTCTTTCGCATATCCCACTATCACCAGAAACGGTGATTTAGTAATTTTGAATTCAGTAATTTTGTTTTGTCCATCATTGTATATCAGTTTCGTATAGTTTCTGTGAACGTTTGTCGTGGACTTGATTTATGTTTGTTGTGTGGGTTTCTTTTGCTCGCACGGATGTATCAAATTCTGTTGATGATGTTGTTTGAAGGTGTTGCCAATTTGTGTATTTTCAGTCTCAAAATTTATGTTGATATATTCAAAAGTTTCTTATATTCAATACGTCGTTGTAGTTAAATTTCACAGTGTAGTATCAGATAATAAAAAATCCGCAACATAATAATGATGATCGACGCAATCAAATTTTTGTTTGTTCCAACGTTACAAAGTCCATCCAAAATGCATTTAACCGCGCTCTATATTGTGTACGGAAGCCATTACCGTGCCCGATAAAGAACCCACTCGGAGGGAATGTGGGCACAGTTAATAGTTTAAAAGCGTCCTTTCCAACTGGGTAATTGTATTACGAAAATAAACTAATAATATGTTATTGTATAGCCGGTATTTTATGCACAAATTTTATTACTGAGAACAAATCATGCAGTTTCTCAGAAAACTGATAGGTGTCTAATGCATATTGTCGCTGCACCTATGAAGTCCTCTAAATAAAGAAATTATTTTTTAGAAGAGTTAGAAAAGGTGTTTGTTTGTATAAAACTAACTAGCTCAGCTACCGTAACTGTTACTTATTTAAATAGTAATTTATTGAATGTCAGTAATGGATAATCCGATTATAATGACTTAAGATTCATTTATATTAAAGAGAAATAATAAGTAAAATTGCCGAGTCCATAATATGGATAGAGGTTTTGATATTACATCTGTTACAATAAAAACACTGCTTAATTGGTTTTGGTCGTCGATCAATAATTATTGATCGAAGGTTTTGGTTGTAATTTGATTAGCAAGTAAAGATGTTTTTGAACAGAACTTGCAGAAGTACTTAACAATGGAAGAAGATGTAAAGCCATGAGAGACATCAAAGGACGAGAAAACGTTAATCAGCTCAGAGAGAGCTAAGAGAGTTGTCAGAAAATATAAATACGAATAGTTAAATAGGTTTTGTCTGTAAAGCAAAAAAATTGATCTTTACGTATTAAAATCTAACCTTTTTAAAAAAAAATGTAAAATTAAATTATATAAACTTCCATGAACCAGAGTACACATTTTTTTTAAATATAACATAGTTTTTTCTTCACGAAAATTTTCTTCAAACATCACATAGCTATTTTATATCATACTACTTGTGCGGAGTTTTTCTAAAATAAAAGTAGCCTAAGTTATGCCTTATAATATCAGCTATCTGCTAGTGAAAGTCCCGTCAAAAACGGTCCAACCATTTCGGAGGAGATTACCCGGAAAAAATAGACAGACAGACAAAATGGATGTTTTGTAACGTGCATACTTTCATGTGCATTTAGTAAAAACCTGTTATTATGAAATTACAAACAGACACTTCAATTTTATTATACGCATAGGTAAACAAATATAAGACTGGCGAATCACTCTCAGAAACAATAGTGTCGAACACGACGGTAATAAAGAAACTGTTAAAATTCTGCGCAAATAAACAGACAAAGGTAATTTATTATTTCACAAAACCTTTTTATGTTTTTATGAGCATATATTACATTTACGTTTATACAGCACTTTGCAAATATTCTCTCACACCTGTACCCACGAGTTTCGCTTTAAAATGAATGGGCACTCGGTATGCACCTTTTTTCATATTACCACCCCGGCTCACAATGAATGTTCGTGTACAGTCAGATTCGCAGATGAGCAGGGAAGAGATACGGTTCAGTGTGCTGCAAATTGAAAAATATGCACATCTCGCATAGGGTAGCGAAATTTGTATCGCGTTTTTTACTTTCTTTAATGATATCCGATCAACATATTGTTATTTTGTTGGCGTTCAAAATGCATGCCGTTTGTTATCATTTGTCGAATAAATTTCGTGGACGAAATTGAAATACCTTTGTATTTATTTTTTTATTTTTCAAATATACATAGGAGACATCTTGACAGTATTAAAACCTGTACAAGGTTTGACTGCGAAAGCATTAGGGGAAAATGGGGTAATGGGAGTCACTTAAGCAAAAATCGATATAAATCTGAAGTTATTTGTTTCGGGTTAATTAAAAAAACATATTTTATTACTATAACTAATAATTTATCAATTTAAAGCAGTTTTTATAATTTTTGGATAGTAATATACTTATAATTACACTTTATAAAAATAACGATTTTGATTACCATTGCCCTGACATGCGGGTAATGGTAGTCATCATATTAGACAATGAGAGTCAACACATCTTCAGCACTGTCGTACGCATAACCTTTTGCTGAATCCATCGGAAGCAGTTAGCGTGTGCCCATAAACCACACGAAGTGTACCAGCGCGTTACCATAACTCATTCTTGCAACTAAACTCATCACAAATCAAGGACCTACTTTGGATCGTCATTTTTATAGACATCACATATATTACAGAAACTTGTATCTAACTATCAGGATGAGTGTTTATCTTGAAGAACACGTCCCTTGGCCTTGCCTAAAGGTTTTTTGCTTTGCTGCGTTTTTTCTATTCCGTGGGGGGTCAACTGACTCCCATTACCCCAAAATAGAAATGAAATTAAAAAAATCTAAATGAAAATAAATCGTTAAATATTTCATTAAAAATGTCTCACAAAAAGATTATTTAGTAATTTACTAAAACAAAAAAGAAAATTTATAATTAAAAAAATATTTAAATAAATATCTCATCTCTTATGTTATACACAGGAAAAATTATAATGAAATCGCGGCGGACAATAATATACCTTTTTGTCCAAACGTCACGTTACAATTAAAACGGTGATTAGATCTGGGTACCGGGTGTAGTATGTCCGATCATTTCCCTCGATATTCACTTGTCAACGTCTTTTAGTTTTCTTATTATTGTACTGACTCCCATTGCCCGCTGACCCCCATTACCCGTTTCTCCCCTACCACCACACCAAGTACCAGAAGTAATAAAAAAAGAATATTCATGTATAAAAGATGCGCTGAGCCCCAGAGTGAGTACGTAAGGATGGGTAGATGAACCATTAAACGTTGAATAAAATTTAAATTTGAATAAAACGGATGCAAAGTGCCCGAGACGGCAACTCGCGACGTTCGCTTGAGGAAATTACTTTCATCTCATATGTGAAAGACTATTGCCCGAGAATTCGCTTTTGTAATAACACCTTATATTCGTTTTCTTGTTGAAGTAACTTACAAAGCACGATACAATCTAGTTGATGAAGAAACAACCTCTGGCTGCCAACAAACACAAACTACTGAAGCTACTAATATGAAATTTGGAGAGTCGGTTCCTTTTGTGACATAGGTGTTTGCCATGAACAGATTTCTTTGTAAATCAGCTTTATAGTGAGTGAAAAATAATTGTATGAGTGTTACGTAAGTTTTCAATATGTATAAGCCGATATAATTATAAGTTTACAAACGGAATACTCACTGTAAGGTTGAGGTCTGCCGCCAGTGTATTGGGGTGACTGTAGAAGTGGAGCGCTTCTCTGTACCGGTTGGGCGTCTTCCGACACTGATGACAAAGAAATAATAATACTTATACTAATATATTATGAGGTAGAATTGAATATAAAAGAAAAAGTATATATAAGTGGATAATGGTCAACGGTTGTTATTACATTGCGAGTCGTTGTAGAGAGCGGGTTCTTCATGTAATGGTGTACTTCTTATAAAAACATTATTTGAAATTTGATAACAAATCTTTATTATATAAGTATTTTGTTGAAGAAGACGCGTTACTCTGAGGAAATTTCATCGTAAATCATTGATTCATAAATTTCTTTGCTTGTTCCGTTTGGAACGGATTAGCAGTTGTTTGTTGCAGAAAGACGTAACAAAAGCCATTCAGTTCCAGTTCAATTTCCACTTAAATTTTTGAATTAATTATTATACAAATATTCAAATATATGTCACACTGTGGTTTGAATGTTTTAGACCATTATACAGTACGACGCGACGCTCAGTTACAAAATGAATAATAGAATTAATTAATTCCGTGGGATTTCTAGATGCGAGTAAACTGCATCGCCCCAAGGGTCAATTAAGGAACACCAAGTGTTTCTCAATAACAGAAGGAAACCGTTTTGCTGTAATTATGGAAGTATTGATCAGTTTTAATTTATTAAAACTTTGGCACGTACATTTCGAAGCAGTATGAATTTTTCGTTATAGAAAAAAGGGAAGTGATATTAGTTTACAAAGCAGCAAGCCAACCATAGAAACAAAATGAACATTCGCAGAGTTATTGATTTATTAAAGTAAAATCGATCTATATTCGATTAAAAAATGACTCGAAATACTTTTCTAGGTGGTATAAAATAATTATTTTCGCCTATATTAGAAAGTTCTCACTCTAATACTATTTCGTATACGTTAATTATAATATAAAATTTTATGAGTACAAAAAATAACCAATATCATTCAGGGAAATTGTAGCTTCCTATTTGTAAAATAATTTTTAGTACTTCCAGAGATTATATACCTCCTACAATCATACAAACTTTACCTTTTTTAATAAAAGTATTATAGACATATGCAATTTTAAAAGTCAGCAATACTTACAGAATTAAATAGCTTTTTTGCATATTTTATGGTTTTAGGTGTTTTCAATATAAACACTAGCTGTTTCGCGGTTTCAAACGCGTATAATTAAAAAAAATCGCTGATTGATGATTTATAATATAATATTTTTATAAGGCGGCCAGGGTTATGCGTCACAACTCACACGGCTCGTTCGCGCCACTACACCTATAGCTTTGCATTTTTTTAATTTTACATTATCTCCCAAACTGTGCATCCAAATAACATGCTATAAAGGGCATAGTTTATATAAATAAAATTGTCTTGATGATGAAGTAACTTTCGTTCGGAAGGACTCGACGTATATGCCATGTCTTATAATAATGCTTATAAATCAATATTCATTAAAATACCTTATTGTGGCTTATGTATAAGAGATAGGCAAATGGTATAGCGGACTTTTTTATATGTACTAAGGAGCAATATTTTTGTAGAACATTGTATTTATATATCGCTAACGATTACTCCAGCGCGGATATTACGCGGATAAAGCAGTTCGGATGCGCTGTTTCTTCCGACTTGCAAATGACTCTTTCAAAGCCTAGCAAGGGCCTCCCCCGACTGGTTTATGAAATGGTCTCTGTGTTTTGCTAATAACGATACTTAGGAGGTATACCTACGTAGTTTCAATTTTTTTTTCGTAATAACTATTGTAAGCCTTAAGGGCTTCACCAGGCTATTAAAAATTATTATATTAATTATAAAAACGCCACTGATCACAACTATGACATTAAAAAGATCATTGTCTGTCTGTCTGTCCATACGTATGTTTGGATTTAGCTCAAAAACAGCTTGACCTATTTTAATGAATTTTGTAAACGACAAGTATATGTCATTCCAAAATTTATAGAATATAAAAATTATCAATAATATTAGTAATAATAAAGTTGCGACATGAAAATAATGACTACTAACTTAATAAACACGAGCGAGGCCGCGGGGCACCTCTAATAACAGATATAATCGACTTTATCAATTTTATTAACATACCCAAAAGCCTTTATATAGACATGTATCAATCAGTGCAGGTCATAATAAATTCAAGGGCGTCCTATATTCGGAAATGTTTATCAAATAATTCAACTCATAAGGCTGTTTTCACGTTGGCTATTTGAAACGCGATTTTTTTTTCTTCCCCATAAACTTTATAGTATAAAGCTTCTGTTTAGTAATAAAATAAGAAATCTGGCATTCGCGCCAGACTAGATCTCGAGCGGTAAACTATACTTACAGGAAAGGAGAATACTCATGGATGTATGCAATCCCGTGTCATATTGCATCTAAGTCAATCTTTATTTATAACATCCTAGATTTACTTTATTAACATTTGCGATTATTTTTTTTAAACAAAAACCGGGTTCCGAAGATATTTTATAAAATCCAACATAACCTAAAAAGTAGGGCCTCTACTGAGTCCGCAATATTATGCATATTCGATGCACTCAGAGGGTAATGGGATTTCAATATTTATATTCGGATCTTGATAACTGTACACTAATAACATATACAACCAATAGATAGTTAATAATGCATTAAAAAAAACAATTATTACGTCAATGATTTTTCATATTTATCACTTTTAAAGTAAATGAATTCCAAGTGAAAGGTTTTGTCATAATAGCAATACAATTAGTCAAACAATATGATTTTAGAAAGATATTTTAGTTTATATTAGAATATGGTAAAAAAAAACGTAACAGTTTTATCTTAAATCAGGAATGAGAATCTAAAAAAAATTGCCAAGTGCGTGTCGGGCCACAGGCAGTGTAGGGTTCCGTAGTTGCCCGTCCCAATAAACAGACAAGGATCATTCAAGGATGTTCAACCGGGCGCCGCGACACCCGGTCACCTAACAAACATTTATACTATACTTTTGTATGAAGTAATTCATGCTACAAAGGCCCGGCCTCGGCCCGGTGTAACATGAATCATCCTTTATTCATGCTACACCGGTTACTACAAAAGTATACCTAATATAAATGTGTAACGTGCACGAATCATCCTTTAGAGAGGGTCTTTAAGTAATTTTCAATGGATGTTGTACGAAATTTCTTCTCCAAATATATTTAAAATTGATTGACTATTACTCGTTAACTTGTAAAGCCTACGTAACTCTGATAGTTTTCCTTTTAACTTCATTATATATACTACTACCATGCTTTTTTTTCATATATCCAAAAACAACCATTTATGTGTCTTGGCACTTGACTGTAATATATTTATATTTATTTATAACATAAATTAGCACTTTAAAGCTTAATATAACTCAAACGGGTCCCTGAATCGAAAAATGATTTCCACAGACCCACAATACAAGACGAGAAAAAAAAACCATTTCCACCTTAACGTGTAGGGGAGGTACCCTAAACGATTTTTTCCAGATTTTATTTGTACACTTTGTCGGTATGATTAATATGTATACCCATACCAAATTACAACTTTCTAATACTAATAATCTCTGACCTAAGCCGCGAAGAGACAGACGAACATAGCGAAAGTATAAAGGTTCCTTTTGATTTCGGAACCCTAAAAAGTCGCCAAAAGATTGCTGGATATTTTATTTTACCTGTAAAAAAATTACTGTCGTTAAATATTACCCAGGTTGATTTGGTAATCCGAATAAAGTAATTGAATCGCGCCGAAAATGTTAACCATAAAGATGCGTCCTCATCAATAAAGCAACATTCACTACGCGTTACGCGACACGAATTTTCACAGAAAAACACAAATTTAAATCAATGCAGGCTTTCGGATTGTCGTAAATTTTCGTACATTGATGTAAACGTACCTTAAGACAATTGATATCTGTAATGCACGCGATTCTATAGGTGCCGTCCATTCAGTTAGAATCACTGGACATACTTATATGGTATTATCGTTGCTATTTATAGAATCCTAAAATCCGTTTCGCGCGATACGCTCTGTGTGAACAATTAAATTAGAAATGTCCCTATACTTTTAAATGTAGGCAAGTAAGAAGTGATATACTTCTTGTCATAACAAAACAAAAATAAACCCAAAAATAGTTTACCCCGCGTGCCAACAACACGAAGAAGTTAGCATTCAATGATAAAAATGTCAATTCATTTTATTGACTGACTTTTTTTAATTGTGTAAAAAACAATTTAACGGTGAATAAATTAACATTTACATTTAATCAAATGAAAATGGTGTATAAATAAAAATTATTGCAAATGATTTGAAGAACGTACATACCTACAGCTATATTTAAAAGAACATCTATGGAACTTGGCGCCCGTAAGATCTCAGCTCTTTTACGGTGACAACGACTACCCCGAACGTCGTTTCTACTAAGCCTTGACCCTTTTTCACATTTATGTTTTTTAGGATTATTTTTACACAACTAAAAAAAAAGTAAATTGAATTCACATTATTCTCGTTCGTGGCTAACTTCATCATGTCCCACTTACGTAACTGAAACGCGCGCAGCTCACAATTTTAAACCTTTACTAAACGCGCCAAACAAGTATAATTTCTATAAGTAATGACATTTCAAACGTATACTAGGCTCCGAAAACTTACCGTTTCAATAATTCTTCAACGGCCAATCACGGAGTCACCACCCCAGTCCTTCCCTGCACATATAAAAGACGAAACACACTCTTTATCATTGTCTTTATCCAATTGCATTCTGTTATCTCAATTATAATTATCTCTATCTCTGTCACCACGCGTAGCGTTAACGGGTCATGCCAAGATTTAAAGTTACATCAAAAAGACAAAAAAAGCTATAAAAAATAAAAGAAAGACAGAGAGTTAAGTAATGCAACAAATAACACGTTAAAAAAATCCATGTGAAAAAATTCAGTGTATCGTGTTTTTGCAATGTTATTTTCTGCTGTACTGTGCGTTGAAATATAAAATCATTTGTAATCGATCATCGATTCAACTGTCATCATATATTATTAAAAAGAGTGTGTTTTGTCAATAATTGTTTCATATGTGCATGAAAGGTTACAACATTTAATAATTTAAAGATAAAGTTTGTTTCGGGAAACCATAGGTTTACCACAAAGGAAAAAATATTTCTAAATAAATAAAAATATTTTTGTACATCCATGTCACAAAAAATCTTCTGATTTATCTCTTCCAATTCCTGTGCAGTTCGGGAGACTCGATAACATTTACCTTGATGTATTTGGATGAATTGCACAGTGGCGTACATACCGCCGATCTGTTTTATTAAAATCTGTTGTCCCCAAGGATACAAAACACCTTGATAGCTAGACCAAAAGGCGGTATAGTTTTCTATAAAAGTGGCAAACCTTGTTTTCCCGCTGGGTGTGCATCTGTCGTGTAAAACATATAAGTCGCTGTGGATGCTGTGAACGGATAAAATGTAAAAATGTATCTTTCAAAGCGGTTATAAAAATAAAAATATACTAGCGAAAACCATGACCAAACATTGTGCAACAACACTACGAATACATCATTTTCGTCGTGTTCATTATCTCAGTTCGAATACGATAATTCTATTCTCATTTTTCATAAATAAAAGCTAATGTTTCATAATTAAAAAACTACTTTTTATAATATATCAACATAAATTAAAACCGAAAATTTTTCAATCAACAGATTCAACTTTATTAGAGGATTAATTTTAAAATTCTGATAGGTTTTAAAATTATGTGACGATTGAAAACTCGTATTCATATTGCACATAATGTCAAAGCGACTATGACTTAACATTTGTTCATGGACGTATTGTTGTTAAATATATATTGTTTAGTGTAAATATTAAATATTAATTACCGTTTTTTGTTTAATAATGTATAATAACATCATGAGTTGACCGTATCCAAATATACGTACAATACAGACCACAAGTAACAACGGCCGCCGAGGGTTCATCAAGACTCGTTCAAAACAGTTGTGATATTACAGGCTTGAATAACCTATTTATAGTTTGAATATTCTTAAATAAGATTTTGTATTTTTCAACGAATAAGTACCTATATTATATACAAAATTGAACAACGAATCGACTACGTATTTGGATACGCTCATTCGAATAAGCAGTCAATGTGTCCTAATTAATAATTGAAAAAAAAAAACTATATAGAATGTACGTTGTATGTATTTGTAAAATTACTATCTAAATATTATTTCTCAATTTCAAACATCATTTTAAAGCTTATATTCCTCGCTATTGACGAAAAATAGTTTAAAATTATTATTTTCGTAGGCAAATCAAAAGATGGAATTCCTAATGAAAATATATTCAACTAACATGCAGGAGGCGCCATCTATTAACAATCTGTTTAACTAATAGAACAGCCTTTAGACTGTTTACAATCTATAATGTGCGAAATATTAGCAGGGGTCAGCTAGTATCAATGTATATACCATCATGTGAATACGGCACGGCGTCTTGGACAGATACCCACACTTATTTAATTCTTAAACGGAAAACAACCCAACTCTATCCCACAAAGAGTAAATAGACCTCTAGACACATAAATCCAGCCACGAAAATCTCATCTTCATTTTAAATCTTCTACACCAACATTATAGATAAACTTTTATATTATACAAAAGTTATGATTCTATCTACCCTGACCTCCCGCGTCGATGAAAAAAATTATGCCAACCGGCTAAAAATGTACAAAATTGATCGAAACATCAACAAAACTACATCGAGATAGAATTGTTATAAAAACCTTCAATAAAATCGAATGAGTCTAATCGACTGCTATCACGCGAACTGCGATAATGTGCGGAAGTTCGCTCCAGAAAATCGGTTTGCCGACTTCTTGAAAAATGGACGTCTTTGTGAGAAGACAAAATCGATTTCGTTTAACTGGATTCATCTTATTTCTCATTAACACGTCATACGGTTCCCATATATATCAGCCTTATTCTGCATTATAAAAGCTTTTTTTAAATAGTAGCACGTCAAAGTGACCGATCTGTCAGAAGGTAAGCCAGTACAGTCCATCGCAAGTCACCGCAGTCATGCCAGCCAGCGTAAATACACTGTACAAAAAATGTATTGGAAACTGATAGGCAAAACATTTCCACAAAAATTAAATCGGGTATTGTAATGATACAAAACTTTTTGTTGTTGTGTATTTATACATATTTTTGTAGGTTTCTGGAAAAATAACGGGGTTGTGTTTAAGAAAATTACTCCTATAGTATTATAATTTTGGATTAGCATACATTGTTTTATAATTTTACTCATACCTAGGTTAGTAAAACGATTATAAATTTACAAAAAAAAAAAAAACAATATAGAAACTGGATATGCACCTGTAGATCCCGAAACACAACGCGCATAAGCGAATCACTATGAAGGGCTTTTCACCAAATGCACCATGCGACTTAATCGCGCTGTACAGCACTACCATACCGCTATCGCCATTTCCTGTTTCGTTACTCAGCAGGTCTCAAGTCTCAAGATGCTATGTAACCAACCCTCACCGATTTATAAAAATCACATTCAAAACGCATACAAATATTGCTGACATATACAAAACTCATAGTACACTAACACAAAACTGACTATACAGAATAAACTAAGACAAGATGAAATTACCTGTCAGATAGAACCGGCCTATAATAATAATAGTAATCCGTCTCATCTCAAACCTCTATCAATAACTGTCTACCATCGTATTATAAACCTATACTATTCCTACATAATAAACGTAATAAGAAAGATTCATTCATATATAGGTACAGTATCGATGCTTAAATATAGTGATACACCGAGAGGAACTAACCGAATTAAAAACACACACATCATTTACTCTCATACACAAAATCTACTTTCAAGCTTTGATGCAATGATGGCTCAGTGGTAGTGTGTACGAACATCGCAACGACTGAAGTGAGTTTGAATCCCTGCAATGAGCCTGAACATTGCATTGGCATCATCATAAGTTCGGATATCAGTTCAGATTACAGTTCGGATTACAAAACTTTTGCTTAAAAGAACTGGCAAACAAACTAACCAAGGTACTACAATATTTGAAGTGTTTACTATCAGTAAATTTAATTTAGTATAGATTATGTATATCCCTATGATCGAACGAGAAGACTCGTGGAATGTGAGCCATCTTCTCATATACCGTGGTTCACTGACGTGGAAATGTCCAGAATCTAAATTGTAAACGTCTGTGGGCTAATTTTTGAAATATAATAAATTTAAAGGTATGATCGCTGGTTGGAGGCTGGGCGAGGCATAAGGGGACTGCATCGTGACTACATGGTAATAAATCCGCTACAGAACCTCTATTTTAGTTTGTCACGATTCGGGACCAGTCTCTGTATGTCCGACTGTATGCTGAAAGCCGTGCAGGCGGACGGCGATCCTCAGTGGTCGCCGATGTTTTTAAAATATTTTGTGCTTAGCATCAGACATAGTACCAATCGTCACTTTTTCGTGGTGCTATAAAAAATATGAAGGAAAAAATCTTGAAGGAACCTGGACAATCGAGCAGCGTTCACATAATAGTGAACTTTAAGCGGAAAAATTTATAAACTACAGATTTCTCGGAGCACAATTTATTGCCAAGTAATTGAGAATAGTTTTAGTGATTGGGCTTTTGCGTTCAGTCGGATCAGGCTTTACGATATTTACTGGGGTAAGATTATTACTGCTGTAACTATACTTAGATATAAAAAAGATAAAAAATGTACACAAGAAATTCTAAAAATCGCAATGCTCAGTACGCCCCCTGCTTAACGTGCCCGTTCACGTTTGTTAGATTGACGTTGAATATCGAGTTACAAGAATTTTATTAGATCGACCCTCCGTTCACATACAGAATATGTAATATAGGAACTACATTCCACACTTACTTTAGTCAAGAAGTAAACAGATTTAGAGATAGTTGGGGGGCTTTATTTTTTTTTGTTGTATACTAGCTTGGCAAAGAACTATACAGCAACTTATGGTAAGTACCGTACAACCCAGAAACAACGGCTACCAAAGGGGACACAAATTTCATCGGCAGTCATGAATGCCTCATCACGCCTATAAAAATCCAATACCATAGCTGAAAGAGGAAACACGCAGGCTGGGAGACTATTCCACATCTGCACGGTATGGCAAAGGTATACCGGTGTTTGTTCGTGCCATGATGGGTACTACTGTATGCAAGTGACTCCGTAGACCAGTGCGCGTGGTTCTGTAGTGATAGAAAGGAATGGACAGTTCCATCAATGTGCCTTGTTAATTTATAAAAAGGTCAAACATTTCTTTATAATATTCACCATTGATACAGACGATAAAACACGTTTAGTGAAGCACAGGCACTATAAAGCTGAAGCGGTTCTAAATACTATATTAATAGAGCAGGACGGCTCAATTCCTCGTCCCCATGGAGCCACGTCTCACCGGGAAGAATTTCAACACAGTGCTTTACGCGTCGAAAGTTTCTTTCGTCGGAGTTGACAAAAGAATAAACAAATCCCATTACCCTTCTGTTAAGTATAAGAAGCCTTTAAAAACAAAAGACACAGCCTGTTTCCATTCTAGCTGACGGTGAAGAGTCCCCCTCCCCCCGTGCCCCTTTATAACTTTTAATGAGGCCGCCGTGTTCATTGCACGGTGAAAAGATTTCTTTTTTTTAGGTTACGTCGCAGTGATGCGAACACTTTGAGGGATCGT
Source organism: Saturnia pavonia (assembly GCA_947532125.1). Taxonomy (NCBI): domain Eukaryota; kingdom Metazoa; phylum Arthropoda; class Insecta; order Lepidoptera; family Saturniidae; genus Saturnia; species Saturnia pavonia. Next base: position 20,553,447 of record OX383895.1, on the reverse strand, counting down.
TATTGGCCTTTTTCCTATCTAAGAAAGGTCTAAGCAATTTTTTAAACAACCAGCGAATAAATCAATCAAAAAGGACAATGAGAGGTTTTATTATCGATGAGTAATTTTGTGTTAACCACAATCACGATGTGATCTCAAGTGACGATGTAGCCGTAGTGAAAATTTCTAAGCCGAGGTACCTACGTGCGTGCTTAGTGATTTGCGAGGCTGCCTAGTGCAATGATGCTTCGTTAGAAAAATCCTAAGATGGTTGCAAACTACTTACAATAAACTACATATCGTAGTAAATGAGTAAATTGTGCAGCTGCCGGACCGCGTATATCGCTTTCCGTATTCAATACGTCAATATGTAAGGAGAGACAAGCTAGGTACGCTTTTCTAAGGACCTAAACTACTGAAAACAACTGAAATATCGTACATTGTACGTCCCCTCGAAGCGACGAATTAGATACGCTTTTTCAGCTACTGTAAATAATAAAGTTAACAGAAATCTGTACTGTATAAGTATTTCAGTATACCAGATAGATACATTTTTTATGCCCGCCTAGCTAGCTACCATCCTCATGTTGAAAATCTGTCGTCAAACACCAATAGGTGTATTCCGGCAGCTGCACTAGAGAGCCAGTTAGGCTTGGCGTCTTACCATTTTGGTAAGCCAACATCTACTAAGTACTTTCCAATTTCCGTAAATATTATATAGGTACTATCTTATATTTCTGGCAACATTCTATCGAATCTCGCTGTTTTAAGCTCCATCCCTCATTCGAATAGTCTATATCCCCCTTAAATCTGAGTTTAATTTGGCAATTCAAAATGTATGTTACGTTAGTATATATTTGTATATTATTGAAGGACATTTCTTCGTGTTTATCACGAGCGTGTCTCACCTAGGACTCTTGATAAATTATAATATTTCGCGTACGGATATAAAAAAATAGGTACATCACTAAGGACAAGTGACCCGCGGAGCAATCACTGCAATCCCAACTCATCTTTTCAGAGAAACTCCTTAATTACTCTTCTTTTTTTGTATTCAACGTTAGGTTTAATTACATACAAATACTTTAACTATGTATAAATGTTCTTACTTAGGTACATACTTATTAAGGTAATAACAATTAACCAGATCTGATTCGTATTTAAATCTTACCAACATTCAAACAAACTTAATTAAATATCTGATTTCATAACAATAAAGTTGGCAAATATACTTTAAATACTAGTAATCACCCGAGACTTCGTTTGTGTTAATTACAAAATAAAATTTAATAACAATAGAAGATAATGTAGCTTCCTATTAATGAAAACATTTTCAGAATCGGACCAGTATTCCTGAGATTACCTCATACAAACATATTCATCACACTTTTACCTCTTTATAATAGTTACATTAATTATTACATGAAGTATTTAATAAGATTTAACTCTTACACAATATCTATACAAATAAAATGATTGAGATTTGCCGTTGCGCGCGGTTCACGCAAAAACTAATGGATAGGTTTTTGTATTTTTTTTTATTTACTTCATAGATACTTTGCTCTCATCAACTAAAAAAAATGCATCACGATATCTTAATTCATTAAAAAGTTATTAAAGTTTTAATAAGTTACAATTCTTATAAGCTCTACGCATTCTTCTGACGTCCACGCGAGCGGAGCCGCGAGCACGACTAGTTTTAATAAGTAATGCTACTTGTGACGTAAGGTTACACTAACACGGAATGGATGTTCGATGGAAGTTTCAAATTTATTTTCAAAACACCAAGTCAGGTAAATAAACACACGAAGAGAAGACATTGTGATTGTATCGGAGGTAAATTTAGTGTCGTTCCAAATGTGCACGAAACATAAATAAACGAATAAAAAAGGGGTACATTGCTCAACATATAAATTGAATAAAATATCGAGGGTTGAACTAGTCCGTACTGGCGTCTGTGGGTCGATCGCAATGAATACTAAAATACGTGACACACGGTCAATTTGGCGTGACAACAAAATTGCCCAACAACACTAATATCAACTAGTCACGTACGGAGCATTAAACGAGATTTGATCAGGCCCAACCCTCGCACAAAAAAAAGTGTCGCGTTTGTGGATACGACGAACAGGTTTCCGCGGGGGTTGGCTCCATGCATCAAATTTGTAGTCTGAAAGCGGGGTCGTACAGATGTACAGCCAACATTAGCTTTGCAAGATAATATGTTCAAGAATCATATAAAGCAAGTTTTATTATAGGGCGAATCTTAACGTCAATGACAGTGATGTCTGGAAGTGATTCCCTCTCTGTACATCCACTAAATATTTTAATAACTGACAACAATACTTGCATAGTTTAAAAGAAAAAACTATTAATAAGCCCGATCGATTTTCTTGCCTGCTCTTCTCGATATTCCAGAGATGTTTACCGAATCGGTTGTAGTGTTTGACATTCATAAGTACTTTCTTAAGGCTTTTTAATAAAGTATTAAGTCGACTTTGATTTTTTCACATATACAATTTCTATTTACGTGGACCGGCATAACAGCAGTGACTAGCGTCCTAAGTCCTAGTTGTCGCCGTTGTTTTTGAATTGTAAAGTTCCGTCATTTTTTCGTTCTATAATTTAAAAAAAACCTCATGTCTTGTCCGATAATTGTGTAAATAGCCGATTATATAATGAACTCGTTGGAAGCGATAAAACCCAAATCTCGAGGTCTCCAGCTAGACTGACAATTAAAGGAGATAAGTTTGAAAAAAATCGACATGGGTAAAAATTATTAACTTAAAAATTGATGTTGTTTATATCGGCCAGCAATAACTACATTTGAAGACTATAGGTAACTAAACTTCAGACAAAGATTACACTTTGAAGAGAATTTACCTACGATGTGGACTCGCGGTTCAATAAAGTAGAATTCGATACTTATATTTACTTTATTTTGGCCTCGTGGTGTAGTGGTAGTAAGCTCTACTATTGTGCCAAGGTATCCCGGGTACGATTCCGGCTAGTGACCGAGTTTTGTGTGATGAACATAATTTTCAGTTTATGTCTGGGTGTTAAATATATATTATATGTATAATGTATATATACTGTATAGGATATAAGCTGTTTAATTATTTGCTTAGTTATGAATTAAATCGCCGTATGTGGATTGTGAAACTCATATTATACACTCATATTATATACTCATAGATGCAAAATAATAGTTATTTTGTTGGGACATAGGAAATAAGTTAGTCCGATATGATTGTAGATCTATAGAACCCGAAAAACTACGTTATAGTTGTTCATATATATTATTACTGTTTAATTAGACCTAAGATTTAACGAAATGATATAAAAAGTGGTGTCAAAAATTATCCGAACATATCGACCGTGTGTCAAACTGCAACGATTGCCTTATGGATGCTCATTTAATTTGTGTCTAGCAGTTAGTTATGTTACATATGCCTTAAAGTTTATGTAAGTAAATACCTACGAGTTTAAAGTTAGCTTGTAGTTGCTTCCTTGAATTATCGAGTTAATTATTGTATATTTTTCTTTATTGCTTAGCCAATTTATGGAAAAATCTATACTTATATTATAAATCTAAGGTAATTGTTTTTGTTTTTAGGGTTACCTCATAATGAAAAAAAAAACGGAATCCTGATAGGATCACTTTATTGACCGTCTGTCTGGCTGTCCGTTTGTCAAGAGCTTTTTTTTCTAATAAACGTCTAAGTAAACGAATTAAACAGAAACGGTACTTTATATTTGAAATACTGTTCAGGAACCCATTATCAAAACCTAATAGGGTACTTCCCGGAGACCTCGAGTCGGGAAATTTAGCACAATCTTTTAACTAAAATTAAGGAATAAATCCCAAAATAGTGAATTTGTAATCCCGTTTGAACTTATAATGCAACAAAATTATATTAAGTATTATTTTTTGTTCAAGAAAAGGGCTTGACGTTATAAAGTTGAAATTAATATCGAATACTAAAGTTCTATGATCTCATACGGCTGCAAATTAATCTAGTTTGTAGGTTTAACGTAATAAGAAGACTGTATCTTTTCCTACTAAAAGTTTAAAAATCACACTCACTGACCGATTATCAAAACCTATACAGTATTTCCATGCTACATACGGTTTTGAACCTCCTCCAACAAGTTATGCATATAATGTTAGCCATATAATTGTAAACAGCTTTTTGAGTATACAATTCATGCTGTTCATGTTTGTTAAAACGAATTGATCTAAGGTCTGCTATAAAACATACACCCGTATGCTCCGGATTTTCCACGAACGCATAACTAAAACCAATTAAGGTAAAACCACCAGTAATTGACACTGCACCAATAGTTGACACTCTGACGAAGAAAATTAAATATTAAGAAAAAAAAGGAAGCCAAACATCGAGATGGCCAAAATCACTGATTACTGATATATTTTTAATGTTATAAATACATATAGGTACAGTCAGTTATAAAAGTCGGTTAACAAATTCAAGACTTCAAATCAATTTAGTATCAAATATTTAATTTTCTTCGTCAGAGTGTCAACTATTGGTGCAGTGTCAATTACTGGTGGTTTTACCTTATGCCCGTCATTCAGCGTTGTTAAGATGTACACACACTCATATAATATGAAGGCAGAAAATTTAGACATATTGTTTGATAGTATGGCAGCGTTTAAAAGGAAAGCGATTGTTATTATTATTCAGACTTCGTTGCATATATGTAATTAGTACATACATAAGGACACACACACACGCGCATGCACACAAACGCACTCGCACAAAATACCATTGTTAAGTTCTTTTTTTTATACACATAATAATTAATAGCTTCGACAGGGTATAAGATTATTATTATTCATATAAAACAACTGTAATCACCTTGGCTAAACCAATATATTAATTTAGTATGTATGGTATCTGAATTTAAGAGCTGTAGGTTTTTTAAATAAATATATTTTGTTATTTCACGTAGGCAGCGTATTCTAAGAATGCGTACTAGTAGTGATATTTTTCGGAGTTGATTTTGTCCCTCGATAGAAGCCTATGTGAAATATCTCGATAGCGCTTCGAATCATCCCAAACCGCTCGTAAAATCCACCGTGAACTACGTCCCAGACAACTCGATCCCCCTTGCCAAACGTTATCAACGCCGTCCGCGAAATATCTTTGTCGATCCCGACGACGACATCGAGAAAGCTAACAAGTTTTACGCGTCCGCTCCCGCAACATATGCGTGCTCGCGCCCACGCCCGCGAAACCACCGTTCTCTCCGCAGGGGACGTACGGTTAACTTCGCTCCCGCACACCCGCCACGACCGTCCTCCGCGGCAACTCAAGCCTAGGTCCGATCCATCGGTATGGAGCCCTTGAGCCAAGCAGCCGCTCGCGCGATACAGTGACTCTACATTCACTGGCTTTCACAGCCACACATGACACTGCATTTTACACACATGCATAACACACAGGTACATAGGTTCTTTAAGGGACCTTTTTTTTTCTTTTTTTGTCTAGTTAGTTTAGACAAAAATTTTCAGAACACTAAATACACATACACATGTTCCTTCCCTCCTCCTAGGGGGAAGAAACATGTATATATGTATAGTTAGTTTAGATCAAATGATAGGGAATTAGTCAGATCGCGACTTATTTGCATACGCGCAACAGTCCGAGCTGAGGTTCGGCCACTTTGGCACCTTCGGATGTTGTTGCAAAGCTTTCGCGGCTGAGTGCCTTAAGTGCCAAGACTAGTAAAGCTGTAATAGCCGTAAAGGCTCCAGGGCCCCTAAGGCTAACAGTATAGTCAGTTCGAAAAAAAAGGAGTTGATTTTGTATAATCATTTATTTTTTTACTGTGTAAATTACTAAATAGGGGAACCCTCAGATTGCTCGATTATTATTTTTAACGTTCTTTATCCACATAACTACCAGTTTGATTTGAGAAAATATTTTTCTGCATGTTATAACCAATTTATTGAGGCTGCTGGGTTTCCACCCTGGCCCGGTTCGTCCCTCCTTAGTATACCCACATCCCCCAAACTCCTCCGGGGGACCCATATTAATATACCAGGCTTAGTGCGGACGTCCAGTCAACATGGGCCACTCAGCACCAGTGAGTCCCGACCTCAAACCATCCTCAGTGCCCAACCTCCGAGTAGCCGGATTACAGGAGGCGTTATAGACTATACAACTTCATACTACGAATCCAAGGAGCTGAGCAGTAACCATGAACATCGAGAAATCTGGCAATATGTACGCAAGTACGGGAAGTGAGAAAAAGCAACCGATGGCGTGATGGAGAGTTGTTCGAATATATTTAACACGGCTGAAACTGTGGGGTTACAGCTAGTGTCAGATAACCTGACAAGGGTATTTAATTATCCAAAAACTGCAGTTCGGGACAGATTTCCGCTCGGGCATGATATTTAGCCAGAAAAAACTGTGCCATATTAAAAGCAAAGAATATTAATATTAATATTAACAAAATATTTAGTAACCACAGATATCATATTATACAAAATAATTTAGACACGTTCTAACCTCGTTTGGGAATTCAGGTTACCTGCCAAATTCTAAATATACCTCCTGCCGAGACATTCAATGTACATATTTACAACAATTGTCCTTTAAAGATGTCCTTTGTATTTATAACCTGTGTCGGTAGGAATTAGGTCGCATTTTGTGATATTTTGAAAATATATATTTTATTTGTCGATTTTCATGAGAGATATGATTGACTAGCTATGTTCCACGGTTTTCGAAACTGATTGGTAGTTCCAGGGATTAGGGTGTTTAAACCAACCAAACGAAAGAGCTCTTTCGTTTGATTATATTAGTATAGATAATGGCTGATCTTACAAAGCTAAGCGCTAAAAAGCGCGTCACTATGACGGCTTCTCACCATATATGTATATGATATTCGCGACCCTATTAGGCAATTGTCCAATTCCAACGATATCTTTCATTAATATAATTAACTGTTATGAGCAAAATGAGAAATATTTATAACTGTGTATGTCAATACTGAACTGTTTTTTTTTATAACGCTTGGTGAAAATCCGATTTAATTTTGTATTTAAAGCCTTCACTCGTCTATTCTACTATAATAATATCATAAATGTGAAAGTTTATGTTTGTATGTTTATTACTCATCACACAATAACAGCTGAACGGATTTGTGTGAAAGGATTAAATACGATACTTTTATCCCGATAAATGACATATTTTTCATTTCTCTCTGGAACCAATCCTCATGTCCGAACAGACAAAGTCGCGGGCAGAAGCTGGTATGGTATACATTTAAAATTGTTTATATGAAATATATTACAACCTTCCTTAAAATTCTTACTATGTATATTTTTTCTCTCTAGACTAAATAACCCCTTAAGTATTCATAAACTACTATTTCTACATTTTTATTTCACAGCACACAGAACACACAGACATAAAAATTATATATGCACACATCACGACAATAAAAGAAACCACACACAAAAGTTGACCGAGCGTTAAAAATTCAAAAAAGGTGCAATTAAAGCGCCACGCCAAGTGGAGAGGTATAAAAATTAATTTTACACAAAAAAAAAATCATCACGCTACGTAAGTACCTAACAAAGTGTCACCAGTAAATAACCCCGAATAAAATGCCCGGCGAACGAACAAAACGGAATACAAAGGATTAACAAATTCATACGAGCAAACAACACGCGGACCTCGTTTTTTTTTTCATTATTAATATTCGCGCGGCGCGATGTATGTCGGGTCCGATGTTACGTCACGGACCACGGTGTCACGTCAGTACCACACGCCTCTCGCGTGACGTGTTTGTGTTATGGGATGTCACTACCATGTTAAATAGAGCGAAGTTTTTTCAACATTCTTAAATGTTATAGTAATAAATACATAAAAATTATGTTGTTATGGCTAATAATCCAACTAAAATATTGCATTCATTAAATGCCTGGAATAGACCTATCATATTATTAATGGATGCACAGAATCACTTCCAGACATCACTTTCATCCACATAATGATCCACCCTATAATAACGTTTTGACAGTACAACCTGCTTGACATTGGTCTTGAACTCATTGTCCGGCAAATCAGTAATATGCGTCAGGATCTTATTATAGAATCTAGCACTATTACCTAAAAAACTTTTATTAGTCTAAGTCTAAAGCATGGTACGGCTAATTTATGTCTATTTCTAGTATTAAAACTATGCTAGTCTTTAACAGAATCTAGCTTTTCAAAGTTTTTACGTTTTCTACGATAAAGTTTTATAATAAGGGCAAAATTAAGATACGAAATTCCTGGAACTTGTTCAATAATAAAACAATATTTTTAGCAAGCAAATATATAGTGTAGACTGTTACAATGTGCGCGTGCATTGTAAAAATTGACTTTCAATGTCTTTCATAACACACCTAAAGAAGTGTAACTTCAAACATAATACAGTCACCGTGAGTGTCAGGGCTTCAAAATAACCTCCATCTCGGCACGAACAAAGAAGACGTTCTCTACGTCATATCTTCGCTGTACTGTGAAGCTGTGGAACTGTCTCCCGGCCAGTGTATTCCTTACTTCCTACAATCTACAACATGGAGGAGTCCTTCAAAGAACGTGAATAGACATTTGAGCAGACTGACATCACAGCGACGTCTGGCGATACCTCCGTGGTCGCCGATGTTGTTAGATTGCACAGTGCCGTGCTATGATAAAAGGTCGGTTCAATTGTATAAATGGCAAATTTCCTAAAATATTACCCGACACAAAGATATATTAAATAGTCGAATAACGATTCTAATATGATTATCCCCAAAATGAATTGGCGAAAGCAATCAAATAACGTTTATAAATACATTACACAATTAACATCACAAAAACGGTGCTGACAGACAGTAACAAATGAAAAGGGGACGCAAAATAATAAAATTATTGTTAACGTTCAACGAAATTCCTTCTTCACACAAATACATGTTGTGAACAATGAATATTCTATACATAATAATCGCTGAATTTTATAGCTCCACACACGTTAAATACAAAGTAGTTATTAACGTTGTTAATTTTTAGCCTAAGAACTGAGCAATGACATATACTTCCCGAATACAAAAATTCCTTTGAAATCGGGCAAGCCGTTTTTGAGTTAAATCCAGACATGAAACAAACAGACAGATAAGATCAGAAATCTTAGGTCATTACAGAAAATTCGTTAGACAATATTTTTCAACAACCCCATATAAAATTTCAACCACTATTGTACACCCTTAGAGGTTGAATTTTCCATAATCCGTTCTTAGTGAGCGTCTACATCGCGAAAGGAGTAAACATGCCAAATTTCAAGTCAATCGGACATATAGTTTCGGAGATCTCGTGATGACTGGTAATTCGCTTTTATATATATGGATTTTAATTTATTGCCAAGTGTATGGCAGTTGTGTGGCAAAGTTTAATATTTTTTTATATCCCTGGTTTTCTTCTTTCGGTTTGTACGAGATGTTTTCTTCTTACACTCTTATATTAGCTATAAAGTAAGTTTTCACACCTTTTATACACATATCATTCCTCACACGATCTTTCCATATCGTTCCGTATCCTTTTCCATATCTTCTTCGATCTTGCTCTACTCCTATGTCCGTCCACCTTCGTACTTAACATTCGTCTAGTTATGTAACTTTCATAACCCTTCTCATGACATGTCCATACCACGCCAACGTATTACTCCTCAACTTCTCTGATGCTATTTTCTTCATCATGTTCAGCCCGTTATCGCCCAACGCTAAACATGGGTCTCTCTTCTTGTAAGCCACACATCCCGATCCTGAGCAAATCTCATCCATTTTTTACCCGCAGTTTTTATATCAACCACCCAACGAGCTGGTGGGCGTCCTACTCCTCATTTAACTATATGTGGCCACCAATCCGTCAACATTTTAGTCCACTTTCCGTCACTATGCCTAGCAACATGTCTTGCCCAATTCCATTTTGGTATTGTTATAATCTCTTCAACGTCTCTCTCTATTTTCTTACTTCCTATTAATATTATCCATTCTATTTATCTTGAATATCTTGGGTACAATACGTAATCTGGTATGATTAAAGATTTCATTAACTGCCTTTTCAGACGCCCATAACGTAGAGACTACGTGACAGATTCGCATGGGAACTATGTCAAAAAGTACAATAGGTACCCTAAGCTCATAGAAGGTAATTCTATACTTCTATTATTTGTTAAGAAGTAATGTTTGTAGGAGGGCTCTATCTGGAACTATTGTCACAAAAATTCGTTCACTAACAGGAAACTACATTTTCACCGTGTGATATAGGCATATAGGCTATTTTTATTCTTATTAAACTTTAATTGTTACTAAAGCGAAAGAGACCGCTTATATTTATGTGGATCTCAGCAACTGCAGTTTTCACAAAAATGCAAGAAATATCAAAATATAGTTATAAAACCAACTTTATAATAACATCGGAGTTGCAAGCTACAATACTGTGTCATAAATTCAAAAATAAAACAAGTATATTCATGTATACATACACACACTCAACAGTTTTTATTTAGCTTTCACCGTCAGTCAGCATGACGTGTGACACGTGTTTGTGACAGACCGTGCTATGCCGGCTATGCGTGTTACACTCACGCTCTGGGATTAATTAAATAGTATTCTTGTTTTTTTTTATATACTATAGCAACGCACTACTTATTTAATTTAATACAGTCACAGTGGTAGCGTGTACGGACACCACGTCGATGGACGTTAGTTCAAATCGCAGCAATGAGTCTTACGATTTTCGGTAAAGGAAAACATCGCGTATTGATAAACCACGGCATTTTCTAATGCCCGCCTGATTAACTACCACCCTTGAGTTGGAAATCTGTCGTCAAACACCTATACATGTGTTCCGGCAACTGCACTTGAAAGGCAGTCCTCCCGCTAGGCTTAGCGTCAAGATTGTGCCCAAGCGCCCATCAGTCATTTTGCCGAGGTAGTGTATAAAAAAAAATCATAAGTATGCCCATTTCACCAGTGCACCAATTCAACGCATTACCGCTATAGGTATTTTAGTGTAAATACGCACAAATATTACATTACTCATTGTGAAATAGTATAGCCATTTGGCAGGAATGCAATCTAAACCCAGATAAACTCGGAAATTCACCAGACTGCTCTGGAATTATTCCAAAGACAACGAGATGTCCGTAGGCTCTCTAGTTTGCGGTTATCTTCACGTTACGGCTCCTCCCGGAGCGTTAATATATAAACAACAAGACAAACGTACACGTACGTATTGGTATTCTAATGTTACATGTATGTATACGGATCACATTTAATTAAAATCATTGCTTCTATTATATACCAGTTTGTATCAAAAATACATTATTCAATATAGGCCTTAAAGTGATTTTTTTAACTACAAACTGCATTTATTTTATAAAATATATACTTTATTAATTAAAGAAAGTTCTTAACTTAAATAATGTAGCAAATCGTTTTTGGACGGTCGATTGACCGTGAAAAAAAATGAATTCGTCTATGACGTAAAGCCAAGGGAAGTTTGTTTAAAGAATGGTGTCAAAATGTTATATGACGCAACTAGAAACGACGTAAATTGAAGCAACTTAACTCGAGGACTGCATGTATATTATGTATTACTTACAAATATTACAGTTATATATATAGTATATTATAGTAAACGTCAGTATCATTCGCGTAAAGTTCGAAAACAGTAATGAGCACCTAGAGATCAACAATACATCGTCAGTCGCTGCTGTCATGCCGTCCTGCGTAAATAGAAACTGGATATAGACCGGCTGATCCCTAAACGAGACCCGCATATGCGAATCAATATGACGGTTTTCATTTAAATATCATTAACAAATGAATAGTTATCATTTATGCAACTTACTAAAACGCTATTCTCAAAAAAAGAGAAGTCATCACAGCTCCATTTTGACGGGAAAGCATGTAAGGCATAGTCCGCTTCTTCAGCCTTCAAGTGAATTATCGCATGTAAAAATTTGCGACAACTTTAACTTAATCGAGGTGTAAAAGTATATATATGGGCGTACTAAAATTCGATACAGATACCGCAGGTAGATTTAGAATACACGATCACCGCGGTGAAATTATACATAAACATGTAGTCGTAAACAAAGGCGGTTACTTATCGAGCCGTTGTACACGCATGACGTGGCCGACGCGCTCCGTCCAATCACTTCCAATTCAGATCACCTTTTATTTTATTCATACCGGTCGTTATCCTATTGGGTAAGCATTATAGATTAGTTTTTTCCTTTCATTACACGTGTATTATTAAAAGTTTTTAGGGGACTTGTGTCTGAAGACTTTGCTCAAGCACGCGCTCAAATAAAAACTCACACACACCCGCATTGAGTCGAATCCACTTGTCCGAACGCGAGAATATAATTGTTCGTAATTATATATCTCAGTAACATAATACAATGATGATACATAGTAAAAGGTTGGACATAACGTCCGTCATCAACTCCGCTCCGCTCCAAACAAATATATCAATAGTAATTACCGCTGAATAACAGCATAACAGTGTTCATTAATTTATACGATTCTCTCCAATGTATTTCAATTAATTTCACACTTACAATATCTCAGGAACCATCATATTTTAACCTTCCGTTTAACTCCCTCAAGGGTTGATTTTTCAAAATCTATTCTCAGTGTTCACTAACGTTAAGGAATTGCAAAATTTTATGCTTTTGGAGCAAGCCATTAATTTTGGAGGCAGGCCGTAAATTTAAATCCATGTTAGCTCGCGTGCCACCAAGTAAATAGTACTTTTTTACGGCCAAAATGAATAAAGTTTACAGTTAAAGTTAAGTTAAGCGGCTTAAGCTGTGCGTTCCCTGTCAGATAGACGTAAATATTTATTATTAGCTGTTCCCGCGGCTCCGCTCGCGTGGACTACAGAATACCGTCGGGCGAGCGCACGCGCGAATTTTGCTGCACCCGCTCAAAAGACGGAAAACAAAAATGTTTATTGTGGGTGATCCTTAGAAGATAGATATATGCTATCTAGGACTTTTTGTAGGTCTTTTTAAGATCTACTAATATGTAACATTAATTTGATATATCTCAAATGGTTTACTCAGCATAAGCCATTTAAGCTCCCCAAATACGCCTTTTTACCGAACTGCTTTACCATAATCGTTACAGCATATTTAGTGTATTACTTTATGTTACAAAATATATTCTATAACCTAGACAGGTAACACAGCTATGAATTAAAATAAAAACCATGTAAAAATGGATGTGGTTTGTGTGAAAAAGAACATAAACGGACGGACAGACAGAGAGACGTTGAGTTTTATATGTATAGAAAATAGAAGTTGATAATATTATGTTACACATGTTAAATTAATTCAATATTTATACAATTATGCCATATTTCTTGAATTTATTTAAAAATATGTTACGCAGTGACAGACGAATATTTGCAAACATAAGTTTGACAAAGCCGCTGGTAATCGCTAATAATATCCAATACAGCTTCTATTTACTGAGATAGAAACAACAAACACAAACCGGCCGATGCCGATTTCGGCCTATTCGCTTTCGATTTCCGACCAAAAGTAGATTTCACATACAGGCAGCAAAATAATAGTTCAGAAGTTCAAGTGTTCCCGTAAAGCGTATAACTGAGATGACGTTTTCCTTCGTCAAAAATCACTGTGTGTTTAACTGAAAGGAACCTTTGTCCAGTACAGTGAGAAATTTACAGGTTGGTATTATTATAATAGAATTAGTTGTGCCCCGCGGTTTCACCAGCGTATAATTTCAAAAAATCGCTGATTGATGATTTATAATACTTCAGTATAGACAATATTATTATCAGTCGGCCAGGGTTATGCGTCACAACTCACACGGCTCGTTCGCGTCACTACACCTATTGTTATAGAACCGAGTTGAGTGTTGAATTGTTTTATTTTTCAAATAAAATGCTATAAAGGGCAAAGTTTATATTCATAAAATTTCTTGATGATGAAGTAACTTTCGTTCGTAAGATTTATTCTGCCATGCCTAATAATAATGCTCATAAATCACTTATCAATTTTCAATAAACTTTTGTCATAAAATACCTTGTGTATAAGAGATATGCATATGGTATCCCACACTTTTTGTAGATGTACTATGAAGTAATATTTTTGTAGAACATTGTATTTACGTATCACTAGCCATTACGCCAGCGCACGCGAATAAAACAGTTCGGGTGCGCTATTTCTTCCGACTTACTTAGCAAAAACCAATATTTGAAGCTAGCTGAGAGGTGTAGTCTAATGCTAGATAGCCTGTCATATTCCTCATGAATCTGGCTATCATAAAAAAAATAAAAATTTCAAATACGACCGGTAGTTCCAGAAATGAGCGTGTTTAAACAAACAAACAAAAAACTCTTTGGTTACTGGCTATATGTTTTTTTTTAGTTTTCCTTCTTGTCTTTTCTTAGTTGTGTTTTATTTTATCCAAGTGCTTTGAATACATATCACCGCGATCACAGGTTACAACAAAAGACTAAGCAATGTGAATTTAAATTGTATATTATGCTTGAATTTAATTAATTAGATTCACACTGAGTACTAGAGTTCACAGAATTCAGTCAGACGCATTACAACGCATACTGGCTACAAAATGGCAAATTCAGTCTATGCACCATACATAAAATACGTCGGTACCGGAATCATAAAAATTGTAGCGAAAGGCATCTTTCATACAATATTCATAATCATTTAACTGAGTTACAATAATTCAACATTTCTGTACCGTTCTTATTTCTGTATACAGAATAATATTAATTTACCTGGAAAGTACGTCACAACTATGTCTAATAAACTTAACATTACTGTTGGCGCCATCTAGTCATGTTAAACATTTTCAATACTATAAATATTCATAAGACTTTATTGTTGATGCATTAGTCTAATAACAATTTATAATAAAATACGGTAATTATTTATTGATCAAAATTTGACAACAATTCGAATGTTGCGGCAATTTGCATACAATACAAGAGGTCAGGAGACGACAATCATCGTCTCCTGGGATTCCCCCTTCCGCTAGTCCTCACGGCACACACCGAGTCCACCCTCCACTTGTCCCTTCCCGTCCATTACATGCGGGGTTGTTTCACATGGTTAACGAGACACCTTTTTTAATGGGACA
This sequence comes from Saturnia pavonia, assembly GCA_947532125.1. Classification (NCBI taxonomy): domain Eukaryota; kingdom Metazoa; phylum Arthropoda; class Insecta; order Lepidoptera; family Saturniidae; genus Saturnia; species Saturnia pavonia. Next base: position 20,538,263 of record OX383895.1, on the reverse strand, counting down.
TTATTAATAATTTTTATAGTATGATATATGGATCGATTAAGATTTCACAGGTCTTAAAATGTATAGTGCTATAAGTCCGGTAAAGCTGCGCGATAACAGAATAGTGTATACGCGGTTAATGCTAAAATTTTGCTTTATTGTTTGGTGAAAAGATGGACGACCAAACTGCATAGGAGGATGCACGATACCTTATTTATTTTTTGCGAAGATGTTCACTTCCTTTTCTGCAAGACTGCTGCAAGCGGAATATTGTCCAGAATCCACCACACAAACACAAAGAGAAAGTGCTATTTCTTGTTCTATGACGGCGGAAGCGCGCGAGATTGTGCAACCACGAATCAATGTTAATTGAAAGTGACACATATTACACTAACATTAGGATATGTGCCGGAGCAGGATAAGGAGTAGACCAACCTATATATTATTAAATAGGTGTATCCATATAGTTTTCACCATGAACATAGCTTTTGTTGACCGCCATAATATCCTATATATTACGGTGTTCTGACTTATATTTTATTTCTTAAATTATATCTTACATGCGTTCCATTACATTACTTTTATCCGGCCCCCTAATTACGTATTTTCTGAGTACAAATCAATAACTGAAATTACTAAATATCGCCGTCAAAATGGTAAATTCAGGTTGTGTACATCACTTTGCTTTTGCGAAACACTTAGGGACTGTAAGATTCGAATCTACATCGATCGACGCGGTATTCAAACACGCTACCAGGAAGCCATCATCGCTACAAATAACACTAAAATGATTGGAATAATCTAGAATCCATACTGGAATTGTTAACCCAATTCCGTTGTAGCGCCAGTAAAGGGCCCTAATCTTCTGTTTGATGCGTTCCAAACTAATTTATGAGTTATTTCATTTTGTACCGTGTATTAACATTTGTAACGAGAACCTGTCGTTTGAGATTAATTTAATAATACTTACTCATTTCTTAACTACCCTATCCTAATAATACATAAGGGTGAAAGTAAGTTTGTTTGTTACTCAATCAAACGGCCTAACGGATTTGGATGAAATTTGCCACACCGATAGTTAATAACCTGGATTAACACATAGGATACTTTTTATCCTGGTAATAAGCATTTTTGTAGTTCACGCGGGCACAGCTAGTACTAGTATAATATTATGAAGCACAAGAGTATGTTTGAACGCGCTAATCTCTGAAACTACCAGTCAGATAAGAAAAAATATTTTTACGTTTAAAACGCCAAAACTAATGTTTATTTTTACCACATTTATAGCTTATCTATATATTAATACGTGAAGCAAAAACTTTGTACCCCTTTTTACGAAAATTGCGCGGTCGGAGGATAATGAAATTTCCCACACTTATAGTTTATATAGAGAAGGAGTGCAGAATGCTAATATTTTCTTTAAATTATTCATTATAAATACATAAAATCAATAAAAAAAACATTACACACACTACCATGTATTTGACACACACACACGCATGTACACTTTTGTTTATTGTTAAAGTCTATGGCCAAATTGAGAATAGATTAATATTATTTGTCTATAGTCTTACTGAATGTCAAAAAAAGAAATCATGTTTCATAGCAACGAGATAACAGATCATGACAGGAATTCAAATTACGGCGTATATAAAATAAATGGAAAAAAAGTAGAGATGCCGCGCGCTAGAAACAGGTGTGCTCTGTGTACCCATATAAGCAGCCAACGACGGGCTTGAAGGATGGTTCTAGCTTGAGCCCTCGGATCGTGAAGACGTTCAAGATCAATTACTAGGTCGCCTACGGGCAGCGATAACATCAGACATGCGAGGCATGGGGTGGATATATAGAGGAAGTTGGAGGCTACTAGGGGCAACCCCATATAAACCGACATCATGCTCACTTGGATTGTCAGACCCTGTACATCTCTACAATACCTGCACCTTACCCATTATATATATTATATATATATATATACATATATAAATTACTTTAAAATAATTAAAAAAGGTATTCTTTAATTTAATCATTTTTTAATTTTTTTATATTTCATGTAATTTATTTGAAAAAAATAGGCAAATTAACAGTGTAGCCTTGGCGAAATCTGTGATTATAAAAGTATATAAGTCTTTGACAATAGAATCTTAATAATGTTCATACTTATAATTTTAATGAATTATGGTCGAATTTCGACCTCTGGGCGACCACTAGTTATCTTTAATTCCCAGATGAAACCCTAATATGACTGGACAATTAATGTTTTTTTTTTGTTATATTTCTGGAAAAATATCAGGATAGGTGGCATTATGATCGAGTTTTTAACAATTGGAAAGGCTTTAAGAACAACGTCTGCCCAGCTAATTAATAATTGTTGATAATGAACAAATAAATATTAAAATCACTTTCAAAATGCATATCGCACCTTTAGAATTATAGAGACCTATTTCAAAATTTTAAGATTTCCACTTTAAACATAAAACGACCTTAGTTGACCATCTTCATCGAGTCTTATTAAAACAGAGGCCTATTGTGGCGAATATGAATATGAATTTTATGAAAGTACAACCGAATACATGCCTTATTTACAAAATTTATGAACATACGAACCTTTATTCAACATTTTCCAAAAATTTATGTTTTTATGTCTATATAATTCTAAAGGTGCGATATAATTTGTTTGACACACATCACACAGCTTAAATCAGTGGGACTAAGACCATCAAAATTTTTACACAGGAGTCCTAATGTAACGTAGATGAGCGCGAAAATGGGTTAAAAAAATTCTTGAGATATTATTACCCAATACGAAAATCAATAAGGCCTACGCCTACGGCAAGTTGACAAATAAAAATTATTTCAACTTTCAGTATCGTTGTAGACCGACCCAGATCTACCTATATTATTTATTGATTTTAATTTCTCTTTGATTTTTTTATAGATTTGGCCACAATCTCACGTAACACGCTAAGCCTACTAGGTCGACTGGCTCTCAAGTGCAGCTGTCGGAACACAGATATAGGTGTACAAAATTGTCCTACTACCGTGCTATGGATTCATCACGATGTCTTCCTTCACTGACAAGCTCAGGCTCATTGCGGGGATTCGAAGATGAGACGTGAGTCGATCGACGCGATGTCCGTGTACGCTACCACTATGCCATCATTGCTTCAAAAACATAACATGAAAATGATTTCACTTTAGTGAAGTTTGATCATTTATTTGTTAGATAAATATTCCTTTGTACGACAAATAAACATCAATCACGGAGCATTCCGAGCTGGAAATAAACCGGTTATTACATGACAAATCATAATAATGAATAGAGCAGGGCCGTATTAAGATATTAAATTTTATTTTACACTAACTCTGAAACTAGTTAATCTTTACCAGACGGTAAGAGTACAGTCTTCTTTTTTCCCTATCTCATCTAAATAGCGTCGGCGTAATTGTCCTCTCTCAACTATTACCTCAGTATTCATACATTTTATCACATTCCTAATACAATTCATCCATACCTACTTCGGTCTTGCTCTACTTATACAACCGTCTACCTTCATACTTAATATACTTCTAGTTATATGACTTTCATCCGTCCTCATGGCCTGTCCATGCCACGCTAACCTATTGTTCCTAACTTCTCTGTCACTGGTGCTAGTTTCATACTTCCTCTGATAAGACTCCTTATCTTATCCATTCAAGTCCATTTGCATCTCAGCCACATTTAATTTTTTAACAGATAATAATATTGAAATTTACAAACAAAACCAGAGGATAAATTGATGTTAATTAATATATTTAAAGCCTTTACTAAAATATTTTTTTACTTAAACTATATAACCTAAAAAATATACTTTGACATTTTATTAATGGCAGTTACGAATTCGTTTCCAACTATGTGTAATCTGTGACAATTATACGCAGACTTGGATAATATAATATTGTGTAGTACATAATAATATTTGCGTACATTTATGAAATAATAACAAATTGAGACTCTAAATTATAGAGTACGGTACATTTGTTAAAAGCTGGAACAACGCCCCCGATGCGTTCCCTGAATACGACTCACGTGCAAAATCGAGGCCATTTCATAATGCTTTATTGCTATATATATTTTGATATCTTCAAATAGATAGATGGGATGTATTCAATATGAAATTCGGAGTATCTTATAATCAAGACAAAGAAGCTTTCAGTCACACTCAAAGCTTACATTTCGGATACGCTTGAAAGCTCTTTTTTAGGGTTCCGAAGTCTACAAAGAACCCTTATAGTTTCACCATTTCCATCTGTCTGTCCGCGGCTTAGCTTAAATATTCTTAGTACTAGAAAGCTGTAATTTGCTATGTGCATACATATTGATCATACCGACAAAGTGGAATAATAAAATCTTGAAAAATAATCTTTTAGGTGACCTCCCCTATACCTAAAGTGGGGATGATTTTTTTTCTCGTCTGTCCCATGGTGTGGCGTGTCATTGGATAGGTCGTTCAAAAATATTGTGGTTGTGTGAAATCTATCGTTCCATTCAGGGATCCGTTTGGGAAATAATAATTCTTAAGCTTACATTCCCATTGAAAATTACTTAATGCCCACTTATAAGTCTGCATATTGCGACGGGCAACTACGGTACCCAACACTGCGCGTGTGACCCGACACGCACTTGGCAATTTTAATAAGGGAGCCAACAAAAAAAAAGTTGATAGGTATGGAGTTAATTTTGTCAAGAGATTTAATATCACGACATAATCATAAGCCATATTATGATGTGTTTTTCGGTATTACCATCCGAGGATATAGATAAGTATCTATATTACATAAACATAGATACATACCATACCACATTTTATTTAATAAGCATAATATAAATACGATTGAATCTGGAAAACTACAGTACACACTTTTTTTTAATATATGTATAACAACTAGTTGACCCGTGTGTATATTTCTCACACTATAGAATGTAAAGAATCTAACAGCAGTCATGTTAGTTAGAAGGATTGTAAATAGATTTCGCCTTAGGTCAAAAATTATAAATCTTTTTTTTTAATTAGTATTGTTACGATTCCTAACAGAGTATTATTGATATATTGATATATATAGTCTATCAATTGAGCAATAACATGAACTTCTCGTGTACAAAATTTCATGAAAATCGGTAAAACAGTTACTGAATTTTAAATACGGACATATAAAAAGACAGATAAAAAAAAAATTTCGTGTTCTCTATATAGGATTGTCTATCAAGAAATTTGAAAAAAAAATAATCTTACAGATATAATCACAGATTTATTAATATAGACAACTACTTAAAATAATATTCTGAAAATCACACTAATGCTTGCTTGAACTCAAATTGAATATTATGAAAACTGACAACAAAAATAGAAACTGCTGTTGGCTTCACACAAGACTTAATAAATACGAATGACTTCCGTTATCAGTCAATGTAACCAGTCTGAATTATAATATTGTACAGCGGAAATTGCTTCGGTACACTATCTGAGAAAAGTTTTGATAAACAGGAATTGTAATATAAAGTATTGTTGAATCATGTAAAAAGGAAGTATGGTACAAGGAATATAAGTGTAATGATGTTAGGTACGCTGTTTCTCTGATACTTAGCCAGCGACCTATCCATATATGCATATATATATGCTGCTTATATCCATGTACATATAATTAGTACATAACTATATCCAGAAACAGAATAGATCAGACGTCCACCACTGTTTAAAAAGGAATTTAGGAAACATAAACGTATAATTGCGTTATTACAGTTTCGTTATAGTCCGAGGCCAGTCACTTAATCAATTGAAACTACATTACCATTGAATGGAGTCTGGATTAATTTATTTAAGGTCGCGCATGCGGTCCGTAAAACTGAAAATTTTACATACTAGAGATGACATGCGATTCTACACGTGTTTTATTACGCAGAATTTTGTTTTACTCATAATATTGACAATACATATAACCTATCAACTAAGGAAAGACCATACATAAACTTCTCGTTTACAAAATTTCATAAAATCTGTCGAACCGTTTTTAATTTAATTTCTGACATACAGACAGACAGACACCACCTTTGATGGATCACAGATCTCTCGCTGCTCGCAGTTTTTTATTGTATTTTGCTTACCCCATGAGGCATAGTGCCGTCACTGTAACGTGCTGCTAAATTTAACAATATGACTTGTATACAAAAAGACACGTTTGAAATAGCCTGCGCTAGTCACACTGTACAAAGAAATGTTCACAATGTATTGTTGTACTTTTATAAAAATATTTTTTCTATATATTTCGCAGAATACCTATTTACGTCATCCCCTCACTTAAGCTGCCCTTTCAGTATAACCTCTCTCGCTTGTAAAAAGGTATTTTAAATTTGCAATCTTTTGTACTTAAGTTCGCCTCCAATTATATATTATTAAAATTTTCTGTTTTTTTATTTACCGACTAATGACAAGCGAGCTCTATAGAAATATCTAGAGACTAAATCTCATAAAATCTCGCGCTCCGAGATTAATTAGTGTAGTGCATGCAGTGATAAAGCAGGATGGTAGGGACCGCGACCACCATACACATAGTGATAAGCCCATCACTTATTTCCTTTTTGATGAAAATTGTTATAGTATAGAGATGAAACTTTGAAGAAAGTAATAGGCTACTCAAAATCATTATTCTACGCAGATGAAATCGCGGAAAATGTAATAAATCTTCAATATAATATTATAATTCTGCATTGTAATTACAGTTTCACCTCTCTTTTACTGGTAATAAAACAGCGAAACTTGACTTCAACTATCTACAATAGACGTCACTAAATAACTATATAAAACATTGTTCGTAGAGCATGGTTATTGAATATATACCTAATCAAAATCAAATCAAATCAAATAAAAAAATATTTTATTCAATTTATGCCCTAAGAAGGCACTTATGAACGTCAAACACTAACACTACCACCTGTTCGGAAAACATCCCGGCCATCGAGAAGAACCGGCAAGAAACTCGATCGGGCTTATCTTTTTTAAATCATTTTTTTACTAACTGTACAATATTATTTACAGTTAATAATCATTATGTTAATTATTTATAATATAGTGGATGCACAGAGAGGGAGTCACTTACAGACATCACTATCATTCACATAATGATCCACTCTATAATAATCTTTACATGGCTTCACATGGTCCTTTAACTAATTGCCTGGCAAATCAGTAATTTGTTTTTGAATCTTATTATAGAACCTAATACTATTACCTAAAAAACTTCAATTAGTCTTACTAAGTCTAAAACACGGAATGACTAATTTATGTCTATTTCTAGTATTAAAACTGTGCTGCTCTTTGACAAAATCTAGCTTGTCAATTTTTTTCCGAATATAGATTATATTATCAAGAATGTATTGAGGGGCAAAGTTAGGATATTAAATTCCTGGAACTTGTTCTTTAGTAATTCGCGAGGTCTCATGTTGTATATTGCTTGAATTGTCTGCTTTTGTAATATGAATATGGTGTCTACCTCAGCTGTTGAACCCCACACCAAAATACCATAAGACCGTAAGCGAAGTAGACTAACCTAGCAGTGGTAATATCTGTTAATTGGCAGCGAATCTTACGTACTACGAATGCAGCAGAACTTCCCGCCAAAGTTTTAATGTTTAGACCGCACTGAAATTTTGAATCAAGCGTAATACCCAAGAAGACAGTATTATCAACTATGCCAACTAAATTCCCTTCTATCTCGATAATACTATCAACACGCCGAACATTGGGCAAAACAAATCTCATACATTTAGTTACAAATACATTCAGCAGTATATTATAAAGAGCAAACCATTCAGAAATTTTAATTAAAGCATTATTTAATTGCTTTACCTCTGAATTTATTCTTTTCACTTTAAATATAAGTGAAGCGTCTACTGCAAAAAAAACCATGTCAGCACTGTTCTGACCATGACGTCACATACCAAAGCAGTATGGCGGCTAACGTTTTGGCGCGGATATTAAAAACGTCATTATAGAACATTAATCGATTTCATAAAAATGAAATAAAAATGTTAGTGGCTTATTATTACTAAGGATCAAAATAAACCAAATTTCAAAAAATGCTGTAATTCCATATGAGAACAGATTTATAATATAGTTATATTAATATGTATATATATATAATATGTCGATAATAAATTTAACCCTTAAATGAACGATTACAGATCGGATTGTATAATTATAAACAATGAATATGTTAAAAAAACGTACTTGGTTTTCATCGATCAATGGTTGTATAACACGTCAACTGCATATTTCAATTTCAAAACTACAGTTTTGAATACTTACGAGTTCCTAAATGAAATTGAAATAAATTCTTGGTTATTTTTAAAAGTATTTACTGTGGCTAATTTACTGGTTTAAAGAAGGTGAAGTGTAAACCTTAGTAAAAAAAACCATTCTTTCAGTTATATTAAAAGTTAAAGCACAAAACTGTTTCTTAATTAATATGAGTTATTCTGTAATTTATGTTAATATATGAAATCGTTGGTTCTGATGTTACGGATATTCTAATACTGTTTTATTCTCTAAAAATCACAATAATACAAAAGAATACTCACACGTGTAGTCCCAGCTGTCCTGGTCGTTTTTGAACACGTTCAATCTTTCAGGCTGAAACAGGAAACACCTTTATATTATATAATTTACATTTATATGAAACGATACGTTTCATTTAAATACACTTCAAATGAAATAAACATTCAAAAGCGAATCGAATAGCATGAATGCACGCGGTCGTTCTGCTGAAAAAGAAAACGCGAGTCACGGCGGTAATGAGGTGGTGGGACTGTCAAATGTCATTGACAGTCGCCGTCGTTACGAGAGCGTGCAAACACATACCGTGCGATTATTTCGTATTTACGCTACTTTTTAACAATAAATAAAACGGGGTAACTAAAATGATTGCATCCAGTATAAAATACGCAACAACACGAAACCTGATCAAAATGAACAGTAATACGATTACGCGATACGATAATAGAAAATACGCAAGCGAACGGGGCTGAGATACCTAAAAAAATTGTATGTCCTTATGAACGCACGCGAGAAATATACGTATTTGGCATAACAAAACAAAGATAACAACAAAACATTTTATCCTGTGTGCCAACAACACGATGAAGTTAGGCACCAATCATAATAATGTGAATACTTTTTTTTTGTGAAAACTTGTTTTATGTTGCATAATAAGAAACATTATAGTTAGAAAAAATCATTCCCATTACTAACTGTTGCTATGATGGCTAACTTCATTATACAGCACATGATGCGCACGTAGCTCACAATTTTACCCTCTACTAAACGCGCTAAACGAAGAATAACAAAAAAAAACAGTTATCTCGACAAGCTTAACAAAACTACTCTATCTTGTATCGAAAACCATCCCGAATAACTATTTGCGCAAACAAACACGGTCTTATTACAAAAACAAAAATAAACTCGTGTTGAACATGAGTTTTACTAAACAGTGTCTAAGATTTAAAACCGTGTTGAACGTGTGTTTAAAATGCTTTATTACAAAAGCGTGTCTAACCGATGTCTAGCTAAACATCTGGTTTAAATTTTTTATGCAAGCATCTCTGAATAGCATTCACTCAATACGATCTCGCCATTCAAAAGCATTCCATTGTATTCAGATATTCTGCAAGTAGTTTGTTCTAACAATTATATTTTTCTTTAGATCATCATCATAAAAAATAATAATATTGTAAAGAAGATATTAATTATTATTTTTTTGATATTTTCTGCTAAGCGAGTATAATTGTTAAAATACGAAATATATAAATTTAATACACGACAAAGTTTTCGGAAAGTGAAATCTGAGTTCATGCGTACACCTTTACATTACACATTACACTATTGCATTGTTATTTGTCGTCAAATCGCAATACATGAAATTATTACTAAATAGTTTTATTAATTATTGATATATTAAGGGAAATCAAAGTTAAAAAAAATCGATGAAATAATACATAAGAACTCACGTCAGTTTAAATAACCTGTTGACGAACCCAACACTGTAGCGCACATGCTGCTTGTATTTTTCTGGCTCTATAGACAAAGTGTTATTATTCTGTGCTATAGAACCCCACGAGAACTACATGTAAGCTCATGTTTTTGTTATTACAATCTCACCTGATGTTAAGTGACGATGTGAAGATGATCACACGCTAAACCTAGTGGAAAACTGGCACTCCAATGGAGCTGCCGGAACACACCTATTGGTGCTTAGCGACAAATTTTCAACTTGAGGTTGGTAGCTAGCCAGGTTTAACTAATTCTACTATTATTCAGGCAAAAGCTTGGCTAAACCTATATTTAAAAGTTCATTATACGCTTAGAATGGCATAACAGAAACACGATTAACTTGTGAATAACAGAAACTATTCAATTAATTGACATATTCGAAATCAATAAAATCCAGAAAATCTATGATATCCATAATTTATAACCAAATATATTGTACCGCCAACAAATACAACTACAATAAAATAAGAATTGTCAGTTTAGACAAGTGTTAGACATGGTTTCCTTTGTGTTTAAATTTTAGACGCGTTTAAAGCGTGGTTACCTTTAAACAACGCCAAAACACTCTTTTGTAAAAATTTAAACATGTGTTCAACGCGTGGTTATCTTTTTTGTAATAAGACCGACATTGTTTAAGTTAATATGTGTTGCATTTACGAGTCTTCAAGCAAACCTTCACGGTGAAGCTGTAGGAAAGCTGCTAAAGCCAATAGCTGCGACGGGAAATACGTTTTAAAACATCTTTATATTTATTTAATGCTAGTAAAGAGTTTTAAAAGAGCTACGAATATTTTTTTTTACTTCACTCAGTCTAGAACGTTCTAATCGAATTTATTTATTGTATGTAATGAAAAAGCGAAATATGTAAGATAAATAGTAACTGCTTTTAGGGTGGATTCGACCAAACAAGAGTAAATCTTAATCTTATAATAAATCGTCAGTTAATCGAGAGTTAATCAATTTTACGTTTTACCATCTACAATTCTAAGAATAGTGGGCCTATTCGGGGATTGTTACTATACCGCCGTTTCGCACGGAATAACGGAGCTATTCCTAGAATAATTTAATGGCGTCAGTCCAGTCATCTGATTGCTGTCATTTCACAAATATGTATTCTGTGTTTTAATTTCAAGTCAACGCAACGCACTAAATTAATAGTCTGGCATTGTATAATGCACTGTATATTCATTGTATACTCGTAATGCACTATTGTACTGGTCTGCAATAATTTGCCACTGAGCTAATTTTTACGTTATAGTCGTTCCATCAGTTTTTTTATTTTCTATAATATTAAAATAAAATTCAACTAGGCTCAACAGAAGTTCCTTTTCAGACGACAGCCAATTAAGACTGCGTTTACGTTTATCCTCACTCATTTTCACTTGCTAACGAAAAAAGATAAAAGATAAAACCACACGACAAAACTTGATAATTCCCTCAAACAAACAACAAATAAAATTAACACGTTTGACAGCCAGCTAGCTTATACTACAGCTACTTTTTCACACTATAATACGGCAAAATCGAGTTGACATGATGTATGCTCTTACACTATCCCGTTGTAGAACAACATTTATTTGTCGGGTTTTATTTTCGTTCACCATTCACTCTGCTATTCGCGTATTGTTATTCCTAGCGTAAGTATACTATCGATTACGTGGAGAAACGACTATGGATTTACTCGAGATTAAAATCACCTGGGAGGGAAGAGAATTGGCTCCTAAATGCAGCTGCCGAAACACACCCATAGGTGTTTGGCAACAAATTTTCAACTTGAGGGTAGTAGCTAGTGAGGTGGGCATTACGAAAAGCCCTGCCACCATGCTATGGTTTCATCACGATGTTTACCTTCACTGAAAGCTCATTATAGGGATTCGAACTCACGTCGATCGACGCGTTGTCCGTACGCGTTACCGCTAAGCTATCATCGCTTCTAAAATCTATGAGCGTTACTTTAATTATAACTAATGGGTCTATATACAATCTACCTACAGTCTACCTTTGGCAAAACACACGCTGACAAATTTGAATATAAAAATTCATGAGATCGAACCCGAGCAAATAATATCATATCTTAAGGTGTCGCTGGAGTGGGCGCTTTTCCAAAATGCATTAACATTCAGACGGTTGGCGCCTTTAAAGTAGTTGCAACTTTAGAGTTCGTAAGAGCGCTAAAATCACTTATCTTTTTTTCGCATGTCGTGATGCCAGAATCAATTTTTTTTATAGTAATGGCACTATACCTGATGGTAAGCACAGTACAATTTAAAAACAACGGCAACCGCCGAGAGATACAGTCGGATACAATTGTTTTACCACCCAGCACAACGTCAAAAAGCACGTCTATGTGAATGGGAAGCAAACGAAATGAAAAATTAGAACATCCTAATGCCGGATGCTTCATCTCACACGTAATTGTGCGGGAAAACAGCAGCAGGGCAAAGCCTTCCATCGGTAGCTTCTCCTCCGCCCGCAACAACGGTTTGGTCTCGGTATGGCTGCGCACGTTTTATAACGGTGCGGCCTTGCGACTATCATGTTGTCCTGGTCCGCGCTCAGTCCAGCATTGATGCCCAGACGTATGTGCGTGCTTGTGATTTCATTGGTTTTGCGGTATCGAGGGAGGAGACAGTTCTACTGCTCAGAATCTCGCTTGATTTGCATGAATTTCATTAGGTTCTTGAAGGTGTACATATGGGTCTGCTCGTCCACTCGTACGGCGAGCATGATCTCCCATAGTTTTCAGGATCTCCGCGAGTTGCGATGCGTTGGGTGCGGGTGTGAAGGGAGCTTGTCTCGGGATATCCGTGGTCAGTTCCTGCTTCCATTGTTCCATGCACCGGCGTCTTTTCTTGAACTGTTGTAGCTTGCCCGAATTGAATTTAGAATATACGAGTACGTCATTAGTAAGCTCTCATCATTAAAACGTTTATTCGAAGTTACTCGTTTAAATTATAAGGCAAATAAACAACATTCTCATAATATATTCCAAAGCAAACGTTTCAATACTTTGTAAATTCCAATATCTTCGATATGAGATGATATTATTAGCAAACGATGTGCCCACTAGTGAGAGAGATGTGTGTACCTTGGGAACCGACGTTCGAATGTTTGTTCGAGCAGTATTTACATAACTAAACGTTTATCATGTCGGTGCGAGTTACTCGCAAATGTTGTCTACATTTTCTTAAATTAATTGTTTTATTTGCATTTTATTTTAAACATTAATTTTTATTTAAACAAATCAAGTTATTTATTAGCGGTAGTGGCTTAATAATAGTGTATTCTGAAAAAGCATTCATAGACGTAGCTTCGAAGCCAATAAATAATGAGCTCGAGTTTTTGGTGAAGGAAACACCGTAATAAAACCATAGCATTTTCAAAATCCAGTGTGGCTACCTAACACTCTCAAGTTGAAAATCTACCGCCAAGCATCGGTATGATATAGGTGCGAAAGGACAGATGCACTCGACAGCAGAGTCCCTCTAAGCTTAGCGTGTTATAATCTTCGGCCACATAGTCACTAAACAAAAATAATAATACGAAAACAATATTGTCTAAATATGAAACAGAATAAATAAGCGCTACGAAATAATTGCATCAACTTACATAGACTAAATTAAATTATAATAAAAGGAAACATAACACGTTCGAATAAAATATCTATTATAATACTAACAGAAAAAACGTAGTAATTTTACTTAATAAATTAATGATCACTAATCAATAGCCTGAATCAACGTAGCAATCTCTCGTAGCATAAGAAGCATACCGCTACGTTGTATTGGTTGATAGTAGTACAAGCCACAAGCGTAGCAAAGCTTACGTAGCACATGATACATAACCTGCTGCTACGAACAAACTACGGCGTAGCATGTAATTTGTTTTTTTTTTCGATCTGACTATACTGTAGCCATAAGGGCTCAGGAGCCTCGAACGGCTTTTACAGCTTCACCGGACTTGGGCATGTAATTTGAGAGCTTGCATGCCTTTTATTCTCGAATTAAATGCTAACGTTAAAAACAAATACATGTTTGTACTTGTAAGTTATACTTTGAATACTAACAATTGATTTCATGTGACGCATAACATTACAACAGAATAAAAGAAAAAGTTTAGCAACAACTTTATAATGTAGACTCTTTTAGATGTATCGTAAAAATTTTCTCTCATTATATCATAACGCGCCTAAAGAAATATAATATCAAAAGCATATTTTATTAACATTTTTCCTTATTATGTAACTCGGGCGACGAGGCTCATGATATAATTTGCCTCCCATATAGCCAACCTATAGACGTACCTAATGTTTATTGTTATATTCTACATTTCCAAGATATACTACATTCATGCCCAGTTTTAAATAAAGCAATATTTTCCGTATTAAGTTACCTGAAAAATGTCAGGACTCACGTGATATGCATAAAATGTAGTTATTACTTTAACTTTTACTTTAAAATTTAAACAAATTAAGATATTCTCAAAACAATAGAGAATAGGCAAAAACATATTTTCTACTCTTTATTCCCGTTTTGCTTATTTTTTATTTTCCCACCCCTAGTAGGTTACCGTTCGGGTACCGTGCGCCATTTGCACCCCCCGACACGGCGTAGCCCAGCGGTTGACGCGCCGGTATCTCACCGGTTCTCCGGTGGAGTTAAAAAAGAAAACGGAATATTTCAAAATTTCAAACGGCACGGAGGTATAATTTGCTATACGAACGTCACTCTGTAAAAAGAACGGTACTATTAAATGGTCTGAAAATTCAACGTCGCATCTTTTGACATTTTTCGTAGTTCATTTGTATTTTTCTCTATGCTGTGTTTTGTTTTTTGAAGTTATTTTTATTTTGTAGCGTAGTTGAGGGTAAAATTGTGAGCCGCGCTCGCATCGACGGAATAAATGCAGTAGTAATGAGAGCGCTATGTAGTATTGATGAGTATTGAAGAAGCAAAATATGTATGCCCGGATCGTAGCAAGTGGAAGGACCTGCTTACCCCGTTGGGAAAGAGGCGTGATTTATGTATGTAAAAATAATTTCACATTGACAAAAGTCAATAAAATGAATTTACTTTATTAGCATTGATGGCGAAATACATCATTACATCACATGCACGCGGCATAATTTTTTGTTGTTATCTTTCATTAAAATTATATCATTCTATTAAATAACTGAATGACTGACTGATGTCCAACATTGGAGTCCATGGCATGGGAGATTGCAAATTTTGCGAAAATGCGGACGAAACGCCAAAGGACCTCTTGGGTGAATGTGACCCACTAAAATCTAAACGCAACCGCATTGTGGGCAAGTACGTGCTGCTCCCGGAAGAAGTTCAGTTGCTCTCTGCCAAAAAAGTCATGCAGTACATTAAGGCTTAGATGGGGAGCTTTAGTAAAGTCGGACGATTACAATAGATCTAATTGGTCGCAGTGATACAGGAATGCCTAAGTCTGCTTAGCCCCCTTTTAGAATAATAATAATAATAAATAACTGATTCGATACTAATTGGAATGAAATGAAGCATTTCATTTATTGTATTGATATCTTTTACACAATGTACTCAACAAGCTTGGTATTTTGAAATGTTAAGAAATACTTGTAAAAAAAAAAGTATCGTCTCAGGGGAACTTTAATGACAAGAACGTAAGCATAAAAATAATTCCGCCGTGTGTTTGTTTACACGACAACGCCGAGCCGTGCTTTAGACGTTAAAAACTTAAGTGGCTGTAATGTGAAGCTTTGGTTGTAAGCACGTCTCGATTTTCGAAGCACTTAATGGCGACTTATACTGAAGCGAATCCGGTTACCGATACATTATCTATATAGATTTAAGTGGATTTTACCGACGCTATATATCTCCGTTATTATGTTGGCAGCATTGTATTGAAACTATATATGTATTATGACAAATAATCACCGTACAATGTTATTTAAATTTTTAAGACAATTAATTACACGTCTAAGTGTCGCCTCGCAATAATATATTTTATTTCTAAAGCAACGACATCAAAATTTTTATTTTACATTAGTAATTATTTTAATTAAATAATTAACTAGTTTTTATAATTGATAACGACTCGGTGATAGCGTACTATGGTACGAATTCGTAGAAATGAAAGCCAATTTCTACATTTGACTTATCACAATCTACAGTTAAAACGTTCCTTAACAACAAGTAAAGCAAACCAATAAAATAATAACAAAATACAGTAGTTGCGTATATTGTATGTAAGCGCTTTAGAAGTTTTACTTCTTTGAATAGTCATTCACACTCGATGTTACGCGTCACAAAACATCGAGTGTGACTATCTCCCCACCACAGTAAAGCACGAGGTTTAGCAAGCAACTTTATGGTTTAGACTTCTTATTACACTGTGCGCGCGCATCGTAATAATACACGTTTAATATTTTTAAAATGTTACTCACCTTCGCAAATTCAATCTTGAGTGTACAGCATCCGGAGTAGATGTCGCAGCCGTGTAGCGCCTCCTTCGCCCTCGTCGCTGACTCCACACTTTCAAATTTGTGACCACAAGTTAAGGATAATATTTATTTTGACATGTGTGTCACCGTCCCTGTATATGGATATGTCTGTCTGTGGCTTTATCACAACTCGAAGGTAAATATTAATCGAAGGTAATTAATAGGTAATTCAATATTAAACTATCATATACAAATAAACAGAGACTAAAGAATTTCAATGACAATAGATTCGACATAGCTAAAACTAAACTTCTCGAAAGGACCCAGAACATACGGACATATTCCCAATTTCGAAAGCTGAGGAATCTATAGTTCTGAGTTTTCCAACTACATTGGGATACTCGAGAACCTTCCCCAAGGGAAGGTTTCCTTTACCGTTACTAATTATTAATTAAATTCAAAGTAGTAAATATATACGAATTACCGTATGATGCTTGACTACAATTACTTTATATCGTCCTGAATATATTAAACGTCAGTAATAGGTTCGCATATCTAAATTAGATTTACTATAGTTATAAAAGTAGATAATCTATACTATATTTAAAAAAAAAACTTCAATATTGCCCTGTTTTATTAGTTGTTTGAACGCGCTAATATCTGAAATTACTAGTTAGATTTGAAAAACTGCTTTCGCATTGTATAGCCTCTTTACTGATGAATATTATATGCTATCTAACATCACGCTACGGTATTTAGGAGCGGAGCAATTACCATTAAAATTGTAGGTCAGAAAGTAGGGGTTGGCAGGCCAACGAGAACCGAAACAAAATAAACCAGAGAGAAACCGCGGGGCGTTGCTAGTGTATATTAAAAACATGTTGGTATAGCATTGATTAAATAAATACTTTTTTAATATACTAGAACCGACTGACATGAGACAAGTGTTTGAATGGTTTTTGAAGCGATGACTTACTAAGTAACGAATATAATAAGATGAAAATCAAAGGACCGTTTTTGAATGAAAGACGCGAGAACGATAGCGGAGAACCAATAGAAAGCGCATTACACAAACTCGATCCGAACACCAAACTGTTATTACATCACCAAGTTCTAAAGACATCCAGATTATTCAAACAGTCGTCGTCTCCGCGATTACGAATTCCCTTTCTATGTATATTTTATTAAACTCTAGTTTGCACCGGCGGCTTTGTTTACTTTATATCACTCTGTTTTTGCTTTAACTCCTATTTACCCGGTTTTTTTTTGTTTACGATAAAATGATTGTCTATTTTTAAACTTTTTAGATTTAGCCTTTGGCCACATTCTCACTAAGTTAAAGCACGCTAAGCCTAGTAGGAGGACTGGCTCTCAAATGCAGCTGCCGGAACTTAGCGATAGTTTTTTTCAACTTGTAGGTAGCCGGGCCGGCCCTATCACCTATCGGCCTATCACCATGTCTCATCACGATGTTTTCCTTCACCGAAAGCTCAGGCTCCATTATAAGAAATCGCACTCTAAATATTTAGAACAGATTCAGCTGCGAAGAGATGCCTGGCTAAGCGAGTTTTATCGTCTGTATCATGGTGAATGTTATAAATAACCACACGGTTTGGTCTACGGAGCCACAGTTGGACGGTAGCGCCCATCATGGCACGAACAAAGCAGTTCGCTAACTCTTATTATTGCCGTACCGTGTAGATGAGGTGTAGTCTCCCAGCCAACATGTTGCCTTCTTCCCATGATATTGGGCACTTCAAACGAGGCACGAAGAGGCAATTCAGCAGTCCGGCATGACATCGACGACTGCCGATAAAATTTGTGTCACCGACGGTGGCCGTTGTTTGTGGACCGTACCGTACTTATTATTAGGTGCTGTTATATTGTCGAGCTAGTATAAAAAAAAACTATCGACGCAGTGTCCGTACACGCTACCACTAAGCCATCTTTGATTCGTAAACTTTAACAGACATGGACAAACAATTTTTTTTTTTGAGGCAAACTAACTGCCAAGATACAGAGCAACTTAGTTTGGTGATCAGGGGATGAACAAAATTTATGTTATGTATTAAAAAATATATTCTAAAATAAGAAATATACAATTTGAAGGAATAAAGTATTATTATTATTTTAAACGATAAAAAAATAATCGTTTTCATATAATTAATTGAAAAAACAAAAATGTATATTTTCATGATCTCATCCAGTAGATGCGCGTAGATGAGGGTAGTCACTAGAAACTGCTCTCCCTAACGAATACACCGCGAAACATCAGTCGACTTGTGACCAGGTGGTTACGTAGGCAGATAAGTCGAGTAGGTAATTAAAAAGTAAGATGCGTTCTAGATCAACTTTAAATATATATTACTAGATGTACCCGCGGCACCACTCGCGTGGACTACAGAAAGCTGTCGGTCAAGCGCACGCGCGTATTATGCTACCACAAAAAGGCTTATTGTGAGTGATTATTACTTTATGTAACAAAACATATCCTATAACCTGGCCAGATAGCATTGCTATGAATTAAAGGAAAAACCATGGAAACTGTATTAGTTATTTCCGCATGAAAATAACATAAACACGAACTCTTGAGGCGTATATGGAAAAATATTAAAAATAATAAATATTATGATGAAATTAAAAGTTAATAAAAAAAAGTACAATGGTTTTTATATAAGCTTTCTTTTTTTCTATTAAGAGACCTTAAGCCATAGGCGTTGCTCGATCACACCCACATCAATCTGTATACGAAACTTACAAACTAATTTGAATATAGAATTGATCAGCCACAAAGCACCGTGTGTACAGAAAAATCTAATTTTAATAAAACCGGCCCGCGACACGATGGCGCACTCCTTTATAACAAACTTTTGGGTGATATCGTAAAAAAATTAAATTATATTTCTGCATTATTATTACATCAGCCCTACTCCTAACTATTATATATATATACTACGGAAGATCGCAGCCAAGGTTGAGGTCGGCAGCCCGCTAGCGATATCATATGGTATTACAAGCGTCCATCGGCTACGGTAGACGCTTACTTCCTCGTTCGTGCAGGTGAGGTTGGCTTGGGCGTCTCAAATGTTATGATGAATCTCTTTAGCCCGGCAAGAAAGCTTCGCTTCCCGATAGCTATCGCCCAATTAGTCTCCTAAACACGCTAGGGAAACTTTACGAGCGGCTTCTTTTGAACCGTTATAAATGACAAAAACCTGTTCCCATCTGAGCAGTTCGGTTTCCGTGCCCAACACTCATGTACACATCAAGTGCACCGACTCACGGAGCACATCACATTTAACTTCAGCGAATTCTACAAAGCACGTCGTACACTTGCGGTCTTCTTCGACGTTGCCAAGGCCTTTGACAAGGTTTGGCATGCCGGACTAGTCCACAAACTACACCAATTAGAAATCCCAGATAGATTAGTTACATATCATTAGCAATTATCTCACTGACCGCACCTTACCTGGCCTACCAGCGCTACGACATATATATACATATCAGCGGTTTGTTTAGCATTTTTTTATACAAGTAAGGTGGCAAACAAGCATTCGGCTCGTTTGATAATAAGCGATTACTGTAGCCTATGCACTTGTAACAACACCAGAAGTATCACTAGCGTGTTGCCAGAGGTATCACAACAAAAGTTTATTTGGCTGCGATATTTTATAGGGTGAAGCTTATTATACCAGTCGGGCTGTACCAAAAAAGGAGAAATCTTCAAAGAGATTTCAGTGCCCTACTTCATAGTTCAAGCTATACGTAGTTTGGAATCAAATAACCGCGTGTGGGATAACACACAAATTTTAAATTAAATTAGTCGACCAAACAATTGATCATATAGGCCGACTCTGACTCCGACTGCTGTATCGTTTGTCAAAATAGCCCACTCCATTTCCCCACCCGACTTCTATTAGAACGATCACCATTAATCCGAAATAAAACCGAACACATGTTTCATCTCCGTACAACGAAACATCTTAACGCAAACAACACGTGCTCCTAATAATTCATCAGCGCATTTTTTATGATAACACACATCAATACACACACATATAAAATACATGCATATCAAAAACCATGTTAAACATAAATTAGTGAGATATATATTTTTTTAATATCCGGATGGTATTTATTTATATTTTTAATCGTTGAACTCGAAGCGCCGGGGTTAGAACGTATGTGTCATTTTGCCAACCTAGCCATTAGCTATGATTCACTCATGTGTAATCTTTTTGCTTACTTTCTTATCCATTCTCCTAAGATCTTATTAAAAAATATATACGGCAATCTAGTCGAATCTTAATTATGATAATACGAAAAATAAATGTTAAATGAAATATAGAAACGAAAATACATGAACAGAAATTTTCTGAAAGGGAATAATAAATTGTTAAATCTAAAAAATCATCGAGTGTTAGCTCGTCCAGAACAATTCGATAGCAACATATTACCTGAACAACTCAATTAGTTTTAAATATATTTACAGTTGTAGTGCGAATTTATTCCGATAATTATTAACATTTTTATCTATCAAATAATATCGTATTTTACTACATTGCCTGATTAACGTTTCTATTTAAAATCCAAATTAATATTTTAGGATTATAGCAACATCATATGTAACATGAATAATATAGTAGATATTAATGCTGCTAGAATGAATGTCCACGTTAAAATGAAAAAAAGTTTATGTTTATTAACGCGAGAGAATCAACACATAAGATAGTTCAAATAACAAGAAAACATTGTTAAAATACCAAAACTAAATGACGACGTAAATCTTTAATGTATACAATAGTTTAAAATAATTAGAAAAGGAAAAATAGTCATTTACTAAAGAGTAATAATTTTACATTAAATGAACATAATTAATCGTGAAGCTCAACAATGAATCACCGGGAAACGACACGATAAAATGCACCGCTTTTAATCTTACCTAATAACGTCAGTTCGTTCTAACCTCAACATGTCTCTTTAATAATAATACTCGGTCAAATGCTCACAACCCGAGGCATGAATCATTGCCAACTGATGCAGAATGTTTTGAATCGAAACATTTTTTGTTTTAATTCTTTTACCGTTTAACGCCTATTCATATTAACAAATCCGTATTCATTTGTCATTAGGGAGAAAGATTTATTCGTTTTTTTCCTTGTTTATAATTTGGGATTGTGTTTTATTTCATCTTAGAAAAATGAGTATTTATGAAAAAACCAAGACGTCATTAATTTACTTTGCGAAAGGTTCGCAGTATTTTTGACCGAGCCAAAAAAGGGCTGTTATAAATTTAACGTGTGTATCTGTGTGTCTGTCTGTGGCATCGTAGCTCCCAAACGACTGAACCGATTTTGATCTACTTTTTTTATTTGAAAGGCGACTTGATTGTGAGTGACCTTAGCTATGATCCAGGAAAATCTGTTTGAAGATAATCAGCTCTTTTCTAGTTGATAAATGAATGTGACCATGTTTCACGAGTCTAATCGAGTCGAAATTCGGTGTTCTGTTACTTAAATGATATTAGAAGAACACCACAACATTGAGCTGATGCTGCAGCATTATCTGGAATCTGCAGGATATCTTACTCTTCACCAACTTACAACAGAGATATTGTGTTTTGTCTCATTGGAATGGTCTCAATGAATGTGTTACTTTCTTACATTTCCTATTTATTCTATTCATAACTCCATATGATCATAGAATGATAGTATATGCTAAAATTCGAAACTAATGTCGTGTCGTAATGTAAAAGAATGAGCGATTTAGAAAAATATCTATGTCCGATAAATATGGATGTTTTGGCGCTACACAAGCGAGCCTCCATTCTTTAGATAGTCTAACGAAAATCGAGCGAATTTTTAGAAATATTAGTGGCTAATTTAAATATTAATTAAAATTAACAAATAAATATTGCTAAATGCGTATAATATCCCTTTGCTATGTAGATTTCAATATTGTATGCTGGTGTTAGAAATAAATAAATAATTTTTTATACATTTCTTCATTTGTTTTACTAGGAGCAAAATAAATAACATTCAAAAACAAACACAATACAGATCTATATCTATACATATTATAAAAATAAACGTCTCTCTTTCTGTCTGTCCGTTTATGTTATTTTCAAGCGAAAACTACTTATCCGATTTACATGTTTTTTATTTTAATTCATAGCTATGTTATTTGGTCATGTTATAGGATATATTTTGTACGATAAAACGACATACGAAATAAGCAGTGATGATAATGTTGAGTAAATTTGGAAAAAACACGAATATGGAGCGCAAATGTCTTACACTGAGGAAACCATACGAGATATATCAAATTAATGTTCAATATAATTGTAGATCTTACAAAGACCTACGACCGTCACCATATCACGAACCAGTTCTACTTTCGCTTAATAAAGCTTAATTCCTCGTTTGATATTGAGTATAAATCGGCTGATCCTGAAACGCAATACAACTAAGCGTGGCTTAATACACTTTGGCGTATGTTACACTCGGTGTATGGTGGTCGCAATACAGTCGAGCACAATCATTGCCGTCTCCTAACACCCTGTAGAAATTGATTTACAACAGAAAAGACTTACCACAGACAGACAGACAGACAGACCATACGTGTGAGATTTTAAAAATATATACAAATGTAAGAAGCGAGAATAAAATTAAAATGAACGAAACTATTTGATTATTTATACACAGTTTTTACGGTTCAAGGAATGAGGTCAGAGCGTCGATTGATAAAGTTGCGGTGCGAGTGTTAGCGGAATTATTAAATATGGGTCAATCAACTAATATACTCTCACTTTGGAGAGGTTTGATATTTTTTTAGTTTATTCTCATCAAAAGGCACCGTCGCACCCGTGCAAGTGAAGGCAAACGCAATGGGAGCTACTTACGGCAAGACAACCTAAGCCTGTATGTACCCTTACTATATGTAGCCTGCAGCCTAAACGTAACTCAGTAAACGAATTTTACAAAAGACACCTTACTTTTTTTAAGTGTTTTACCTTATTGCTATTTTGTATTGCATTGTATTTTTGAGAATGCAATGAAGTTTCTCGTTGTGCCTAATAATCTTAGATACAATTGTGATATTACTGTCGTATATGACTATAATCGATGAATACATATTGAATGGAATACAACGGACAGTTTTTGTGTTAATTCAAAATGTATGTTTCTAGTTATTATTTACTAGCTGCGCCTGGTTTTTTATTTTTGTACGGAACCCTAAATATATTTTAACACTAAAAGTAGACTATTTACTCTTTATATCATCAGCTATCTGGTATTGAAAGTTCATTGAAAATTCGTTCAAACAGACAGACAAAAATTTTAAAAACGGTTTTTTATAGATACCGTGTATACTTTCATATGCATTTAGTAAAAATCTGTTATTTTGACATTACAAACAGACACTTCAATTTTATTATATGTATATATAAATAATCAATTTCACTGGTGCAAAATAATACCCAAACGATATCAAGTAAAACCCTATGGTCAAACGACGTAAGGTTTTGAATTACAATGACAGAATAAGATTTCTTCCAAATTCGCAGAAAAAGGGGATGTTACGAACCATAGTAAAAGTTAAAAAACTAAAGATTACCCGCCTGATCAGGATGTTCTTAATTGTTTACAGTGGTAGTAAATTCGAAAAAAGGAGATTTTTTTATAATATGTGACAGTCCTAAACACACTTTCAATTTAAATGCTGTATTAGCATCTCCGATATCTATCGACGTCAATGTAATTCTACACTTTTGTTTACCACACAGTTTTATTTATAAAGTCGCTTCTAATCTATATTAGTTCGTATAGAGAGTTATTTTTAATTCATTAATATACGTACTTATTTCAATAGTTTTCATTTATATCAACAGACACGGTATCAATATTTACTTACATGAGATAATAAAGCGTATTTCCCCAAGAAATCATCACATTTCTTTACATTTAATTTGCCATAGCATATTTCTATTATATAAAAATAATGCGGTTATATTTTCATGGTGAAGAAATCTAAACATATTGAGAATTGTTTTCGTAGTATATTACACCGTACTGAGCAAAAAAAACAATAGACTTCTCGGGAGTTGCCAAGTTGTTCTTGCGAGTCCCAAGCGCGTGCCGTGTCTCGGAAGATACCTTTGCTCGGCAGAGAGACACATAAGCTACTAATATTATTATTACTATATTCCTGAACAATTTCTCCTGCTTCCTGACGGTGATAAACGCATTTATTAACTTCTCCTTGCCTACCTATTTAAAACTCCATTACGTGACAATCCAACAGCGAATAGCACCGTGTGTGTATCGTAGTTTTTTTATATACTACAAAAGTGGCAAAGAAGCATACGAGCCGCCTGATGGTAAGAGGCTACCGTAGCCTATGGACGCTTGTAATACCATAGGTATCTCTAGCACGTTGCCGACTTTAAACCCCCCTGCCCCATGGTGCTCTAGAAACCCTGCTCACAGCAGGAATACAACACAAGGTTATTTGCTTGCGATCTTCTGTAGGATGGAGGTATTCCATCAGTCGGGCTTCCCAAGTAGAAAGAAATCTCGAATGAAATTTCTCTATGCTCTACCTTTCTTAAAAGGTCTTTCTCAAAAGGGTCATTTGCCAATTCGCTAACAGATCCGTCCCGCTTACAGTATGGCCGTACACCGTACACAAGGTGTTAGAAAAATGAACACTTTCGTTTTTATGTTTCGTTCTAATTTCCATAAGAGGTTCGGTACATTTAATGTTATGTTGAAAAAGATTATATCTAAACTGATTTGATTTATTATAATGTATGTTTTAGCTCCCGAATTTTAGAACATTGCTGGTATTTATATATCATTAGCCATGAATCGAATTGATCAATAGTAAATTTTCAGTTTTGTGTGATTAATTGGGACCGGATTTTCATCGTATAAACATAAAGCTTTTCAATATCGGAGCTTGGCAGCGACGACAAATACCAGTCTAGTTAATTTAATAAGATTAAAAAAGTTATGCTTTAGAAGTTATACCTATTTCTTTGTTTTCAGTTTCACCACAATCAAATAAAAGGATTTAGGCAAACAACTTCATGGTGTAGACATTTTGTTCACCGTAAAAATACACTCTCATCTTTTTTTTTCATAACTCGCCCTAAAGAATTGTAAATTCAAATATCGGATTGTTATCAAAAATAATATCGTAAAATTGAAAAGGATATTCAACCATGGCCTGGACGCCGTTCTTCTTGAAAACGACGATCCTCTGTACTTGCCCGTGTGGGTTGCTTATCGTGTGTATCACGTCCTGAAACAAAACGAAAACGTTTTATTACCACTTATAGAAACGTTTATTTCATTAGAGGTGTGACAAATTAGTCGTATTAGTAATTCGTTGACGAACAGTCTACAGAGATCAATATAGTCCAGTCAACAACTTAAAAAACTTATAACACCCCTCTGTTTGCGTCGGGGGTTAAAACGAAAAACTTTTTTTTTTAAATCTTCGTGCCATATTTTGCAAACACTCGCTATTTATATTATAATAATATTGTACGAGATAATGTGAACACGCTCCTAAGCTTCATACAAGAAGCTTCAGAAAGCTACTGTTTTGTGAAAATGTGTTTTAAATTCGTATTCTCCCAAGTCACCTGCGTGTCGCTCGAATTTCCGGCAGAGTCCAATTTCAGACGTGTTGACAGCCTTTTATATTCTAAGCAGTGAAATAGCGTTCTGATTTATCTACCATCTTTCTATATATCTAGCGGGGTAAGCAGTAACAACTGAGTGGATTTTTTGTTTCATCCGTGTAGATCAACTTCATTCATGGCGCGGCGGTGTGATTTGCCAGGCGGGCATTTAAAAGTACACTAGCAACAATGCTATGGTTTTTTTCATCATGAAAGGTCAATTTCATTGTTTTTTTTTATATAATAGCTCTGGATGTTGACTGTAACTGTTCCCTGATGGTAAAGACAGTACAATCCACCGGCGGTCGCCGCTGTTATGCCGGCCTGCTTAAATATCTCTTCATGAGATTAGTGATGATAGCTTAGTGGTAGCATGTACGGTCACCGCATCGATCAACGTGAGTTCGAATTCCTACAATAAGCCTGAGCTTTCGGTGAACGAAACATCGCGATGAAACTATAACATGGTGGTGGGATATTATCCAATCCAATCCAATGCAATGCAACTCCCACTCTCAAGTTGAAAATTTGTTGCCAAGCACGTATATAACGCATGCTCCGTCAGTCGTACTTGAAAGCCAGTTCTCTAGGCTTAGCGTTTAATCTTCGGTCAAAACGCCAATTACATTCAGATGACATTGTGAATCATCCTAAAAAAGTTAAAAATATAATAATAATTTCGATAACAATGTGCAATAATCGAATTAATAATGTACCTAATGTACTTAGTCGTGGCGTTGATAAATAAGGGAGTTAAGAACATGTAGTCAAGTTGGATTCACTTAATTCTGTGAAGTTTCGACATAAGACAAGCCGTGTTGTAACCGGCATGCATGCCTTTGGGATTCGATAGTGTGTAGCTCTGTGTGGTGAAATCAATACGTGCCTAGGAATAGAATAGTGACCCCATTCCGATTCCGATGATATCGACTGTATATTACAATATGTTTTTATTGCCACTTCACTGATGTCATAATGGGTATTATTAAGTTTTAGTATTTCATTT
The DNA here is from genome assembly GCA_947532125.1 of Saturnia pavonia. Taxonomy (NCBI): domain Eukaryota; kingdom Metazoa; phylum Arthropoda; class Insecta; order Lepidoptera; family Saturniidae; genus Saturnia; species Saturnia pavonia. The sequence goes on along the minus strand of OX383895.1, from coordinate 20,511,078 downwards.
TTAGTACTGCTTGTTAGTAGTTTATGCCTTGTGGCCGTCATCTCTATATTCTTCAAAACTATAGATCTAATGGTTTTAAATAATAGCGTTAGGTTTTAAAATGAGATACCTAAGTACATCATTGATTTGCCAGACAATAAGTTCAGAGACCATGTCAAGTAGGTTTAACTGTCAAAAGGAAGGGTGGATCATAATGTGAATTATAGTGATGTTTGGAAATGACTCCTCCTCTGTGCATCCACTTAACATAATTTGTTATATTTATATTGATTAACTTGATCGAGTTTCTTGCCGGCTCTCTTATGTAAGGCAAAACCAATTTTATTCACTTACACTATACACAGCCATGATATTAATTTGTGATCCTTGACGCAACACTAACATCTTTCTCTTATGGTACACGTTTTACCTTTATATTTATTTAATACTAAATTAGTTACATGTCTGTGAATATGCTGTTGAATTATAACTTAAAATACTAAATACTTGCGACTTCCGGTATTAATTAATAAAGTATGCGGTCTGTTATGGAACTTTGTAAACGAACTATTGACTTTCAGCGCTAATCAGAATAAATAGGCAAAGATAAACTGGAGACTACAGAATAAATATGAATTCAGTATCCGGTTTGTAGCGAATTTAGATAGAAAACTTGTCAAATTGAAAATTAAGAGAACACATAACTCATTTCATTGGGACTCACTAAAATAGGTGAGGCGTGTGGGGGCAAGGGGCGGTGGGGGGAGGCGGAGGGCAGTCGCGGGCACCGCACTCTCGCTTGCATTGGCGTTGGTATTGTTAGTTACAATCTCGGGACGCACGTGCGCCGTCACGACACACGACCTATGATAATTACACTATATTTCCGTTGCCGTACAAATTAATAAAAAAAATAAAAAACAATGCATTCAAGGTAATTAATCTATTTCAAGTAACCTGCAGCACTATGGATAGATCAAAATCAAAAATACTTAATTCATTTTAGGCCCCAAGAAGGAAATTATGAACGTTTAAAACACTACATCCACATTATACATCTACATCTACTACATTAAACATCCCAGCTAAGAAGCTTTAAACTGAAATTAGCAACAGTAAGACAATTTAGAGTGTTAAATTACATATCAAAGTTAAGTAATTAATTGCATAATTTGACACATTTTATAACAATTACTAATAATACGGTTTAATAGTAGTAGTCAATAGCATAGTAGCCCGGTCAATAATATGGTTTAAAAATAAAAAAGGTGTGTGTGCGATTTACACACTATAGAAGTGAAACTTCATTTTAAAAGACATTTTCTATTTTATGTAAACAGTGTGCAATATACATACACACGGACATTTGCTCTCTCGCTCTGGCTCACACAAAGAGGAGAGACCGATAATGTGCGTTAAACGTTTAACGCTTGGAAGTCGCATAAGAAGTTTCACTGTGTGTGCGATTCACACACGATAGAAGTGAAACTTCATTTTAAAAGATATAAATATTTTATTTAAACAGGGTGCAATATACATACACACCGACATTTGCTCTCTCGCTCTGGCTCACACAAAGCAGAGAGACCGATAATATATTGCTCTCTCGCTTTGGCTCACACAAAGAGGAGAGACCGATAATGTACGTTAAACGTTTAACGTGTTGGAAGTCGCATAAGAAGTTTCACTTCAAAAAGGCGTGTGTGCGATTCACACACGATAGAAGTGAAACTTCATTATAAACGATATTTTATATTTTACTTAAACAGTGTGCAATATACATACACACCGACATTTGCTCTCTCGCTCTGGCTCACACAAAGAGACCGATAATTTGCGTTAAACGTTTAGCATTTAACGTTTAACGCGTTGGAAGTCGCATAAGAAGTCTCACTTCAAAAATTACACCGTCATGTATAAACTTCATTCTTAAATTTTACATTTGCGCGCTTATAAGGTAATTCGTTAAATTATCGTATAAAAATTATTTCAGAAAACTTTTTTATTCGGTGAAATGTATTTTTTATCCGCTTCCATTTCTTAATACTCTCTCGTCACCGCCGATATGAATAATTAAACAGGTATGCAATTGTCCTTAAATAAAAAAAAAACCTATTTCCATTCAAGCCTCTCGACTTTGGATCCTATCCACCTATTGAATATTTCAACAAACTCCGGTTAATTTCGTTGGGTTTTTCGAATCCCTCGCTCTTCCCTTACGTTTGCGAGTTGTAAAAAATTCAGATTAATCTCATCTGGTTTTCATTATTCTGTATAAGTTAAGATTATTTCGAATGTGGAGATGTGGTATCTATTTTTTTTAATACTAGCTCGTCAAAGTGACTGTAAATCACCCTAGGGCCCGAGTCTGCTAACAAATTAGTGTTATAATAGTGTGTCGACAGTATCTCAATAGACATTTTGTCAACCATTTGGTATTCTGCACTACAATCGCGTCAATGATATTTCGATAGCAACTCGATAGTAGTCAAAATGGTATTCTCTTAAATAGTTGACAGCTTTATCAATCGTACTTCTATGGTGTTTTGACTATTAAGTAGCCATTGAACATTAACAGCTTTTGTAGTACGATTGCGTACACGTTTAATAAAAATAATATAAAATTTCAGGCTACAGTCGAGATGGTGACAGTAGAAATAGCGACAGTCGATATGGTGACAGTCAAGGTGGCGACAGTCGACATGGTGACAGTCGAAATGGCGAGAGTCAAGATGGGGACAGTCGAGATGACGACAGTCGAGACGGCGATAATCAATACGGCGACAGATTTAACAGAAGAAATAGCACTAACAAGTATTGTCAACTAATGGTAGTATCGATAAGCAACACTGAATCCATGGTAGATTTTGATAGGCAACACCAACGACGTATAGATATTGCCATCCCACTGACACACTATCACAATACTATAGAGATTCTATCGTGACAGTAATACAATTTTAGCAGAATACCAGATTTGTTACAATTTCGATATAATATCAGTAGAGTGTCAATATAATTACAATGGTATATTCTTAAATGTGAAATAGCAGACTTGGGCCTCTTATTGTAAATCCGGTACAGCCCACAAACAATAGCAACCATCAAGTGACACAGATTTGAAGTGACATCGTTGATGTCGTGCCGGCCCGCTGAAATGTTTCTTCCAAGTTTCGATTGAATCACCCAATATTATATAGGAAAGAGGGACACGTTGGAGGCTCTTTTTATTAAAAAGAACTATATTTTTTTTGCCATGAAAAAATTCATACTCTTCTTCTACCGCTACGATATAAAAACAAAGACGAAGGCAACGGGAAGCGGTAACTGAAGACATGACTCCCTCGTACCTAATTTCAAGACTGTAGGCCTACGGCTTTGATAATCGGACCATGAGCGTTATTTTAACTAGGAAGTGCTGGCCTAACAAAAAATTGATAATATTTTTCAACAACGAACTCGGAGATAACAATAATAAACACTGAAAACATTAAATTCAGTTATTTATAGCTAGTGAAAACTAGGCATAACCTATCTCTTAGTGCTGAAGTGCATAAGATAATATTATTCTAATAATGCTTTGCTCCGGCAGCTTACTACTGTCTAGGTATCAACATGTTTGTTTGTAGTCAAATGCTAAACTCAAAACAACCGTTCATAGACCACGAAAAAAAGTCACCTCCAACGAATTACCGAATAATAAACTATGTATTTAAAATATCCGTGCAAGTAATAACACAGTTACTTACATGAAAATTGACTGATCCTTGTAAATGTATTAAATGTGGTACGTGCAAGCAAAACTTTATCGCTTTTAAATAGAAAACGCACACGACATAAACACGTGTACTATTCCTTGTCACAATATGTCACCGGCGCGGCGTGTAGGGTTGCCGCAGTTCATCAAGATTTATAAAAAAAAAGTAAACGAAAACATACGTCTCATGTCCTTCATGTTGGTTAAATATATTTAATTTTTATATGAGAGAGGAAAAATTATGACGCTAACATAAATTTAAATTTTAAAACAAAGAAGAAAAGAACACCAAATTATTTTGAGATGTCCCTACGGCGCGGCGGATGTTACGAAGTGTTTTTTTTTAAATACTAAACAGGCATACGGTCCGCCTGATGGTAAGCGACTACCGTAGCCTATGAACGCCTGCAATACCATAAGTATCGCAAGCGCATTGCCGACCTTGAACCCCCCTAACCCAAGGAGCTCTGGAAACCCTACTCACCGTTTGTTGTTATTTTATTAACTTTAAAAAAAAGGAAATACTTAGGAAGCCAAATAACACATGGCTTTAGATATTCACTTGACATATGAAGAGTTGATGATGAAGAATTGCAATGTTAAGCAAGTTTTTATCCGAAAGAAACACCTGCTGAAATCTAAAATTAAAACCAATATTAGAAAACAGCTCTTAAAAACCCTGGAGGAGGCATTCTTTGGCTTTGAAACATGGTCGATGAACCAAAAGGACAGATAAAGGTCGGCTGCGTTTGAGATGTGGTGTTGGAGGAGGATGGAGAACATCAGTTGGTTGAAATGAGAAAGTGTTAAGAATGGTTGACGAGGAAAGACAGTTGTTAAGAAACATAGAAAACAGAAAAGGAAAGATGATTTGACACGACTAGCTCTTTAAAACAATTTCGGAAGAAAAATTGAAGGAAAGCGAAGAAGAGGAATACCTAGAAGAAGTCTTTTCCAGCAAGTGAAGGAAAAACTGGGAGTCGTGTCATATCAAGAGGTCAGAAGAAAGGCAGATGATAGGAAACAGTGACAACTGCTCCACCGACAAGAGCCGAGCTGTTAAATTAAAGAAGAAAAACATGTATTTTATAAAAAAATGTTAACCCTAGCTCTGCACTATTATAGCGAACCTCGTAAACGCACATGCTAGTGATTACCCGGCAAACACGTGTCGCCAATCGTCGGAATTCAATTTTAGAACAACAAATTCGCATCCACATACGAATGTGTTATTTAACGACCGGCCAATAGCAACTCTATATTTGAAAAACTAATGCAACATTCAGGAACGCTAATGATTTACTTTACTCTGACCCATGTTTTGACTTTCTGTAAGTTGATTTGAATGTCGCGTGGTTCTGTGATTTATTCGTTAATCGTTTGGAAGATAATTAATTATATAAGTGAGTTCAGTCAAATATCAACTTTGTTCTCATGGTAATATGAGTTAGAACAAACGTAATAAGTATTTGGAATGTTTCTTTTTTTTTGTAATAAGACAAATAGATCACCGATTATCTATGACAGAAGGAAATGTATTACAAAGTTTCCACAACATTACAATATTATAGTCGAGGAGAAAAAGATTTAGTTTTTACATTTTTACTAATTCGTAACAAATTCCACATTATCAAAGTTTTTGACTTTCATTCTAAAGTGTTTAGGGCTGGCAAAAAAATAATGACATACAAAGGATAATTAAGCTCGTATCCGTGTGTTTCATTAGAAACACTACAGCTATATATAGTATTTAAAAAAAGAAAACTATACGGCTGCTATAGTAGGTGCACTATTAGGTTTAGATTATATTCGCTTTTAGATTTTGGCCACAATCTCACCTGATTTTTAAGTAACCATTTGGCCCAAGATGGTAAAATGATAAGACTGGTGAAGGGACCGGCTGTCAAGTACAGCTGCCGTACCACACCTTGGCGACAGTTTTTTTAATGTGAGGCGGTAGCTAGGCAGGTGTGCATTAGAAAATGCTTTAGCACCATGCTCTGGTTTTATCACGTGTTTTCCTTTACCGAAAGCTCGGGCTCATAGAAGGTATTCGAAATCACATCGACTGACGCGGTGTCCGTATAAGCTAGCAGTACTGAGCCATAGTGTTGCTAAAACATCGATTTAAATATCGATATATCGATTAATCTATAGTCACGAGCACATTCGATTGTTGAAATAAAACCATCGATTGTTAATTTCCGATACATTCCACAAGTTATTTTGTGATTACACCGAAGATTTGCGTGAATGAGCTTTGTTTGTACCTCATCAAGTTAGTAAAAAGTAACTAAAGTACGTGAACCTTCGGAACACGCGATGTCATTTTTTTCGCCCTCGTCCTTCGACTGTCTGACATGTAATCCGTACTAAAAATAATCGATGGATCATCGATTAATCGATTGTTTTTTAAGCTAAGTTTTATCACAGTTAAGTAAGTTTTACAAGTTAATAACTTACAAAATGTGCTTTGGAGAAGTAATTTCGTACAAGTTCCATTGAAAATTAGTTAAAACCCTCTTCTAAGTCAGCATATTGTGACGGGCAACTACGGAACCGTATACTGCACGTGGCCCGACACGCACATGGCTTTTCTTACAAATTATCTAGCCGTGCCCCATGGTTTCACCCATGTTGAATTAATTCAAGCAACTCTCCACCGCTCCGCGTTCTCATTTAACGTACTTGCCTAGAGCTTTCCAGTTTGATGGACGTTCGTGGTCACTGCTACGCATCTTAAATGTCGTAGCGTGTAGTTCCCGAGATAAGCACGTTCATACCAAAAACAATCTCGTGAACTTTATAATATAAGTATCTATAGGTAAATACGAATAGACAAGTCATATTATAAACGATCTATAAACGGAACATCTCATTATTTACAACTCTGTACCTGAACCTGCACTAACAGGCGCACCGAACAAACGGAGTTTAGAAGCTGAAAACGGCTTAGCAAGTTCGAAACGAACAGTTTGCGGGTAGCTGTACAGGGAACGTGGCGGATGTGAACCGCGACAGGACGTGCACACATCCGGCGACACTTCCGCTTTCGGCTCGGGGATTAATGGAGGGGATGAAAGTGCACCCTCGTTATTTGACTTAACATTCGATCCGGGTCTGTAGTGGGCATTTCGATGGAGGAGTAACTTTGTTTTGTCCACACAGTCTGCCGTTGGATTGTTTAAGATTTATTTAACAAGGTGGCAAAGCTGTGTCCTCTTATGCTCAGATCAATTAGCTTTATATAACCTAAACATATTATAAAACTCAACGTATCTGTCTGTCTATCCGTTTATGTTTTTTTCACGTGAAAACCACTTATCCGATTTACATGTATTACCTTTAATTCACTTAATATGTTATCTGTCATCTGGCGGGTGGATGTATTTCACTTCAGTCGGACTGCCCAAAACAGAGTTTTTTTTTTTTTTTTTTCGAACTGACTACACTGTTAGCCTGTGGGGCCCTGGAGCCTTTACGGCTTTTACAGCTTTACCGGGCTTGGGGCCGGGCGCTTAGGGCACTCAGCCACGAAAGCTAAGCAACAACATCCGAGGGTGCCAAAGTGGCCGAACCTCGGCTCGGACTGTTGCGCGTATGCAATTAAGTCGCGATCTGACTAATTCCCTATCCGTAATTCGATCTAAACTAACTATACATATATACATGTTTCTGCCCCCTGGGAGGAGGGAAGGAACATGTGTATGTGTATTTAGTGGTCTGAAATTTTTGTCTACTCTAACTAGGCAAAAAAAGAAAAAAAAGGTCCCTTACAGAACCTATGTACCTATGTGTGTTGTGCATGTGTGTATAATGCAGTGTCATGTATGGCTGTGAAAGCTAGTGATTGTAGAGTCACTTGTATCGCGCGAGCGGCTGCTTGTCTCAAGGGCTCCATGCCGATGGATCGGACCTAAGAAAACAGAGAGAAATTTCCAAATTTCTCTGTGCCCGAACTCTCTTTACTACTACTAACTAGGTACGTATGAGTTAAAACTTTGTTTAGTTGAAATATATATCTATTTATATTTGAGTCTGTTACGATTGTAAGCACTAAGTGACGCTCAGGCTAACTTAAAATCGAAATTATAGCCCACCACCACTAGGACTTAGGTCTCAAAAATAAAAATATTTTATTCAATTAAGACCCTACTTATTAATATCAATACGCTACTACCGGTTCGGAAAACATCCCATTCATCGGAGCAAAAGCCGGCAAGAAAATCAATCGGGTTTATCAACTTTTCTTTTTTTATTGTTTTTACAGTATTTAAGTTTTTTTACAATTATTATCAATTTCAATGGATGTACAGGGAGATAATCCTTTCCAGACATCACCGTCATTCACGTAATGATCCACATATAATACTCTTTCGACAATAAAACTTTCTTTACATGATTCTTGCATTTATTATCCGGCAAAACGGTAATGTGCTAAGAAAGCTCTTTTAGAAACATTCGTAACTATAGTATTCGTATTCGTGACTAAAGTGTATGAAATTTAAAATTCGTTATAACTCACCTATAGTGTATTTATAAACGTAGACAAATCAAAATTTACCGTCAGTCAGCGCACAGGCCGTCTTGTCGCCGCAAATAAACACGGAATGATGATACGACCGGAATAGAACAGGCGCGCGTTGTCTCTGTGACACCGAGCGACAAATCGTAATGTGTCATAGAACGGACCGACGTTTGTCATCATGTCTTCTAAAAGTCACTCTAAGAGTGATTTTAGTTACTATTCAAAAGTAATGGGTTATAACCATCCCTAAATAAATGCACGGTCAATGACCTAATTATTAAGATTTGTCTCTAAAATAATAGGCATGTCATTAGAATCGAATAACAATATCAAAACGCTCACCTAAAAATTATTTTAAAATCACTGGAAAATCATGATCCCTAAGACTTTGGCTTGTTTCTGCGTTATATTAATGCGAGTTTATCAATTTAATTATTTTATAGAACACTAGCGGACCGCCCCGGCTTCGCACGGGTATTTAACAAAAAAAAATCAAAAATTATAAATTTTTATACGGATCCCTAACTTTTTATTCTATCGCCTATGCTCACCAGGGATAATGTAGGATTCTAATGGTGAAAGAATTTTTCAAATCGGTCCAGTAGTTTCAGAGCCTATTCGATGCAAACAAACAATCAAATCTTTCCTCTTTATAATATAAGTTTAGATAGTTGGGAAACAAGCATAGGAACCGCCTGATGGTAAACAGCTACCGTAGCCTATGGACGCTTGTAATACCATAGGTATCACTAACACGTTGCCGACCTTGAACCCCCCTAGCCCAAAGAGCTGTGGAAAGCGCAGAAACAAACCCTACTAGGTTATTGGCTGCGATTTTCTGTGGGGTGGTGGTATTCCACCAATCGGACTGCCCCAAGTAGAGAGAAGTCTCTAAAGAAATTTCTCTGTGCCCTACTTCACTTTTCATTATGTTTTGTTAAGCCAAATAAATACAACTTCTTAGATGCGTACATAAAAGTATACATTTTTTATTATATAAAAATTAGCTCTAGCTCTTTCCCCAAAAGAGCTAAGATAGGCTACAATATAAATCATAAGAAACAAAGCTAAATCATTAAGTGATACAATTGAATTAATATGATGACAAAAACATTTGTTGGGACTAAAACTATTATAATTAGGAGATAAATATTGGTATAATATAAACTTAGTTGTCAGAAAATATTCTTGCCATTTTCAAATATGTTTAAACTAGTACTAGTATAGCAGAGAACCCTAGCGCAGAAAATAAAGAAAGACCTAAAATTAAATTGAGGTAGTAAAAAAAGAAACCTATGATCGTATCAGAAATTTAAAGTTATATTAGAAATAAACATAAATGCTATTGCGTTCAGCTTTAAAAAAATGAAAAATCGATAAATCACGTTTTCATTCTACCTTAATAGATACTATTTTGAAAGTAACAACGGCATAGTGAGAATACTGTGTGTGATGGCAACAAAGTAATGTTATACCCGTGGATAGTGAAACTGCCGTTAGATTTTACGTAAATAATTTATTCGTACTCTGTGAAACAAAAGTCAAACAAACTCACTATATAAATGTTCACTATACTGTGTTACAGTATCTATTTTTAGCCAACTTCAAAAAAAAGGAGACTTCATTTCGAATATATACATTTTTATGAATGTTTAGCTTCTGTGTTTATTATGCACTGATTTAGATGAGTGTTTTTTCGTTGGAAAGGAGTTACCTAAAGGATGGTCCTATTTAGATCTCATTAGCATAGGACGTTGAAGATACAACAGACAACAAAATAATTGAAGTTTGTTTTCCTTTTCTTAAAAATTCTCTTGTGTCCACACTACTCGGTGCTCCTCTTGTCGATTTCTTCTATTTATCGATTGTTTTTTTCATTTGGTTGTCCAAAACACCATGGTCCTGTCTCGGAACACGGCTCACTTATAAACTCAAATAAAACTAGAGCCTTAATCACTAGAATGGCCATGAAATTTACGACATCGTTTAAACAAGGGGAAGTGTGCTATTTTTAGATATGACGTATTCGGACCGATATGCTTTGAATGTGTCTGCAAACTGCGAGGTATCTTCGTACCTAGGAATACAAAATCGATGTTTTAAGTAGATTATAGACGATTCGATTTGAGAACAGTGAATTATCTACTTTGTTATTCATGTCGTAACAGTACAATCGAAGAACAATGGCTACTCCGAATGGTTAGTAATCCATCGCCAACTGTCGCTGTCATGCCAGCCTGCAAGCATCTAGGTAGCTGGTTATGCACTGGTTGATTCTGAAACGCGACAAACCAAAAGATGTCCCTATTATGGATTTATCCACTCGGGTAGAAGATATCCCTACCACTTCACTTCATTACTGGGTGGATAACATAGACTGTACCGGAAACGCGACACGTCTAAGTGTACCATTGGTGTGGGTGTTACACTTGGTGTATGGTGATCGCTTTCCAGTTGGACACAATTGTAGAGTTTTACCACCCAGCAAAAGGTTTCTCCTGAGTATCCTTTTCACGTCCAAACGATAAAGTTTATCGGATAAATATCATATAATCATATCATATGCCTTAGCTATGTAACTTTTAATACTGTATGTTGGTGTAAGAAATAAATAAATAAACCACTTATTCATACTTCTTTGATAGATGGTATAAAACATAGAGTTTTCGTATTCCTAACCTTGCAGAGTTGATAAGTTTCGCGTTTTAAATCTTTTCGACATTGCATTTGCATTTTGTCATTTTTGGCATTGATAAATCTTTCAGGGCGTTTTACTAAATGATGATTTAAATATCCTTACACTAAGTTTTTATTTGCAGACTTCATGCGACAACGGACAACCTCCCTTCCTCCCACCTACGTCCCGCGACGATACTGTGACACGAAACAATGATAATAAAAGCGGAGTGTATCTGAGAGAAGTTGCGACCGTTGTTAGCGACTTAAGTTTTATGATGACACTTCAAAAGTCGTCAACTTTGAAGCGTTTAAACGTTTTAAACAAGTTCACGTTATAGAGGACTTAGGAATGTTTATCGCGATGAACATTATCTTCGGACGCTTCTTTCGGATTGTGTTCGAAATAGTTTTGTATTTGGTATTAAATTAAATTTTCGCCTACCTAAATGGTCGCGGACAGTCCGATTTCAGATGAGTTTCCTTTCGCAAACACTCTGGATGTAAAATGAGCTTCCTGCTGAGGTTTTCCCAGACGACTGCAGTATGGGCTTCTTCAAGAGGGAAGGGTAAAAATTTGGCAAAAGTCGGTTTATCCTATGACACTTCTGGATGTTACATCGGCCAAATGCTACACTGACCTCTTTTGTTATATTGATTCTATGAATCGTAACTCGGTGTTGGTCTTGCATTTTAAAGTTCACTACGTGGTTTTTATTTTAAGGATTAAATAATCCTTGTTTGTTTACTACGTTAAAAAATACTGTTAACACTTTCCTTTGAAGTAATAAAATTGCACCTTGGAAAAGTATTACTAACAAGATATCCGCTATATCCATTTACAAAAATTAATATCTAATTATTTTCGTACAAACTGGCCGGATATCAAGACATCTCTAGTAAGAAAACTTTGGCATGCATTTAAGTTAAATTCGTTGTAACAGCGCACTGTCAGCCGTAAGGTAAACTTTTAACTCTCTCAACTAGTACTAGTTGCGCAAAGTTTGATCTGCACAATGGACGTATTGCAATTTATTTTTATGTCCCCAAGCTCGGGTGATGCTGTAAAAGCCGTTCGAGGCTCCAGAGCCCTTATGGCTAACAGTATATTCAGTTCGAAAAAAAAAACATTTTTATGTAACTTTCTAATATTTAATAATAGTTGCAAGAAGAGCTTTCAAAGCAAATGATAAAGGGTCAAATCTCAAATTATTAAAGGAAATTGCTTACCACAGCTCATAAAACAAGTGGTACGCCATCATAGGACAACGGATTTTTATCGGTTAGTTTGGTAACTGTTCAATCCAACTCACTTTTACTTCACGACAAATATTTTATGATGGTAGCAGGACATGCAAGCATAAGACTATATCCTACCATCATTTTATAAATACTACATATGGCTTTTGTTCTTCTAAATCTGTCAATGTTTAAAAGTGGTGCAAGGTTCCCATGCGGATGTACCACCACCAAATCTATTTCTGCCGCAAAGCAGCAGTGCAAGCACTACAGTGTTCCAGTCTGAAGGGTGCGGTTGACATCACGCTCTGGCCCACGAGGAGTTCTATCTTAGTCCTCAGGTAGCAACCTATTAATGACTGACCACAGCTAAAACTCCAGTTTTACTGAAGTTTTTTATAAATAACTATAGTCTGCAATGATCATTTAACATCAGAATTAAAATTCTCGTCTTTTATACCGATCGCTTCATATTTATTATTAATATGCTTGCCCCGAAAGGTATAATTTCAGGATGAAATGAGAGAGCTCATTCTATTTTATTAGTTAAACGAAAGATAATAAAATTGAAAGTTGGACTTTATTGAAAATCAGGAACTCTGATAAAATAGAGAAATCTACTGTTCCCGATATTATTTTTATTATCACTCGCTGGAATGACTGCTGTGTATCTGATGGCAAGTGAATTACAAACCAGGAATATCGGTGGCCTTCGAAACACAAACTTTCATCGACAATTATCGACAAGTACAAATATCACGGTAAAAGGACAACTGGTACACAATAGCGAAGTAAAGGCTTTAAGCGTTTGTCCACATGGCACCTGATGTTAAGAGACGACGTGGCCCAAGATGGTTACACGCTAAACCTAGTGGGAGGCCTGGCTCTCAAACACAATCGCCGGAACTCATCTATTGGTGTATGGCGACAGACTTTCAACTTGAGATTGGAAGATAAGCCAGGCACGGGGAAAATGCCCAGCAGAGCTGAAAGCTCAAGCTCATTGTAAGGATTCGAACTCACGTCGTTGACGAGTCATAGTTGCTTAAAAACATTAGAGACATCTTGTTAAATTTGAGATCGCTGGCTAGCAACGAATGAAAAAAGAATTCGTAGAGTTAGTTTTACCCGATGACCATATCTATATATAAATAGGAAATTTGATAATTACTAAATTCCTTTTACGGGCAATTCCCTACACGGTAATACGTTTTTGCAATTTTACGTATAAACGAGAAAGGCAGACTTCAATCTAACGCTGAGTTAACACATCTATCCCCCTAACAAGAGCTCTCCTTTCTTAAACTAGTTCATAAATCACCGCTCGACGATGCTGACAGTTTGATCCCAGTTCCGCATATCGACTAAATCGGCTGACAATTTTTTTTCTTAGAAGGGAGATTATGGACGTGAGAGTATTAATTACCACAATGTGTTAACGTGTATGGTCTGATAAACCATCCCTTTTTAACATTATTAATAAAAAAAAAGAATCATTGCGAAAATATTAGGAAGATCACAACAGGGTTAAACAATTCTTTAAGCGACTGACCAGCTCTCTACAACAAGCTAATACCATACGACCACACTTGATAAATTTTCAAAAATTCTCATCTACGTCATACCAGCAACTCGTGTACAAAATTGCATGCTCCGAGACCCACTGGTTTAAGATGCATGTTGTCTGTTAAACAGTCTTAAAAATTTGATTAATGATATATATAAAAAAAAAACATATAATTTTAAAGATACAAAATAAAAAAGTATATAGTACGTTTTCTAAACTTCTATTGTCAAGTTTAGGCGATACAAACAGCGCGTTATTATTTATGAAATACTTCAAATGACTTCAGTTGATTTAAGCGATAACTCCGCACGCCTGCTGGGTACAAACAAAATCTAAACTTTAATATTGCGTAAAGTTGTTGAACAAACTAAAACTTAAAACAAACTAGTTTAGAGACGACCCATGATACGCTCGGATTATATTCATAATGTGATATTTCTCTTTTATGCCCTCGTTTTGAGAGCGACAAAGGACGATATAAAACTACTTCAAAGGCACAACCAAGATTTGGAGGGTCGGGTGAAACTACGAGTACTGCAATATTCTATTGTATTATTATTATTCTCATAATAGTGGTTGATAAAATAAACACGAGAAAACTGCTTTTATCGAACAATTAAATACAGCACAACCGAGAGCGGAAAACTATGAGAGAAAACACTTAGGTTTCGAGGAACAAGTGCTATTTTTTCTTTTAAAGATAACATTAGCTGTGCCCTTCCGTTTCACCAGCGTATAATTTAAAAGAAATCGCTGAGTGATGCTTCATAATACTTCAGTATAGACAATATTTTATCTGGCGGCCAGGACAACTCACACGGCTCGTTTACGCCACTACACCTATAGTCATAGACCCGAGCCGAGTGTTGAATTATTTTAATTTTACATTTTCTCACTAAATATTGGTCCAAATAACATTCTATAAAGGGCAAAGTTTACTCACATAAAATTGTCTTGATGATGAAGTAACTTTGGTTCGAAAGAATATAATTATATATATGCCATGCCTAATAATAATGATCATACATCAATTTTCAATAAAACTTTGTCACAAAATACCTTGTTGTGGCCTATGTATAAGAGATAGGCAGATGGTATAGCGACCTGTTTTTGGATGTACTAAGTAGAAATATTATTGTAGAACGTATTTACATATCACAAACAATTACGCCAGCGCACGCGAATAAAATAGTTCGGGTGCGCTATTTCTTTCGACTTTCTTAACAAAAATCAATAATTAAGGCTAGCTGACAGGTGTAGCCTAATGTCAGATAACCTATACTGTTTTTCGTGAATGTGGCTATCATATACGAAAATATTTTTTAGAATCCGACTGATAGTTACAGAGATTAGCGTGTTTAAACAAGTAAATAATCAAACAAAACAAATTTTCCGCTGTATTATATTAGTATAGATAGCGAAGCAACAGAATGGTAAGCCCAGTACAATCCATCGCTGTCGCCTACCAAATTGAAACTGCATATGTACCGGCTGGTGCCGAAACGCGACGCGTATATACGATTCACTATGACTGGCGTTTCAGCATATCCATGGTGGTGACGGGCTAGTCGGCTATCTCCATTATCTCGCTCGTTACTCAGCAAGGTAAAATCAAGTACAGGTGAGGAGACTTGGATGTCTCAAATCATACAGTTGCGATGTGGGGCCGAACCTGTCGGACGGACAGTTCGGCTTCCGGGTAGGGCGTTCGACATTGGACGCCTACACCACACCGAAGACGCTGTCTGCGAAGCGACCAGAGGAGGAGAGAAGTTGTTGGCGATGTCGCTTGACATCACCAACGCCTTCAACAGTCTGCCGTATGGGATTATACGGGAAGCGCTCAGGTATTTCAGAGTGCTCCCGTACCTGCTGCGGCTGTTGGAGGGCTATCTACATTACAGAGTGGTTGCTTTCGTAGACGGCGGTGGTCGTGATGTCCGGCGTCACATGGGGTCGGTGTTGGGGCCGCTCGTGTGGAATGTGGGTTACGACTGGGTGCTCTGTGCCACTCCCTCCAGGAGAGCATGTCTCTCGTGGTCGGGCACATAAGGATGCTGAACCTCACGTTGGCGGTCGAAAAAAACGAGGCTTTGCTGTGTCTCTGTGCGGACCGCCTCCTGGGGCTAGCATCCTGGTGAATGCATTTCGTGTCCGGGTTGAGGCCAAATGAAATATTTATGAAATATATGAAATATAAATGTCCATTTTAAGGGACTCAGACCGCGGGTGGTAGGGGCTATGGCAGCACTCGGCAGACTCTCACCGAGATTATAAGACTGAGAAGAGAGGGGCAGGCAGAAGTGCTGCGACGATGGGGAGAGGACCTGGAGAATGCGCGCTATAGCCGTTACACCATAGACGCCATCCGCCCGGTCCTTGGAAGGTGGTGTGCCAGGGAGCAGGGCACTCTGACGTTTAGGCTACTACAGGTACTGTCCGGATATGGATGCTTCGGATGGTACCTGCACCGGATTGCTCGTAGAGAGCCCACCACCGCATGCCATGAGTGCGGTGCTGTGGAGGATACGGCGCAGCACACTCTCTCTGAGTGTGCCCTGACCCTTCTGTGAGGAGGTGATCTCGCAAAAGGAGACCGCGGAGAGGGCTCGCGAGGAAGACCGTCTAAGCGGCCCTCTACGATAAACACGAGCGAGCGGTAGGAGGAGGCGATTTGCTCGCCTACTCCCGCCGCCCTAGCCGAACCAGGGGAGACGAGTCGGGGAGCCTGTCTTCCCATTGCACAGATTCTAGATTCGGCGGACAGGGAGACAGTTAGGGTTGTATCAAACTGTCACCCCATTACGGCGGCGGATGGTACACCATGGAGCTCTCTCTCCCGAGCGGGAGCGTACACATTCTCCACGTTAAAAAAAGGGTGTCTCCAGGCTTAAGATGTTAATTTACGCTCTAAAGTAATTCTTACTATCTCTCTATATATTATTTCTCGAAGGTGTTTTTTTATACGCAAATAAGCATACGGTCCACCTGATGGTAAGCGGCTACCGTAGCTTATAGACAGTTGTAATACCATAGGTATCACTAGCGCGTTGCTAACCTTGAATCACCCTAGCCCAAGGAGCTCTGGAAACCCTACCCACCGCAGGAATACGATACGAGGTTATTTGGCATCGATCTTCTGTAGGTACTCGAATTCCACCAGTCGGACGCCCCAAGTAGAAAGAAATCTCTAAAGAAATTTATATGTACGTATGTACTGTACATTATTTATATGTATGTATATATACCTTACTACTTGTATTTTTGTGGCAACGTCATATCACCCTCAATTCTTCATCAAAAAGCTTTTTCATAAGGAATGACATTGTTTATGGAATTAACATGACATCTAACGATTGTCTACATTTTATTATATGTCCGAAATATTAACACGGGTCAGCTGGTTAGTATTTACTTTGGGAGTCTAATACGAGCTTTTAAGGCTTTGGTATAAAGCAGCAGCGTTTGTCGTTTACGATATAATAGTGTGTTATCATGGTGTTTTCCCTTACGTAACCCCCCTGCATACTTTATACCACTTTCATTATATTATTCTACTAAATTTTATTAGTTTTTTTTGCTATAAATTAACTAATAAAATAATTATTCAACAATCATCAAAATAATAATTCATCGTTGAATTTGCGGAAGAGCTTTTAGTGCGATATTCACAACACACGATACAATTTCTAAAATATCGTACGACTTCAAACCGTGGGACGATTATTTAAAATGACATATATATATTAACCTGCACAATAAATAAGTACACGTAACTTTATTTATACTGTTAAGACGGGTTGGCTTTATCTTTAAATAATATGTTTAAAAGATTTACTTCAAAGGGAAGTGGTATTATAATGCAATTGTGTGATTATTACGTTTATTCAAAGTATAACAGGATGATATTTCTTTATGTAATACTTACCTGTATTCCTAAAATTTCAAATGTATTCGTCACAATGTTTGGTAAAACCTACAAACAAAAAAGTTAAGCTTCACATATAAATTTGTGAAAAAAGTTCTTGGAGGCGCTGGGTATCGATCCCAGTACCTCTCGCATGCTAAGCGAGCGCTCTATCATCTGATCTCCAATTATAATAAGTACCAACAGACAGCACTCAAATCCGTCGGCGAGCTCCTAAAAAAAATATTGTCGTGTTCTCTAAAACAAGTTTGTTTTTAGTTACAGAAGATTATTACAAGGTTTGGCTTCATCCACCAACACGTCATATTAAATATGATACTATTTAATATATTTATGTCGGAGGATCATATGGAAGTGAAAATGAACTTGGTATTCGTACTATTGAATTTACTATAGACCCACACTATTGACTAGGCGCGATAGCAACAGGTGTGTTTTGCGACCACAAGCACTTTATAAGCAAGGAAAAGGGTATAGCCACGAACGCCCATAAAACAGTTTCTCCCATAAAACATGCATGAAATAAATCGAAGCTACAAAGAATCCTACTTTATAATTCAACATTAATCTAAGCGAGAAATCCAATGGCTTCATTTTAACCAAACCGTTTAAAAATTCACACGCTACCAACAGTGGAACAGGAACCACGCACCTCTACAGCGACTCACCGCTTTTGAGTTAGGTTAGATATAATTTATTTACCGGGTTACGTCGTGGGATAACAACTTATTGCTTATTTAGAAGCAATTTGTTATACATGGGAACGCGATTCACAGGCCACGGGTACGATATATCGGATCGTTTAATGTTCGCAGAAAATGTGACGATCTGCGAACCGGAAGTCTTACGTTTCGACCCTCAACCAGAATGCTTGAGCAATACAAAAATTACTTTTATTAATCACCTTAGTTATTTTCCATTTAAGACATACCATAAAATATAAACCGTTTCACCAACTGCGAAACCTTTTGCATTACGTTGCCAAAACTTACCTGAAACAATAAAAAAAACTATTAAAAAAAATATATTCAAAAAAACTACACATGTTACCTTGCAAAAATCGTTTACTTGTGAAAGGACCGTAACAGTTTAGTATGGGGCCTTTGATAGTAAGTCGAGTGCGCGTGAAAAGGTACTGTATACATACTTAATTAGGTTCAACTTTACACATTACCGGGCCTGAATAGCGCTCTAATTCGCCATAAGCCGGGCTTATTTAACCACATTACTGTAGGTGCGCTTCAAGAAATTACTATGTGGAATGAAGAGTCCACATTTGCTAAAGAATATGTTTTTTTTATTATGAAGAATCATACCAAATACTAAGGTAAGTAGTATCTATATTACAATATTATTACAAAGCGGTAGTTTGTATGAAGTAATCAAAAAGAACTACGTACTGATTCCATTCTGAAACTTCTTTCAATAAAAGAAGTTATCCCTGCCGAATGATATGGTATTTTTTTTTATTCTTATTAAATTTTATATATTATAATTAACAAGGACGAAATCACGGGTGATTACATGTAACATATATTTGGTATAATTAGAAAATTCTGTTTAAAATACATTCAAAAAATAATAGTTTTTATCACATTTCTTATTGGATGAGCAAATCAATTCTGTCACAACCGAAAACGGCCGATAAATGTTCATTCACAATCAATTTTAAATACCACGATAAAAAAAACCACTTGATAACTGGACATACAAAGGAAGAGCTTGAAAACATCGGCTCGAAAACAACTCATTAGAATTAGTTTCCATATGAATTTGATGAACGCAAATTTATCTACTGCATTCAAAATGACAAATGGAGCGCTCGGCAAATGGAACAGGTTGCGAATGACAGAGGTTACGAATGGGACGTGTAATGAAGAACAAGTTCTATTCACATACCTTTATAGCCAAACAATTACTTACTACATCCACGTAAACAAACAAAAATAATCAAAATATATTTAGCACAAAGTGAACAGAGAAAATCCCTTCACATTTGAAGATAAACCAATGCAAATATCACTTTGAACAGGTGCCAAACTCGAAACGCGTGATGGACAATACACATACATATGTTTATCCCTTGAGAAATTATTAAATCAACAGGCAAATAATTTTCTACTAACGTATAGATAACTTACTGTGATTGATATAATTGCAAATATGTATATTACAAAGACGTTCTTGAGTTGTAACGCCAAGTGTCGTATATTACATTAGTTTGTTGATTTAGGATTATTTAATTTATATAATACAAACAAGTATTTAATAAGCATTACTTTGGTTCACGATCTAATCTTAGCGAACGTCCGTTAATTTCCGACTGTAACAACATTTATAATTTTTATTACAGATATGTGTAAGATTCTTTTGAAATACAAATAAGGTGACAAACAAGCGTTCGGCCCACCTGATGGTAAGCGGTTACCGTCATTGAACCCCCAACTCAAGGGTCTCTGGAGACCCTACGCACCGCAGGAACACAAGACTACATCATTTGGCTGCGATTTTCTGTAGGGCGAAAGTATTCCACCAGTCGGGCTGCTCCAAGTACAGAGAACTATACAAAGACTTTTCTCAGCATCCTACCAGTCTTAATCAGATCAAATTTGTTACATTTTTACATAAAAATTGTGAAACTACACAAATATACAAATGGGCAATTGGTGGGCTGCGGCGATTGTTACTTAGGTATCAAATGTTTTAAAGAGGATCGACATGATATGACCGACCTGTTATAAAATTTAATTACCAGTTTTATTGTGCCCTGCATTTGAAAATGTTTCTAATCGGTTTCTTAATGGGACACAGCAACCTGTGGAAATGTATATCCGACCTCAAAAAGGACTGCAATCCTGAGGCAAGTCAGCAATAGGTTACTAGTTGTGAGGACTGAGTTGTAACGTTTTGTGTTGCGATCATGTATTTTAATGTAAGTAATTAGTTTGACCAAAATCTTATGTAATCTAAGTTAAAGAAGAGAAATCTCTGTAACTACTAGTCAGGTTACTTAGTTATTATAGTCAGGTCACAATATTTTTGAACGATATATCCAACGTCACCCCACACGATGCGATAGACGAGAAAAAAATAAATCTGTTTGTGTTTCTTGCCGGCTCTTCTAAATGACTGGGATGATTGCCAAATCTGTGATAGAATATTGACATTCATAAGTACTTTGTTAGGGTTTAAATTGATTTAATATTTTTAAATTCTATGTGCTTCGCACTAGTTCCTACTGATGAGTGGTGTTCAGTCTCTAAGACGTGTTTGAGCGGCTCTATTAAAAATGAAATCAAATTTATCTTTATTCAATTTAGGCCCTAAGAACGCACTTTTATGAACGTCAATACACTATACTACCGTTTCGGAAAATATCTCAGTCAACGGAAAGAGCATGCAAGAAACTCATTTGGGTTTGATATATCTACGACTATTCTCATCACACTTCACGTGTGCGTGTTCAAAGCAACAAATCATTGGCAACATCAATTAAACACACGGTAGATTCGAATACCGATCGCTATACACTACTTGAAAGAGCCGACATTCCATTGTTCGAACTCTTAGTAATGCGTGTATTTCTAGAACGTTCGGACGGTCGGACGTCATCGGGAAACTTAATTCATCGTGATATTTACCATCTTCAAAGGAACAACTTTGATAGAGAATAATAATTAAGAAATTATTTATTAAAACATTCACGAATGATATTGAAATATGATTATAAACTTGTAGCCCTGAGTTTAATTAGTTATAGTCTACATTTTGGTTATTTTTATTAGCAATACTCTGTAAAATATGTCTTGTTGTACGTCTGTATTGTAAAAGTAGCTTGTGAATTATATGAAAATATATAAAAATTAACATTTAATTCTAACCGTATAAAGTGTTGATAAATAAAAGGTTTTCTTCCACATCTAAAATGGCATAAGTAAAATATATAAAAAAAATATACAATATTAGCTGTGTCCGCAGACAGTTGCGCTGACACTAATATAAAAATCTTAAACTTAATCTTAAGCAAAATCTAAAATTTTCCTTGTTAGAACGCACAACACTTAAAAACTACTAAGCAAATTTGAATGCAGTTTTATGATTATAATAGGACTGAACCCGAGGAAGGGTATAGGTTACATACCATTACGCCTGCCCAGGAGACCTAAGCAGTCATAATAATTTAACTAAAACTAAAAATAATAACAAAAAAAGGTTAACTTTTGATGCAGATAAGAAACAACTCGTAGCATATCAAAGCATTTATTTCCATGTGAACGTGTAAGTAACTATGGTAACGGTAGGTATAACATTCAACTAGACACTATATTAATAAAATACTAAATGAAGTTCCTTTTGGAATTGGTGTCTTTCCTAATATATATATATATATATATAAATTTGTAGTTCAGTCTGCAAATGTATTTTTTTTTAATTTTCTATTTAAAGTTGACTTATAGAGATAAAGCATATTAATCACAAATATGACATCAATTTTTTTTCTGTTAGTATGTCAGTATTTCACTCAAAAACGGCTTTATATGAAATTTTGTACCCGGGAGAACATATAAATCATTCTAAAATTAATGGGGCTATATGAATTATCAATATTAAGAGTAAAGATAAAATTAAGGGATGATAACAATTACTGCATAATAAGTGTGAGGCGAACCGCTAGTAGACAATAACGAGCTTTGCTGATAGCTCACATTAGCTACTCGTAACTACAGTTTGCGTCCTAAGGCGGCGCTGCGCTGCATCCCGTGATGTTTCAACTGAACGGAGCCCGTTAACCCTCGAGCGAACATACCCGGCTATCTCACATAACGGTCCATACTCCCGCCCGCCCCAGTAACGTTCGGTTCAAGATACGAAAGTCTGCTAGACACGCTCACGATCACAAACCAAAAAACCTGAAATCTATATATTGCTACGTGAAGCAGAAACTTTGTACCCCTTTTTACGAAAATTGCGCAGACAGAGGAGTATGAAATTTCCCACACTTATAGTTTATATAGAGAAGGAGTGCAGAATGCTAATATTTTTAAAAAAATATGCATAATTAATACATTAAATGAATAAAAAAATCATTACACACCTACCATGTATTTGACACACACACACACGCATTCAAATTGAGAATAGATTAATATTGTTTGTTTTTAATATTATTTGTATATCATCTTACTGAATGTCAAATATACCCATAATAAATTCCATTATTATAAATCTCAATTTAAAAAGAAAGTTGTGTAGCAATATCATATAGGTAAAATAAAAATATATTTGTTAGTGCTGGTTCAAATATCTTTTTGTAGGCGAATTAACAGTGTAGTTTTGGCGAAATCTGTGATTAGAGAAGTATATATAATCTTTGACAATAGAACCTTAACAATGTTCTTTATAAGCTTATAATTTAAATTAATTATGGTCGAATTTTGACCACTGGGCGTTATAGATATAAGAGCGACTTTTCGATCATAAACCCTAGTAATAATATTATGTACTACCGACTAGTAACCTCTTGCGACTTTATTAGTGTTAATCTCAATCCATAATCACATTATAAAGGTCAAGAAATTGTTTTTTGCCTGTTCGTTTGATCGCAACAATACCTGGAACAACCAGTCATGTTCAAAAAAATATATATTTATCGAGGAAGGTTATAGGCTATATAACTTCACGCTATGACCCTAAGGAGCAGAGCAGTAACCACGAACGTCAAGTAATCTGGCAAGCTGTAGGCTATTCAACCAACTACGATGAACCTATGCCGAGATGTCATGCGTATGTCCGTGATAGTTCCTGAATTAGTGCATCCATTTTACAATAGGTGGTGCGCGAGTCTTTCCATGTCGAAATCGCAAGCAAAAGCTAGTTACAGTATAAAACCTAATAAGAATGAAAAAATCTGCATGCCAGCCAGCATTTACTTTTTAAATTTCCAAATATTTTGTACCGCATTCTTACTTATTACTGAACGCCTCTCGTAATTTCGTATTTATCTGAGTATGACCTTATTCCAATAGATTATTTCTGGACACACGAAAAAAAACAGTACACAATTGTAAATTGCGCCATACACGATATGCAGTAACAACCACGTTTATTGAGCTCGGAACGAGCTCGAAAAAGGGATTTTAAGATCCAGTCGAGTCTCAAACTGCATCTTAACTTACAATATGTAGAAATTTACTAGAATGTCAGAATAGCTTTCAGTAATGTGCAACGATTTAACTAGGGTTCAGATTTCATGGGTTTTGATGATGATCATACAGTGGTAATTTACTGTTTGGAAATTAATATCAGCAGATGCTAAGCAACAATACACTTGGGAAGACGAGAAGACTGACGATGTACCATAGTGGTGGCCTCAGGTGCAGCCCAATGGTACGATAATTAGGGATGCCATTTGAGTATGTCATTTTTAATGAAAACATATTCAAGTAACATGTAGGAGACACCATCTATTAAGAATCAATTTAATTAAAATGATTGCTGTTAGATTGTTTACACCCCTATAAGTATCATCGCTTCAAGTATGGTACATCATATCCTAACCAGTTAAATCCGGATCAAAAATTCATTTGGTTCTAACGGGATACCAACCGTAATTTTAATGAGCTATCGTAACCGGTCGATCACGCAGACAGACAAGGCAGAGATCCCTCAGAAAGTTGAAAGCATCGCGCCCGTCCCGTACAAGCTCATCAATCAGAGAGCTGTTACAGCTGACCGGGAGAATTGCGTTACAAGTGACCGATCGTCGGGAAAAAATACCGACTTTTCCACTCGATTTCATAAAAACAACATCAACGAAAACTCAGTCAGACAAAATAAATAGATAAAGGCACCCTCTTGAAACATCAATCAATATAAAGAATACTGTATTCAATTTAGACCCCAAGAAGGCACTTATGAATGTTAAAACACTACTACCGGTTCGGAAAACATCCTAGTCATCGAGAACATTCTCTTAACTGTATGATTATTGATTACAATTAATAATTACATTCGTTCAATGTATAGAGGTCATTTCTTGACATTACTATAACCTTTTGACAGCAAAATCGGCTTGACAGGATTCTTGAACTCATTGTCGGGTAAATCATGATATGGTTTGAGATTTCATTATAGAACCTAACACTATTAATTAGCTAAAAAAAATTTTATTGGTTACTGTTAGCAATAATACAACAGTACTTTTTTTTTAGAAACATAGTTAATCTGTGGTCGTTATGTTCAATTATGGCGTCAAGTTGTTGTAAACTTGTAGTCAGTTCTCATAGTGTTTTTTTTATATCTCATAATAAACTATCTGGATAGTATTGTCAAAGCCTTATTTGCCCTTTAAACCCAATTGTTACTAAGTTTAAAACACGATACGAGTAATTTATGTCTATTTCTAGTATTGAAATTGTGCTGGTCTTTGACAAAATCCAGCCTGTCAAAGTTTTTAGGAATTAGATTATCAAGAATGTATTGGGAGGGCAAAGTTAAGGTATTAAATTCCTGGAACTTGATTTAAGAGATTCGCGAGGTCTCATGTTGTAGATTGCTCGAATTGCCCGCTTTTGTAATATAAATATGGTATCTACCGTAGCTGCTGAACCACTCAGCGAAAAACCGTAAGACTAAAGCTATGGAAGTAAGCGAAGTAGACTAATTTAGCAGTAGCTATAAAGAGAACAAGGGATAAGGGACACCATCAATTTTACTTTTAACTACTCTGCTCTTGATGAACAACGTTCCTCTTGATTTCTAATTGATTTACCATTAGCTGTACGTATTGTTGGTTAGACAGTAGAAAAAAGGTGTCTTACACGGCACAGGCAATGGTATTGAAGAAGAGAAATATATAGTAATACCTAAAATTATATTTAACGAGGTTCTATCAGAAGCTTCGGCTGTGCGAATTTACTATAAAAACTATGATTTCATTATAATTTTTACTTACGTTTTTATGTCCCTGAATTCAGATCTTGTGGAACTCGAATACTAAATATTTTAAAAGAAAGTTCTTTTCACTACTCTGACATACAGTTGTATAGTAAACCCAAAAAAGCAAAACAATACTTTAAGTGAGTATTTTTTTATATATTATATGTTATTATCATTGGCCTTTTATATACTTGTAGATATACGCAAGGTGTGCATAACACACTTTTTAGGGTTCCAAAGTCAAAAAGAACTCATATAGTTTCGCTATATATCTATCGTCTGTCCGCGACTTAACTCAAGATATTTCCTAGTACTATAAAGCTGTAATTTGGTATGGGTGTCCCATGGTGTGGGTTGTCATTGAATACAAAGATTACCAATTACCAATTTTACATATTATAGACAGGTGTCATACCTGAGAATATTCGTATAAACACAAATAATATAATTAATATATACATAATTGATTTCTCAGAAACGTCTCCAAATTTTATGTAAGTTTCCATATCTAGAAGTTTGTATTATATTAAGTATATTTTATTGGAAATAAATATACGCAATTAGCGGCCCGCCCCGTCTTCGCACGGGTAGAAAATATTTTAAAGAATTGGTAATAATGCCTTTGGCTAATATATGTCGTTATTTGTACTATAAAAACAATCACCCACAAAAACACCATTAGTTATTGAATTTGAAAAAACTATGAAACACGTCTATTTTACTTTGTAACTAAATTGTTAAAAACCAATTTTCTTAGAATTATCTTAAAAAATGACGGATTTTCATACAAACTTTCATACCCTTTTTCATCACCTTAGGGGTTGAATTTCCAAAAATCTTTCCTACAGTGTAAAAGGATCACGGATTCAAATTTTCACGGTCCTAACCCCCGCCGTTTAGTCTCTGCGTTGATGAATCAGTCAGTCCATCAGGACAAGTAATGATATACGCATATATATCTCCTGCGAGGCAAACATCAAAAAAACCGATCGAAACTCAGTAGCCCAGGTACTTCAAACATTAAACGTGATATTTAATATAAAACAATACGTGTGTATACGTAAAAAAATATTCTTCTAACAAATTTGGTTAATTGATATTTATCAGCGAAAATATAATACGAAAACATGCTATCGCATATCAACGTAACTCCCACTCGATGGTGTTTCCAGACGAGACGTCGTAAATAAGTTTAACGGACCGAAATTTAGTAGATAGTAATCACGTCGGTGATATTGAATAACCATCTTTATTATCAAATAACTTACAATTAATCACCTCTGTTGATTCATTTAGCAACCGATTTATAACTAAAACCCTGTAAAAATTTAGCTGAAATATGGTTCGTGGACAAGGAGGATGGTATAACGTCATTTAAACAAAGATTAACGACTATTTTATTTACGAAAATACTTTATTCAATTCAGACCCTAGGAAAGCGGTTATGAAAGACAAAACACTACCATCGTTTCTCAATGTTACCAGTTAATATTTTTTAACCCCCGAAGCAAAAAAGAGGCCTTATAAGTTTAACGTGTATATTTGTCTGTCTGTGGCATAGTAGCTCCCAAACGGCTGGTCCGATTGTGATCTAGTTTTTTTAATGTTTGAAAGGTGCCTTAATCGAGAGTGTTCTTAGCTATGATTCAATAAAATCAGTTCAGCCGTTTGAAGATTATCAACTCTTTTCTAGTTGATAAATGGATGTGAGCATCTTTAACAGGTCTAAATCGAGACTAAATTAGGTATTCTGTTACTTCAATGATATTAGAAGACTATGGCAACGGTTAGCTGATGCTATAGTATCATCTGAAATCTGCAGGAACTTTTCACTATCTTACAGCAGAGACATTGAATTTGGGCGCACATTAGAATGGTCTCAATGAATAGGTTACTTGTATCAGAGATTTCTTAAATTTTCAATTTATTTTGTTTTAGTGGATGTACAGAGAGGGATTTATTTCCAGACATCACTATAATTCACGTAATAATCTACCCTATGATAACCTAATTTTTTTCAGTGCGTGCTTTCTAGACATGACTATTGCATGACAGAACAACTCCGTGAAACTGCATTTCTGTTATCGATACTGGAATGACTGTACGATTTTCAAATACTTACGTACTATATTGTAATCCCCTACTAATGTTACCCGCGGGGCCATCAGTATAATATATTCCGGGTGCCCGACAATCGCCCTTCGATGTTGGAAATCGATTTAAAAGTTGTCCACTAACCGTTTATATTTACATTCGGAATCGTGATATACCTAAATGGGTATATATGATAGTTTTTGCGACTTATTATAACTATCGATGTATTATGAAGCGTAGATATAAGGAGAACGATCATAAAGTATTAAGTTTAAAATGTCTGCAAATTCGTGTACTTATGTACTATGATCCTAGAGCGAGTTAAAAAACCTGCAAATTGTCACATATTTTAAGAATTGTTCAAATAAACATTTACTATCATTTCTAAGACACCAGTTTAATGTAATATAACGAGTTAATTAGAAAATAAAGTTAGTTTATATTAGCTAAGATGATTAAAAATTAAGCTTTGATTTTTATTACGGTCTCTCACTCGGTCGGCCACTTGTATACACACCCCTTTATCGTACAACCCTCCCAACCAACTTTATCACCATATAAAAATAACTATTCAGTATTTTTTTGTAAATAAAATACTAGTATGAATTTTTATTCTTATCGCAAAGTAGTAAGCAAAATAAACACTACAAATGCGAGCGCGGCGTAGTCAGACAAATTTATTTAATATATTAAATCTGAGTTATACTTATAAGCCAACGTTAAAAATATAGATATAAAAGTTACAACCTTTTTAACTACCTAATAAAAAAATAAAACGAAACATTAAATTAACAATCTGAGTACCCATTTCCCGAGAAATATGATACATAAAGTCACCGTTTTTTATCCCGCCATAAATATATTAAGTACTGTGTAGGTACGTGTACTGATAGTTTCATATTTTTATAGCGACCTCCAAAGCTTCTCTTTTACGATGCAATGTTAATTCACTCGACTGGTATTTAACCCCTTAATAGTACGAAATAATAATAATATTAATTAATAATAATAAAACGATTGTTAATTATATAATAATAGACTATACAACAAGTGAAAAAACAGGGAATTTACTTCGAGGTACTAAGTTGGTACACTACCGTAAGTTGATACAAGGTCCGAGATGATTTTTTTATTATTTTCAATATTAAGGCAATGAAGGCTCAGTGGTAGCGTGTGTCGTACACGCGTAGATTGACGTGAGTTCGAGTCTCTGCAATGAGCCTGAGCTTTCGGTAAAGGAATACATCGTGAGGAAACCATAGCATGGTGGTAGGGCATTTTCTAATGCCCGCCGGCTAGCTACTACCCTCAAGTTGAAAATCTGTCGCCAAGCACCAATAGGTGTGTTCCGGCAGCTGCACTTGAGAGCCCACTAGGCCAGATCGTCACTTAACATCAGGTGAGATTGTAGCCACTACGCCAAACCTAAAACGATAAGAAAAATGTATATACCCACTCTACTTTTTATCACTGACTGCGAGAAAATAAATAATTACTATAAGTATTTATATTTATCATATGTTATTATGTAATCTGTAATAAAAGAGTTAACAATGAGGAATAATTCCGGAGTCAGTGTCTCATTTTCATCACTGGAAGAACTCATTTTATGATAAGACTAGCGGCGCGCCCGCGGCTCCGCATGCGTTTGTTACTACGCAGTACTTATTTACACCCCGTAATTTTATTTTTACTCATATTATTGATAGTTCATATACTCTACCAATAGAGGAACGACATGTATTTCTCCTGTATAATTTTCATCAATATCGGTTAAATATTATTATTATTTTCTACGATTTGTAAATGTATTATTGACAATTCATACAGCTATCAATAAAATTATTGAATGAAATATTATACTTTCCTACTTTTATACAGAATTTCATCAAAATTGGTTAAGAATAAAAAACAATTCTTTTTATAATTATATTTTTTTCGACGTTGAAAAGTATTGTTGTCAATTATATAGATACATCTATAGGATTTAGCCTATGAGAGAATGAGGTAGAATACATTTATTTACATTATGCACGGTTAATACAAGTCCTGATTTTAATTATTGTGATTGTCGTCGGATTGTCCTAGTGGTGTGAGACGACCAGACTTTATACGCAGTACGTACAATTAATCGATAGATCGAATCCTGCTGATTTAGGATATTTAAAAAGCATTTTAAAAAGAACATTTTTTTCGGAAGGTTTCACTTCTGATAAGTGTGAAACTGCTGCACAGTTTTTTTTTTATTTATATATTTCTCTACACAAAAGTCAAATATTATGTAAGCAGAATAACAATAATCTCGTATATGATTTGTAACCTATGTCAGGTAAAAAGATTTCCGTTTTTGACTTTTCAAATATTGACTCGTTCAATAAACCTCCACCCTTATAAAGTAACAAAAATCTAAAATAAACACTTATTTTTCTTCGAACGTCTTCATGTCAAACAAATGTCAACAACACTATCAAATCAGAAAGCGGATTATCCATGGATAAACACCCGGATATTTTTTAGCAAATACCATGGAAGAAGATCCAAGAAATTAATTAAAACAAATATACCGATCTCCGAAAGCTGAGACCAGTCCGGTCTCTAAGATTAAAGATCGGATATGATAAATTGCAGATCTCTTTAGGGATCCGCAAAAATAAAAATATTTTTTGATGTGAAAACTTCTTCAGCACCGTTGTGATTTAAAACTCGGTGAAACGAAAAAGCGTCAAATACTTCTATAAGATTTAGTCTACGAGAGAATGAGATAGAACACAGTTACATTATGCATGGTTAACGCAAGTCCTGATTTTCATAATTGCGATCGTCGTCAGATTGTCCTAGTGGTGTGAGAAGACCAGACTTCATACGCAGTACGCACGAGTGGTCGATAAATAGTTCGAATCCCGGTGATTTAGGATATTTAAAACTAATTTTTAAACAACATACTTTTTAAATATTTTTTGAAGGTTTCTCTTCTGACGTGTAAACCGCTGCACAAATAACTTTTTTTATTATTACGTCAATATATCTGTGTATTGTAGTTTTTCCACGTTGTGTTCATGTTTATGAATATCATGACACACAAGGGTAAACACAATCAAGATAAGCCATCGTTTGTTTCAAGTATTAACGTCTAGCTGTGCCCCACGGTTTCACCCGTGTTAAATTTTTACGACAAACTCTCCACGGTGCCGCCGTCAACGCGCCCGTGTAGCCCAGCCCTATAGTTGTTTCACTTCCCGTACTTGCCTACAGCTTGCGGGATTGCTTGATGTTCATAGTTACTGCTCCGCTCCTTACAGTCGTAGCGTGAAGTTATATAGCCTATATTATTCCTCATAATTGTGGCTAACATATACAAAAATACTTTACCGATACTTTACCGACCGACAGTTCTAGAGATAAACGCGTTCAAACAAAATAAACAAACAAACGAAAAACTCTTCAGCTTTTTTATATTAGTATACATTATCAGTGTTTTTAATACTTTCAAGTTACTTACTGTCTTTACTGCCAAATTTTTTTTATATCGCAAAAGTTATGAAATTTATTCTTACAGACTTGCAATTCTTTCGGGTGAATATTTAAATAACGTTTTATTAATCAAAATAATTCTCAATAAATACTTTACTTAAAATAAATGAATCTATGAGTGTGCATATAATTTCTGTAAATTTACCTTATTCGGTAACAAACCATAAGTAAATAAAAGAAAAATAGCACAATAAGTGGGTTAAATTATTTAATTTAATAACATAAAAAACATTGTTTGTATATATGTGTACCAATGCGAAATATTAAAAAAAAACTCGGGAACCCGCCACAATCAGAGTCAAGTACCTATGTATAAAAAGTACATGAATCTATACTAATTAGTATCGTAAAGAGATAAAGTTTATTCTAAATAATGTTCTTTCACTAATTGGCAACCATATTATCACTAATTGATATGGGCTATTTTTTATAAGTCGCCGGCAGTAGCTATTTTTTTTAAAGGTTTACATACCAGACATGACAAATGTAAATGTAAATTCAAATTATTCGCACACCCCTATTAGCGACGAAAAATATGAAAAGATACGATTAAATTAAAATGTCTCGTCTCATCATTCATTAGATAAGGGGCGGGAGTAATTATCTGTTTGAAATTTATTGAAGTCGTCTACTTTATATAAACGTAAGTCTGTGTTAAGTTTATCAGATTTCAACTTTTGTTAGAGGGTTCCTTAGCTTTCATATCTTTTTATTATATATTACTAGCTGTATCACACAGCTCCGCTCGCGTGGACTACAGAATTCCATTAGTCGAGCGCACACGTGAATCGTGCTGCTCCCGTTCAAAAGATGGAAGACAAAAATGCTTATTGTGGTTGATCCTCAGAAGGTAGATAATTGCCATTGATGACTTCTTTGTAGGTTTTTATAAGATCTACAATTATTAAGAACAATTATTTGATATATCTCGTATTGTTTACAAAGCGTAAGCGATTTAAGCGTCGCAAATGCGTCTTTTTCCGAATTGATTCACCAATTCCAAAACAAGGATATATTTTACTATGATAACTAAACAGCTGATATATAGATATATATAGCACATATACATATATTTATTTAACACACAGAGTTACAACTGACAATATTATGATCATCAAGCCAAAGTCAGTTATGTGCGGGTTCGAACCCGTGACCTCTAGGCTCATTAGCAGGGCTTGCTAATACTGCGCCAGGAGGCCTGTATGTGTGCATATTTAATCAAAATTAATACCGATATTGCCAGTATGCCAGCGATAACATAATGTAACAAAACTCTATTGAAATGGAACAGTATTAATATGTATTGGAAGAGTACAATTTCATACAAGTCTTAGTATAGAAAGCGTACACTAACCAAATTGTTCTCATACATATTGTAGGGGAGTAAGAAGCGAGTCTTGTACTTACAAATGTATTGTAACTCGTTTTGGGAAGATGAAGTTACAAGTTTGGTAAACTGTTTTAATAATAAATTGTTACAGTAATGTCGTCATACCTGAGTGCTGTTTGCAAGTAAGTTATCTTTACTAATATTATAAATGCGAAAGTGAGTTTATTTGTTTGTTACTCAATCACGAAAAAACGGCTAAATGGATTTAGATGAAATTTGGCAAACAGACAGCTTATAACCAGGATTAAGACATAGGATACTTTTTACCCAGGTAAAGGCCTAATTCTGAAATCCACGCAGACGAAGTCGCAGGCACAGCTAGTATAAAATAAATTATAAATATCATATGATTCTAATAATTTTGCTGAATCGCAGATATACTTAGGTATGTAGGTTTAAGGTGACGACACTAATGTATTGCAACATTATGTACCTAAACGTACACATAAATTAATCAGATAAGCGTATTTTTCTTCATTTCAACGGGTTTACAAGTAACAAAGTTACGATATCACCCCATCAGCAATTGTACATACCCACTCAACTTTAAACTGGAAACTAATTCCCGACAAAGTTCGTCCCACCAGTGTGAACCTCAAAGCTGTGCTCGATTTAAACTAACTTTAACCGACAAACGAGATAAGTCGAACCGAGGTAAACCCTTTTAAGCGCACTATACTGCAACAAAAGAAACTTAAAGCCCAAAAAGCAGAATCCCAAAGTCCGTGGCTCCGCGACGGACCCCATTATCCGATAGTCCTGAGTGGAAACCGCATCGCCATAACTCAAGGAACACAGAGAGTATAATTAAAATGTTTAAAACTGTAGACCTCTTGTATTTACACTTATAGGAACTCTGAGTTTACCATCAGGGACAGTACAGTCAATGAGCCGAGCTATTGTAAAAAAATAAATGTATATACCCGTAAATGTTGTTGTTGGGCAAAGACCTCGTGCCGAGGTCACGAGCCTAGTCACCACGCTAGCCCACGACGAATCTGACAATTTCAAACGTCGACAAATCCACAGTTCTTCATTTTTTCCTACATACAGTGATACTACAAAAACATTTCTCAAGCGTTCAGGTTTCCTCACGATGTTTTCTTTCACCGTCAGCCAATAATGTTACCAACGCATATAAATCAGTAAATGTACGCGAATTCTAAAAAAATATATGCTCGTGATATTAATAATCTCGCGTCCCAAAACATGGGGATTAAAAAATCCATTAATTCGGTGACAGCGATTTTTGTACTATATTCGTGTCTTTATGGATACTTTTCTTGTTAGTAATTGAGAACATTTGACTAGTTTTATCAGCCCAGTTTTACCAGCCCATAACACAAAAAACATGTAACTTCAAATAATATAAATGAACAAAATATAAATCAAGCTTCGAATCTCCAAAACCCATTTCTCACTGGTAGATAAAAAATGTTCTACAATTCTTATGACGCGTATGTGTCTGCCAAACTTTCATTGATATAAGTGGTGCGTGTCGTTTGCGACGTCTGTGGCCGTCCTTTACTATGTCGGATAATCCCAGCACATTGCTGACGTCGAATCACGTTCTAAGCTTTGTCGTACACGACCATTCGTTTTACACAAAAGTGATTGGTCTAGCAAAATTATTTCTTTAAGAGTATCAATATTGTTAGTGGTAACGCCATTCAGATGCCGTTATTGAATGTTGTTAGTTCGAATCCTATAATTAGCTTCAGTTTACAGCGAAAAACAATTTCGTGATGTATAAGCATTTTGAGACCTTGTAGTTTTCCACACTAGAGTCGTCTAACGGTGGATTATAAGAATTGCAGTTAATTTTTGCCTTCCTAGGGGCTTTGTGTCTTACTGTCATTATATTATATCTTTTCTAATTCGCCTGGAATTACCGTTGTAATTACGCAGTTACTTTTTATACATTTAAGGTGGCAAACAAACGTATGGCCCGCTTGATATTAAGTGACTACTGTAGCCTCTGAACGCTGTAGGTATCACTATCGCGTTGTGAATCTCAACGAATCAAACCCCCTTGCTCCAAGGAGCTCTGGAAACCCTACTAACCACAAGATACCAACACAAGCTTATTTGGCTACGATCTTCTGTAAAGTGGAGGTATTTAACCAGCAGGGCTGCCAAAAGAAGAGAGAAATCTCCAAACAAATTTCTTACTAGTTTACTTACAAGACATAATAATACGTAAATAATAAAGGAATTGAATAGAAAGGGAACATTTTGCGGCAGCACACTAAGCCG
Organism: Saturnia pavonia; assembly: GCA_947532125.1. Taxonomy (NCBI): domain Eukaryota; kingdom Metazoa; phylum Arthropoda; class Insecta; order Lepidoptera; family Saturniidae; genus Saturnia; species Saturnia pavonia. The sequence goes on along the minus strand of OX383895.1, from coordinate 20,476,195 downwards.
ATTTCGGTGGGGCACGGGTCACGGGGCTTGTGGTGCGGGTCGCGGAGTGCGGGCAGACAGAAAATGCACTAGAATTTTGTGAATCCAAGAAAATCCTATAATAGCTTATGCACGTGCACAGAAGCTATGACTTATTTAGATTCTTTTACAAAAGAGCTTTAAAGCGTTTAACACACGGAAGGTCCAGTGAAGCTTCTGTTATTTTTAATGGGTCATATTGATGTAGAATTTTTCCCCACAATTACATTTAATAACAATGCATTTTTCAAATGTTACTTCATTTGTCGCTTTTAGTAGAGGGTACAGTAATTGAGAGCTGCGCACGCATCATCCGACAGAAGGGGGACATGATTAAGTTAGCCATCAATGATAATAATGTGAATTCATTTTACTGACTTTTTTAATTGTATAAAAATAATTAACTCCTTCTTCTTTGTCTCGTCTTATTATTTGGGGTCGGCTCTCCCCGCTCTGATACACCAGGATGATCTAACTTAGGTTGTCTTTCCTGTAAGTTGGGCTCGTTCCAAGTCGCGAGTTACTGTAAACCACCATGTAGGGTCTTCCTCTTTTCTTGTTCGTGTTGGTAGTGCCAGGCTTGACGAACCACGTGGCTTACAGGGCATAACATCACGTAGTGTAAAAATAATTTAACGGTGTATATTATAATAACCGATTATTTTAACCAAGATTAAAATTACTTAACATTATTAAAATAAATATGATTAAAAATGAATTTAAGTTATTATGATTGATGGCTGGCTATCTTCATTATGCTATTGGTACGCGGGATAAAATTATTGTCATGTTTTTTATTTTATTATATGAAAAAAGTCATAACTTCTAACATGCGAATTTAATAAGTAGAATCTTTTTTAACTTTTTACATTGTGCTTTCATAAATAAATTAAAAATCTAATATTTGCAGCCAGTTGATTAGTGGTTTCTCAGATACAACGAAGTTGAGAAACATTTATTGAACGCACAGATTAAAAAAAGTTATTTAGTATCTATGCATAAAAATATAATTTTGTTGAGCATTGAACTCAGCATGTGCGGTTTGTTTCTTAGTCAGTCACAGAACAGTAATTTGTTAAATATTCAGTCTACTGTCAAATATAAACGATCAGGAAAACTCTTATGCTAGTTTAATTCGGGTAGTACCGCCAACAAAAGCTATTGTAACATACGTCTGAGTATTATTTATACACAACAATATATTTACATCTATAAATAAACATTCACATAATTAGTAAAATGCTTGTTATGACAAAATGTAAAATGGCTGACGCGGCTCGAAGGACCATTCGCACGTAACGGGGAAACAATTAACCGGGGCGACGATGCGAATCTGTTTGAAGTTTAATTAACAAGGCGCCGCGTGATGTATTGTCGTATATAGCCACAGTGATGAATCGTCGCAGCCAATGATGTGGTCTTCTGCGATATAATATTCATGATAGATGAATAAAATTTACCACATCGATAGATTTTTTTAAAGTGAGTATGAACGTCTACTCTAATATTTAAATAAGCTATAAAATTTAATATTAAAAATTTAATTTCCAAGCAATGTCTATCACATAATGTAAAATTACATGTATATACAAATTTATGTTCTCTCGGAGATAAATCTAATATTTCAACTAACTTTTACAATATTTCTTGCTTTTATGAAAAGCTAGAAAGTTCTTCAGTTTCTGCTAACTTACTTATGTATTTTCAATCTGATTGCCAATAAATACTTAAAGCTTTTGTTTTGGAGTTATCAATACTTGACTAGGAGTATAGTATAACTTATTTTTATATTTAGGCACATCAATCGCTATAATTAGAAAAAGTATACAGAAATACAGTTATGTCATGGTTATAGGAATAATATAGGAAAACACTAATTTGGAAGATAACCTTTTTATGTTACCTACCTACTTTTTAAAATATATAACATACTTTAAAAATTAGAATAACACTGTCAAGTTAGACCTTCATATCTGTCAAATGCGGTATTATAGATTTCGTCCACTATAGAATAGGCAAATTTATTGATTTCATACAAACTTCAAAACACATTTTATTACATTTTATAATATTAAAAAAAATATATATAATATAATAATAGCCCAAATTTCGTCTTGAACCTTTATAGTTTCCATTTATTTTAATGAATCATTTGTGCGGTCATTTCAGTAATTTATTTGTTTTTTTTTTTAATAGATGAGTAGTTTCTTACTAGTCGTAAGTGGTCACTAAGAAACAGACAAATTCACACGATATAAAACCTTATATATGTTAGGACGATAAAAAATGACGTTTTGTTTATATGATTTAAACTTAAGCAGCGTAGCTTTTAAGGCTCTTCAAGCCCCCGCTCTCAAGTTAATAAAACGTAGTCAAATATAACACCGGCTTCTATTACTGAATTCAGGTAGTTTCACTTGAAGAGCTGATCTTCATTCTAAGCGTATTTACAATCTTCGATTAATATATAACTTTATTTAATATAATATAATAAATTACAAGAATTTTATCCCTATTTCTACGAAATTTTATATTTTAAAATTATAAAACAATTTTCGTTTTTTAAAGCCCTGTAACTTTTTTCCTATGCGTTTTAGCGAAAAAATTAAACCTAAGACCTTTTTGTAGATAATTTAATTTCCTACAAGAAAACGAAAAGGGAAATTAAAAAAAAATGTTTTCGACAATTTACAATAAAAATAAAACAAACGTATTTTTTTCAATGTATTTTAAATGGGAAAGGCGTGTCAACCCCATGAGCCAGCTCATTTTTCAAGATATCAAGCTCATCTTTTAGGAGGTTTTTTTTGTCAAACGAAGAAACTTATTAAAACATGTTCCTCAGTATACATACAGTTATCTACTCAATTAATGTAAGACTTTAATTTAATTCTGTAAATATAACTAATTCGTCGTGTCTTAAAAAATATTTATTATAATTATTTTTACAATTCATAATAAGATATTTGCTCCTATTAAATCAATTTATTTGCTACTATTAAAACCCACTGGGTCAGACCGTTAACGATAAAACAAACTTTAGTAAAATTATCTTTACTAAAGATAATTCCAAGAACGTAATGAGATCGGCGTAAACATTTCTTTAGTAGTTATGAATCCATTTAGCTGAACCTCATATCTCCCAAGGGCTTCGGCTGCCTGATACCCGTTAGGATGAGGTAAACCGTTACCGATCCCTTGATACAACCAGTTCCTTCCTCCTTCAGCATCCCTTCTATCGAATTAATAATAAGAAGCAAGATTATCTCGAAAACTAAATTACTTTGCTTTATGACTATGTCTGTCTATCTGCTTAATAAATCTCACACAAAAAGCTATAAGTATAAGTTTTACTGAGAAATAGTATCTAATAAAATGAAATCAATTTGATTGTAAAGATTTTGTGTTTATGCTAGTTGTCCTGTGGGAAAACGGGTTGGGCAGAATTAGGTCGTGCAATTCCTGTGCACACTCTTCAAAGTGTAACCTGTAAAACACTGAGAGGCAATCTACCTTACGACGATGCTCAAGACTGAGTATTCTTGCCGTCATCAGTGCTTCATCGCCAACACGTTTGCGAGCTCGGCGCTCAATGTAGTAATACAAGTTAATATGTATCCAGCCTGCAGAGTGGCTTGCAGGCCGGCAGGTCAGCGGCGACCACCGATGTATTTACGATCAGATACAGTAAGTCAGATCAGGTACAGTGACGTCAATTTGCCGTGTTCCTATATAAAAATCCAACTTGGCTTCTATACGTATTCAAAAATGGCTAACAACCGTATATTTTTTTTTTCTGAGAATACACAATAGTCTCGGAAACGGATCAACAAGTGTCGTTTCGCTCTGCCAAGTTCAATGTTTAACGCTTACCGTTTGCCAAATAATAGCCAAATATACGATTACTTTTCACCTTCATTACTGGCACCAGTCTATATATAGTCACCACCAGTCTATAATAAATCTGAAGTCTGTCCGGATTTTTTCCCCAAATTTCTCGATAGATATCCCTATATAAAAGACACAGCTCAGGAATATGTATGTCATTGCTATGTAACTCCATAATTGATAGGCTATAAGAATTGTAAATCATACTTTTAGAAATTAAAAAGAAAAAAAATTACAATTCTTAACCGATTTTGATGCAATTTAGTATATGGGAAGTATATATCATTCATCATCTCAGCCGAAAGACGTCCACTGGTGGCCTCCCAATATTTACCACAATGAGCGGTCCTGCGCTGTTTGTATCCAGCGGGATCCCGCAACTTTTACCAAGTCGTCGGACCACCTTGTGGCGGATCTGCCCACGCTGTGTCTTCCGGTACGTGACCGCCACTCGAGAACTTTTCGGCCCATATTTCATTCATTCGTAATCAAATACATTACTACGTAATAAACGCGTGAGGAGCCGCGGGGCACAGCTAGTACATTATAAGTCTGTTCAGAAAAGTACAGATAAAATTACCCCCCACTTGCCGTTTCACCAATAAATTATTTAACATTTTCATTATAAGCATATGCGGTTGCAGATTCCCGTACGATGGGGTACATAAAGTGTGTTGACATATTATAGCTCCATTTAGAACGGTCGGCTGTTCTCAACGGAACAACCTCCCCTTAATGGCAAAAGCCGAGAAGATTTAAGAGGGTTTCGAGGGTCAGTCATTACTGCCTGCAGATACTCTTACACAGAGTAACCAATGAATTATTCTTATTTTGATGATTGTATACATATTTATTTATTTATAAGGCATTGACAACAGTAACAATAGGAAATACATAATTATTGCTATTACATATAAAATAGTATTATTGAATTACTAATTATATATAGTCAACCGCAGCATGCGTCAAATTAAGTTAAAGTTAATAAATAATGAGAATATATTATTTGAGCCCGGCAGACGTTCTGTCCTGTGTGATGGTTAATGGCTCGACGACAGCGCCCCCTATCGGATCCTAACATAACTATGAACCATCGTCTCGATAAAACAAGTATATTATGTGATGAGTATGAGGGATTCCGATCACGACCGCCGTCGGGAACGGACGTGTTTACGACCGCTCTCTGCCGCCTTTGTGAAGTTTTACGACCGACCGGCTTTGCTGCACACCTGCATCGCACCTGCGCCGCACCTGCATATCGCCGTCTCGCTCGCACCCATTGTGTCGCGTACTTTCAGTACGCTACACAATAACAAACTGCACTTTTAAGTGCAATTGTTTCTATTCGACGAAATCCACACTTTAGTGGTCGCTTGCCGGAAACCTCTCGGTGTCAACAGAAGGCAAGTGGGTGCGTGACCCAAGCGCCCCTCGGTTGCCTCCTTCAGAGGCAAACGATAGTACTTGGTCGGGCTCAGGAACCTTGGCCCTTGATAGAGTCATAGTCAAGCCCTGAGTGTCTCCTTCCCACCCTTCCGATCCTGCTACACATCCATCCCCGAGTGTCTGTTTGGGCGTAGCTAGGTATTTATACCGGCTGCGTTCTCTGCCTCGGGCTTGATAGGGACCTCCACGTAGGCCCGGTAGGTTCTCATTCCTGCGTGTCATTGCACCTCGACTCGCAGGTCACTTTGCCGGACTCGGGATAGTCCGTTAAATTTTATTTGGCGTGCCCCCCTGCCCCTCCGGCGGGGAGGTTTATATTTTGTTTCGAATTCGGAATTCGAATTTCAAATTTTTTCCCCAGTCCTCCACACGCCACCGGAATGGCTGATTCTGCAGAAGCCCTAGAGCTAAGGAGGCTCCGTACCTTTCTCAAGGAGAACATACCCGACGCCTTGGTTTCCTTTAATAGGAAGTACCCACGCGTCCGTCCCGCGCCGGCACAGACCCCCGCGGAGAAATGCCGCCCCGCCGCACACTTCGTACCCCTCACCGCCGCGTCAAACAGAGTACCCGCCGCGCCGCGCCCGCGCTCGCCGCGCTCCCCGCGCTCGCCGCGCTCCCCGCGCTCGCCGCGCTCCCCACGCTCGCCGCGCTCCCCGCGCCCCCCGCATCCTGACACGCGTGCCCCGCGCTCTCGCTCGTCTATCTCACGGGCGCGTTCGAGCTCTAAGAGCTCTTCTCTCCCGCGTCCCCGGTCACGTTCGCCCGTAGTGCGAACTTTCATTAATACGGCGAATTCTTTCTCGCCTTTATCTCCGGATCCGGAGATCCAATCGTTAATGCCGCCTTTCGCGCGGAAAATCGTAAATGTCCCCGCGATGGACACCACGGTCCCCAACGAGACCATACTAAACGACGGTTTCATAACCGTCAAGTCCACCAAAAGGAAGGGGAGGGGCTCTCCGCCCTCTTCGCCTACACCCCAGGCCGCAGGAAAAGCACGCCGAACGAGCGAGAACACTCGCTCCGACCCCTCCTCCGCGCCCACTGCGGCCCCCGCACCCACTGAAGGGAAAAAACCCCGCCGCCCGCCTCCAATCACTATCCAAGACAAAGCGTCTTGGACGAAAATCTCGGACAAGTGCAAAGAGCTCAAGCTCCACTACACCGGGGCCCGGAACACCCCTTCAGGGATCCAGGTCCAGGTGTCTACCTCCGATGACCACAGGAGGCTCACTTCCCTCCTGCGGTCGAACAGACTAGGTTACTTCACCTATGCCCTCGAGGAGGAGCGCCTCCTGCGAGTGGTTATCCGTCAGATCCCGGTCGAGATCACTCCCGACCAAATCTCAGTCTCCCTTAAGGAGCAGAACTTCCCAATTCGTGAGGTACACAGGATGTACAAACACACCACCAGGGCACCATACAATATGGTGCTTGTCTTTCTAGACAAGTCCCAGGAGGGCAAGTCGATTTTTAACCTCTCCGAGGTGTGCGGTCTCACCGGAATAACCGTTGAGCCGCCACACAAAAATAGAATCCCGTCGCAGTGTCACAACTGCCAGCTCTACGGACACTCTTCCCGTAACTGCTGTTTCCGCGCTAGGTGCGTCAAGTGCCTAGACGACCACGCCACGAAGGAGTGCCCTCGCACTCCTGGCACTCCCACCCCACCCAGCTGCGTTCTCTGCCAGCAAACGGGACATACCGCAAATTATCGCGGTTGTCCCCGCGCCCCACGCACGAAACGCCCCCAGCCAGTCAGACAGGCCACCTTTCCCAAGGTACCTGTCGCTCGGCCTCATATCCAGCCTCTAATGTCTCTAGAGGCTTTCCCCAGCCTTCCAGGCACCTCACGAGCCCCAGTGGCACCAGCTCCCGCGCCTTTCGCACCCCTCCCACCCGTACTGGCCCCTCCGGCCTCATTAATCAAACCCAAGCCTGTCAAGGCCGTCCCGGCCCCGGCAGCCCCCGCCACCTCAGCCCTCGGTTTCTCGTTGGCTGGAAAGGAGTGGTTCACCCAGCTTCTTCTTGTGCATGAAGTGCAAGAAATCATCGCATTCAACGCGGTGATTAACTCCAATAAGGACTTAGGATTGCTCAACGCAATAACCCAATTCCCGGGCATAGCCGCCACTATTCAACGGCTTGTCCGCGCCTCACATAGTCAAAATTAAAATGGATCGGATCAAACCTAAGAGTTTGTGCCTTTCCTTTTTTAATGCGCGATCAATTAGACCTCAGCGTGATCTAGTTGCCGCCTTCCTCCGAGAGCACCAAATAGACGTGTTTCTAGTCCAAGAAACATTCCTAAAACCCAGCGCTCGCAATCCCCGAATCGCGAACTACAACATTATTAGGAACGACCGGGTCCACGCTAACGGCGGAGGCACCCTCATATACTATAAACGCTCTCTATACTGCATATCAATAGAACCTCCCGAACTCTCCAGTATAGAGGTATCTGTTTGCAGACTCGGTATGACTGGCCACTCGTCAATCATAATCGTCTCTGCCTATCACACCCCGAACAAAAGGCTTCTCAGGTCAGATCTGGAGGCTCTTTTTGCACTAGGTAATTCAGTTATTATAGCGGGTGACCTCAATTGCGGGAATGTCATCTGGAACAACCCGACTACCTCCCCGAACGGGAGGATTCTGGAGGATCTATCTGCCATTCTCGACTTTGATGTCATCGCTCCTTCAGAGCCCACTCACTTTCAGGACGATTGTCGTCCATCTGTTTTAGATATAGCACTTTTAAAAAATGTCTCTCTCAATATAAGACTCGTACAAGTCGTACATGAGTTAGACTCCGACCACCGACCCGTAGTTCTCCACCTAGGTCAGCCTTCTGACCAGCATCCCTCCTCCGTCAAGGTGGTGGACTATGCGGAGCTAAACAGATACCTCTTGCACAATCCCTCATCCTCCAGTTTGGATAGGGTCCCAGACGAGTTGAAATCGACAGCCGATGCCGATATGGCGATCGATTCCCTGGTCAGCCATCTCCAAAACGCCGTCAGTAAGGCCTCGAAAGAGGTGCAAGCGGCGAACGAACGCCGCTTTATACTTCCTGCCAACGTGAGAGCGCTGATCACGGAAAAGAACGCCGCGACTCGAGCACACGATTCATACCCGACTGCGGACAATCGTAGGCGGTTAAACTCACTTCGGAAAACGGTAAAAAGCCGCATTTCCGAAATCCGAAATGCCAGATGGGGGGCCCTACTCGAGGGTATCCAACCATCCCATCTGGCTTTCTGGAAATTAGCACGCACATTTAAATGTGACGATACAGTCCCCATGCCCCCCTTAGATCAAGGCCCCGGCAAACCTCCCGCTTTCGATAGCGCTGAAAAAGCAGAATGCCTTGCCGAGAGCCTTGAAAATCAATGCTCTCCGAACTGCGTTAACATCGATTCCGAGTTCGTAAGCTCGATAGAATCGGCGGTAACAAATTCCCTCGCGGTCCCCCCGACAGATGATTTGGACTCGGTCACGCCTGAGGAAGTTATGTCAACCATTAAAGGCCTTAAGCCTAGAAAATCACCTGGTCCCGACGGTATCAGGAACGAAGTACTCAAACTTCTTCCTGATCACCTCATAGCTCTTTTGGTCTGCATCTTCAATGTAGCCATAGCGCACTGCCATTTTCCAGCCGTCTGGAAAAAGGCCATAGTAATAGGTATTCACAAGCCTGGCAAAAAAGCGTCGCTTCCCGACAGCTATCGCCCTATCAGTCTCCTTAACACGTTAGGAAAAGTCTATGAGCGGCTCCTTCTGAACCGGCTCCAGTCAATAGTCACAGATAAAAATCTTTTACCACCTGAGCAGTTTGGTTTTCGTGCCAAACACTCTTGTACCCACCAAGTGCACCGCCTCACGGAGCACATTCTTCAAAACTTCAACCGCGACCCAAAACCTCGCCCTACACTTGCGGTCTTCTTCGACGTCGCCAAGGCCTTCGATAAGGTCTGGCACGCCGGTTTAGTCCACAAGCTTTTGGAACTTCAAATCCCGGATAGATTAGTTAAAATCATACACGCGTACCTCTCTGACCGGACCTTCTGCTACCGAGTAGAGGGTGCTCTCTCTGAGCCTCATCCCATACGCTCAGGTGTTCCCCAGGGTTCCATTCTGGCGCCCTCTCTATTCAACTTATATATCAGTGACCTCCCTCGCCTCCCCGAGGTAGAGGTAGGTTCCTACGCTGATGACACAGTCCTGTTTAGTTCCTCGTGGAACAGACAAACCCTCAGGCTACGAGTCCAAAAAGCCGTAGATAAGCTAGGCGAATGGTTCCGTAGATGGCGCATAGGAATTAACCCCGATAAGAGTAGCGCTATCCTCTTTCATCCCACTCAAAGATTAGTTAAAATTCCCGCTATCAAACTATTTAATGTGGCTATCCCGTGGGCCAACCAGATCAAATATCTGGGTGTCACACTGGATAAACGCCTAAATTTCAAGGCACATATCGATAGAGTGCGAAGGAAAGCCGGTATGGTCTCAAGCCGCCTGCACCCTCTCGTGTGCTCGAAGAGCAAAATGTCCCTCAGACATAAGCTCACGCTCTACAAGACTTGTATCAGACCGATCCTAACTTATAGTTCCCCAGTCTTTGCTCACATAAGTAAATTCACTCTCAATAAGTTACAAATAGTTCAGAACCGCTTTTTGAGAAGGGCGGTCGGTGCCCCTTGGTTCGCTCGGAACGTAGATCTCCATAAAGATATGGAAATACCTTCGATCGAATCATTTATAAAGTCCCTATCAAATAATTATTTTGAAAAAGCGTCGAACCATTCGAACCAGCTAGTAGTGGCAGCCGCATCTCAGAACCCGAATCCAGACATCCGAATGTCTAACAAATATAGACGCCCGCGCGACATTTTATCTGACCCCGATGATAAAATCACGGAAGCGAACGCGATTTTCCCGCCCGTATCTAATAACCAAGCGTGTTTGCGCCCACGCCCGCGTAATCACCGCTCGCTCCGCAGGGGGCGGGCGGCAAACTTCGCTCCCGCACACATATCTCGACCGCCTTCTCCTGCAGCGACTTGAGCCTAGGTCCGTTCCCCCGCTAGGGAGCCCTCAAGCCAGCTGCTCGCGCGATACAGTGACACTGCAATCACTAGCTACCGACATACATTCACTACACTGTATGAACACACATGCACTACACTCAGGTACATAGGTCTTGTAAGGGACCTTTTTTTTTTTCTTTTTTGTGGTTAGTTAGCCTTAGAAAATTTTTCAGATCACTAAATACATGTACGCGTGTCTCTTCCTCCCTCCCAGGAGGCAAGAGACATGCATACATGTATAGTTAGTTAGCTCGAATTCGCGTAGGAATTTAGCTAGGTCGCGTATGTTGCAAATACGGCAACAGCTCAAGCCGAGGTTCGGCCACTTTGGCACCCTTGCGCATGTTGCCCAAAATGTCTTGGCTGAGTGCCTTAAGCGCTCGCCAACAAGTCCGGTGAAACTGTTAAGGCCCCCGGGCCAACAGCATAGTCAGTTCGAAAAAAAAAAAAAAAAAAAAAAAAAAAAAAAAAAAAAAAAAAAAAAAAAGATGAGTATGAGCTCAACCGGTCAAGTCGTACAGAAGTTGTAAGATCACTAACAGTCATACACAAGATTTCTATGTATGCCTAAGAAAGAAAAAGTTCAAATTACCTATTCTAGTAATATAAGAATAATCAATGTGAAATAAAGCCTTGAGAGAGCGACACGTTTTAATGAAATAACACAATAAATAATTAATTTAGTAATATTTCACAATACACTAAAATTAAATTTACGATTCTTGTTCTATTAAATGTTGTACGTCGTAAGACATGCAGATAAAAATTATTGGACGCAATCCAATTCTTTTTTAATAATAAACGATAATGTTACACTATTATCACATAACGTGACAAATTGTCTGGTAAATTACTTTTAAAACATTATGTAAGTACATTTTATATCTTTTCTCATATTTAGAAATATGGAAATCGTTCTCCATGTGCAACTTTTCATATATTTGTAAATAGATGCTTTGAATTCTTATGAAGCATGCGGGATATAAATTTACGAAACCATAGCCACAGACTAGATAATCTATACTAAAACTAGCTGGACAGACTGGTCTGCCCTTTCCGGTTGGCCACAGGTCCGAATATATGTATAAAAATTCGTCTTGATAAAACATAACAAATATATTATGTAAATATTAGCTCAATCGGTCAAGTCAAGTCGTTTAGAAGATATAAAATCACCAACAGATGCAGACAAGTTTTTTATATGTAAGATAAGCATAAAGCAAAATAACTCGTACAATATTCCTATGTTTGTGTGAACGCGCTAATCTCTAGATCTCTCCAGTTAGGTTTGAAAAAATCTGCCCATTTATTGAGGAAGAATAAATGTTATATAATTTCACGCTACGACTCTAACGAGCGGAACAGTAACTGTGTACGTAAAGCATTCTATCAAGCTGTAGGGAAGTAAGAGATATGAGAACGATATGCTACACGAATACATTTAACACAGCAAAATTATTTACAAATATTTCACAAGTCACACACAGTAATCAGAGGTGAAATAAGTAAATTGAAATTAGCGATTATGAAAGCCTATTAGTGAAGAAAAATAGATATTAAAGTGTAAAGAGGGACCGACCGTTAATAAAACCTTGCGACCGCAATGCTAGGCAAATATCAAATAAACCGTGTCCGGATGCTATTACCCAGATGGCGCCAGCGACCGACCGCCTCGCGGTCTGTAGGGATCGCTTCACTTTACTTATTAGTGTTCTGTTTATATTAAAACTAGATTATATCAAAGTTCTTGTTGCGGTTTTGAACTTATTTATGCTGTTAACTGGTTTTATTAATTAAGTTAATCGGTATTTTGAGGTTTCCGTAAAACACACAGGTGCATACGTTATCAGCAGGCTTAGTTTCGGTATTGTGTGGTAAGCAGGTTTTATAATATTCATAATGATTGTCGTAGTAGCAAAATATTCTATTCAATTAAAGCCCTAAGAAGAGAATAATTAATGTCATAATACAACCATCGGTTAAGAAAATATCCCAATCATACAAAAGAGCCGGCAATAAACTCGATCGGACGTATAAATTTATTTCTATGTTAGGATTTTTCTTTTAAACTATATAAGTATTGTTCACCGTTTTTTGTAAATTTTAGTGGATATACAGAGAGAGAATCATTTCCAGATATCAGTGTCGTTCACGTATTAATCCATCATTTCGACAGTAAAACTTGCTGTACATGATTCAAGGACGTAACTGTCATGTGATTCGATGATGTGGTTAAAAAAATGTCTTAGTATATTACACTACCACTGAGCAGAAATGGTTTCAAACTTAGCTTAAAATTATCTTCACCATTGAACAATCCGAAACTATTGGTAAGTACAGTTAGGGTTTATTAGTAACCAGGGTTGTCAATCGCCTTCGAAATCGAGACATCCCCACATTTTATGGCAGTGAAAAAGTGAACTGTGTTTGAACGTTAAAATAATGTTTCTATGTAGGCACTAGCTGTAACACCCAGTTTCATCTGCGTTTATATATGAATTAATTACACGTATATTTCACAAATACTCCAACTAGTGCGAATATTTATTCGTATACTTAGTTCACGCTATTACTTAGAAAGAAAGGTTTCTGAAGTAAAATGTCTTTAGGCGCGATTTGAAAATAACTCGGTATCTTCTTTCGGACGGAAATAACGTTTATTATTACGTTTAAAACCTATATTCAAAGTTCTTTCTAATTGCTTTTACATAATTAAATACTACACAGCGTTTTTTAATCCCACGGAGTAAATTGATCATAATGTTGCCACATTCATATTTGTATGGAAAGAAAGAAGAAAAGACATACATATATGCATATGTGCATACATATATTTTACGGTACAATTATTTGGATATTAAGATTTTACTATTAAAATTACATAATTCAGGAAACTATACAAGGTATATATGGCGAACAAATAAAATACTAAAACTAAAAAAAAAACACTTTTTTTCTTCAGAAAAACTTATATTAGGTATAATTACTCGTATGATTTTGCGATTAGTTCAGATTGGTAACATCACTATTTCAAAAACACAAAAAATTACCAACACATGAAATGTCATTTTACTCTGTGGGAATAAAAAATGCACTTTAGTAATAAATAGTTGTGCCCGCGGCTCCGCTCGCGTGGAATATAGAATGCCGATGATCGAAAACACGCGTGAATCGTGCTGCCCCCGCTCAAAAGACAGACACAAAAATGCTTATTGTTCGATGATTCTTAGAAGATACAAATATGCTATCGCTGACCTTTTTGTAGGTATTTTTAATATCTGCAATTTTCTTTAAAATACGTTGCACATGACTTAATTTCCAAAAGTTTTTTAATCGTTTACAGGTTTATCGTTATGGCCACAGTCTCACCTGAGTCACGATGTGGCCCACGATATAACACGCGAATCATAGTGGAAGACTGGCTCTCAAGTGCAGCTGCCAGAATACATCTATTGATGCTTGGCGACAGATTTTTAACTTGAGGGTGGTAGCTAGCTAGGGGGTATTAGAAAAAGCCCTACCAAAATGTTATGTTTTCCCACACGATTTTTTCCTTCATCGAAAGCTCAGGCTCATTGTAGGGTTTCCAACTCACGTCTCTCGACGCGATGTCTGTATACGCTACCAGTGAGCCATCATTGCTTCAATTAATACAATACAAAAAGATGCCCTTTATTTTAACAATAAACGTATTATATCTGTAAACACTCTAATTTCCTGTATTTAAAGTAAAATTTGACTGAGTCCTTGCTGTTTTATTTAATCCCAATCTCGTCTCTGACTTTTTATTTTCCGCAAATCTGAGTTACATGTTGGCATCCCTACTCGCATCGGGTTTCACCTTACTCCCGCGTCATAATCACTCTAAAAGGCTCGCGCTGTCGTAAGTTAGAGGGATGTGGTTAACTGACAGAACTTTGACAGCATCGACATGAATTCCACTAACGGAATTTTAGTTGAATAATATAAAGCGATAATTTAGAGAAATTAGATCTAAAGCGACTTATTTAAATTCGCATATATTTGGCGAATAGAGGCGAACACGAATGTGTAGAGGGCATATTTGCCTCTATTGTTCCGTTATCCGTCGTTTATCGGGTTTTAAATACGAATCAAGGAGTTTGGATAAACATTTGTGACACTCTCTACACGACTGACATCCGTCCAGTCGACGTTCAACCGCGGCATCGTGTGGTTGTATTTGCATTGGATTTTACAGTGCATTACACGAATAAAAATATGCCAAATATAGCTTTATCAATTGAAGAAACCTCCAAAATTATTGAAAATATGGATGTTGTGTTGTTATTTTAATACAAAATGTGCAATAGGCATTTCATAAAGGTTTTGAAAACGTTAAAATTGCTTTTTGTATAAATAACAAGACAGTGTATTTCACAGGTTTTAAAATCACCAATTACCTTATTAGGGTAACCTTATTATCAGGAAGTATGTTATCTGGGGAAAAAGATCACGATTGGGTATTTGAAATAAAAATAATATCGATTTTTTATCTATTTTAAAGCTTCATCATAATTATAATAATAGTCAGTTGGAAAAATTCTTAAAACGTTTTTTTAAAATTAATTATGAACAATTGAAAATTAAAATATTTTAAAAAGAATCACATGACTATGTACGAACGCGCCACGATCGCTCCTCAGGTTTGTGACGTCATAATGTTAAAGGAATTTCATCGATTAAGAGTCAAAGCAATATCAGCTGTGTGCTACAATGAGTAGAAATTAACATTGTGACGTCACACGCGCTCGGGTTTATTCGGGAAAGATTCGCGCGTTTTCGATACTGATTTCAAAAAATATTTTTTATTATTAAATAACCAAGTGCCAAATTAAACGATTAGGCTATCATGACTAATCTATAAATATAGAAAAAATATATAGATTCTGTACTAAAAATGTATCATATATCATAGATATATTCTCTTAGCAAACATGAGATAATTTTTAATATTAAAAATGTCTTATACAAATTTTATGGAAGTGTTTTTTTTTATATATTCTTGTATTCTATTAATCTAGTCAAGAAATATCTTAATATATTTCGTTACTTATAAGAAATATACAATAAAAATTTTGAAAGTCAATTCATTCGTTTTCCTAAATATAAAAAAAAAACTACGACCTAAATATGTATTAACTCCGTATCCACGCCGTTTTTGATATCATCATTATTAGTGTCATAGGTTTGAACAGTACAGTGTTGCATCATTTTAAAATTTTAATTTCCAATGCAGCTCGCGCCCCAGATTAAAAAATTATCTATCAAATCTGACATGCTGGTATTATCCAACCTCGACCTTTCCCGGCCTTACCTTAAATAATAAAATAATATCTTCATATTACATAAAAATCTTGTGTACGTCTGTTAGTTATCCAACCAGCTAGTACTATATAATTTTCTTAACAAATCTCGTACCCGTTTTTAAATCAAATGTCAACTTCAGTCACGAGGTACGATCGGCCATTTTACCGACGCACCGTCACGCTGACCCGGGTGTCCGTCCTATCACTCTCGAGTGCATCCGCCCTTATCATGTCACAGTACGGAAGGGACAGCGAGCCCTCGTGTCGCGACAGATTTATTACCGCTCTTCCCGGTCGGTTAAGCGCTGCAACGTGTCACAATTTCGTTGGTAATTAATATCGCTTATTATTATTATTTATTTATTATTTCCACAGTATAAAAGACACGTCTATAACCATGTAAACAAAAATTGTAACATAAGAAACTACAAACATTCGATATTGCAATGTAGCACATAAATCTTTCCATTGCTACATTGAAATTATTTTGTGAAGGATGGAATTAGTAGGAGTGATTAATAATAAGTAGAAAATCTTTCCATTCATCAGCAAACAAGTCGATAACTGACTGTCGAAACTGTACAAGGACTTTGTTAATCTGTCGGAGTACTCGGATAATAGGTGAATTGTAATGTGGTACAGTGCGAAATGCCGATATACTGAATAGTTCGTGCCGGCGTGAAGCTAAATACCTATTAGGCAAAAAGAGTTTGCATACTCTAAAAGTAAGTTCTATGCAATTAGAGTCGCCTCTTAAAATCATAATACCTCTTGTTATGCCCTCATAACTATGTCTGAACGCAAGTGACTTAAAGCCTAACATGACCATCAAAAATTTCGTTGGGTATAAAAACGGGTAGTAGCCTTATTGTTTTTTATAAGCCCTTAACTACCGTAATGGCCTTAAAGCCTTAGATATTTTAGAATTCATGATAATACCAACCCGTAAGTGTCCACTGTCCCGCTGCTTAGCATGGGGTTTCTTCCCAACGGAAGACACAGATTTAAACCACCACGCCAGCCAACGACGTGTTGGCGATAGCAAACACCGAGAAATCAACAGGTTTATATTTTAATACCACTATAAAAACTTTCAGGAAACTTTCAGGTTTCCTCACAATGTTTTCCATTACCGTCATCTGATAGGGTTACCAATTTGAATTAGTAAATGTACGCGAATTCCGAAAAATTCGTTAGTACCTTTTGGTGTAGCTGGTATTCGGGGTTTGAACTTGTGAACATCGAATCGATATTCCATAGGTCTAATCCACTCAATCAACACACCACTCGTAATAAATCGAATTTAGTATAATGAGAGAGAGTAGTTCTTTCCATTAAAAAAAATCTAAAATGGCGATTAATTGGCGAGAGACAAATTAACTCTAAACAAGTTATTTCGGGATTTAATTAGCAGAACACGTCCGCCCACAATTATAATAATAAACTTTAGTTAAGTTTAATAAAAGGATCAGATATACCACGATCATACATAAGGATCAGTGATACACTGTAGGGTAGAATTGAAAACTCTCAGCCGCGGAACTGTAAACGAATCGACGAGTCGTAAACAGCGACTATTTTAAGCCGAGCTGTTGTAGAGAGCGGACGTGCTTTTTATTTTAGTGCACATTTTATTTTATTTGCATCGCTCACGTGTCTAGTAACTTGTTGAATTTATTCCTAACTAGCTGTGCCCCATGGTTTAACCGGTGTTAAATTTATTCGACAAACTCTCCACCGCGCCTCCATTAACGCACCCGTGTAGCTTCAATGTTCTCAATTCCTGTACTTGCCTACAGCTTGTCAAGATTACTTGACGTTCATGATTACTGCTCCTCTCCTTAGA
This sequence comes from Saturnia pavonia, assembly GCA_947532125.1. Lineage (NCBI taxonomy): Eukaryota > Metazoa > Arthropoda > Insecta > Lepidoptera > Saturniidae > Saturnia > Saturnia pavonia. The sequence goes on along the minus strand of OX383895.1, from coordinate 20,458,577 downwards.
GTCGTAGCGTAAAGTCATATACCTTATAACATTTCTAAATTAATAGGCTATAAAATGCTAAAATGTTTTTTCAAATGTGACTGGTAATTGAAGAGGTTACCCTCCACATGTAAACAAACTCACAAAATTTGTGTTATTGGGAAGGACTTCATTCATAATGTACCAAAAACTCCTAAATTCAAATTCCATATCTTATCGTTAAGGGTTACTCTCCGCCAGCCTATCTGAGCATCCTCATTCCTGTTATATAAAGTTTAAGCATATCTAATTTCGATAAGTAAAACTCGGCTATCAAAACTCTTCCGACAGTTATGAAGATACGGCGGCGGAAGGTTACTTAGCGGACTAACTACGATATTTTCAGTCTTTTAGAAATAGCACAGTGGTAGCCGTGTACGGACATTGCTGCAATCGACGTGACTTCGAATCCCTGCAATGAACGTGAGCTTTCAGTAAAGGATAATATCGTAATGAAACCTTAGCACGGTGGGCATTTTGTAAAGCCTACCAGGCTAGCTACCACTGTCAAATTGACTTCCCAGTCGTCATTCAGGTACTTGGAGGTAGTAGCTAGCCAGGCCGGCATTAAAAAGCCCTACCAACATGCTATGGTTTCATCACGATGTTTTCCTTCACCGAAAGCTTATGGTTATTGCAGGGATTCGAACTCACGTGCATCGACGCGATGTCCGTAAACGCTACCACTGAGCCATCATTGCTTCAAAACGATTTGTGAAAGCAGAATAAATATTTTTAAAAGAACTCATGTTAATGAACTGCTGACCGCTACAATAGGTTTCTCTATATCTTGTCAGTTGATTTGAAGATTCAAAATATATTTATTCATGTCTTTTTCGTCCCATTACTAATTTAAACGTTCGATAAAAGTAATAACCGAAACAACATTCTCAAGTACTAAAATTTAACAAATTATTTGATTCCGTTAAGAAACTATGAAGTTTGCGCATTATAAACAGTAACGACACAATAAATCATTATTAAAACATAATAAAGTATGGATAATGTTACTTATTAACTGTGACGTTATAATTTACGGTGTTTGTCTCGGCTCCTGGTTAAATTATAGTAGGCCGAGAGTTAGACTGGTATGGTACTTCCGTCGTTAATGATTACAATGTTTAAGTGAATACCAGTTTTTCATGTAATGCATAAATTAATACTACTAATTATCACAGTGACTCTTTTTTATATAGTATCTCGGAAAATTAACGGTGCTGTACCTGATGGTGAGCACAGTACAATTCAAATACAACACCGAGAGGTGAGGTCTCTTCACGATACGTTTTTTTACGACCCGATGTCGTAAGAAGAAGCGATCACACTTGCCGGGAGATGGTTCCACAGTTTCACGGTACGACAAAGATATAGATAAATTTGTAGTTCGTGCCGAGATGGAAGTTGTCTCGATCCGGGCCAGTGTAAATCTAGCTGCTAAGAGGCTTGAAGTCATGACAGCGGCGACTGACGATGGATTGCTGATCTGTCTGTGGTCAGCGTTGTATTTGGATTATACTGTACTTACCATAAAACACAGTGAAGTAAATTTACGGTGTTAATTAAAAAAAAAACTCCAATTCAGTAGCACTAACGATTACAATACTAGAAAAAGGCAAATGGCTTTCGTTAGCGAAATATTGAGTTGGTGTGGTGATTAAATCGGACACCAATTAGGAATAATAAAACCATTAGGAACAGATCTTTGCTCTGATCTTACATCATCATGAACTAAAATAAAAGCGCAGATATCGTAATTACATCCAACACTGGCTTTCGATTTAGAAAGAATTCGAAAGCTCCAGGCGTCTTCTGAGAAAATTTAAGCAACGTATTCACGATGTGGACTCACCGAGACGTTCCGAAAAACAACGAGTCATGACTAATGGCAACATTAAAATTCCCTTTTCCGACATAAAACGGCGCGCACTCTTCCCCCGGTACGCTTTTGACGCTTTGTTATGCTTTTAACGCTTTTCCGGTGCGTGCCTTGATGTTTAAACCTCGACGCTTCGAAGCACTAATTTACTTTATATTCACAAAGCAAAATTCACTGGATCCGGATTAAATCGCTAATCTTACGAGGGAAGTCCCGTTCTAGATTAGTATTAGGGTTGCCTGAAATTCATTACACAATTGCCCAAGATTGTGATCGAAAATAAATCTTGTCAACATTACCATTTTCAAGTTTTTCTTTTTATACTATATTCTAGTTCAGAAATATTAATACAACAGTATTACTGATAAAATACAAATGGATGTAACCGAGATACGTGGATTAGGTACAGTCATGATGATCAAAAATGTACTAAATATGTACTAGCTGATTCTGGAACAACAGGGATGACAAAACGAATTGTTTTCAAAACGAAAATTTTTATATTAAAATTGTGGCAAACAAGCATACGGTCTGCCTGATGGTAAGCGACTATCGCAGCCTATGGACGCTTGTAATTCCATAGGTATCACTAACGAATTGGCGACCTTGAACCCCCTACCTCAACGAGCTCTGGAAACCCTACTAACCGCAGGAACACAACACAAGGTTATTTAGCTGCGATATATTCTGTAGGCCTGGAGGTATTCCACCAGTCCGGTTACCCCAAGTAGAGGGAAATCTCCAAATAAATTTATCTGTGCCCTACCTCTCTTGTAACCTTGAGGGTTACAAAATGACTAAATATACACTAGCTAATTTGGGAACAACAGGGGTGACAAAACAAATCACTAAAACGTGGTTTCCACTTTGTGTATGGTTTTTTGCGACCGATTTAGGCATTTAATCGCTGTATATATTTATCGCCGGCTTGCAAATCTCAAAGCAGTAAGTAACCTCGAGAGTGTTTATACTGATGTCCTAAAGCTAAGTCCACACTGTGCCCTTTCATCTTCAACTGTCGTGGTCATCATTCTATTCAACTTTCGTTTGTCGCATTCAATAATTGAATGCAACATACGACGCGATGCTATCTTAGTCATTAGTTAAGTTTCTGTCAGCTTGTTACAACATGTGCGACTAGAACATTATATTTGGTGGTATATGTGCGGCTTACTTGGACATAAAAATATCCAGAAAAAAATAACTAAGCAAAAGATGTGGGTACGAAGCTATTTTAATAATCGAAGTAATGTGATTATGCGTGTACTACGAGAATATAAAGATGTGTTGTGGAAAGCTTCTGTAAGCCTCAATAAACTTCAATGTACTTCGTCCATCACCTTGCCACCCGATGCGGGAACACGTGTTTCGTAGCTCGCTCTACGTTTTCAACTGTCATAGCGCATGCGTCAAGGGCATGCCCCATGTACGCTGTTGAATGCGCTATGACGCATTCCGGTGATGAAGGAAAAGGGGCACAGTGTGGACATAGCTTAAGTAGGTAAAAGCAACAGTGTTATTTATTATCGGAAAAACTTTTTCGCTCCGGCTCGCTTATACTGATATCAAAGAACATAATTCAAGAGCGCACTTCACTGAACGATATTCCGATTTATGAGGGCTCTGCGACGCGCCGATAAATTGCTATAGCTAAAAGTACCGACAAATCTATTATTACCAGTTCTGTATGATGCAAGTGCAAAAGCGATAAACTCAGTGGCCAATATGTCACTAGTGTAGTGTATATATATACGTAGACAGACAGATAGATGGTGTTTATTGTAGTCGACTTATTAACTGAAGCCTTCACTATCTCACGGTTTAAGCGAGAATGTGTTCAAGCTGGTCGTAGCTTGTTTACAAAGTGCGTACGGTCATAGAGCACACCTGTTGCTATCACGCCCAGCCAATCGTGCGGGTCAATAGTACGAATACGAAGTCATTACTACGGATTCCACATTCACATTGACATGATTCTCCGACATATATTAAATAGTTATCCTATTTAATATGACGTGTCGGTAGAGGAAGCCGGTTTTTTTGATAGTAAGTACATATTACAATTGAGGGTTGCGACGCGCCTGACCAGAGTTGCCAGCAGTTACACGGGGAAAGTTCCCGAATGATTTCAAATAACCATTACATAATTTAATACATATGCTCAAGCCTTTTGTAATTGTAATATGAAATACTTAACTAAGGTGCCGATCAAAACCAAAGTCCTTTGTACGACGTCGACTCACTTTTCCGTTACCACCTTTTCATAGCCGTCACTTTTGTCGATATTTTACGAATCTTTTTTAATAAAGGTAAATTATAACGGTTAATCAATCAAGAAGTAAGTTACCTTGCAGGGTGTGGATTATAAGACAAAAACCGATAAACATAAATGAAAAAAAAAACGGTAATCGTAAACTACAAGGTATTCAATTACCATTTACTTTTTTTTTGTTCGTCATGAACAAAGTTTAGTTCTACGTTATTTCATATGTCTAGTCTAAACCAATACAGGGAAAAGTTGATTGCATACATAATAAAAATAAATCTACCGCTTCCCAAGATTTCAGGCCTGTCATAAAAAAGTCGCGTGCTATTTGCGTGATGCATACAAAAACATGATATTATTTAATGAACGCATTATGTTCAAAGTGCGTTCTCGTTGACCCTACAGATAACAAAAGACTACAAACCACTGCGTGCATCCAAATAAATCACGCTTCATAGATATATCTCATACGTATTTATTATAATATCTCTGTATGAAACTACGGTGAAGGTCGGCTATTCCGAATAGCTATTTGCGCGATGTTGATTACGTAATATCAGGTAGTTGTCGTCAACATTTTTACAAACGCTTTTTTAAGTTACTCGCATAGTTATTTTGTTAAGTTTCATTTTACTCATTAACTTGGTATTAAATCTAATTAAATTATTTATCTACTAAAATTTGAAATGATAAACTGAATAGAAAATAAACAGCTCTTCATGTGTTGTTAGACTTGATTTTAATTTAAATAATAACTAAATACTTGATTATTATATTATAGATTTTCATTCAAATAGTTTTAAGGTTGAATTTATTAGAAACTCTTGGTAGTATTAAAATTTATAGTAATTTATATTATAAATATTTATATTTATATATATTATATATATTTATAGTAATTAAATTCTAGAACTAAAATGATGATTTATGAATAGTTTTTATACTTCTCTTTCCACATTTTTTTAACCGTGGTGTGACAAAACGGCAGTTGATATAGTGAGCAAGCACAAAAAATAAAAATTAAATGTGCTTTGTATGTTGATTTATAAGCATTTACAATCAAATTCCAAAACTTCAGAATAGGCAGTAATCTAATAACACAGTAGAAGCACTATCATGACAAGCTGACACAATATTACATTTAAAATAAACACTCAAAAGGTTTACAAACACTGCAGTAAGAGGTAAACAAACAAAACCCAGTCACGATGAGGCAAGTTAAACACGTTCACCTCGAACGGCCGTCAGTAGCGTAAAACACTTGGCGACGATCAGACGACCGATGGATTTTAATAACAAAGTGGTCGTCATTACCGGCGCCAGCTCCGGCATTGGAGCGGCAACGGCGAAACTGTTCGCTTCACACCGCGCCTCTCTAGCCCTCGTCGGGAGAAACGAAGCGAGGCTTCTGAGCGTAGCCCAAGCATGCGAAGCAGCGAGTGGACACAAACCCTTATGCCTTCTCCTAGACCTGACAACGGACGGTAGCTGCGAAGAAGTTGTAAGGAAAACCGCCGAACAATTCAAAAAAGTCGACGTCCTCATCAACTGCGCCGGTAAAGCTTCGATCACCTCGCTCTTCGATACGACAACGGAAATATTTGACGAACTCATCGCTTTGAACCTTCGAGTACCTTACAAACTAACCCAATTGTGTTTACAACACCTAAAAAAGACAAAAGGTAACGTGGTCAACGTTTTCGGTGCGCCGATGAGGGTCAGACCTGGCTTCCTACCGTTCGCAATGATCCACGATGCTCTAGAGAGGTTTACAAAAGCCGGCGCCTTGGAACTGGTCACGGAGGGCGTCAGGATGAACGCGGTCCGACCTGGTATAACGAGAACTAACTTTTTAGCCAATTTAAACGTCGACGCAGACTGTATGGACCATGTTTACAGTAAGATATCTGCTGTCGTACCCAATAACGTGATAATTGAACCAAATGAAATAGCTAAAACAATTATATTCGTTGCGAGCGATACGTGTCCGAATTTGAATGGCGCCAACATAATAGTGGATGGTGCGGCTTCATCATATTAAAATTATTCTCATCACGTTGTTCAGAAGATTGAATAAAAATTATTTTATGAAAGGGTGTAACTGTTGTGCACTACAGAAAATAATATATATATGTACATATTATATGAAAATGAATGATTCTTTGTTTGTTTGTACCCTGTGGGTTTCTGAGCTATTCATCCGATTGTGACGTATTTTGGTGAATTGTTGTGCGCACATTTGCGAATATTCTGTATATTACAAGCATAAGGTGACAAATGAGTCGTTTCATTTTGAAGACAAGGGAACCAACGACGAGAAAAACTTGCAGTAAAAAACAAATACATTTATTTTACAGCAGAGTTATTGCCATAAACCCACTTCTCCAGCCTTCAGTTTTCCATTTATTTTTCACATGACTATCATTAATATATAATTCGAATAAAGGACCTAATAGAAATTTGCTATAAAATCGCTTACGATGCCAAATTATGAATATGCTAGTACGTAATAAATACATAAAAATGTCAGGATGTGTGTCTAAAAATATATTTCACAGAACAAAGCAATTTACAGCTAACATCAGCAGACAGTGCGCGTGTTGATAAAAAAATGTCGACCGCATTGTTTCAACTGCATACACCGTATATTAACCATACTAGCTGCCCCGCGACTTCCTTTACGATAAAATGCTATTAATATTCCACGGGAACTACGTGTCTGATTTGTGTTAAAAATCAGAATTTTATCATTACCGCTTAGTCCCTACGGAAAACCGTCAATATCTATACTATAGGTATGTATCACGGAAACATTAACTTTTTTGTATTTACACGTCTACACTCGTCACACGTCATGACTTATTTATTGCTGAATCATTGTGAATCTGACTTTATATTTTTATTTAAACTAGCTGCGACCTTAACTCCAGGGATTACATCAAAAGTGACATCTCTACTACATCTCGGAGACCTGAAATCTTGAACAGGGTGCGACGGTTTTTCATGGCCGGTCAACTGTATCTTCTCTAGAAGGCACAAGTTAGGCCGTGTATGGAGTACTATTCGTACCTTTGAGATAGATCAGCAAAGTACCTCCTCGATGCTAAGTACAGGTAGCAGAGACGGGCTGTTCGCTGCATTGGGCTGTTACCCAATGCAGGAATCACAGTTTTAGGGTAACCTCCATCTCGGCACGAACTAAAAAATTATCTATGTCTTATCTTTGTCCTACCGTGAAACTGTGGAACCATCTCCCGACCAATGTGTTCCCTCCTGTTTATGACATCGGGTTCTTTAGGCGTAACGTGAAGAAATATTTATGCAGGCCGGCATGACAGCGGCGACCGCCGATGGATTTCGATCTCTCGGTTGTTGTCGTTGTATTTGGCTTGTACTGGGCTTACCATCAGGTAAAGAACAGTCAATGAGCCGAGCTATAAAAAAAAAAGGCCGAAAGAGTGGTTATATAAAAACTAAAAAAAAATTGCTTAGGATACCTCCCCTACACGTAAAGTGGGAATGAATTTTTCTTCTCGTCTCATCCCATCGGTGGGATGTTGTTGGATAGGTCGTTCAAAAATATTTCGGATATGTGAAAATCATTTTTCAATTTATAGATCCGTTTGCGAAATATTAAAGTACTATAAAGTGCTAATTTTTGTTAAGAGTCAAGTGTGTCCCCGCCAGCTAAATGGTTGTTTTTGGATATGTGAAAAAAATATGGTAGTAGTGTATATAATTAAGTTAAAAGGAAAACTATTAGAGGTAAGTAGGCTTTACAAGTTAACGAGTAAAAGCCAATCAACTGTGCAACCAAAGTGCACATAGAGAAGTAATTTCGTACAAATTCTATTGAAAAGTATTAAAAGCCCACTCTCTAAGTCTGCATATTATGACTCGCAACTATGGAACTACACGGAACGGACTACACTGCATGTGGCCCGGAGACGCACTTGGCAATTTTTTTAATGTAATAAATACACTTTAAAGTCCTTATAGTCCCCTGGGTTTTGTCTGAAACTGAAAAAAGAGACGTCGTGTATTTCGAGAACATAACATGCCGCAAGTACGAGACTCACTGTATATATAAAAGGGTGGGCCAAAAAAAACTTGTAATTTTTTTTTCTCAGCCACTAAGAAAATATCGTTCAAGATGACGAAAAAAAAATCTGGTAAAATTTCAGCCCTTAATATTAATATTAAGAGTTGGCTTGTTGTGATTTTTGATTTCCCATTTAAATAACACAAGAATTTTGTTTTTTTTTTGTTTGGATTTTTGATGCACTCGAACGAATAAATGTCTAGTAAAAATAAATAGATATTCTTGTAGGAAATTTGACCATCTACAAAAAAGGTCTGAAATGATTTTTCGCTAAGTTGACTCGTTTAAAAGTTATTCGAGGTTAAAGTCCAACCTCAAATAGTTGATGATAACTTTTACAATTTTTTATTCTCTATCACAAAATAATGACTCAAAAATATAAAATATCTTAGTTTTTGTAAATCTTATCGAGTTTTTTTTGATGATTTACTACTTATACTACTTTGATAACTTAGTTGGTAGTACTGTAAAGATTATAAATTTAATTATGTCATATAAATGTTAATTCGTTATTTAAAAACAACTTATTACTTTTTTTGTATTTTACCGTAAAAATCACTGTAGTTTTTGATCATAGCGCCACTTCTATGGCATTATTTACATGTAAACAATACTTAAGGTAACTTAAGTCAATCTTCTACAACTTTGTTTATACTGTGCGGCATCTTGGATTGTTTGATGTGTATTTAATTATTATATTACTCCAAACCCAAACGTCTTTGGCCGTAAATTAAAAATTATTGAAACAAATTCTTAATAGTTTACATTACCTAATAGTTAAGTGCAAATGAAGCACTTATTAATTTTTCAGGAAATAAATAATTTTTTCGTTATTACTCAGGTAGTACAGTCCCGAGTTTTTTTTAATTAGGTATGGAAATATAGATTTTTCTTATGATTATCGATATTTTGTAAAATTTTTGTTGTTTAATTAAAAAATACTCGATAAAATTTACGAAAACTAAGATATTTTATATTTTTGAGTCATTATTTTGTGATAGAGAATAAAAAATTGTAAAAGTTATCATCAACTATTTGAGGTTGGACTTTAACCTCGAATAACTTTTAAACGAGTCAACTTAGCGAAAAATCATGTTTTTTGTAGATCGTCAAATTTCCTACAAGAATATCTATTTATTTTTACAAGACATTCATTCGTTCGAGTGCATCAAAATCCAAACAAAAAAATCAAAAAAATCTTATGTTATTTAAATGGGAAATCAAAAATCACAACAAGCCACCTCTTAATATTAATATTAAGGGTTGAAACTTTACCAGAATTTTTTTTCGTCATCTTAAACGATATTTTCGTAGTGGCTAAGAAAAAAAATTAAGAGTTTTTTTTGGCCCACCCTAATATATATATATATACTTATACATTTAACTGATATACATTCTGATATACAGAAGCTAAAACAGCTTCAGCAGGATCTAATTTCTATAGACCTGGTGTCCTGTGCAGCAAAGGCTCGTGATGCTAACTGTCCTTTGATATTCGTAATTTAAACGATATGGCACTCTTAAGATTAGCAAATAATATTTTTTTTATATAATAGTAACCTCGCTCCGACATAGAAAGTATTGTCTATATATTATATAGTAGCATGGCCAAGTGGTAGAACTGAGCCTGACAGTACAATCCAAAAACAGTAGTGACCACCGAGAGATCAACAATCAATCGCTAGTAGCCGCTGTAATGCCGATCTGCGTAAATAGAAGCATAAGTGAATCACTATGACGGACTTTTCACCGTATGCATGGTATTTGGAGTAGTGAACCAGTCGGACTGTAATATTTCTTCCCTCGCAACTCATGCAAGTGAGGTTAGCTTGAGTGTCTCTTACAACCTAAAAGTTATAAATAAATACAATCAAAAAATTTAATTATATAAGCATAAACCACACCCCCCCCACACAGTACAAATTTCAAAATTATTGACACGAACAGTAAATCTAGACCAATATATACTGCAAACGATCGAGATGCTACAACTCAAAGATAAAGAAAAAAATGACTCAAATTCACATATACAGGACAAACTGTTATCTATAAAAACATTGATATTCCTTGCGTAACATTATCGGTAAGTAAAAAAAAACGTGTCGTTATTAACGATAACCTTGATTTTATCAGTTTGTGTCGTATACCGGTCGCGGCAGGTCGTGCTTTGTATGACACGGTTTCAAGTTGCAAAAACATCAATAACTAACAATAACAAGTGAAGAAAGTGATTAGATAAGTTATGAAATAATTATTCAACTATGGCGTAAAATAAAAACACAGGTGTAATCTTAACACCATTTCGAGGTGACCACAAGAAAATTTGCAGTAAAAATTGATAAAATACTAAGAACAGCCAATAATCTTAATTTAACCATAATTGAAGAAATTGAACAAGGAGAAATCTAAAACTAACTTAAAAGAAAACCCATTATTATAGAGAGGTCATGAATTTCATTTAAAATAGTAGAGATAAGTAAATTCATTACAAAAATGAACGAAATAGACTTTAAAGACAAAGTTGCAATTATAACAGGCGCTAGTTCAGACATCGGTGCCGAGACAGCCGTGGCTCTCGCTGGTTACGGCGCCAAATTGACGCTCGTCGGCAGAAATGAACAGAAACTCGTCCGTGTGGCTCAGCAATGTGTTCAGAAGAACAAATTGGTTCCTCTATGGCTATCCCTTGACTTGACTTACAACGGCAGCTGTGAAACGGTTATCAATAAAACCTTCGAAATGTATGGAAAAATTGACATACTGGTTAATTGTGCTGGAAAAATTGTATTATCATCGCTTTATGATAATTCAATGGAAGCATTCGATGAAGTGATGAATATAAATTTTCGGGTTCCGTACAATTTATCTCAATTAGCTTTACCCTATTTAGTTAAGACCAAAGGTAATATTATCAATATCGGATCTTCGATGACGAAACGGTTCAAACCGGGTTTCTTACCTTACATTATATCGAAGTCTGCGTTAGAAACGTTGGCCAAACATGCCGCACCAGAACTAGTGTCAGAGGGAGTGAGAATTAACACGATATGCCCAGGTATGACAATGAGGAATATATCAGCTCAATACAATACGAACGACAGGAAGCAACAATTGACGTATGATGACTTGGCTGAGAGTGTACCGAACGAAGAAATATTGGATCCAAAAGAGGTAGCGATGCTTATTTGTTTGACGGCGAGCAACGTGTTCCCGAGTTTGAACGGCTCAGAAATCTTGTTAGACGGTGGAGCCTGTATGACGTGACCACTTTTTTTTCTATTTTTCGTTAATATAAGATACAGTTTAAGTTCTGTAAATACTTCAAAAGGAATGAGTGTAAATGACCAAAGATTAAAAACATATGTTTATGTGTTCAATTTTAAAAGTTCTGATATGTGAAGAACGAGGACCAAATATAAAATCTGTAATAAGGTCAACTGAATAAAATTATTTACTATTTTTAGAAGGTGGTTTGTTATGTTAATTTAACTTTAACAAATAATATTAGGTTAGTTTAATTATAAACCACTATGTTTAGTCCATTAATAAAAACCAAACAGCAAGGAGACTGGTTTTCGAGTGTCGGTTGCTTGAAGTTGAACATACCGACAGGTGCTTGGCTTAGATTTATCACTCGTAAGTGGTATAGCTAGCGAGGCACATAATGATTAATGGTTAACAAACTTCCGGTTCATAATAGTATAAAAATGTGCTTAATTCCACATCTATAATAGTGCTACCATTTGTAGACGACTAAAGCTTAAGCAACATATAATACCTCTAATAGTGACAATACAAGAATATTTCGTGTAAAATTATCGCTAGAGAAACTGAATACAACTATTCAATTATTATTTCTCATCGTGACATTTCAAAATATTGGAAATAGAAAAATATTTCAGTTAATAGCGCGACAAACAACAATTTACATGTCATGTCATACGCCACACTTACAAACCTAACAACAACCTATAACATGGGAAGAAACCATTTCATTTATAGAGGCTAGTACTCATTATCTTGAGTAGTGATAATTAATGCTTCACTTGCCAAATCCATTAACTCCACTTGCTAAGTTTTTTTTAATTCTAATGTCAAACTACTTTATTGTCTCCTAACTGTACCTATACATTAAAAACAAATTTCTCTGATAATGTAACACACAGTCTACATTTTTAATCTTATTTATACATTAAAAGAACTTTCTCAATTTGGTCAAGCATATATTTTATAGAGTTAATTATTTTGGCAAGTGAAGTATTCAATTTAAAAAAAAAACATAAAATTAAAAGTGAAAAATTATTATGAACACAGATTTCAGAGAAAGGCAGATGGAGCCTGACAGAACATAAAAATATCCCTAAAAATTTTAGTATTAGTATTCAATTGTATCAATTTTGAAAGGAAGCAACGATAGCTCAGTGGTAAGTAACGTGTACGGACACTGCGTCGATCTCGTGCACTCGTACATTCGTATCTATGCAATGAGTCCGAACTTTCGATGAAGGAAAACATCGTGATGGAACCATAGGTAGTAACCATCGATGGTGTGGTAGTGAATTTTCTAATGCTAGTCTGGCTAGTTCCCAATCTCAAGTTGAAAAACTATGGCCAAGCACCCATAGATGATGTGTTGGGCAACTACACTTGATAGCCAGACTAGCACTAGACTAGCGTGTTAGTATCTTGGGCCAAATCGTCACTTCATATCAGATGAGATTGTGGCTAACGCTGTACAAGAATAGTAATTAAAACGGTTTTTAAAGACATTTTACTATAACATTGGCTGTGCCTGCGGCTCCACTCGTGTGGACTACAGAAGTATTGTTAATAAAATTATCATGTTTTTTTTTATAGGGACTAAGTATCAGAGCAGTAAAACAAAAAAAAATGATCAAAATCGATCCAGTAGTTTTTGCGTGATGAGCAAATAACGGCAAATCTCAATCATTTTATTTATATATAAGATTGATAGATATAAGTTCTGCACTTAAGTAGTTCCGATAGTGGTTCCGGAACCTCAGTTTAACGAAACCGAGTGATCTAATTAATAGCACAATTCAGTACGTTGTAGTTACATTAATTCCGTTGATTTATACAAGGTATTCTAGTTTCTAAATGGATAACAATAATTACAAATTACTAGTTACGGCGGAGGGTCCTGAAACGAATGAATGCCATCCAGCCGGCAAACGACCACAACTCACGGAGACAAACTTACCTGAAACAACGAGATAATAGAATTATAATATTAATACATTATTCATATTTAATACTCATTATTCATAAAAACAGGTACGACAACGATAAGTGACAATGCCGGACAAACTTGCCGTACGATGATAACGCATTTTATTGGAAAAAAATCTTTATTAATTACTTAACCAGCGGTGCCCGCGGGTCCGCACGCATTTATTACACAGTAATTATTTTCGTCTCGTATTTTAATCTTTACTCATATTATTGACAATTCTTATAACCTGTCAACTGAGGAGTGACATAGCTTCACGTGTAGAAAATATTCATAAAAATAGGTCAAGCCATTTTTCAGTTCAATCCATATATTTACAGACAGACAGACATACAATAATTTCAGTTTGCTTTATAGTAGATGTCTATGAGGAAATTTGAGAAAAAATGGAATGTACATACAGAACTACAAATTTATTAATATAAATTATTCTCCGACTAAACCTCCCGTTTCACTAAACACTCTGCCAGGACGCAGAGTTGCTGTAGCATAGATTATTATCTAAAAATCCTCCACCTGCCTACAATGTTTCCATCTAAATCGAGTCAACCGTTTCTGAGATTAGCCCCGACAAACAAAAAGAGAAGCTTAAAAAAAGCACTTATATTAAAATCACAAACAGACACTTCAATTTTATTTAATGGTATTGGTTATAGAAAAACTTTATTCAATTTAGGCCTCGAAGAGACATCGAGAACAGCCGGGTAGAAACTAGATCGGGTTTATCAATATAATTATATACTAAATGAACTCCTGCGAATATTTCGCGCATTATAGAATATAACAAATCTAACAGTTGTCATGTTAGTTAAACAGATTGTTAATAGATGGCGCCTTGAACATGTTTCATTAGCGTCAACAATTGACATTCCTAATAACAAAATTTTAATCTTTTTTTTTTAACGAAAGCATTAACGATAAAGTACGTTTCGTCAATAGCGTGGAACAGGCGCTTTAAAATGATTTTTGAAGAATTAATAAAATATTGATGACAAAATTAACGGAGTAATAGTATTTCCAGAAAAAAAACACCTTTGAGATATCATCACCATCGTCTCAGTCGAAAGACGTCCACTAGTGGACATAGGCCTCCCAATATTTGCCACAATGAGCGGTCCTGCGCTTTTTGCATCCAACGGGTTCCGGCAACTTTTACCAGGTCGTCAGGTCACCTTGTGGTTTATTTTTAAAGTATATAAATATTGTTTACTTTTATTATAATTTATAGTATGCACTATACATTTTACAGAGGGCGAGTCTTTTTGACACAGTGATATCCAAAGATAACCACCACTGATGATAAAATAAATGAATATCCAATGAATTCCAGGTAAGCAAAGGCGTCTTATTTAGGTAATCATAATTGAATAAGACAGGATTACATCGCATCGTTGTATAAAGCAACGAGACATATAGCCTTCGCATGTATCATATATGTCATAGAAGAATGAGTGTTAGTGTCTGCTGGCAACGCGCACGTGGCCCGGACACAACGCACACTATATTTACAACGCATTAGTACAAATGATATTAAATCGAAGCCAAAACGGCCGTCACACTCAACGCCTGTGACGACTGTGACGAGATGAACAAACTAATCAAATAAACTAGACGTTCCGATCCGCCTTGGCCAAGTCACTAGCGGGAGCGGTATCTTTTATGATGAAATCATAAGCAACACCTGTGTGTCCGAATAACTTATAGACTCGACATTATATTGGATTCATTCTGAAGTAGTCGGTGGAATTTTGTCGATTGTAAAATCTCATGTTTATCTGTATGTCTGTATATTTTTAAAGCAAATTATATTGATTTATTAGATAATTACTTTGGCTGTCAAATACATTGCTTCTTTAAACAGAAGACTTATTTGGAAAATTATATTTGAAGTTATATAGGCGCGTTATCAAAAATCGTAATCGTATCAAAATCAAATTTGACAAGTGCGTGTCAGGCGACGCGCAGTGTAGGGTTTCGTAGTTGCTCATCATAATGTGCAGACTTAGAGAGGAGGCTTTAAATAATTTTCAATTGAATTTGTGCGAAATTTATTCTCCAAGTAAATTTTAAAAGTTGACTGATTATTACCCGTTAACTTGTAAAGCCTACTTACCTATGATAATTTTCCTTTTCACTTCATTATATATACTACTACCATGATTTTTTTCATATATTGAAAAACATTTAGGTGACAGGGGGAGGATGCTTGACTCTAACAAAAATTAGTACTTTAAACCTTAATATTCCGCAAAAGGATCCCTGAATAGAAAAATAGTTTTCACACATACGCAATACTTTTGAATGGCCTATCCAACGACAACCCAAACCATGGGATAGGCGAGAAAAAAAAAACATTCTCACTATCCGTGCAGGGGAGGTTTCCTAAACATTTTTTTTTCAAGGTTTTTTTTATCACTTTGTTGGCGTGATTAATATGTTTAGGTACCCATACCAAATTACAACTTTCTAGTTATATACATGTCTGAACTAAGCTGCGGACAGACAGACGGACATACTGAAACTATAAGGGTTCCTTGTTGATTTCGGAACCCAAAAAGCATCTAGGTATCTGAAGACTTATTACGGGTCGAGAAACTCGATATAACGAAGGAATTCCACAAACCCCGTTTTAAAATATATGTATGTAGATCGTTATTACGTAATTAACATGAAGGTTGCGTATCAAGAAACAATATACGCTTAACCGGTATATATTATCGGATTATCCAAGAACTTATAAGCGTTTTCCTAAAAACACTCGCCGCTGGCGACTTAGACCATACGAAACTAAAGATTGACATTCCCGGTCCAGTTAGCTTGGCACAAACGAAATATCGCTGTCTAAATAAAACACCCGTCTATTGTCTAGACCCAGTCGATGACTAATCAATTTCATTTGATTCTTTTTATAACATATAGGTTAAAAAATATAAACGAAACTAATGATACTGGATTTTTAAACAAAAATAATATACGTACCATATATTTTATCAGTAATTAAAAATACGAAAACTACCTTACACCGGTCCAAAATTATTAATTATAAGAAAGACTAGTAGAAGTCTGAGAAGTAACAATTTTTTTGTTAATTTTGCTAAATAAAAAAAACATTGTAGAATGCTTAAAACCTTGTTATTCAGTATCCATCCTTAAATTGCAAAGAAGAATGGGTTAACATTAAGATAGAGACATGAGACTTGGAGAATATATTTTCTTATTTATAATGAACGCAAAAAAATCATAATAAGGACCACCCTAGCCATCAAGTAATATGATCAATGACCAATTTAGTTAACAGAACCTTCCAAAATACATGACCAAGTAGCAACTATAAATAATATAGCAAAATATATGAGAAAAATAAAAAAATAAGTAGTTTTTATCGCGTCATTTAAAAAAAAAAATCTGGTGTTTGTAGAAGGTACGTATTATAGAACGAAATACTGATCCTTTTCTGAAAATTCTTTAACTGATCGAAAGCTACGTTCTCCATGAAAGTCACAGATTATTTTATAATATATCGAAGGGGTTAATATTTTATAATATATCGAACTCTGGTTTCAGAATATTACAGTCAAGTCATTTTACTTCACTTTGTATACTTTCTTGGATACTTGAAAACAATTATATAACACGTTTTACACGGAATAATAATCGAGAAAATAAAAATAAAATAAATACAAGGCAAACTTAAAATATTATATAACAATAATCTGTCTTTGAAATCATAACCAATATCGATACAGCACTAACCGAAGTTTGTGTAAAATGAATTTAATTTCCTGACATGCATCCGTTCGCCGCGCCTATCGCCGCTCGAGTGACGTCACCGCGCCGGATATTTAAACTTTTACCCGACTACCCGCATCTGTTGAACATGTAGTTTCGTGAAAGTTTAATTTACGATCGCTTTACTTCATTTTAAGGTTCTTTTATCTTACTCTCTGTAAGTCAGGTAACTTCAAACCGATAAATTATAATAAACTACCGCCCACGTGCGATTTCGTACACGTTAATTACAAAATAAAATTTACTGAGAACAAAAAAATAACCTATATTTCTCGGGTATAATGAAACTTTCTATCAATGAAAAAAAATTTGTAGTTTGCCCAGTTATATTTAGAGAGAGTGCTCCTTGCATACAAATTCACAAATTTTAATAAACGTGTCAATCTTAATAACACACAGGTCTTTATCACATGAAGTTAACGAACCAATATAGCGGAAAGTAAACAAGGATCAAAGCAGCACATAAAGTAGCATGATATAATACAAGCAATTTTGCCCGTTGCCTATACTGACTACATTGGATGATTTTATCTCTCAATTCAGTTTCAAGGTAAACTCCCTAATTAGACAGTTCCGACAGTCTGCAGTGCATGCAGAAACATCTCTAATATAGCTACCGGAGCACAACGACAGATGGTTGACTTATATTAATTGCAGTAACATTATAGGAGCCATAGGGAATACACCTACCCTAAAACCGCGCCACGGTTGAATCACTACGTTTTCCTTCAACGAAAAGATGCGGCCTTTATAGGATACGAACTCATATACTTCCTCACGAGGTATCAGAGTATGGTGGCATCGTCGTCTGTTCTATATACAAACATGATTAGCACAACTGTACACAATATAATATTAGTCCTTTTTTCTCAAATCCGTTTATCATCCGAGTGTGCTTTGCGTCATAAAAATTATTATTAGTCGTAATTAAATATTTTTTAAAGAACACAAAAAACTGCATGCATATTTGTAAAGCCCTGATCCAAGAAGTGTAATCTTTAGTGATTTTAACAATCGATCATGAATATCATATAGACGTTTTCATTCAATTATATTTTTCAATGATTCGTCTCTCTCTCTCTCTCTATCTAAATCGTAATGGTTTTTACTATAAAAACCATTCAAACAGTTGGGACACGTTGGAATGATTAAAAATTACAAAGCGACGTATGCTTTGTGTAAACTTCTTAGAAGAAATAAATAAACAACAATAAAGAACTCTACTTTTAAAATCCTTCTGTGTATTTACTAATTTAAAAAGATTACCAATTTAAAATTGACCCCAACTCTAATCGATCTCACAAAGGAACTACTTCAAAGCATAGTAATCCGCTGGGCCATAGAAGGCAAGTAGAACTGGCCGTTTAGTTTTTGGCTTTCATCCAATATCTCGGACAAGTTAGGCCATTGTGTGTTCCAGTAGATGAACGTAGGATAGTATAACGCTTGCAATAAAGCAGTAAATCGATCCACGGTTGATGGACGCGACACGGACGGACGGACAGAAATATTGCCTTTTGATAGTTCAGCGTGGCGTGCATCCAGTCTGGGCGATATTAAAACGGTATTAGATAAACGTTTGAACGTTGTCACTAAAATGAAAAATGTTTACTTTGTATTCCTTTCTCGCACTAATTTATCTTGTTTTTTTTATATATTGCATCACGGAAAAATTGTCTGCCTTGTATCTGACGGTCAGCACAGTGCAATCCAAAAACAACGGCGACCATAATTAAATCGGTAATGTCGGCCCGCAAGCCTTTCGGTAGATGAATATACACTGGCCGATCCCGGAACGCGACACATCTATAAGCGTGGTGCCACTACGACTGGTATTAGAACTGGTTTATGCTGGTCGTGATCAAATCAAAGACAAAATGGTCGCGGTATAAATTATTATTTTAAATGAAGACACATTAAACATACATAATCACTGTTTCCACAGATTAAAATAATTCTATTTTCGTTATTGAATGACAAAATAATATTTAATGATTATCCCATAATCTCAGATAATAATACGATTATTAATCATATTAATCAAATTTCATAATAATAATAATTTTAAGAGGCAACAACGTGTGTGCGTCCGAACAAAAATTCTTACAAAACACAGAAAGGGTATAAGGCCGCGTCACTTTGGACTTCCTAACCTAAGTCTATCGTCGCGGTGTCTGAACCCGCTACTCCAAAGCTACGATCGTTTCAGTAATTAGCTATACGTTACATAATATAAAAGCAGTCCTGTTAAAACTGGTGTAAAACGGACCCGCTATTGGCCATATCACAACTGTCAAAATAGACAGACAAACGGACAGACGTTTCGACGTATTCCCGATACAGATCTCGCCGACGCGCTTCAGTAATTCCCGTTTTATCCATGTATGATATATTTGTCATGTTGAAAGTGAGAACTAAAAAAATGTAATTACTGGAATTAAATTTGTTTGGGCACGATGACAATAAAATTCCAAGGTAGAATTTCAGTGCAAAAGCTTTCGCAACGCAATGTTACGAAAAATAAACACTTCACGAGTGAGAGAAAAAGATAGAAGTATTGTATAAACCGAGAGATATAATGGAGAGCGATAGAATAAAAAAGTGTACGCACACGTGAAATCAATTAACATAGAGGAGAGATTCAAAGCGTAAATTACGTTCTACTTGGGGCAGTCCGACTGGTGGAATACCTCCACCCTACAGAAGATCGCTCCCAAATAACCTTGTGTTGTGTTCCTTCGGTGAGTAGCTCCAGAGCTCCTTGGGACAGGGGCATGTTTACTCATGTTATTGACAATTCGATTTATAAACATTTTATTGAAAATTTATATAGCTTATCATTAGACCAATGACATAAGCTTCCTGTGTACAAAGAAAACGGTAAAGCCGTTATTGAGTTAATTCCGGACAATATTAATGGCATATTCGTGATATAGGATGTCTGTCGAAAAATTTGTAAAAAATCACATGTATAGATAAAACTAAGATGTTAATATAAATTATTAATAGTTTCTATACTAAGCAGTTATTTTGCAGTGAGTAATATTTTTCATCGTCTCTCTTTTGTCACGTAAAAGCGGCTGCTCCTGAATAATAAATAAATATAATAAATAATAATAATAAAAAATAATAAATAGTATATTATCATTAAAACTATCATTTTTCAATTTGGATGGTATTCCACGGATTCCAATTTGGACGGTTTATAGCAACGACCCAAATACAGGTAACATTTATCATAGACTATCTATGCCCGCGGCTCCGCTCGCGAGGACTACAGAATGCCCTCGCTCGAGCGGACGCGCGAATCGTGCTTGCCCCCACTCAAAAGACTGAAGACAAAAATACTTACTGTGTGTAATTCTTAGAAGATAAATATATGCTATCGCTGACGTAGGTCTTTTAAGATCTACAGTTATGTTATGCATTAATTTGATATATCTCGTATGATTAACTCAGCGTAAGCCATTTAAGCGATCCAAATGCGTATTTTTTCCAAATCGGTTAACCATTATCGTACTGCTTACTTCGTATGTTAGTTTATCTTACAAAATATAACCTGGCCAGATAACGTAGCTATGTATTATAATAAAAAACATGTAAATCGGTTAAGTGGTTTACGCGTGAAAAGAAAATACACGGACAAACAAAAAGAGAGACGTTGAGTTTTGTAATATTTATACATATCTTAACCGATAACAAGTTATCAGCAGATAAGTAAATTTACATCGGTATACGGGTGGGGCAAAACAAGAACTAAAAATAAAATACAAGCAATATTAAAGTGAATACATGTTACATTATATCTTTAAACAAACCGTTGATCAGTGGCGTGGCTCGCAACATAAATATATTTCACAATCCTACACAAAAACCTAGTTACCTTTTTTTCCTTCCTACTATACTGTTAACCTTAAGGGCCCCGAGCCTCAGAAGGCTTTTACAGCTTCGTCGAACTAATTAACTAACTATACATATATAAATGTTCTGCCTTCTGGGGGGAAGAAACAGACATGTTTATATGGTATTTAGTAATCTGACAATTTTGGTCTAAACTAACTAGCCACAAAAAAAAAAAGGTCCCTTACAGAACCTATGTATCTGAATGGTGGACATGTGTGAAGTACAGTGTATTTACTGTATGTTGGTAGCTAGTGAATGCAATGTCACTGTATCGCGCGAGCGGCTGCTTGGTTCAACAAGGTCTCCATGCCGAAGGAACGGACCTAGTCTTGAGATGCCGCAGAAGAATCTTGAAGAAAAACCTAGCTATGTTGTGACGAGAATGTAGAACTGTGTTTGAAATGCTTGCCGTGCGTGTCGTTTTAAAATTAAGGCCCACTTGCTTATGGTAGTTGAATATTAAAACATATTGTTAAACTATTATAATATTATTCACTATTCAGTGTTAAGCTCGCTCTTCTCGAGCTAACATCCAATTGTAATTTTCAAAAACTTCATCGTGGTCGCACAATCTTTAACTACTTAGGAACCTTTTAAGTTTGCAAACATTTAAAATATGTATAAGTTTTCATGGTTTTCACGGTCGCGTGTTACCCCAAACAGGTGCTCCACACTCGGTAATATTGAGAGATATTAAAAAAAAAAAATGTGTATACATATAGTACGCACGTGAGAAGTTACACTTCTGTGGCGTAACAAAATATAATAAAACTAGTTAGCCATCCTTTATTCTAATGTAGTCTTTTTACTAGACTTTTTTTTATTTGTGTAAAATAATTTTAAGTTGTATAAATAAACGTTATTTTAATGTCAAAACAATTTATCGACTGTGTATATATTCCAAACAAATTTTTCTGACAATGTAATACAGTCTACATAGTTTATTTGAATTTATAATTTAACAGGAAAAAAAAAATGTGTGCAGCACTTCATATGTGTCAGAAGTGAAACAATCAGAAACAAATAAACTTCTAAGATTTTGTTGCGTTGTTTGTTAGGTAGTTAGTTACAAATGAAGCGTGTTAAAAAGGAATCTGATCAAGCAATGTTTTTCAAAGTTTCTTCTAATTTGATCTACCACATTTATGAAATTATAGATGGAAACGTAGTCACCTTCGATGATGACTGTTTTATGAGGCCTAATCTAGATACGAAGATTACATAAAAAAGAACCAATGGCAATAAATAAATTTAATAAAGCCATAATAACATTTTATAATTAAAAACCTATAGGGATTAAATTGAAAAAGTACAGACCGAGGCAATGGTAAAATTAAAACCGTTAAAAACGGGAACGCTGATGAATGAAAAGATTAATGAAATTATTTATACACAAAGCGGGAAATATTTGCAAGGTTTTAAACAAAACGATTAATTGATTTAATAAAAAAAAAATGTTATTGCTAAAATGATTCCGAGCGGAGAAACGCAAAATTAATTTACAAATTATATTAACGCATTTTTAGCATTCTTAAAAAGGTCTAAAATATTTTTGGTTAAATTAAGCTGAATAATGTTTCTTTTTTCATAGTGGCAGAGTAAAGTGTCAGCACTGTTCCTGATGTTAAGTACATCACAATTCATAAACAACAAGTGAATGTTTCTTGAAGGAACTGATGTCTTAAGAGATGGAAAGACACTGACCGGAAGACAGTTCCACAGTTTCACGGTATCGCAAAGATAACTCATTGAGAACTTGCTATTTTTATAATAATAAAGATACTGATATGTAATATAAGGTCCCTAATTTCATATGTTCAATATTTACTTCCACTTAGCTGGGATCCTCAGAAGTTTGCAGAATCTCAATGCCTGTAAATCACTTATTCACATAACAGACGTAGCGCCATCAATATTTATCTCAGCACCGTTTAAACTTGGGCATAATCCACTAGCGACGAACAACACCATCTTCGCCACCTCCTCCGGTTCTATAACTTTCATATTACTGGACAGTCTCTCGTAAGCCCTCTCTCTTTCCTCCTCGCTCATTGCTAAACTGGACAGTATGTTAGTTCTTGTCAGTCCTGGTTGGATGGCATTAATTCTAACCCCTTCGGTTGCTGTTTCGATGGCTGCCACTTTCGTTAGTTTCTCCAGGCCGGCCTTAGCGACCGAATAGCCGAGAAATCCGTGCCTCACTCTTGTGAAATTCGTAGAAGCCAGGTTTACGATATTCCCTTTACTTTTTATCAAGTGCGGGAGAGCTGAGTGCATTAGTTTGTAAGGTACTCGCAGGTTGATATTAAGCATCTCATCGAACGCATCAATATTGTCATCGAACAGGGATCCAATGATGACCATTCCAGCACAGTTCACGAGGACATCGATTCTTTGAAAAGCAGCGATTGTTTTTAACACGACAGCTGTGCAGCTCCCGTGATGAGTCAAGTCCAGCTTGAGACTTAAAGGCCTGTTGCCTTTTGCAGCGTAACATCTTTCGGTAACGTCGTGCAGTCTTTGTTCATCTCTCCCGACTAATGTAAGCAGGGCGCCATGTTGAGCGAACAGTATAGCAGACGCCGCCCCGATCCCTGAACTGGCGCCCGTAACAATGACCACTTTCTCCGAGAAATCCATAACGTGCATTCCCCTAAGCTGGCGTGGTTGTACTGAGTATTTGTTTATTTTCAACTACTGATAAGGTAACGGCGCAACGCGATTGTATGTGTTCATGCTGATAATTTCGATATTCACAAGGTTGTTTATATGAATTACTACGATAAATATCTTCTTTTATGTTAAGATAATGAATACGTCATGTTAACGCGGACTATTTTTATTGTAACTCGGCAAATTGACTGCACCTATTAGTGTACCTACCTAGTGGAAAGTGCGATGTAGTTCAGAATAACGGCAACCGATTGGTTCAAATTCCATCAGAAGTCGTCGTCGTCATATCGGCCTATAGAAATACCTCATCACAATTCATTTGATAGATCCGACCTGATATCGTAGGAGAGAGGAAACACGCTGGCGAGGAGTGTTAAGATCTTCACAGTACGACAAACGAGAATCTACAATCTTCTTTATTGTTGATTAGCTCTGTCCGCGGCTTTGCTCGCGTGAACTACAGAATGCCGTCGGTCGAGTACACGCACGAACCGTGTTGCTCCCGCCAAAACGACGGAAAGCAAAATGCTTATTGTGGGAGATCCTTAGAAGATAGATATATGCTATCGCTGACTTATTTGTAAGTCTTTTTAAGATCTACAATTATGTAGCACATTAATTTGATATATTTCGTGGGGTTCACTCGGCGTAAGTCCCAAAAGCGTATTTTTTCAAAATTGATTCAATATTATCGTCACTGGTTATTTTGTATCTTACTTTATGTAACAAACTATAATTATTATGTAATAGATACCATAACTATGAATTAAAATAAAAACCATGTATATCGGATAAGTGGTTATCGCGTGAAAAGAACATAAACGGACAGACATACAGACAGAGAGTCTTAGAATAAGTATAGAATGAGATGGGTGCTACCATGTAACTATGGCTTCGATCACCTGAACGCGTGGTTTTGTAGTGAAAGGCAGATGAGGGACTGAAACAGCACTATCACATTCTCGACCGAACAGTTATATCTGGAATTACTTCCAGGTTGCAGAAAGAAACGGCGGTCAAGACATCGTCCGCGTGGATGAACCCAATAAAATTACCTTACAACTAAACATTTCTACTATATCTCTCTGCCACATTGTTTAAATTAATCATAATGCATTTGGTTGGCTTCACAATATACTCTTGTAAGAATACTATGATGCCGATATAAATGTTATTTGAAACATATTACATACTTTGGATATTCGTAAAATGAATGCTCGTCTCACTAGCTATCACCTTCAAGGTACATGTCTATCGTTAAGGGCTCAATGTTGATTTCCTGCAGCTGCATCTCAGAGCCTGTCCAGTTTCGCAAGCTGACTGTGTTACCCTCTATACGATCGCATAGTCATTTACCATACATAACATGTAAAAAAATATATTTAAAAGCGTGTAACCGTCACACGCGATTGAAGTAAAACTTAAATGGTCACCACCACCCCGACGGTCACCACCATCCCGACGGTCACTATCATCTGTGATAAGATATAATACGTTAATAATAGTCGCGCCTAAAGAAGTTTTACTTAAAAAAACAATGATTAATCTTCTATATTAATAAATCTGTTGAAAAGTTATTACTAAAAATAACGATGATGTGTTATATCACAGCGTGCAATGGCCAACAAGCTTATCTCTCGTTACTCCATTAGTCGGATTGAGTTGGTTCTTTGTTTGCAACGCATTATATGACCGAGCTGCGTCGCATTGTTCCGATACATTTGCTATAAGACATAAGAAGAAGCGGGAAGATTATATAATATATCAATTAGGGTCGATTTTTCAATCATCTGATAATTTTATACGGGGAATAATTTTGACGTTTTGACAGATAATGTATGGAAAATTTAAAAAATATTTTCTTAATAAAGTTATCTGTTGATTGCACTATCAGCCCTAAAATACATAGCCATAATTGATGTATACCAATGACAGGCAACGGATATGGCTGACATTTGTGAATTGCAAAAAACCATACATATTATACATTTTAATAAGATCAATATTTACGAAACTTGTATGAACTCAGGAACTAATTTAATGAGAACTTGATCAGAATTTGTAACAACATAACGCTAATATTACACGCAGTTTTATCCGGTATAGATTTTTGGTTATTTTTTAACTAACTAATATATGAATGTTCATTCATTTTTTTAACAATATAATATTATTTTTTATTCTATTATCTTTTTATATATAATAGCTAGGCGTATTGACCGTACTGTCCTTGATGGTAAGCAAATTAAAAATTAGTGATAATTAATCACTTAACTGCCATAGATGCCATTAATGGCAATTTTACGCGGATTTTGTGTGACGTTGAAAGCCGAAGGGTTAATAAGAACTGAATTGATTTCGATGCTATACGTATTTTGAAGTGAAACTTCTTATGCGACTTCCAAGCGTTAAACGTTAAATGTTAAACGTTTAACGCACATTATCGGTCTCTCCTCTTTGTGTGAGCCAGAGCGAGAGAGTAAATGTCGGTGTGTATGTATATTGCACACTGTTTAAATAAAATAGAAAATGTCTTTTAAAATGAAGTTTCACTTCTATCGTGTGTGAATCGCACACACACCTTTTTTTATAAAGTAACGATTTAATTAATTTTATCAAAAACACACAGTTACATAAAAACTTAGTTATGTTGCGTAACTGTGTATATGAATAATTTAAATTTATTTATAAACCATAGCAAATGGTCGTGATATTTTAAAAATGCTGCGTTGAATACGCTTACGCTCATAACTTGGCACAACACCGGTACATGTGAGATTAGAATACACAGTACAATTGGATTAATAATGTGGTGTGTTTGAACAATCCATTTAAAGTTTGTATGGAATAAATAGCATAACTACTGTAGTCAATAACGATAAATCGATACACTCTATAGGTAAATCATCTCGATAAGTAAATTGAGACATTTATACTAATATCTTCGAATACAAGGTGTCCCGAACAAAACAAAGAGAGAAAGTCTGGTAGGTCTCCTTGTCTGAATATGTTGGATCAGGGTGCATTCCATAGTATATTGTCCTAACCTGGCAGTACTGACGCCCTTTCTGTATACAAAAATGCGTTGATTCAGCTAGGCCGACGTAAACCAAATCAATAAAAAAATAAAACCAATAAAAAAGGTTTTAAATGGCTTGTTAGTTATAATATTCAACACTTTTTGGAGATCTCTCTCTACTTGAGACAGCCAGACTGGTAAAATACCTCCACTCTACGAAAGATCACAGTGAAATAAACTTGTGTTGTGTTCCTGCGGTTTGTAGGGTTTCCAGAGCTAGTTGGGGAAGTGGTTTGAAGATTGGCAACGCGCTGGTGATACTAGACTGCGGTAACCGCTTATCATCAGACGGATCGTAAGCTTGTTTCCCACCTTAGTTGTATATAAAAAAAAGTGTTTGTTATCAAGGCCTATAAGTGTTCTAGTAGCTGTACTCGTGCGCCAGTATTCATTCCAATCGTGTCGTCAACTTCGAATATTGCGTGAGATGAACTTCACGTGTAGTCGTGTTTCAAACGTAGAATTTTTCGTTACGTTTGTTATAATGTAAATGTTTAAATAATTAAAACTTCGATAAAAGACATAATACAGAACATTACGAGCGACATTATGATGTTAAAAATAAACGTAACAGAACGAATAACGGATGACTGGAGTGCGCTTGCTAATGACAGGCACCCCGCGGTACACCGGAACACGGCCAACCAATGAAGCGGAACAACATAGGTATCTCTACCTATACACGTAAAGGGGCATAAACACGATGGTTCCGGCTAAATGAGATATTTAATAACAACATACCGGAGAGTCGTTCATAACTGGAATAGTCAGAGGCGGGCAATAAACAGACACTATATCGCAGCCAAATAACCTGGTGTTGTATTCCTGTGGTGAGTAGGATTTCCAGAGCGCCATGGGGTAGCGAGTTCAAGGTCGGCAACGCGCTAGTTTGGTACTACAAGCGTTCATAAGCTACGGTAGCCGCTTACCATCAGGCGGACCGTATGCTTGTCTACCACTTTTGTAGTATAAAAAAAGTAGGGAACATACTGGCCATTCAAGGCAGCCAAACTCTTCAGTGTTGATAGAATGACCAAAGAGAAATCAAATATACTTGGTAAAAAGCAAACGTTTTATCGTAGCGTGTTATAATATTAATGTATGTACATCCGGAACGGTATATTTATTACAACTGTTTGTAGGGCGGGCGGAATTCCGGTCAACGACCTTTGAGCGTACGTAAGAGTAACCATAACCTTTATACTATTTACCCAGTTTTACTTTGAACTCTTGTTTCACCTTCTTTATAACCATTACATATTATAAAACAAAGTACCCCGCCTCGTCTGTAGCCACCCGGAGCCTTCTATCTTAGAATACCATATTAACTAAGGTCTTCACTATACAACAACCCAAGCGATAACGTCCTTTGCTTCAGATATCAGTCGTAATCATGTAGATTTCTCCGATAGCAGTCGAGTGTATGCGAACGACTTCGAACAAGTTATACTAACTTGTTTTGACTACAATAAAGTTAGTTACCGGAAGTTGTGTTAGTTTTTGATCGTAAACGAAGCCTTTGCGCCGACATATACAATGTTTACAGTTAATACAGGACGTACAGAGGCAGAGACTTATTTCCAGACATCACTACAGTGGTAGCGTGTACGGAAATCGCGTCGATGGATGTAAGTTCGAATCCCTGCAGTGAGCCTGAGCTTTCGGTGAAGGAAAACATCTTGATGAAACCATAGCATGTTGGTAGAGCATATTCTAATGCCCGCCTGGCTAGCAACCAAGCTCAAGTTGAAAATCTGTCGCCAAGCACCAGTAGGTATGTTTTGGCGGCTGCATTTGAGCGCCAGTCCTCCCACTAGACTTAGCATGTTATCATCTTGAGCCACATCGTCACTTAACATCAGAAGAGATTGTGGCCACAACACTAAACCTATAACTATAAAAAAACGTAATGATCCAACATAATAAACTTTTGACAGTAAAACTTGTCATATTTATATAACAACAATATGTATTCCAAAAAAACCTTATATATTCGCAAGTTGTCAAATAATATTCACGAGGAAATGAAATTAACTTACATTCATCGTTATTTGACGAGTGGAGGAGCCAGCGAGAAACAAAACGATATTGATTACCTATCAAATGCATGGGGACCAGCAAATAAAGAAACACACATTTTTATTTATATGAGATTTTTAGTTATTGCAACACTGACGTTACTAATGATAATGATGTTAGTATAAAAACCGGTCAAATGCATGTCGGGCCACACTTAGTGCCCGTAGTTGCCCGTCACATAGTAGAAGGCGGCCTTCATCTAAGTAATTTTCAATGGAACCTGTACGAAGTTGCTACTCCAAGTACATTTTATAAGTTGGTCGACTATTTCTCGTTAACTTGTAAAGCCTACACAGTTGTGATGGTTTTCCTCTTAATTTCGCTATAGACGAGAAAATAAATTCATCCTCACATAACGTATAGGAGAGGATTTTATTTTACCACTTAGTCGGCGTGGTTAATATTATACGCATACCAAATTACAGCTTTCTAGTTCAAGGAATCTCTGAGCTAACGCACAGAAAGACAGACGGACGGAAATAGCAAAATTACAAACTCCGTGTCGACTAAGGAACCCTAAAAAATTAAATTCCATAGAGTTTAATGCCTGAAATGAATGTTTAGTTGGGTAACATTAAAACACATAGTAGGTACAATTAGACTTTGACTATGAAAATGTTAATGTTATAAAACTCTTTAAGTATAATTAAAATTGTATTTCATTTTCTTTCTAGCTATAATCCCTATATTACCCACAATTTTTTAATGAGGCTTCCCTTACTGTAATATAATAGTACTATTTTTAACTGGTCAAACTCTCACGGGGCCATACTTAAATTTAGTCATAACTTAGTCATACTTAGTCCGGACATAAGTTCTTGTTACAAATGAAAGTTTTATGAAGTAATGTAATCTTTATAAATCTTATATGTACATATTTATTGGAATCTCGAAAATAATTAAAAAACATTCTATACGAAATATCCACCTTTGATTATGATACACTCCTTTAATTTGTCTGGCCAATGAATCTATGGATTTACGCAGTATTTGGTTTAATTTTTACGAATTTTTTTATGATTTTTGAAAGTATTATTGATGTTTTTAGTATGTCATTCTCAAAATTATATAATACTTGTATTAAAAATTTCATTAAAATCGGTCACGCCGTTTTTGAATCCAGTCATGCAAGTAGACAATCAGACAACATTTTTGTAATATGAAACCCGAGGTCAGTGTCCTATTAAAAAACTGTTTATCACAAAATGTGAAAAAAATATAATAAAAAGACATGTACAGACCGCACTATATATTCATAAATATAGATTAAACACACGACAGAGCTTATAATCATGTTCATCACACAAGTACCTCCTATGTGGAAATCGAATCCACGATACAACCGTAACGCCTCAAAAACCACTGCGCCACAAGACACATTATTTATCACAATAATAATACAAAAAAAAAAAAACGAAGTGAAACTGAATTCACATCGTGTCTCTAATAACAGAATCACATGAGCGAAACCGAATACGTTTCCTAGTTCATCATCAAGAAACAATCGACTCTTTCACCTATACGATAAGAGTAATTTTCTAACGAACAAACATGAATCATAATTCATATAATATGATACCGTGTATCTGTTGATTAGAAACTGGTTTCGTTTGCACGTAATCAACGTACGTTGAAGAAACGACAGGGAAAGTTTGATTGGTGTAGGAAAAACGATGCGCTCACTCCGTGTGGCCCAAGTTAAAAACGACAACGTGACATACGCGCGACACGAAAGACGCGTTTCTTTCGCAATTTCCGGAACTACCAGTCAGATTTGTCGAGGAAGGTTCACTATATAACTGGACTATACAACTTCAAGCTACGACTCTAAGGAGCGGAACAGTAACCATAGACGTCAAGCAATCTGGCAAGCACTAGGCAAGTACAGGAAGTGAGAACAATGATAGGCTACACAAGTGCGTAGAGTTTGTCGAATAAATGTAACACGGGTGAAACCGTAAAACACAGCTTGTTATTTCATATATACAAAGTTATTTTAAATATAGTTAAGTTGGTACAGACCTACAGACGCTATTCAGATTTCCGTAGCCATGTGGATAGATAAACTTTACAAAATTTAATTTTAGTGATCTATATAATTATAACCGTATATAAAAATGAATGTCTGTTTGTTTGTCCTTTATACGTTCCTAAACCATTCATCCAATTGCAATGAATTTTTTATGAGTTTCATCGCAACCCAGGAATGTTCTGTATCGTTTACTTAAGATGGCGCGCGAGTCGTTTGATTTCGAAGAAAAGAGGAACGATATATATTTAACAAAATTGCGATTCTGTTTTTTTGTGATTTGATATTTACTTATAATATCATTTTTGTGAAATGTTATAAACAAAACATACAAATTTAATTTTAGAATTAATTAAATATCACGATCAGCTTATGACTTGATAAAACATTAATTGTATTGAACTAGGTACCTACATATGTGAAGTTCTTTTTTCACTAATCATTACGTCATCGAGTTTACACGATACTACATATTAAAGACTGTCTCGATCAGACCAAAGTAGAGAGTATTACAGTTTTCATTTTTCAGTACTATCTAGGTACTTTGAAGCTGATAATTTTCAGTAAACCAGGTGACACTTATATTGTCTTAAACTTAAGGCTGATTTTTCAATCAACATATAACTATATTTGAGGAATAATTTTTAAATTTTGACAGGTTGTCCATACATTATCTATCAAAACGTCAAAATTATTCGTCGTATATAAAAATATCTGACAATTATCAGAAGATTGAAAAATCGGCCCTTAGAAGCATAAGGCAAATAAGTAAACATTTGTTTATTCCGTCTAATGCCCAAACACTTAAAAATTGAAATTTTTTTATTTATTTATTAGGAATTCCAGAGCGCTTAACTCATTCGTTTTTTTTTAAGGTAACAACTAATATTTTCTATTTACACCTACTAGCTGTGGTTCCGAAACTTCTCCGTTTGGTTCTATATTGAAAGGGAGATGCTGGCATAAGGTGGAACAACAGAACTCTTAAGAACATTCAATACAATACGATTATACGAGTATAGAAAATAAAATACGCTAAGCGAGGCAATGTCTCTTATTAGACTAGCTGTGCCAGCGGCTCCGCTCGCATGGGCTTTCACCCACGGCGGGCACCCGCCGGGTATTTTGAAGATAAAAAGACTTATTATTTTATTTGTGCGGGACCCTAATTATTTTTCTGAAATAAAAATAGTCCAAGTTACTTTTTATAACATCAGCTATCTCTGCCAGTGAAAGCTCCATCAAAAACGGTCCAACCGTTTCGAAGATTAGCCGGAACTAACAGAAAGACAGACAAAAATATAAAAAATATATGTAGTTTTTGTTATAAGTACTATATATACTTTCATATGCATTTAGTAAAAAGGTGTTATTTTGACATTACAAACAGACACTTCAATTTGTATAGAAGAGAATACAGTCAAAACCCGATCACGTATCAGTGTTGTTAGTACAGTAGGTCGTAATGTAGGCTAATATGTAGGCCAAACAATGGCGACCACATACAAACAAATTTCCACTAAGTCATCACCGTCAAAACTCTCCTAATCTATACCTTATTCATCGTAAGAAGATTTGCATGACATATCCACAGAACGTAAATTGTTGCGTCGTGCAAATTATGACATAACCTAAGAACATGCATTTCGACTATCAATTATCATAAACAAATTTTTTTCATACCGATGAGCATTATAAATACATTTTGCACGATAAAATCCGAAATAACTTCCTCTATACAATGATTTTTCTGAATTTTCATTTTTTTTTGTTACTATTTGCATCGTAACTTTCTATGTTCCTTAAAACTAAAGGGCACCAAAATAATAAAACCAAGTAATCAAAAATTAATAGTATTAATAGTACGAATCGAAAATTAATCAAATTGATCAAACGCCGTTGTACATTTAATTTATTCGTTTCTTTTTTCATTTTTAATAAAAAATATACATAGACGTAATTCCTACATTTTTACTGCAGCAACAAGCAACGAAGTATATTGACTGGAAGAATTAATCTTGTTTGGAGATAAGGTTCAAGTGTTCCAGATTGCCACTTTAACTGTAGTTATACTTTATTTTTGTCATTTCATTTATACAGCTTACACACCTCTCAACTGATTTAAAGCATACACAGCTTACACACCTCATAAATGATTTAAAGCATAAGCGTATTATCAATTATATTTAGCTCTAAAAAAGAATCGATAATTGTAAAATTAATTTACAATTTAAATTATGATACATCTCTAAAATAAACATTTGACAAATCTTCATCTTCAAATCTTCTTACGATAAATCATTAATAATCCTTTACGTTTCGTCCTAAGGATTACAACATAATGACATTTCATCGGTTTACAAATATATATTATCACGTCACGTCCCTCACTGGGGTATGCAGAAATAATGGATCTGCACTTCTTTCTACTATAGCGTATTTTTTTAGTCATGTCCCTCATAGATTCATTATTAGTCTATGTATAATGTATGTTCGCAAACTTAGATAAGCTGGATTTTTTAATCGAGCAGCATAGTTTTTAAACTGGAAATAAAGAAAGAAAAGCATTTATTCGACACCGCACCACACCACACAACATACACATAATATATAACAAACAAATTGACACAATAACTGAAGTTTTACATAACATGGGGTCGAATAGGTCCCTGTCTCAGCATGAGGCTGCAGGCCTACAGCTGCAAGCACTGCAGCTCTGATATTCACAAAGAAACACAAACACACATTACACATAAAGACAAATTGGTCACCTGATGTTTTAGACTTATTAAGACCAATAATAGATTTTTAGGTAAATAGGGTTAGGTTCTATGATAACTTATTAAAGCACATTACCGATTTCCCGAATAAGTTCAAGAACCAAGTCAAGCCGGTTTTACTTGCAATAGGTTATTATCATAACGTGAATAATAGTGGTGTCTGGAAATGACTGCCTGCCTCTGATTATTAACACAGTTAAAAAAATATATTATCGCAATCGTGTTTGTTGCCGGTTCTTGTCGAAGACTGGGATGTTTTCCGAAACAGTAGTACTATTTTAACGTTAATACCTTCTTGGGGCTACATTAAACAAAGTTTTTATTTTTATTTTGGTTATGCATCCGCCACAAAGGTTATCAAAGGCGGAAAAGAACATATTCATGTAAATTATTGCAAAGTTTATCTTCAATTAGTCGTGGCAAAGGGCGAGCAGGCGCTGTTTTACCGCCAGCTCGTTTCCCTTCCCCACGGGAAACGAACGCGAAATTAAAAATAATAAAAACAAACACCTCTCGCGGTACAATAATGAAGCGGGGCATGTCCTTTGATTCCCAGGACACAATGGCCAAATTACTTTTCAGTAAGAAAGTTTTACTACAAAATATATATATATATATACCACGATAGTGGCAAATAAGCACGCGGTCCGCCTGATGGTAAGCGATTACCACAGCCTATGGAAGCTTTCAACACCGCATCTCATGCGCGTAGTGCTTGCCCTTTTAAAACTTGTCCATTCACCTTCTGAAGAACCCCATATTTTAGTGCCTAGGGAAAACCTCAGCAAGGAGCTCATTCCACATCTGGAGCGTTCGCGGAAGAAAACTCTTCTGAAATCGGACTGTCCGAAACACTCGAGAGTGTTTGTAATAGCTCGAACACAGCGCCACCTATCGGAAGCTAACGTATCTATGTCCCGATACTTTCATGTGCAAAAATAGCTACTTAAATTGTAGAAATCAAAACCACGCCTTCCAACGCGACATCCGAGTCAATCTCCAACGCTCCACTTACTTGACACTTATTAAAAATAATTAATCGAGATGTGATTTCGTATCAGTTGGGACTTGTGAAAGAGTTGAGGAAATCTCAAACGATTTCTGCAAGAACATTTAGGCTTTATACTGCCGATTTTAATTTCTATGTATAAAGAGTAGAATTTGAAAATTATCAAAAAACATAAACCGAAGAAATATAGATTCTAAACCTAGATAAATAAAGCATATTTACTCGTGAACATAAATATTTTACCGGTCGTGGACACGCGACCGTGTCACTTGGCGCTCGGCACCCGCGTGCATGTTGAGAGAGTCATTATATTTTAATGTCAAAAATATTGCTAGCTCGACGACAGGTTCGTCCGGTAACGTTTCTAGTAGACAGGCGCAAAATAACGATCAGTATTTCCCTAATGCATCGGCAACTACTAAAGCGCGTCGCTGTACTCGATCTTTAGCTCTAAACGTTTCAACCATTTTACGAAGATCGCCGGTCCATCTTGCAAGGAAGTTTCCACGTAATTTAATTGTTTATTATATATGTTACAGGTTAATAGGTTGATGCATTTAGGACTTAGGTAACAGCTTTATAGTCACCTTCACTGAATGGGCACTCACATCTACTTAATTGCTGATTTTTATGCGTTTCAAATTGTACTTTAAATTGATCGGAGCACTCGCGAGACCATTTACATGCATGTTGCGAGGTCCCGCGTCGCGCTGTTTGTGGCTTGGTGGCGAGAGGTTTGAATTAGGAAAGGACAAAGTAAGAGGTTAAGCTTGTTCATTATGTAAGTGTACAATTGGAGGACTTAATGCTAAAAAGCATTCACTACCAGTCTTAAAGGGGTGCAAGAGGAAGGTATATGCAAGATTTGCATAATGTTTAGTAAACGAAATCTAGTAGATATTCAACTGTTCTCAGTATAACATACTTAGTGAATGCTTGAAGGAATCCTAAGCGTTGGCTAATTGGATATTAATAGGAAGCGAATTCCACAGTCGTGCTGCTGTGTTATAGCGAAAGACCGACAGCGAAAATTAGTATGGTGTCTATTGTGCGTATCCTCTAAAGATTGAAATGTTTAGGATTATTAAGTTTGGAGAAAAGAAGACAAAATATTCTTAGATTCCTACGTTGCCGAATAGGTAGCCATTTCAGCCTGGCTCAGTATTCAGATACATGATCATAGTTCCGAAAGCCGAATATGAAACGGATACTGTTATTGAATAGATGATCAAATTTATTTAAGAGATCTTTGAGGTCAAATCAAGCAACGTCTACATAATCCAGAAGAAAGACATGAAGGTTATTCCTACTATGTGTTAACGATTGAAGACTAAATAAAAGTAAACATAATATACTTCGCCGGCAACTAAAACCACGTTTCGGACGGTGGTGACTTTTCCTTTTTATTGACATTGTCCACCATCTGTGATCCGTGACGTCGTCCTCGAGCTATTGCATGTCTTTTTTATCTTTACATCGATCTAGCATTTCCTTATTCCGGTGACTCTAAATTATTTTGTTAAATTATTTTGTTAAATTAATTTGTTACAAATTTTATACCCGCAGAGAAACTCCAAACATAATTCATATAGCAACCCCTCAACATAATATGGGCCAGTCTTACCACCGTTTTACGTTTAACAATGCTAGAATCCGTTAAGCTACATAATACTTATTACTATATGTAGTAAAAACTCAGTTAGATTTTCTATCTTACATTAACAACGCCTTACACAGAAAAAAGAGATTTTTTAATATACGATTATGTTTATCTGGTTTTAAAGTAATACAAAGTCATACGGTACCCGACCAATCTCTTGAATTTAATACGGAAATGAGGATAGAATAAATATTGGAGAAAAAATAAATGATAAAAACTCGTAATAAACGCTCCCCTGCACGGTTACCACGTTTCACGTCACGGCTGCAGGCGGTACATCAAAAACCTCGTAAAACATATACCGAGTTTAATTAACATGAAGATTAACATCGTACGACTTAATTAAGGAACTTGACAGTCCCGGTCCGAGATGGGGTGGGGTAGGGAGTCGCGGAAGGGAGGCGACGGAACGCCTCCACTAACAATTTCCAAGGCATTCGAGCCCCAAGTCGTTCTTTAATAAGTGAACAGTTCACATAGTGTCCCCACTATTCAGAGCTCGCCATTCTATAGTCTTCGCGCATCACACACGATAAATATACTATAATATTTTATGTTACGTTATCTTAAATTAAATAGTATAACATCTTTACTTACCACAAACGGATAAGATACGGTTATATGTGAAATCATATCAGTCTCTTGAAAGTCTGCTTAGGTATCGCACATTATTATTAAACGGTTTCTATTTACAGGCGATTAAGTATGAGCAACACGACTTTACTATTCGATTTATTAGAAAACTCATCAGACGATAATTCCGCTTTTGAATTTGATATGCAAATTGCATTAGCACATTTTAAAAGATGTGGAGGTGCTGTAGTTGAAGACGTAGCTAGTGTTGGAAAAACATTGATTATTATATAGTCATTATCACTATCTAAACGGTGATCAATTTGGGTAAAAAATCGTGTAAAACACAGGGAAGACCACGGAGAATTCAATCTTTACGAAGTTCTATCATTGAAAAAGATTGCAATGCACTAGTGAGAGAGAAGTGGGAGTCCCTGCACCAGGAACACCGTTCAGCATCTTAGGATAAAATAACCATAGCGCTCGATATCTTACAAGACAGTAATATGAAAATATAAATTACCTTCGCCGTGTCCATTGGATTGTATGGCGAACTTCATTTTATCTTAAGATAAAATAATACAGTACCTTCACCGTGTTTGTCGCGCTTTAGTTTATATACCACCCCAGGCATGTATTATAGTTTAGGTATGAAATATAATTTAATAAAAATAATACAAATTAATAATTTACAATGATATCTAAGTGAAACCAACGGGAATAGACAAATTAAAAACGTAATATAAGAAAACGATCAGGGCGTCCTGTTTCGACAACGACACGATAGAGAATGAATGAGATGTATCATTTTTCAAACAGACGTCTTTACCCATATTATTACAAATATCAATGGCGATATTTTATTGTTATAATGATTTTATTACTCGCTTCCTATAGGCAAATAGGCCACAATTATGCTTGATGTTATTAAGTGACAGTGTAATCGATGACGGTTACGCGATAATAATACAAAGGAGAGTTATTCTCAAATAACGTCAGATTTCAACCCGAGAATACAGATATAAATACAATAGATATATATATATATATGATACTGATATATTTCTTAAAAATTAAGGTTCAATATGAAATTTGATCTCGGATCATTCTCGACCAAAACTTTTATATTTTTAAAGTACAAATAATACTGACAATCCAGCATTTTCGAGTTACCACAATTTTACCAGTACGGCTCACTTGAGATATGTCCGCATCTTCAGATAGAGTTAGGTAGAATAATGTGTTAACGACTATTTGAAAATTATAGTCTTCAATGTATACAATAATTATAATATAATTTAAAAATAACAAATTTTAAATGTTTGTTATATATATGCTGATGTGTGATTAAACAAACAAACAAAAAACTCTTCCGCTTTGAAGAATGACATTTACTTCCAGTATACAAAATATTATCAAAATCGGTAGAAAATTAAGAGAGTCAATTAAATAATAATACAATTAATTACATTAAATAAAAAGTTAGACAAAACAAATCTCATAATCCTTAATAGTGATTCCTTTATAACAGATGTCTATCGAGGGTTCATTCGCTGTGATATTCATTCCTTTATTAAAACGTTTTCCAAAGATGGCGCGGGCTTTGGAGATTGCGTTTGATAACGTCGCAGAAATAAATAAAAGTCTGAGTTTTCTTTGTGGTAAAAGACTTCTAGTAATATTAATAAAAAGGTGAATTTTAATACGTTCTAGCTAGCGTTTGATCACAATTAGGTACAACTAGTATAAAGTGATGGGTGATACATGTGGTAACGCGCTAACTTTGAATGAATACTACTGATTTTAAATACAGTTAACGAAACACCCACAGTTGCAATGGCAACAAATTTGCGAGTTGTAGAAAAGTTAATTGTTTACACGTCACATTATATTTTAAATTATATTATCATTAATATATAATTTCTCAATAGTGTTTTTTTCCTGACATCGCCATATTTCCGTTAATACTTCATCAAAATTAAATGATTCAAACATCATTTTAATACTTGTGCCTCGCTAATGACGAAACATAGATAAACAGTTTAAAATAAATATTTTCTTAAAAAAAAAGAATAAAAACTTTGTACTTTTAACAGCGAGAAAAGGTGTTCGTCAGTTAGCCTGCTCCGAAGGCAGTTCTTTCGCATGGTCATGGTAGAGAACGTCTGTTCACACACATACGAGTATGATGACGCAAACATTTCCATAGTTTTCTGAGCATGATCAAATTGATTTTAGGACTGTGTTCTATAAAACTCCAACTTTAGAAAGGACG
Source organism: Saturnia pavonia (assembly GCA_947532125.1). Classification (NCBI taxonomy): domain Eukaryota; kingdom Metazoa; phylum Arthropoda; class Insecta; order Lepidoptera; family Saturniidae; genus Saturnia; species Saturnia pavonia. Next base: position 20,419,215 of record OX383895.1, on the reverse strand, counting down.
TTTGCGGGCCACAATTGGCCCGCGAGCCGTACTTTGCCCTCCTCTGGTATAGCCGAAGTTATTAGTAAATTTGGCGTGAAAAATGTTTTTATAACGTTTATCAGTTTTTTAAATGATAACTGATAGTCGAAATAATGCATATTTTTAGGTTGTACCATAATTTGCACGACATATCGATTTACGTTCTGTGGATATGTCATGTAACCCTTCCTATGATGAACACAGTATAGTGAATATGTCAATTGTGTCGTATTTTTTACCAGCTCATTATATTGACAAAAATCTGTAGTGTATTTGTTCATTGACACTTGACCGTGAACTTGCCTTTAGTGAGCCATTATTATCCTAAACGTTATCTCCATTCAGACTGTTGGTTTTCTTAGAAGTTTAATCTTCGCTACGGCCTGGCCTCATTTTGACTCTTCCGTAAACACTTAAGGCAGGGTCGCATTGATAGCTAGAAACTATTACAACGACCGATTTTTTTATATTATTTAATAATTTTATGGATATGATTAATACTAATTAGCGATCGCAAGCTCGTTCACGTGAAATATTTTTATCATTGTTGTTTATCGCGTATAGGAAATCTTAATGATATGTAGCCTAGATCAGTCAAAATCAAAATATTTTCTATATTCAATTTTAGCCTTAGAAACCCCTAAGAAGACAGTTATGAATATCAAAACACTAATAACGGTTCGGAAGACAAGCAGCCCTCATCGAGAAAAGCGGGCAAGTAACTTGATTGGGTTTATTTTCTTTTTTTTTGTATTTTTTATATTATATGAGTATTATTTATAGTCGTTCATTATAATTTTTAATAATGTACACAAATTTCGTAATTTCCAGACATAATTGTACTTAAATCACGTAACGATCCACTCTTTCGACAGTAATGCTCGATTTATATGATCTTGGGGAACTTAGTGTTTGGCAAATCGGTAGTATATTATTATGTATTGGAAGCTTATTCTAGAACGTTTAGAATAACCTTCCAGGTTTTTCTCATTCTTCGGGATCAGTTCTATATTAATCTATACGCCTTTTACTCAGTCTGAGCAGTAGGGTAGTTATGAATATCCACTTATGAATATACTAACCCACTTATCACTAAACTTCCAACAAAATAGATAACTCGTCAAATATAATATGTTACGTAATACAAAACGCCAGCTGTGCGACTACGCCTCACGCAAGAGTGAAACGAAACACTCAGCGGTCACGTGTTCATACTTAAAGCGTTGCTTTTGATATTGTCTTTGTGCTTGTAGCTGCTTTGAGCGTGTTCATAAACATTTCATAGTTTCCTCAGCGTGAATTTTCAAAGAGATATTTCGCACTAAAGTCGCATTCCGTGAGAAATTTATCTACGAATACAGTATATAAGAAATGTATTGAAATAACTTGAATTATCACTATTAACGAAAAAAGAGTTTCTGTAACAAAACCTTAGAAGCTTTCGTGATATTCATATAGTCAAAGTAAATAGCGACCGCGGGAAAATTAAAAATCGACTTATTAATACTAGGACCCTAAGATTAGACTGACAGACAAAGCACATTTTAAACCGATGGGTCTAGAACTCTAATACAAAAATTTTTGTACCGGAGCTCGTTATATTGTTTGAGTACTTCTTATTTTGAAAATGTGGTAACAACGAAAGCTGAAGGTCATTGTAGTATTTGCAATGATAACTGGGTGGCAGCGTAAGAGGACACGCGGCGTCCCTCGACGTGACTTCGAATACCTGCAATAAGCTCTACCTTCACTTTTCGGTGAAGGAAAACCTGGTGATGAAGCCACAGCATGATGGTAGACCATTTTCTAATGTCCGCCTGGCTAGCTACCAAATTTAAGATGAAAAACAATCGCCAAACGCCCATAGATGTGTTTCGGCAGCTGTAATTGAGAGTCATTCCTAGGTTTAGGCCAAGCGCTAAAACGTATTAAAAATAAACACAACAATTTTTAACAAAAAAGATAACCAACTTCAATATTTTTTCGATGAGGACATTGGTGTATCTTCGTAGTCGGAAGGTCCATGCCAATGAAATTAAAATATGAACGCCCTTGAGAAATCCCTTTTCAAACGAAAAAAGAATCACCTAAATCGGTTCATAAACAAAGAGAAGTAATGGCTGAACATCCATAAAACAAATAATGTGAAATTATATATCTTCAGTTAGTGTAATTATTTGTTGATGTTGTTAAATTATTCACTTCATTACTTAATTATCCCGATACCGAGAATACACGGAACGCCCCTCGTATATATGTTTCATTTTTTCAAAAAGCGCTGTATTAATTTCGATAAATATGAGATTATATGATAATATAAATAGAACCACCTCTGAAGTATGACCTACCAAACAAAAAAAGAATCATTAAAATCAATTCATAGTTGGCGGAGAAATCACGTAACAAACGTAAAGTCGAATTGATAATCTCCTCCTTTTTTTTTGAAGTCAGTTAACAATACATCAGAGTAGTTCAACGCGGTATCCGAACACGGTATTGCTAAGATATAATCGCTTTAAAATACCTAAATCCCTAAAGGTCCTACATTTGGGCAAACCGTCTCGACGCACGCAATACCCTCGTCCGATTGACTTGTTGAACACCTGTGGGGGAACAGAACACATAATAAAAACACCACCCAGCAACTTAGAACTGGTCTGAAATTTGAACTTTCAATGTAATATGTACAACGCTCATTAACTATTACTTATATATAAAGTAGGAAACTGACTGGCCGACTGATTGCTTGACCGATCGATCAACGCATAGCCCAAACTACTGGGGCTAGGACCGTAAAAATTTGCATGCGGGTTTCATTTCCACTATAGGTGAGAACTAAGGAAGGATTTTTGAAAATGAAACCCCAAAGGTGGTGAAAAGGGGTATATAAGTTTGTATGAAAATCAGTCATTTTTGAAGATAGATCTATGAAAATAAGTATTTAGCAATTCAGTTAGAATAAAAAAAGATAGGGCATAGCTCAATTATAACGCGAGCAAAACCGTGGGAAAAGAGCTAGTTAATTATAATTACTTTTAACCCTACCATGGTAATTAACAACTGCCATTACGTTAAATAGAGATTGGACACTTAAAAAGTTATTGTCAAAACGTGAGGGTTCGTCGAATCTTTATCACATACTTATAAAATACCTAATTTATACTAAAATTATAAATGCCAAGAGATTGTTTGTTTGTTTGTACTTTTTGTTAGTTTGTTAGGAACTGCCAGTTAGATTTGAAAAGTTCTTTTTGTTTTATATAGCCTATTTATTGAGGGAGGAATAACTTCACGCTACGACTCTAAGGAACAGAGCAGTAACCGTTTACGTTAAGCAATCTGGCAAGCTGTAGGCAAGTACGGAAGTGAGAACAACATAGGCTACACGAGTGCATTGGCGGCGCGGCGATGGATACGAGTTGGAAGAATAAATTGTGTACGGACTTGGCGTCGATCGATTTGAGTTCGAATCCCTGCATTGAGGCTGAGCTTTGGTGAAGGAAAACATCGTGATGAAACCATAGCATGGTGGGTAGGGCTTTTTATAATACCCGCCTGGCTAGCTACCACCCTCAAATAGAAAATCTGTCGCCAAGCACCAGTATGTGCGTTCTGGCAGCTGCACTTGAGAGCCAGTCCTCCCACTAGTCCTAACACTAGCGTGTTATTATCTTGGACCACGTCGTCACTAAAGATCAGGTGAGGTTTTGCCCACAAAGCTAAATCTATAACGATAAAAAAAAGGACAGGTAAAACCGTGGGGCACAGCTAGTATACTTATATTTTAACTCTGTATTAAATCATCAGTACAAAGATCATTACTATTATATTTTAATTGCAGATTACATAAATTAAATCTCGCTACTTTTAAGAGAGAAATGAAAAATAAATAATCATAATTATCCAAACTCTGGAACAAGATATTTCATGCTGGTACAAGGTTGGATGGTTTCAGTTCTGCCATAAAGCAACTGTGCTCGCGCTCTGAACACTTGTAATAAAACTTCTATAATATAAAACTAATTAAAATTACGGATGTGCGAATATTCGAATTTAAGAATTAATCGCCAACCAATCGAATGGAATAATTCGAACAATACAGATGATTCACACAACTTGAAATATTCGAATTATTCAAATAAATATTTTTTTAAATACCGTATATTCCGAATACCGTATTATTCTATTTTTTAATACCGCATTATACGATTCGATTAGTTCTAGATAATACCTTAACATATTCATAACTTGTCAACAAGAATAAAACGTGTGTAAACAAACGTTTAAAGCGAGTCCCCTGTGACGACCTTTAGCGACGCAGCTTGAATTATTTAACCCTTGACCCTCAAGGCCAGTAGGCGGCTACGCGGAATAACTACGATATATTACGTTTTTACGTTTATACGTATTACGTTTTCGCCAATGTTAGCTATTATATTTAACCTAGTATGATGACGTCCCCTATATATTCACTAGAAAAGCCATTTGGGATTACATTATAATTGTCACAGATTAAAAAAACGGGCGACTGGATTTCATTATGCAAATTATACAATTGCACAAGCTTAAAATATTTGAGATAATTATAATAAGAAGTAAATACAGGTTTGTTTGTAGCACCTACTATTTTATAGGAAAACTAGCGGTAGCTCGCGGCTTCGTACACGTTCATTATACACGAATATATAAGTACTACCTATGCCCGCGGCTCCTCTTGCATGTTGCCATTTAAACGCCCCAAAAGCGACTGTTTTCCGAATTTATACACCATTATCGTCATTGCTTACTTCGCAAGTTAATTTATGTAACAAAATATATCCTATAACCTGGCCAAGTAACATATCTATGAATTAAAATTAAAAAAAAAACACGTAAATCTGATAAGCTGAAAAGAACATAAACGGACAGACAGACAGACAAAAATAGTTGAGTTTTATATTATGTATAGAAGATTATTGAGATTTCTTATAGTCCATCAATTATAGAATACCACATACATCCCGTTTAGAAAATTTCATTAAAACCGAACAAGCCGTTTTGTGTTAAATCCGAACATAAAAACAGACAGATAGACAATTTTTTTTCTGTCATAGTGATCATTTATCCTTCATATATAAAGAAACGGACTTCTAACAACTTCAGTGAATAATAGATTGCTACGCTTGAGAAGCAAGTTTGAACGGCACGAGTGTTTGTGCGTGTTATGCACATATAAAAATATCTTTTTACATTTTAAAGACAATAATAATAATACATTCAAAGTATGTATGCGTATAATAAGGTGACGGTGCACTGCACGTCGTGTCGTTATGTTTACCGATAAACCGGCACGTTACCGTATTGGAAACGCGCGCTATCTCGGACCCCGCCTAGCGAGCCGAGGCTTCGGTAAACATTCATCACTCTCTGCACACACGCGATATATCTAAACGAATTCATTTAAAAAGTAAAATAAAAGAAACGATTTATTAACTGACTGACGTAGAGCAGAAGATTCTTAAGTCATAATGAAGCCAATTTGTACTGTACGTTTCGTTTGTAACCAATAATTATGTTTTTTATTTTTTAATATTTATAAGTTTAGCCACAATCACACCTGATGTTAGTGAGGCACTGGCTCAAAAGTGTAGCTACCGGAACTACCTACTAAGGAGGAAACAACTATTTTGAAAATACTTTTATAATGAGATGTAAAATAGAATACCTTTATATGAACTGTTGTCAGTATTAAATTTAAACAATTTAAATTTGGTACATAAAGTACAGTGGCAATACAAAACGTATTAAACTCTTCTTTACTCATTGCTAACGCAGTTTGACCACAATTTTATTTGATTCAATTACAATGTAGGACGAGATGAACCTAGAAACGAATATAGTTCTCAAGTGTAACTGCCAGAACAGGCCGATAGCTGCTTGGCGATAGGTTTTTAACGTGCTAGGTAGACCACTAGAATTATTGTAGAGGTCGACCTCACATCGGTCGGTTGCTAGGGTAGGGTTGTGTGACATGACTGACATATTAACGCTCAAACTAAACTACTGGGTCCAGGATCTTGAAAATTTTCATGTGGGTTTTCTTTTACACTTTAGGTGAGGACTAAGAAAGGATTTTCGAAATTCAACCTCTAAGGTGCTGAAATAGGAGATGAAAGTTTGTATGAAATTCCTTAATTTGTTAAAATAGATAAAAAATTGTATTTAGGAATTCAGTTAGAAAGTAAAAAAGTATTTCATAATTTTTCTCAAGATCAATACCCTAAGGGTGTAAAAAATGGAGTGAACGTTTTTTTTTTTAATATTTTTAATGTGCGTTATGATTCTAGAAGTGCTTATTGGCTATGATATATTCAATAAAAAACAAAAACAAAGAATTTTCAGACAAAAATACTGTTTATAAATTGCAAATATACTTAAAAACGTATCTGATAACTTACGAAATGTAAAAAATGTATGGCATTCACTGAGAGTTTTTTTACTCAAAACTAACATTTTTTTCCATTTCAAAGAAAGTTGGCATCCTTAATCCAACACATATATACCGCGTGTACCTACTAGAAACTTCATATAATAACAAAATCTTCTAATTTAAAATATTACTTGCTTCCCTTTCATTTTTCATTCTACATGATAATGTTAGTGTAGGTAACGCGTGGAAAAAGGACGGTAAATATTTCAATTGAACTTTGTAATTTGAAAGGTATAATCTAAGTACTTTTTCTACATATCGAAACAAGTCGCGTTTTAAATACTGCCCAGGATGCTCCGGACGTACTCGAATAATGTCACTCGCTGAGGCTCGTTTCATGACAAAAACAACTGTAATTCATCGATTTTAGTTCGAACGATTTAACGTCAAAGTTTATCGTACATTCCGGTGTATTCTAAATAGAAGGACATCGCAATGTCGCCACACCTTTCAACCAACATACGTTTCTATTACACAATATTACTCGTACTTAATATGTGAATAAACATAAAATCATCCGATCACGCGATCCGCTCGTCAATAAACACTACACAAAACGACCTAATAGCCCAAAGGCATCAGAAATATCAAAGGAAAACTATAAAATTATCCCAAAGAAAAACACGTCACGAAGCCGAAAGAGAGAGAAGGGAGAGTGAGAAAGATACGAGTATATTCCGCCTCGGGGCTAAACTCTAGGGTGAGCTTTAGCGGCATTATTAAATGGAGATTTAAATAAGGACCCTTTGACAAACATCAGCACGTGACTCGAAATGCGATAGGGTTGTTGTAATGTAAGATAATAATAAAATGTATCAAACACACACATTTCAATGTATTTGTGGTAAAGGTTTTATGAATTATCCATAATATTCTATTTAACATACACACAAAAAAGTGTGTAGTAACGGGTCAGTAGTGAAACCTTAGGGAAAAAAAACGATGTTCTTTAAAAATTATTTTTTAATATACTAAATCAGCGGGATTCGAACTATCGACCACTCGTGCCTACTGCGTATAAAGCCTGGTCGTCTCATACCACTAGGCCAATCCGACGACGATCACAATCATGAAAATCAAGACACATTAACCGTGTTTTTTTACATAGGAAGCAGAGAAAACAGTGGCCGGGAGACAGTTTCACAGCCTTACAGTATGGCAAAGATACGATGTAGCAAACTTCTTTGTTGGAACCGAGATGGAGGTTACCGTAAAGCTGTGGCTCCGGAGCCCAGCGCGTGTGGTTATGTTATAACATCCATCGACTAGGACACGAATTCTGCGCTCATGTAGAAAGCCAGAGATCCATGTGCACAAGTTGCCGGGAACTCCTTACATCGACAGTTTGGAGAGAAGACCACAGTGCAAGCTTTAATTAAGCTTTGTATAATATAAATTTATTTTATCTCATTATCTCGTACATTATAACCTTTAAATGTACATGGCTGTCTCTTTTTATCGTAGCTTTTTCGTTTCATCCAGTTTCAAATCACAAGGATGTAAAGAAGGTTTCACATGAAAAAACCTGTGTATTTACGCACGTTAAGTTTTACTTCTTTGGTGTTAAAAAACTAATATAAATCCAACAACTTTATCCTGTGTGCCATCATTGATAGCTAATTTCATCATGTCACACTTTCGTTACATGATGCGCGCGCAGCCCACAATTTTACCTCTTACTAAATGCGCCAAAACATTTAGTATATCTTTGACTAAAGCTCGGCAGACGTTGCTCTACCCCTCTCAATAATCAATAACTTCTTCCTTTTATCGCTTGCTTTTTTACTTGGTTATCCAAAACAGAATTGTCCTTGCTCAAAACATGGTTCGTTTATATACTCAAATAAAACGAGGGTCGAAATTACTAAACAGTCCTTGAACTTTACGATCTCGTTTAAAAGAAGGGGAAGTGTTCTAATTTTAGACATCGTTTGTTCGAGTACGTAATCGGACCGATAAGCCACCTACTTATGCATACTCTAGACGTTTCCCGATATGTCGAGAATAGGGACTATTTTTTATTTTTACCCAGGTAGTAAACAAAATTTTTAGAGAAAATAAAATAAACATTATAGGAATATTAAATTTTTCAATATCATAGAACATCATTTCAAAAAAAGATTGCAATTTACCATCCATTTAATGGGCTTAATTCCGAACCTCGAGGGGACTGTGTCGCCGTCTCGTTCGCACTTATAATATACACTTCCAAGGGTTTCAGATAATTTGTTCCAAAGGGAAAGTTAATTATAATCAGAGAGGATTACTAGGATTATTAGGATAATCTAGAAATGAATATCTCATCAGTTGTTTCTTTGAAAAACCGTCGTCGTTCGAGAAAATATTTTAAAGGATTAAGGACAAATATCATACATACCACTTTCGAGAAACGGAACGGGAAGAGAAAATACATCAGCTGTCAAACGATTTTAGCGAGGTGTATGTAGTAAGACCTCCCTTACTAGACTTAGATACCATCTTAAGTCTTTAGATATCCAAGATAATTTCACCTGCACGAGGAAATAGTGATAGCGGGGTGGTAAGGCACCATATAAATGGTGATTAGCCCTTCATAATAATTCACGTATGCGCGTCGTGATTTGACTATTAAAATAATTATTACTCCACTTGTTATAATATAAAAAAGGCGTACGTTTATTAACCCTGACGTGATTTACACACGCAACCTAATGATCTGGAGTCAGTAATAAGAAAAAAAACCCTAAGATACACTTTGAAAGTTCATTTATTTAACGAGATATATATTACATATATTTTAGGAAGGCACACAGGTGGCAAAAATACAATTGGTGTGAACCGATGTTATTCGTAATAAATAAAATGTAGATAGAGTTGGAAGCCGCCACAAATAAAGCCGTGGCCATAGAGTTGGAACCGGTCAAACGATGCATACCCAGTTTCTATTTACGCAGGCCGGTACGACTGCGATAGATCATTGATCTTTCGATGGTTGCTGTTGTTTTTAGATTGTACTGTGCTTACCATCGTGCACAGTGTCGTTACTTTAACGTGCTACTATGAAAAAATACGTGTAACCTAGGAACGAAATTATAAAACAAAAAAATAATAAAATTCAATTACACCAAAACACATCGATACAAGTCTTAAATACTATATGTACCATAAACAATAACTGATAAACCATTGAATTATTGAACGCGAGCCTATTTCACTGATTTCTTTTTACTCTTGTTCTAAAATGAGTTTATTTTCTCTTGCCTTTCAATAACATTGTAATTTTTCACTGCTTTAAATTATTTATGTCGAGACAACGCCATCTGCTTGTAACATTCTGCGACTGATTTCTCTTTTAATTCCTTTCAATAGAAAGAAACAGAAGGAAAGAGAGAAACTCACACGGAGACAGCATAACGCTTTTTCCTTATGTGACGATTTCTACGAGCCAATCACTTTTTTTCCAACGTGGAGAAACCCGTCATGGCTTCACAATCGCTCGGTTACAACAATAAAAAAGAAAGTTTTCTATAAACTGATCGTGAAACTGATCACGTTGACTGTAGTAATTTAAATCAAAAAGAAACCAAACCTACGACGACACACGATCTCGTACGTCACGCACTAATGCATCCAAACCCGAGACGAACGACTTCCTTCAATCTATCATTGTAATACTGTGCTGTTACTACAGAGCTCAAGAAATTGTTTGTTTCTTTGTTTCAACGCTCTAATCTCTGGAACTGCCAATCAGTTTTTTTTTTCTATTTTATGGTCTATGGGGAAGGTCATACAATGGCTATATAACTTCACGTTACGACACTAAGGAGCGGAACAGTGACCATGAAAGTCTAGCAAGCTGTAGGCAAGTACGGGAAGTGAGAACAACCTTAAGCAACACGGGTGCGTTGGCAATGGCGCGGTGGAGATATGTACGAATAAATTTAACACGGGTGAAACTACGTGACTCAGCTAGTATAGCACCACACAAAAGCGTCTAGTGAAAGAGATAAATAAATAATTAAACATTGTTCGTATACCCGATACTTCTCGACTCGGTCTGCTGACGCACGTCATTCACTGCTAGGTGCGCACTGACGGATCCGTGTCAGATGTCAAATATGACACGAGACAGCAGACTTGCATGAGTTGACGGCTGTTTCCATGTTAGAATTAGGTAACAATACATATAGAAGTTATCAACAGTTGAAATTTTTGTTTTGTATTCGTTCGGTCCCATTTCTACAATTATTAGCCTAAGCTTTGGTGGATGTTGTTATATACACATATAGGTTGGCCAATGTTAAAACCATTCCTTACAAAGAAAAATAAGATTTTTAATATACTCTGTGGCTAGAATTATTATAAGATGGACGATTAAAGATTGAAAATGTAAGACGATATTATACGGTGTGTTAAAAGTAGTGTTTCATTAATTTTCTGGACTATACGAGGTATTATATATACAAGAGGTATATATATATATAATGTATGCAGGCGACTCGCTATTGAACAGTCCAGGAAGTGTTTGATATTTCCAATTGATATTTTCCTAGAAGCATAAACGCATCCAAATTAATGACAAAAAAAAAACTAAAAATTTACGCTCTTAATATCTATAAAGTATGTCCCTATTTCTACCGAGTTTCTTATGGAAATAAAATTGAAATTTTTGGATTCAACAATATGACAAATAGTAAAGAGTACAACATTTAAGGCTCTACAAAAAAGGGCATATGTGATATTTGCTAAATCTCCTGGCTCTAAAGTTATTCGAGGTCTATAATTTTAATTTATATAAAATTTATCAATATTGTCAATAATACTCATGAACTTAACAGCTGTTTTATAATAAAATATATTACATATTTCTTATAGTAGGTATACTTTATTAAACCCGTCAGCATTTTTGTTCGCGAATTTGCTAAACGGCCACACTAAGTATGATGTCACATACAAAATTCAATGTGATGTAACTTTGTTGAGTTGTTTTGCAAACACCCACGAAGTTCAACATATTAGTACAAGCCGTTTACAATAAGTAGCGGGCGTATCGTTTCATTTCGACTATAGCGGAATCGAAGTCATGTTTATGGCAGAATTCATTTGGCATGTCGGCATTTGGTCTTTGTGAATTATCAACTACCATAAGCAGTGAAAAACACGCCCACGAAGCAAGACATGTGACGAGCGCGTTCATATATTGAAAGAAATATACACCATTCGCTTGTCTATCGCACGAAGTCTTGCTGAGATCAGTTGCCTGATGCGTTTTGGACACAGTTCACACTATTGCATAACTTGCATAAAACGCTCACCCGTGAAACATTGCTGTACGTACCCGGAGAGCACGCGGTTATTCAAACAATGAGAATAAAAGATAGCACACAGCGTCGGCACGTACGTCTGATTTATTATCGCGACGGTTATAATTAAAATTATCGCTCGGAGTAAGGCTCGGTGCGCCAGCTAGCTAAAATTAAACGCCCGTATTTATAATGGACACTTAACGCAGTCGAACATAAAGTCAATAAGAATGGCGAGCGAATACGCTTGTCTACTATTATTAGATAACTATTTTAATTATTATTTTTGTTACGGCAAAGAAGTATAACTTCTTAAGGCTACTAAATACTATGCCGGCGTCGGTCCGCTGGTTGTCTAATCGGAATACTGCCAATTTCTGCGGCATACCAGCGCAGCAAAAACCCGCCAACCGTATCGCCGGCATATTGTGTAGGAGCCTTTGCGTGCGTACGTGAGTACACACACTTCCTTTTTAAATAAATTATTGTAAACAATTAAAAAATCAAATAATCTAAACATCGAAAAATCAAAACAATATTCATTATTTTTAGATTATACTACAGTTACTCTCTAGGTGATAGTCTTTCTTTTAAGTCCTGATGTATCTATCTATCATCTATCTATCTATCATATGTATCTATAATCTTTAATATTATGCTATATATTGAAACATTACGATTATAAATTAAAACATTGCACGATATACTTAGCTGTGTGTATAATCATTATTGCTTGGAGTTTCTCTTAAGAATTAAAATTAATTATAAGTATAAAGTACATAGGAATCTTATTAAGGGCTTTGCATAGTAAAGCTAAAGGAGCGTTTTGAATAGCGCCAAATAACTTACCATTTACAATTATATTTTAAGTAACACTGTTATTAATGTTATAGACTGTAAAATATGTCTAAATATAAATAAAAATACAGTCCGTCCATATTGATTAAATACTAGCTGTGGTTTCACTCACGTGGATTACTAAAAAACCTTTATTTTTATTTTTGTGCGGAACCCTAATTATTTTTATAAAATTAAAGCATATCTATATTATTCCTTATAACATCAGCTATCTGCCAGTGAAAGTCCCGTCAAAACCGGTCCAACCGTTTCGGAGATCACCCAGATCGAACAGACGGACAGACAAAAAATTTAAAATCAGTTTTTTTTATATGTACCGTATATACTTTCATATGCATTGAGAAAAAAGCAGGTATTTTGACATTACAAACAGACACTTCAATTTTATTATATTTATAGATGGTAGTGGTATGTTACAGTCAATCAAACACTTTTTCTTACAATATACACCACCACCTTCACTATCCAGCAAGTGGCAAGCCTATTAATACGTAATGTGAACTCTTCTCAGTAACAATTTTGATTTCTCTCGTTTCGGGATCAGCCAATGTATATAGACCTGCTAAGAGGCTTGCAGGCCAGCATGAAAGTGTCGACCTGCGATTGGAGTTTGAAGCGGGATCTAAATCTATCATGTGGTGGTTTTATTTGTATTCACAAACTTATGTTACCTGGCCCTAGATTATGTGATTTAGGTGGCATTTTACGTGATTTAGTTTGTCTATTATTACAAATAATAACTAGAAACATTCATTTTAATTTACCACTAAACCTTCCTGGACAGTTTTAGTGCCACCAGCCGCCATCTTTTTAGAGCTATGTGAAGATTACAAGATTAATTTGAAAAAAAAAAATTATATTCACGTGACTTTGGCAAAATCGTGGTTGAGCACAGTTGCCATTGAATAAAAAGAAGAAGGCGACGGCGTTGGATTACCGATCTCTTGGTGGTTGCTGGTGTTTTCGGATTGTACTACAATGCAGTCACTCCGTCAAGTATGAAAAGGCAAGATTAACAGCAAAGTTGTACAACTTTCTCGTCCGTATGTAGCAAGCGTATCATGGTATCGTTCGCGTTGGAGTTTCACTGCACGTACAAGGGGGTAAGAGGAACATTTCTAAGAGGTTTTATTAGTTTATCCATACGAAATACTTTCGCGTACTTTGATTTATGGGTTATCATCATATTAAATTCAGTTGAGGTGTTCGCAGTACAAACATTGTCGAGCCAAAATGTGATTTATGAACGAAAGTGTCGAAATGTCAAAATTTAGGCCGAGTTACACCAGAGTAATATTATTTAGACATCTATCAAATGTGATTTTTGTACCAAATATTAGACTATTTCTATTAACGCTAAAATATTAATCATATACAATATTGTAGTTGCCCAAAACTGTATATTACGGCTTTGCTCATGTGGACAACAGGATTATTGTTTATGAAGATATCTTGTTTTTTCTGTCTACCTAGAGAAGCCCGAGTGGTGAAATATCTCCATCTTGCAGAAGATCGCAGTCAAATAATCCTGTGTTTTGTTCTTACTGTAAGTAAAGTTTCCAGAGCTGCTTAGGGAAGGGGGGTTCATTTAAGGTAGGCAACGCGCTAGCAATGCCTTGGTGTTTACCATCAGACGGGTAATACGCTTGTTTGCCACCTTTGATGTATAAAAGAAAAATGTTCGCAGGTATTGCGGAAAATAGACAGAACTTCTTGTACGAGGTTAGCGGTCTGTTTTACTAACATGGCACCTGTTAGATTGTTCATATTCTATAATATGCGAAATAGTCGCACGGGTCAGCTAATTATAATTTATTTAAGGCCACCATTCTTTTTTGTAAAATATAAATATAACTTCTTCATTACTGTTTTCAACAAAAGAATCTGACCTGCTGGAGGGCACAGCACTGACGATATGTATTATCTCTGCTATTTCAACTTACCTGAAATAAAAAAAATACATTAATATGGCAAGATATAAACTTTCACGTATATTGTCAAGGATGCAATGCCGACGGTGACTCTTAAAAGATATGCGTCCTTCGACGATAGAATATTCATCCTTCGACGAGAAAAGACAAATTAGTCATGCATTTATTATAAGCCCTTTACATGCTGACTGATGATTGATTCGTTTCGATTATTAAAACGTACCATGTAAATAGACTCCGTGTATATAAAAGCTAACGAATAAACCTGAAAATGATCTATTTAAAATTACATTTGGAATTCATACGGAACATAAAATTGTATTTGCTGTTAATTTGAAATTCCAATTTTAAGAACAAGCACTTAATTCTTAGTATTCTAATTTAAACTTTGCTAATTATGGGCCCCATAAAAAAGCTCAAGGTCACACAAAGGGCAATGGAGAGGGCTGTGCTCGAAGTTTCACTGCGTAATCGAATCAGAAATGAAGAGATTTACAGAAGAATCAAAGCCAGCCGATATAGCCCAATGAATAGCTAGACTTTAAGTGGCGTTGGGCGGGCCACGTAGCCTCGTAGAACGAATGGCCGATGGAGCCAAAGAGTTCTGGAGTGACGGCCAGGTACCGGAAGACGCAGTGTGGGCAGACCCGCCACAAGGTGAATCGATAACCTGGTAAAGGTTACCGGAAGCCGCTAGATGCGGGCAGCAAAGGACCAATCGTTGTTCTAAGTTTTGGGGGAGGCATATGTCTAGCAGTGGACGTCTTTCAGCTGAAATCATGATGATGTTGAGCGCACGCGGGAATCGTGCTGCCCATACTCAAAAGACGGAAGACAAAAATGGTTATTGTGTGTGATCCTAATCCATGTGGATCCATGTGTGTGATATAAGATAGATATATTACTAGTACTGGCTTTTTTATAGGTCTTATTAATATTCAATTACGTAGTACATTAATTTTGATATATCTCGTATGCTATACTTAGCGTACGCCATTTAAGAACCCCAAAATGCGTCTTTTTCAGAATTGAGTCACCATTATCATCACTTGTTACCTGCGTATGTTATTTTATCTTACAAAATATATCCTATAACTTGGCCAGATAACATACGATTACCTATGAATTAAAATAAAAAAACATGTAAATCGGATAAGTGGTTTTCGCGTGAAAAGAACATAAACGGACTGACAGACAGAGAAACATGGAGTTTTATAAAATGTATAGATGATCATCTTTATTGGGTTCCCTACCATCGCAATATATGTTTAGACTTAGAGATAAAGAAGGATATTTATAGTATACAATAAGGAATCGAACCGACAGGAAAATACTCGGAACAGTTTCATTTGTGTGTAAAAGCCGCAGGTTATTTGTGGCCAGAGCGAGACTCGGTAACTAATTGCTTTCTTCCAATTTCTACTTGTTAATATCAATGTCACAGTGACGCTCGGAGCGGAGAGCGGGCATCTCATACACAGTAAAGATATTCTTCGTAATTTGTAAATACATTTAGGAACTTGAAGTAAAAAGACCTATTTTTTAAAATCCGTAACAAAATTTGCAAAATCCGAAAAAGTTATATTTGTAGTTACGTCACAAAAAAAATGTGATTGTAAACTTACTAGCTGTGCCCGCGGCTGCGCTCTCGTGGATTACAGAAGGTCGTAGACCGAGTACACGCAGGAATTGTGCTACCCCCACTCCGTTTAAATTTAAACTAGTTGTGTCCTACGGTTTCACGCGTGTAAAGTTTAAAATAAATTGATGATTTATAATATTTCAGTATAGACAATATTTTTATCATGCGGCCAGGGTTATGCGTCACAACTCACACGGCTTGTTCGCGCCACTACACGTATTAATCACGAGCCCAGTGTTGAATTATTTTAATTTTACATTATCTCCTAAACTATTCGTCCAAATAACATGCTATAAAGGGCAAAGTTTATCTACATAAAATTGTCTTGATCATGAAGTAACTTTCGTTCGTAAAGATTAATATGCCATACCTAATAATAATGATCATTTATCACTTTTCAATTTTCAATAAAACATTGTCACAAAATACCTTATTGTGGTTTATGTATAAGTGATAGGTAAATAGTATCGCGGACTTTTTTAGATGTACTAATGAGTAATATTTTCGTAGAACATTGTATTTACGTATTACAAACCATTACGCCAGCGCACGCGGATAAAGCAGTTAGAGTACACTATTAATCTAGACTTACTTAACAAAAATCAATATTTAGGGCTAGCTAAGAGGTGTAGCATAATGCTAGCCTATACAATTCCTCGTGAATCTGGCTACCATATACAAAAATATTATTTTTGTTTACAATTACTAGTTTGAGAGATTAGCGTGTTTAAACAAACAAACAAAAACTCTTCCGCTTTATTATAATAGTATAGATGTAAAAATTAAATATAATTTGTTTGTACCCTATGCGTGCCAAAGCCGCTCATTCGATTGTGATGAAACTTTGCTAAGTTGTGGTGCGCACATTCGCGAAAGTTCTTTATTGCAATAGGTGACGCGCGAGTCGTTCAGGAACGAAGCCGTGGGCTACAGCTATACTTCATCTTTAATCCCAATAAACAATTTGCCAATCACTAAATTCATAATTGAAAATAATGTAACCACAATAA
Source organism: Saturnia pavonia (assembly GCA_947532125.1). Lineage (NCBI taxonomy): Eukaryota > Metazoa > Arthropoda > Insecta > Lepidoptera > Saturniidae > Saturnia > Saturnia pavonia. The sequence goes on along the minus strand of OX383895.1, from coordinate 20,402,002 downwards.
TTTTCGTAGTGTTGTGTGCTACTCGTTTTTTAACAACAAATTTTTAAACCCCTATTTATACACCCTTTACTGCTGAATTTTGATAAATGCTGATACATGTGTTTCATTATTTTTATCAAATAATCTGCGTAGGTACAAAATTTCAATACCTATTCCTAACACCCTTAGAGGTTGAATTTCCGCGTCTACATCGCGAAAGGATTAACTATGCTAAATGACCATTCAATCGTGCCTATAGTTTCAGAGATCTCGTGATGAGTGGGTATTTCACTTTATATATATAGAAGAGATAGATTTGCAATTGGTTGACTGATCGCGACATATATCAAAGTATGGGGACATCAGTTTTCGAAAGGTAAAGCTAAGTTTGTCCTTCATTCCAGTTTGACTTTTCGTTAGAGCAATGTTCGGTGCTTTCACAGTTTATGAATTTCAGTAATGTTACATAATTATTTTATTTAACGTAGCTGTACAATTACCTAACTTCTTAGACTGTTATACGTATTTATCTATATATCTATATATATTATAAAACTCAACGTATCTCTGTCTGTTTGTCCGTTTATGTTCTTTTCACGCGAAAACCACATCCAATTTTTATGTTTTTTTTATTCATAGCTATATTATCTGGCCAGGTTATAGGATATATTTGTTAGATAAAGTAACATACGAAATAAGCACTGACAATAATGGTGAATCCATTCGAAAAAAAAATACGCTTTTGGGACTCACGCTAAGTAAACTATAAAAGATAACTATATCAAAATAATGTACTACATAATTGTAGATCTTAAAAAGTTCTACAAAAAAGTCGGTGATAGCACATGTGTCTTCTAAGGATCATTGAGAATAAGCATTTTTGTTTTTAAAAAGACCGGCGGGCGACCGCCGTGGTTGGAAGCAGGGCAGTACGATTTACGCGTCTACTCGACCCACGTTTTGGTGACTGGTTTTGAGTGGGAAACTTAAAACATACTCGGAAAAAGCAAGACAAATCTTCGAGACTCGATTAGCGTGATAGACGAACTATTTACATACCTACAAGTATTTACGGAAACCTCGGTGCGCGAGTCCGACTCGCACTTACCCGTTTTTTTTAACAGACGTTAATCATACTTAAATATTTAAGTCACTCCCATAATTAAGAGGAATATAACGACATCTCATAAATGTTAAGATCCATTAAGCGGTTTATGCTACATAAAGAGCACGCCAAAGAAATATCGATACCTCCCAAGCATCAGGTTGTATGTTTAAAATTTAAATGATCAATTTTTCAGGAGAGCTATTTTAGTAAATAATTATGATTGTCTTACTTGATATGTTAAATATCTTTTCTGTTTGGTGCTTGGCGACAGATTTTCAACTTGAGGGTGGTAGCTAGCCAGGCGACATCAAAAAAAGCCGTACCACCATGCTTTGGTTTCCTCATGATGTTTCCCTTCACCGAGCGCTCAGTCTCATTGCAGGGATTCGAACTCTCGGCAATCGACGCGATGTCCGTGCACGCTACCACTGAGTCATCATTGTCTTATTTCATATGCCTACACATATTTAGCGTCCATTATTTATTTTTTACTTGCATTTTTTTTGTTTATCCTCATGCATAGTAATCTCAAGCAGTTGAAACCTTTATGAGAAAATAGTCCAACATCAATATGCACTAGCTGAGTCAGTATGGTGCATCTAGTCCGAACCAATTGTGAATATTTTCATTAGCAACGTTAAACACAAACAAATAATTTACTAAGTAAGCATAGTCGTAAAATATACCGTAACGGATATCATAAATTCAAAACATAATTTTTTACTACACCCGGTGACAAGCTATTTAGCTTAATGTCTTGTAAACTTCATCATTTATTATATTTATAGACGATAAAAAATTTATCACGAGAACCTTGTTCAGACCTTCATTTCCTCTTTAATTTTTACAAAGTATTATAATGGTAAATATGTAATTATTAAAGATATGCGGATAATCGTAAAAAAGAAGATATGGATAAAATAATGTACCTATAATGAAATCGATGTCGTGTCACGGTTTAATGGTGGTAATAGAATAGTAGTGGATTCGGTAATATATATAAAAAAAAACTTATTTTGGTTCACCAACATATTATATCATAGTACACGCCTTGTAAAATATCCTGCGACGCGACGTTACGGCACTTATATCTAATATACGTAATTAATATATCATCCGTTTGGTTGTCACGGTACAACTTATAAGCACTTAGTTCAAATGGAAATATTGAATACAGCTAAAAATTGAACCTGAACTACGTTTTTCCAAATATAATAATATAAATAAAGCGAACTAGAATTGCAGGTTATTTTCAATAAGCGGCTCGTGACGACCGATTGAGTACGGTTTAAACTGTTTAATGGTCCATAAAAACTCATGTTGCGCGAACGAAATGAGATCCCCGTTGATATGTTTAAAACCGTAATACCGACGATATTGTTATAAATACAAATAACGCAGCGTTCATTACACGAACGCGATTCGCAATCACAGAGTCCTAACGCTGGCCATACACGCTACAGTCTACCGGAGAGGTTTACCTGGGTAGGTGTGCCTGAGCAGGTTGACTGATAGCACGTCGCATGGAAGCATATATGGGCCTTACTAGGGTGGCGGAAAAAAAAGATTAGTTACATTTTCAGGTCGCTCGAAAACATTTAAAGTACACTAGTTTGATCACAATAGAAATCGTGAGAGAACTCTATAAAATGAAATATAACGACTTGAATATTTCAAACTATGTACTTATAATGTTAGACCATAATTAGACGACGAGATGAAAAAGGGAACAAAAAAAACCCAATTGAAATTTAAAAAACCTTGGTTGAGCGAGTTCTTAAATATTTTTTATCGAGTTGGATTTCTGGTGAGAATTAATAAGACGTTTAAATTAACATATTTTTTAATATATCACATATAATAATTAACAACCCTCGCGTGGATTACAGAATGCCGTCGGTCGAGCCCACGCGCAATTGGTGCCTGCCCCAGCTCAAAAGACGGATACCAAAAATTCTTATTGTGGATAATCATTAGAAGATAGATATTTGCCATCGCTGACTTCCCGAATTGATTCACCATTATCGTAACCGCTTATTTCATATGTTACTTTATCTTACTAAATATATCTTATAACCTGGCCAGATAACATAGCTATGAATTAAAATAAAAAACATGTAAATGAGATAAGTGGTTTTCGCGTGAAAAGATAATAAACGGACAGACAGACAGAGACGTCGAGTTTTATAATATGTTTAGATTAGTTCCAATTCACAAAGATTGAATCGAAATAGCTTTAAAAATAGATGTCACTACATTACATTTGCCCTGATTCAAAAAACAAATCAAGTGGTTTCACCTATGCCGTTGAAGCTTATAATGTGTTTATTTTAAATATAATCAATACAAAAGCATCGTACGTCAGTCAAGATTTAAAAAATGAAATGTTCATTTAATAAAGGAAATTCCAAAGTAGTCTAAAATATTAATAAAGTTTATTACCGAACTGTATAAAGACAAAAAAGAGTAAAAAAAATAAGAAAGGCCTGAAGCTTTTTAAGAATTATGTAGAGGCGACGAAAGGCACAATCGTTAAAATCTATCACACGGAAATGATTTATGTAGGTACAAGGAAAGACAACTTCAGTATTTAAAAACTTGTTAAAGAGAGGAACTTCCATTTTTCTACAAACGCAAAATTATGCGCAACTAGCACGTTTTTTTTTAATATATTACCCACGTCAATAGGGTATATGCACGAGGTTATTATATACTACTTTTAATCAAATATTTACATTGATACAAAACCGTAAACAAATAAACTTTCAAAAAATATTAAATGTTTAGCATCAAAATAAACATTTGAAAACTGTAATTAAATTTTAGCTATTTAAACGCTGCCATTGTGGCGCGCTTTGACCGAGTTTTAGTGATGTCAGTGTCCGCGACAATGACATCGTGTATAATGTGGTGTTTTATTCGTTTTAACTCAATTTTTATATATCTTATAACTAATTACGATATGGATAGAAGAGGAAAACCATTTTATAATTACCACCGACATTGTACCTATGTGTAAAAATAAATGCACCTGATAAAGTGTATTTCCAAGTTTCGCGAGATGATTAGACTTTAGAAACAATGACCGATTAGAGAACAAGAAAAACAATAGTGTGACATATTTTTATTATTCATAGATGTTCCAAAAAATAAAACAGCCACCAAACACCAGGTCCTTACGTCCGCCATAGTGGTACGATTTTAACCGTAATGCGTTCCGGGATCATGTACATCCAGTAATCAAGTGGGGTGGTAGGAAATGGTACATGACTCAGCGACGACGGATGGATTGGCGATCTCTCGATGGTCGCTGTTATTTTTTAATTGTACTGTGCAGTACAAAGCCATCAGGCACAGAATCGACAATTTGCTGTACTATTACAAAAAAAATTGGCTTATATTACAGTTGTTTCCCGCAGAGTTATCATTTGGTAGTCACTTATCATAGGATGAGTGAATGCTCGCCGACAATCATCAGTTTCCATTATAGTTATGCAATATTTCACTAATTAGCCCAATAAACTTAAACACAAACAAAAAACTATAAAGCACCCAGTAAATACGCCTTTGACCGCGGACTTTGACGCCACAATTCGATTTAACCAAAAGCGTTACGTTTTGTAATTTTAAATTTACCTCATATTGTTAACATTTATTATTAATTAACATTTATAAAAGAAAGTGAATAAATAAAAAATAAGTTATAGATGCAATTCTATAGTAACAAAGATTCCAAATAAAAATATGTGACTTATATCTGAATAAAATGAAGTATAAGCGAATTATAAGAAATAAAACTCCTTAGATAGCTGAAGGTATTAAATATTCTTTGATGTAATAAAAAGACTTCTTATATGGGTGCAATCAATATAATATAATAATGAGATAGATACATTTATTAAAGGCAGAGCGATCGACACATTAACAAGACGAGACAAGTCTAAATTACAGTTTATAATTTAGTGTTGCGAAATACATAATAGTGACGTAACATATTCTTATTAAAATAAGGTCTTTATGAAAAACTAATCGCTAAAAATTACCAAACGCTTGAAACTACATGGACTGAATGGTAACAAAAACAACTTGGGAATTCTCTTCATTTACAGCTTGTCAAAATAAAACACGCTATTGTCACCGTTCTAAATAATAATTAAAATGTTAGAAATATATATATATTTATATATAATTAATGAATTACAAAAGCAAAAATAGCAAAGAAGGGAGTTACAAATGCAACCAGTGGAGAATAGGAGCAAAAACGAATAAAAAGCTGTAAAAGCGGAACTAGCTGAGAAAACAGAATCTTATGTAACGGTAGAACCACTTACGAATGTTGATCGAATTGCAAACAATATTAAAGTTTCAAATGAGATGATCTTAGAAATCTCTTGGACATCCCTACTGTACATTACAATTCATCTTATAAAGTAATATACAAATTCTAAAGATCCACATTAATAAAAAACTATAGGTAAAATTTCTTAACTCAAGTATGTTGCTCCTATTGCTTACGAAACAATAATAGGTAACTTAAAAAATTAAGAAATAAATCCTATTTAAAGAAAACATACATCGCATTTAGTGCGGACATTACTACAAGCCCCTACATTTACAGAATATCTGGAGCTTATCGTCAGTTTAATGAAGCCTGGCCTACCTAGATAGACCATTATTATATACTTATTAGTAATCGATACTTCACCGTCACTGATGCGTCAGCTTTGTCTGTATTATATTCAAATTAAGATAATCTATTCTAATCCGGCCAGGCGTCTATGGTTGGGTAATTGCGACGCGTTTACTTAGTACTATGGTAGCAACTTTCATTAATTTTCCTTTATAGGGTTAAGTTGACACTTGAAAATAAAATTGTGATAAAAATAATAACATTATCTACGATTTACGTGTATATTCCAAAAATAAAACCACACAACAATCAATATACAAAAAATATCAGAACACCAAAAAAACAAAGCTAGACCAATAATATGCCTGAAGAGATTCAATTAAAATTAAATTAATGAAGAAACTAAATAACCAACTATAAATAAATTCAATCTGTTTTCCCGAGATTCTTACCGTAACTGTCGGTGTTTAGCCACAGAGACGAATTTTAGGTTTACGGGCGATGATTACACGAAGCTTTGGCGAATTAAAAACGTTATTACAAAAAAGAAAATTACTAAATGATAAATAAATTTATATCCTTAGGCAAATACAACAACCGTAGTGAAAGCTTTAATCAAAATCTAACGAGAATTTAATAAAAAAAACTATAATTCCGAATTCATGTTATGGTAATACTACGGAAAAATAGGGGCAATAATAAGAAACAAATCAGTAATATAACTCTATTTTTTATGAGGATGCCGAAAAGATTATCATTGCATAAAATATACATATTTGTTTCAAGTAAGAAAGAAAATTTAGAATGCTTTCACTTTTTTATTGGAGATGTTAAAGGATCCTTCACCGATACTTAATACGCCCGATGCGTCATAGAAGCCGCTCTGTGACCAGTATCACTTCTAGCCAATCTTTAGACGACGACGTTCGTGGAACCCGTAACCCGTGAACTCGTAGGTGTATCGAGCCATGTACCTTGTGTGAATATAAAATAAATAGAAAAATAAGAATTACTGCTCACTACGAACTTCCTATTACAAAACTTTATGCAAACACGAGAGTAACACTTAAACGAGAACCAATAAATCTTAAATCAGAAAAGGAGGCGCTCAAAGCTGCAGGAGGTTACATACATAGATAAGTCTTGGCGGCATCGGATATCCGTTCCCGAGGATAAGCTTGAGTTTATGTGCACACAACGTTCTAGGGTTGCGAGACTGCGATAGTCAACTTTAATTTTTCATCTTTTTTTGGCATTATGGTGGCATAATGAGTAGCACTTAGTGGCATCTTCTACTTTTCCATAAAAGTGGATAAAGCACTTTATTAGCTCAAACTAAAGCCTATGATATTACTGATCGGTTAGAATCTAAATCGGTGAAGCACATCGCGTTGCGCAATGATTTTCATACACCTTGAACATAAATTTTCACAAGCAGAAAATGATGGTAACTTTTTATTACTATACAATAGTGTAGTTATTAGCTGTAATCATATACATTTGGATCCAACTGAAGTCGAAAAATCTTTAGGTCTTGTATTTTTGATAGGGTAATCTATTCGTCCTGTTAGCAACTCAATAGTTATATTAGTTGGAGTATATCTTTGAAAGGTTATTAACAGCGATGTAATAGCCCTTAAAGCAATAGAAAAATTTATAGACGTTTAACTTTCATAATATACTAGGTCAGGTTACCTAAGAAAGATGTTACAACATGTGAATTGGTCGACTTGCATATAATCTGTTGCGAGCAAGGCACGAATTACTGATATAGATACAACCCATTGATATTTAATCCCTGCTTTGTATATTTCCGGCGTGTAGGTACAGATAATATGTGACCTTAACGTTAAATATTTTAATGATAATTAAATTAGTAAAGCAAAAGGTATTAAAATGAATGTAACAGTAAATAATGCAGTCATAATTGCATTTCGGAAATAGAGAGAAAACTTTAAAACGTTGAAACTGCTAAGAGTCCATTTTTGTAACATAAAATGGCTTCTTAAAGCAACAATAATGGAGAAATAAACTCAGAACAAAACTTTTCAACAACTTATCCCGATCCTACGAAACCCCGACTTGTGAGAATGAAAGTTTTTAACTGATTCAGCAATATTAATACGCTATTTCATCTTTATAATCCAATACAATAACAGCGTCGTCGTGGCCCCTTACAAATGCCATGATAAAAGCATGTTCTAGATAACATATTAAAACATATATTTTTTTGTAACTAGATGATCGAAGTGATTTATTGCATCAGGATTTTCGAAATGTATATCATAAACGGTGACCATTTTTGGTAACGCTATCTTATATCACCTATCACCTACCAGTCCTCACCATCCACTCCCCGTCGTGTACGCAAAGTGCCAGTCGGCGGTCAGTTAGTGTCCATAGTAATGAATATTATAAAAAAATATACAAGGGCGCATAAACTTCATTTTGAACGTTCAAATACACTGTACGACAGATTTGAACCGAAATCGATTATCGTTTACCGTTACCGATATCGTATCGGATCGTGTAAAACCGCTATAAAGCATAATCGCTCAGGGACACAAGCAAAGGGTGTTACGACGTAACTGAGCTATGTTTATGGTTGTATACCTTATCTTTATGCGGCATTTATCAGTTTAAGCCTCGTTAAGGGCTCGTCTGTAGAATTAACGATTCTATGATGGAGTCCTTAAACTGTTGATGAATAATCATATATGGCTTATTTCCATGTGGCCTCACATTCTTATATTTTCGGTGCCGAAAAGTAGACACTCTCATTTGGTTTAATCAACATATCAATAGTCACTCTGCTTGTAATTAATAGCAAAATATACTCGAAGTTTCTATCTCTGAGGCAACTGGAAACTAAAAAGGGTTTTATTTGTTCAAGTATACTACGTACAAGCTACCGCCCGTGATTGAATAAATAATAATAATATCAGTATGTAAGTCACTCACTCACTCTTTGCTGAACAAAGGCCTCCTAAGGGAAGGTAGGGGATTAATCAACACACCAATAAACAACGTACTGGTGATTTCAAACACCGAGAAATCAACATTTCTATATTTTTCCCTCATACAGTGGTATTACAAGAATATTACTCAGGTGTTCCGGTTTCCTCACGATGTTTTCATTCACCGTCAGGCGATAGTTACCAATTTGAGTTAGTAATTTTGGTAATAGCCAAAATTAAAACACATTGGACACATTTCAACTTATATTATGACAATTCTTACAACACTGTTCCGTTATTTACTAAATTTTATAATTTGTATCATTGCCTTAATTACAAGAAATGTGTCCTCTTTGCGGTCGCTTAATAAATGTCACTGAATCGCTCGCAGTTGTTCACTTACGTCACGACGGAAATGCATAAAAACCAAACCGGAAGCAAATATTAGAAATATATAAATTGCAGGTAGAAAATGGGTTAGTTGGCGAAAGACAGAGAGAAGTAGAAATCATTGGAGGAGGTCTTTGCCATAAGGCATACAGACACATTGACAAACATAAAATAAAATAATGACATAGATTTAGAAAATTATGTAGCATAAATAATGAAAAAAAAAATAATGAAATGTAAAATTGTCTGAAACAAAGGCTTATTATTTAACAGTAAATGTACACGAATTTAAAAAAAATATTGGTACATGCCGGCCGGGATTCGAGAACATTATTTATTTTATTCGGGTTTATTCCGAAGACATTAACATTAAAGGAAGTTACAAATAACGGAGTACCTTAATTTTTATAGTCTATTAATTAAACTTCACTAGTAAAAATAGTCCACGTGATGCATCTATCCGAACCAGAGGTGCTTGTAAAAGTCTGTTTTGAGAAGCTTGTGAGTATACAGGATTTTACAAGCATGCACCAGATAACCATTCCGCTGCCATTTCTATTACTGCATGAATTAATGAGTCCGCCAGGTTTTCCTTTACTTTTATAAACACTCTTGGCTCTTGTCAATTAAGGTGAATAATGTAAGAATCTAGAATACAATGCTCCTGGCCCGCTGCGCTTACAGCACTACTCCAATTTCGTAGTGTAGGTATTGAAGAATATCGTTCATTAAAAATTCTTCGAATACCGTTTACAATGCGAGGGGTCTCTTGCAGTAACAAAAGAACATTCTATACACACTCTAGATCGGTAAGTGAGTGACTTCAAATAATAAATTAGATTCAGAAATATAAATAAATTTATAAAAATCTTGTAAAAGACTGCACATTTTGAGCGATCACATTGTTCCAACCCTTTTAAACAGACGTCTGATCGGTGTCTTGAAAAACATCTGTCTTTCAAATTCTTTTCTAGTCACGTTCTGAATTTTACATTCAAAAGATTCTTCCTGCCATTAAATACTATCTTTGTATACGGCCTTCCTATTTTATATATATTTCAATACAGAAGAAGTTTGCCATGCCATATCTAAATAACAAATGACCTAAAAATCTAAAGATGCCTTCGGAAAGCGACCGAAAAACACAATAAATGAAGAAATGATGAAATAACTAAGGTAAAATATATTCATAGAATCAAGATAAAAATGATTGATAATCAAACATTACACCGTTCTACGAACTACGTCATCTGCCCACTGCCACTTAAGTCTAGCTATTCTTTGGGCTATGTCGGTTACTTTGGTTCGCCTGCGGATCTCCTCATTTCTGATCCGATCACGCAGAGAAACACCGAGCATAGCCCTCTCCATAGCCCTTTGAGTGACCTTGAGATTTCTTATTTTATTACTATATACTTAATGCTTCATAATAATAAAACTTAACCGTTAATATAGCTTCCTATTATATGGGTGGTTGTTTATATGAGTTAGATGTGGGAGCGAGAGGTATACTAACGAAATCTCTCTATCAACAACTAAAAGACCTTGGCATGTCGAGAATTGCAGTAAGCTGTTCAAACATGTTCTTACCAAATTTGGCTAGGCAGGGAGGGCATCACGAGCAGTCAAGGTGAGCGCTGATATACCCCTTAAACCTACACCAGAGTCGAAAGTCCAGGGGTCAGCTTGGAGTTCCTCCCATTGCCATGCGATGGACCCGGCACCCGCACAGTGAATCCATGGAGTGCTAAGAAGTTTCTCTCAAAATATAATTGAAACCAATAAATAAAACACTACTCTGTAAAATTATTTTTATGGTAATGTAATAAACAAAGTAATATCACGTATAATCGACAGACGCCGTGAACTTAACATAGGGGGAGCACAGCATTAACCTGGTGAAAAATTTACGAAAATAGGATTTATTTTACCTATAATCGTTTATGTCGATCGTTCTCCTTATATCTTCTAGGCTTCGTGCTATAAACTATACCTCTTTGTAATAATAAATCAGATAGTATGGCTAAAGATTATAAATTATATTGTTAAAATCGTTTCACAAATTAAATAAATACAGAACGCATCAAATAAATGCATTTTAATCACTCGACTGGCACTATGGGAACTCGAATGTAATGAGGACCAGTCCCGGGCGCCGAGCCTCGACTCCGATAACAATACCGTTTCAAACAAAAGGTGACAAACAATCGCACGCCGCGCCGTGCACATTACTCAACCCTACTAATATAACTCGATAACTATTCTATTAGAACTCATTTTCTAAAACATCAGTAAAATAACGTTTTTTAAGTAATTTGAAATTCAAGAAAAATATTTAAACACCTGAGAACATAGAAGCGATAATATCTCAGTATTAGCATGTTGGAACGCAGCGTCGGATGTGACTCCAAAAACTACGAATTAGTTTAATATTTCGGTGAAAGTCAATAGGATAATTTATAATTCTGACGTGCCGGCTTACCTAGCACATTTATTGGAAAACCTCTGTCTAAAGGTCTATTAGGGTTTTTCTTATTACCAGTCCCCGTTATCGACGGACAACAACTTTTTTTGTTCATGCGGGATTAGTCGGCATATATCCAGTTGCCGAGAGGCCTACACACCGGCATGACAGCGATGACCATCGTTGGATTGCCGATCTGTCGGTGGTCACCCGAGATTTTGGATAATACTGTTACTTTGCCGTGCTACGCGAAAACGATACTCGAGCGCGCATAAATTAAAAATAAATATTATGTATAAATTGCACGCAGTAATTATAAAAAAATCATTCGAGAATTATTAGTAAGACGAAAATAAATCTCATTTATGATATAACAACATCACAATATTGGAATATTCGCAATGCGCTACGACAAACCAATAAATCCGATAAGAACTTAATAAACTCAATTTATACAGAAGCTTGTTTAGTTTACAAACAACGTACTTTATCTAAGGATGCTTCAATGAGGCTCCGATAGGGCAATCTCAGAGTCTTCACTTATCGATTTTCATATTATTAAGTTGAAATTACGTTCAACGATATCTCGACTTACCTGTCGTCAAGTACTCGTATAACAAATATATATATATAACTAGCTATGCCCGCGACTCCGCTCGTGTGGATGTGTAACTTTTTGCTCAATGATTTTTTTAATAAGTACCAAGAATCTGACTAGTAAAACAAAAAATAAATATTGATCATATCTATCCAGTAGTTTTTGTGTGATGCACGTACAACGGCAAACCGCAATCATTTTATTTATATAGAAGATAGAGATAACAATGAGATAATTATACTAGTCTTCAAATGACCCACTATTGGGTACAGATTTCTATCCTAGGGAAGGTTTGGGTTTCATAAACACGTCGGCATGTGTCGTTTTGGTTATTTCAAACACCGAAAAATGTATAGATATATATAGATATGATTAAGGATGATTCATGTAACACCGGGCTCGGCCCTGGCCTGGGTACAGTCAAACATTTATAGAATACTTTTGTAGTAAGTAATTTATGCTACACCGGACTGGATTTGTGCCTGGTCTGGCCTGGCCTGGTGTAGCATGAATTACCAGTTTAATACAAAAGTATACTATAAATGTTTGACCGTATCCCGGCCGAGACCCGACCCGGCCCCAGCCCAGACACATGACTCATCCTTAACTAACGGTGATACTAAAGTAATTACTTTCACTCAAAATGTTACAGAAGGCTTATGGTAAATCGACTTTATCAAAAACACGTGCTTATGAGTGGTACAAAGCGTTCAAAAACGGTCGAGATATGTTGGAAAGTTTTACTCGCCCTTGTAGGCCGTCAATGTCTTCAACTGATCCGCTCCCGCAACATATGCGTGCTCGCGCCCACGCCCGCGAAACCACCGTTCCCTCCGCAGGGGACGTACGGTTAACTTCGCTCCCGCACACCCGCCACGACCGCCCTCCTCTGCGGCAACTCAAGCCTAGGTCCGATCCATCGGCATGGAGCCCTTGAGCCAAGCAGCCGCTCGCGCGATACAAGTGACTCTACAATCACTAGCTTTCACAGCCATACATGACACTGCATTATACACACATGCACAACACACATAGGTACATAGGTTCTGTAAGGGACCTTTTTTTTTCTTTTTTTTGCCTAGTTAGATTAGACAAAAAATTTCAGACCACTAAATACACATACACATGTTCCTTCCCTCCTCCCAGGGGGCAGAAACATGTATATATGTATAGTTAGTTTAGATCGAATTACGGATAGGGAATTAGTCAGATCGCGAATTAATTGCATACGCGCAACAGTCCGAGCCGAGGTTCGGCCACTTTGGCACCCTCGGATGTTGTTGCTTAGCTTTCGTGGCTGAGTGCCCTAAGCGCTCGCCCCCAAGCCCGGTAAAGCTGTAAAAGCCGTAAAGGCTCCAGGGCCCCTAAGGCTAACAGTATAGTCAGTTCGGAAAAAAAAAAAAAAAAAAAAAAAAAAAATCTTCAACTGAAGTTAACGTCGCAAAAGTGAAGGAAATAGTAACTGAAAATCCTCATTCAAGTATGAGAGAGATAGCCGCTGAACTTTCTGTCTCACAAGTCGATCCGTATCATTTTAAACAATCACTTGAGTATGAAACATGTTGCCAAGCCAAACTCGAGCAAAACAGTCATGTTGTTTGATATCTTTGACTATCGCAGTGTTGTGCACATGCAATTGTTACCGGAAAGTCAAACGGTAAATGAAGTTTATTATTTGAGCGTTAATAGGCGTTTAAGAGAGCAAATTCGACGAAAAAGGCCAGATTAGTGAAAAGAAAATTCTTGGATTTTGCACTACGATAATGCGCCTTCGCACAAGGCCTAATATGTTTGTGAACTATTTTTGACCAAAAACTCAAAAAATACCACCGAGCAAGCACCTTATTCACCAGATATGGCTCCAGCCGACTTCTTTATTTTACGTTAACTCAAATTACCACTTCGTGGCACCCGTTTTCATTCGGTACAAGACATAAAGGAAATTCGCGACGAGAACGAAAACTTAATTCCGGAAAAAGCGTTTAAAACTGTTTTGATAGTTGGATTATTTTTCGTTGAAGTAAGTGTGTATCGTTTCTGAAGAAGCATACTTTGAAGGCGATAAAATAAATTTGGATGAATAACTAACATTTTGTGTATTATTGATCTTATCCCGGTACTTTTTTGACACAGTAGTACAAACAGAAAATCTCATGTCATATTCGTGAATTTTTATTTCAAACTTACAATTTTGTCTGTTTTTCTTAAAACCTATGAATATTAATCCTAAAACGATCACATATAAAACCCACAAGTTGTAAATCTGTCGCTAAATATATATAGTTATGTTCGACAGCTGCACTCAAGAGCCAGTTCCTTTCGCTGGGCTTAGTGTGTCACCATGTCCATTAAAATAATTAAATCCTTTAAATCAAGAAATTTGGAAAATACATGTACAGAAAAAAATGACAGATTTATTAATATAGATAAAAGAATTCGATAGTAATAACAAAAGAGACTTGTCTCTGTCATTCGACATAACAAATGATACAGTTGTATACAAGCGAAAATTTCAAATCGAAAATCGCACGAGCGGTGGCTTGGTGTGCCGCTCCGTTCCGAAATAGTTCTAGAAACAAATCGAACAAAACCACAAAGGAGACGTCTAGCTGTAGAAGTTTCACGGGTCGTTCTAAAGTTAGAGACGAATTCAGAAGAGGTGTGAATTGCCCGTTTGAAATAAAACTTTAATGAATATTCACTCCATTCGCTATGTCTATTGTTGTAGAAATTTTAATTAAGCTACAGCTGAAGATTTTCTATGAAATAGAAAGTACAGGCGCGTTTAGTCCATCTGATTTGCACAACTGCAGCTCATTACTGTCCATAACCAATCTAAAATAGTATTGCTTTCTTTATAGGTTTTAGCGTTTATTTAAGTAGCGACGTGGCCCAAGATGGTAAAACGCTAAATATAGTGGGAAAACTAGCTCTTAAGTGCAGCTACCGAAACATACCTATAGGTACTTGGCGACAGATTTACACTTGAGAGTGGTAGCTAGCCAGCCCAGCCCTATCACCATGCTATGATCTCATCACGATGTTGTCCTTGCTCACTATTTATTAGTATTGTTGTTTAAATGCAAAATCCCTGACTATAATATGCAATAAAAAGCTTCTAGACTGTACTCAGTTCAATTGGAATTCAATGCCACAACTATTTATAAAATAATATTTTCAAAAACACAAAGTAATATCGAAGTAATATATTAAATTTTATGCATCGTCTACAAAAATAAAAACTCATAAAACGTAATAGAAGCCGCACTCGGAAATACTTTAAAACAGCTCATAAAAAACTTTATGAAATAATTTTATACGTATAGCATTTTACACAGAAAACTTTCTGACAAAACAAACATATTTATTTGTATTTTTATAGGGTTATTATGTTAAGGTACCTTTGTTTGGAATCTAGTACAATTTCTGATAATGTAATACAATACGTTTTTTTTTTTTAAGTATTATTAGTTGAACTACAATTGCCTAAGTTGTTACATAAATATCAATCGGCATCCTCACCATACGAGATTTGCAGACGTCTTCCCAATCTGGTCACCCAGCACGCCAGAACACGCATTGCTAGGCGGCACATTCATTTGGGGATTTTCTCGGTCACCCATTTAAATTGCAGGGGAAACGGTGGACTCTTTGAACAATCCCGTTTACGATTTTAACTTGATACAATTTTAGTATAAATTACTTTTATTAAACTGCAATCGTAACTCAAAACTCGTATCCGTCATTAGTGGCTGTCAATGTGCTTCCGCTAAGTTTCAAGTGAGTATACCAAATTTGTTTTAACCACGCAAAATGACACGGTGAAAAATTGTTATGAGAGTATTCATGGAAAATCAAGCAGTATTGGTATTTTAAGTGCAACTTTGCTTATTGTATGGATTGTTTAAATGTTATAATAATAAAACTAAACTTCACAATCATTTAATATTTTCACGCGGGAAAAAATCTTAACCAGAATACCCATGGGGCAGCTTTGAAAACACAAAGGGGGCACTTATGAACAGCCCCGAAGGTTTGTTTTTAGGAGACACGTACCAAGTATAATGGTTTTCGTGTTAATTGGATTCAGGTAAAATGGATCGATTTCACAGAAGAAAATGCAAAAATGGAGGATAAAGAAAAATAAGCTAGCTGCGACTCGATAGAGCCTGAAGATAATGAAAGAGAAGCAAGCTGTGATTTTATAAAACCTGGAGACTTTAGATTAGCTCAAATTCAAACAGCAGAAGTACGTTGGCTTCGTGAGAAAAAGAACTGATTAATTTGGCTTTCATTTAATAAATGCCGTGAAGCTACAAGCCTATGTTTAATAATGTAAAACATTTGTAATATAACAGATCATCGAGTAGGGTGAAAACAAACTAAAAAGTAATTTTATAAACAATGATTTATGAAGAACATTCGAATAAGAAAACTTACTTTGTGTACAGATAATGTAAACTAAGTTACCGCAGTCGGTAATTGCAAGTTATAGGGCCATAGTATAGATAAACAGACACAAAATTTAACACAGTACTTGGTAAGTATTCATAAGGCCTCATACACACGAGAGTCAAAAAAGCACTACGTTAGTTTCGGGCGTTAGCGACTTTTGATAACATCAAAGTTTGGTGTTCGTATGACGGTTTAAAAATTATTTAATCTCTTTGTACTTTGTGATTCCAAATACTAGACAAACTTTGATGAACCTTTAGCAAATTTAACTTGTCTGTTTAGCTATTTGAATAAAAAGTAATAATTCTAAGTACATTCTACTGTTGACCTTTTATGTATAGAAAGCACATGTAGTCTACCTGTTACTAGCAGTCTACTGGATCCTACAGAGATCTCAACTACTCCTCTGCAAGTTGGTACCCCTGTCGACCGAGGTGGCACGGCAATGGAATCGGCAACGATAATCAAACTTCAAACTTTTAGAATACTAAGCCGATATTTACTACTCGTAGCTCAGTGGTAGTACTCCTTACTAATTCGGTTCGATTCCCGCACCAAACTGACTTTTGGGTAGTGAGCACGATTGTCAGTTCAAGTTGTCGGTGTCAAATATCTATATATGTAACCATATTAGTTGTTTAATTACAAAATTACAAACTCTAGGTAGTTTGTAATCAAAAGATCGTGTTTTTTAACATATAATGAAGCAGTTATTTACTCCAGATGCTCGACCTAAATAATATGACACGCAGCGATGAAAAAACGTCACGTAAAAAAAACCACAACAATTAGATGATAAATATTAAGTACGTTTATGCCTATAAAACATATTTTTATTAAGTCTTATAAGCGCTCCTGCGAATAAAGCTTGAAACTCCCGTAGCACTAGCGATCGCAATCTATACTACGCCCGTAGCTTTATTGCGTAGCCGCTGCTACGAGCACTACGCCGACAGCAATCTTTTTCCGTAGGCATATACACTTTACATGTAAGTATTATTTAAATGGAACGCCTATCGCACGTTAGTGACATCCATTTTAAAAGAATTTCGGACATATCGCAAGAAGTTCAGACAACCTGGAAAAGCAGTTGTTGAAGAACGGAGATCGGGCCAACTTACCGAAAGGCTAAAGCTGCCCATCAGCACTGCCTTCCATTGTGCGGAAAACCGAGATCGATGGAGGCAACTTACAGAAAGCGTTATGCGGAGTCACGATCCTCAGCACTGAGATGGCCGTCAGGAAAACAGATTATTGTAATACACTCGGCTGTAAGTTAGGCAATCACGTCTAGAATAGATTCCAACTAGATATTTCGACTAAGACATATTATATAATCTATATATTTAAACTAGCTGTGTCCCGCGGTTTCATCCGCGTATAATTTAAAAGAAATCGCTAATTGATGATTTCTAATACCTCAGTATAGACAATATTTTTATCAGGCGGCTAGAGTTTTGCTTACAACTCACACGGCTCGTTCGCGCCACTACACCTATAGACATTTATTTTGACATTAATTTTACATTATCTTCCAAAGTATTCGTCCAAATAACATGCTATATAGGGGAAAGTTTATCAACATAAAATTGTCTTAATGATGAAGTAACTTTCGTTCGTAAGGATTAATATGCCATGCCTAATAATAATGCTCATAAATCACATTTCAATTTTCAATAAAACTTTGTCACAAAATATCTTATTGTGGCTTATGTATAAGAGGTAGGTATATGGTACCGCGGACTTGTTTTAGGTGTAGTAAGGAGAAATATTTTTGTAGAACATTGTATTTACGTATCACTAACCATTACTACAGCGCGCGCCGATAAAAAGCAGTTAGGGTGCACTATTAATTCCGACTTACTTAACAAAAATCAATATATGCTATATAGCCTATCCTATTCCTCATGACACTAAATATCATATAAAAAATGATTTTTTCGATTCCGACTGGTAGTTTCAAAGATTAGCGTGTTTAAACAAACACAAAAACTCTTTCGCTTTATTATATTATTATAGTATATATATGTAACGTACAAACAATATTGCTTGCATTCTACGTCGTAGGTGGCCTTTACGTAGTGTAATGAATGTAGATTGGGGACAGTTTACGATACGATAAAAATTACGTAGTCAAATTTTACGTTATATAATTTCCAGGTGAGCTGTAATCAGAATCTAATACACGATATAGGTTACACGTGGCCATTAAAACGTACCAAAGGGCGCAATGATCGATTAACACGGCGCGCCATTAGGAAACATGACGCGACAGCTAAGGAGCGGCGCGGCGCACACAGTGGTTCAGGATTGGAAAAACAGTGACATAGGCATAGAAATTCGAGAAAAATACAAACCATTATTTAGTAAAAAAGTTTAACCCCAAAAACTCGTGCTGCGACATATGAGTGCACATGTATATTAGTATTTAGGATTCAGAATATCTTCCACTATGCTAGTACATATATCTCAGGCGGCTTTGTAATAAAAAAACTGCACTTTGCCCCACTGTACAAAAGATTTTTTTTTCCAAATACTATATCACTTTATCAAAATTAATCTAGGAATAAAAATTTATAGGCTAGTGATTTACAATCCAATTAAAAATAAATCAAATAAAAACTCCGCTTATTATTTGTTCAATATACCTCGAAAATATTAGCTACTTTGAACCAATAGAACTCGCGCGGCGGTACCGGATGGACGTGTTTGTTCTTATTTTATATTAAAACACCTTAATCCAAAATAAATTGTAAACTTGAAGCTGCTTAATTGATAACTTTTCGAGATAAGAAATAAAACTTGCAATTGCTATTACAATACAAAAAAATAAATCTCGAGAACTATCCATTTTAACGAAATTTATCTAAGAATAAGAGTGGTTAGAATTATGATCTTTTACCATATAAAACAAAAATCAGGTCGAAATTCGGACTTTCGATATCTATGTCCTTACTTTATAAATCCTGAACCGCTGTGCGGCGCGACGGAGAGTCGGATTCGGAACTCGTCCGGGTAAACTTTACCGATAACAAATTACCGTTCAATATGTATGGACGGACTCTGTTTCCAACTTCATCATCTATTCATACATCTGGATGTTACTTTGATCGGTGTTTCTATTTAATGTGTTACGATATTCTGGTCGATTGTTCCCTTTAACAGGAACGTTACGTGAACAGGTTAAAGCTTTTTAAAAACATTACATCTCGGTATATTTACGAGTACGAGTTCTACCGTGGCACCAGTGCTGCAGAAACAGCCCGAAGCATTAATGATGTGTACGGCGCTGGTGTCACAAAAGAAAGCACGGTACGTTTTTGGTTTCAACGTTTTCGTTCTGGAAATTTCGACCTTCAAAACCAACCCCGTAGACGACCGGAGACCAAAGTGGAAATGAAGAATTAAAGGCTATTGTGGAAGCGGATCTATCACAAAGCACTTCAGAGATAGCTGCAAGCTTCGGATAAAACTGTATTAATCCACTGAGAACAAATCGGGAATGTAAAAAAACTTGAACGATGGGTAACCTCATGAATTGAGTGAATCCAACTTGCAAACACGCGTCGACTACTGTGTTACTTTGCTCAACCGACACAATAATGAAGGGATTTTAAATCGAATTATTACTTGTGATGAAAAGTGGATACTGTACGATAATCGGAAGTGCTCGTCGCAATGGCTGAAGCCTGGATACCCAGCCAAATCCTGCCCTAAACGAAAATTAACTCAGAAAAAGTTACTTGTGAGTGTTTGGTAGACTAGCACAGGTGTCGTTCACTACAGCTTTCTAAAATCTGGCCAAACGATTACATCACATATCAATTGTTAGGAACTTGCAAACCATGAAGGAAGAACTAGCTGCTAAACTACCAA
Source organism: Saturnia pavonia (assembly GCA_947532125.1). Classification (NCBI taxonomy): domain Eukaryota; kingdom Metazoa; phylum Arthropoda; class Insecta; order Lepidoptera; family Saturniidae; genus Saturnia; species Saturnia pavonia. The sequence goes on along the minus strand of OX383895.1, from coordinate 20,381,545 downwards.
GATTGGTCAATCGCTCTAGGCCACTGCTGCTTCACGACAACGCGAGACCACACATTGCCCAACAAACAACAACTAAGTAAGATGAGCTACAATTCGAATACCTGCGACATCCACCGTACTCTCCGGGTTTTTATCGATTCTCGCCCCCATGTTTTTTTAGTAAAGGAATCAACGAACTACCTATGAGATGGCAAAAGTGCATACTTTGATTAATTAAACATATTTTACAAAAAAAAAATGACTTTATATTCCTCCCGCACAAAACGCCAATTTCATATGTATAGGACCTAATAGAATAGGTAAAGATAAATATTGCATATATTATTAGTTCCGTATACAAGAATTTAAGTATAATAAGTAAATGCACGCGTTCAATTTTAGATGTTCGAGAATATGTCGCGCGGAAGGACAACATAGTGTAGTCAACAAGTTCCAGACGGAGTTAATTCGAGATAAAGCTCCTAAAAATATGAGCGATAGGTCATTCGATTCGGAATTACATTTAGAAAAATGTCTCTCGAGGATGTATTATTAGCACATAAAAAATTACAATTGTTAATAACAAAATAAGATGGAAAAGAAGCGGAAATTAGTTTTTCGTTAATAACTCAAAAACTATTAATATTTAAGAAATTTTGAGATCCTTAAAGAGGAGGAAATTTCCAATAAAAAAGTCCTGACTTTCTGAACTCTACTATCTCCACTATTTATGTTTTTTTATGTGCTAATCCATTCTCGAGATACATTGCTCTAAATGTAATTCCGAATCGAATGATCTATCGGTCATATTTTATGAGCTGTTTCACGAATTAACACCATTTTGAACTTGTTGACCAGACTAAGCATAACGACTTAAATTCTTATTAAAACACTCGAATTTCCTTACCATCTAATCTACTTACCGCGGCTAATTATATGAAAATCGATTCATAAGGAATAACCTCCAAAAATATTTTTCCCAATTTAACTTAACAACTCACGAGTTAAAACTGCTACATTCGTAAAATGTTTCAAAGAATTCGGTACGAGGTTAGAAGAAAGAGTTTCAATTAAGCGAGTTGATTACTTTGGGCTTATTTTGAAACTTTAATTTAGTACGCGGTTTCTGGATTTCCTCCACTTTATAAGGATTCTAATTGTATACATTCAGGGTTTTCAAATATACAAAAAGGGTACTTTTTGTAAGGGTAAAACTCAGTATAATACGCGTGACACTAAGGGTAGCTTCTTCGGCGATGTTTAATATTATTATATACTAGTGTTGCCCCGAGTCTCTGCACACGTTCATTCGCAGTATTTATTTTCACCTCGTTATTTAGTTTTTACTCATATTTTTGATAATTCTTATAGATTATCGATGGATGAATGACGTATTAAACTTCCCGTGCACAAGATTTCATCATAATCGGTTCAAAATTATTATATTTTTTTAATAATTTCTAAAAGTATTACTGACAATTCTTATATATTAAGAATGACATATTAAGCTTCCTGTGAACAAAAGTTCATAAGATCGGTCAAGCGGGTTTTGAGTTAAATCCAGGAGAGAAACAAACAGTTTTAATGTTATATTTGTGGTCAGTGTCTTTTATAATAGATGTCAATCAGAAAATAAGACTAAAAAAATATATATAGACACAACTACAGATTTATTAATATAGATATAATACTTAATATAATAAAAATATTACTCACTGTAAAACAACCGCTTGGTATATAAACAATTATTAATTAATCAATAACACTTAGAATTATTCTAATACTTTACCCGTCTTTATCACTAGATTATGCGCGTGTGTACAAATGGTCTTACCTCGGTTTGTAGCATAAGCAGTACTGTTATTTCTTTCTATCTCTCTCTCTGACCAAGCATTTATTTCCCGTTCTTTTTGCGTCAGAAACGTTACGTTGAGTAAGTTGCTATCGGCAAATTCACAGGAATCCTAATCGAAGGATGCATTTCAAAAAAATTCTGTCCCAGTGCTCACCCACGTTATAGAAGCAACTCCTCGTGCTTAATTTCATGCTTCTAGACTCATCAGTATAACCTGCAGTGTTGCCAGATTGGCCGATTTATCGCAAATCGAGCGATGTTCTTAATACATATATGCTACTAAATTAAATTTTAGGAGACAAATAAATTCGTATATTTTTATTGTTTAGTATTAGTAACAAACTAAAATTCCAGAAAATATTATAAAATTCACTATTAATTTAAAAAGTATATACAAGAGTCATAATGTAAAAAAAAGAAAATGAAAAAATTTTTTTTTTCGTATAATTAATTTCAGTTAAAAATTCAAATTATTGTCATTTTTAAATTAAAATAATGCATTTTATAAGATTTTCTGGAATTTTAGATTGTTACTAGTGCTAAACAATAATGGCCTTAGATCTGTTAGTAATTAGGGATGAGCGATTTAATGTGGTTATACTCTGTTCATTATTTTTTATGTGAAACTAAATAATTAAATACTTAATAAATTTTATAAACTATTCAAATTTATTTTCTTGAGTATTAGAAACGAACATTTTCTGGCAACCCTGATAAGCAGTGCGTTATAATATGTCAGTCGGTCTTAAGGGTGTTATAAGTAGTTAAGTTTCGGTTAATTTGTTCAGTATACGGTCTTACGTAAATAAACCGCTTAACATCAGCGGGTCAGCCACGCACGTACGCCACTTCGAATGACATAAAAAAGTATTTTAAAACAATTATCTGAGTGCTCCATAAGGTGTTCCATACACGACAGAGCTTTAACGTGAAAACTTTCAGCATTGCGGCGACTAGAGTTACGTCTAGCGTGAAATTCAACGAAACTTGACTCGACTTTACCGATGAAAACTTTGTATGTCCCGTCCGATGTCCCGTCATATATTTAAGTACACTGAACACACTTTGCAATAGAATTGATGTTCGTATACTAAAGTAAAGTTTTCATGTGTTAATTTGAAAACTGCAATAAGAACGAGTAATTATCAAAAGTATCAAGACATTATTACTTTAGTACGGCTGATGGGTATTTTCTAGAGATCACTTGACTAGTTGAAAATCTGTCGCCAAGCACCTATTAGTGCATTCTGGCAGTTAAACATAAAAGCTGTCCCCTCTCTAGGCTAAGCGTGTTAACAACATCTTCGGTTACAATAGGTATATCTGTTAGCGAAGCATAGTTGATTTTAGGGTCTAGGTAGTTCATAGGTTCGTTCTTAATGTTTATATAGTAAATACGTAGATAGCGATAGGATATAGTAAATAATAATAATTAAGGAATATAATGATAATTTTACGTATAATTTGATAAAGTTTTAAGTATTTGCTGCATAACGTTATATGTGTGTGTTTTGTGTTATTTTTATGTTAAATATGACTATGTGAATTTATGTAATGAAGAACATAACTTATATAATGTTCTCTGTGTTACAATCTTTAATGTCGATTATTCATGTTATTTATTGTTCCTCACAGTTAATTTATGTTTGTAGGGATAGATTTTAACGTTACAATTCGATTGTAGTAAGTTTTATATCATTCTAATGAGAATTAGATAGGATTTTAGCCAAAAATCTTGTATAGTGTATATAAGAGTTAGACAGAGACGGCGAGAGTTGCCCCACCGTATGTCGCGCGCACACGCTCTTTTAGACATAGCGCCGGATCGGATCAGAGTGTCAATCGCAGTCGATCGCACAACAGGAACAAGAAGCCTCCTCAAGAAACCTCAAAAAGACTGAAGATACTAGCGTCGCAGACTTCCGAAGCACTGGATCTTAGTGTATAAGAAAATATTGTAAGAAGACTTTTGAAGAGTTTATCAGCTGATTTAGTGAACATGTTGTAATTTCGTCCTGCCAGCACCCAGTCCACCCAACCGCGCGTCGTCAACTCCTCCCGCAGCGCCACGCTCCCGCGTCGCTATCTATGTGGACCGTATAACGTTTCCCCTATACTCACGCCTAGTAGGTTAAGGCGTAAGCAGGAACGGTTGTGTGCAGGGAATAAGCGCACTCCAGTTTGCAACTGTACGGTTGCGCCGCGTTATCGTTGTACGAGGTTCGCGTCCGTCCCCTGCCCGTTTCGTTGTCGGCGAGCGCCACGTCCCGCGCTTTCGCGTTTGTTTTAATATCGACAAAAAATGTTTACACAGTAGCTGGGCAAAATTATTGCACAGTACCTGATGAAAAGTACCGTGCAGTCCAGAAACAACGAAACCGTCAGTGTCAAAATTCCATCGGAGTCGTCGCCTTCATGCCAGCCTACAGAAATACCGTTTAACGCCTCTTTTGAAAGACTCGATATCGTAGGAAGGAGGAAACACGTTGGCTGGGAGATAATTTTTCAACTTCACAGTACGGCAAACATAAAAATTTGCAAACTTTTTTACTTTTATCAACATATGAAAATACTCTATTTCTTTCTTTAAAAAATGCCAACCTATTTCTGTTTTATCTAGCGAGGTGCCCAAGTTACGACATCTAAACGAGGAGATTTCTGCCAGCTTTGTTGTATAATAGCTCTTTATGGACATAAAACGATCAGAATCCGACGTGATCGATTGGGCAAATAAAGCCGAGATTACAACGGTATGCGCGCGTCATCACTGCCGCGAGGTGAACAGAGAACATAGCCTAATTAATACTTAGCACAAAAGAACTGTTTGTACCACATTTTAAAATACATTTTTCATATCCTATATATTAATAAAACGAAAATTTTAATACCTCAAATGTCATCATCAAATTCTCTGTAAAATTCAAAGAAATTAACTAATCAATGTTAATTATAAAAATGTGGAGTATAGGTATGCGCGCTTGGCCTCGATTTCAACTGATGGTAAGTAAAGATGAAGATCGCGCTTACCTATCAAATGCCTGTTCACTCGTCGCTTGATGACTCTTACGTTTATATGTGGGCGGGAATACAGACGTCGGGAGTGACCTCCACTCCTTAGCCGTTTGCATAATGAATGACGAAGCGAAATGCTTCGTGCAAATTGGGAGAATGTTTATTACATAAGCACACTAACGGCGTCTGAGTTGCCCTGCGATGGAATAGGTTGGGCGGAATTAAGTCATGTAATTCCTGTGCACAGTTACACACTCTCTAAAGTGTAACGTGTAAAACACTGAGATGTAAGCGTCGATGCTCTAGACTGCGCATTTTTGCTTTCATTAATGCTTCATCGCCAACAAGTCGAGGAGCTCGACGCTCAATTGAGTGAATAGCAGCTAACTCTTTGGCTGATCCATCCCAAAGTTGACGGCAGTATTACACACACTTATGGTCCACAATGTGGCGAATTCTGTCCCTTGAGCGTTGAACAATTGCGCATCGGTTACATTGCGATTATCGACCTTTTTTTTCCAAACTTTTCAGGTCACGTCTCACAATATAATTTAATTTGATCCACTGGTCGTTTGGCTTACCTCAATAAGCATTATTGCATCGATTTTAATACATTTGCATCTCATTCCTAGCTGTTAGTTGTTAGTCATACTAATATTTACCTCTAAACTAGACAGGTTACGTAAAATTACTAGTAGATTAAAATTGTGATTACGAGTGAACCGGAATAAGTAAATCTGTCTTGTTTTTGTCACAGAAAAAATAATATACGAGATCCAAACAAAAAATAAAATAAACATTAGATTATATATTATATATTCTTCAAGGGCTTCTTGGCGCAAACAACATGCGATAAAGGGAAGAAATCTGCAAAATGACCACAGAGTAGTGTAAAACAACAGACACTTAAGTATAACCACAGTGTAGTGAACATCTGAATAGTGAGTTTATTCCACTTTTTTGCGTACGAATATATTATTTACGTGTAAACAAACGTCATTTTATTAGTTACCCACTAGTATAACATTATAACATGTAATGACAATAAAACATAATATATAACCATAACCATAACTCTGACCATAGCTTCTAACAATTAAAGAATTTTCAGACACGGATCAGTAGTTCGATAGATAAACCCCCAAAACTGTACCTCCTTTATTAAATGTAGATTATAAATAATTAAGCATTTGACGACGGCATTTGTAGATCAATATCGGATTTATTCAATATTTTTTATAATATACACGTGAAAGAGCTTAGTCTTAAATTCGGACGGAATTTTATTCTCGCAAACAAAATTCATACCTGTTGCTTTGGAAACGAAAACTCTCTCATGCCTCATTACACGAACGAATAACTCCCGATCGTCCCCGCTGTTCCGATTCTGAACCGAGATAACTTCTTCTTACGTACGTATGCTCAGTCCTTGTTGTTTTATACCAGCGTCGCCCCGCGGCTCCGCACTGGTTTATTACGCAGTAATCATTTTCGTGTCGTAATTTAATTTTTACTTATATTCCGTTGCCGTTACACGTGGCTCGCACTCTTGCATCAGTCGCTTAAAAGGTACCGTTAAAAGTGTAATGCTATTTTGTTTCTTTATTATTTTGTTACTAATTCTACATGGTTAAGGAGTGTTAAGCTCTGGAAATTAAATAACAAATATAAACTACAAAAACAATTAAGATCACAATCTGGATCAATTGAATTATTGAATGCCTGACGCCAAACAACAAGATTAATTCTTCTTCTTTGCGTGTTGCTGCAGTAAAAATGTTGGAATCAGGTACGTAAATGTATATTTTTATTCGAAATTAAAAAAGAAACTAATAAATTACGTCAATAAATCAACGGCGTTCGATCAATTCGATAAATTTTCGATTCGCACGATAAATACGATAATTTTCAATTTCTTATTTTTATTATATTGGTCTACTCTAGTTTTAAGTAACACAGAAAGAAATGCTGCACGTAGTAAAAAACAAAAACGAAAATTCACAAAAATCATTATATAGAGGAAATTATTTAGGGTTTTATCGTGCAATTTCTTTTTATAACGTTTAACGGATTTTTTTTTTAAATGACAATGATGGTTGAAATATAATTTTTTGGTTATGTCATAATTTGTACGACGTAACAATTTACGTTCTGTGGATATGTCATGCAAACTTTCTTATAATGAATATAGTGCTGATTTTATTTTTTGTTAATTGTTATTCAGTGTTAATTGTTATGTCATTATTTGTTGCCAGTTGTTGTTATTTAATATTAATTTTTTAATTCAAAATGGCTACGGTGTTGAAACTTGGGCATACATCATTCATTTATCGGATGAAAGCGAGTATGAGGATGACTACGAAATGTATGAAGTTAGAGAAATTCATGATTAAAAATTACGATTAATATGTATAATATTAAGTATCTACGTTTAAGAATAAAAAATATAAAAAGTATTTGTTTATTTATTTATCTGCCGACTGTACGCTACCACAAACGCAAACACGTCTCCAAGCTGATTTGTCTGTACATTGTTAGCTGTAAATATTTGGCTTTATCAAGTTATCATTTAAGCTAATTTGTTTTTACAGCCATCCATATTATTGTTCTTCGGAAATGTATGTTCTTTTTTTTAAATTCTGAGCAGTATTCGATCTCACGACTTTTACCTCTCGTTCGATTGTAGAACCAATTAGCTAACGTAATTTGATTTCCAGGCACAATATTGACTAACTATTACTACGAATGCAGTAATTTTATGAAGTCAAATATTTATTATTATTTAAGTAACTTTCAATAACAATCGGTTTCGCGGTTTCACGTCTATCAAGCGTCTTACGGCAGTATTTTTTTATTTCAATTATATTACGTCACGTTCCAGACACCGTTTGATGAGAGAAGAGAAAAACGTCAGCTTTCAATGTGAAATTACATTTGTGTGCGTTTAGTAACAAAATGTATATACAAATCGAAATAATATCAAGCAACTCACCACAGTGATTGGGTAGGCAGGGTTTATGATGGTGTAGAGAAGTATGTGGTTGGGTCGCGCCGGAGGCTCGCGTTTGCGCCTTGGTTCGCCGGCCATGTAATTATTACCGTTGCTCTGTAGACAAAAGAAAATAAACATTAAAATTATATAAAAACAACATCAATCCTATAAATATGTAATATATAAAATTCATATTTGGTTTCAACTTCGGATTTACTGTATTCTGGTAGAAGAATAAAAAAAAGTTATATTAACCGTTTGGCTCCCAACTTCACACTAAATGTGCGTAAAATTTGCATTAATGCCATCCAAGGGAGTTAAGTTGTATTAAGTAATCGAAATCATTGAAATTAATCCATACCAAAGAAGTATCTTGTGGCGTGTTAAGTACAGAGGAAAATTGAGAGGTGCTCGAGCATCGTGTGACAAAAGAGCGTCAGGATGAAGTTAGGCATTTATGATAATAATTTAAATTTATTTTAATGTCTTTTAAAATAAAAATTAACTAACGTCCTATAAACATTATTTTAATCAAGTTGAAGCATTACAAAAAATAATTATTTTATTTAGACACCGTTCAATTATTTTAACACATTAATTGTGATGTTGGAACGCAGGATAAAAATTTTACAGTTCTTTTGTTTTGTTACGACAAATAAGGTACCTATAACTTATTACGTGCCTACATAATTAACCACATTTTTTTTAAATATAAAATAATATTGTATTATCTTTGTCCAAGGAAAACGTAGAACGTTTGCTAGCTAGAGACAGGATCCGGTATATGTTTGTAGACGCCTTCCAACAAAGACTACGCGCATTCTCTAGGGTTGAGGTTATTATCCATTATGTTACCGTTTACGACATGAAGCCACTATTTCCTCGGTTGACCCCTATGTCTCGAGCGTGAAACAACGAATACGCTGGATAATACAAATTTACGAGATTTCACTACTACGACTAGCAAATAAAAATAACAGGATAATATAAAAAATAAAACATAAATCTTTTTTAGATTTATTTAGGAGCTTTAAGAACTATTCTATCTCGTGTATCCGTGAAATAGTTTGATTCTTTTATAACGATTAGATATACGTATTCATATTTTTCCTACTATAAACCTGAACTTGCTATGAAGAGAATCATACTAGGGTTTCTGAATTATTTGTCTTTAATGATAAACATCGCAATAAAAAATATACACCTATAAAAATATCATCTTATGTGACGATGTGATTCATCAAATCTCATCATACAATACAAACCTATGGCATAAAGTTATCCTATTAGTAGAACATGAAAAGTTTTTTATTACTTTAGACATGTGATTTGTAAATGAAAATATATTTAGAAATATTTCTTCTTCTTTTTATTTAATGGCAATTGTGTTCATCCACAATTCTGCCAACGTCACGTCATTACAATATTATTCTAATTATCATTATAATCTTCAAACATAGCTTCAACAAAATGGCGAGTCCCTTGTTAATAAACAGTTCAGGAAGATTTTTGATCTCCTAAAATGTATATTTCTAGTTAGGTATTATTTTCAATCTACACAATAACAAAAATACTTCACGTAAAATGCCGCCAACATTGCATAATATAGGACAAATAAAATAATATGTTTATGAATTAAAACCATAACGTATCAAGATTCCACTAAAAACTCCATTTGTAATACACAATACTTCATAATCTTTTTCCTATAAAATATTTGAAAAAAAAAACAGCCAGCTATTAACGTAAAAAGTGGGTATGACATAAGAACGCGAAGTGAAAACGTACGTAACACCGAAAGGATATTACAAAATTGAAAATACAAAGTTCAAAACTAAACAATTTCCTAACGTACTGGCACAGGTCGGAATTAGAGTATCGTCAGGCGATATATCAAACGCAAAGACGTTTGCAGCAACTAAACGTCGCCGCATATAAAGTCTATAAATCATTAATGCGTTTCGCGTTCACTCGCGCCATGTGAAGTGACGTGGCGTCGGTGAAGTGTTACCAGCGCCGAGTGACGTTTACAGTAATGGCGGACGTGTAATTAGCTGAAGTGATTTAAAACATTTTCTGGTATCGTCGTCCGTACTTCTATGTTTACAGGACACATTTGTGCTTCACTTCGTGGTTTAAATAAGTGCCACTAAGTATTTTACAACACGAACGCTATTGGGTTCATTCTATCATTTCTATGCTTAAAAAATAATTATTATTTAAGAAAGAAAGAAAATACTTTTATTACTTGTACAATACTAAAAAATAATTAACAAAAGAAGGAATAATCAATAAAAATATAGTTTGTATATCAGCTAATATTGCTCAACAACGGCCCCTCATTCACTTACATGCTACAAGTATGGCTTTGCAGTGCTGCAGTGCTGATTTTTAAAACGGACATCCACTCTGTGACTGTGATAAACAAAGAAGAAATAATACAACGAAAAGAAAATCAACACTAAATTGAATCAACGTTTAATTCAGAGCTATTCTTAATCGATTCGAAAACAAATCTATAAAACGAACGATCAGCAAAATCGATCAGGATGCACGTTTGTTGTATTTTACTCTTATATCCCGTTTCCCGCTAAGGCCCTAAAGTTAGTAAAACAGTTTCATGCGTGACATCATCACAAACTCGTGGAAGCTCATCGGCCAGTCTGACAGGCTGGAAAATATTAAGGTATGTGTTGTTAACTGAATCTGAATTACAAAAAAAGTATCGTAAGGGCAGTCCTGGGTCTCCCCAGAATTGCAGAAAACAACCAATGCTTTTTTCCGGTGCATAGTATGCTGCAACGTGAGTTGTCACATCCAATAAGGAGCGTGTAATATCGCTGAAGGAAAAGATGAGGATATTGGTAAGACATTTTCTAGTGTTTCGTCTGTTGCTGCATTCAAAGAATTTTTTTGCCGAACAGACATTTTCTAGTGTTTCGTCTGTTGCTGCATTCAAAGAATTTTTTTGCCGAACAACTATCGGCATATACTGGTTGATATCGAACGAGACAAGAGAAAAGATAACCACTGTGACAGAACTATCACCATGTGCATGGTAGTCAGGACCCGACTGATCCGGTGCAACTGTGGCGAGTGTTACACATCACGTCGTCGTTCACCCAACGACGTATTCAAAACATCAATTAGCCTCAATCAAGTACATTGTAAAATCAAACAATCTAATTAAACGAGACACCCAAAATGGAATTAATTGTGACAAAGTCAGTATATAATGCTGAACAAACGTAATAAGACGACGCCGTATGAATATTCATCGGCATGACTCTGAGACAACGCTCGTGATGAGGCGTGCTCCAAGCCATGAGACATCAGCAACTAGCGGAACGAGAGCGAGAGTGGAACTGTAATTTCATGCTGTCATGCATTTTAAATTCCGACTTACGAAACGTAGCATTTACCCATCTGCACTAGTTATTTGTTTGAACGCGCTAATCTCTGGAATTATCAGTAAACATTGGAAACAATATATATTATATTACAGACAATTTAGTCATGATGGTTATATTCTATATAACTTTACGCTATCAAGACTAAGGAGCAGTGCACAAACTATGAACGTCGAGCAATCTTGCAAGCTGAAGTGAGAAGAACAAGGATTGCGTGAGGCAGCGGGCAGCGCGGTGGAGAGTTGATCGTGAGAGAGTTAATCTAAAAACTCTTTCACTAATAAAAAGCTACGTTCTCTTAGAGCGATATAGTCTCTTTTTATGGACTTTTATATTGTTACGTGAACAATGTTGCGAGCGATTGCTAGTTTACCAAATATAATAAAACTTGATAAGAAAATTTTCTAAATAGGTATATAATTAAATCAAGATTATTCGAAAAATACGAGTAACTTACATTGTTATTTTTTCAATTCATATGAATTTCACTGATCGCTACCGCTTATAAATAAGTCACACAAGAAACCAACACCGCGATAGAATCGGTAAGCAAACGGATAATATGACTCTTCTCCGATATAATTCATTTAAAGTCCTAATTTTGTTCACCTCGTGTACGGAATTCCAATTAGAAAACCTAAACATTTCGATTCAAACAATGGTCGTAAGCGTTATGACATTTTACTGTCTACCTAACTTATAGTCTATATTTTTATCAAATTATAATACCATAAGTATCACTAAAACGTTGCCAACCTTGAAACCCCTTACCCCAAAGATCTCTGGGCTACTCACAAGAGGAACTCAACACTAGGTTATTGGCTGCGATCTTCTGTAGGATGGAGGTATTCCACCAGTCAGACTAACCTAAGTAAAGAGAAATCTCTATAGGTTATCTTTAAGTTTTAATCGATTGTATTTTTTTAAGTAGCACTACATATTTACGACTCTGGACCTGTTGGTAAACACAATATACTCCATAAACAACGACGATCAACGAGTGATCTGTGATCAATCGATGGTCGCTGCTGTGTTTTTTAATACACAACTATGGACGTTTTTAACACTAAAGGTATCACTAGTGCGTTATCGACCTTGAATATCTTTCCCCAAGAAGCTCTGGAAACCCTGCTCACCGCAGGAATTCAACACTAGGGAATTTGGCTGCAGTCTTATGTAGGATGGAGGTATTCCATCAGTCAGACTACCCCGAGAAGGGAGAAATCTCCAAAGAAATGAATTTGTGAATTACCTCTCTGCCGATGTATATCATGCGGGTTGTTAAATATCTATTACACAAACTCGACACCAGTGACTCCCTTTTGGCTTGTCATGTATCATGATCATCCAGTGTACATCCAGCAGCCGAGAGCCTTCCAAGAGAGGTAGGGCACAGATAAATTTCTTTGGAGATTTCTCTCTACTTGGAGCAGCCAGACTGGTGGAACACCTCCAACCTACAGAAGATAGCAGTCCAATAACCTTGTATTGTATTCCTACGGTGAGTAGGCTTTCCAGAGCTCCTTGGGGAAGGGGGTTCAAGGTAAATAACGCATTAGTGATGCCTCTAGTGTTAAAAACGTCCATGGTTTGCGGTACCCGTTTACGAACTGGTAAATCGTACGTTTTTTTAACAAATCAATTGTGTAAAATACAGTCGTTTAAAAGATACACAAAAATCTATCCTACTTAAAAAAATATAGTCGATTAAAAAATACACAAAAATCGAATACAATCGACTAAAACTTACACATAAATCAATGCTACTTAAAAAAATACAGTTGATTAAAATATACACACAGTTCGATGCTTCTTAAAAAAAAAGCAGTCGATTAAAGCTTACACATAAATCGATTCCGGATCAACGAGTTCCGATACAAGTTTAGCATTTTCTATTTTTAAAACAGAATCGTATAAGAAGAATAATTGCCACTGAAACTACTCGATCCGAGTTACCAGGACTTGCTCTCTAACAAGACTACTTTAAGCGAGGTCTTTATTTAAATTTCGCGCCCGACTGAAGCTTTACGGCGAGCAATCCAACACGTGCATACAATACTCAACTTTATTCCTAAAGCTATACTCCTATTTTCTATATGAACATGTTATATGCCTTCCGACTATTTCACAGTAGAGACGATTTTCAACTTTATTTTTTGATAGTTAAAAACGACAATCACGATTAAACAGAATGTAACTCGTTGGAGAGGGATCATGGATGTACGTGCGGTTACAGTTTTATTTTAATATATGTTTAACTCACATTAAATAAGATGCAAATGAAAAAGTTTCAATAGTTTAAGACACTAAAAACACGCTAAGAATTATACAACTTTTTAGTCTTAGAATAACATCTCGTTACCAAGCTCAATCATTTTTGACTTGTCAAAACGAATCATATGAGCCTAAACTGGAGGGGTTCGCTAGTAACCACTGAAGAGATCCACTATCCATCTCCTGGCTCCATCACCAGACCCTCGTTACAAAGCCCAATCAATTGGACTTGTCAAAACAAATCATATGAGACCAAACTCGAGTGGCTTACTAGTAGCCACTGATGTGTTCCACTATCCACCTCCTGACTCCATCATGAGTTCAGCTCCAAGATACCAAATTATAGTGTTATCATCCAAACTACATATACATACGAAGTTTAATTTCGATACGACAATTAGAAGTAGATTAAAATTGACTTCAAAGATTTTATTACATTGTTAGTTAGTTACAGGTGAAGCTAATGTAAGCGTGTTAAAATTGTTGTATAATACTTATTTAATCCCTTAAGAAATATACTTCTTAGACGTAATAAAACAAAAATAACATCATAAATAACGTCGCCCGTGACAACAACATAATAATAATGTAAATTATTTTTTGACTTACTTTATAGACATCACTATCATTCATGTAATGATCCACCTTATAATAAACCTCTTGACAGTAACACCTGCATGATATGGTCAGACAACCGGACAAATCGGAACCTTATTATTTAACCTGACATTATAACATTAAAAACTTTTATTGGTCTTACTAAGTCTAAAACATGGAAAAAATTAAATTTGTGCTTATTTCTAGTATTATAACTATTCTAGTCATTTATTATTAATTATCATTTATTAATATATTAAAAGATGGGATCCAGTTGAACCCAAAGTTGCTAGATCTACAAGTACAGCAGCCGAAATAAATTGATAAGACGCTTGACGATAAATTTTTGCTTGAAGAAGTTTATAGACAGTTCAGTATTAGAAAAATCCTTACCACCAAGCCATGTTTGTATCAGAAAATTTTCCTTCAACAAAAGTTTATACTTTAAACAATCCCTCGTCCTTTGCGTTCTTGGCGAACTACGTCTTACCCTACATTAATTTTAATACGTTGTGATAAACAAAAGTACCGTCACAATACAATGTAATTTGTAATTATTCATCATTTCATAATATCCATTATTCATTTGTTTATTAAAATAAGCAGTGATATATGCAACCAGTTAACTAATGGATAAAGTTTACTGTATTTAATTAGGGCAAGCTGAAATGTCGAAAACCAATAATTATACAATCCATTCCATCGCACGCGACCACAAGCGTGACCTAACGAAACTTATAGTATTTGTTCGGTACATACTTACCCATACATATATATGTGTACTTTTAGAAACAAGATTATATTACAAATTTATTCAAATATTCAACGTGCTTGAATCCAGCGAGTTTTATTATGATTGCGATTTATTTGAATTGAAGTTTATGATTTTGAATAACTTTAATTTTACTATGTTTGAATTAGTATTAAATGGAAAATTAGCTATTTTAATATAATCGTATCGAAGAATATACCGCTATTTTACAGGCGAGAAACGCTAATGTACCTTGGACGGGTATTGTCATCGTGACACATATATTTTTGGCGAACAATCTTTAAAGCCTCGCAACGCCAAGAATACAAAATGTTACACATAAGAGGGACTTCCACTCAAACGACCTTTTTTATGTGTGATTATAACAATCCAAAAAAGTTGTAAGTTATATACGGGTGAAATCGTGAGCTCGTGCGGATATATGGCAAGCATATGAATTATGTGATTTATGATTGATTGATATGAAATCATATTCGTACCATATATACCAGAAAACAAATTATTTTTCAAGTCATATGAAAAATAGCAGTGATGCATGTAATGTGTCATACCTAACGAAGTATGAAATAAAAATGCTATCTCTGCGATACACATGAGAGTTGCACTAACAGTTAGGAATGATAATATACATAGAATAGATAGCCTGGAGGAAGACAGTGTTAACAG
The DNA here is from genome assembly GCA_947532125.1 of Saturnia pavonia. NCBI lineage: Eukaryota > Metazoa > Arthropoda > Insecta > Lepidoptera > Saturniidae > Saturnia > Saturnia pavonia. Next base: position 20,365,988 of record OX383895.1, on the reverse strand, counting down.
CATAATGTTTAAACATGTCCATTGGTTTGGTCTTACTTATACTTTATAGGTTTCGCGTTTAACCACAATTTTACCTTTAATGCTTAATTCTTTTTGCATACCCTGGTAGGTAAATAGTTGTGCTAAATACATTCCCACAACGTCGAGTGGAATAGCATCGATGAAAACTTTACGATTGATATGGCCAAAATAAGTTCAATACAACGCAACGCAGAATCTCTGTTAATAGAATGCGGAATCTTCATCAATATTGTTTGAAGAAACGACAGAAGAAACGTGGCAACGCATAGTATTTTAAGCTTTTTTGTGACAGGATTGCAGAATATTTTGACGATATACTTCTATAGTAGAGGGTAGAGCGTATTACGTGACGACAGTGATTTTTAAAAAATAATCAGTAAAATGAATTTACATTATCATTGATGGCTAACCTTAACATGATGTTGGCACGCGGAAAAAAAAATTTTGAGTTATTTTTGTTTGATTACAACAAAAAGTATAGCTTGTTACGGGCGTACAAATTACACTCGATTTTTTTATTATAGCAGGCACTATGCCTAATGGTAAGCACAATATAATACAAAAACAGTGGCGACCAAAAAGAGATTATCGGTCGTCGCCATGCCGACCTGCAAGCTTCTTTGCAGTAGAATATACACTGCCTGACCCCGTAACACGACGAACCAAAATTTTTTGCTCTTTGCATGGTGGTTGCGACTCAGTCGACTACAGAATCTGTCATCCCGCTTGATTACAGGTTATTCACCGGCTGATTCCGGAGCGCGGCACGTCTAAGCGTGCTAATATGAGGGGTGTTACATCTGTAAGCAGTATAATATCGCAGGCTTCGTATCGAGAAACACCGTAACATCTTTACACTACTATTCCTTGTACGATACTGTTCCCTCGTATCATTTAATAATTCCTTATATTGCAATTACTGTTTGTCAAAAATATGCATAGATAGCGTGCAGAAACAACTTACGCTTTATAATTCAGACTCCGGTTACACTGACTGATAACGGAAGTCGCTAGTATTTCTGTATCAATCCAACATACATAATGTATGGTGGTTGCAATTGTCCCCAATTGTCGTGCTCTACCACCCGTTCGATGGAAAGTCTTCGCACACGTACCAGGACAAATAATAAAATAATTTTCCATTAGGCTTTTTATCCACACTCTAATATACTTATCCTTGTCGAGGTCAAAACTAATTAAACTATTTCTTAAAATCTACAGTTTTTTGTTTGTTTATTTAAACACACTAATCTCTGAAAGTACCAGTCGAAATCGAAACATTCTTTTTGTACTTGATAGCCCCAGATTCACGAAGAATAGCATTAGGCTACTACACCTCTCAGCTAGCTTTAAATATTGAGTTTTGTTAAGTAAGTCGGAATAAACAGCGCACCCTAACTGCTTTGTCTGCGTAATGGTTAGTTAGTTATATGTAAATACAATTTTCTACAAAAATAATGCTCCTTAGTACATCTAAAAAACGTCCGCGATGCCATATGCGCCTATCTCTTATACATATAAGCCACAATAAGGTATTTTGTGACAACGTTTTATTGAAAATTGATTTATGACCATTATTATTAGGCATGGCATATTAATCCTTATGTACGAAAGTCCCTAATCATCAAAACAATTTTATGTAGATAAACTTTGCCCTTTATAGCATGTTATTTGGACGAATAGTTTAGGAGATAATGTATGTATTGTAATTTGTGTAATATGTTAAAATAATTCAATACTCGGCTCGGATCTATGACTATAGGTGTAGTGGCGCGAACGAGCCGTGTGGATTGTGACGCATAATCCTGGCCGCCTGATAAAAATATTGTCTATACTGATGTAAGTATTATAAATAATCAATCAGTGATTTCTTTTCAATTATACGCAGCTGTTACCGTGGGGCACAGCTAGTACAATATATTTTCAATTGCTGTGATACGAGATCGTCAAGTGAAAACAAATTCCCAAGATGTTGGATAACAAATGATAAAATTTAATCCACTTTAAAGAAATAATTTGATAATACAAACAATTCACTCGAGAACACTCCGAAGCAGTATAAGGGGGTTATAGAGGGAGGAGGAGGATGAGAAACGCGATCTCGTTAACTCTACGACGTTTGTTTATTTTCTTAACAAATACGTAAATAGTATATAATGTTTCGTTTTCTGATAAAGATTTTTCTGGTTAAAATAGTTGATAAATAAGGGCTGATTGGGTCGTTACATTCCCACACGTACTCATTATTATTATTTTTTCGAACTGACTATGTTGTTAGCCATAAGAGCCCTGACGCCTCAAACGGCTTTTACAGCTTCACTCGGGCTTGGGGCGAGCGCTTAAGGCGCTCAGCCACGAAAGCAATGCAATAAGTTTCGAGGGTGCCAAAGTGGCCGAAACTCGGCTTGGACTGTTGCAGTGATTGCAAATAAGTCGCGATCTTACTAATTTCCTATCCGTAATTCAAACTAAACTATACATATATACCTGTCTCTCTCCTCTTGGAGGAGGGACCACACGATCTCGGCCAATGGAGCAAAGTTGTACTGAATTTTAAAACGAGTAATATTTGCAGTATTTTTTTTTAAATAAACTAACCTTAACTATTCCTTACTGAGAAAATGATGTCTGAAATGCACCTTACAACACTTCACTATGAATATAGCATCGTCTGGATCATTTGATGTTAATAATATAAATAAATCAGCTATTTCAGGGATAAAACCACATTGGACTAAATTTAGTCAATTTCTTACTACATATATATTTTCCATAATAGAAAAAATATATATCAATTTTATCAAAAATATAAGATAAAAGATAAGATCGTTCTTCAACTTTGATGATACACTGATTTAAAAAGTATACACAATTTACACTTGTGATTCCCCCTGAACACCCAAAGTAGTAAATGTAAACGAGTCTTAAAAAACTCATAAAGATTATTAAAAACTTAATTAAGTTGATTAAGAACAAACCTACTTTGTGTACATTGTGTCTTTTTACAGCGTTCGTAATGTATGGGCCAAAACATAAATCCCCCGGAGGATTACCTTATCAACACCTTTTACCCTCCTACCTATGCAGAAATGTGCAGTCTAATGGGTTGTGGTTTACATTATTTTAAAAATGTTAGAAAATACAATCAAACCTAGTATCACACAATCGATTTGTTAGTCATGTATGTAATAAGTCTGTAAAGTTGAGTCTGGGTTTTGTGATAAGCCAAAACAATTTATAATTACTTTCAGTGCATAATGCTGGTAACTTGGTAAATGGGGCGTTACACACCTTTATGACAGCCAGCAAATCTCTAGGAAAGCTCGTCTGGCTATGCATAGAGCAGTGTTAATTCCAACACTCATGTACGGAAGTTAAAGCTGGGTGTGGCAGAAAAACATGTAAGTAGAATAAATGCAAGATTAGTTTGAATGCGAACGTTGGAAGAGGAAGACCTAGACGAACCTTTCACGATCAAATCTGTGATGTTCTTCTGACCCAATAATAGGAATCAAAACTACAGAGTTTGAACAGTAGATAATGTGAAGAAATAGAAGTCTTATATATGTTTGTTTGAAAACGATAAAAAATACACATGTAAAATTAAAGAAAATTAATATAAACTATTAGTAGTACAAATAAGTTTCCGCCGTTTTATTGTAGATGGCGCGGCACGGAGTTTCGGTTAGCTTTCGCAGATGATAACCGGCTTAAAAAATAGTTTGGACATTCAAGAACAACATAACCTATTAATATCATTGATTTTATATTGGTAAAATATAATTTTTATTAGTTGAAAATGTCAAAATTTGAGCACAGTAAGCGTCATTTGCGGGAAATATTAGTTTACTTCTTTAATTTAAAGAAATCTGCTGCTGAGGCGCATCAATTGCTCGTAGAAGCATATGGTGAGGGTGCTTTGAGTGAGAGACCGTGTCGAGAGTGGTTTCAAAAGTTTAAAAACGGTGATTTCGACGTAGAAGACAAAGATCGCAGTGGAAGGCCAAAAATTTACGAGGATGCAGAATTGGAGGAATTATTGGAGGAAGATTCATCTCAAACACAAAAAGAACTTGCTCTAACATTAGAAGTCACTCAGCAAGCAGTCTCACATCGTTTAAAATCATTAGGAATGATTCATAAACAAGGAAATTGGGTTCCGTACGAATTAAAGCCGAGAGATATTGAACGCCGATTATGCTTAAGTGAAATGCTGCTAGCTAGACATAAATAAAAGGGTTTTTTACATCGTATCGTAACTGGTGATGAGAAGTGGATACATTATGACAATCCAAAAAGAAGAAAATCATGGGGATTACCTGGCCACGCGTCAACATCAACAGCAAAACCGAATATTCACGGAAAAAAACTTATGCTGTGTATTTGGTGGGATCAGCTAGGTGTAGTGTATTATGAGTTGCTTAATCCGAGCGAAACAATTACTGGAGCCCTCTATCGTACACAATTGATGAGATTGAGCCGAGCTCTGAAGGAAAAACGCCCTCAATACTATTCTAGACACGAAAAAACTATTCTTCTGCATGACAATGCTCGTCCACATGTTGCGGCTCCCGTGAAAAAGTACTTGGAAACACTTGATTGGGAAGTGTTACCCCACCCACCGTACTCACCAGACATTGCACCGTCCGATTATCACCTGTTCCGGTCCATGGCACATGCTCTGACGGCGCAGCGGTTCACATCTTATGAGGATACCAAAAATTGGGTTGATTCGTGGAAAGCCTCAAAAGACAAGGAGTTCTTCAGACGTGGGATTCGAATGCTGCCTGAGAGATGGGAAAAAGTGGTTGCAAGTGATGGCAATATTTTAAATAAATTTATATTACCGTTCTTCTATAATAAATATTTAATTTGTGTAAAAAACGGCGGAAACTTATTTGTACTCCTGTATACTTATAGTCTATACGTTTAGCAGCCGCACCTATTAACACTATTAAACACACTAAATTGCCCATTAATAACACAACAATGAACATTTCAACATAGACTCGAAACACAATTACTATTGAATTAAAACATTTTACTAAACTTTATATGGGATCTCCCTGAGTCCGAACTAAAACTCATGATATTCGTCACTCAGGTATTTATTATTTCTATGGGTCCCCGATGCGCTCAAAGCGCAGTTCCATTTGAAACGTAATCCGATTCCAGACCAGAATCTAAACCATCCAAACCCTCCTTTTTTAATATATTTCCTTATTTATTTCTCTCTCTTATTTTTATTTTCCATTCTCCTGGTTACCGTGTCTTCTTCCTTCTTTCCAATTCCTATAATCGAAAACGTTATTGTTCTTTATGATTGTAAAACTTCAACATGAAGGTTCAAATATAAACATGAAGGTTTATGTATTTCTTTTTAATAATTCTAATATTATTATTATGTTTCCTTTATTCAATACAATATAATAATATTCAATATTTATTTTATGTATATTGAGGAATATTTAGAATGTTATGGAGTTAGTTGTATTATTTTGTTTTATCCTTTATAAAGGTACCTAAAATGGATCTGTTACACCGGCCGGTGTGATTCCTCTATCCTAAGATATCGGGTCCTTCCAACGAGGCTTGAAGATGCATGGCTTCCAATGGAATTTATCAGCATATGTCGGCATTCTTTCTGGACCGCATAGCACTTTCTATCAGGTACTGTGCATTTTGCAAAAAGAAACATTACACCCCTCCCCCATGTAATAGCTTCGTTCATTAGAAAAGAACAAATCCAATTATTTGACGCACCCAATTGAGATTCACAATGGCTATTCTCAAAGCTATGATTATTATTCGTTCAGGAAATTTTCAAAGTTGTTGAGTGAGACACTTCGCTAAAGAGTAGTCTTAATTATCGCGCCAGTCAACAACACATTGAAGATTTTAAGCAACCCCGAAGTATACTATAAGTAGTTGATTTAGAGTCTAAATTTTAGTATTACGAGAACACTTGTTATTGTTGTCCAGGTTTTCCTCCACTTTTTTTTACATATATATATTAAATCCTCGCATTTAACAAAAGCTCTGAAGCCAATAAAATTAATTATTCGAAGGTTAAAAATATTCAGTGAGAATACTTTCCGTGCTGACACATTCACACGGGTTGTATAGAACCTGCAGCGAATCCAGTACGCAAATACCTTTCAACTTATTTTAATTAACGCTACATTGTACTTCACGAAGAGCGTGGTCAGGTTTTTAATTAAACATGTTAGATGATGTGGAAATTGTTGCATAATAGGGTAGAAAATAAATGTGTCAGCGAGATGAGTAAAATAAACGCGATAATAACTAGTGAACACTTTAACTCTGGCGATTACGTATTGAACTTTTGTAGATAATGGGCGTCCAGTGTAAGTAAGTATTTTATTATTTCCACCGGTAACATTTTACGTGATGCATTATTGTTTACCCCTTTGAACCGTAACCGTTTGCTTGAGTCTTTCTCTTCTCCCACATGGGTCTTGCGGCGAGTAAATAAGAAGGTATCAAGCTGCCTGGAAACTTTTTCAGGTATCACTCTACGAACGATATACACGTTTACATTCATCTCATGTATTCTGTTGAGTAGTTGGCACAAAAATCTCCATCATACCTGATAAAAGATAAAGAGAGAAAAAAGTTAAGAGAAGTAGGGCACAGAGATATTTCACTGGAGATTTCTCTCTACTTGGGGTAGCCCGATCGGTGCAATACCTCCACCCTACAGAAAATCGCAGCCAAATAACCTTGTGTTATGTTCTTGCTATGAAAAGGGTTTCCAGAGCTCCTCGGTTTAGAGGGGCAACGCGCTAGTGATACCTACGGTATTACAAGGGTCTATAGGCATTTTCCAATAGACAGGCCGTGTGCTTGTTTGCCACCTAAGTGGTATAACTATATATATATATATACTAGCAGTGCCACGCGACAGTATAGAAAAAAAAATTTCGGGCGACTAGGGTTATGCGTCACAACTCACACGGCTCGTTAGCGCCACTACACCTATAGTCATAGACCTCGAGCCGAGCCCAAACTATTCATCCAAATAACTTGCTATAAAGAGCAAAGTTTATCTACATAAAATTATCTTCATGATGAAGTAACTTTCGTTCGTAAGGATTAATATGTCATGCCTAATAATAATGCTTATTGTGGCTTAGCTATAAGAGATAGGCATATGGTATCGCGGCCTTTATTTATATGTACTAAAGAGCAATATTTTTGTAGAACATTGTATTCACGTATTACTAACCATCACACCAGAGCACGCGGATAAAGCAGTTAGGGTGCGCTATTAATTCCGACTTACTTAACAAAAAACAATACATATTTAGGGCTAGCTGAAAGGTGCAGCGTAATGCTAGATAGCTTATACTATTCCTCGCGAATACAAAACGATTTTTTCGATTCCGACTCGTAGTTTCAGAGATTAGCGTGTTTAAATAACCAAAAAAACTCTTCCGCTTTATTATAATAGTATATAGATTACCTATTGTGGATTATCGCCTACATTCTTTTGACTATGGAAATGGTGCAGGTACGGAAATCTCGTCTTATTAACGATTGTTTGAACGGAATAAGATTAAATTGTCTACATTAATAACATTATTATAGACGTTCACAAAGCCTCCGTTAAATACCATTATATTACAAGTGTGACGGTGAAGGAGAACATCGTAAGGAAACATAAAACCTCAAAATATATTCTAGTTTCACCGCGATAAAACAGACAAATATTTTTAAAGCGTGTGGTCTTTCATCAAATGCAAAAAGGCATGTTAATTTAATTAATGAAATGCCGTCCAGCAGACTTTAACGTATACAACAATATAATAGGAGGAAAAACTTAATTGACGCTGACCGCAGCTCGCCGGTCCGAAGCTTTTTGTTACAATTCGAGAGCAGAAATTAGCTCGAACCGTGCGCTATATTATCCCATTAGATGCGGCGGTCTGTCTGCGGTCTCGGCTCGTACAGCTCCCTCGTGTTTATGATTATTAACTGGAGCTGTTACATGTCTCATCTTATTAATTTACACATTGGAACGATCGTACTTATAATAATATATACTGAATTTAATTTTATCCTTATACGTTAGCATTTGACCGCTATCTAACTTCATCTTTATGACGACATATTCCAAGAACAATAGTAGGTACTTTGAGAATCAGAGCCATTTAAACATAACAGTATTTGCTTGACAACAGAATTCCGCCTAAATGAGTTGGTTAGTCTACCGACCTGACGACAATCCTTGCCACCATGTTATGGTTGAATGATAAAGTGGTCTATTAGCGAAAGTTCTTACCCGAAAAAGACATGATCCTATATTTTGAAACAGTCACCTAGCGCTCTAGTATTGTGTCACCATTGTTTTAAAAACAATTGCCCCTCTTCCACTCTGATTAATTAGTTCAAAGTACAGCTTGAAGACTTTTCTCATTGTTACCGATTATAATTTTGTTTGTAGATAGATTTTCTAGAACAATATCAGACCAGGACTGGAAATACGTAAATAAAAAAAACGTTATAAATCAAGCAAAAATATTTAACCAACCGAACCATATAACGTAGGATCCTATATACATCTGAGATACGATACACATGCGGTAGTCGAACAGATAAAGAGTATATGAGAGTTCCCTACAATACTTGTTTTTATACGGTACGATTTATAATAATAATGTTGTTTATTAAACGAATCATAGGTATAGTGTATGTGGGTTCAAAGGATCCGCATTTCTATAATTAAATCAGCAATATCTCATAACTTGTAAATCTGACACCTATATGAGATATAACTATGAGAAAACTGAAAATACAGTGGATTTCGGTTATAACGACGACGAAGTGACCATTATAATTCCGTAGCTATATGCGAAAGTCGCTATATACATAGGTAGAAAGAAACAAACAAAAGCTAGAAAGAATGAAAACAATATGTATTGACAGACAATACAGACACACACCAATGCGCATATATCGCCTAAATTCTTAGATTTAACTTTAACTAACTGAACATTTATAAACAAAAAGTATTGTTTCAACTGCCGATAATCTGTAAATGTAAACAAAAGATAAGAAAGCTTTATGATTGAAGAATGAACCTTTATGTATGTTTGATGACTTGGTCGTCGCCGGCCGCAATATCTGCAGGGGATTTCTAGGAACTTGTCACAAATAGTTCATTAAAACTACTCGCTATACCCGCAATCGACGTTACATCCGAAGTCGCTATAGCCAATTTCCTCTAATATTATACTGGAAGTTTAAGGGACTTAAGTGTTACGTTGCTATAACCAAAAATTCGTTACAACGGAGGTGGTTATAAATGATATTAAAACCGTAAACTGTATTCTAAACCCTCTATTAAAAAAAAAATAAAAAAATATTAGGTCTGTTGTCCCGTCACCTTGTTTTGCCTACTTAAAGATCATTAGTTATTCTCGCACTTATGCACTTACATATAATCACATACATACACACACCCAAACACGTACACGTACACGTCATTCGACAACACAGATTCTATCATACGCACAACATAGTCCATACTCATAGTTAATCAGCCTCCTCTCAATTGGTGTGTATGAAAAGTGAAGGGTGGGCTCTGGTGTCTGCGATACAGTCTCACGACTGATACATACGCCAACAAGAGTTATTAAGAATACAATCTTTACTCTTATTTACTATGTAAAATTAACATAATAATAATTTATTATATTTTTAAATTTAATAAAAAAGAATGTAATTTTGGCGAAATTTTACGTAATTTACTTTGGTTATTGTGGAACAAGTGAAGTGAATTATAAATAAAAAAACGCATTTTAAATATCCAAAAAATCTTCCTGAACAACTTTCAAAAGGAAGGATACACCATCTTCTTCGAGCTATGTTAAAAAATTAGAAAAAAATTATAATGTCATAATAATAATATCACGTGACGTTGGTAGAAATATAAATGAACACAGTTGGCATCAAATAAAAAAGAATCGCCATTATTATAACAAATTTTCGATAAGTAATTTAACAATAAATAACACTATGGCGTCGTAAATCAAAACCATTCCAACTGATATATGGATGCGATAAATCGGTGACGACATATCGCACGGTGTGGAAGGAACATTGTTATCGTTCAAGTTTACTTACACAAACCGAAAGGCGCCCGCAGCTTCTAATAAAACCTTCGCCAGAGATTCCATCTCCATAGTTATTGTAGGATTTTATGGAAAGAAATTCAAAACCGTATCTACTTTACTCAGTTCAATGGCTCCATTGAAACTTATATCTGGAATATGCAAATATTTGTCATGTTGTCATTTATACAATAAATGCATTTTTTATACAGAATTAAATATTTGTAGGTTATAATTTTAGTAAAAAAACTACACGAAAAATATGTGTGTATAGTAAGCAGATATTGCGATAAAGAAGATCGCGCGCATTGTGTAACCATGTGTAGAGTTTCCAGAGCTCCTTGGGAAGAGAGGTTCAAGGTCGGCAACTTGTTAGTGATATCTATTGTATTACAAGCGTTCATAGACTACGGTAGCCGCTTACCATCAGGCAGACAGTATGCTTGTAAGCCACCTTCGTAGTATTCAAAAGAAAAAAAGGTGCTAAAAACGAAATAAGGCACGTTACAATTTAGAGGTATTTATTGATAATATAATTTATACTGGTATTTACTTTTTACTTTACTTAATTAATTTACTTAATTTCTGTCAAAAAGGTAATTATTATTTGATTTTAAAGTAAAATAGAATTTAACCCAAGTATAATTGTTATACTATGTTACCCAAAAAATAAAGTCTAAAATTACTAATTTACTTATTAATATTCTTATCATAATATCTGCTACAATTCATATATTGTTTTAGAGTTTATTGAATGTGTGTACAGATTTTATTATGAATAAACATGATGCTTATTTATTATTATTAAATTCAACGATATAAAAATAAATAGAAACAAACATGACTTCATTTTACTGAACATCATTTCCGCCCGAAAAAAGATCCGAGTCAAGTACTCTTAAGTCGCGCCTAAAGAAGTATTACTTCAAAATATAATTCCTTGATATAAAGATTTAATTAAAAATTTTAAATAATAATACGAGCTACAACACACTGGCTAACGCGGACCGATAAGTGACTTCCGGTACGTACAGTAAGTATATAATTAAGGAAATCTAAAATCCGTATGATATAATAAGGAATAAATAGCTATAAAACCTTAAAAAAAAGAGTGTGTGCTTAAGACCGCACGGCAGAAGTGAAAACTTCATAAAGACAATTATTACGTATGAATTGAATATACTAAACACAGCGACACAACAGCGAAGAGCAGCTGACTGTATCTTTCTCGCTCGGGTACACTCGGCGGTCCCGAGTTCACCCGATCGAGCCTGTCTCACCTCAGAGCGTGACGGATCAACCTAACTTACTACCTACGGAAAATCTGTGTGCGGTGCGCCAAAAGAAGTTTTCATTTCAAAAACATCAATTTCACCATATGTATGCAGATAGACAAATATATATTATATTTCTTTTTATATTTTATTGGTTCAGCATTTGATCACATTCTCACCTAATGTTAAGTGACGATGTGGCCCAAGATAGTAACTTGCTAAACCTAGAGAGGGACTAGCTCTCAAGTGCAGTTGCCGCAATACACCTATTAGTGCTTGGCGATAGATTTTCAACTTGAGAGTGGTAGCTAGCACTAGCTAGGGCTTTAGAAAATACCCTAACATCATGCTATGGTTTCATGTCAGACTCATTGCAACATTCGAACCTACGTCGATCGACGCGGTTTCCGAACACGCTACCACCATGCCACAGTATAACCCAAAAATAATCCATCCTCAGCGGTCGCTACCATAGCGGCCCCTATAAATTTCTTTCTTTTGGATCGAGATAAATTTTGTCCTGATTTACTAGTATGATTCAAATGACTTGATAAATGAATTTGTGTTCTATATACTGTACAAGTAAAATAAAAACACGAGTGAGGAGTACAGAATGTGATCTGTGGTGTCACACAGAGTCAGAACAATCGGGAACACATCTTAAAGAGACTCCACGAGTAACCGATAACCGAGTACGTTCAGCGCACCCTGGGCAGTCAGTATCGATTCCAAGGTCCACTGATTGGCTTAATATTTTCACCACGGCATGAGCAAACAATTGTTTAAAATACGATAAGTCAGGGGATCCATCGCTTAACATCACAGCAGGAGATAGTAGCGAAACTCGTAAGTTCAAATAATGACCATACATATTTTACTATCAACCAAAACAAATGCTGTTCGTTTTTGGTAAGCACATCACTTGAGAAAGGCAGGACCGATTTGGCTATTTTTTATTTTCATTTAAAATGTTCGTAATACTTCAAATTAAGTTTTTATGGCGAGAAACACTGGAAGTTTTCTGGAAAATTTACAAAATTGGGAAATACGAACGTTCTTTTTTCTACATGATTTTGTATGAACTCAGAGCACAACTCACGATTCATAGGATGGATATGCATAGTATTGTTTTTGTTTTGTTTATAGTAATGGCAAAATTATTATAAAATACGGGATAGGTGGCGCTGTAGTCGCGTTATTGACTATTTGGGAAGGGTACAGAACAACGTCTGACGGGCCAGGTACTTTTACATAAATGTGTTTATTTATCTCTATATAATTATATCTCCTTTAATACTTCATCAAAATTAATGATTCAAACATCATGTTCCCCGCCATTGACAAACCATAGATAAAAAGTTTAAAATTAACATGTACGAGGCGCCACGGGTCACCTAGTATTTACTTACGAGTATTTGTTATAATTGTTTTGTTTTTACAACGTAGGCTTCGTACAGAACTTTCCTCCACCGAGTTGTACGTGCCGTCTGTCTTCCTTACGTGATCACGCCAACTTTTATGAACTTTCTCCCTTACCTGTACCTTCTCTAGCAAAATTATTCCGCCACGTAGTTATACGACGCTAACTTATCATACAAAAGGGGAACACGTCCACTGCGCTATGAAACATTCGTTTTTGATGCATTGATACGCTTTCATATGAACCAGTTACAACATTAAATAATAAAAGAAAACATTTTTTTTTAATTGTGTTAATATAACTTTATCTGTGAATATTTTTAATTGAATAAATTAATGTTTATTTTAATTAATCGTCGGCAGGGATTTCATCCTCACACCTTACAACATAAATAGATTCGGACATCCCGGTTTCAGAGGAGTTTCCTTCCGGGAACACTCCGGATGTGGAATGAACTCCCTTTTGAGGTTTTCTCAGGGGAGTACAGTATGGAGTTCTTCAAAAAGGGAGTGAATAGGTTTTTAAAGGGTCGACAACGCACATGTGATGCTTCTGGTCTTACAAGCGTCCACAGGCTGTGGTAACCGCTTACCAACAGGCGGGCCACATGGTTATTTGCCACCATCGTGGTATAAAAATAAAACACCGTGAAAGTATTTATTATTATTATCATTGATAGCTAACTTCATCCTGTCGACACCTGAAAAGCCGCAGATAAAGTATAATTAAAAAATATATTATGCGAATTCTCTAGGCAACTTGCATATCATAAGATATTCTCGCACATACGCACTTTCAAGAATTCATTTACACACACACATTAACATAGACTCACACAACACTTAACCCTCTCAACTTTAACTCCGTCGTTTTATGAACCCAGAACGGTGGGCGCAGACGTCTGTTTGTTGTTATTTCGACCACACACGCTACGGTCTACAGGAGAGGTCTACCTGTGCAGTTAGACCGGAAAGGGTATTGGAATATACCTATGCAATTGCTTAAACCTACGCAGGCGACCAGTGCAAAAGTCATCTTTTTTTTTAGTGATTCCGTACTATGAACATGTGAACCTACGCACCTGCACAAGTAAATCTCTCCGACAGACCGGCGATAGCGACATTTACTTATTACTATTTATCAAAGATTTTAGTAACATATCAAAGCTCAACTTTGATCCTGTATTATACCACCGGAACGAGTCGTGAGACCCCTCCACAAACCCGCTAATGTGCAAACGGAATGCGGGTGACAATATCAACACTAGCCAGTTAGTGTCTCTCGGCAAATTGAATAGTTCACGTGACGTCATCACAGACAGCAGGCCGTCCCATATTGCCGCATAATTCTACCCTCAATGTTTGTACTCCCTTTATTAGAATCCCACGGTGAATTTAAGCACCGATAGAAGCCCGGTTTGGTTATATTACAACGCATAGCTTTTGCCTGCGATACCATCTGTGTATACTTTGTTTCATTTTGATTTAATTCTTTTTAATTTCTTATACTTCATATGTTTAGCGTTTGACGAAAATCTCACCTTATGTTAAGTGACGATGTGGCCTATGATGGTTATACGCTAAACCTTGCACTGACGTGCAACTGCGTGCAATGTGCTTGTTGAAAGATTTTCCAAACATTATACCACCATGGTATGATCACAACAGGTTTTCTTAAACAGAAAGATTTGTCTCAAGTATTCGAACCCACGTGGATTACCGCGGTATCCGAGCACTCCACCACTGAGCCTTTACCGCTACGCAACATTAATAAGAAAGGTAGTGCACAGACATATTTATTTGGAGACTTCTCTCTACTTGGGGTAGCCCGACTCTTGGAATACTTCTACCCTACAGAAAATCGCAGCCAAATAATCTTGTGTTCCTGCGGTGAGTAGGGTTTCTAGAGTTTTTTGGGATAAGGGGTTCAAGGTCAGCAACGCGCTAGTGATACCTATGTTATTACAAGCGTTCATAAGCTATGGTAGCCGTTTACTATGAGGCTGTCGTATGCTTATATGCCACCTTAGTTGTATAAAAAACTCAGACAAACGTTAACTAAAGTTGCAAAAAGCAACTGAGCCGATATCACTGCAGCTATATTTTTACAAAGTAATGTCAATGATCTCTCCACGATTTATTTTATAAGTTCGAAAGCGTCATAACATAAATTCAAATCAACTGCAGCTAACAAACTAAAATACTGTTTCATTGCACCGAACATAAATATTACAAAAAAGAAAAGAAACAAACCAAACATAACAGAAGGACGATATACAATATAGTGATTGTTAGCGTGGTATTATATGTAACTCGCAAACGTTGCAACATTGTACACTTCAATAATGTATATCTCAGTACATACAGGGTTGTCACACGACACAATGATTCAACGTTCTCGACTTTATAAGAGCTAAAGACAGGCTCCCGTCCAGCCCATATTTGAACCCCTTAGACCACAAATTATGCATGGTCAGAACGACACGCCGACATTGAGTTTTTTGAGAAATCTCTAAAGCAAGCTGTGGTTAAATTTCCCACAGAAACAGTGTATAAATCCATAGGATAGCATAAAGACCTGTATCAAGGCCAAAGGTGGACATTACAAATAGAATTATGTTTTAATTATCGCCGAGACTTCAACAAATATATACATATAAGTTTTATTAAGAATACATCAATTCATAAATACATTTTAATTTCTAATAGAACTTATGACAGACTAAGTATATAAATCGCTACTTTAATATTTTTTATTGTAAAGTACAATTCGAAAACTACTTCCAAAAAATCAGAATTTCAATAAGGATTATTCTTTACAACCACTTGACAAATAAACATCATAGAAAAAAATGTGTGTTCACATTCATACCTCATAGAAGTACAATTAGGCCCCACATGTGAACGAAACTAGTTTTTTTTTGTTGTCTGTTTCACGTGCAATTCGCCTCTCGGCCAACTTGTTACGACATCAGATTCTTCAAACGAGAAACTTAATTTCTGCAGGTAGGCATAACGGAGACGATTGCCGATGGAATTAGTCACCGGCGCGACGGTTGCCTTCAGTCTGAACTGCACCGCACTTGACATCAACTACACAACTGACATTATGCCACGCTACAGTAAAAAAAGGTTGCTTTGCGTACGTACAATCTCATCGAAATTGTGACAGATTTCTTTTCCAAGTTAATTCCATAGTCATTGACGATACCTATAATTTCAATGCCATTTTTATCAGACCATCGGGACAAGTAAATGAATAGAATTCTGTTCAGATTCTATTATTATTCCAAAAACTTTCTTCTATCAAATCGGGAAGCAAAATAAGTAGGCATTAATGTAAAAACTTTCATAACCTCTCTCTCAAAAAACCAAGCGTTTTAAAGGGCCCCCACTTTTCCGAAAAAGACAAAAAAGTGCACTTTAAACAATGCACAATAATATGGAGAAAACATGTACGAGTATATTAATTTACTACATTTTTCAATAATAAAAAGTAGAACTATATTACTTTCAATACTATAATTCAATGAAATGTACTTTTAATGCCAAAACACTAGAAACTGGCCGCCTGCCGAACCTACTAAGCTATATTTTTACTGTATTTTTACCATGAGTTGAACGATATTCCGTTTACATAGAAATTTTAGGGATTTCTCGGTGCGTTGCCACCTCTATATTATCATGACGTCATCACGTTTTTAGCCTAAAGGCGAAAATTCCCAAATAACGTTTAAGCTGTGTCATTCGCGAGGAAAAATATTTGTAGAGCATTATTCCTCTTTACGTTTCCATAATTAATGGCTTCACAATGTGTTGCGTTTTTAACAAAACCTATCATTACTTTACATGTCTTGTTATAAATACAAAAAAATACAAAAGTGGATGTGTGTCCTTTACGTACGCGCGTTAAAAGTCACATTTCTTTGACTATTCAAAGTGAAATTTATGGCCCACTCATTGTTAAGTGACGCAACTCATCAAGTTTGACTATCTTCACCAAAATAAAACAAGAGGTTTTAAGCAAGCAACGTTATAGTGTAGACTTTTTACAGTAAAGGTACGCGCGCATAGTAAAAATTTACTCCCATAATTTAACCATAAAGCGCTTAAAGAAATATGACTTCTAAACTTGTAAAGGTTCAAAAATCTTAAAATATATTATATTGACATCTAGCGTTATAATTATGAACTATATAGTCAATGAAAGAGCGTTCATTATATTTGATTTCACAACATTTGTAATTTATTTACACAACACTAATACAGCATTTAAAAAATACGTCGAGTGTGTTACCTTTATCACAATAAAACGCGACTAAAGATGTATAACTAAAAAAATGTATTATGCTATCGCAATAGCTTCTGGACCGTCTAATATTAAGACACACAAAAAAAAACCGTGTGCTCCCATTGCTTTATGACTCACGGACTTTGATCATCTTAAACGTGGAACCACCGATCGCAAGCACGACGTAAATATCACATTATTTCTGGGCACGCGTATCAATCAATAAAGTGCGAAAGAAGAACGATTTTTTGAGTTTCCCTTACATAGATCATATACTTGAAGATTTTATACTTGAAGAAAATCTATCGACTAATTTTAAAACCCTTCTAACATAGTCCCATCAAGTATGTAGCCGAATGCCGACCACCATTTTTACATTTTTTTACAACCGGACCTATTAAGGTATACATGCATTAATTCTTCCTTACTCCCTCTACCAGCAGATGATATGCAATAAAAAATATAATTTATAAAAATTATCAACTACTAATAAACGAGTCATGTGATTTTAATTGTTTGGCAACCATACATAACAACCGAACTTTCGACGTGCCCGTACTGTTTGTAAATCACGATATACATAGGAACTGTGAAGTGAGTCAGTTCACAAAATAATTCACCCAACTAATTGATAATGAACCTTGAAATTATAATAAAGCCAAGGTACGGATCATGAAAATACGTACACAAATAATTTACCTATTTATAAATAATTCGACACAAATATTATGTTGATAGACGTTTATAGCACTATATACATACTTCTCAATGACTAGATTCGTACTTTGGTTCGTACACTGGCGAGCTTAATGCCACAAGGCAGTCTCTTCCAACTAACCAGCGGTATTGTGGTAAAAAATATTATGGTAGGTAATACAAATAGAAGATAAAAGTAATTAAAATATAGACACATAAATATTAAACTAAATATATATATAAATAAAATGATTGCGGTTTGTCGTTGTGGCGCGTATCATGTACAAACTACTGGACAGATTTAGATCAATTTATGTTTTTTGTTTTACTCCTTAGATACTTGGTAATTATAATTAAAAAAAAACACGATATCTTCATAAACAATAATTCTGTACTCCACGCGGGCAGAGCCGCGGGCACAGCTAATATTAAATAAAAATACACACAAGTTTATATACACACTTACATATATACAAATATTATTAATACAAATTGTGTAAACAATGATCTCTCCGTCTCCTGTTTTTTGCAAAAATATCGGTGCATTCACTAATTGAAGTTGATGATTCTACGGAAAATATTCGAAATAATTAATTTCCTTAAATAAATTTCAAATCGTGTAAACAAAGCGTAAATTTAAATTACATCGATGATTATAACTTCGAGTAACGGAATGTTCTGCACTGCATCTGTAACATCTGGAACATACAGTTCCGATGACTTCCAGTTCAGTCAGATGGCTTCCAATTCGGCTTCGTAGAAGTAGTCATATGCTTTCTTTTCATAGTCGCAGAGCGCCAGCGTATCTCAAAGACGAATTTGAGATGTTAGGATTCAGAAATAACCTACAACGCCGCCCATGCTCACAGAAATTACTTAAATTCTACAATAAATCATTTTGCGGTTCAAGCTGTTGGACTATGGAACTCACTACCAGTAGATACTCGTAGGAGACAAGCGAGATCTATACAAATTTTTACAAGACTACACTACGTCGTTATTATCTCTCTCTGTTATATCATAAACTTACTGATACCGTGGTAAAACATTTGTGTTTAACATATCTGGAGTATTATTGCTATTGTAATGTTTTTGCTATGTGTGTAAAGTTTATAATTTATGTAGTATATGTGTATACTATTTATATATTATATACCTGTTTTCATTGTAATATTTGTATATTGGTCATATATATTGTCAGTGTCATATCTAAATATGTGTTTGTCGCCACGTTTTTTTTTAATTTTTATATTCCATTTATATTCATTTTAAAAGGTTGCCTGGAAAAGATCGCTCTAAGCGATAAGGCCGCTGAATTGTACACAAGTAATGTAATTAATTACATATAACATGTATGCTTATTTTCGTGTGCAATCAATATTCAAAATCATATCAATATTGTGTGTGTGCGATCAAGAGTTGTTTGCGGGAACTTGAACTACCATGTTGTGGTATTTATTTTAATTCATTAATTAACGTTATAGAGCCCTATATTATGTAATATTGGTGACATTTTGCGTGACATTGTTTGGTTATTGCGCATACGTGCATTGTAAATATAAACTGGAAACATTCATTTTGAGTCACCACAAAAACTCTCCATCTCCATAGTTCTAATAAGTGTGCCGCCATCTTGTTAGATCCTACTTGGAAGATTAGAAAATACTTCGCAGGCTTAAAAACATTGGCACTGACTAGCAAGTGCTTCTGCGGCACGAAAAGAAGAAGATGAAGATTGTCATAAGAACTTGTTTTCGCTAAGAATGTGGAAGTGACTTATTTTAACTATTCAGTACAAAATGTGGCCAGTGCTCGAGTTAGCTACTGATTAGAAAACTGGGCCAAAATGAATTTTAGATTACTGTATGTTTTTTTTCGTGATGTTTTTAACTTTCCTTCCGTTGAGAGCTCGTGACTGCCTACACATCAGCGCACGCGGGAGGCTCGTCATTGAAACGGAATTATACTTTTACAATCCCACAATATGTTTTATCACTTAGGTATATACTATAATGATAAACAACAAAGTCACTTAATATTAAAGTAGATGGTAAAATACTATTAGTTTTAAAATTTCATAGATTTATTTCAAAAAGATACTAGTGCAATCGTGTGACAACCCTGTTGAGCTCGGGATGCTCACCCAGTTTATTTATAGGCTACGACTTAAGCGTACTTCTGAATCAGTTGACACATATCGAGTGCTTTCATACGAACGCGAAAATTAACATTGAAACCGAAATAAACATTGCATTCAAAAGTCGACCCACGCATCAATAGATAGAGTTAATGGCGATGACTTTAAATTCATATTAGCATTATATACTATATACCTTAACAAGCTACCGCCCGCGACTTCGTTCGCGATAATCTATACACTAACATTATAAAGCTCAGGAGAATATTTTTATTTGCTCGTTTGAACGCGCTAATCTCTTATACTATCAATGAGATTATTTTTTTTTTGCTTTATATAAACTACTAGCTGTGCCCCGGAGTTTCATCCTTGTATAATTTAAAAGATTGATGATTTATAATACTTTAGTATAGATAATATTTTTATTGGGCGGCCAGGATTATGCGTCACAACTCACACGGCTCGTTCGCGTCACTACACCTATAGTCATAGCCCCAAGCAGAGTGTTGAATTATTTTCATTTTACATTATCTCCCAAACTATACGTCCAAATAACATGCTATAAAAGGCAAAGTTTATGTACATAAAATTGTCTTGATAATGAAGTAACTTTCTTTCGTAAAGATTATTATGTCATGCCTAATAATAATGCTCATAAATCATTTTTATATTTTCAATAAAATTTTGTTACAAAATACCTTATTGTGGCTTATGAATGAGAGACAGGCATATGGTATCGCGGACTTTTTTTTTAGATGTACTAAGGAGCAATATTTTTTAGAACATTGTATTTACGTAGCACTATCCATTACGCCAGTGCACTCGGATAAAGCAGTTAGGGTGCGCTATTTCTTCGACTTAACAAAAATCAATATTTAAGGTTAGCTGAGAGGTGTAGCGTAATGCAAGATAACCTATAATATTCCTCGTGAATCTGGCTATCATACACAAAAATGAATCCGACTGGTAGTTTCAGAGTTTAGCGTGTTAAAACAAACAATCCAACAAAACTCTTATATTAGTTTAGAAAAATAGATTTATTGAGGACGATTATATGCTACATAACTTCACGTGCGACCCTCAGGAGCGTAGCAGTAACTTTGAACGTCAAGCAATCTGGCAAGCTGTACGCAAGTACGAGAAGTGAGAATAACGATAGACCACACAGGTGAATAAGCGACGGCGCGGTGTAGCGTTGGTCGAATAAATCAAGCACGGGTGAAATCCGTGGGACACCGTTAGTCAAAATAAAAAATATACTATATAACTCTGGGATAATGTAACTATCAGTTAGTGGAAGACTTTTTAGAATATGATCAGTAGTTTCAGAGATTACGTCCTCCAAACATACAAAATATATCTCTTGATAAGTGGCGTATTGGAGTCAGCATAAGAAAGAGACGCGCTTGCAGCGCCACCATATTCTGAAATCAGAAAAACAATATGGCCTGTGATAGGAATTTAATATATCTGCTTGTATCACGCTCCACGACGCAGCGTTCACGCGAACGCTTTACGAGTTTGTTGTCAGTTTACATGTTCCGAGACGGCTGTGACTCTTTATCTTATATCTATACATATTATAAAAATCAACGTTCTCTCTGTCTGTGTGTCGGTTTATGTTCTTTTCACGCGAAAGGCACTAATCTGAATTACATGTTTTTTTAATTCATGGCTATGTTATCAGACCAGGTTATAAGATATATTTTGTAAGATAAAAATAACATACAAAATAGGCGGTGACGATAGTGGTGAATAAACTTGGAAAAAAGAATCTTTTGAGGCCTTTAAATGGCTAACGCTGAGTAAAGACCTACAAAAAGTCAGCAATAAGATATGTATATCTTCTAAGGATCACCCACAATAAGCATTTTGGTCCTTCAAATAAACGGCGGGCTACCGCCGCGAACACTCGCTACATCGAACCCTCATGAGAATAATTATAACTTTGATTAATGTTTGATCAACAATAATCTCCCTTCCACTAAGAACCACGCGGGCTGCTCTACGGAGCACAGTAGCGCGTCCATCACGGCACAAACAACAATTAGTTAGCAAATTCTTACCTTTGCCGTGCCGTGCGTATGTGAAATTATCTCCCAACCAACATGATCCCTCCTGCTTTTTTTTTTTTCGAACTCACTATACTGTTAGCCTTAGGGGCCCTGGAGCCTTTACGGCTTTTACAGCTTTACCGGGCTTGGGGGCGAGCGCTTAGGGCACTCAGCCACGAAAGCTAAGCAACAACATCCGAGGGTGCCAAAGTGGCCGAACATCGGCTCGGACTGTTGCGCGTATGCAATTAAGTCGCGATCTGACTAATCCTGCTTTATATTTATTGGTACCTTCAAACAAGGAGTGAAGAAGAATCTATCATCGACGGTCACTGTTGTTGATGAACTGTAACAAACTTACATTGTATTGTCTTGTCTATTGTATAATGTATAGACATTTTGTCGAGCTAATATAAAAAAAAAACTCACGTTAAGCGACTATTAATTAAGCGACAAGATTTTTTTTATTTTAAACAGACTAAAAAAACAATCCAATGTATATTTTTTATGGATGTTCAGTCATAACTTTTTTATTTATGAACCGATATATTATTCTTTTTTTTATTTTTGAAAGGACAAGGGTGTTTGGTTTTAATTCCATTGACAATGGACCTTTGACTTACAAGATACACCACGACACTCCTAAAAACAATTATAGTTAGTTTTCTTTTATGTTAAAAATTTTCATTTGTAATAATTTTAATAAACCCGTCCGCTCAATCTGATACGGACTTTTTAATAACATGTGTGTCTCTGTGATATCATTTTCCTATTGGATGTTGTTACTTCGATAACTTTACTTCTAGCATTCAGCTATCCCCACGTCATCACTGTTTTACCGTCAGCTATTCCGTAATAACAACAGTGCAAGTTAAAAAAAAAGAAGCTAAACAAAATCCACTAATATTTCATTTAATTTAGAGACAATTCGGACAGCGAGGTATTTTTCCCTAAATACTAAAAGAAAAACTTTGGTTGTGCCTATATGTTTTTTTTTACATTTTGGATTAATTATTTTATCGGATAACAGCAGTCAATTTTAGTAATTTTAGAAGGCTCTTAGCTCTTTTAATATAATTATTTTTCACAACTTAATAGTTACGACAAAAAATCAAAACATGTGTAAATATGCCATTAGTAGATAAAGATTTTATTATATAAATAAATGCTCTAATGTCCTTATCCTGGTATAAAATGGAAAAGAACGTTTGTTTGGACTAAACACCGCCAGCAATTTCTCTTCCGAAAACTGTGAACAAATAAAAAACTTACAATAACAGAAAACACTATTCGAAAGCCCTCGAGATAATGTCCCGAGGTGAAATGAGATTACAATTTCCATTTCAGCTGAAAAGGTGAGAGGAGCTTCGCCGAGGCCAGGGTCCGTTTGCGTCTGTCCTAAACAAATATACATTTAACGGGGAAGGTTCTTCAAAAGCGGACTAGCAGTGAAGCACGTCGATAGGTATACAAACATTGACGCGACGGATCCTATTTATTAAGCGGCTCTCTTTAAAAAGTATCAAAACTTGATATAGTATCAACATTATAAAAAAAGCTTACCATGCTTTGTTTTAGGGTGATTTTGACAAATTGGTTGAATTATGGATTTGGTGAATAGTAAAATAACAATTTGAGGTGTCATGGGACGCTTGGTAAATGTGAAACATCTAAATTTAATATTTTTTAATGAAATATTAATGTTCTTTAAATATTTTATTTTTATGAAATGGCACTATGCGACGTCCTATCCGACCAGACGTGATCCTTTCTGAATGGCACGTCGCGACGTCCTATCAAAACGCTTTTACACCTATATATGCATATGCTATATATATATATATGCTAATATCCTATATTAGCATACGCAGTAAAGTGTCGTCATTCAATATAACGAACGACGACTTTATGTCCGTCATTCACTGCAATAACTCTGACTACGTCATCATGACCAATAAATAAATAAGTTGTCGTTAATTCAACAAATTAATATCCCAGCGAATGGTCAATCAATATTTTTTTAGTTTAGTTTTTTTTTTAATGTTTAAAGTCACCAGATACACATTCTTTAAACCTATGCCGTATTTTTTAAATCTTCAAACATCGCTGTAACAGTATGTTGACTCGTTAGCAATATGGCGTTTGACCACAATTTCGCCTGATGTTAAGTGACGCTGTAGCCTAAGATAATAACAAGCTAAGAGTAAAAAGTATGTTTGTAATCAGGTGGACTCTGGTGATTTTGCTAAGCCAATAATAAAAAAATAATTATCTTAGCAGACTGAGTAACTGATGGGAATATTCCAAGTATAATCCGTTGCCTCGGGTCTTCATTACAGGGCAGCGCGGCGCGAGATTTCCAGCAGTAATACCAGGTGAATCGCTTTTGTTTCAACCTTCCGTTGTTTCATAGGATTATTGTATTGTGCTGCCTGACTCTGGAAGGGGACTAGGGTCAGCAATCAATCAAAATACAATATGTAATCACAAATTACTATATAAGCATGTGTAATTCAACGGTCGTGCTTGTAAAAAACAAGATCAAAAGCCCGTCTTAAGAAAATAGAAACTGCGATAAACGTTTAGAGATACATATTTTTTTTGTATTATAATTAATCATAAAATACTCTAAAATAGAGTCTAGTAGTAGTAGTTATATATAGAAAAGGTACAAAAGCAAAAAGACGAAAAAAATATTTAAAAAAACCACCGGCTACCCTAACTACAAGAAATGGAAATGTACTTAAAAAAAAATTCAGTCTAAAACAGCAGACATTGATAGAAGTACCAGTTAATGTTTATGTTGGATTCACTATTTGTACTAAATTATAATTATCTTTTAATTTTTAAATACCACAATTAGGACGAGAGATTCTGACACTCGAATATTTATTTATTGATTTATATGGATGACTAACAGCTCAATTAACAATATATGTAAAAAAAAACATCAAAGAAACTTGTTAGCCAATGAAAAGTCATCACGTACAAAAATATGTGACTCTCCGCCTGGCCCTGCTGCCGTTAAAACTTGTAATAAAAATTTACATAATATCTACTTATAAAAAAAATCATAATTTAAGCACGTTCTAACCGAAATCACACTTAATTTGAAAGGATAGAGATTATGTTGCTTGTATAACTAATTCAAGCATTTGCTTGCCCGCAATATATAAGAGTTTTGCCTGTAATTAGATGAAACAAATGGGATATGACATATAAATGATTAAGTCAAGTTACTTTGTCCGGGACAAAAATAGAACCTTTATCCCCAAGCCCGGTGAAGTTGTCAAAGGATCTAATGGCTCCAGGGCTCTTAAGGCTAACAGTACAGTTAGTTTGAAAAAAAAATTTGTACCTTTATAAAAGATCTGAACTGTCAATATCATTATTTACCATTTTAATAAAAATACGTAGTCATTAATTTTACGCCTGTCTGATGGTGGTAATAAGTAGCAACTCCGTACAAAATTACGATATAGATTTTTTTATAGCTTCGGCTTATGAGAAGCATTCAGATAACCGCATTGTAAATTCTAATGATTAGGAGGAAGCTTTACCAACAACTGTATGTATACGAATTTCAAAAATTAGTTTAGAACCAAGTGCACACCTAAACCGCGCATGGACTTACATTGTATCTAAGAAAAGTTTGACCGCATAGAGTATATGGGTACTGTATCAATGACTCAGCTTATTTTCCATCTAAACTATTTTAAAAAGTTTTATATGAACTCTAAAACATTGTTACGGTCTGAGTAAGAAAAGAAATAGAAAGGAATCACCATTCTCGAAATCTCAAAAATCGTCTGGAATGTGCCTGAAATATCGTGTATTTATCATAGTGTAGTCATGTATCGTGTAGTCATAGATTCGACGACGCACACATATAAAGCCTTATCGCTTCAACTGTCAACAAACAATGAGCTTATTTATCAAACGTTCTCCTCCTTTTAAAAACGATGATATAAGTTGTTTACAACATATTGAGGGTTCAAGCGCCTTGCAGAGGTTTTGTAATCGTTTCATTTGGGTATATAAGCGAGCCGTATCGAGAGTCACGACAGTTCTAATTTCGAAAGCGAAGTAGAAGTAACAAGTGAAGTAAAAGAACTACAAGAGGAACATACAGGATTATTCTGTAAGTACATTAGGAGATGTTCATGGTGACCGCTTCTTAGATTTGTAATGTGATGGAATATTAACAATACCTCAACCATTATCAATAAATACGCTATGAAATTCAAATATATTTGCCAAGTACGTGTCGGGCCACGCGCAGTGTATGGTTCCGTAGTTGCCCGTGACATAGAGGCCTTAAGTTATTTTCAATGGAATTTGTACGAAATTACTTCTCCAAGTACATTTT
This sequence comes from Saturnia pavonia, assembly GCA_947532125.1. Taxonomy (NCBI): domain Eukaryota; kingdom Metazoa; phylum Arthropoda; class Insecta; order Lepidoptera; family Saturniidae; genus Saturnia; species Saturnia pavonia. Next base: position 20,339,591 of record OX383895.1, on the reverse strand, counting down.
ATAAGTTGATTAGCAATCCGGCCCGGCTTCACATGGGTAGCACAGTAATACATATAACTCTATTGCTTTACGAAGCGGACGCCTGTAAAGTTCTCCGTCGGCATGATTTATTTGCGACATTTTCAACAATCATAATCATATGTAAACAAAACTGTAATGAATTATACACCTAAACCTTCCTCATGAATCACTCCGTCCAGTGATAAAAACCGTATAAAATCCGTTCGATAGTTTTTGAGTTTATCGTGATCGCGTTCAGACAGACAAACGCAGTGGGGGACCTTATTTCATAATGTGTATAAGTTGATTGACTATTACTCGTTAACTAGTAAGGCCTACTTACCTCTGATAGTTTTCCTTTTAACTTCATTATATATACTACCAGCATGATTTTTTTCACATTTCCAAAAACAAACATTTAGCTGGCAGGTGGGGGCTCTTGACTCTAACAAAAATTACCAATTTAATGCTTAATATGTCGCAAACGGATCCCTGAATCGAAAAATAGTTTTAAATATTATTGAACACGCAATATTATTGAACGACGTATCCAAGGACACCCCACACGATGAGATAGACGACAAAAATAATTCATTCCCACTTTACGTGTAGGGGTACCTACCCTACACAATATTTATTTTTTCAAGCTTTTTTTACTACTTTGTCGCCGTCATTAATATGTATGTATACCCATACTAAATTACAGATTTCTAGTACTATGAATCTCTGAGCTAAGCCGCGGACAGAACGATGGAAATAGCCAATTTATAAGGGTTCCTTGTTGGATTCGAAACCCTAAAAAACAATCCCTTAAGCTTTATAATATTAGAATAGATAATATAGAGTATAATTCCACAAACGGCAATATAAAAACATATGAAAATATACGAAGCCTTCACTAGCTCAATCTGTGTCGACTAACTTTTTAAGCCTAACAGTAGGTACGGACTGTAATATACAGTGACTGTAAATAAAGTACTTCGGCGTTCCAGTTTTACGGCTCTTTTTATATCTTGCTGTTTTTTTTTCTGCTGCTTAACAGAGATAGATGTGTTTACTGTGTTCGTTAACTTTTAAGGTTTCATCTAACGTAGTGTTTTTTAATCTGGGGTTTTGGTTGGTGTGAGTGCTGGGGGTCCATTTCAATTAAGGTAAAACTATAAATACTGCATGTAATCGATCTAAAACATATGTCCATTCTTGGATGGATTCTCTTCATCGCTACTCAACAGTGGAACAGCAAGCTTACTCTTTCTTTGTTAAACGAGCAATATATGTATTAATAATTCCGTTTGTCACTATGTGAGGTACGAGGTGGAAGTCAGAATTCTCAGCATTAGTGTCCATTAAAACTAAAAATCGTAACCGAGTAGACGTGAAACGTAGCCTTGTGTTGTTTAAGACAATTCCTGAATTTAACATGCTGATGGAACTGAAGCAGCAGCATTCATCTCACACTAATAACTGTCACGCGGTACTTCTTAAATAGGGGTGTGTGAATAATTTTAACATTCGAACTATTCACACCGAAACGAACAATTTATTTTAGATTTGGCATTCGAATCGAACAATCAGAGTTTAGAATAATTCGAAAATAGCAAGTTATTCAAATATTTTTTTAATTTTGAATTATTCTATTCAAACTCTACATAATTAATGAGTTTTCGATTGATTATTGTTTATACGAAATTGTAATCGACTATTCGCAATTGGAATAGTATGTTGTTACTTCCACTGGTAATAAATAAAAAATAATGTATTTTCTTTCTACAAAATGTCTTATTTTCTTTCCGTACCTCTAAAATTAAGCTTGGAAGGGGTTCGCCAAATACGTTTAATGTTGCTAATGGCCAGTTACTACAAAAAGTTTAAGAAACCCTGATCTTAACGGTTTAGCTATCGTTGAGTAGTAAAACTTGCATTTTGTTTTACTATACACAGATATTGTGTGTGTGTGTGTGTTGATAGTAATAATTTAATAAAATTAAATCTCGTATTTTCTATTTCTGTGGTATGACATTTAATCCTTTTTTATTAAGGTTTTAGCGTTGGTTTACACACAACTATAAGTGCTTGGCAAAGAAAATAAATGCATAGCGATGCAATTCTAAAATTTAAAAATCAATAAAAAATATAAATTTCGCACATTTCATTATACTTATAATGTTTATTCTTATTAAAATAAAATAGCTAACGTCATGATTTTTTTTACCACAAAATCTTCTAAAATTCTTTGACTGATCCATAAAACGTTTATAGAAAGTCGCCCTTGAGCTGATGGATATAGGCTATTCTTATTATAAAGAATTATATTACAATGTATCGTACAAAGTCGCAGGCGATTACCAGTTTATTAATAAGCTAGCTGTGACCCACGCTTTCACCCGTGCCGCAAACGGACCCGTGTAGCCCTATCGTTGTTTAAGTCCCGTACTTGTCTACAGCTTGTTAGATTGTAGTTACTGTTCCGCTCTTAGGCGTCGTTGCGTGATGTTATAATTTATACAACACCTATATAGCCTATATATTTATATTCCTCATAAATTTGGCTATCATATACAACAATATCCGACTGGTAGTTCCAGAGATTAGCGCGTTTAAACAAACAACAACTCTTCAGCTTTTTATTATATTAGTAAGTATAGATTTTATTTGGCAACCAATTCCAGCAACGTCAAGAATGCGACGTTGCCAAGTGGATGGTTTGTAAGTAGCAAAAATTGTGGTAGGTTGTAAAAATTGTTAAGTTTGTAAGATTTGTATTGTAATCTAGTTCTTTGTAAAGTGCTTCTTTGATGAACTACAAAATTCAATTTATCTTTGAATACATATTATCTAGATAACTCCGTAATTTTTTAACAAAAGCTGACAACCGAGACTAAAAGCGTCTGAATATATAAAACTAACGATAATTACACTGAATATTTCAAGACACAAATTATTCTGCATAGCTAAATTTTCATTAAAAATTAGTAATTGTGTGTGTACAGAATGATACATTTTTATTGAACTCCATCCGAGACTAATGTACCGACTATAAAATTTGCGAGCGTAAGTAAATATAGAGCCAGTGATAAATACTGTAGACGTAAAAACTGTTTATAAACACTATTACCTATTTATAATACTCTGAATGCATTTAGAATTGAACGTAATTTTTACAAATTCATTCACCGGGAATTATTTACTTATAAGCGACCAAATCTGTTATTATTCTGGAGTCTAAAATTATAAATAAGTAATTCGTAATATGTATTGGTTTTAATTATACTCATTCGATTTTTATATTATACTCATTCGGGACAGGTTAATAGGTCGCTTTGACGTTTTTGATATTTCTCGATGCAATAACTTTGATGACATGTTTACTGACTGATTTACAAAATGTATAAATAATTTTTAATGTGAAAAGTACTGTGTTTTGGTTAAAATTCTCTTATAACTATAATTTCAATTTCTTAATCTGAACACACTGGTTTACACACACACATTGTACTCAGTACACATATATGAGATAACACAACTTTAGTCATTTTCAAACCTTCCTATTCAGTTTGACGACGCTGCATTTTTGACACTGCGTGTAATTGTACTGTTTTGGACTGTAAGTAAACTGCACCCCATACCTGAGGAGCTCTGGAAACCCTACTCACCGCAGGAACACAACACAAGGTTATTTGGCTGCGATCTTCTGTAGATTGGAAGTATTCCACCAGTCGGACTGCACCAAGTAGTTAGAATAACGGAATTGTTTGTATATAGATGCTCTGACTGAACTAATCTACTCTTCGCTAACAACACCATAGCTCTTAAAGTTTATTCAGTGATATATATATATATAGTATTTTATTTTGTAAATAATTACTGCCAGAGAACTACTTATGTATTTTTTGGTCCGATATTCCGGAATGGTGCCCTAGAACCCGCTGCCTGCGCTGTACCCTATCATTCACTACTTCGACATAATTATAACACACTGCACTTCACACCAGCAAAATCGAAACATTAGGCATCGTTTTCTTTTTTAATTTGTTATACCAAAAACCAAAAAAATACCATTCTTAAATATTTATAGTTAGTTAAATCGCTTGGATAATGTGTTAGTTTCGATTCGCGGAACTGAATGCAAAGCAACACAACCAAAGCAGTGTTTCGGTCACATTGCTGCTTGTTGGCATTTCGGCTGTGTGCCTTCTGCGCCCTGCGCTCACTACAAAACCCGGTCAAGCTGTTAAAGCACATCATGCCGAGCGTTATTCAGATCGAAAAAAAACTACATATTTTAATTTAATTCATTGACAATTATATGTATAATAACGCCCTTCATTCTCATTATTACATTTTAGTGTTATTTAAAATTATATAATATTTAAATACCACGGTAATATGGATGTAAAAAATGCCTAAATAAACCTTTACATACGCATTTGGCACTTACAAAAATTGATCTCCACCAAAAGTTCCCATATTACCGCTTTGTTGTAACTTATATCTATCATATTTAAGTATTCATGTACCTAAATAAATAGATAAAAATTACTTTCAATATATTCCCACACATGTACTCGAACGTGTTGAAATATCTCTATCTACACGTTAATTGACCGGTTAGTCACATTGGACGATGTCTAGAATGTGCATGTCACGCATCTTAACGGTGTTTACTCGTTTATATGAAGTGGCATATAAAACGTTCAACACTGGATGCGTCATAACGTGACAGGTCGTAGTCATCCAAAAATTGACACTTAGAAGGAAAGCAGTAGTTATTAATTGGTTACTACTCCCGAGGACTGAGTTAGCACTCTTCGGAACGGATCACAACTTCGCGAGAACTGCTACTTTGCTGCAGAAAAAGATATGGCCGGTGGCTCTTCCGCAGGCGAACCTTGCACAATTTTTACCACTCGTTAATATAATTTTATTGTAATAATGTATTAATCTGGCTAAATTTTACTTTAAAATTAAGAATCCTGAGTTGGAACACAAACTTCGGAAACTACGTATATTAATTAAATACATCAAATAATGTTCTAAAATTAATAGCGTATTAAACAACGGGTGTCCATATTTCACATCTAGGTCCTTTATAGGTCGGTGGGACATCGGGAGCTTTGTTTGGCCGGCTGCCAGTTTATTTCCTTCACTGATGTGACTCATAACAAGCACCGGAGAGGCCTCCCCTCGCGGGTCTCGTAAAACTAAATGACCGAGGTCAAATTGCAATCTAGCTGAATTACTCAATTTACCTATAGGATAAATACGAACCAAAATCCGCTGGGTGTCTTCATTTGTACAGAATAAGGGTTGTTTACACTGTAGCAATTCAATCAAAAAACAACGGCAACAATCTATCGCCACCCGTCATTGGCCTTAGTAAATGTTGCTTCACGTAATATATGAAGGAACCGATGTATTTAGTAGAAAGTAACACAGTTCCAGAGCTTCACTGTACGGCAAAGGTAAGTCAAGATGGCGACAGTCGAAACGGTCGTAGTCTAAACGACCATAGTCGTGATGGTGCCAGTCAAGATGACGACAATCGATATTGCGACAGTCAAGACAGTGACAGTCGAAATGGCTATAGTCTAAATGACCATAGTCGAGATGGCAACAGTCGATATGGCGACAGTTGAAATGGCCATAGGCTAAACGACCATAGTCGTGATGGTGACAGCCAAGATGACGACAATCGATATTAGGACAGTCAAGACAGCGACAGTCGAAATGGTCATAGTATAAATGACCATAGTCGTGATGGTGACAGTTAAGATGACGACAATAGAGATTGCGACAGTCGAAATGGCGATAGTCAACATGGCGACAGTCGAAAGGGCAACAGTAGAGGTGGGGCAAAAGTCGAAATAGCGACAGTAGAGGTGGCAACAGTAAAGATGGTGACAGTCGAGATGACAACGGTCATGATGGTGACAGTCGTTATGGCAACAGTCGAGATTGCAATAGTCAAGATGGTTACACTCGAGATGGCGACACTCATGATGGTGACAGTATGGTAAGTGTAACAATACCGACGGCCACATCACGATACGCCATAGAAGTACGATTCATAAAGCTTTCAAATATTTAAGAGAATACCATTTTGACTACTGTCCTGTTGCTATCGAGATATCATTGACGCGATTGAGCGAGCAGAATACCAAAACAGAACATTTTCCGAAACATTTTCCGAAAGAACGGTAAACAAATAGGAGAATACTAAATGGTGACCAAATGTCTATTGAGATACTATCGACACACTATTAAAACACTATTCTGTTACCGGACTTGGGCCCCTAGATCACTTTATGCTCGTTTGATACGTACCTTTTTCTTATCTTACTCTCATCCCACTTCTTCTCAGATTAGGTTTATTTGCTACGAGCATTTCAATAATAAGTTACGTAACATGAGAATGTCTAAAAACATTATTGCGTTTCAGCATACCACGTTGCCAAAATCTCGCATTATAGTACATACTGAATGCATGGAATGCATGAAAGTAAACAACAGCGTACCGTCTGCAAATAATTACACAATTGTTTTGGTGCTCATAGTAAAGTACGTACATCTGAGATGTTACCAACCTTTTTTTCGGTAAATTCAACTCACTGGTCAACTCGTACGAGTTAACCCGTACTTTTAATGTTTGTTAAAATATGGCGCCTTCTACATGTTAATTGAACATATTTTACTAAACATTATGTTAAAACACGAATATATAATGGTATTGACTTTTTTTAATAATAATTTAAAAAAATATATACCTAAAATTTTAGCGTCTTAGTATTGGATATTAATAGTATAATAAAAGTTAATATTACTAAAAATTACCTAAAAAAATATCCAAGGAAAACATTTTCACCGTTGTTGATTTCTTACTACTAGGCAACTGACTACCTATATCACTAGACACAACTAAAGCCACGATTGTTTCTATGCAGTTGTTTAAATATTTTATTATGTAAACAATAATTACAAGGACAATTCTAAATATTTACGAGGCATGTTTCCAAAGTCAAATACAATAATAAATATGGAATTCCACTCACCGTACTGTAAACATAATAAACTAAATTACAATAATTCTTTAAAATTTATACCTAATCTATACATAGTAGGTAGGTGCATTGACTAGAGAAATTGTAGGAAAATATGTTTCACATAAACACTACAAGTATCCCCATAAAAAAAACGGGCAAGTAGCGCGTAGAACTCGCAAGCTGGGGACTCCGTATTATCTATATCTATACCTACATTTATAAAAAATACAACTTCTATACTTATCATAAAACTCCACGTCTCTCTGTCTGTCTGTCCGTTTATGTTCTTTTCACGTGAAAACCACTTATCCGATTTACATGGTTTTTATTTGCAATTCATAGCTATGTTCCCTGGCTAGGATGTATTTTGTAAGATAAAATAACATACGAAATAAGCAGTGGCGATATTGGTGAATCAATTCACACAAAAAACGCTTTTGGGGCGCCTAAATGGCTTACGCTAAGTAAACCATAAGAGATATGTTAAATTTATGTACTACGTAATTGTCAACGATAGCATATATCTATATTCTAAGGATCACCCACAATAAGCATTTTTGTCTTCAGTCTTTTGAGCGAAGGCAGCACGATTCGTGCGTGCGCTCGACTCACGGCATTCTGTAGTTCACGCGAGCGGAGCCGCGGACGCTTCTAGTTACATTATGCGTATTACATTAATATTTTTCGTACATTATTACTGGATTCTTCAATGTAATGTTTATTTTGGGTATGCTCGAATAGCACAAAATATAAAATTAACTACAAATATAACTTAGGCCTGTATTAATTATAATTTATTTCGTTTACCTACAAACTTTTTTCTTTACAGCCGAATAAGGTCATATACCTTTGTATTCGCTATTGATTTTAATTTAAACTTAATACTTCAAGCCCCTTTTCGTGAAAAGGACCTTGGCGCTTGGACAGTCAGACACAAAGACGGGCGGACAACATGATCCTATAAGGGTTCCGACTTTCATTTTAGGTTGGGAACCCTAAAAAAACACTAATATTACTGCAAGTATTTTGAGTTGAAATGCGTTCGAATGAAATGAAATCATACGATAGAAAAAAGAAACAACAACAATGATTTGGAACAAATCCAATTAAAACGATACGCGTATATATATTTTTTTCGATACCCCTAAACGACGACAAGACGCAACCCCTATATTAAACACAAAACGATAAATAAACGCATAAAGCGCTCCCTGGCGGACGGGCGCTTTAAGCGTTTATCGCGTAACGTGTTTGCGCAACGAGCTATAAGTGAATATAAACTCAATGATTGGCGATTAAGCGCTCGAGCTGCTTTAAACTTCCGAACGGTTTATACCGGTACGATATCTGGAATATTCTGGAATTATGAACGGTTAATATTCCGATGGGAGGATATGACGATCGGTTCCGACAGGGTTGTATAAAGAGACATAAGTTTGAGTTTACGGCGAGGGATAAACAGCGTGATGGATCTATAGCATGGAACATTTTCTAATGCGTACCTGGCTATCTACCACCCTCAAGTTGTAAACAAAAACGAGCGACTTTGATCCTGTGTGTGAACGAAATGAGTTTCGCGCCACCTGTTTTAAACTGGACGCACTAGCACAGAACTTTCACGAGTGTGCAAAAGTTTCATCGCAATCGAATGTATGCTTTAGGAACATATAGGGGACAAATAACAAACATGTAAAATGTATTTTATGATATACGATGATGCGATACGATACGATATATTTATACGATATTATAAAGGACACTAATAACGAATATCACATGAAAAAAAATTTGTACGCCTGTCTGTCTGTTTGTATGTCCGCAATTAACTCAAAAACGCCTTAACTGATTTTGACAATATTTTGTATATGGGAAGTATATCTCATTCCTCAATAAATTAGCTATAAGTATTGTCATATATAAAATTACGAAACGAAAAGACTACTGCGTAATAACCGCGTGCGGAGTCGCGGGGCCGTTAGTATAATACGACAGAAGATAAAACGAATAAAACCTAAATGACTAAACTCGTTATATCTATTTCTAGTGTTTAAATTAAATCTAGTATTATTTTAATAAAATCTAGAGTAAAATTGAAATCTAGACAAGCTGTTTAAAATATTTTCAATATTAATGCTCACTTAGATATTATGTCTCCTTTAAGAAATTCATTTATGTAAAACAATTTCAATTACAATTAGGATTGTTGAAATTAAGATTTTACCTCGTCGGGTTATTTCAATTTTCCTCTGAAATAGAAGTAGTAGATATATTAAAATCTCTAGACATCTGTAAAATCTGCTCTGCATGGATTTTGTCTATAATTTTAAAGTATGCGACTGAAGCGTGATATTTTTATTTTTTATTTGGGCTTCCAACTGCAAATTTACGCTACAATTGTTATATTATAATATATATATTAAAAAAAGTACAGCTAATTATAGGTTGCCCTGCCTTACATTACATAATATAATAATAAGACCGAATAAAGGCGGGCTGTTAGAACATGTCGGCGCTACTGACCGGAAATCATTACAAAAGTAGCTAAAAGGGATCCCTTTACAATATTTAAATTGATTTAACAGAGTTACAATAATTCAAAATTTCTGTACCGAGCTGGAAAATAGAATAATCCCGTAAAAATACATAGAATAATATTATCTTGGAAAGAAGTATTTACTTTTATTTTGTAAAATAAAGTAATATACGAAATAAGCAGTCACGATAACGGTGAATCAGTTTAGAAAAAAGACGCATTTGGTGCGCTTAAATTGATTACGCTTAGTAAACCATACGAGATATATCAAATTAACGTTCTACATAATTGTAGATATTAAAAAGACCTACAAAAAGTCAGCGATAGCATATATCTATCCTCTAAGGATCATTCACAATACACATAATTGTCTTTAAAATAACCGGCGAGCGACCGCCGTGGATATCGGGTAAAAGAGGGGTTGCAGCAGCAGTCCACGCGAGCGGAACCTCGGGCACAACTAGTTAATTTATAATAAGGCACGTTCAATAATTATTGGATCAATTACAGTAATGGACAATTTCATAAAGCTTCCTATAAAGTTCCATCTCTCAGTGGTCACCGTTGTTTCTGGATTGTACTGTGCTTACACCATTAGGCACAGTGCAGTCATATTTCCGTGCCGTTCAATACAAGAATAGCTATTACTGTCAGACAAGGTTTCCTCCGAAAGATGAAGCACCGTCAGAAATTACTCTACTGAGATTCGTAGTATACAGTCGTCGTGATACAGTTCCGCGCGTATATATTCAGTACAACTACAGTTTCCCCTTACATTCACTGCAAGAATAAAAAGTGTTTATTTGAACCTAGTTTTTGGCACTCTTGCGCTTGTTGTCATTTCGGCTGAGTGCCTTCTGCGCTTGTCACAAAACCCGGTGAAGCTGTAAAGACTCTTCAGACTGACAACGGTAGTAATTTCGAAAAAGAAAAATTGTAGTAACTAGATGCCTATTTTTACCTAATAATAATAATAAAGCAATTATGTTATCATTTCAGGTCAAATTTATAAATTCTATAGATTTCTTTTTGAAAATTCAAACAATGTATGACATTAACGTAAAAGGCACGGCCATTCAACGGATCAACGGTTTTTACATTTAAGTTATAACTTATATTACCAACAATTTCGCAAAATTCTCTCTCGTAAACTATACGACATTTAGGACTGATACCCTTGATGCGATGTAATATATGCAATTATTAATTTTCTATATTAAATAATTATGTCACATACCATAAACTATGCCATTTGCGACACGCTGTATATAGTTCAGTTGAATGACATACCTGCAAGAGAAAAAATAAAAATAAGACGGTTTCCGAGATCGATGCAATAATATAATAATAATAAATATGTAAACAAAGACGTCACTATATATGTTTTGAAATTTTGGCACAGTATTTTATGAAACCTCTAAAAATCTACAGCATTCAGTGCTTTCTTTTCCTCTTTATTTAAGGGGGGCCTTTTACAACTGGCCAGCCCCATCGGAGAATAATAAATAATAATCATACCAGCCCGTAAGTGCCCCACTGCTGGGCAAAAGCCTCTTTCCAAGGGAGGGTACCTACCGACTTAATCACCACGCCACGTATAAAAATTAACATTTATATATTTTTCCCACAAACAGTAAACTACAAGGAACATTTTTCAAGCGTTCATGTTGCTTCACGATGTTTTCCTTCACCCTTAGCCGATAGTATTAACAATTTTTATTACTAAATATTCGCGAACTCAGAAAAATTCGTAGGTACATGCCGGGGTGCGCACCTACGGACATAGAATCACAATATTCAGGCGGTCTAACCCACTCAACTACCACGACTTAAATACCCCAGTTTTACACAAGACAACAAAAGTAAAGCCAAATAACAAGAGTTGTATCCCTGATACTATTAAATAATAAAGTTCCACGGCATAATAGTCGAATCGGAAGTCTGATGTAATATACCGTGGAACATGCCTACATGTAAAGAACATAAAGCTAAACTCAAACAATTTCTACTCATTACATTCCAGGCACATTTCAACAATATAGAACATCTTAGCATTCAGTGTTACAATATTAACGTGTTTTTTTTGCCTTAAATCCGCAGTAACCAGAATAATTAAAAAAATATTCAATTTAGGCCACAAGAAGGCACAAATTATGAACGTCATAACACTAAGTACTACCGGTTCGGAAAACATTCCAGTCATCGAGAAGAACCGGCAGGAAACTCGATCGGATTTATCCTTGTATTTTTCACTGTACAAATAATGTATAATACTAGCTGTGCCCTATGGTTTCACGCGTGTTAAATGTATTCGACAAAATTTCCACGGCGCCGCCGCCAACGCGCCCGTGTTTTTTCACATCACGTACGGGCCTTCAACTTGCCAGATTGCTTGACGTTCATAGTTACTAATCCGCTCCTTAGGGTCCTAGCGTGAAGTTATGTAGCTTATACTATTCCTAATGCACCTGACTATCATATACAGAAAGAATTTGTCGTATCCGAAGGGTAGTTCCAGAGATAGCGCGTTTAAATGCACAAATCTGCTTGACATGTTCCTTGAACTTGTCCGGCAAATCAGTAATGTGCTTCGGGATCTTACTAACTCTAAAACACGGCACGACTAATTATGTTTATTTCTAGTATTCAAATTGTCTAGCTCAAAACCAGCAATAAAGATGTATACCTAAAGGACGTAAGGACAGGAAAGGTAATACAGTATGGAAATTACCATGAACTCACATATTGAGACCAAGGAGCCCAACCAGACTTTCTTTCTCTGTTTTGTTTGGGACACATTCCATCAATATCTAAAATTTTATGGATAGCAAAATTTATTCAGGGCCATGTGCCCAGAACCCGACCTATGGGCGATAATGATTTGGTTTCTGGACATTTTTACATAAGTCCACGGTATACGAGGAGACTGACTGACTGTCAAAGTGATTTGTAGCGTTCACTTTTTCATCGACCTAAGGATATATTATAAATAAACTTTGCATTTGTTTATATTTGAACAGAAAAACCGGTAATTCTAACATTTATTATTCGACAAAGCATACCGCTTGCAGGTGAGAGTCCGGCTTGTATAGTCGACTTGTTTATCGCCCACTCCGTACATCTTAAAATAACCCACGATACAAACAACACGACCGTTGGGCCTCAGAGGTAGTAACCAATATCTTATAGACGTGTATCAGGGCATCGGGTTCCTAAACAACAATTTATTTTACATATATATGTGTGTATCAATAAACAACGCCAGTTTGACCCGCTAGAGGCCGCCGTGACCGAATTTACTAGTACGGCATTTTTATGGTCCACAAGTATTCGCTCTTAAATTATAAATTTTGAGTCTACAATACGCATTACCCTGCAAACGAAAGAAAAAGAAAACATTTCCTTAACAAGCACGCTGTTTTCACGCTGAACGGATTTTGATGAAATTTGGCACACAGATAGTTCATAACATGAGTTAACAAGTAGGATACTTTTTATGCCAGTAAAGACCCAATTCTGAAGTACACGCAGACGAAGTCGCAGGCAGAAGCTAGTATCAACTATTTCAGAAACGTAATATTTAAGTACTGTTTGGAGATAGTAATCTCTGATTATCTCAAAGAATGAAAATATGAATGTATCAATTAACTCGGACAATATTATTTGACACAACAAAAGCAGTTGAATATTATGTTGAACCAGTTGAAGTCGGTAGAACTTAAACCTGTCAATGTTATGCACAAAGGCGATTTGAGGGATAAAACAATAAATAGCATTTAGAATGTCATAATGTAATGTCAGTGTATAAACTTATTGGATTTAAATAAAAAAAAAGTTATTGTGCATAAAATGGTAAAACAAAGAGGTTAGAAAGTGAACATAATCAAGTACACATTGTGGAACACATTGGCAGGGACCAAGGTGTAAATAAATCGTCATTCCATTTAAACCGAAGCCGCAAGCTTTTAAAGAAATATTTAAAAAGAGTTTCTCCTGTAACTTTATTGATTAAACATTATTATTTACTATTTAAAATAAATTAAAAAGTTTTTGATATTACATTTATTTTAAATAGCTTACGATAAATTATAGGCTATAGTGGCCACTTAAAGGTGGACTACAAGCCTGTGTTTTTTCCTAACATAAATAATAGTTAACAGACGACTATTAAAATATACTTTTAAATACTATAGCTAAAGTATGTTTCCTCTCCAAAAACTCAAGATTATTTTTATTTATTCATTTAATTTCTCACTAAACTTTAGTCAAGGAACACTAAATACTTCATCGCAATACCGACAATATCTAAATGAATGAAATACAAATATTAATCCTTCACGAATGAACGTATATAATAAAAACATAAACGGCGTATAAAGTCGAAACGAAATTAACTTTAAGACGTTAAGCGTTGAAATCATAGTCGTTTGAAACTATATGCCAACGGTGTTTCATTAAAACATTCTGGTTTGATCAAATTATTAGCGCTTTATCACATGTTTATGATTGAATTTAATTTAATTCGAGATAGTAAATGTCAAGAAGCTAGTTTGTTTGTCGAGTGACTCGTAATTCTGCCGCGGTGTACGCGCTCAGGCAAATCGCTTACATTATTTATAGTCTTAAGGAATGAAGCGGTAGATGCGTCATAATAAGCTTCATATCTGCTTTTCATCTGTTTTTCGACATGCTATAGATGTCGTACTTGTAGGAGAGAATAATAGTAAGATCACGTAAAGGTGAACTTATGGGAACTTCATTGATTCTATAGTCCCTCTGCTTTTTGTTTAGTTATATTAACTATGTAATTATTATTTTTTAATTTTGGAGCGAAGTGACTTATGGTCGTCCATAACGTTAAAAAAGCGTAGGATTTTTATGTATAGTCTATGTATGATGGTTATACAGTGTCTTATGTTAGTCTACTACGTGATGACTGTTATTATTTTTGCAGTCAATAAATATAATTATTATTATTGATTCAATAATATAATATAATTTAATATTATTAAGTTATATATATAATTACTTAATTATGATAGAACATAATTAGACTTAATTATTATTATTCATGTTAATAGCTGTTTCTTTGTATATTATTATTATAAATCATTGAAAATAAAGGTGTTAAGATAATATTGTAAAGTAGTTTTTTTGATTGTTGTCGATAAAAAAATAATAATAAAAAATGTATACCCGAATAATTATTTTCTTTATACCTCGAATAGAACTAAAAATTAATATTTTATAATAAGGAACGTCCCACGACACCACACGGGTTTTTTAAGCTATATAGCTATTTCATAGGACACTGATCTCGAATTTGATATTCAAAAATTGTCTGTTTTTATGCCTGGGCTCTAAATTTAACTCAATAACGGATTGACCGTCTCCGACTATATGTCATTCCTATATTGAAAGTAATCAATAATACTTTTAGAAATAGCAAAATAAAATTAAAAATATATTTTTTTGTCGTCCCCATCCGTATTTATTTGTAAAAGAAGTATAAGTATCATTTCAATAAATAACAGTCTATAAAAATAATCAATAATACTTTTGAAAAATTTATTTATTAAATCTCAGTCGATCCTGGTGTAAGAAGTAAATTCGAAATTAATAAACTTTACAAGACTATCTTGTAATCGTCGGGTAAATCGTGTAAATCGTTGAGTCGGGCAAAATATTTCTGCAAAACCAAATGAAAAATAAAAACTACATTAACATAATTGAATGGTAATTAGGAACGTAAAGGCCGAAGCTGGTTTCGAAACACAAACAAAAACCCTTCAGTATATTGAATTACGTAAAAATGAGATACAAAAAATATAATGAAAATTTATGACGCTATATTTTTATGTTTTTGTTTCTGCCTGAATGTACCATCCTAATGTATTTTTAACAGTTTTAAATCTACAGAATGAGCATGGTTTTCATTGCTCTAGCAAAGGTTTGACTTTTGAAGTCAAAATGAATTTTGTATTGACTCTTCGTTTGAATGGCTCCTTCAATGACCTTCTTCTTCTCGTCCATTGAATAGCAACATTTCCAGTTCTCAATTGCTTGACTAAAGCGCCACCTATTCAGCTTTTTTAATCCTGATAACTTTGCCATGATCATAAACAAAACCAAAAAATAATTACGCATATCCATTCCTTGAATCAGGCGTGATTTTAAGTTAATAGAAAAATCCTATAAAAAAGGACGTTTAGTTTTGCCGAATTTGAAAAATATAACACAACAACCTAATTCAAACTACTACAAACATTTTAAGACAAAAATAGCGACAGCGGTCGAGCCGTTTTACCAAAGAACAGCATTTCTTTACTTTAGTTTTTTTTTTATTATTTAGTTATTTGTTTTTATTTACATACAATTATAAAGCTTTAACATAAACAAAAGATACTCTGACAAGAAAAGAATTTTCTGCCCGGCGGTAACACCAGAGGAGCTTTGGAAGCTCTACTCACCGCAGGAACACGACACAAAGTTATTTCGCTACGATCTTCTGCGACCTCCAGTATTACACCAGTCTGGCTGCCCCAAGTAAAGAGAAATTTATAAAGAGATTTCTGTACACCCTACCTATAAAAGAAAACATAGCCTTTTCAAACGAATACGCTCAATGAAAAGCTACGTCAACCGATAATCGCACATCAGACCTGCCCCACTATCAAATTCCTGTGTCGCGCGGGAAGTGACTAATGGGAATAGAACAAACAAAAAAAATGTATCTACATAGCATTACAGAAAACACCGTGTGCCTTGGCCAAAGTCCAACACTAATTGCGGAAAATATTAATTATAAGAACGGTTTTGAAATATTTGACGAACTCGGCTAGCGTATGACTAATCATTCAATCACGAGCTAACGAAGTTTTCTAGTCTACTTGTCTACTGCCTCTATTAATTGCTCCCAGGTTCGAAGAACTCCGTAAATATTTTGACCTGATGCTGAGTGACGTCAGTATTTAAGATAATAATAATTTAAATACATTTTTAGGCGCTCGAAGGACATTCTCATTTATTCTAGAAATCTCAATAAAAACCTGGAAAATTTAATTGACATTTACCAAAAGGATAAATAATCAGAACTTAATCGGCAAAACTGTGGATAGGTTTCAGATTCTGTAAAAGGCTATAATAAGAACGCTGCAATTGAAGTTATTTAGCAAAAACATCCTTCAAAGACGATGTTAAACATTTGACATCTCTCTCGTCAACCGGTCTGCCAAAAAAGATAAACAGTAATATGTATGACAAATAAACAGTCGTTACTTGTGTTATCACCTACATACGTTTTAATTACGGAATGACTCTTGAAGCCGCAGATATCAACAACGCTAATCACATACTTTGGCAATGTTGAAGTTGAATAAAGACTCCTGACATTGCCATCTCATCTCACACACATACATACAGCTAATATACTTTTTTTTTTGTACAGTTTTAACTTTTTCTCCACAAACTCCCCTTATGTTAAACAACCCAAGACGGTAGAACGACAGACCTTGTGGAAGACTTGCTCAAGTGCAGCTGCCGGAACACACATCTAAATGCTTGGCGACAGATTTTCAAGTTGAGACCGGTAGCTAGCCACTAGCTAGGCGGGCAATAGAAAATACTCGACCACCTTGCTAAGATTTCATCACGATGTTTTCCTGCACTAAAAGCTCAGCTTCATGCAGGGATTCGAACTTACACGCTACGGTTGAGCCATCATTCCTATCCCTATAACCATTTGTGCTATGAAAGTGATTATTATTAACAACGATTCTGTTTGATTAGTATTCAAAGAAACTTCTCAAGTGAAGTGTGAACATTTATATATATAAAGATTACCTTTAGACACGCTCTTTAAGCATTATCAATATTTGATATGGATCTAGAACGCGTATCTTACTACAAAATATCTACTTATTTTTTATTTTCAAACCTTTTTTGTGGACGTTTCAGCCTGTCCATACGCCAGCGTGGTCACTGTGAAATAATTGTCATTTCGTTCAGGATCAAAAGTACCATATTGATCACGCTATATAGGTTAAATTTAAGCAAATTGAAGGGGCGCAGTTTTAGTTGACTGTATTTATTCTATGTAGGTAAGTATCAAGTAATTTAATTTTTCAAATAAACACTGAAAGGCATCTCGAAATCTTTAACAAGTACCATTCACTATAAATCCGGCTACTAATGAATAATAAATCATAAGATATATATCAAATGAATGTACTACATAATTGTAGATCTTAAAAAGACCTACAAAAAATCTGTGATGGCATATGTCGTCTATCTTCTAAGCATCACCCACAATAACCATTATTGGGGTAGCACAATTCACGCGTGCAGCTCGACCGACAAAATTCTGTAGTCCACGCGGGCGAAGCCGCGGGCACAGCTAGTTCATTATTATTTACAAATTAATAAATAAATTAAATTCGAATTATATTATTAATTTTGAAAGTTAATAAAAGCGAGAGTAATTTGTTCTTGAAAGATCAAATAACTAAATGAAATCACTCGATTCCGTTTTAACAATGTTGAACGCATCGATTAAATTAGACGGACACTCGAGAAACTCGTAGTAACGAAAATCAAAGGCAATCCGAAAATAATTCCAAGACAGTGGTGGTGTCAAACGGGCGTCAGTCAAACTCGTGACAGGTCTAAGAAAGTCGGCCGGCTACCGCTGTGTCCTAACGGCGAAAAATCGCGTTTGGCTTCGCGCCAGCGTTCTGATATTGTGCATACTTCGTTTGCGAAGCCATTGTCGAGATAATAAATGTGCAGTATGGCAGGTTCCATCCGTTTCCATCCATTCCGTCAAGAACAAAATAGCTCAACCATTTCCAGTATGAAGCAACAAGTGTTTCATCTAACTTATAGTAAGCTCCGTAAGAATTAACGTCATAAAATTCATCTTTACATACTTCCAGATAACACAGTTTACTAGTATTGATCTAACAATATATAAAAAAAATGTAATAGTTACGACAATTTTACTTGCTTTATTGCACAATTCAGTCGTATAAAATAGTGTGTTTAATGCCACAAGGCATTTTCTTCAAGATGACCAGCAAGTGGTAGTGTGAAATAAAAATATAAGTTTTCTTACTACTGTGAGTCCCATGTACTTACACTTTAATAAAATCGTTCATATTACGTACACCGACACCAGTTGTAACTTGGTTTTAAAATATACTAAAACGATCGGGAAATTATACAATTGACATAGACATGAAATTATACGCTTTTAAAAACTGAAATTAGGCAGAATTCCCACCACGACGAATTAAACGGTGAGAATCAACAGAGTGTCTTTTAATGTAAGGTTGTAATCTTTATATATAATTTATCAAAGTTTTTTTTAGTGAGCAAGCTATATCTCCCTTAATATTTCATCAAAATTAACAACATACTTTTAAAGCTTATGTTCCCCGCTATTGACATACAGATTATTGACATGAGATAGGATGATGATTAAATAGACAAACAGTTAAAATTTAATATTATCGTTAAAAATGATTAAAAAAGGTTTTTGTAAATATATTCAACTAACATGTAGGTGGCGCCATCTATTAACAATCCGTTGAACTAACAAGACAACTGTCAGATTGATAAGATTCTATAATGTACGAAAATTCACGTGAGTCAGCTAGTAGGTATACCGCATTTTGATCATATAATGATTTTCATTTTTTGTATATTAAATTTATTCACAAACGATATATAATAAATTTAGCATAAACTGTTTAAAAGTATGCCACGAGACATTTATTTAAAAAACGCGAGCCGAGTAACAGAAATGCATAGTTCTCGTACCGTGCCTTCATAATATTGTGCAAACATTCGTCCCTTGTTGATTCACGCCGGGTACAAAATCTTCCTCATCTTTGCACTGGATGACTGTCATTTCGGTGAATATTTTCGGACAGGGTTCCTGTGTATGATGTCTCAAATACTCGTCATATATAATATTTATCATCACGCCCTGTTTCTTCTTGAAACACGGGTGCATTGACGGCGGCGCAGTGAAGTGTTGGTTGAACAAATTGACCGCAGATGAAGCGGTGGGTGTGTACTGCGTGGGAGATCGTGCTCTGACCACGGTGGTAGGAGGGCACCTCTCACTGCCGAGTTTGGTGAAAGCCATGCTCGACAGTGTGGGGTCATAGACTGCAATGGTCTCCTTCTGCGAGGACTTGGTGTCGCAGAAGGAGACTGCGGAGAGAGCTCGCGAGGAGGTGCCCCTTAGCGGCGGCTGCTCGCCTTCCCATTACACTGGCTTGGAGGAAGGGGAGACAGTTAGGGTTGTACAAAACTGTCTCCTATTAGCGCCGAGGCCAAGCATCTTACCAGGCCGACCGCCGGGGCTACGCGGTAGAATGCTACTAGCGATCCCGTGTCGCCCCATTACGGCGGCGGATGGTAGACCGTGGAGTTTTAGTGAGTAGGAGTCCCACATAATCACTCGCTCCCTCGAGCCCAGCGAGGGTATATATTTTTGTATCGTAAATACATTATTTACATAGTATTGGTAAAGGTAAACCAGTAAAAAGATAATTAATTGGTTAAGGATATTAATTTAACTTTTGATAAAATCTAAATTAAACTTTGTTTTCAACCTTTCAAACTAATTATGAAATGTCAACAACAATGATACTGAGCGAACGCAATTAACAAGTATTTTTATGGATATGCGTAGAAGGGGGCTTAGGAATATTTTATATTTCAATATGGAATTAGGCTGACACAGAATCCTGTTAAAACTATATGTTATCTAATATATGTTTTTATCTTTCATTTTGCACTGCTCACTTCTGAAATCAAGTGGCTTTTCTTTTTATATTAAAACGTTTGACAGTAATCATTCGTAAATAATATATCCGTCTTAAATTGGTAGACATAGTGATTAAGAATAGAGACAATGTGGTGATTAATAGAACATCTGTACCATAAAAAAGTCCAAAAGAAACACCCACAGGTTGCTCTACGGGCAGCCAATAAATGTAACATAATAATGTACTTACCTATGTAGTAATGTCTACAAGAAAATGTACAAATTATAATAAAAAGTAGCATTATGAAATAACCATAATAAAAATAATAATAGGCGAATTGTTTAGTTCTAAGTTTTGACAAATATCTGAAACGCTTTGCATATAATTCTCAATTTTAATAAAGTTAGCGCCTAAAGAAGGTGCAAACTAGACTTGCAAAGATATATTATATCGAATAACCGGTAATGTCGTCAGAACATCATCGATATTTATATCTATATGATAAAACTGAAGATACGATAAGACCAGTATCGGAAAATACTAAATATCGAAAAACATGTCAAAGTTTAAAATTATACATTAACTTGAATTTCAGTTACATTATTATGCAAGTTTGGAAAGTTGAAATAAGCTCCAATTTACAACAACAACAATCCTATCTATTTATGGGCAGCAGGTACCAGCGGAATTTCAAGAGGGGGAGCGACTCCCGCGGTAACGGATCAACTTGCAGAAAAAAGGCTTGTCAAAATTATATTATTTTGGTTTAATAACTTGATTATTAGATAGGTATATTTTATAGTTGTTTATTAGTGCGATTCCATAATGATTTACGATTAAGTTTACTACTTTTACAGTCATATTTTGCTTATTTAAAATACTAAAAATATCGATCATATAAAGTTAAGACGGTGGTTGATATATCGATCAACGATATTATCACGCCTTCGATATAAATATCGATATTTTAAAAACTTGTATCCTTATTAAGGACCACGCGTGTGCAGGCGTTAAAAAAATTGATAGACAATACAGATATACATTTTTTATAGGTTACAAATTCATACAAGATCCGAATTTTTATTCCGGAATCCTTACAATTTAGAGCCATACAAGAACGATATAAATCAAAGCATTCCAATACGCTATAATGCCGACGTCGACATTTGGTCATAAATAATTCAGGTCCTTCAGTGACGTATTTGAAAGTGTCGGCTATTCCTTTCTTTTTCGGGACAATATCAAAACAACGATTATTATTTATCGGTACCACAATTATATTGACTTTATATATAATAATATAACAAAACACTAAGCTTTTTTATGTTTCATAGGTACGCGTTTGATCTCGGATCTCACTTGTTGGTAAATGAAGATAAGGCCGATGGATTGCGGCTTATTTATTAAATGCCTATTTACTCTTCGCTTGAAGACTCTCAAGTTATAGGCGGGAAGACAAACAGGATAACTCCAGGAATGAATTCCACTCATTAGCTATTCGCATAAAGAACGACGAAGCGGAATAAGAATGAGAAAGGGAAAAGACTAAATAGAAGTAGAGTATAGAGAAATATAATTGTAGATTTCTCTCCACTCGGGGCAGCCCGACTGGTGAAATACATCCACTCCTTAGAATATTCTTAATAACCCAAATAACCTTCTGCCGTGTTCCTGCGGTGAATAGTTTCCAGAACTCCTTTTGCAAATGGGATGTTCAAAGTCGGCAACGCGCTAGTGAGACGTATGTACGTACAAACGTTCATAAGCTACGTTAGCCGCCGACCATCAGGCGAGCCGACCACTTGATTGCCAATTTAATTGTATAAAAAAAAAGATCGTGCGATTCCTGTGCTCATTCACCAAAGTGTAACCTGTAAAACACTTAGAGACAAGCTCAACTTATAGCAAAATATATTGTCGTCTTTCAACTAAGATCTTATAATAAATATTAAGTGACGACATGGCCGAAAATGTATAGCACGCAAGCTTACAAGATGGATAACAGGCTAAGTTTAGAAAAGTGGAGTACATCTTAGTACTAAAGTTCTGCTGACTAAACCCATCGTTAGGCTATTGACAACAGATTGTTAGCTTAAAAGTATTAGCTAACCAAGTGGACTATGAAACCCTCTCCGGCTACTGTATCACAGTGTTTTACTTCTATCCAAGTAGTTAAATTATAATTCCAAAATTGTTCAACAATCGAGATAAGAACGAAATAGTTATTTACTGCTGTAGCACGATTTAATCTGTACAGTAAACAATTATATCCAGGTATCCCTTTAGTATTAATTGTAAACTTGAAATATTCTTCTGTTACAAACAAAATACTACGCGTTAATATGCTATGCTCTTTTGATACAAATACAAACAAAGGCTTACCTTACCCTGTTGCTGGTGTAATAAGTACTCAAAGTTACCAGCTGCAGATTCAATGTAAAGAACATCAACCAAGTACTACGGGCTAGTATATACTCGCGTCTATAACGTATATAACGAGAAATATATCGAACAGTTCTATTTTTATAGACCACAATTTCTTATGAAATAAAGGTTCGATCTGAATTGAACGCAACGTAACCGACACAACGATATGACGTCACGCAGAGAATGGACTTTTGTTTGATGAACGGTGCAAGACGGTTTAGAATATTGACATCCTATTAATTTTACTTCAATTTAGACTGAATCTCTGGTAAATTATTTATGATATGTAATTCGTGACACTCCGTGGCATTTAAACGTGATATGTTGATATTTGATTGACGAAGGCGTTACTTTGCGGAAATCTATCGTAAATAATTTATCCGAAATTTCTTAGCTAATTCTGTCTGCAATAGATTATCGAGTAGTTCATTCTTCCCACAACATAAAACGTGTGAAACTAAATAAGCTTCTTAATAAATAAATGTCTTCATCAAAATTTGATAATAACAATTAAGAAAAGTAAAACAATAATAATAGTAATTAAATAATAGTAATTAAAAATAATAAAAAAAAAACATTATTTATAAATAATAACTAAAATATTTTAAAATATCTAAAAAATACGAATAATATTTAAACAATAAATTAATTTAAAAACTACGTTGCAGATGAGACGTGAAACAATTACAATCGATGACAAGTGTTTCGCCTCTCAACAAGACATCGTCAGATCGTTGTTGACTCCTCCGAAGCTAGCTGGGTGAATATGTAATATGTTGAATTAGTGAAGTTACAATGAAAATGGTATTTGGATATTATTTCAAGTATTTAATGTTTCCTACAGAATGAGGCTGTCGAACCCACTGCATACGTGATACAGTAACTCTATAAATCACTAGTTAACAACATACGAGTATATGACACTGCACTTCACACCTGCACACCGACACAGTAAGAGCATAGGTTCTTTCGAGGGACCTTTTTTAAGTTGTTAGAATTAGAAAATAATTGATAGATAAATGAAATACATATACGCATATTCTTTAATTCGCGAAGTTCTATGCACGGGAACAGCCTAAGCCGACGTTCGGGCACTTTTACACTCTTGTTTTTTTTTTTCAATTCAGCTGAGTTTTTCTGCACTTGCAATAAAGTCCAGTGAAGCGGATAAGGCCCCTCAGACCAACAGGAAAAGGAGATTCCGTAGATAAAAAAAGAACGTATCGTTCCAATAGAGGCGTTGTGTGATCGAACCTCGAGACCGCACGTGGGCGACGCTCGAATCTATTGATGAATGACTATCTGCTAATATCCTTTGTGTTCGCCCATCTCATAGTTTATTTGTATTTGTAATGTGCAATCGACCCGCGCCATAGTGCGGTCTGTTTACTTAGCAACGGTTTGCAACGTAATGATATAGAGAAACAGTATGACAAGTGTACAACGCGAAACATAGTTTTTTGTGTTATTATAAAGTTAACGTTTGAATAGAAAAATGTGTTATAAAGCAATGTGGGTTAACAAGGCGCAGGTTAAATCTAGGAACGAGGCTGCATATCTGGTATCACTATCGGAACATACCGATAAAGTTCTGGCGACAGATTTTAGATAAAGTTCTGGCGACAGATTTTAAACTCAATGTTGAAAGATGACCAAGCAAAGTCTAGAAAATGAAAGTGGATGCGATGAATTCCTTAAAAAACACTGGCTTTATGTTTAACTGTGTTATGTTATCGTTATGCTCATTAATATTATATTATAGGCCATTTTCGATACGTACAAGTTGAAGAACTGCCTTTTTTCAAATTAAATAACTACAAGGCCTTCAACTAAATTAAAAAAGTTCCAGTGAGAATTTAATACTTAAATTTAGAAACTTCTGGAACCTAAATATCTACACCTTTCCCTTTGTCATGAAACTATTTTAAGTATTGAAATAAAAATTCAATATTATTTTTCGGCGCTATTGAATGATAAAACTAAATAATAATTTCAATCAACTTTACATAGACTTTTTAATTACAATTTTTTGGCACGTCTTAAGACAGGGGTGCACAGACCGCGGCCCGAATATGTCGTTGAGACCATAGCTTTGTGCTGTGTACGCTCTACAAAGTTATTAACTCAATGCAATGCTATACTTCGATTAAAAAATTGTAATTTCAGTAAATTCTTTTTAAACTTTTATCCCGTTGCTTTTATTTGTAGTGGCCAGCATTTCGCTTTTAATCTGTCCGAGTGGCCCCTGATTCCAATAAGTCTGTGCATCCCTGTCTTAAGAGCTGTGAACTCATTATAAGACGGAAGTATATGATGAAATTAGCCATCAATGATATTAATATAAATAGATTATTTTAATAGCAAATAAGAAATTATACAGATAGGTCACTACTCTTGGAAATTTTACCTGCAATTTGCGCCTCATTCAAGATATCAGGTGCAGTAGATTCCATATTAATATGGGATTCCTCGCTTGAACTCATATTATTATTTTATTTGTAAATATCAGTCGGAAAGTCGCAACAATCTTTGACGTTTCTAATATGGAAATGGCGTGCATTTGCAAATGACGTTACATTCACGTGGTGAAAATTAAAACTACATCTTTCGTCTCATTTTCCCCTTAGTATTAAAGTGAGACAAATGTATTGATAAAAAGTGTTTCCAAGGTTCGAACATTCAGCTTATTTATTCTCGTATAACCTTGGTAGAATTCTTATTTTTATTGAAATGGAAATAAAAAATACTTAAAGGATACGCAAGGCGCTATACAACGAAACGTGCGGTAAAAATTTTACCGAACGCTCCGTTGTATGTGCGTAATTTTTTACTTTCGAACAAGGTAAAGGCTTCGTAAGTGCATTTTTGAGCAAATGTGTTCAAAAAGTTATTGTAACGGTTTAGAAAATTAAAATAATGAATATTAATACAACAACAAATTATTACCAGTAAATTTAAAAAAAAATGTGAGTAAAATGAATTCATATTATTTTATATCATCACCATGTTCTCCCACGGGATAAAATTTTTGGAGTTATATTTGTTTAGTTAATCCAAAGAAGCATAACTTCTTACGTTTTTAGATTACTTCTACATATACACACAAATTTATATAGGTATGTACACAAACCCAATAACGCTACAAGATGATTAAAACTCGGCCCGTTCTATAAATATTTACGCAATTCTAATTTGATCAAACTCATGAAATAAAAAACTTTTCAATTTTTTATATCACTCAAAGCTAAACTACGTAAGTGTTTACATGTGGTGTATACATATATACTTGACGCAGAAGTATGTGTAGATAGTAAAATCATCTCAGATTATTAGCAAACATATATAGTGACAAAAAAAAACAATATTGGCAGCTTATTTCAACGCTGACAGTCTGTCAAAAAATCTAAAAGAATTTTCCTATACTCATCAGCAGTCCCAGTAGTGCGTATACCGTGCCAAATAGAGATGGTACATCGACCTTTATGTTACCGACCCATATGAAGCACATTTCGTTGCCGCTAGATAACTAACTAACTACTTGTACCTTGGATGTGAGATATACTGATTCCATAAACATTTCACTTATGATTTCTGGTGATAATGATGACGAATAAGTGCAGCCGATCGTGATTTGATGGAGCAAGTTAATTGGATATAACATTCTGATGATGCAAAATGTATAGTTGATACCATACACAATTATACACATTTATTTATATAATAAAATCATTGTGAAATAATAAAATCATATCATTAATATACATTCAGTCAAAACATATATCGGGAATGGATGATTTGTTTATGGTTTCAAATTCATTTTTTTTTGTTGTTAGGTTGGCACAAATGTTTTTCATTTTATCGCGGAGTTTGAGCTGCATCTGTCATTTAGATTAAATACAGTGCTGTTTTAGTTAAATCATATATAGTGTATATTGCGAATTTTATAAAGGCAAAAAATCAAACAAAGAGTTTAACTTAAATTTTGCATCACCAATGGAATTTTGTGTTCGAAGATACTAAAAATGTTACGAAGGGCTTACGGTGAACCAACTTTATTAAAAACACGTGCTTATGGGTGGTACAAAGCGTTCAAAAGCGGTCAAGATAGGCTGGAAGATTTGCCTCGCCTTCAACTGAGTTAATATAACAAAAATGAAGAAAATAGTGACTGAAAATCCTCATTTTCATTTCAATCATTTGAGAGAGATAGCCGTTGAACTTTCTGCGCTCACGAGTCGATCCGTATAATTTTAAATAATCACTTGCGTATGAAACAAGTTGCCCCTCGGCTATTCCCAAAAGACCTGAATTTTCTCCAAAAACTAAATCGCATAAGAGTCACTGAGGACATGCTAGAACGAGTCAATTCCGACCCAACATTCATGAAACGCATTGTTACATGTTAACTGTTTTCTTTGCCTATCGCGGTGTTGTGCACTCGGAATTATCAACGGAGGGTCAAACGGTAAATAAATTATATTTTTTTAGTGTTATGCGGCGTTTAAGAGGTCAAATTCGACGAAAAAGGATTTTGCACCACGATAATGCATCTTCGCACAAGGCCATCATTGTGAACGACTTTTTGAACAAAAACTCAACAAATACAATCAACCAAACACCTTATTCATTACTTGTTCAAATTCATCACTTTATTTAAAATTCAAATTAACACTTCGTGGCGACCGTTTTAATTCAATAGAAAACATAAAGGCGAATTCGCGACGAGAACTAAAACTCAATTCCGGAAAAGCGTTTAAACAATGTTGTGATGATTGGATCATGCGTTTGCGTAAGTGTATCGTTTCTGAATGAGCATACTTTGAAGGCGATAAAATAAATTTTGATGAATAACTAACATTTTGTGTGTTATTGATCTTTTCCCGGTACTTTTTTGACAGAATAGTATTCCATTCAAAACTATACCTTACAAATATTAGCCGACACAAGTAAAGTGATTGAAAAACGTACTATTCGCGGTTTGACTAATGAATGGAAATAAATAGTTTTGTTTTTAATCAGATCTAGTCATACCTTTGGTGGTAGTGAGAAGTTTCACATATTCAAACAGGCTAAACCAATGCTAAAATAAAAAAATATGTGTGCAGCAGTTCACACGTGTCAGAATTAAAAACATCAACAAAAAATATGTTCTTTAAAAACTCTTTTAAATATCCTATATCTGCGGGATTCGAACAATCGTCCACTCGTGCGTACTTCGTATGAAATCTGGTCTTCTCACACCAATAGGCCAATCCGACGACGATCACAATTATGAAAATGAGGACTTGCATTAATTGTGCGTAATGTAAATGTATTCTATCTCATTCTCTCGTAGGCTAAATCCTATAGATGTATATGGTTCTCTTTTTACTGTGGCTTTTTCGTTTCATCGAGTTTCTAATCACAACGGTGCTAAAGAAGTTTCCATTTCAAAAAGTTTTCTGCAGAAATAAGTTACCCTACCGTCTACTTTTATACATTGGTCTTCCGTTTGTGTGGCTTAGCCCATTCTAGTATTTAGGAAATCCTGCTTTTAAATAGACGCGAGGCCCCCGCCTGCGACCGCTAAATGTAATTTTACGGCTCGAGTTATGTACCTAACCTACGTCCGTAGAATGAATGATGAGCAAACGAACTACATTCGTTTCCAACTTGGAACGTATAGACGTAAATAATGGAAATCGGAATCATATATCGCTGAAAGTATGTACAGCAGTGATTTTGACGTTTTGACGTACCGCCCAGATCTGACATACTGGTTGAGTTCTGATCGTCAAAACCCTAATATACGTGTATCGACATCATTATATTACGAATAGCATTATATGCAACTGGCCGACTTTCTAGTCTCGGTCGGTACACACCGTAAACATTCATACTTTTGTAATAAACGATTTATTTATAATTTTGAGGATTCATTTCAACTCCAGCTGAATATAGAGGCAAAGCTTTTAAACTAGTCACCCCGTGATCTTAATGTTGTGCCGACCACCGAGGTTACACAATATATTTTTTTAATCCAGTTTCATCAGAACATTAACCGAAAAAACTAAGTGATTATTACTAAGTAATGGCTCAATCGGAGGCGAATATGACCAACGGCAACGTAGGCATAGCGCAAATGACTGTTTCTTCGTGGATACCAGATGAAGACCAGCCACGGACATGGTTTATACAGGTTGAGGCAGTTCTATATAAACAAAAACTATCTGACTCAGCGAAATATCATCTTGCCATTGCTAAGTTGGGAAGACAAGTTCTTCAGCAGGTGACTGATATCCTGTTGAAATCACCTGATCAAAGGAAATATGAAGCTCTGAAGACTACACCGAATATAAAGGTAAATCGTCGTAAAGGTAAGTAGATGGCTTTTTTTGGGTAAAGTGAGAATCTGACGGGACAGAAGCTGCTACCACCGAGAGATCTAAAATTTATCTCCAGTTGTAGCTGTCACGCCGGCCTGCTTAATGTCTATTCATGTTATGTTTAAAGAACTCACATGTAGGAAAAGGAGGGAAGACACAGCTTCACAGTACGCCAAAGATATGACTTAGAGAACTTTTTGTTCGTTCCGAGATTCAGGTTACCATAAACCTGTGGCTCCGGGGCCCAGCGCGTGTGGTTCTTTTATGGCGTTCGGCTTAAGACATTGGTTGTGTCTCTATACATCAATGGTACTCGTGTCAATTAATTTAAAAATATGAATAAAATCAAATTTGATTTAAACCCGTTTATATATGGAAAACTTATGAATAGTTGTTGTATAGGAAAACACTTTGATCTCTTTGAAAGATAACCTAATAGAAGTTTCAAATAGAAGTCTATTCCTGTCAAAGCTCGTTTCACCGTTTTGAGACATCGAGAGAAAAGGTCAGCAAAACAAAATTAGACAGTCCTTTACAATTCTACCGCCTGTCCAAACAGTCTAGCCGACTCACTGCATAATAGATTAAAGAATTCCATTTTAAGTCGTGATCTAGAATAAATTTAGACTATACCACAATATGAAAATATTTACTTATATTGTACAATAAGCTTCTTACCCTAGGACTTAGTTCCTGTTTATTCAAGATGAAACGACTCGGGAGTCACCTATTGTTAAATTTTGTCCTAATTCAGAACCTTCGCGTGCGTGGATCAACTTCTCAGCAAAACCTCATCACAATCGGATGAACGGTTTAAGAAAACATAGGGAAATTATTTATATCAATTAATCTATAGTTCTGACGGTATATTGATTTTTTCCACAAATTTTCCGATAGACATCTAATATAAAAGTTACTGGTCACGAATATGACATTTCTTTTTTTAATTCTGTTTTGTTCCTATATCCGGATTTAACTCAAAAATGTAATACTTCCGCAGTTGATACATCCACAGAATCTATCTACCACTCTCTAATTATTATTTTTTGTTTTGGCGCTACAATAACACTTGCCAGTGTCAATGTTTTGAAGCCTTCGTAGTATTTTCTAATCTTCAAAGTGGGGTATAACGACATGGTAGATTTATCTAGGGAGTTTTTGTGGCAACTCAAAATGCATGTTTCCAGTTTATATTTATAATCCACTTGCGTATAAATAATAACCAAACCAACATTACATAATATAGGGTCAAGAAGCTAAGTTAATAAATAAAATAAAAACCACAAAATGGCAGCTCAAGATCCCGCCAAAACTCCACCATTCTTCAACACTTTAAGCATGTTGTGTTTTAGTATAGTGTGAGAAAACGTTGACTGAACCTGTCTGATTGAGTTCAGAAATAAGATCAAACGATTCTAAACCTTTTATACGTAAACCGATAGCATTTCTAACGGAAACGAAGAGAAAATAAAAAGGACGTTTCACATTTCGTCGTATTTAAAAGCGCATTAAGAGAGATTACATTCTGTGATGAGTCACTGAATTACCGGAGTGATAACGTCAGAATCACTGTCAATCTTGTCAAGCAATTTTTTTCCGTCTAATAACCTGCGCGTTTACTGACAAACGTTGAGTTTAAGCGATATCTTGATCTGACATATACTGATTTTTATTTTTATTCATAAACTTAAAAAAACACCATATTTTTTTAAATATGGGGACACAATTTCACACACTGCCATTTAATTCCATACTAAGCATAGCTTGTATTATGGTACCTAAACAGCTGATATACTATATACATATATATTTAACACCCAGGCACACAAATGACAATTATGCTCATCACACAAAAGTCAGTCATGGGCGGGGACCGAACCCGCGACCTCTCGGCTCAATAGTAGGGCTTACTACAACTACAACACATTCTTGAATGATATAAAAATGATTCTGGTGATTCGCTTGTGATAAAATAAAATTATATACTAGTAATAGAGTTCATAAAGGCCCATTAGTCTAGACATTATATGTAGGTATTTAAAGATAGTCATTCTGAATAACTCTTCTCTCTAACAATTGTTTAGTTTTGCCCCCAAAGCCAAAAATAACAGACGATAACTCGTTATACTAATACAAATAATGAATTCTTAACCATGGAATAAATTAAAAAACCATACCCACGCGTAGGGGAGGTACTCTAAAAACATGTTTTTATTTTATCGGTATAATTATTAAACAAGCCATAATCATTTCTCTGCGGCTACAATACAATTGAACATTATCGATGTAAAGAAAATAAAAGTACATTTCCAAACTAAGGACATCATCACCTTATTATATTTACTTCGTAAAAGTCGTGAGTAGTTTGATAATGTACTTCGGAGGCGGAGGTAAATTTAATTTAAAAAAAGACGACATGTCCGACCTTTTAGAACTACGTTTAAGGTAAATGTTACGATAGATATTTGGTGGTAGTTTTTAGAGTGACACTGATCTTTCATGTGGTGGTTTTTATTTTAATTCGTTATTGTTGTTGACACTTAGAAGATAGATGCTATATTATATCGCTGCCTTTTTCTATATTTTTTTTAAGATCTGCAATAATTTAGAACATTAATATGATATATCTCGTATGGTTTACTTAGCGTAAGCCATTTAAGAGCTACAAATGCGTTTTTTTTTTCGAATTGATTCACGATTACCTTCACTGTTTATTTCGTACGTTATTTTATCTTACAAAATATACCCTATAACCTGGCTAGATAACATAGCTATGAATTAAAATAAAAAAACATGTAAATCCTTTACGTGGTTTTTGCGCGAAAAGAACATAAACGGACAGATAGACGTTGAATTTTATAATATGTATATAGATAGATAACTAGAAACATCCGTTTTAGGTTGCCACAAAAATTGCCAGAATAGTTAAATAACTAGGGAACAGCCATTTCGTTAGATCTATGTTTGAAGATTACAAGAATAATTAGAAAAATGTTATATTCACTTGATGTTGGCAGAAAGATGCAGGGTGAGCATAGTTGGCATTAAAATAACAAAAATAAGTACTGTTAACATGAATGTTTTTATTTCAACATCTTCCGGACATCAAGGTTTACTTAACGATACCGACAACGTATTTTTTCATCCTTAACCTACAAATTCTTAGCATCAGACTGTAAACTTAACGGTGATAGCTAGCCAACCAGGCGGGCATTGGAAAATGCCATACCAACATGCTATGGTTTAATTAAGATGTATTCCTTCACCAAAAGCTCAAGCTCATTGTGGAATTGCATTTTGTAAACCGACGCGGTGTTAGTACACTCAATCACTGAGACGTCATCGATTGAAGAGAATAATCAAAGTTTAATTATTTCTCAAATGTGTTTTATGTGGCAACGCCATATATCCCTTAATACTTCATCTAAATTAACGATTCAAATATCATTTTAAAGCTTATATTCCCCGATACTGACGAAATATAGTTTAAAATTTGTACCTTTGTTAAAATAATTATTTAAAATACTTTTTCATTAGTGTTAACGCGCGCGCTTCACTGCCCCGCGCAGCCGCGGGGAATGCTGTGTGGTTGGAGAGGGGTTGGCGACGCGTGGGACGGCGATCTGCGCCGGCTCCGAGCTACACTATCTTGTTGGCCAAGAACCGCTGCGCCACGCCGTATATTTGCTAAATAACAATTGTAATTTTAACCATACAACCTATTATACTTATTCCATATACAAAACGGGTTTCACTTCTAAACTCGCAAATGTCAGCGTAGACATAAATTGGCGACCGTGACAGGACAATACAATATACAAGGGCGGCAGCAGCAAAATAAGAAGTTACTAAATAAATACACCGAGCAATACACCAAGCAGCAAGAGCGATAAGTGCATATCCATCCGAGTAATTTAAATTACCTACATCGTCGTGATTAACTAATCGCAAAGCCGACTTGAAACTCCAAATTGAGGAACGTGAGCTTTTTCTTATTTATTATTTTAGTTTATTTGTTCAGTTATTTAAAGTTTTTTATTTTTTATTATGGCCACTGAAGCAGATAAATCAAATATAAAATTATTAAAAGAATTGAATGTCAAAAGAATTTCTATTAAAGGGCAAATAACTAAATTTAGGAACTATTTAGATAAAATTAATAAAGAAAAATCCAGTTTGTCTAGCATTGAGTTAGCCAAACTAACATTAAAATTAGGCAAATTTGAAGGGCTATCGGTCAAGTTCGACGATTTACAAAGTGAAATCGAAGTATTAAATTCTAATAATATAGACTCGGAAATTGACGAACGAGACAATATCGAGCACGACATAATTATTTGTATTGCTACCGCCAAAGGGTTGGTAGACAAATTTACAGGTATTCAGAACGACGCGCGACGAGTCTCGCTCGCGCCCGATGCTCGTTATCAAGATCAAACCGACCTCGGCTTCAAACTACCGCAGGTGCAAATCGCGCAGTTCGACGGTGAGTATTTTCGCTGGCTTGAATTTCGCGACACATATTTATCGTTAATACACAATAATGAGCGCATACCCGCCATATACAAATTTCATTATTTGCTTTCATATCTTATAGGTGATGCGTTGCGTATTGTTGCGAACCTCGAAGTGTCATCGGTTAATTACAATACAGCGTGGTCTCTTTTATGTGAGCGCTACGATAATAAAATATTACTTATAAACCATCATCTTGATTCGTTATTAAATATTCAATCGATATCACGAGAATCCGAAAGTTCATTAAGGTTTATGGTAGACCATGTAACAAAGAACTTGCGCGCACTATCTAGTTTGGGACAGCCTACTGACAAGTGGGATGTAATTTTAATATTTATTCTATCTTCAAAATTAGATAGTCGTACTCTCTTAAAGTGGGAAGAACAAAAGAATACGTGCACCGATGTACCCGACTTAGTACAATTTAAAAAATTTCTTACCGATCGTGCTGACGTGTTGGAAGCTATGAGTCGCAATAAAAATGACAACAATATGCACAAAAAATCTCCTCGTAATATACCTACAGCTAAATCTTTTGCCATATCCAATCAAAGTTCTCATACCGAACAAAACATTAATAAATATCCTTGTGTTATTTGTAGTGAGAACCACAATATTTATGAATGTCCTATTTTTAAAAATAAGTTTATAAAAGATAAATTATCCGATATTACTAAACACAACTTGTGTATTAATTGTTTACGCAAAGGCCATCACAAGTCACAATGCAAATTAGGGCCGTGTAAACACTGCAAGAAGCGCCACAATACGTTAATTCACGATTTCAATACTGCGTCAACTTCCAGTCAATCAGATTCCATAGTTGCATTCTCCAAACAAAATAGTCAAGTTCTATTATCTACTGCCATAGTTCACGCATATAATCCAGTAACAAACGGGGTAGTAAAGATAAGGGCACTATTGGACTGTGGAAGTCAGACATCTTTTATAACTAAAACTGTAAAAAATAAATTACAATTAAATACAGAAGCAATAGATCCAATTAAGGTTGTTGGAATCGGTAACCAGTCCTCTAATCAGGTAACTGAATGTTGCACTATAATGCTAAAATCTATTATTAAACCATACAATACTAAATTATCTTGTCTTGTGCTTGAAGAGCTAACAGGTGTGTTACCAAGGGCTCCGATAAATAAACACCAATTAAACTTACCAAAACACATACAATTGGCCGATCCAGGTTTTGATGTACCCTCTACAATTGACATTTTACTTGGAGCGGACATATTTTGGGACATTATTCAATCTGAACAATATTCATTAGGTCCCGAAAACCCAAAATTAATCAATTCTAAATTAGGCTGGCTCGTCACGGGTCCTATACAAGCCTCTATATCAAAATATATTCATTGTAATCATACTATAATTTCAATCAATAATACCGATAAATCTAAAGAAGCATTTATTGATAAATCAATAGTCAAATTCTGGGAGCTTGAAGAGTTACCACAAAGGTCAATATTAAATCTAACCGAAAAATCTTGTGAACAACATTTTACGATCAATACAACCCGGTTAAGTAGTGGTAGAGTTTGCGTTAGATTACCATTGCTTGACAACCCTGAGTGTCTAGGAGATTCCTATCATTCAGCTAAGAAAAGGTTTTTACATTTAGAAAAACGATTCCGTAAAAATCCCGATTTAAAAGTACAATATTCTAATTTCATAAATGAGTATTCAGAATTACGCCATATGTCAGAGGTAAATATAGTTAATCCTATATCCAGTTATTTTTTAAGTCATCATGCTGTTTTTAAAGAATCAAGCGAGTCAACAAAAATTCGAGTAGTCTTTGATGGCTCAGCACCTTCCTCCTCAGGGTATTCTCTAAATGACATTCTAATGGTAGGTCCGAATGTTCAGGATTCTCTTTTTTCCATATTAATCAGAGCAAGGCAATATAAATATTTACTGACCGGTGACATTGAGAAAATGTATCGTCAGGTCGAAGTACATAATAATGATCGTAACTTGCAACTGATTTTGTGGAGATCAGATGAGTCTCAGCCAATAAAAATGTATCAATTAAATACTGTCACTTACGGAACCGCAAGTGCTAGCTATTTAAGTACTAAGTGTTTGTGGAAGGTAGGCGAGGAGTGCAAAGACATATTAATTAAAAATGTTATTCAAAATGACTTCTATGTCGACGACTTGATAACTGGAGCTAATTCTGAAGGTGAATTACGTTATATTCTAAATTCTGTCTCAGAAGCACTCAGTTCAGCGTGTTTTCCTCTAAGAAAATTCAAAAGTAATTTTCCGAATATAGTAAAAAATGTACACAAAAATATACAAGATAATTTGATAATAAGTGAATCTAGTAGCACACTCGGTTTAGGATGGTCTCCTGCAAATGATTATTTCCATTTTCTTATTAAAATAACATCATCAAATAATAAAATAACAAAACGTTCTATATTATCGAATGCATTTAAAATATTCGACCCTTTAGGTTTGTTGAGTCCATGTATCATTATACCCAAAATGATGCTTCAAAAATTGTGGTTACTCAAAATTGATTGGGACGATCCTGTTCCTCCAGAATTACAAAAATCATGGGAAACATTTGCAACCAATTGTTATCATCTTTCCAGTATACAGATCCCACGAAAGGTATTGTGCGATAATCCGATTATTATAGAAATCCATATTTTCAGTGACGCCTCCCAGTGTGCCTACGGTTCATGCGTTTACCTAAAATCGCATAACAATTATAATGAAATCACTGTCAAACTATTATGTTCAAAATCTAAAGTCTCACCTTTGAAGCCAACAACAATCCCACGGTTGGAACTGTGCGCTGCTCTTCTCGCTGCTAGATTGGGAAAAAGTGTACAGGAATCTATTAAATACATACCTTCTCGTGTTGTCCATTGGTGCGATTCCAGCGTGGTACTTGCATGGTTGCACAGCAGCCCGAGAAATCTAAAAACATTTGTAGCCAATCGAGTTGGAGAAATCATTGAGATAACACAACCGTCATCGTGGCGATACGTACCCTCGGCTGATAATCCGGCCGACTTAATTTCCAGGGGAGTCCAACCCAATCAAATTCAAAACTCGCCGCTATGGTGGTGTGGTCCTAAATTCTTAACAAAAAATGAAAACGATTGGCCCGTGCTTAAACTAAATATAATAAAAAATGACTTACCTGAAATAAAATCCCTGCCAGTAGTCATCCCGGATTCTATAATTAATTTTGAAAGTTACTCAAAAATGTCTAAACTACAACGAGTACACGCCTACGTTAAAAGATTTATTTTCAACATAAAAAATCCGTATATAAAACGTACTAGTTTTTTATCAATAGAAGAACTTAATTATTCATTTTATAATCTCTGTTCCATAGCCCAACAACAATCATTCCCACTTGATTATAAAAGGCTATCTCAAAATAACCCACTTAACTATAAATCTAAATTATTATCACTATCACCATTCTTTGATAGTAACAATTTAATTAGAGTTGGCGGTAGAATCGATGCGTCAAACTATCCATATGAGAAAAAACATCCCATATTGCTTGACTCGTCTCATCACTTAACTAAACTTTATTTTAGCCGCGAGCATATTCGCTTATTGCACGCCGGGCCTCAGTTATTATTAGCGACAGTTAGAAAAACTATATGGCCAATTAACGGCAGACACCTAGCTCGGCGCACTGTTCATTTATGTGGAGTATGTCGACGTTTTCAAGGTAAAACAATGTGTCCTAAAATGGGTGATCTCCCTTCACAACGTATAACCATAGATTATCCTTTCTTGTCAGTAGGTACGGATTTTGCCGGCCCATTTTTAATTCAGAACCGTAAAGGTCGCGGCAGTAAACTTATAAAGTGTTATCTATGTTTATTTATTTGCTTACGATTTAAATGTGTGCACCTCGAAGCAGTCGGTGGTCTCTCTAAAAACGATTTTATAATGACACTACGAAGGTTCATTTCGCGTCGCGGCAAGCCAGCGGAAATATTTTCCGACAACGGGCGCAACTATGTCTCGACGGCAAAAGAGCTAGGATCATTTTTAAAGTTAAATAATAATTATATATCTGATTTTTCTGCTCAGGAAGGCATCAATTTTAAATTCATTCCCGCGTACTCTCCTCACTTTGGTGGTATTTGGGAAGCTGGAATCAAATCCGCAAAACACCACATTTCACGCATCATAGGCAACAGCCACCTCACATTTGAGGAAATTCAGACTCTTTTTACACAAGTTGAGGCGATTTTAAACAGTCGTCCCTTGTGTCCAATGTCCTCTAGTCCCAACGATTTTTTATCCCTCTCTCCCGGCCACTTCCTTATAGGTAGACCACTTACCTCCTTTCCATCACCTGCACTTCAAGATGTTGCTACTAATTATCTACAGCGTCATCAAAAGCTGGAACAATTACGGCAACATTTCTGGCTGAGATGGCAAAGGGAATACATAGCCGAGCTACAGACGCGACAAAAATGGAAAGTGAACACCCGAAATCTGAAGGTCGGCGACATGGTAGTCCTGAAGGAGGATTCAGTACCTCCACTCTGCTGGCGTCTCGGAAGAGTTAAGACTTTATTTCCAGGACCAGATGGAATCTCTCGTGTGGCCGAAGTCAACACTACAAAGGGCTGCGTGCGACGGGCACTCAACCGTCTCTGCCCACTACCCGTATTTCAATAAGTGTTGAAAGACGAACAAGCCTTTCAACGGGGCGGAATATGTTAACGCGCGCGCTTCACTGCCCCGCGCAGCCGCGGGGAATGCTGTGTGGTTGGAGAGGGGTTGGCGACGCGTGGGACGGCGATCTGCGCCGGCTCCGAGCTACACTATCTTGTTGGCCAAGAACCGCTGCGCCACGCCGTATATTTGCTAAATAACAATTGTAATTTTAACCATACAACCTATTATACTTATTCCATATACAAAACGGGTTTCACTTCTAAACTCGCAAATGTCAGCGTAGACAATTAGGAATGTCAATTACAGATATATTCAACTAACATGTAGGAGGCGCCATATATTAACAATCTGTTTAACTAACACAACTTTTAGTTATATTGTTTACATTCTATAATGCGCGAAATATTTCACGGGTCAACTAAAAATATATCTTTCTTTGTTTGTCACGTACGCGTTCCTGGACTATTTTTCTAATCGCAATGAAACTTTGCTGAGTTCTTGTGCTGAAGCCCGGGAAGGTTTCAGAATTATTTCAAATCTTCATTTCAAAAACAACAGGAACGAATTCGCGAGTAAATACTAATACTGAATAAACATTAAATAAGATTTTGATTACTTTTTTTCATATTAGTACGGCAAAGAGGTTACACTGTGCCTAATGGTAATCACCAATCACAATAAGATAAAAATAATTTCAATTAACTTATTACCATACATACACGCTTCAGCTGTCAACCAATTTACCGATGCGATATGTAACATGAGGCTGATCAAATTGCAAATCAATCAAGCCCGCACGATGTCCGCTAGATGGGGAACACCTCGTACGGGATGCGTTTAATTGATTTCAACTATAATTGACTAGATAAGCCACTTGAAACCTGGTGAGGAATCAAATGTTTTACAATATTTTCAAATTAATTCCAGCTTATTTTATATTGCATCGCAGCCAAGTGACACAGGCAGTGTGCTGATGGTAAGCGCAGTACAATAATTTGGATCCATCACCTAACGTCGCTAAGATGCCGACTTGCATGCGTGTCTCTCGGCAGCTGAATATACACTAGCTCAATTCTCATACTTCAAAAGGGAACCATCGCGACGGGTTTTCTCTACCCTACTACCCTGCTTGATAAAGTAGTGGACATACACATACTTAAGAGAGCTAGGGCACAGAGAAATTTCTTCGGAGGATTCCCACTACTTGGGGCAGCCCGACTTTTTTTATCGGCACGTTGACTGTACTGTCCCTGATGGTAAACAAAGCACAATCCAAATACAACGGCGAACACCGAGAGAACGAAATCCATCGGCGGTCGCCGCTGTCATGCCGGCCTGCATAACTATCTCTTCACGTTACGCTTGAAGCACCCGATGTCATAAGAAGGAGGGACCACATTGGCCGGGAGATGGTTCCACAGCTTCACGGTACTACAAAGATAAGACACAGAGATCTTTTCAGTTCGTACCAAGATGGAGGTTACCGTAAAACTGTGACTCCGAACCCCAGCGTGTGAACCCCAGGGAATTAGATTGCACAAATCTACACAATACTTACCATGATAAGACGGTAGAACACGCTCAACGATGCGGTGTTCCTGCGAATCTGTAGCGGTTCGATGCATTGGGTCGCGTCTATATCATCAACAATGCGAACAGCCCAACACGGCCGAACTTTTGACTTGTAAAGAAAATACAGTTGACCAGATGTGAAAAACTGTCGTACCCTGTTGAGGAATCCGAGTCTCCGAGATGTAGTAGAGACGAATTGCAGTCCTACAGAAGATTGCAGTCAAATAACCTAATGATGGATTCCTGCAGTGAGGAGGGCTTTCAGAGCTCCTTGGGGAAGGGGGGATTCAAAAGGAGGTAGGGCACAGAGAATTTTTTTTGGAGATTTCTCACTACTTGGGTAGCCCGGCTGATGGAATACCTCCACCCTAAAGAAGATCGCAGCCAAATAATCTTGTATTGTTTTTTGCGGTGAGTAGGATTTCCAGGGCTCCTTAGGGTTCAAGGTTGACAACGAGCTAGTGATACCATGGTATTACAAGCGTCCATAGGCTATAGTAGGCGCTCGCCTTTGTAGCTGCCACCTTTGTAGTATAAAAATGCCTACTCTTTTTTAAGACGGCCCAATTTCCTTTAATTTTTTTATAGGTTGCATTTCTGGTGCCTCCGGCACGGTTCGGCCCTCCGAACACAACTGCCGTATCCTAGCACCTGGTAAACCTCCGATTACAGAATCAACCACACGAGTGGATGACAACAATATGATGATGATGATAACAATTCCAAACGCCCGAGAAATTTATATTTAAATATGAATTTCATATGTATATATAAATTTAAAGTTTATTACAATCGATACAGATATTAATCAGTGCCCGATATCATCTAATGGAACAAGTTAAAGGAACACGTACATTGAATGTTATCCGTATATTATCCGGCAATATGTTATATAAACTTATCAGTTTTGCTGCTTAATTCTCACGTGAATTCAAGTGTATTTTAAAATATATCCGCATACAAATCGTTACTACGCATAACTAAAAATAAAAGTCAAGAACTAGTGAAACTTTGAAACGAGTAACTCCACTGTACAATATATTACAAAAAAAACGGCAGTAGCCCATCCATCGTGTTTCGATAGTTTGTTATGATAACCCGGCCGATTTCAAAGAGTCATCAATTACCAATCTATCCCGTGAGTTTAGTCTGCGCGTTAATTTAGCCACCAACTGCCAAAACACACAAAACGTTGCTAGTATATTTTTTCACGTCTAAAAATATAATTCACAGGTCGAATACCTGAATCCGGGCAAAGGTCGCGGCACGTTATAGTGATGTCGATCATTCTTCCAACAAACGGACATTTTTTACTTTAATAATCCTTCACTGAAAAAAGCCAGTGAAAGAAGAAGACGGTACGGCAAAGTAAGACATTGCGAGCTTTTTGGTTCGAGCCCAGATGGAGGCGAAGTCTTGCGTGCGTGATTCTGTTATGGAAGGAAGAGGAAATAATTAGGTTGAACAGCTCTTCAGAACACTTGCCATGATACAGACAGTAGAACACGTAGCTGAAGCGGCTCGATCTACTTACTAACGTCCGCATCATTAACAATGCAGACAGCCCATCTCTGCAACAATCCTTAGCAAATAGCTCACACAGTAAAATGATAAATATCAAATATAACATACTAAACTCATATTCGTAACTCCGAAGGACCGTAAAATCAAGTTTACGCGTTAACCGACTTTGTTTACAACCGTTAAATACAGAAAAAATATTTCAGCAAAAGTTATCGACTCGCCAATCGCGGTAATCCAGTGAAACAGTCAAGACTATGTCTTCTTCTTTCGTGTCGATGGTTGAAATTAAATTCCTCTGGTACGCAAATAAGAAACTAACTGCCTTATCTAATCCATCCATGATCTCGTACTTAAAGGTCATACGAGTACTAGTGAATGAAATAACTTTGTGAGTTAATTTGAATTGAATTGGTTTTTCACTTGCATCATACCATTCGTCCATTTAACATTTTTTGTGCCTTTTACAAAAGTGTTCTGACTTATGTTTTTTTTTGTTTTATGGTATAACAGATTTGAAAATGGATGCATGGATGGATTTGAAAACAGAAAATGGAAAAAGAGAAAATGTCCGTAACGATTTTAGTATTAGTATTCAATTATGTCAATTTTGAAAGGAAACGTTATGGAATGTCGGCACCCGTATGTATTAATATTATATAAAAAATATGACGTCTTGTGTGTCTTTTTCCTGAAAATAAAAAAGGGAGATGGAATACCGTTTCATAGGTAACAAAGCATATTTGGGTATTAT
Source organism: Saturnia pavonia (assembly GCA_947532125.1). NCBI lineage: Eukaryota > Metazoa > Arthropoda > Insecta > Lepidoptera > Saturniidae > Saturnia > Saturnia pavonia. The sequence goes on along the minus strand of OX383895.1, from coordinate 20,297,397 downwards.
TTTCCGAGTTATGTGTTATTGATTACAAAACTGCAACAGTGTTGCTAGGTTACAATGAAATATTTTCCTGGAAGTTATAGTAAATATATATTGTATGTAGCGTTGGAAGATTATTTTACAGAACCCTAGACAATTTAGTGTACCAGTCAAGTCAGTCAAAATCTAAAATCTAAGATGGTCACCAGAAATTTCAAATCCTTACGGCATCTAAACCATTAGGCATAGGTATGGTAAGTTAAAATAAAAGTAAATAAATAAAGAGAAAAAAGAAATATTCATTGATTAGGAAAAAAAATCAAGATGGCAGATATAAGTTTATTTGAAAATTGGTATGTAAAGGTCCTTTTTAAGTACAAAATCAGTTTTTTGATGACGGATGATGGATTAACGACTACACTACTGATGTGGTAAAAAAATAGTAAAACTTATGTTACTACCTTGGCAACATTATTCACACGGTCATACGTGTTGTTATCTGGTTGCCAAGGACACACAGGTAAATGCATGTCCGACTTTTGTTGTTTGTAAGGCTCCATCTGCCTTTTTTATCAAATCTGTGTATGGGAAATTATTATCAAGTGCCTTGACAGGAAACATTAAGCTACCTATTCGTCATTCAACGTCAACGTTACAGTACACTCACGTTTAAAACGGGATTCCGTCCGAAACAAAACACTTTAATCGACATAGTACGCATCACTATCACCGAGTATATCCGTCTCTCTCGCTCATACGCAACGCTCTATTTATGAGCGCTTGATTCAGCACAGTCGTTCAGTTTGTGTATACGTGTAAAATTCTCAATGGACGTATGACGTAAATAACATATTCGACTGATTGACCGATCCATCAGTTTAACGACTCGATCCAGCTCTGGAAGTGTACTGATTCTGTCTTATGTCTTAATATAATCCCAATTAAACATATTCACGCTGTATCTTTTATGGGTTAGGCCTCTGCCTAATTATCCTATATAAGTTGTATCTCTATACAACTTGTTTGACGATAACGAGAACGAAAACTGATGTAAAAACAAAGTCAGTAAAATGCTGACTCACCACAATCAACAAAACTTATATAATTAATTACAATTTCAGGTTTAACAAACGACTAACGTGTATCACTTTCGCTCCTACAATACAGTCTACTCTCCATACTTTTCACAAGTCAAAAAACGCCGGTTATCTCGCACATTATTCGCCGATATTGTCATTGAAATTCCGAAACAACCTATCTTTATATAAATATAATTCTTCTGTATGTGACTGAACCCCTCCTAAACAGCTGGACCGATTTTGATGAATTTTTGTGTGTGTTTGCGTGGATCTCTGGATGGTTTAGATTCACAATTGGACTCAATAGATGGCGCTGTGGTCGAGTTTTAGGTTTTTTTATTTTTAGGCAAGCGCCACAACCGACAACGTTTGTTGGATCCAATAGTGTATGTATGTTATTATATGGTTTTTTTTCTTGGGTGTTCAGCTATAACTTCTTTGTTTATGAAACGATTTAGATTATTCTTATTTCGTTGGAAAGGGGTTAGATCCCTCAAGGGTGGTCGCATTCTAATGTCATTGGCATTGGACTTCGATTACGAAGAGACACCAGGGAACTCCTGAAATAATTGAAGTCTTGTATTATATCTAAACCAGAGACAAGGGTAAATAGTCTATATACTTAATCTTCTTTACATATTATAAAACTCAATCTCAGTCTCTCTGTCTGTCTGTCCGTTTATATTCTTTTCACGCGCAAACCACTTATCCTATTTACATGTTTTTATATTAATTTTGAGATATGTTATCTGGCCAGGTTATAGGATATATTTTATAAGATAAAGTAACATAAACACTAAACGAAATAATAAGCAGTGACGATAATGGTGAATCGATTCGCAAAATGACGCATTTGGGGCGCAAATGGCTTACGCTGAGTAAATCATACTAGATATATCAAACTAAATGTGCCCTGCGGTTTCACCCGCGTATAATTTAAAAGAAATCGCTTATTGATGATTTATAATACTTCAGTATAGACAATATTTTTATCGATTGGTCAGGGTTATGCGTCACAACTCAAGCGGCTCGTTCGCGCCACTACACCTATAGTCATAGATTAGAGCCGAGTATTGAATTATTTTAATTTTACATTATCTCCCAAACTATGCGTCCTAATAAAATGTTATTAGGGGCCAAGTCTATCTGTATAAAATTATCGTGATGATGATACTTCTTCACTTACTTTCATTCGTAACGATTAATATGTCACGCCTAATAATAATGCTCATAAATCAATTTTCATTTTTTTTTTGTCACAAAATACCATATTGTAGCTTATGTATAATAAATGGGCATATGGTATCGCGGACTTTTTTTTAGATGAACTAAGGAGCAATATTTTTATAGAACACAGTGTATTCGCGTATCACTAACCATTACGCCAGCGCACGCGGACAAGGCAGTTCGGGTGCGCTGTTTCTTCCGACTTAGTTAACAAAAATCACTGAAAAATTTACCGATAACACAGATTTTAAACCACATGGGACACGGTATCATCCGGTCTCTACTAAATCGTACACTATTGATCCTTACAAACCCACCTATAATAGCTTAAATAGATGCTTGGTGACAGATTTTCTACTTAAAAATTATAATTAAACGGGGGAGGACTACAAAATGCCCTATCGCCACGCAATATATTTGATTACATTATTGTAGATAATTATTTATACATTGAAAAGTTTTAAACAAAATCGTGTATGGATGCAAATTTTTGTTATTTCTCCACTGCTTACATGTACGTCAGATCTTTTATGATACACTCACCGTTCGATATATACGAAATACGTAATGCGAGTGGAACGGTTCGTTATAAAACACTCCATACTTCTCCCGTATGTATTGTTTAATTTTATTACATTATTTATCGCATCCGGGCTTTTATGAATGATTAATGAATCTAAGATTTTTATATTAAAATGTTTCTCTACTGCTAGCTTTGTTGAAGTTTTGTACCTAATATCTATATTTTTAGGTCATCGCAAATATTTATTATTTTCATATTTGTTTTCACAACTAAAATAACCATAATAATACTTCTTTTTTAAAGTTCCGGTTCCATTATTTTGTATAACCTAATTCAGGTTTTATCACAAAATACTTATATTAGAATATTTTACCTTATAATTTGTTACAATGTGTTCAATAGTAAGCTACACTTCAAGAGTATAGAAAAACGAACAGTTTACGTCAAAACATATAAGACGTACATGCCTGTTTGTAATGTCCGAATAAGAGGTTTTTACTAAATGCATATGAAAGTATAAAGACCTATAACAAAAAACGTTTTTTTAAATTTTATCCTCCGTCTGTCTGTTTGTTCCGGGTAAACTCCGAAACGGTTGAAGCTATTTTGATGGGACTTTCACTGGCAGATGGCTGATGTTATATGGTATAAGTTATTTTAGAAAAATACAACCGTACAAAACATAAAAAAGGTTTTTTAGTAGTCCACACGAGCGAATATAGGCATTGAGTTTTATAATATACTAGCTGTGCCCGCAGCTTCGCCCGCGTGGACTACTAAAAAACGATTTTTTTTGTTGTGCGGTATCCTAATATATTTTCTAAAATAATAGTAAGCTAAATTATACCTTATAACATCAGCTCGCAAAGCTAGCATCGCACCTGAATCAGAACAATTTATAAAAAAACGAGACTCGTGCTGATTAAATGGTGAGACGTGGAATGGCAATTCAAATATTCTTAGGGCAAATTTGTAGCGGCATATACCGATAAATTCCTCGGAATTAATACACAAAAATTATCATGTGACGATGAAGAAAAACGCTCGAGAATGTTTGTCAAAATTAATATTTTTTTTAATGAAAGCGAATCCATTATTGATCCTAATATCTCCAGGGTAAGTAATGAGCTTGATTAAACATCAGTAAATTTAACATCAGATCACTCATTTTGCCATAACATTTTAGAAGCAAATATTGCTCAGTTGTAGTGTGTAAGGACACCGCCTCTATCGGTATGAGTTCAAATCCCTCCAATGAACCTGAGCTTTCCTTGGAAGAAATCATCGTGATGAAACCGTAGCATTGTCTAATGCATTGCATATTGCATTTTCTAATGCCCGCCTGGCGAGCTACAACCCTCAAGTAGAAAATAAGTCTCCAAGCCCCTATAGGTTGTGTTCCGGGAGCTGCACTTGAGACCCAGGCGCCCACTAGGCTTAACGTATTACCATCAGGTGAGATTTTGGTCAGACGTTAAAACCTATATAGAATAATAATATAACAAAAAATAATATATAAATAGTAGACATAGCAAACTTTTAAAGGCTTTAAAAATCGAATATACCCACCGTGTTAAAGTAATTTAGATGTAATACAAGCAGTAAGTACCATGCCAAAGTTTAAAAAGTGCAACGCGAGAAACATCTACACAAAAAATTTAATCAGCGAGGAAGAGTGAGAAAAAATTGTTCCTAGCCGGATCCTTTGAGGATGTCACTCGGCCAAGGAAGTTTGAAAACTTGTGCAATACTCCGAAGGAATTTTATATAAAAAAATTTATCAGCAAGCTCCGCTTTGATGCTACAGTTACGTAAGCCCCTGCATAAAGGTAGTCCCGCAGTATGAGCGTATTATAATAAGTTGGTAACCGAAGAGAACTTGACATGAAAAATATTGTATAAAGAAATTTTAAACATTTCACGGAAACATACGTCAAGTAGGTTCTTATAAAGCGGTTGCGAATCACCTAAATCATCCCCTTCGCAACAAAGCATTCGGATCAAAAGAATCCGAACCGGCATCGATGTTCGAAGTGCTTGATGATAAAATCAAACGTATTAGCTGGAGCCCTCCCGCATCACCTCCTCCCAGTGGGGAGTTAACTTTTTTATATATATAGTTATATAAAGTATCCTGTATTCTATTACGCAACATAATTTCATTAGAATCCATCCAGCCGTTTCAGCGTGATTGATTGACAAATGCTTGTTTGAACGAGCTGGAACTACAAGTCTGATTTCAAAATATGACTTCATTCTACGATCCTAAGGAGCGAATCTGTAACCATGAACGTAGAGCAATCTGGCAAGTACGGAAAGTGAGAACAACGATTGGCTACATATACACGGGTGATACTGTGGGGCACAGCTAGTAAATATATGTTAGATAAGGAGACATGAAATTATTTTCTTTCTTGACCATAGTCTCAAGTCGATAAGTGATGCCGAAGATGATGACATGTTAAAAAAACGAATAACGTTTAACGTAATATCCTGTAGACGCATGGCAACTGTTATTTAATGTGGTAATGGTAGGCGTCCAGATGAAGTTTAAATAATTTTCCCTATCAAGGTAAAACTAATATTTTAATAATAACATCACGTGGTGATCGATATAAATAAACAATCAATGTCGAAAACTTTGTACGTGTAGCTCTTGATTAAGTTATTTTATGAATTATTTATATATTAAAGGTAATAATTTACAGATCTGAGTGATTTAATGGGCGAGAAAACAAATTAATAAACTTGGCAACGCGACTTGATCAAATGACCTTTCTAAAAGAGACATCGAATGACATTTAGGAGCATAATTTAAATTAATTAAGTGACAAGTAGTTTCGATATTATACATACTCCTACAACAAAGATTGAAATATTTTCTACAGCTTGCAGTGCTTTTCAGGTTACTGGGAAATTACCATTCGCAGGAGGTTCACTAAAAGAATAAGATGCGTATAGACTTTTAGGATTTTAGTTTCCCTTTGTTGGATCAAACGATTTTTGAAAGGTTTACGACTGGAAAATTAATTATAAATTACGAATTCTGTTTTAAATGGTTTTTTAATTAGGTTCCTGGTGTCTATGAAGTTCGATTTTTTATTATGATATCTCTCCAGCTACTGAAGAGAGACTATCACCCTTTTATATACCCTTATACCAACACTCAATATGAGCCAACATTGTGACTTTAAATATCGCTAAACAAATGGAGTTTTTTTTACATATGAGTTTTAATCTCTACGACTAATAGATCCATTTTTACGTGAACAAAATTATCATTGTAAATTTTAACAAAATCTATATCATGCATAATACCATTATTAATTAATTATTAATCTCAAATATTAAGTCAAAAGAGTTTTAAAAATATATATTAATATTACATATAAATTAGACACACTCGCACAAACATACATACATACAAACACACCCCTTTAATTGTTTTTCATTTTATTTTAATTTTTTAGATATGAATAATTACGTATATATATGAAATTTAAATAATACAAATTCGTAAATGACTTAATTATCTACTATAAATATAGTTTATATTATTGGTATTCAAGCTGTGAATTTTGTTAATAAATAAATAAATATAATCCAATTTGCATTTGACTCACGATGCCAAAAATCACACACATATACGGCTATTTTGAAATCCACTTGGCTACATGAGTAACGATGTTATTCATATTGGTATAATTGATATAAACAGCCTGTTTCATTTTGTATTCTTTGCCCGTTTAAATGATGCTATCCGTAGTATAATATTATCAACAGTAGTAACGATAGATTTGTACTTATTAGAGCGCTGGAACATATTAATGCCCGCCTACCTATCGGTGTTTCGGCAGCTGCACTTGAGAAATGGATCCATTTCTAAACCTAACGTGTTATAATAACATCCATATTAAAAATACTTTATACATTTCAAAGTCGCAAAATGAGCGTAAAATTGGCATTAATGGCAAGTTATTAAGATGCACTTATGAATGTCAGTACAGTGTTCACAAAGTTTCCAAGTCATTGATAAGAGCCGACAATAAGCTCACTGACAACATCACTTACATCATATATGCTCAAACGTTAACCTATAAACATTAAAAAAATACCCTTTCTTATATTATCTATTTGGGTCATTATATAAGAAGACAACCGTACACCGGCTCGTCGTTGTTTATCAACGCAATCCCTCTCAACGCGTACTACATACGGGAAAACTTGTTATCTAAACCAGTACACTCGCTGGTTTATTGTTTTTACGTCGCAACCTTAAGATTATAGTGACGAGGGTGAGCTGAGAATTCCGTAGGAACAAAACTAATAGCTTATCTCCACAGTTGAACTTATTTAAACCGCTTTATTTGTTACTATTTACCCGTAACACGTAAATTTGTACATGTAACTTACTCGGACCGCGTTTTGGCTTGAAGAAGGTTGTGAAAATTTTGGTGACGCACGAGATACAAAGCCACGTCGTGTGTGGGTTCAAACTAAATAGCGCGTAACAAGAAACAGGTACAATTAGAAATGTTACTTTTGTTAATTAATTCTATCCATGCATACAATAATTTGCTTTGCTGCTAAGGTCCCTTTTTAAACTTATAATAGTACAAAATTAAATTACATTAGTAATTCAATTTATCATCATCATTTGATCCGAAAGACGTCCACTGCTGGACATAGGCCTCCCCAAAGATCGCCACAATAACCGATCCTGTGCTGCCTGCATCTTTTACCAAGTCGTCAGTCCACCTTGTGGCGGGTCTGCCCACGCCGTGTCTTCCGGAACGTGGCCGGCACTCGAGAGCTCTTTGGCCCCATCGGCCATCCGTTCTATAAGCTACGTGCCCCGCCCACTGCCACTTAAATCTAACTTTTCTTAGGGCTATGTCGTTGACTTTGGTTCTTCTACGGGTCTCTTCATTTCTGATTTGATTACACTCCGAGCATAACCACTGACGAGTCCTACCACGACGCTATCGCCATTTCCACGTTCGTTAATCAACATGGTGCGCCATGTGCAGGTGACGCTGGCTTTGGTGTCTCAAGTAATAAGATGTTATAAGACCCCTAAAATTTACTTGCATTAGCTAAGCGCTCAGCAAAATTACGCTCTCTACCTTCATACTTCAATCCTAATTATAAAAATCACACCGGCAGCTACAGACTCGCTCCGTATGACAGATGTTTTAAATAAAATCGACAAAAAAATATTTACTTGACTTAACACCAAAGAGTGTTTATTATAAAGATAAAAATCGCATTCAAATTGAATGATGAACCGGGTCCGCTATAAATTAACTCGAACAAACAAGCCGAGGGGGTTTGGTCTCGCTCGTTGAAAAAACCGACACCGATGTTATCCCTCGTCGCTAATTATGAGAGAAGACGTTCGATGTGTCAGCTAGGTGATTAATTACAGTACTACAGCCGCTAGATAGAAAAAGAAACAGTATGGAATCATAACGACATATTATAATCAACATAAACGTCTAGCACACGAGAATCTTCTTGGAAATTTCTCTCTACTTGGGGCATTCCGACTGGTGAAATATCTCCACCCTACAGAAGATTGCAACCAGATAACCTTGTGTTATGTTCCTGCGGTGCATGGACATGAGCTATTAGCTCTTTACCATCAGGCGGCACGTACGCTTGTTTGCCACTTTAGTCGTCTAATATTTAATCTATGCATCAAACATTATAAAAAAATGTTTAAATATAAATTCCTGGCATCATGGTTCTTCTCAGTATGGCAATGGTATGAACTGTTGGAAGGGTTCAACTTCTATGAATCCGTAACTGTGGAATAGTTGTGGCACTTAGCAACGTGTAGCTGAACGGCTTACTAATTTTTGTAATAGGAATTCATTAATTATGTACCTAATAAAAAATATGAATACGAAACATCTCAACCGGAACATCATTTGACCGAGACCAGTCAATCTATATATCTTCTTCTATCTACAATTAATTATTATTACAATAAAATTACATAACAGACCTCGATGAGCAAGCATCTATACATATAATAATATCGAAGTGTCTGTTTGTAATGTCAAAATAACAGCTTTATACTAAATGCATATGAAAGTATACATATTATGGTACTTATAACAAAACATTTTTTTTAAATTATGTCTGTCTGTCGGTTTGTTCCGGCTAATTTTCGAAACAGTTGGGCCGATATTGACATGACTACCACTGGCAGATAGCTAATGTTATAAGGAGTAAGTTAGCTTAGCTTTTGTAACCTATGCGAGCGGAGCCGGGGCCACAGTTATTTAATAAAATAAAGATTATGTATATTAGCGTGTTAGCATCTTCATCCTCATCTTCACTTAACATCAGGTGAGATTGTGGCACAACGTTAACTCAAAAAAAAACAGAGCTTTGCTCTATAGTTTTTGTGCGAATACCTATTGTTTCTGTACTGGTCAAATATTTTTAGCCCCGTTTTTCTTTCGTTTGGCAAAGAAATTCATAGATAGGGAAAACATCAATCATTCTCGTGTCAACAGAGTTCGTACGTTATAAGAAAAGTAAAAAATAAAAAGCTATTGAAATGTGCAAATAATATTTATATAACATTTCTAACCGAATGCTAAAGCGCAGAAATCAGTATTAAAACACAATTTGAAATTTTTAACGGAATCTTGAGCTACTATATTGTGTTTTTTTTTATTAATTAACTTAGGTTCTTTGACCCTATATTATATAATATTACTAGGTTTGAAGCACTTTGAAGATTGGAACATACTACGAAGGCTTTTAAAAACATTGACACTGGCAAGCGTTTCCGCGACGCCAAAACAAGAAAAAGAAAAAAATTCTATTATGTTTTTAACTTCGGCATCGTTGAATAACTCTATACAATGATTTTATTTATGCCCTATTCACTCTTTTAGAAGCAATAATTCTAGACACGTTTTCTTGTAGAGCGATTAAATTAGAAGCAAAACATACATCAAGATAATTAAGTTTCTAGGTTCAGTACTTTCACTTATGATCGTCACTGCTTATTTCGTATGTTACTTTATTTATAAAATATATCCTATAACCTGGCCATATCTATAAATTAAAATAAAAAAGATATACTAAAGTTAAAAGAACATATACGGACAGACAGACAGAGAGATAGCTAACACTTCACCAACTTAAGTGTCGTTATCGTGTTTGGTCTTATTGGAGTGGTCTCAATACATTTATAAAGGTTTATACAATTTTCAATTTACCTTGTAATATTAGTGTAAAAATTGACGAGTTAAGGGACACCTTGACGATAACTACGAAAAATCTGTCGGATACTGGTACAAATAGATCTCTTTTGATTTTTTTCAAATATTTCTTTACTTTATTGTTTTTCATCTGTTAAAATAATATATTTACTGAAAAGAGCAATAAATTATTTAACTCGTCAAACATTTTTTTAAAAATTAACTAATTATAATATGGAAGAGCTGTAAAGACAGCTAAGTTCAAAATCTGTCGAGTAATAGTTAAGATTAGCTAACTCGTGCGAATATTTATCACATTATTTAAATGTAAACAATCTAACAGCTGTCATGTTAGTTGAACAAATTGTTAATAGATGGCGCCTCCCACATGTTCGTTGAATATATTGTAATCTTTTTTTTTAATAACCTTTGAGAAATCATATAGGAATGCTGTTAAGGCTTACAATGTTTCCTTTACTCTCACCTCGGCCATTGCAAGAAGACAGTAACGCCATCTGTTGTTTTTAACAATAAAAAACTAATATCTTGCGCCGTGTGTGGTGGCGATAGTAATCACCGGTGTAATACGAGTTCGCGAGCATTCTGCTGTGCTCCGGGCAAATAAATTAAGAACTCTCATCTATACTATTCATGGGGCCCCATATTATCATCCAAAGTGTAATTAAGTGATTGTACTGTGTGGGACTTTAAAACAACAGCCGGAAACTACAACTTATACCTAACTTTTCCTATCCATTTCTCCCAAGTGAAAGTTATCCAGGGTTCAGAGTAATAACTAAATTCATTGGTCTAGGGCTTACGGTCCATCAAGGCGATCGTTCAAGTCACACCAAATGTAATTCAATAGGAACTTTTAATCTATTTAACGAAAATATTACATATTATTATTATTAATTTTAAACTACTTGTATATACACTTAGGTAACATAAGCTTTATAATGATGTTTGAATTATTATTTTTGGTGAAGAGTTAAAGGAGATATAGTGTTGCAAGAAAAAAAAAACTCTTGAGAAATCATTAAATATTACAAAACAAAGTCCCCCGCAAGTCTGTCTGTGTGAACGCGATAAACTGAGAAATTACAGAACGAATTTTCATACGATATTCACCAACGAACGGTGTGATTCATGAAAGGTTTAGGTGTATAATTCATTACAGTTTTGTGAAAATTGGCTGAAATATGACGATGACTGTTGAAAATGTCGGAAAAAATCATGCTGACTGGGAGCTTTACTGGCGTACGCCGTGTAAACCAATAGAGTTATATGTATTACTCTGCTACCTGTGTGAAGCCGGGGCGGGTTGCTAGTAACATATAAGAGAGATATCACAATGATACAATAAACTATATTATACGGCAAACATGATACGCAAACGGAAATCGAAGTCGTTATTGTGAATAAGGTAGTCCAGTTATGCCGGCAACAAAGAATTGATTAATCGCCGTACAAAGCTCGCACGAACGAACTGTTACAATTCAAACGAAGATGAATTTACCTGAAACAAACAAAGAAAACATAAATATAACTGTATAAACATAATCACAAATAAATATTGTTATGTAAATTAGAATATTCAAACAATAGGTATAATAAAATGGAAATAATTTCCTTAACCTCACAATAGCGGCTACGAATATACTCTTGGAAAGCATTATTATGTTTTGAATATTAAATTGCTTTAATAATTTGAAATTGAATACTATTATAATAAGTAGAAATTCTTCTAATTTAACAGATCTATCATTGATAAACAAGCTATTATATGGTAGTAGTTTCAACAATAGATCGGCGGATTGTTGATTCGATGGCCGCTAGGTTCGAGTCTAGGCATATAGGTATAGGAACTAACGATTTTTTTCGGTATTTGCGTACTATATTACTAATTTGAATTTGAGGCGAAGATTAAGATTATGAGGAAACCTAAACACTTGAGAAATATTCTTATACTACCTATGTTGTAAAAATTTAGCACTGTTGATTTTTCGGCGTTTAAAATTGCCAATTTGTCCGTGTGCACACCATACACATGGTAAAATCTATATGATAACTAACTTTGAAAACTCGAGGTAGTCTTGTTCATAGTCAATACAATAAAGCTGACGAGCTTTTTTGTTTGATTGTTTGTTTGTTGAAACACGCTAATCTCTGGAACTACCAAACAAACAAAAAAGGTGTGTGTGCGATTCATACACGATAGAAGTGAAACTTCATTTTAAAAGATATTTTATATTTTATTTAAACAGTGTGCAATATACATACACACCGACATTTGCTCTCTCGCTCTGGCTCACACAAAGAGAAGAGGCCGATAATATATTGCTCTCTCGCTCTAGCTCACACAAAGAGGAGAGACCGATAATATATTACTCTCTCGCTCTGGCTCACACAAAGAGAAGAGACCGATAATGTGCGTTAAACGTTTAACGTGTTGGAAGTTGCATAAGAAGTTTCACTTCAAAATAATATTTAAATTTCATTGCAATTTCCATGTACCTAAGGGTGATAATTAGAAATTATCACACTGTGCATTTCCTATATCTATTACGTCATTGCGACCCAAGCATTTTTTAAATACGTCCAGATTTATTTACACTAAACCTTATTATAACCTATTTATGTATGCGTAGATACAGGGGTCATAGATACATTATCGCAATAAAAACTATTCCAAAAACTTATACTTTTATTAATGTTTTCGTTAAAAAATATATAAATTGAGAAACTTTTTCATTGGGAATGCCGTCTATTGATGCTGATTAAAATATGTGCAAGGCGCCATCTATTAACAATCTATTTAACTAATATTAGGTAAGCTAGCAATAATATTAAACAATTTTCTTTTAAGATTATTTTACATACTAATTTGTAAGAAATGTTATCTATACTAATTTATTTAATCTCAAGAGTTTTTTTGGTCGATTGTTTGTTTATTTAAACGCTTCATTGATAAGTAACATTATCTCTGGAACTACCAGTCAGATTCGAAAAATTCTATGTGTATATGATAGACAGATTCATGAGGAACCGTATAGGCTACATAACGTTACATCACGCTACGACTCTAAGGAGCGGAGCAGTAACTATGAAAGTCAAGCAATCTGGCAAGCTGTAGGCAAGTACGGGAAGTGGAAGGACGATAGGGCTGCTTGGGCGCGTTGCCGTCGGCTCCATGGAGTTTGTCTAATAAATTTAAAAAGGGTGAAACCGTAGGGCACCCCTTGTAACGTATAAGTATGGAATATGAATCATAGAAAAATAAACCAAATTAATAAACACTTCAAGATTTAACTAATGTAATGAAAGGACTGGAGTTTATATTGAAAAAAGAAAGAGAAAAGGAGATAGACTGGTTAGGTTAAATGCAAATGTGATGGAAGGAACGCGCTAAGAATATAATTAGAACTGACTGGCTCTCAAATGTGTCCGCTCGGGCACACCAGTAGGTTTTCTATTTACGGCTAGTAACGAACAAAGCTACCATGAGAACATACCACATTTTTAAACTTTCAACACGAAGTATTCAACAAGATTCGAACCTACGTCGATCGACGCGAAGTCCAATCGCAGTACCATCGAGTCCTCGTCAATCCAAAATAATGAAAAAAGAAACCCAAGGATAAATCTGAATCACAAATCCCGCATTTACCGAGTATTGTAACTGTAAACATAGCTGGAAGAAAATTTAGAATCAAACGAAATCGGAAAAAAGATTTAAATAAGCGGATACAGCGCATGAACAATCATTTATAGACAACAGCTCGTTTACTTACACATTCATGAAAAAAGCAATGGTTCAGTGGTAGCGCAAGTACGCAAATGGCGTCGATTATCGGAAGATCCAAATTAAATTTGAAAATCTGACGCCAAGCACCTTTTAGGTGTTCTGCCAATTGCACTTGAGAGCCAGTCCTCCTACTAGGCTTAGGTAAAGTTAGGTCCACCTTGGACCACATCATCATTTGACGTCAGGTGAGATTGTGGCCCCAAACGCTAAAACCTATCTATACTAATATAATAAAGCGTAAGAGTGTTTTTTATTTATTTGTTTAAACACGCTAATCTCTGGAACTACCAGTCAGATTTGAAAAATTCTTTCTGTATATGATAGCCTGATTTATGAGGAATAGTATAGGAGTATAATTTTGCATTAGGCTAAACCTCTCAGCTAGCCCTAAATATTGATTTTTTTTAAGTAAATCGGGATTAATAGCGCACCCTAACTGCTTTATCCGCGTGTGCTGGCGTAATGATTAATGATACTTAAATACAATGTTCTACAAAAATATTCCTCCTTAGTAGGTCTAAGAAAAGTCCGATATATCATATGTCTATTCTTGCTTTATTATACATAAGCCACAATAAGGTACTCTGTTTTTTTTTTTATTGAAAATTGTTGTGTGATTTATGAGCATTATTATTAGGTATGGCATATTAATCCTTACAAACGAAAGTTACTTCATAGTCAAGACAATTTTATGTAGATAATCTTTGTCCTTTAAAACATGTTATTTGGTCGAATAGTTAGGGAGATAATATAAAATTAAAATAAATCAACACTCTGCTCGGGCCTGTCAGGTGTAGTGGTGCTAACGAGCCGTGCGAGTTGTAACGCATAACCCTGGCTGCCCGATAAAAAAATTGTCTATATTGAAATATTATAAATAATCAATTAGCATTTTTTTTTATTATACGAGGGTGAAACCGCGGGGCACAGATAGTTTTGTATGAAGTAAGTAATTCATGCTACACCGCGATGATTTTTCGAACTGACTACACTGTTAGCCTGAGGGGCCCTGGAGCCTTTACGGCTTTTACAGCTTTACCGGGCTTGTGCCCGCGATGATTCTGTGGTAACCCCGATGTAACATGAATCCACTTTTATGCGTGTCGCGTTCCTAAATCAGCTAGTATTTATCCAGAAATCAGACCCCAGTATTTAACCGTGTGAGATACAAATATAAACAACTCTAAAGGTACAATTATATTTAAAATACGACGCCATTAATAAAATCGTGAGACATGAAGGATGTTTATTTGAGAAGTGCGTTTTTATCAACTGCGAGGGAGGGGGGGATGATTCATTCGATCAGTTTTCGCTCACTGACGTGGGTCACTGGCCGCTTTATTGCTGACCATCAAACTGTAGCATGCCCTTGATTATAATGAACTCGTTTTATGCTTCAAAAGTTACTTGGGAATGTGTATCATTATTTGTATCTTATTTTTGTAAAGGTATATATTTGTCCGGTCCCTTTAAATCTTATTATTGTGCTCGACCGTCAGTTATTGGCCGCTATTGACCGTTGGACATACGCGCCAGTCTACCTGAAAATGTGTGATTGCGCAGATAGACTGGAGAGTGTATCGAAATGGAACTGTGCAGTTTTTTGAAACTATGCAGAATCGAAAATAATTTTTTTGAGTGACAATTTACGATAAACCTTTGAGTGTGTACATGCTCACTGCCCATACACGCTACGACGCAATGTGCGGTCGACCTGCAGAGGAACATTTGCATAGGTAAATTTCTCCGGTAGACCGGAGTGTATGTGACAGGCTTTGGTCATCATACGGGTGCCGCGATCCATGACGAACCATTTCTAGGACTCTAAAGAATTGTCCCGTGAAGGTTCGCGCGTGATACTATTTCGTTTCATTACACTCGTAACTAGTATGTGAATGAAAAAATACCTTTTTATTTAGGTATTTGTTATGTCACCACAACAAGTAACAAAAAGTAAGTATTTTTTGCTGACTGTATTAACTTACCTAGTCAAGTTAACGAGAGCGATATATTTATAAAACAAAACCAGCAAATGTGACTCCGGCCCTCGCGCACCAGTGTTTCCGTACAAACTTGTAGGTATGTAAAACTGGATTGAGGAACAAACTTAACTTTGCCACTAGAAAAATGTTGTCCCTATATATCGGCATAAATCGCGGTCACATAACCAACTGAAAATAAGTTTATAAGCGCAAAAAAATGTGATGTCACTATAAATTTACTGTCTTCGGATGTTTCCTTTTACTTGTGATATAAGACATTGCTTCTTGCGAAATTCCATGATTCAAGGTCAACGGTCATTACACGTATATTTAGGGATTGATTTAACGAACTCGTTCAGTTCCTTTCTATAAGACACAAGCAATCTCTTACCCAAATTTCTCTGTAGGTTATAATGCTCAGCCTCTATCGCACGTCAGTCAGAACTAAGTGTTCACGTATACTATGAATAAAATAAAACTGCAAGGGTCAATCAACTAATATACCACACTTAGGAGAAGTTCTAACTTGTGATTCAAAAATAAACTTTACTTATGTTTTTTTTTCTTATCAAATGTTAAAAGGGCATCGTCGCGCCCGTGCGAGTGAAAGCAAACACAATGGAAGCTACTTCTGGCGAAAAACTATGTGTATTCTGATAAAATTTTCGAAGGTAACTCAGTATACGCAGTTTGCAGGCGAAACAAATAAGTTTTTCCTTGTTGCTATTTTGTATTACACATCATAAACCGTCTTGTTCTATACATAATTAAAATTATAATAAATATTTGGTATTCTGAGTTACAATGAAACTTCATAGAAACAAAAGACATTTGAGAACGCAATTAACCTTCCCGTTGTGTCTAATAAAGATTAATAATTAATATTATTATTAAGATACAATTGTCATAAGTATTACTTTTGTGCACGTATCAATTAGTACATATTTATAATATATCAGGGTCAGCAAAGTGTGTGGGTAAAATAGTTGATTCACCCATAGATTTAGAATTAAGCATTCGAGTTGTTTGTTCGTAGTTACTGAAAGCTCGCATGACTGCTAACTGTGAACTGGCGCGCACGACATCGCAATCCCCGCGTGCATGGAAACGCTAGATAAATAATTTAGAACACATCCGTGCATCGAGTGCACTGTTTGCTTTGGAAGCGGCTTGTCAACGATTTTAGATGACACTTCATAACGTTAATAGCACGTAAACTCTACTGATGTCTGATCTTCTCGAAAGTAATCTTATTATTGTTGCTTCGACATTTATCTAATGATATTATTATTATATCGTTAAAGTTCGAAATCAAATGTTTACTATTTTAAACGTTATAAATATTTCTGTATGGAGACAATAACTGGGAAACGTGGTTATTTCATTATTCTCTTTTAAATAAACTCATATTAACTTATTTATTAGTTTACTTTTTGGCTTAATTCAAAGGTTTGTAATCGACCCTAAATTAAAAAAAAATATTTACACGGCATACGCGAAATCATTACATAGTATAAAACAAAGTCGCGTCGCTCTGTTCGTCCCTATGTATGCTTAAATCTTTAAAACTACGCAACGGCTTTCGAAGCGGTTTTTTTCAATAGATAGAGTGATTCAAGAGGAAGGTTTATATGTATAATACATGCATAATATTGTAGAGAAACACTGATAAATTTAGAGGTTTCTAATGTGATGTCGTAAATAAACACGTTTTTTGTGCTTACATTGCAAACGCTGGCTGAATCCCACGAGATAAATCAAAATAATGTACTACAGTATTGTACACCTTAAAAAGGTCCACAAAAAAGTCCGCGATGGTATATGTATATCTCTTAAGGATAACCCACCATAACCATTTTTTATCCTTTACATTTTACGGGAAAAAATGCCTTATTTACGAAGTGATTTTAAGCAATACAGCATTAATCCTTATCCAATTAAGTACCTTAAATACATTGTCCATTTAATGTAGATCAATATAGCCCTTTACAGCATGTAATTTAAATGAATATTCCCGAAGATATTACAGAATTAAAATGTAGGGAAGTGCGGCGGTACCGGCCCTATATCCATGGTCAATTATATGTCGCTCTTTCAAAAGTAACCTCTAAACAAAACATATTTGTATTGTCTAATGACAAAAAAGCTGTATACGTTGTTTAAGGACATTCTGTAGTAGGTAGGTATATTTAGTATCAGTATTGCACCCGTGCGAAGCCGGGGCGGATCGCTTGTTAAAGTATAAAATGGTAACTCGGACTTAGCGGCACCCAAGAATTTAACGGCCAGTAATAATAATTTATCTTTCGCCATTTGTCAAGTATAATATTTTACTTATAGATACCGACAGATAGGCTGTTATCGCGCGACGTGCATAAATAAATATAGGATACTTAAATCCTATATGAATGTCAATCACCTTCTACACAGATTTTTCCAAAAAATCAATCAAAACCATATATTTATTCATTTCCAAATATATTTTGGCGACCTTAACAAAATCAAAAAGCGAAAATTTAATCTACACTTAATTACTAATAAAATATGTAGTTTAAAAAGAAATAATAAACACTTTTCTATCGCGCACTAAAAATCATAATATGATTAAATTAACTTAAAGCGTGTATTTTAGTTTTTTTTAAGTACTTTATTTTACTTTTTATTCTATAATTACATCTCGTTACTAACCCCAATCTATTAACTCGTCAAAACAAATCATATGAGCCCAAACTCGAGGGATTCACTAGTAGCCACTGAAGAGTTCCACTATCCATCATCACAGCAGCTCCAAGATACCAAATTATATATTTGTCACCCAAACTACATATACGTAGAAAGTTTCACTTCGATACGACTTATAAGATTTTATTACATTGTTTTGTTAGTTAGTTACAACTGAAGCTAATAAAAGCGTGTTATTATAATATTTTAAATCCCAAATTGTTTCTGATTTTTAATGATCTATTTATTAATGAAGCTTATATATATATAGCATCAGTATAATAAGCGATAAGAAAGTAATAGTGCGGACAGGCCGTATGGCACGGCACGAGGTATTTGTGCCAAGGGTTGGTTGGCTTGAGGAGAACCAAAAAAATTAAAATCGACTTAAACCGCAGGGCATAGCTAATGTCTACAGAAGAGAAATTTACAAAAGTCGATTGTGATACTAAATACGTATGCCTGAGAATCACTGTCGTTTTCACCTCGGCCAAAACAGATGTTTTCCTCTGTTCTTGCTCATCAACATTGTAAACCGTGCCGTTTAAATTCTCATATGACTTTAATACTGTTTTTAATTTACGACGACTGTAGCCATGATTTACATAACATTTTAACGAACGTTTCTAGCTCTTTGTCTGTCTCTCGGTAAAATACAACTTTATATACGTCCCTTATATTTTAGTAATAAAATTATAGATGTTAAAAATTAAACAAAAATACGCTAAACCTTCATGTTATAAGCTCTGCAAAATAAATTATTACATTTCACCTAATGGAAATTACTGTATAGGAAGAACACAGACCACTGAGCGATGAGGATCTATGGACGACCACCATTGTAGTCCCAACCTAGAAACCTACCACGATGGAACCGGAAAAATAAATTGGCCGATCTCGAAGCTGGAAGTACATACATCTAGAACTAAGGGGGAGGCCACTAATTCCGTGAGCTCAAAATGGAGGTTTTTTTTATACCACGGTGGTGCCAAAAAAGCATACTGTGCACTTTTTTTTTTTTTTTTTTTTTTTTTTTTTTTTTTTTTTTTCGAACTGACTATGCTGTTGGCCCGGGGGCCTTAACAGTTTCACCGGACTTGTTGGCGAGCGCTTAAGGCACTCAGCCGAGAAATTTCGGGCAACATGCGCAAGGGTGCCAAAGTGGCCGAACCTCGGCTTGAGCTGTTGCCGTATTTGCAACATACGCGACCTAGCTAAATTCCTACGCGAATTCGAGCTAACTAACTATACATGTATGCATGTCTCTTGCCTCCTGGGAGGGAGGAAGAGACACGCGTACATGTATTTAGTGATCTGAAAAATTTTCTAAGGCTAACTATCCACAAAAAAGAAAAAAAAAAGGTCCCTTACAAGACCTATGTACCTGAGTGTAGTGCATGTGTGTTCATACAGTGTAATGAATGTATGTCGGTAGCTAGTGATTGCAGTGTCACTGTATCGCGCGAGCAGCTGGCTTGAGGGCTCCCTAGCGAGGGAACGGACCTAGGCTCAAGTCGCTGCAGGAGAAGGCGGTCGAGATATGTGTGCGGGAGCGAAGTTTGCCGCCCGCCCCCTGCGGAGCGAGCGGTGATTACGCGGGCGTGGGCGCAAACACGCTTGGTTATTAGATACGGGCGGGAAAATCGCGTTCGCTTCCGTGATTTTATCATCGGGGTCAGATAAAATGTCGCGCGGGCGTCTATATTTGTTAGACATTCGGATGTCTGGATTCGGGTTCTGATATGCGGCTGCCACTACTAGCTGGTTCGAATGGTTCGACGCTTTTTCAAAATAATTATTTGATAGGGACTTTATAAATGATTCGATCGAAGGTATTTCCATATCTTTATGGAGATCTACGTTCCGAGCGAACCAAGGGGCGCCGACCGCCCTTCTGAGAAAGCGGTTCTGAACTATTTGTAACTTATTGAGGGTGAGTTTACTTATGTGAGCAAAGACTGGGGAACTATAAGTTAGGATCGGTCTGATACAAGTCTTGTAGAGCGTGAGCTTATGTCTGAGGGACATTTTGCTCTTCGAGCACACGAGAGGGTGCAAGCGGCTTGAGACCATACCGGCTTTCCTTCGCACTCTATCGATATGTGCCTTGAAATTTAGGTGTTTATCCAGTGTGACACCCAGATATTTGATCTGGTTGGCCCACGGGATAGCCACATTAAATAGTTTGATAGGGGGAATTTTAACTAATCTTTGAGTGGGATGAAAGAGGATAGCGCTACTCTTATCGGGGTTAATTCCTATGCGCCATCTACGGAACCATTCGCCTAGCTTATCTACGGCTTTTTGGACTCGTAGCCTGAGGGTTTGTCTGTTCCACGAGGAACTAAACAGGACTGTGTCATCAGCGTAGGAACCTACCTCTACCTCGGGGAGGCGAGGGAGGTCACTGATATATAAGTTGAATAGAGAGGGCGCCAGAATGGAACCCTGGGGAACACCTGAGCGTATGGGATGAGGCTCAGAGAGAGCACCCTCTACTCGGTAGCAGAAGGTCCGGTCAGAGAGGTACGCGTGTATGATTTTAACTAATCTATCCGGGATTTGAAGTTCCAAAAGCTTGTGGACTAAACCGGCGTGCCAGACCTTATCGAAGGCCTTGGCGACGTCGAAGAAGACCGCAAGTGTAGGGCGAGGTTTTGGGTCGCGGTTGAAGTTTTGAAGAATGTGCTCCGTGAGGCGGTGCACTTGGTGGGTACAAGAGTGTTTGGCACGAAAACCAAACTGCTCAGGTGGTAAAAGATTTTTATCTGTGACTATTGACTGGAGCCGGTTCAGAAGGAGCCGCTCATAGACTTTTCCTAACGTGTTAAGGAGACTGATAGGGCGATAGCTGTCGGGAAGCGACGCTTTTTTGCCGGGCTTGTGAATACCTATTACTATGGCCTTTTTCCAGACGGCTGGAAAATGGCAGTGGGCTATGGCTACATTGAAGATGCAGACCAAAAGAGCTATGAGGTGATCAGGAAGAAGTTTGAGTACTTCGTTCCTGATACCGTCGGGACCAGGTGATTTTCTAGGCTTAAGGCCTTTAATGGTTGACATAACTTCCTCAGGCGTGACCGAGTCCAAATCATCTGTCGGGGGGACCGCGAGAGAATTTGTTACCGCCGATTCTATCGAGCTTACGAACTCGGAATCGATGTTAACGCAGTTCGGAGAGCATTGATTTTCAAGGCTCTCGGCAAGGCATTCTGCTTTTTCAGCGCTATCGAAAGCGGGAGGTTTGCCGGGGCCTTGATCTAAAGGGGGCATGGGGACTGTATCGTCACATTTAAATGTGCGTGCTAATTTCCAGAAAGCCAGATGGGATGGTTGGATACCCTCGAGTAGGGCCCCCCATCTGGCATTACGGATTTCGGAAATTCGGCTTTTTACCGTTTTCCGAAGTGAGTTTAACCGCCTACGATTGTCCGCAGTCGGGTATGAATCGTGTGCTCGAGTCGCGGCGTTCTTTTCCGTGATCAGCGCTCTCACGTCGGCAGGAAGTATAAAGCGGCGTTCGTTCGCCGCTTGCACCTCTTTCGAGGCCTTACTGACGGCGTTTTGGAGATGGCTGACCAGGGCATCGATCGCTACATCGGCATCGGCTGTCGATTTCAACTCGTCTGGGACTCTATCCAAACTGGAGGATGAGGGATTGTGCAAGAGATATCTGTTTAGCTCCGCATAGTCCACCACCTTGACGGAGGAGGGATGCTGGTCAGAAGGCTGACCTAGGTGGAGAACTACGGGTCGGTGGTCGGAGTCTAACTCATGTACGACTTGTACGAGTCTTATATTGAGAGAGACATTTTTTAAAAGTGCTATATCTAAAACAGATGGACGACAATCGTCCTGAAAGTGAGTGGGCTCTGAAGGAGCGATGACATCAAAGTCGAGAATGGCAGATAGATCCTCCAGAATCCTCCCGTTCGGGGAGGTAGTCGGGTTGTTCCAGATGACATTCCCGCAATTGAGGTCACCCGCTATAATAACTGAATTACCTAGTGCAAAAAGAGCCTCCAGATCTGACCTGAGAAGCCTTTTGTTCGGGGTGTGATAGGCAGAGACGATTATGATTGACGAGTGGCCAGTCATACCGAGTCTGCAAACAGATACCTCTATACTGGAGAGTTCGGGAGGTTCTATTGCTATGCAGTATAGAGAGCGTTTATAGTATATGAGGGTGCCTCCGCCGTTAGCGTGGACCCGGTCGTTCCTAATAATGTTGTAGTTCGCGATTCGGGGATTGCGAGCGCTGGGTTTTAGGAATGTTTCTTGGACTAGAAACACGTCTATTTGGTGCTCTCGGAGGAAGGCGGCAACTAGATCACGCTGAGGTCTAATTGATCGCGCATTAAAGAAGGAAAGGCACAAACTCTTAGGTTTGATCCGATCCATTTTAATTTTGACTATGTGAGGCGCGGACAAGCCGTTGAATAGTGGCGGCTATGCCCGGGAATTGGGTTATTGCGTTGAGCAATCCTAAGTCCTTATTGGAGTTAATCACCGCGTTGAATGCGATGATTTCTTGCACTTCATGCACAAGAAGAAGCTGGGTGAACCACTCCTTGCCAGCCAACGAGAAACCGAGGGCTGAGGTGGCGGGGGCTGCCGGGGCCGGGACGGCCTTGACAGGCTTGGGTTTGATTAATGAGGCCGGAGGGGCCAGTACGGGTGGGAGGGGTGCGAGATGCGCGGGAGCTGGTGCCACTGGGGCTCGTGAGGTGCCTGGAAGGCTGGGGAAAGCCTCTAGAGACATAAGAGGCTGAATATGAGGCCGAGCGACAGGTACCTTGGGAAAGGTGGCCTGTCTGACTGGCTGGGGGCGTTTCGTGCGTGGGGCGCGGGGACAACCGCGATAATTTGCGGTATGTCCCGTTTGCTGGCAGAGAACGCAGCTGGGCGGGGTTGGAGTGCCAGGAGTGCGAGGGCACTCCTTCGTGGCGTGGTCGTCTAGGCACTTGACGCACCTAGCGCGGAAACAGCAGTTACGGGAAGAGTGTCCGTAGAGCTGGCAGTTGTGACACTGCGACGGGATTCTATTTTTGTGTGGCGGCTCAACGGTTATTCCGGTGAGACCGCACACCTCGGAGAGGTTAAAAATCGACTTGCCCTCCTGGGACTTGTCTAGAAAGACAAGCACCATATTGTATGGTGCCCTGGTGGTGTGTTTGTACATCCTGTGTACCTCACGAATTGGGAAGTTCTGCTCCTTAAGGGAGACTGAGATTTGGTCGGGAGTGATCTCGACCGGGATCTGACGGATAACCACTCGCAGGAGGCGCTCCTCCTCGAGGGCATAGGTGAAGTAACCTAGTCTGTTCGACCGCAGGAGGGAAGTGAGCCTCCTGTGGTCATCGGAGGTGGACACCTGGACCTGGATCCCTGAAGGGGTGTTCCGGGCCCCGGTGTAGTGGAGCTTGAGCTCCTTGCACTTGTCCGAGATTTTCGTCCAAGACGCTTTGTCTTGGATAGTGATTGGAGGCGGGCGGCGGGGTTTTTTCCCTTCAGTGGGTGCGGGGGCCGCAGTGGGCGCGGAGGAGGGGTCGGAGCGAGTGTTCTCGCTCGTTCGGCGTGCTTTTCCTGCGGCCTGGGGTGTAGGGGAAGAGGGCGGAGAGCCCCTCCCCTTCCTTTTGGTGGACTTGACGGTTATGAAACCGTCGTTTAGTATGGTCTCGTTGGGGACCGCGGTGTCCATCGCGGGGACATTTACGATTTTCCGCGCGAAAGGCGGCATTAACGATTGGATCTCCGGATCCGGAGATAAAGGCGAGAAAGAATTCGCCGTATTAATGAAAGTTCGCACTACGGGCGAACGTGACCGGGGACGCGGGAGAGAAGAGCTCTTAGAGCTCGAACGCGCCCGTGAGATAGACGAGCGCGAGCGCGGGGCACGCGTGTCAGGATGCGGGGGGCGCGGGGAGCGCGGCGAGCGCGGGCGCGGCGCGGCGGGTACTCTGTTTGACGCGGCGGTGAGGGGTACGAAGTGTGCGGCGGGGCGGCATTTCTCCGCGGGGGTCTGTGCCGGCGCGGGACGGACGCGTGGGTACTTCCTATTAAAGGAAACCAAGGCGTCGGGTATGTTCTCCTTGAGAAAGGTACGGAGCCTCCTTAGCTCTAGAGCTTCTGCAGAATCGGCCATTCCGGTGGCGTATGGAGGACTGGGAAAAATTTGAAATTCGAATTCCGAATTCGAAACAAAATATAAACCTCCCCGCCGGAGGGGCAGGGGGGCGCGCCAAATAAAATTTAACGGACTATCCCGAGTCCGGCAAAGTGACCTGCGAGTCGAGGTGCAATGACACGCAGGAATGAGAACCTACCGGGCCTACGTGGAGTCCCTAGCAAGCCCGAGGCAGAGAACGCAGCCGGTATAAATACCTAGCTACGCCCAAACAGACACTCGGGGATGGATGTGTAGCAGGATCGGAAGGGTGGGAAGGAGACACTCAGGGCTTGACTATGACTCTATCAAGGGCCAAGGTTCCTGAGCCCGACCAAGTACTATCGTTTGCCTCTGAAGGAGGCAACCGAGGGGCGCTTGGGTCACGCACCCACTTGCCTTCTGTTGACACCGAGAGGTTTCCGGCAAGCGACCACTAAAGTGTGGATTTCGTCGAATAGAAACAATTGCACTTAAAAGTGCAGTTTGTTATTGTGTAGCGTACTGAAAGTACGCGACACAATGGGTGCGAGCGAGACGGCGATATGCAGGTGCGGCGCAGGTGCGATGCAGGTGTGCAGCAAAGCCGGTCGGTCGTAAAACTTCACAAAGGCGGCAGAGAGCGATCGTAAACACGTCCGTTCCCGACGGCGGTCGTGATCGGAATCCATACTGTGCACGACCGAAGTAAACGACCCCTGCAACGCCGTCCTCAGAACTAGTACGTGGCGAGGACATAGTAAAACACGTTTGCAAATGTGCTCGTATATTTTATTAGAAACGTGAGGTGTTAAATATATAACTAGCTATAGAAACTAATCAATATTCACAAATTGATGAACAATAAACGACACGAACTACAATAAACGATATTCTATCGTGTCTTTTATTTTAGCACATAAGTAGTAGGCAAGTTGTACGTGAAACATCTTGTATAACTTTGCATAAGTAGGTAAGAGTAAATAAATATTGGCAAAATGGAGGTGAAGTAAATGGAGGGGAGGTAAAAACTCCCACGCAAAATTTTGCATAAAAGGCGGGCCGAATTGGCAGCTTGTCGTCATTCTGTACAGAAGACTGCATTTTATTTTTGTAGCGGATTTGAATTAACGGCCTTGAAATCAATTTATTGTTTTCTTAGTCTTCTGATTAACTTCTGTCTGATGATTAGATTCTATTTGTATTGAATATATTTAAAGCCCTAGGAAAGTTAACCTCAACACATGGGCCCATCTGATGGTAAGCGGTCACCGAAGCCTCTGGACGCTTGCAACACGAGAAGCGTCACAAGCGATTTGCCGAATCTTTAAAAATCTACTAACTCACTTTTAAATCCCTCTCTTCCTCACATAATTCAGCCACCATCTCGCATATTACAATTCTTCGTTTTGTACTTTACCCTCATACGTTCAGAAATACACAAATGGTAACTTATATTGTTATACAAATTCAGCGAAAAAAAAACAGTGTAAACATTTTGTAAGTCGAATTTCGAGGCAACAATGTAGTAGGTACCCATATGCAACTAACGCAAAGGCTTTTATGTAAATATTACGGGTATAATTACCGACATATCTTCGTCTTTCGGCGTTCGTTACTACCATCCAGTGAGCTCGTGTTCGCGTCGAGTGAGTATCGACAAAAAACAACGAATAAAATAAATTCATATAACACTGAAAATATTTTAAAAAACATTTACAAATAAGCCCACTATCCAGCCGAGCCTTGTATCGTACTAAAATATAAAACAAATCGATAGTTCATAACCTTGGTGTCTATTACGATCTGCTTTATATTCCAAGCCCGGTGAAGCTGTCAAAGGCTCTAATGGCTCGAGGGCTCTTAAAAAAAGATCTGCTTTATATTCTCTTTAAGTATCTCTATTTAACATTTATAAACACGTGTTAGCAGTGTTCATATTGTAATCATAATAAAATCAAAATCTCTATATCTGATCAATTTTTAATTGGTTAAAATTATCATAGTAAGAATATTAGAGAAATCAAAATATAATTTGTCATCGGTAATTAGTTAGTTGGATTTTACAAATATTGAATCGAAAGAACTTTAAAAATAAGTATTGTAAAATATACAATTGGATCATGACGTCACAAAAAAACCGACCAAGTGTAAGTCGGACTCGCGCACCGAGGGTTCCGTACAAACTTGTATGATTTATAATTATAAAGAAACAAGAAACCGTTATAAATATGTTATGGTTAATTTGTTCACAATTATTAATAACTTTACCTCCGCCAACATCAACTATTGAGATAACATGTTATTGAGAAGAGTTAGTTCATTACATGCAAGCAAATAGGTACTGTAAATATTAATCAGTACACAGTCTTAACAATAATCGTGATCCTACTTCAACGCAACCAGCATTCAATACAATTAATTATTATTAGAATAAAATTACATAACAGGCCTCGATGAGCAAGCTATATATATATTTATAACACATTTTAACTAAATGCATATGAAACTATACAAACCAATAACAGTAGTAACCACACGGTACGGTTACGATAGTAACCAATAACCAAAAAGTAATTATGAAAATGTTTGCCTGTCTGTTTGTTCTGCGTAATCTCCGAAACGGTTGGACCGATTTTGACAGCACTTTCACTGACAAATAGCCAATGTTATAAGGAATAGCTTAGGCTACTTTTATTTTAGAAAAATAATTCGTGTTCCGCACAAAAAAAGCTTTCATAGTATGTCCATGCGAGCGAAGCCGCGGACACAGCTAGTCCAACATACAATAAAATGCAGAATTATTATTTTTATACAAGCTCAACAAACTGTCGCCATTTTTAGTGATGCCAACCATATTGTACAATAACGTATCCTACTTTATTTTGGATAAATATACTTTATACTTTTTGCCCGATCAAATCGGGGACGTTCTGAAGAAAGGTCAGGTCAAGAGTACTCTAAACCGACGGGCATGCATGAAAAGATTGATGAATATTGAAGAAGCGAAAGATGTATGTATGTCAGTATCGTAGCAAGTGGAAGGACGTGCACTCTGCCAACCCCGTTGGGAAAAAGGCGTGATTTATGTATATATGTATGTATACTTTTTCATAAGAATATAGTATGCAATAATACTTTATTTCTAATCCTTACTGTCATAAGTAAAACGATACACTCTCATATAGGTGATTACTAAAATATTTATAGATATTTATAACTTTAAAGTGGAGCCTAGTATAGATAAAAAAAAGTAATAATAGTGATAAAAAATCTTCAGATACTGTTGACAAATTTATAGCAAATACTTAAAAATGGCATTTACTTAATTTTTTTTTAAATAAATAAAAACAAGCCATTTATTTACTTAAATTTCGACTGTAAAACTAGATTTGAAAACTTCAAAGACAGAAAAAAACTGTAAGCGTTTGCAGAAAGTATTTTTTTATACCCTTACACAATTAAAAAATACTTTTTCTTTCAAATACTTTATTTGATACGTTATTTTTCTCAAAAAAAGTTGGCAACCCTAGCCCCTACCTAACTGCAAGTAATTAATTTGTAAAAAAAACATTACAAAAAGACGAATGAGATAGATCTGTCGATATACTGGGTGATCATAAAACGCGAACGATTAAGCGAGTCACTGTGAACGGGCTTTATCCAGTGGAAAATTTAATAATTGGAAACGAATAACAACATATCATTTTACAACACCACATCTTGATGGAGTGTTCCAGAAATCATAATATAATGATATCCACATTTACATAAGTGTAAAATAATATCTGGGATTATAGGTGTATGCAACAGCATTCCGCTAGAATTGACATCGATTGCTTCCAAAATTCCGTGACACTCTTATAAGTTCTTTTCCTAATTGACCTACTCTACTTTCAAAGAACTTTATGCACTAACTTACATATTTAGTTAGATCTTCTTGTTTCTAATTAGTTGTAAATTAAGATGAGACTCGCATATGCTATATCCATAAAATTATCCTATATTTCTATTAAATTAAACCGACAAATATTCGACTGCGAATTTGTAATTACTACAGTACCACTATTTCTGATGCGCACACGCAGTTTTACATGATTGAAAGCAATAAAATATTAATAGAAATTGATCCGGTTGAATCCATTATTATAATTCGAAATATATATATAAAAAAATATAAGTCACGCGAAACCGATCCGAAACATTGTAACGTCTAATAAAACTGTTCATGTAACATCACGCCTACTACCTTACTGAGGTAGCACGGACCACGGAGTATACAATCACTGAAGAACAAACTTTTGTTGAAAGAAGTTAAAAATCCCTTTGTGAGGAAACGCGGTCAGTAAGACATTTGAAGAATAGGTTTAACAGACATCTTGCTATCACACTGTAATCAAACAATCTAATAAAGCGAGAGAGAGAGAGAGAGAGAACTACAACTTTGAATAATTATACCAAAGTAAATTTAATTCATGCATTCCCATGTTTCCTCCCCTGAATCTGGACTGAATTTAAAAAATCTTTTGAAAAATAATATAAGTAGTATTTAGGTACTTTGGCAATGCCTATACGTTTTTAAATATTTTTTATATTCGTCAAATGTGTTTGCTGGATGTCTGCTAACGGCGATATAACCGGGCAATTTTAGTAAGTTTAAGAGGAACCTAGTTTTCATAATAATTGTTTAAAAATAAAATATATATATAGCTAGGACATTAGAAGATATACATTGTATGTTTTACCGCATGTAAAATGGGGAATGCTCTGAGGAATTTATTGATATGGTGCCCACATCACATTTCTAAACACGCACCTTCCGCCATTAGCTTATTGCTCATTCCCACACCCTAAAACCTAACCGAATCGCAACAACAGCAAGGTTCTCTGGACCTTTTTGTCGCGTACGTTAGAGCTTTGGAATGGGTTACCCAAAAATGTTATACCCAAGAGCTATAATATGGGGCTCTTTAAAAAGCGGTTTGAAATACTCCTGGTATTGCAGTTACCCATAGATGACAGTAAACCTGCTTTTCATGGTATCAGTAGTTAAGATGCGCCGAATCCAAGGCAACAAACACCGATCGCCGTATGAAATCATCGCTTCAAGCGGTTTCAAGTAATTTCTGTATCCGACCTCATAGCTTAGTCATGCGGCGCAACCGCTTCTGTTTCCACTCACATTTCCAATTGTATATCTGTTTCGTCTCATAACGTTTCTCATTTACTTTCGTTTAGTATATATTTGTTTACATTAATATATTAGTTAGAAGATTCTTGAATATTCATAATGGTGGCGCCGGTCGATACAATTGTTGTAGTAAGCCCTAGTATTGATCCGAGAGGTCGCGGGCTCGATCCCCGCACCTGGCTGACTTTGTGTGATGAGTATAATTATCAGTTGGATTCTTTTCTTAGTTTGGAATTAAATGGCCGTGTATGAAATTGTATCCATATATTATTATTAATAATTATTATTTGTGCGGATCCCTAATTATTTTCCTAAAATAAAAGTAGCCTAAGTTATTCCTTGTTACATCAGCTATCTGCTAGTAAAAGTTCCGTCAAAATCGGAGATTACCCGGAACAAACAGACAGGCAGACAGACAAACATAAAAAAAATGGGTTTATTGTTTTTTGTTATAGGTACCGTTTATACTTTCATATGCATTTAGTAAAAACCTGTTATTTTCACATTACAAACAGACACTTGTATTATATGTATAGAAAGATCCTGTCAATTAGTTATTTTAGTTTATCATATGTAATATCTGCTAACAAGGTCAGTTTCAAACGCGCGTAAAAGATACAAGAATGATTTCAATACAAGAAGTTCCATTATCTCCTTTAGGGCTCATTAATTTAAATAGTCATTAGCCCATATCGAATCCTTAAGCAATCAAATTAATAACATTTCCAAAACCATGGTCCATTAATCTCTTTCACACCAGGACTCGCAAACTTTAGAAGATTAGCACCAGTTAACTATATAACTAACTCTATCAACTCAATTTAAATTATTAACTTTCGTAAACCTGTATTCTGTAAATTTGGTGACATTTCACGTTATATATTTACGTGATATTATAATTTTACGTTAAAATGTTTCCTTATATACTTTTAGTACTAATTTAGTACATCATGACTTAACACATCGAATGTCTTTATACAATAGAATAGACATTGACGAACTTACACTAATTATATGAGAGTTTCATGAAAATAAAACATTGATATTGGAAGATGCAGCGACCAAGACAAAATAAAAAAGGAAGAAAAAAACACTTTAAAATTCATACGCAAATGACAACATATGAAAACAACGGAAATACTATTACCGGCTATATGACTAAGAGAAAAAAGTGTGTGCTAGATGAAGTAGAATCAGATTAGCGCCAATGGCGTTACAGCAGCGGGCGGCTGCAGTGTCACGCCCCTTGGCCATACTCCCGGATGATTCAAGCCACGATATCGGACACGCGTCAAGCCGCGCCATGGTATGCGACGACAAGCAACAGTCGAACCTATTTACATCTTATCTCGTGCCGCTATATGATGTACAACATTATTTTGTTTATCGAACGATTCCATTTAATTGTATGCAAGAGTAAAGCCGCGTGTACCTACGGTGCGTGTTTATTTATTTGTTAATGAATGTTTCGTTTTCTTTCCCGCATCTAACATTAATTTATAACAAGGTAAATATCTAGAGGTTCCAATTATTTGTACAACAGCGAATGCAAAAAAGACAACACAAATGAACCGCCATGAGACGTATGGCAGAAGTGAAACATCGAAATTAACACTAAATGAATAAATAAATAAACATTTATTAAAACGTCCATAGCAATAGTCAATTTCGTACCTACAAATCAATGTATGTTAATTGTTTTACAATCGGAGGAGTCGTAAAAGTCGTTGGCACAAATTCTTCTCAGATAAAAAAATATATTTTTTTACATTTAAAAGAATGCGAATGTAGATGGCGTTAAAAACGAATTTGTAAAGTCGTGGCAGTCGAGTGCTTTATGGTGGACTTGCGAACAAAACGACACTAACACCGGCCGGCGTCTATAGAGTCACCGACGCTACGTTGGTGACGCGGACTCAGAAACGCTTTGGCGATTATCGATATTCGCGAGAAACGTAGTCAGTCGTACAGCGTTCGCCACACTGAACTGATCTCACAATAGCTCTTTACAATTTTTATTAAATAATAATACTCTTATCTATAATCTTTTACTTCGATACGTCTTTTATTTAACTTCGCTACAATTTCAGACCACACTTTGCTTTTTTTCTTGTATCCTTGTAAGTCTTCCACACTTAAATACTACAGTAATGGGTGTTAAAGTCCATCTTCTTTAGTAAATAACTCAATAGATGCTATTTTTAAATTAATTGAGAAATTTACTTGATAATATACGTCTTTAGAGCGGCAGAATATCGATTCGATGACCGCAGGTTCGAACCCCAGCATGCACCAACGAGTTTTTCGAAAGTCACGTACATTTAGTAATTTAAATTGGCAAATTATCGGCTGACGGTGAAGAAAAACAACGTGAGAAACCTTGAACGCCTGACAAATATTCTTGTAGTACCACTGTATGTGGGAAAATATAGAACTGATGATTTCTCGGTGTTTGAAATCGCTAATACGTCGTGGACTGGCGCGGCGTGGTGATTACGCCTGTACATTCCCTTGGGGAGAGGCCTTTACCCAGCAGTGGGATACTGACAGGCTGATATTATTATTATACGTGATCGGCAGAGACAGTACAAAAAAATACATAGCGCTTCTATTTTATGGCTTAATCTAGTTGGTGCATTGCTTGACGATAGTATAGAAATAGTCAATATAAAAAGTGTTTTTTAAACCGTGCAAAATTAATAAATACCGCCACAACGGGATTCGAATCCGAACCATCGTGGCGATAATATTATTTAAGATCAAACGATTTCCAACGCAAGGTGTTACAATGGACAATAGCTCGCGAAGCTCGAAGATTTACGATTGGAATCGCCGTGTTTTATAGTTTTAACACGAGCGCCAATTTGTGCGCCGGCGCATTCATATACATTGTTTACGTTAATGTAAGCCGAATTCGCATAACGATCGCCTAGTTATTTTTTTCGGTTGTAAGCACATTTCATTTCGCTTGAATTATGCCTTTTTCCTGCGATCTAATTGTACAATATCGACAAAAAAACGTGCGAGTAATATCAAATTACTCGAGATTTATAAAAGCAAAAACGCCATTATCCATGATATCGCACCTTGTTGGGAAATCGCGTTTAAAGTTCCGCGCCGACTAGATTTTAATGAAAATTAAAAAAGCTACAGAAATGTACATAAATTTAACGTATTGTCAATAGAATAAATATTCTTTCAAATAATATTTAAAAACGATTCATATTAATTATTTGTACATTTACAAATTATTAAGTATAAAAAATCAATTAGCGACTTAAATAATTTTATTATAAAAAATGCAAGTTAGTATTTCAAATATTTCAAAACACAACATCTATTATTACAGTTCATTATTATAAAACACCTTTAAACCTTTTAAACATGTAACTTTGAGATACGATTTAATTTATTAATAATTTGAAAAATAAATAAGATATCTTAATGCAGTTTATTAACAAAAATACTTTGATAGACTGATGTTTAATTGAGTTTTAAATTAAGTCTATAACCCATTTACTAAAATCGCCACTTTCAAATTAAAACAAGAATAATGTTTTAGAAGATTTAATCAAAAAGAGAGGACAATCCTCTGGGTCGCTTGTTTTGATCCGAACACAGCGCCTGTTGGGTTGTACATATATTCTTTTCACGTATTTAAGCCGTTTCATTACAAAATATCCAAAAACTAAGTTTGGTATTAGATCAGTTTCTTATTAAAGGTGCGATATTACGCAGGAAGGCCAATTAAGAAATATGTATTTTGGTGAAATTTTATTAATAAAGCGATTATCAGCAACTAGTCCCATAAAAGAAAAATACTATTTTAAGTGATTTTTGTTTGTTTTCCAATTTAAAAAAAAGACTTAAGGGGGTGGAATTCGATGACAATGGAGTAAAGGAGGCAATTTTGGCTCATTTTGAGGCAAGATAATAAATTTTACGATGATTTAGAAAAAATAATTCATAGATCTAATAAGTGTATTCAGCTTAATAAGGGTGATTATATTGAAAAGGTAAAATAGATTTATTATTTCATTTATTGAAAACCCTTCCATTTCACGAACTTTTGGACATCCCCTCGTATATATTAATTACGTATAAGAAAGAAGAATCATACTGTGCCATTCAGGTGTGGTACCTGAATTACACTTATCCACATATAATAACGTAACCCGAGAGTGACTCTAATCTTAAATAATATATCATATAAACTAAACTCAGATTAGAACATAGCGGTTAAAGAAACTTATTTCTCAAAAGAACATTGTTCGCGTAATGAGAATTACATACATTTTTGTTAGTTTAAAAAGTTTCAAAACATCCAGTGAGTTAAAAAGGAGAATAACTTCAGACAGATTAATTGCAAAATATTAACATTAATAACATAACTTGTAAGGAAAAAAGTAGATACGTATCCAGACACGATTATCGTGATCTGTGTGAAGTTCTTTGTGGGATTCAAATCCACGCTAACCACGTAGCTATAATCACTTCAATACATTATTCAGCGGCTTTAATAACAATATAAACTCGCGACTAAACACAAGGCGGTATAAATCAAATGAATGGTAATTGTTCGGAGGAATTAAATTGCTTTTAGTTTCACAGAATTCCTCCAATTAAAGTCGGCACCAGATGGTCCATAGAAACGTGAACCGCGACACGACGCTCGCCTCGGTCGCTCGTTTCCCCGATGAGACCCTTTCTATTCAAATTTTAAGATATAAATTTAAATATATAAACTTTTCTTTTAATTTTTAATCACAACTAGGTTATAGAAATATGCCCACTTCTGATGCATAACAGTGCGGGCGATATCGTATTCCGTAGAGCTACTATACAAATGATGATAAACAGTGGGTATACTCAAATAAATACAAGGTAAGAACAGCAAAAATATGAATTAGACCTAAGGATGAATTCTTTATAGGTGCAACGTTTGAACCCAATCTACCGCTGTTTATTTTTTATATAATACTGTCGACGTTTGGTCTCCTCAGTCACACCTGCTGGAAAATGAAGACGAGGCCGAGGAAGGTACGCGATCGCTCCGTAAAAACTGATTCACTCTTCTTTTTAAGACCACTATGTTATATGAATCAGGAAAAACAGACGCGGGTAGTGAGTTCCATTCAATTGCGGTTCGCATAATGAATGACGAGCAAAGCGTTTTGTGCAGATAAATGGGACCAAAGCGTTTTGTGCAGATAAATGGAACACCAACTGCATATGAATGGAGACCCATACGGCGTCTGATGTTAAGCGACTTCTTAAGTTTTAGGAGACATTGCCTCCTTGTGCGTGTTCTGCAGTTTATAAATTGGTTGTATTCCGAGGAATTGATTAATTCCGAGGAATGATACCAACGGCTACTTTCCACCATCGCACCGCTCGCCATCGGAAGGGAGTTCATCCTCACACTTTGGAATCTTAACGATCGCGGACAGTCCGGTTTCAGAGGAATTTCCTTCCACGAACGCTCCAGATGTGGAATGAGCTAACTGCCGAGGTTTTTCCAGGGGAATACAGTATGGAGTTCTTCAAAAAGGGATTTTTATTTTAAAGAGTAGGCAACGCGCATGTGATGCTTCTGGTTTTGCAAGCGTCCATAGGCTTCGGTGACCGCTTACCACCAGGCGGACAGCACGCTTGTTAAATGTGACGAAGCGGCCCAAGATGTTAACATGAGAATCTTAGTGGTGGACTGGCTTTCGAGTGCAGCTGACAGATTTTCAACTTGAGAGTGGTAGCTAGCCAGGCGGGCATTACAAAATGCCTACCTCATTCTCTGCTTTCATAACGATATTTTACTACACCGAAAGCTCAGGCTCACTGTACGGATTCGAACTCACGTCGATCGACGCCGAGTTCGTACAAGCTAGCACTGAGTCATCATTGCTTCCGCCCAGCGATTTTCCGTGATTTAATAGTAACCCTTTCTGCTACACAATGTTAGCAGTCTCATTTAAAAGCAGCGTTACGCTTTCTGGTAAGAAAAATATCGTGTACAGTGGTTAAAGAATTTACTCAAACACACTTACAAAAATAAAATAAAGAGACATAAATCACAGTATTTAGAGGTCCTCCACACTCGAAGATTTCTTCCGGCTTTGCTTATAGTACTTGCTTTAAAATCCAAACTAAAACTATCTCTGATCGGACTTGTAGCTCGTTTCTTTTATACCCGTTTAAAACGCGAGGTGGAAAGTTCGACAGGGTTTTATTTATTTACGATACTTGGAAAACTATACGATATCTTGGAAAAATGTGTGCATTCCGTGAATCTACGCACGCTAGCCGTACCTTTTCTAGGAATTGCGGTACAGAATGTTCGATTTTTTTCAGAAATCGTTACTGTTCGAACGTAGTGGATTTTTATATACAGATCGTAACAATAGTAATAATAAATATAGGTGCATATTATATTAATAATTTGTACCTTCATTTGTTGAATAAAATAATTAAGTACCGTATAAAGTAATTTGTACCAATATTTAATTACTTATTGTACTGCAAAAAAGCGTTATATTTATTTTCTTATCTTTAAAATTATCTACGACTGTTTGCTAATTACTCTATTTGTGTTTTTATCACCTGGTTTTAAGGCAAAGTAAATATTTATTTATTTATTTTACCACCGGCAGTAGTCGTGAACACGTTGCCGTATCAAGCTACCAGGGTAAAATCCACTCCTTAATTAGATATATCAGGACGTAATCAAGTGAGTTCGAAACTGTGATACATAGTCAGAAGAAGACACCTGGTATTTTAGGTGACCCTAAGATCATAAGTAGACCCTTTGAGTACGTAAGTCTGAAACTGGTCCTTTATCACGCTCTCGCTCAGGTTTATACACTTGTTGGTAGTCGATTCTTGTTTTAGCAAATATTGTCTTCTTTTTTCATTACGTGCTATAGGCAAAAATATAGTTAAGTGTCTCGAAGAGTGCGTATTCCTAGTACATGGCATCCCGCGTACTGTATTTGCAGAACGCTTTGCCATGCTTGTCAAATGCCTCCCCCTATTTTTTAAAACCACTGAGATTCCGTCTGGACCA
Source organism: Saturnia pavonia (assembly GCA_947532125.1). Classification (NCBI taxonomy): domain Eukaryota; kingdom Metazoa; phylum Arthropoda; class Insecta; order Lepidoptera; family Saturniidae; genus Saturnia; species Saturnia pavonia. Next base: position 20,260,462 of record OX383895.1, on the reverse strand, counting down.
CTGGTCTTCCGAACATCGAGCGATCACAATTCTCTAAGCAAGTCACATTGCCTGTGAATCGTAACTCGAACATGGTGACATCGCGACAGGGAATTATAGGCGGCCGTGCGTTGCGATCATCGAGCCGGGAATTAGCCGCAAAGAGATTAGCTAGTATTGTCGCTTTCTCCACGACCCGTGAGCCAGTGATCCATCAGAGTACCTCAGCGGAGGCAATGCTGGATGACAGAAATTAGCTTGCACGGCTTTGGCCAGACTCCAGTAGACTAGACTGTTAGGCGGTTGACCTACGAGATCATAACATATCCGTGCAATGCACTGGGCATTGGCTCTAAGGTATGCCCTCTTACAGGCTTTGGTGGCAGAGTTGTACGCTGATTTAAGGGACTCAAATAATTTACTATTATTTATTTATTTATTTATTATATACAAACTTTACAGCACATTTTTTGACGATTTACGATCCATATGTATGGATCTGAGTTCTGGGCAACGAAAGAAACGGATGAAAGAAATTTACATGTTTTTTTTTTAAATTGTTATTGATTTTATTTTTTATTGATGTAATCTGCAATTAAACTACAATATTACGAGTAATGATTATTGTACTGATGATTTAATACCGAGTTTCTGAAATATAAGTATACTAGCTGTGCCCCACGATTGCGCCCGTGTTATTTTTTTTATCGTTGTGGCCACAATGCCACCTTATCTTAAGTGACGATGTGGCTCAAGATGGTAATACGCTAAGCCTAGTGGGAGGACTGGCTCTCAAGTGCAGCTGCCAGAACACACCTGTTGGTGCTTGGCGACAGATATGCAACTAAGGGTGGCAAAAAGCCCTACCACCATGCTATGGTTTCATCACGATGTTTTCCTTCTCCGAAAGCTCAGGCTCAATTGCAGGGATTCGAACTTACGTCCATCGACGCGATGTCCGCACACGCTACCATTGTGCCATCATTGCTTCATATGGCAGAGATAAGAAATTTCAGACAGATGTGTGGTGTAAATAGAAGGATAAGAATAGGAACGATTATTATCAAGGGAAGTATGAAAAGAGCAACAATGACATTACTTGAAGAGTAATAGGTTAGCGTGGTATGGACTTGCCATGAGGAGAGATGAAAGTAATATAATAAGAGTGTAAGTTGAAGATGGAAGTATATAGGGGCACAAGTCCGAAGATATAGGTGAATTATGTTAAGAATGATGTGTAAAATCGGTGCGAATACTGGAATGACATTTGATAGATGAAAGTAAAAGAGGAAAATTTGTTGTGTCGATCCTACTTAGCCTGGGATAAGGGCAAGATAAGAATGAAGTCGAATATACAAATACTTATTGAGAAACGAGTAACAATTAAGTGAAGCTAATGACAGGTTTTTACCATGGTAATTACAGTTCTGGGTCCCAGCTGACCGTGTGCTCGTATGTTAGCTTGGGTGCCTTGCGATTTTATTCGACACCTCCTCGAACAGTGCATTTCGTTCAGCAATATGCAGAAGTTAGACGGAGCGACTTCAAATCGTTCGCCGATAAATCTTAAGGCGAACGCTACGGTCTACCGGTCTACCGACGGTGCAGGTAGACCCGAGCATGTATGGGAATAGACCTATGCAACTTATTAAAACTGAGCAGGCGTTTTGTGAACTTGTGCGTGTGTTCATTCTATGGCATGCGGTTTACCTACGGAGATATAATTGTACAGGTAGACCGTAGCGTCTATGCACTGCACTAGTTTTTAAAACGACAGTATTAAAGTATTTCATTACTTGTTAAAAACAAGAATTTGTCGGTACTTGAGATGAACGCATGAATGTAGCACTCAACAGGAGGGTCTTGTATTCAAGTACTTTATTTGTAACACGAGTTCAGTAACAACGCAAGTATATATGGAAAGGCGGTGTTGAATATTTTAAAAAAAAGTTAACACCGAAATGCCAGGAAAACCTGTCGAGCGTTTCGAGTTTCAGTCAAGTATTCGTATTTCTCAAAGTGTTCGTACATACATGCGTATAGTATTTCTAAATATTCAACACAATATCCTGGAACTACCAGTCCGATTTAAGAAAAATATTTTTGTATTTTATAAACTACTAGCAACCAGTCCCGGCTTCGCACGGGTAGCAATGTAATACATATAACTTTATTGGTTTACGCGGCGCACGCCTGTAAAGCTCCAAGTCGGCATGATTTTTTCCGACATTTTCAACAGTCATAGTCATATTTCATCCAATTTGCACAAAACCGTAATGAATTATAGACGTAAACCTTCCTCATAAATCACTCCGTCCATTGATTAAAACCGTATAAAAATCCGTTCGGTAGTTTTTGAGTTTATCGCGTTCAGACAGAAAAAACAGAAAGACGCGTCGGGGGTATTTATTTTATAATATGTATAGATAAAGATTTGTTAAGGCAGATAATAGGCTATATAACTTCACGATACAGCCCTAACGAGCGGAGCAGTAACTAAGAACGTCAAGCAATCTGGCAAGTACAGTGAGAAACACGTTAGGCTACACGGGTGCCTTGGCAGCGGTGCGGAGGAGAGAGTTCGTCCAATAAATTTAACACGGCTGAAACCATGGAGCACAGCTAGTTCTTAAAATACGGTATAGATAAACACTGTGGTTACACCAGTAGGTCAATTAAATAAATTACCAAAGAGTAACGAGCACTGTTGACATTAATTACGTTGGTTACTTTACCGCCAACTTTACTCTGGTTAACCTTAAGTGATATAACTTTGTGATGTACAGTTTTGTTTAAAAAAATACAAAACGAGTAATAATCACATGCATTGTTAACAAACAATCGAAAACATCAATTGAAATCATAAATTTTTATGCATGTCGCACGACGGTACCGAAGCAACTGATTGAGGCGTATTTGTCGGAACAGATGGTATTTCAGAGTAACACCTCTGAACTGTTATCATAGACGTGTAGGGCTGTCTGTTCCTATGTAAATGTTCCAATGTTCCAGAGAGTGTTACTGATTCAGCTCTTCTCTATTCTAGCGTAAACATATTTTTTATTATTTTATTTATTTATTTATGTATATTGATTAACTTAATGATTTATATATAGATTAATTGGTTGGTTGGTGTGTTGGTTGGCTGGTTAGTTGTTTGATTGATTCATTGATATACTATGTTCTTTCTCTTTCGAGTTGCCGATCTATTCTTGTATTAATCTTTGGTTACAAGTGTTACTACACGTATCTCTATTCGAATGTAACAAGCCGTTATTTTGGAACAGGTTATTTCTTTACAACAGGAACATGAGTAACAGGTATGTTATTTTACCTGTTATATAGCTCACCCCTAATTGACAGGGTGTTCATTACGATTGATGAATTTATTTTTTTACGATGCAGAGTTTTGGCGGGGTCTTGATCCGTCTTGTGGTTGTATTTAATTTTAATTTATAATAAATATTTACTATACATCGATTTTTGTTGTTAAGGTCGCTGGATACACCGTCCTTTAAGCCTAACTTCGTACTATTTTTCTAATCTTCAAACATAACCAACAAGATTGTTTTAAACTGTCCAGAGAGCTTTTGTAGCATGTAAATACGTAAATAAATACATGTTTCTAGTTGTCATTTATAATCCACTTCAGTTGTGCATAATAACCAAACTATATCACGCTAAATGCCAGCAATGTTAGATATTATATGGCAAAATAGCGTAAGTGTATAAATCAAAATAAAAACCACCACTTGACAGATCAAGAGTAGTAGTTGTAATATTCGTCCAATAGGACAGGCGAAGGAATTGATCCATACTGCCAATTCTGAAGTTATAACATTATTAATTTGTCTTTATCCAGTTTTCTTCTATCTATTTTAATATTTAAAAGGCACAACAGATCCCGACAAATACTCCTTCACCTTAATAGAATATCGCATTTATTTAATTCACATTTGGCACGATCTTTTTGAAACTTTATTATTATAGTTTAAAAATTATTTTACCTGATCAGCTACTAAAAGCGAGTAAATACTACTTATCTACGTTTTCTAAATTGCGATATCAGATTGATTTATTTATCGCGGATAACTTGTGGTCTAACTCATTTGACAACCAATGTCGGTGCCATCTGTTTTGCATGTATTTTTTCACCAGTTATCCAAGCCCGGTGAAGCTGTCAAAGCTTCTAATGGCTCCAGAGCCCTTAAAACTAGTAGTATAGCCCGTTAAAAAAAATTCCCTCGGTAAGATTATCGTTGTTTATTGACGATAAAATTACATTACTAGTAAATACAATCATTCAGCTGTACCTTAGAAGCATTAGGGCGTAAGAACACATAACCTCTAGGTAACTTACTCCCTTATCTGTTGACTAATGTATTCAATATGCATAAATTGCCGCTTATTATAATACATATGTAGGTATATTTAATTAAATTATAATAAGTTAACAATATATGCGTCTTTAAACTATATTAGTAAAAAATTTTAAACCTTTTTGTAGTATTTTTAACGAAATTACTGGAAACCGAATTAAAAAAGGCTTCCAGAACAAAATGAGTATAATAATCATGAGTCAACAAAACTTAACCTCCAAATCATAGCAATCAACAACGGAACGTGAGTGTGACAAGAGAGTTTAACACAAAAACTATCAACAAGCTTATAATAATTCGAGTACAGGAAACAGAAGAAACTTGTGACCGAAACGCTGACGACGTAAAGGAAACGTATAAAACACGGCCATTTTCGAAGAGTCTATTCAGATAGAAGTTTGATAATTGTTAGTACAAACTATTACTCACCCTTTCTACATCCAGATCGGTTCCTGTGCACAGTCTCTTGCCACCACTACCGTTGAAAGCCATCATGAGCCACAAAACAAAACACAAATCACACTGACACGCGATATGACTTTATATCAACGAACACACCTCACCTAACAGCGGCCGCGATTGGACTGATTTAATGAATGGAATCCTCATCGAATGAAGCAACGCGAATGAATGATGGAACAAAATGCACTTGGAGATTCTTGCCACAGGTAAAAATATACAAATACACTACTATTGTCTAAAATTCAGTTTTTGTATTTCATTATGTAATATAAATACTATTTAACATCACAGAAATAAAATATTAAGAACACGAAGTGTACTTATTATTAATATTATCAACAGATGTAATTCAAAATATTGAAGTGGTTCGTCTTCTATGCAGTCAGTAAAACAATAAGTATAGATAGGATCATATTTTAATGAAAAATAACATATTTCTGTTTAGTTTCTTACAATTCTAATACCAGCAGAATAGGTGCGCAAGGCGGCTGAGCCCAAATTGTTTGTTAGTAAGTGAATCGTGCTGAAGATGCTGAAATTTGCTTTGGTGTGACATGTAGTGTTGAAAACGTCAATTCATCGATAGTCAATAGCACTATCGAATAAAAGAGTGTAATATTTTTAACAATGTTTATCGATATATATCCTTTTTTTTAAAAGCAATCGAGTCTCGGTTTTACAACCAATCGATGTTTTGCAACCTGATGGGTCTGCTTGATCGGTAATAATGGTACTAAAATCACGCGACGATTCTCAAGTCTGTCAAAACTATTATTCTCATCTCCTTTCCACAACGTAACCTTCATCTCAACACGAACTAAAAAATTCTCTATTGTCTTATCTTTACAGTACTGTGAAACTGTGGAACCATCTTCCGGCCATATCATATTTACTTACCTACCTACTACTTTGTATAGGTAATTCGTGAATCTTTATTAAAATTATATGCTTCGTAACTTGGTACACCAACTACCGCTGTCTCGGGTTGAATTCTGCTTAACCCTGACATTTTCATCACATTATTAGGTACCATGATTTTAAAATCTAGATACGTGTTAATAAAATATTGTGTATAATAATCAGACTTAATTTAAATAATAATTAATAACCTAACTGTTCGCTTTTTAATGTCAGAAACTATTCTTGTTTTCAAATGAGATGCTTTGGTCACCGTGTAATCACTATGGATATTAAACATTGCCTTCTAATTATTTTATTATTGCCTAATGGATGATTAAGTTGGCATTGAAAAACAACATACTTACCATCATTTTTAAACATGGCTGTAAACTGACTATCTATACCTATCGACTATATCTAACGTACACAACATCGGTATTGTAATATGAAAATAAATAGTTTTAAATACCTTCCATAAAAGTTTTATTTATTAACTAAATGCTTTTTTACATTTGTACAATCGTAGATATTAAAATTATCATTTACATTTTTGTATATAAATAATTTTACACCATTAAATGTTACTACGTATGTAACATCTACATTACTCTACAGAAAATATTACAGTTTGTATGAAAACTCTGTGGATGGAAAAAGCATATAAGCTCGAAGCTTATATTCATACAAACAAGGCAAATTTAATAACTTGCCTTGTTTGTATGGGTAAAATCTTGCAAGTGAATTTTAAAACACTCATCCCTAACCGATTGAGCTGAAATTTTGCAAACATGTTTAGTTTGGATGACAATGCTTGGTAACTAAAATAAGTAAAGTCCTTCTAAATCAAATATGATGGACTCGTAAACATGGCGGACTACTTATTTTTTATGCACCCCAAGATATGAGTATCAAATGAAAAGGCTTGCTGAGAAGAAAATGAAAATAAAATGAGGTCACATTAAATTTAATAAAAGCTTGTTTTTAAAAGTTTTTTTTTTAAATAAATACCTACCTATATTTGTATTTAAAATATTAATTATAGGCCCTTGACAGAATCACTGATATATATATATCTATATATATAGTTGATTACGATAGGTTTGGTATCATTAGAACAGTTTTATTTATTTATTTGTAACTGCTTTTAATCTTCATTAACAAATAAGAAAACTATAGATAATTAAGTATTCCGGAGCACATGAGTTTATTTAGTCTTAATGTACTTATATCACAATATCTCTTATTATGCTTAATCTGCTTATTTATTGAATAGCAAGGGAGGTTATTTCGTGGACTAGTGTAATAGACATTTCATCAACTGGAGGAAATTGAATAGAAACTAGACACCCACAAAGAAGGCACAATTATTAATACACTGCTTTGTATATCTGTCTTGTCCCAAGTGACCCAGAACGTGGTAATTCAAATTTACTGTTGAAATTTTCTGCAACTTTGTTCTTCCAGTATGTGCTCAGAGAGTGTTATGTTCCAGAGCCCGCAACCATTTTACAACCTAAAAACTTTGACTTCTTTGAATATTATAATTACTATAGACTCTTCAAATATTATAATAGGGAAGTAAGCATTTACTGTGAATTAATCACTAACCAATACAGTTATATAATAAATTATTTGGTGTTTAATGGTTACAAGTTCGGCATGGTAAGATAATTTATCTACAGTATAATTTTTTATTGTAATGGGATTTTACATTACATTTTACATGCTATTTACTTAAAGTATCGAAATCATTTGATTGAAATTAATAGTTTATATTTCAGATACCTGTATAGGTCTTTGGAACTACTTTAGATTACCTACACAATAATTATCTGAATCTTCCATTTATGCTTAAAAGAATAGAACCTTTAACAACAAAGTTCACATTTAGCCAAATTTTAATATATTACATTTAGTGAGCCCTCCTCTTCTGACTCCAAAGAATTATTTTATTACTTCTGTAGAAAAAGTTCTAGACAAAATCTGGATGAGTCGGTTTCTATTTGCTATTTCTTTCTCTAAAATATGACAAAAACTCGTCGTTTTCAGCTATAAAACTCAGTGAGGAGTAGGTGTGTGTCCATCAACATAGAAGTTCCTCGTTGCTTTCGGTAACTGTATTTCCATACCCTCCAATTCTTTTGTTAGAACTATTTGACAGCCTGCAATAAAAAAATAGCTTATTAATTAAAGTAAATACGTTTATCCAATTATCAAAGTTTGTTCCTAGGAACATACAAGGCTACCAAAAACCCTGGCTCGCTAAGGCGTTTAAATTTGCCCGCCAACTAAAACTATCTTTAACTAAATAGTTTATTCATTTTAAATATTTATCTATTTACATATAAATATAATACGGCTGTAAAAAATATTATTTCGCTAGGTAACCCGCCAGTTAATATGGATTCCAAATTATGGCCCGCCTCTAAAAATAATTTGGTAGCTTTGTCCTAGGTATGACAGTAAATTTTGTGAAGTTGTAGAATTATTTTAATATGTCTGTGGATAGACCGCCCACATACGAAGCATTGCTCTATTGCAGTTTGAAGATTGTGGTTGGTAACACTCGATAACATGATAATTAGTCTTCAGGAGGGAAACAGATAGAACTCAGGATACAAGACTAAAATCTTGTTTGAAGTTGTTTTCTGGGACTTTCATGAATTGAATGGCAAGTGACATATATATAACTAAATCTTGTTTGTTTTTATAAATTATCAACAATTGCACACAACATACAATTCATATAGAATTAAAGAAAGCAACATCCATTTTTAACCTCGGACGTAAACAAGAGGTGTTGTAAGTTTAACACGCTTGAACCGATTTTGATTTTTGATTTGTTTGAAAAGTAACTTGATCGAAAGTGTTCTTAGCTATGATTCAAGAAAATCTGTTTGACGTATTGAAGATTATTAGCTCTTTTTAGTAAATGAATAGACGTCAGCATGTTCCTCAGGTTTGATAGAATTGAAATTTGGTATTCTGTTACTTCAATTACATTAAAAGAACCTGCAACCTTGGCCTGATGTTGAAACTTCTCAAAAACTTACAGCAGAGATATCGGGTTTGGGCTCATTGGAATATTCTCAAAGAATGGGTTATTTGCGCTGGAGGTTTTTTAAATTTTCAGTTTATTTTATTGTGAATTTTTATTATTTAAATTATGACTATTTTTAAGAATATCATGAACTTATTCAGCAATTCCGATCTACAGTATGCTAGTGTATACTATTCTATAAACTTCTAACCAGCAATTGTTACGTGCATTGTAAATTAAACTAATTTCAAGCCCTTTCTTCTGTGAAAGTGTATATTACTGCTTTTGCTTCTATATGACTCGTATTCTTAATATGGATCATCTTCCATCCCATTATCTAGTGATAAAATGATCCCAAGAATATGTATATTTTTGCTTGCCTTTCAGCTGGCCTGGCAGACGTTATTTTACCCTATCCGTTAATTAATGGCGCGACCACAGATCCGAACATAGCTATATGTATAGCATAATCCGTTGTCTTGATAAAACATATATTATTTGAATATGAACTTAATTGGTCAAGTCGTTCAGAAGTTACATGATCACTTACAGACTTACCGTAGATTTTTATATAAGACTAGTTGTGCCCGCGGCTCTACTCGCGTGGACTACAAAATGCTGTCGGTCAAGCGCACGCGCCAATTGCGCTGCCTCAAAAATGCTTATTGTGGGTGATGCTTAGAAGATAGAAATATGCTATCCTACACTTTTTGTAGGTCTTTTTAAGATCTACAGTTATGTAGTACAGTAATTTGATATATCTCATTGGTCTTAGAATGAACACGTACAAGGCGAATATTATGTCGATGTAGCGCCCACTCTCATAAAGATCAGAGACTATACGCTTGGAATTGTTGATGATTGTGTTTACCTGGCACAAACTATCCAGTTAGGTAGATCCAGTTTCGAGAAAGAGAATCCAACTCGGCTGCGAAACTTTTGGGAAGCTACGTAACATATTCTCCTTCAAGATACCGCAGTGTCTCAAGACGAAGGTCTTTGACCAGTGTGTGTGGCCAGTGATTTGATATGATGTTGAGACGTGGTCGCTAACTATGGGCCTCATAAGAAAGCTCAAGGTCACTCAAACGGCAACGGAGAGGGCTATACTCGGAGTTTCTCTCTGTGATCGAATCAGAATTGAGGAAATCCGCAGGAGAACCAAAGTCACCGACATAGCCTGAAGAATAGCTAGACTGAAGTGGCAGTGGGCTGGCCACGTAGTTCATAGAACGGATGGCCGACGGGCCCAAAGAGTTTTGGAGTGGCGGCCACGTAACGGAAGATGCAGCGTGGGCAGACCCGCCACAAGGTGGTCCGACGACCTGGTAAAGGTTACGGGAAGCTGCTGGATAAGGGCTGCACAGGAGCGGTCATTGTGATATAATTTTTGGGGAAGGCTTTTATGTCCAGCAGTGGAAAGCTTTTGGCTAAAATTATGATGAGATGTTATAATACTTACCTAATCTAGAATTTTCTTTCAAAAATGGTGCCATGTCAAGCAAATCGTCTTCTTTCTCCTCAGAGGCTGGCAGCTTATCCAAATAATCATGTGGTATGTACACATGACATGTCGTGCACGCTAATGATGCTTCACACGCACCTATAAATTCATTGCAAATGTTATAATAGTTGAGCATGTTTAGCTAAAACTTATATTTAGTGTTAAAGATGTTTGACTTGACCTGATACTCGCTTAATGCCACAGTATTGTTTATGTTAGGCTTGGAATGGGCTCTTAAATACCTCTGCCAGTAAACATCAAAATGTGCGTTAAGACTAATTCTCAACTTGAGGTACTAACTAGCCAGGAAAGCATTAAAAATACTCAACTACAATGCCATCTTTTATTCCACTACATACTGATAGGAGGAAAAATGAGAATTTTTATATTGTTATTAAATATAGAGTTAAAGATATCTGTGTTATTATAGAGTAAGGGGCATTTTTTAATACCCGCCTGGCTAGCTACCACCCTCAAGTTGAAAATCCGTCGCCAAGCACCAATAGGTGTGTTCCGGCAGCTGTACTTGAGAGCCAGTCTTCCACTTGGTTTAGCGTGTTATCATCTTGGGCCACGTCGTCACTTAACATCAGGTGAGATTGTGGCCACTACGCCAAACCTATAACGATAAAAAAAAATATTTTTAGACATCACCGATCTTTACCTCACATATCGTCTTTTCTTACCTTTACCTGACCGATCGTCTTTACGTAACATTACGTAAGGATGATCTTAGCTATTTTTGACGCTCCTGCCCCCATGTAAGGGTATATAAAATTTTTCGACCCCCCCCTCCATATGTAAGTTTCTATCTCGTTTTTCAGAATAATAAAACGTTAGAAAAGGATCACTTACACTAAAACTCACAGTTTGACGTAAATCAAAGATTTTAATTTTTTTACAGATAATTTAGGTTATACTTTTTTATTGCTATCAGATACAGATTACCATTATATTATTATTAGACAACTATCTAGTCATTGGAATATAAAATAATATGCTATAGTGACAGGAATTATTATTGAATCCAAAAAATATTTAATCATTAAATACTAATGTTGCTCGAAACTAAAAGTATCATTTTTTATATTCCAAATAATTTAAATAAGATTAATACGCTGGAAGAATCTTCTATAATTATTATCTGTAACATTTAAAATGGATAAAAAAGAACAAATTTAAGATTTTAAAATTTTAATAAACACTAAATATTTGTTAAATAAGATGTAAATTGAAATGTACATTATAGAATGAAGAAAACCATTCGGCATCTGAATTGGAACTAGATATCTATTATTAAATTTCGAATTACAAAAGATTAAGTAAGAATGGGGTTTACTCCCCTCCCCCCGAGATAAGGGCACATAGAGATTTTTAACCCCCCTCCCTCTCTTTACGTAATTAATGAATGGTCCATAATCAATTCCATGAAGATGCCTGAAAATGACTCTCACTCTATACATCCACTAAATATAATTATTAATAGTAGACAATAATTGCACAGTTTAAGAATTTTTTTACTAGTGGTAGTAAGAATTTTTTTTACTAGTAGTAGTTTTGTAATGTTCATACGTATCTTTTTAGGTCCTAAATCACATAACCAGTTTTGATTTTCAAATCTAATATTGTGGGCTGTATAAGTAATTGAAGCTTTTCTCTGGGAATGTGCCTTTACCCAGCAGTGAACATTTACAGTTGTTATTATTACTATGCTTTAAACTCACTTTGCATAAATAAAAAATAGATTAAAAATTATTTACCAAAAAGAACTAAGCTCAGCCTAATAAATTACGACAAATAAACGTCTTTAATTAGGAATTAACCTAAATATTTATTGACAATTAAAACTTACAATTAAATCATAGTAAGTAACAAATTCTTTTATAAAGGCAGTGAAGAACATGCATACCTATTGCTATAATTAAAAAAACAGCTATGGAACTTGGTACTTGTTAGATCTCAGCTCTTTTATTGGTGACAATGACTATCCCAAATATTTTTTCTACCGAACTAGGTCCCTTTTTCACATTTATGGTTTATTGGAATTTATATATTAATATTTACTTTTTATACTATCATTAGTCCCACACACCTTACCTTTGTACTTTATACACTATCAACTTGTGATATGCAAATAGGTTTAGATTACAGGTAACACAGCTTAATAATCCTGGTTACTTGCTTCAGAATATTGAATTTTGGGAACAGCCAGTGTATATTAAATTACCTAGAGAATCTAGAATGCATCATTTTTTTTAAGGCTATAATTTAAAATGTGTTATAATAAGTGTTGACAAACGTTTGCCACACTTGTGATAACCGTTGGTAGGATTTTATTGTACTTACTAATGCTGAAAGTATTAATAATTAACTCTAATTTCTTATACTAAAATGGAAGAGTTGAAAATCTAAATATTTTTATACATATACAGTCCAAGTGCCATGTGTAACAATAACCAAATGGGTCCAAGTGCCTATTGCTAATGCACAAGGTGATAAACATATGGTAAAGGTGCCAGTGTACTTTCACTTCAAAACGGCCACAGTGCATGTAAGTGTAGAAAATTAAAACTTGTCTAAGTTTTTAACCCTTCAACCTGTCAATGATGTATAAAAGTATTTCATAAATTATGCTTTGGGGATTGAAAGCATAAATCTAACTCACCTTCCATTGGTATACCATATCTATGTGCTAAATACAATATGTTATCACCAACTTTTCCTCTAACATTGGTTCTGTTCCCATCTTTATCAACATAAGTAACATTTACACTGAAAATTGAAAAGACACAATTGAAAGGATCTGGGAAAACAATAATTGTTTCTTTTTACATAATTGCTAAAAAAGTAATCATTTCACCAATTACATTGCATAATTTAACATTAGGTACACAGTATAAATATCTATATAAACAAAATGATTGAGTTTTGATAGTGTGCGCATCACGCAAAAATTACTGAATAGATTTTGATCAATTTTTCTTTGTTTTCCTCCTTTGATTCTTGGTCCTTATCAAAAAAATAATTAATCACAATATCTTAATTCAATAAAAATTCATTCTTTTTAAGAAACTACGATTTTTATAAGCACTGCGCGTTCTTCTGTCGTCCACGCTTGCGGAGCCGCGGGCACAACTAGTTTATTATAAATGTGAATGCGTGTTTGTTACAATGTTTATCACACTAAAACGGCTGGACCAATTCTAATGATTTTTGCATAGAAGCCGATTATGTTATGAATACTTTAGGTTATCGTCCGGCTAATCAGAAATTCAGAACAACAATCACTCGCAATTTTACAGAAACTTATAAAATTTAAATTACTTACACCTCATTTTCTGATTTAGGATCCTGCCATTCGTATTCACCGTGTTTTAAAACTGCAAACAACGACATGTTAGGTATTTTGAAAGCGATCTTAGTAAAAGAAAATGCAGCAATTGCTTACTTACTAGTAGTGAAATGGAATCCCCTCATTTTTGAATAAAGCAAAGAATTTGACAAATTTATGTGTTTTGATAATAAACGTTTGGTCGCTATTTGAAACATTTTGTCATATAAGCAGTAAACTAAATTAAGAGTTTATTTGGATATACTTTCATACTGTTATCATAATACTTAAAACAAATAATCTAATCACTGTGTTCATGACAAATAACCTTCTAATGATCACAGCAGATCACAGCCACAGATTGGTACAGATCACTACAGATCTGTTGGATCTATGGCCATAGACCATAGACGAACTAATCACAGCGGCACAGACGTAGTGTGAGCCGTAGGCAGAGTATACAAAGCACAGAACTAGAAAGTATATTGTATTACTTTTTACTTTCAGAGCTATTTAGTATAATAAGTCCATGGTGATAACAATCTCTTTGGTATGTATTCGGTACCACTACCGGCTACTGAGTAACGGGTACGCCATCTGGTACCGAGTACCGGAACGTTACTCACGGATGCATTTCGTAACTCGCTATTTCGTATTTTCGTGCTGATGTTAGTTTGATTGATTCTTTATAAAACCAAATACAAATGTTTCTGTTCGTGCAAGTACCGTTGATGCGTGAATTGGTTATTTGCATTAAAACGATAAAAATAAAATAAAACATTATTTGAGAAACAAATATAAAATCAATTCAAACAAAATTTAAATGGTCATGGATAAAATATTCAAAACAGTAAATCCATTTCAAATTCAGTAGTTTTCTGTCAGATCCTTTGGATACTAATATATTCGTAGTTATAACCAATTTATAAATATGTCAAAGAGAGAGAGAGAGAGAGACATCAGAGTATACTATCGAAGACACCAGGGTTTTCCTTTATATCTTTCTTCATTATGGAATCATAAATCTTGTGGGCGTAATCTGGGTTAAGTGCAAGAATTGTAGATATGTACACGGTCCGACAATCTAAGTGAGCATGATGTCTGTTTATTTGGGGTTGCCCGCAGTGGCCTCCAACCTCCCCTATAGTCACCCCATGCCTCGCATATGTGATATTGTCGCTGCCCGTAGGTGACCTAGTAATTGATCTTGAACGTCCTCATGATCCGACAAGCTCGAGGCAGAATAATCTTCTATTCGGGTTCCTACGTTGTCTCGAAAAATCTTAGGATCCAATATTAATGGAGGTCTTCACGATACGAGGACTCGAGCTAGAACCATCCTTCAAGCCCGTAGTTGTCTGCTTATGTGGATCACAGAGCACACTTGTTGCGAGCGCGCAGCGTCATCGTTACTTTCTTTCCATTTATTTTTATATACGCCGTATTTTTTAATTCCTGTCATGATCTGTTATCTTGTTGCCGTGAGATATGATTTCTTTTTAAATAGTGACATTGACACGATTCTCCGACAAATTTATAAATTCTTCTAAATAATTGATAAAATAATAGGAAAAGTTTGTGGAGTAAGGCTCCGTACGCGTTTATTACGCAATAATTATTTTCTACAGAATTATGAATAAAAAAGTCTGTAAAATGACTTTTGGCGCTATCTTTAAAATTTACCGTCTTGCTACCGTGGTGCCATCCTAATTTAAAGCATTCCGACTGACACTTTTTATACATAGAGATGGTTCTCCTTACCTCCATAATTATACTGAAAACGTAAATTGAAAGTTATAGGGATGCCCGATACGAGACGAATATCGTAATGTCGATAAGCACTATTCGATATTTTGGCCATGCGATGTGCTTCAATATATCGTATACCTATAAGAATATCGCCATATAGGAATTCCTAATAGAATAAAATATCGCTATAAGAATATAATATTCCTATAGACTTTAAAATGAAAATATTCAAATACGACTGGTAGTTCAAGAGATAAGCGCGTTCAAGCAAATAATATGTTGAAGTTTATAACATTGGTACATATTTTACAAAAGATTTTAATTTGACGTGGTGGATTTAAATTAATATAATATTTTCGGATTTATTCCATAACTTATGTTAAAAGATCTCCCTTCATATCAAATTTCAAGACTCTAGGTTTCCAGAAAGTACCCTGTACATTTTAATAATCGATCATTTAAATGCGGCTCATAGACTTTTATTATGAAGGGCGTATCACTTTATTGATAGGATAACAAAGTGATCCTATTAGGGTTCAATGTTCATGAACAATGAATGAATGGCAGACGCATAATATATTATTAATAAGAAGTGTAGATATATTATTATTAAAAAACTAAATTATTTATATAAAATATAATGTTATTACTAACAAAATATCAAAAATATTAAATTTCTTGATACGTGTATCAGTGCGTGAGTAATTAAGGTTTTGAATAAGAAAAAGACACAATTACCATTTCAAAAGATCTCGAAATTTTATTACACTATTTGTTGATACTGTTTTATGTAATGTTTGTGGCATATTGACTGATATAGATTTATTATTTTGCACAAGTGAAATGGGTTGTAAATAAGAACTAGACACATACATCATACATTTTCACACGAAGTCTCTTGATAGTTTTAACATATAAGCTACTATGCCCTCAGAGTGATGTACAAAATAAAGATTTGAAAAATAGTACGTAATTAGGCTTAAAAGTCGCATATCTAGTACCTCAACAATAAAAAAAATTGACATTATGAAGGTCGTCATATAATTAAATTTTTTATCTGTATTATTTCATATTTGCCATTTTGCCCATTTCTCAATGAATGAAGTGGATATTATATCGATTTTTAGCTTATAAGTTATTGTTGGATGTGTTAAAATAATATGTTTAATGAATGTTAAGTTTAAAGCCGTCAAGCTTAAAATAGCGGCTACGTTTAAAAAGCAAAAATGTTATAATGTAGAAATAAACCTTGGTAAGTTTATTATCATATGACGTGTATTTTGATTGTGGCTTTTGAATCAATAACCTTTGTATTTAAAAAATTGTCGTATGAAATTGTATTATAAAAAAATAGTTAAACATAAAATATACGATAAGTTACATACCTTCAACATTAATTCTCTATTTTTCCTTAGTATATAGCTCACGTTAAGGAAAAAAAATACTAACGGCATTTTTTTTTACTTTCTTATGGAACGTGATTCATTATTTTCTTTATTAAAATAGAAGAACTATATATAAATTAAAAAAATGATATTTTTATTGATTGATTGAATAAAGTGAGTTACTTAATATTCCAATAAAGAATATACTGTAAAATTATATCTACATACTCTAAATTGTGAAAACTAAAACTTTAATCTTACAATTCAATTTATTTCAATTATATTCGTAAAATAATGAAATTTAATTTAGGTATATAAGATCCTTTATGTTTTAGGTATGACCTATTATTACTTTCTTTACTACAAAGTTCAGAATTAATTTATTTCAGAATTAGTTATTTTGAATGCAAGTATTTATTTAATCTCTACCAGTCTTACCTTTAAAAATCAAGTAATCATCTGCTTAGCAACCAATTAACTAAGTATTACTTAAATTCATAAATAATGATTAAATTCTTTGTACTTATAAAAGTTGCTTAAGCACAACTTAGTTGATGAATGCTTATTAACAACAAAAATATTTTGCTCTTCCCATACTTTGTTAATACTACCATGTGTTAACAGCAAATAAATGATTTGCGTGATGATACAAGTAAAACTTTTTAAAAGGCAACAATTTGTTTTGCAAAAAAGTTAAATTGTCAGTTGTCAAGAACAAATCGGTGATGATCAGTGAGAACAAATTCTATGCGGTCTTTTTTTTTGAAGTCGTTCATTACAATGTCAATTATTTTCATAATTTTTTACTTGGTAAATCTATCTTTAGTAGAAAGTGCGTAATATGTTTTATCAAAATATCCATATCAAAAAATAATATCACAACAATTTTGGTCAACAAGACATATGACAGAGGTAAAATCAGCTGATATACATCTGTCATCTTGTTACTTAACGCATTAAGAAGGAACTAAACAAGAAGGGTTAACTGTTGTTTAATTTGACAGCCATTTAAGAATTAAAACTAAAGAATTATTCTTGGTTGAGTGCCTTAAGCGCTCGCCAACAAGTCCGGTGAAACTGTTAAGGCCCCCGGGCCAACAGCATAGTCAGTTCGAAAAAAAAAAACCACTAAAGAACTATACTAAGGGCTTAATTTACAAAAATGATGTTTTAGTAAACTCTGAGAAACCAAAAAAGACATAGATATCAAATATATTAACTATTATTTATAAATTTAATATTATTTATGGGTTATTAAGTTTAGTAACAATTTTATTTATATGGAAATTGGCAAAAACGTCTGATCTTGGCATCTTGGAAGTGGTTTGTCCATATGGACGTTATCCCTTATTTCCCTGTTACAGAGCCTTTCCATGGTTTTTAAAATTAAGGATGTGAGACTGATGGGTCTAAAGGATTTCGTTTGTGTATAGTCACTTCTGCCTGGATTAGGTATAAACACTACCTTCACCCCTCTCTATTGTTTGGGTATGTATCGACAGGCAATGCAGTCCTGGTAAATTATTAGCAGATGTGCCGCAATTGCCTTAACATACCATCGTCTTTAGGTTTCTCCATTAACTCGAATTATTGGTTTGGCTCTCCTGCGAGTATGTTTTTGACCCTCGCGATATGACTGTTTGATTCAATGTTAGTGCACATGCGTCGCCACGACTCTCGTTTGCTTTGTCGTACACAATATTTAACTTGACATTGTATCCTTGTAAGCATCCCAGTCTTCTGGTGTTCTTCGCATGGTTAAAGAGTTTCCGAACTTTGCGACGCAAGTGCTCAAGTCCGGGGTCTTACCAGCCGTCCCTCCTTTTGCAGGTGGCAGACTGCATTGTAAGAGGGCACGATTTTTCATAACAGTCTATAATTGTTGATGTAAGTTTATTTAGATACATTTCTATACTTTCCTATCAGTGTACGGTGATGGGATATCGTACTTACGTAATTACATCTCCACCAGCTTCTTATATGTGACGCGATTAGTCTTGCGTGGATTGCGACTCGGTACCGATGAAGGCACATCTACATATAGGTAATATTCAATCCATCTGTGATTGGAACAGAAAACCTCATTGGATACTCGCCAGTCCTTGATGAAGTTTGATGCCCTTTCCGACGTGAAGGTTACGTCTATGATGGTCTGAGCCCTCGAAGAGTCGTTTCCTAACCTCTGTTCATCATTTGAAGGATAGTGGAAAAGAGAAAGTTTATAAGTTCCTCACTTCTCAAAATTTGAGTTGTCACAACACCAAAGGGGGTGGTGCGAGTTGGTATCCGTTGAAATAACCAGCTCGAGACCCTCCCTTTCGTAGTATTGAATCTAAGCAACCAGCTCTGGCGTTGGCCTCAGCATCGGCTAGCAGACGCGAGGATTAACTCTGGTTGCTCATTCTCGGAATCTAATAACAGTCAGATCTCTGGAACAAAGTTCGTTGATTAGTATAGCAGTTACATTTCTTGGTACGAAGATCCATCGTCCGAAAGCGGTGTACCTCAATCCTTGCAGAATGCGTGCCAGCTCCAACAGCATCCTGTACACGTTTTGTGGTAGGTGAGATTGTCCAATGCTACGTCACTTGATCGGACTTCATACTATGTAGTTAGTGGGAGGTTCGGCTCCAGTTAATAGTAGTGCGTGGATTACTCACTGTATTGTTCAGAAGAAGCTTTCCACCGATGTTGGAGAGATCACAAATCCTGTCCTTCCTGATCCACGGCTCGAGTTCGGGGATGATGTAAGGAAGCCACCAGTATCTAATGACCTCCCCGACCCTCGGCCCCCACTCCCAGTTCTACGGGGGTTCTGACCTACCCAAATCAATGGTGCTTCCATCCTCCGGCGTGCCACTCCTGGCACTCCTTGAGGGTCTTGCGATGGTAGCTTTCTATGGCCTGCTGCTGCTGCTGCGTCGCGGTTGAGGAACTGTGGTCTCCTTGGTGGTTTCGGCTTCACCTTGCTTGAAAGCCGGCGAAGCCTCCACCTCCATGGTTTGGTTAGGTGCGGCCTGCATCGCGTGTTGTAAGGTAGATTCTGGGAATCCTGGTGGCACATTTTATAGGCCTCCACTCTCCCCAAAGAACCTAATATACACGCAGCCGAACGAGTAGGTCAGTCGACACTCTTTCTCTAGTATACAGGGGACCTCAGTAACCGGGATCCCAAAGGACGAGGAAGACACCGCCTTCTCTTGTTTGGGCGTGCATAGGCGCATATAGACATCGAGTTGCGGAAACTTAGCCATTGTTAACCTAATTCGTATTTCCGTTTCCTTGTTTAATAGGAAAACCCGTAGACTTGAATAGGTCAAGAATTATGTGTTTTATACTATTAACAAAACCTTGTTGGTTTCAAGTTCCTAAGTCTTTCAATTTTATTAGTGTCCGGTGCTCACCGGCCGTTGTTGCGGCTTCTCCTGTTGTCAAGTTTAACTTAACCTAACCCAGCCACGTTGTTTGATATGGCTAAGCTCCACGTATCACCTTGAACACGTTTGGAATAACAGATTGCTTGCAAACCCGTGCGCGGTCATTAATATAGGTTTTCTTTTTTTTTAATTTGATTTGAATTTTCTTTTTTTATATTTGATAGGTGGTTTTCTTGAATGCCGGCACCAACTTCAAAAATATGGTAGGTCCCTAATTGGTTTCCTACCCATATTTAGTATCGTTTTGTTGATTAATTTCGTGTATATATAATAATACTATTTCATAATTTTTAGTTTTTTTATTTTTATTTCCTAATTATTAGTTTGATTTTTATCACATGCACTAGAATTTTACCAAGGTTATGAGACGTTTTCCCTTTGACACCACACCCGTAACTTGTACCGCTAAGTCAGGCCGTCACAATTAAACGTATTACTCCATATCTTGAAAACTACTCAACCGATTTTGATGAAACTTACATTGTTCCCTAAGTTGATGTAAATATAAAAAATTCTGACAATTTGATTAATAGTTTCGGAGAGATCGCTTTGATAAACATAATTACATACATCTGTAAAATTTGGATATTTGTTTTGTTTGGAAGCCCTAATAGATAATATGTGAATATATTGTAGTTCCAATAGTTTTACATGCATAACCTAACTAACCTCCTTTTTTGAAGTCAGTTAATAAAATGATTGACGTTCGCCATTGTGCCCGCATCACGCAAAAAGTGCTGGACAGATTTTGGTCAATTTTTTTTTTGTTTTACTCAGTAGATACTTGGTCCTTATCAAAAAGAAAAATTATCACAATTCCTTCATTAAATAAAAAGTTATTAAAATTTTAAGAAACTACGATTTTTATTAGCACTACACGATCATTTCAGGAGGTATTTTCATCTATCATCTAGTTCCACAATATAATTTACTTCTATACCATATTTCATTAGAATCCATCCAGCCATTTAAGTGTGATTGAAGTACTAACATTGATACAAACATAATATACTAGCTTATGTCTGCAACTTTGTTCTCTTTGTCTTCAAAATGAAGCAACTTTCATGCCACTTGTAGTAAACTGGTTGTACTAATAAACTTTAACAGGTATGCACATCACATCACCCCAAAGATTTATTACAACAATTACAAACAAGGAAATATTCATTTATATGTGTATATAGATGTTGAGATTATACAGAGTTTTGATTGTGATCAGTAAATTGTGATTTTTATTTACAATATTTTTATGAGCCAGTTGCTTTTTAGGCTTAGCCTGTTACTATCTTGACTACATCAATGTTTAACATCAGGTGAGCCATGAGATTGTGGTGTAAGTCTAAAAATACAAAGATATAAAAATACCAAAAGGCAAAATAATATTTATTATTACATTATGCTAATGCACCTTGTAATTTTTATTTAATGAGTAATTTTTGTGAATGAATACTTGAATATAAGTCTAAATAAATTACATTCAATTTAAACTAATAAAAAGTGCACACAATCAAAAAGGGGTCCACACCTTTTGAATTGACCATTGGATATATAACAAGTGACAAGCTTACTAATAATTTACTGAAGGCATCTATCACCCACCATGTATTGTTTAAAAAATATATACCTGCATAAATTATGAGGAAATAGTTGTAAATATAATTTTTATTATGAATTTGCAGGTCTTATTATCATGTTACACTGCTCAAATACATTGTGATCTTATTTTTTTCAAATGAAAGAGTGAGGTAATACTAAAGTTAACAGTTCTGTACAAAATCAAAAGAACAAAACATTCCATCTGTTTATTTTCTAAATGTTCACATGTTGTAAAACTATGGGATTTGTTTACATATTTAAATTGAAAAGGAATGAAGCATAATTTGTACTACCTCAAAGACACCATTTCACATTTTTATAATAGTTTATTTATAACTATTTCAGATTATTTACTTCAAAATGTCAATCAAATTAGAAGATATAAAAGTTGAAAATGTTGAAGCTGACCGCAAAGATCCAACTTCTTTTCTCCCCCAAGAGGAAATGTCTTATAATTTAAAGATGAAAAAGAAAAAAAAGAAGAAAAAGCAAGAGGATCCATTCAAAGATTTAGATGGAGAGAAAGTCAATTTTCCTGCAATGCCAACATTAGCTTTGGATCCGGAAGTTAATATAAAGGTGGAGAATATTGAGGTTGAATTGGATTTTAAAGATGTAAGTGGTTTATTATTTTATTTATAAAAACTCGTTCTCATATATGACTCTTTTTCTGTACAATGGTCTTCGATCAATAATTGTTCAAAGACAATGGTGCAAAAAAATTTACCAATAAATCACATTCTTGAAATCCAAAAATTTAAATTTGTTTCTATATACAAAAGTTATTAAATCCCTGACAAACACAGTATGTGAATTTTAATTAACTTTTTAAAATGGTGAACAATTTTTATTAATAGGCATGCTAATGAGCATACCAATCCTAATATTGGTATAAAATATTATCTTAAAACTAGAAAACTTTTTTAGTTCACAGATGGTAATGGATTGCTAATGAGTAATCCTGCAGATGAAGATAGTCAACCAGAGCCAGCTATAAAGATAGAGGATCAAACACATGAGGCAGTTCTTCTTACATTTGAGAATGTTGTCACAGACAAGGGTGTCCTTGAATACAAACCCAGAGTGAAAGAAGAACCTGGAACAATGCATAAATGTAAAGTGTGCCATTTAGTATTTAAGTCTAATAAAACTTTACATATGCACCAGAAAAGAAAGCACAAAATTTTCAGAAAATCATTTAAACATATATGTGACTATTGTACAATGTCCTATGAAACAAAAAATAGCCTAATTGCTCATATAAAAAGAAAACATGGCCCAGATTCCTCTCAAAATGATATAGAAGAAAAAACATGTGAGATTTGTGCTCTAGTTTTCAAGGGGTCTGCTCGGTTGCGGATGCACATGAGAAGAAAACATGGTTCCTATAAAGACTCTTTCCAACATGTTTGCAATGAGTGTGGTTTGACATATGACAAATACAGAAGTTTGGTTGTCCACATCCAAAGAAAGCATTCAGGAATAAAACCTCAAATTTCAAACCAATGGTTCAGCTGCCCGTTTTGCCCGAAAGCTTTTACTAAACGGGAAACATATGCACGACATATACAAAGAAAGCATCAAGTAAATGAAGAAGCTGGGGTTATAAGTGATAATAAACAACCTGAAGAATTGGAAGGTGCAAGAAATGAACAAACAGGAGAAATAACATGTAAACAATGTCCGCTGATGTTTACATCCATTAATTACTTAAAGTTGCACATGAGGAGGAAACACAATGCTTTAAAAGACGCCTTCCGACTTAAATGCAGAATATGTAACCTGTCTTATGACAAATTGGAAAGTTTAAAACGTCATGTGCGCAGAAAACACGATACAAGGTTGCACTGTACAATCTGTAATAAACATTTTAACACAACAGAACATTATGCAAGCCACTCCCATGCTAAGTTGGTTAAGGAATGTACACTTTGTGGTTTAATTTTTGCCTCTGAAGGAGGTCTGGCGAAACACTTAAGGTGCACCCACAAAATAGATACACCTAAAACTATATTCTGTAACATTTGTAATGCAGGATTCCATGATAAGCGTCAGTTGAAACCTCATTTATTAAAAGTGCATTTAAAAGTATCATATACATGTAAATTTTGCAACAAGATTTTTAAAGCAAAAGAAAGTTACAAACGTCACATAATAGTCAAACATCCTACAACTACTAAAGAGGAAGTGAATACAGATATGCAGAAATGTGATAAATGCATGGAGACATTTAAAGATGAATTTGAGTTATGTCGTCACATTAACAAAATGCATGCAATAGAAACAAACCCAACTGAAACACAATGGTTGGAAGTAAAGAAAGAAGAGGTAGATTTCAAAGATTCATACCAGTGCACGAAATGTTCAGACACTTACACATCATGGACCGAGCTGAAAGCACATTACGAACAGAACCATCACATATTTTCCGAGACACAGTGTCAGATGTGTGGTGAGATCTTACCATCAAATGATTTGCAAAAACACATAAAGGCTAAACATGTAGACACTATCGAAATGAATTGCAAATACTGCGAGTTTAAAACACTATCCAAAAACAGTTTAACCCAACATACACTGAGACATAAAAACGCAATGACAATACACTGTGATTTCAATGGTTGCAGATACAAGACTTTCTACGAAGGAGCTATGGAGAAGCACAAGCGTAAACACAACGACCTGGGTGTTAAATTTCAGTGCACACAGTGTCCATTCCAAAGTATGAATAAGTACATCTTGAAGTATCACGAGGAGGCGCATGCTACAGGGAAAAAACGTTACATGTGCGACCAGTGTGACTATGCTACGATTTTACCAGCGAACTTGGTTCAGCACAAATATAAACATTCGACAGAGAAACGGTTTAAGTGCGAAGTTTGCCCATTTGCCACTAAGTACAATACATCACTACGATTTCATGTAAGAAAGAAACACTGTGATCTTCCTGCAAGTTAATATTATGTATATTGTTTTACAATTAAATTTGTTTTGGTGTTTTATAATTAATTTTCTTTGGTAAATTTTACCTACAGTGCGTATTTTATTCCCATGAAGTAAAATGTCATTTCATCTGTTTTGTTGTCTGTTCATCTTATTGTGTTTTTAAAATAGTGATGTCACCAATCCGAAGTAAACGTAAAACCGTACTAAATATTATTAGTATTGATAAGTTGTTCTAAAAAACATTGAATCCTCATAAGATGGATGCCGAATAACAAAATCGCGCCTCTCGTGAGCTAACCGCAGTTTTTTTTCCGCTATGTAATACATTTTTTAGATTCCTGGATTAATTAATAATAATATTAAATTATCGGGTATGTTGAATAACACAAAATATTTCAATAAATAAACAATAACCCTCAATTCAGTAAAATCTTACTTGGAAATGTAGCAACATTATTTTTAAGTTTGACAATAGTGATTGTCAATTTATTTACTCATTGGGGATTATAAACGCAGTATAGTAACAAATCTAATCAAAAGCTCGCTGCCATTTTTCAACACATGTAAGACCCATTGTTTTATCTAAAAAAGTTAATTAGGTAAATGAAGAGACCTACAATATGTTATTTTAATAGTGGATTATCAATCCGATGGCCAGTGTTTCGCATTTCTTCAAATTCAACCATTTATTTGAAATTCGTGTACGTAAGTACATATCCATTAACATCAGTTGATAGTGGAAAAACATCGTGGAAAGTTTGAATGCTCTAGAAATGTTTTTGTATTAACGCTATTTTTTTTAATCTCTGCAATTGACTGCATGGCGCCTGATAGTAAGTACGGTAGTCATAGGGTCACAGAAAGTAATACATCGGGAAAGTACAGACCACAAAAACAAGCGTGACGGTCGCTGACAGATTTTATTGGCAGTTGTCTATGTCATGCTTATGGTCGTACCAAAAAATGAGGAAAATAAAGATTTGTAGTTTTCTTCTTCTTTTAATTTATGGCACAGTGTGTACATGACACAATTTGGCCAATGTCCGTAGGTATGGATGTACATTCTCTTTGGTAGGTAGAGTTACAAATGAAGGAGACATATAGATAAATAGTGTAAGTTCACAAAAGTAAAATTTAAGCATGGTTAGTATCCAGATCGAGTTATTTATCGAAATACAGAAATACCCAAAGTAAGTGAATACATACATAACAAATATACATTATCTAAAGTTTTATTTTGTTAATTTGGATAAATTGAGATAAATCATGTAAATGGAAGGATTACTAAAGCTAAGAGACAAGGTTAGTAGAACAAGGAAGAGAAGAAGGTAAAACTTCATAAAGGGAGTATCTGTTTCTAGAACAATTAAAAATTATGTGTTCAGGGGAACCATCCTCTAAGCCACATTCACAAAGAGAATGGTTCCTAATTCTTAATTTAGCTAAATGGACAGGAGTGCACGCATGACCCAAACGGAGTCGACAAATAATAGAGGAAACCTTTTTACTGACAAATGGGAATTTAAAAAACTATGGTTATCGGGAGACATCACTTTGAAAAGACTATAAAATTTGGCTGTATACTTTCTAGAGAAATTTAAAGCCTTTTGCCATGCTTCTTATAATCTAGTTTTTGCAAGAGAGCACAAGTCATCAGTGTATAACGTACAGTGATCCATGGAGCTAAATTGAACAGCATTTTTTGCGCAGGAGTCGACTGTTTCATTGCTAGAAATGCCACAATGGGCTGGAATCCATGCTAGAACAGTGTTAAGGCCTAAATTGTGACAGTCATACATACATTATTTCTCTAATCTTCAATATTACCGGATGTCTGGATTTGGAACGAAATGAATTGGAAAGTATGGCCTGTAGGCAGCTTTTACTGTCTGTAAAGACGATTGCTCTCTTTAGTTTGTGAGACCTAATAAATGAAACGGATTCAAGAATGGTAAGAGCTTCCCCTGAAAACACCGAGGAAAGTGGGGGGAGGGGCATTTATAACTGAGAATAATCCTATATTTCGATATCCAAACCGTGGCACCAACATGACAAAAATCAACTAATTTAGATGCGTCAGTGAAAGTAGGATTCCAATCCTTCC
The DNA here is from genome assembly GCA_947532125.1 of Saturnia pavonia. Classification (NCBI taxonomy): domain Eukaryota; kingdom Metazoa; phylum Arthropoda; class Insecta; order Lepidoptera; family Saturniidae; genus Saturnia; species Saturnia pavonia. The sequence continues at coordinate 20,233,650 of OX383895.1, read as the reverse complement.
AGTCTTTAGCAAGAATAGCATGAAACACCAAGCCCGGTAAAGCTGTAAAAGCCGTAAAGTCTCCAGGGCCACTAAGGCTAACAGTATAGTCAGTTCGAAAAAAAAAAAAAAAGCATGAGACATACTGTTTGCTTCAATAGGATATCTATGAACACCAAAGTTCAATATAATAGCGGACCGAAAGTTATTGCAAAATAGTTAGTCCTGTATAAAGGTTTGATACAATTATTAAACAAAGGAAATAAATAAAAGACTGTTAAATTTAATATAGGCTTGAAGAAGGCAGGGTAGCTCTTTTATAGATTGGTAGCCTCTGGATTCAAATGCTTGTAAAATGATGATGAGCGATGATGGCTCAGTGGTAGCGTGTACGACTTCGCGTCGAGTGACGTGAGTTCGAATCCCGACAATGAGCCTGAGCTTTCGGTGAAGGAAAACATCGTGAGATGCGTGAGCATGGTGGTAGGGCTTTTACTAATGCCTGCCTGGCTAGCCACCACCCTCAAGCTGAAAATCTGTCGCCAAGCACCTATAGGTGTGTTCCGGTAGCTGCACTTGAGAGCCAGTCTTCCACTAGGTTTAGCGTGTTATCATCTTGGGCCACATCATCACTTAACATCAGGTGAGATTGTGGCCAAAACCTACAACGATAAAAAAAAAACATAATTTAGGAATTAAGGCATGGTTAGAAGTTTAAAAATGAATCGGTCTGATATATATTTTCTGCGCAGGTACAACGGAGGATCTACAAATTCTACCTGCAGAGCATTCGTTGGGGAGGATTTCATGGCACCAATTATTATTCTGAGACATTTATATTGGATTTTATTTATTTTGTCTAAAGCAAATTTATTACATGGCTCCAAAAGGAATGATCCATAATCCAGATGACTACTAATAATGGCGTTACATAATATTTTTTGTACAAAAGTGTGGGAACCCCACCAAACACCTGACAGAGTCCGAAGAATATTAATAGATTTTTCAAATTTTTGCACAACTGCGTTTATATGAGAAACGCCAGACAGTTTTTTTATATAAAATTGTACCTAAAAATACCTGAAAACTTACATTTATTACACCGAAAACTATATGAAGGACACACATTTGTTGAATCGACTCACACGCCACGATATGTCTGTACAACTGTAAACGGCTGACCGATGGGAGAACACATTACATTTGTAAACAAAATTGTATACCAGGCTACGTACATATCTGTTTATCTGTATATTCTTTAATAGGATATTAAGGGCTTACTAAAGATATCTATCGTGTTAGTAAAAATTGTTAGATATCTTAAGGTTTAACTAACGCATATGAAGTCGTGAGCGGTTGCTAGTTATCTATACTAATATAATAAATCGGAAGAGTTTTTTTGTTTGTTTAAACACGCTAATCTCTGGAACTGCCAGTCGGATTCGAAAAAATATTTTTGTATATGATAGCCAGATTCATGAGGAATAGTATATGCTATCTAGCATTAGGCTACACCTCTCAGATAGCCTTAAATATTGATTTTTGTTCAGTAATTCGGAAGTAACATCGCACCCAAACTGCTTTATCTGCGTGCGACGTAATGGTTAGTGATACGTAAAAAAAATGTTTTACAAAAATATTGCTCCATGGTATATTTCAAAAAAATCCGTGATACCGTATGTTTATCTCTTCTACATACGCCACAATAAGGTATTAGGTCTTTACCTAGGAAATTGCTGTTTTGTATGAATAATTTAAACGATGTTTTTTCATGTATTTTTTATTTGTATTAATCGAAGTAATCACCCATGCAATCAATGCATCTTTGCCAGCGCAGGGGCAGTTTATAGATGCCCTTCATAAAGAAATCAGCTGGACGGGAGGCAACAATTTCTTCAAAGGCATTTTGTACTGCCTCTCGGGTATTGAATTTTTTTCCCGCCAAGGAGTTAACCAAATTCTGGAAAAAGTAGTAGTCTGTAGGCGCAAGGTCTGGTGAGTAGAGCTGATGACGGAGAACTTCCAACCCCAGTTCTTGCAACTTGGAGACCGTCTGTTGTGCAGTATGAGGTCGCGCGTTGTCGTGCAGGAGCAGCGGAGACGAGCGATTGACCAATGCTGGTTGGAGATGTGCCAGCTTCTCCATCATTGTGTTCAGTTCTTCACAGTACACATCTGCAGTAATGCTCACCCCGTTTGTTAAGAAGCTGTGATGAATCACACCGGCGCTAGACCACCAAACAGTGACCATCACTTTTCTAGGGGTAAGTTTTCGTTTAGGGCATTGTTTAGGTGCTGAACCAGGATCCAACCAACTTTCATCGCAGGTAACAATGCGGTTCAAAATTTCTTCATTTGTGTGTCTGTTGAGCAGTGCAAAAGGCACGTCTCGACGCGTACTTCGCGCTGGCGATCATTGAGTTCGTGGGGCACCCATTTGTCAAGCTTTTTTACCTTGCCAATTTGACGCAATTTGACCAATATTGTTTTGACGCTAACGTCGAAAGCTGCTGCTAATTCAGCTTAAGTATCATCAGCTTCCATAATCGCCTTTAATTCGTCATTGTCGACCAAAGTCTTCGGACGACCGCGAGGTTCATTTTTCAGGTCGAAATTCCCAGAACGGAAGCGAGCAAACCAATAACAGGTGGTGCGTTGGTTTGTAGTGTTAGCTCCGTAAACGTCGTTGATGTTGCGAGCCGCTTGTGCCGCGTTACTGCCACGACGGTACTCATATTCCATAATTACTCGAATTTTTAACGTATCCATGATGACAAAAAAGATCGAAATGCGATGAAAATGTAACACTAATCAATAAAGAAATGACTACTTTTGGGAAAAGAATTCCATGTTTTTAAAATAAAATTAATTTGAAATTAGAATTCTTAGCCAAACAAAAAATATTTTGATTTGAAATGGCCAGTACTGCAGAACGGCAGTTTCATAGGTAAAGACCTATTGTTATGTAATTTTTTTAATTGAAATTTAAATTGATTATTATTAGGCATGGCATATTAATCTCTACGAACGAAAGTTACTTCATCATCTAGACAATTTTATGTAAATAATATTTGCTCTTTATAGCATGTGATTTGTACGAATAGTGTTGTATTGTAAAATTAAAATAATTCAACACTCGGCTCGGATTTATGGCTATAGATTTAGTGGTGCGAACGAGCCGTGTGAGTTATTGTGACGCATAACCCTGGCTACTGGATAAAAATATTGTTATAAATCATCAATTTATTTTAAATTATACGCGAATGAAACTGTGGGGCACAGCTAGTAGTTTATACTTGTCTTCAGCTACGATCTACTTTGTATTTGTTATAGATCAGCTATAGATAGAATAGCTGTTAATTTGTCTTTGTAAATAATACCTACAAGGTAGTACATCTGTCACTGAATTCAAATCAATGAATTAATTAATTAGGAGAGGAGCGATATCTACGAGCGACGAGCTGCATTTTTATTTAATATAGGATTTATAAATCAGCTAAATATCTTATAACATTAAAAAAAACTATACAATGTTCAATTATATTTGGAATTTAAAATATAGGTAATTTTGGAAAATAGTATTGACACTGAATAATGTTCGAACCACGCCTTGCTAAAAGAAAGACAAAGAAAAAATATAGTAAAGGCTCGAATACACGATGATCTATGATAGTCTTGCTATTATATGAAACTATCAAAATCAATCAACATTAATTTATGTGCCACAGTATTAGCATGATAAATATACGTAACTTCGTGAGTTTATTTATTTTCACAATTACCAAACCGTATGTGTTGTAACTAATCGCTATATGCACATCTATAACCTAGTACTAAGTTAGTAGGTACTATTAAGTATTAACTGTTTTTAGTACTTAGTACTAGTCATTACTGCAACCACAAACAACTATAGGTCGGCATGTACTTTGAAAACTAGCAACTTGGTTTCGCTTATGTTTTTACGGTAATAGCGATACGTTAAATGTAAAAATTACAGTTAAACTTAAAATAACGAGATTTTTCGATATAACATTATAGTGATATATTTAATGATAGTTTTTTTAAATGATTGATATTTTATCGTACCAATAGCAGTCTAAACAACCATTATGAATTATATTAGTGTATCATCGTCCTTAGCTTTCTTGATAATTATAAATGATGTTACACCATTTGTATTTTTTTCTCTTTCTTTCTTCAAAAATATGTGTTTGCGTGACAGAGTAGAATATACTAAAGCGTGAACGATGACTGCTTCCAGAGAAACGTCGGGAAAGACCGCTGCTTTGTTTTCAAACGTGTAAATGTTATTAGAAATATTTGTATAAATGTGACGTGCGTTTGATATTATCGTAATTATCGTATTGAAAATTGGTTTCCATTGCGTTCACATGAATAAAAATGGATTTCCTAAGTCTTCCAGTTGTTATGATAGAACAAATAATTTCATATCTATCTTACGATGAAATAGCTAAATACAGACTGGTGAGTATATAACTTAGCCTTAAAATTTATTAGATATACCAATATACTACGCTCTTGAATAATATTGGGAAAATAATATTGATTTATGTTATAATACGATCACGTAATCAGTTGAGGAAGTTAGATCCCGTCTGTGCTAATTTTCTTGGTTTCATTTCTATTTATAACTGCTATTTAGCTTAATCTAACAGTATCTCCGATTGTTTAGTTAGCGATACAACCTGTACTATTACTGGCTACCGCATCCTAGCTTCTAGGAATTTGTATTTCTAATCATCTTTTACAATATTTTTTTATTATTTAGATGAATCACATCACATTTACCAAATGATAAATATGGTACAGCTTAAAAATATGTCTAAAAAAAAGGTAGTATTTATCGACTCCCCAGTCTCAAACGCTGGATATGATTGTAGCTAGAAATAGAAGGATTAAATTAAATTCTCAGTTGTATCCTAATAGATTAGATTTTTTATATTTTATAGGTTTATAGTTTAACCATAATCTCAGTTTAAGTTATGATGTGGGTTAAGGTTGTAACACCTTAACACCCTAGAGCAGTTTACAAATACAGCTGCCGGAAAACTCCTATAGGAGCATGGGGACAGTTTCTCAACTTGAGAGTGGTAGCTAGCCAGGTGGGTGTTAGAAAAAGCCCTATCATCATACCATGATTTTATCATAATATTTTCTTTCACTGTAACCAAGGTCATTGTAAGATTCCGACAGCAGAAATGGGTGTTAGCCAATGTGGTGACAATAATTATAAAATTAAAAAAAATATCTTTATCATGTCCTATAGGAATTGAATGCAATTAAAAAAATTAGAATTTGACACATTGCCATAATTTTTTGAGTACTGTGACCACAAATCTTTATTTTTATTTTTAATGTAAACCTTAAAGTACATAAATAAGATTGTTTTTATATTTTTCTTATTACTGTGAGGACAACTGCCCTGTCCTATGTAGCTAAACCCATGAAAACACCTGTCTCTTGTTTTGTCTGTATGTGATGTCATAACGTGTATTTAATAGCATCCAGTGCTCTTAAATTTGCTAGGTCATCATAACTGTCATATTATTATATTGGAAATTTAAATAAATGTTTCCAGGTGTCGAAAGCTTTTAACGAAATATGCATGCGTATGCTGAACCGCGGTTTCCTGATGATAGAGCGGCGTCACGGTCAAGCCCTCAAAAGCGTGAAGGCGCAGCTGCCAAGAAGAGAATCCGAAAGAAGGTAATGCTATATACTACTTTGTCAAGTACAGAATATAAATTTAAACTTACACTGAAGGTACAATAACTATATTTTTAACTCGCTTATATTAGCTTCACTTGTAACTATTTAAAAAACAATGTAATAAAATCTTACAAGTCAATTTTAACCTATTTTACCCAAAGGCTATAAATGTAAAAAATATTTCTTTACATCTGACTGGTACTTTCAGAGAGTAGCGCATTCACAGAAATTATTTTATTAAAATGTTGGTAATATTATGATTAGTTAATTAAAATAAAACTTTATTCCTCAGTAACTTCACTGCAGTTCTTATAAAAATGGCGAAGTGCATTAAGTAAACAATTCCGCCATTGTCATGTGGTAAAAATTTAAATGAAGGAGATTGGCCGGTGCAAAGCTCTGGTCTGATTCACTGAAGTTGACCAGTATAATTTTACCTCTAAGCCGTGTTGATTTAGTTAACAAAAGAGACAATTCAACATTTAGCAGCCCAACCACCATAAATATATTTCAATAATTATACAATATTACACTACAATAAGGACAAATGCTACGTAAAGTCAAAGATTTTTTTTATTAATTTCATAAAATTTACTCAAATTTTTTAATAAAGGGAATATTAACTAAGAACAATACAACATACAAATACGTACGTACGTAATGTACAAGGTAGATTGCGGCAAATAAAGAAAATATGTTTTGGGGTACCTTCGTCCAAGCCACATTCACAAAGGGAGTGATCCCTTATTCTTATTTTGTCTAAGTGAAACAATGTACATGCATGTCATAACCGTAAATACAATCTTGGTTGTACAAAATAGTGTTTTGTTAGTCTTTCTAAAGACCTTGAATGTTTACAAGAAAATTAATTGTTTAAAACTATGTTTCATAATTATTAGTAGTTCCAGAGATTATCATTTCTTACAAACAAACTTAACCTTTTCAATTAAAATGTCAATATGCCATTAAAGTTATTTGAAGCATTTGCATCAATATCACCTAGAACTTTGAACCGGCTGCTGCTGGTGACAGCACTTATTATTTTATCTGTCTCCGTACAATTTAAATGCTTTGTATAATTTCATAAGTAATTATAATTAATAATAATTTATTTCAATTATAAATTTCATAATATTATATTATTTTTACACAGTAAATTAAACTAAAGATTAAATTTTACATTTCTTAATAATATAATTGACGTTGATGTCTGTACTAGTCGTGAGACTGTATCACAGATACCCGCGCCACCGTTCACTGTTTATAAAACAATTGAATAAAGTTAAGACGTTGCGATGGGGTTAACTATTAGTAGAGAAGTGTGTTGGTGTTGGGATTAAAACATTTTTTTTAAATAAAAGGGCATTAGAATATTTTTCGTTTCCTTATAATTACGTTTAAATAGCCAATTTTTTAATTTATTTTACATCACAGGAATTGGGTCCTGATATATATTGAGAAATTTGTTCAAATAATTATGAATACATTGAAATGTCTAGCTGCTAACGAAGTTCGGTACGGATCAATTTTGCAAACTTCATGCTCTCTAAGTCTGTTAAGGATAGAGAGGTCAAAAGGGAGTGTATTATGTTTCACTATAGCGGCATGGAATACAAAGAGCTGTCTAATAGTCATGATATTACACTCTGAATATAGTTGAGATGTTGGATACAAAAAAGGCTTTTTATTCATAACTTTAAGTACAGCTCTCTGTGCCCGTTCAAGTTGCAGTAAGTTAGATTTACATACACCACCCCAAGATGTAATACAGAATGAACAGATAGACTGAGCCAAGGCAAAATAAACCATACCCAGGGAAGCCTTATCTGCTCCGTTTCTTAACTTAAATACATAAATGAGCTTCCTGGTACGCGATGTTACACTGTTTATGTGAGCCTTCCAACTAAGAATGTTATCAATATACATATATTTATAAAACAAAATATGCAGTCATTGAGAACTGCCCACAGAAGTAAAACTTGAACTGTGAAATAACAGTGTTTTATTGGATATTCAAATTAATTTTAGTATCAAAAATTCATTATTTGGAAATTAAAATCTTTATCATCAGTCTGGTTTCCAGATCTGTCAGCACTCCGAGCAACACGTCATACTCATAGATACAAATATACTGTTAAGTGTTAACTCTAGCATTTCGGTGACGCGAACTCATAAGATTACCCTTACGAAATCGCCAAACGTGCCTATAGAAGTTGTCATTTCAAAAAGAGCGCTTGCCACACAAACACGTCACAGAAGTGAAATTTCTTTGACGGTCTAAAGTTTAGACTCTAAACCATAGATGTATCTAAACCTTGATTTATAATTAATAAATAATACACCTTGCCTTTTCTGTTAATTTACTCTTCTTTGTTTGATTTCGCGCGTGTGTTCAAGTTTCTTATACTATCACACTTTGCTATCTCTCTTGATTTATAACATAGTTTAGTCTTTTTCTCTCTCCAAATACATATTTTCCGTCCTTTTACGTCAGAAACGTTGCATTGCAGAAACGTTGCACTGAATTTCTGCTTTGGAGTTTTACTTTAAACGCACGCAAGTATTTTTATTCCGATGGTGGGATAACTAGCCATGTAAGTGTTAGAAAATGAATAACCACCAAGCTATAGTATTCCTTTTCTGAAACCTCAGCTTCAGTATTCGAAGTTAGTTCAATCGTCCCAACGCGGCGCGGGTTCTGAACGCCTTTCATTCCTTCAACAATTATTTGATGTTAATAATAAGATATTGTTATTGTTTCAGATATCACCCATTATCTCGACACTGTGACATTCTTACTTCTATTGAGACCCGTATATCTATGTTGAACATGACATATTCTAAGTTCATTGACAACGGAATGTGTTGCTTTATACCGGGGAAGGTGAGAATTGATTAATTAAACATTTTCTGGCATAAATACTTCTGTTTTTAACTAGCTCGCACTGACTGTACAGACAATTATGATGCTGAAAATATACATTTTGCAGGAATACAAAAGTTTTTGTGCAACTAAAATTATATGTATATGTTCTCCAAAGGTTATGTGGTCTGGGTGTTTCCTCTAGTAGGTGTGCTAGAGATCTCGATGGTCACAAACATCCAGGTCTTGAAGACCGATATTTTGTTTGGAAATGTTATATAGACCATTCACACTAGGCCATTTGACAAGCTAGTCTACTGAGTCAAGCCATTAAGCCAATTGGATGAAAAATTATAAATCCTTCTAATTTAATGACCCGATGACACTTGATTATAATAGTTTATCTCTATTTATACAGCGCTCATAATGGCTAAACTTAGTGGAATGGATCGTCAAATAGCCCTATGTAAATACTACATAATTTTTAAACTAAAATTTTGCTAAAGAATTAAGGTAGATGTGGCCACAAAAAAAATCTTTCAGAAATAATATACAGGGTGGAAAAAACGAATAGGATTTGGAGGAAAAGTACATTAAATATTGGAGATAGCAAATTTTACTTAAAGGAAACATTCTCTTGTTTTTTAAAATGAAAATAATTGCATTTATAGATTTTTTTAAATCTTAACTGTGTCGGGAATCAAACCAACTAAAAATTCAAAAAACTGACATTCACTATGTTATTGTGCCAATCGATAGGGTCTATGATAAAGATAAAATCTCTGGAATAAACATTGTATCTTACAATTCAAGAAAACTATGATATTTAACAATTCGTACATATCAAACTAAAATGAAGGATACTTGGATACATTTACATTGAATATGCAAGTTATTACTGAAAGAATATATTAATTAAAATTATTATTTTCATAAAAAAATTTAATACATTAACTGATATGTTGCTTGAAATGAGATCCATTTTCTCGTATAATACACACATTTAGTCTTTTTAGATATTAATTATGTGTAACCGTCTGTAATGTGTTGGGATGAATGCTTATAATTTGTGAATGCAATTATTCTTATTTTTAAATTCAAAATCCTATAATTAAAATTTACTATCTTCATCAATATTTAATGTACTTTTTACCCATTTCCCATTCGTTTTTTCCACCTGTATACTGACACGGTTTCAAATCCACTTAATAGTGATGTAACATTTTCAATATTATTATACAATACGATATTTGTGCTATATTGTCATGATTTCGAAAGATGAGCGGAGCAAATACAATGAAACTTGCTCTCAAAATGCTGTTATGATTAGTACCAATAGGAAGTAGTCATTTTGTATTAATATTATCCAGGTGATAGACGAGATAAAACGCGTATTGACCCTGGTAGAGGCGTCCTCAAGCCCACCGCGGGCCCACGAGGTGCTCCAAGAGCTGCGCGACATCTCCAGCATGGCTATCGAGCACTTTGACGACAAGATCTCACCTGCCTTCAGGAAGCAGATGCAGGAGGGCGCGCCCCGCCCTCCCAGTCCTCGTCCACAGCATGGTAAGAAAAAATATCCGGATTTGAGTTATTGGAGATAACTGGGGCTAACAAAAATACTTTCTGCAGTGTTTTTCCTAAAAAGGCTCTTACAAACATCCAAACATTACTTACTACCTTTTCGGAAAACATCCCAGTCATTGACAAGAGACGGCAAGCACTCGATCGGCCTGATCTTCTTTATTTTTTACTATGCAAATAATACAGGTGAACAATATTTACATTTGACCACTTCTAATTTTGCTATAGCGTTAAGAGACACATGCAAAACAGGATTTAAGGTCCGCAGTGGTTTTTTTCAATTATGTTTTATAGGTTATTGGCCTGAATCCCACCGTATGACGATCATAAGTGCCTTCTTAGGACCTAAATTGAATAAAGTATTTTGATATACCAAGTGAAGTTGAGGCCGCCGATGGATCGCGCTTACCCGTCAGATGGCTAATAAACAAGCAAACGAATGGAATGACCACCACACTGATAACGATCGTTCCAAAGCGGAATCTAGTTAGTTGGTAGTGCAGTAAACGCAGTTGTTGATGGTTGTTGGTTGTTGTTGGTACTGGCACAGTACAAACGGTGGTGCTCGCTCCGTTCGCGATGCGTCAGGAGATGATGAACCTCCGGAGGCGGTCCATTGTGAACGCGAAGCTCTCGCTCTGCCTCGCCTACCAGTACAAGAGATTTTATAAACGGGTGAGTCTTTTCATAATTAAAGTCTAGCCTGAACTATATAATGTAAACAATCTAACAGCTGTAATGTTAGTTAAACATATTGTTAATAGATGGCGCCCCGTATATTTTAATTAGGAACTAGCTGTGACCCACGGTTTCACCCTTGTTATATTTACTCGACAAACTCTCCACGACGCGACGCCGTCGTCAACGCGCCCGTGTAGCCCTATTGTTATTCCACTTCCCGTACTTCCCTACAGCTTGCCAGATTGCTTGATATTCATAAATACTGCTCCGCTCCTTAGAGTAGTAGCGTGAAATTATATAGCGTATACCATGGACCTGGCTGTCATATACAAAAATAATTTTTGGAATCCGACTATTATACTATTTCCATTTCTTTATTTTCTCGATGACAGTTCTAATTTGATAGTTGTAGTGTTGTGACCAAATAAGTAATGATATCGATCGCATATATTTATTATGTTTTGAACAAAGACAAATACAACAAAAACATTCTAATATATTTTTTCAAGCTGGGAACACTCAATGGCCGCCGCCATTTTGTGTTTGTTTTAATCTGTCACTCGCAACAAGACAATCGTGCTATATAGTCACTACATTTCTGTTCGCTGAGTTTACAGTACGTTACGTTGTGTATTTTGTGTTCCTCCGTGTTGATTGCTGCCCGGTTGTCAAATATCAAAATGCCTAAAGGATCTGTTCTGAAAAGGCAGGTGAGAGAACTGGTGATCAAGGTTCGTAATTACTTTGAAGCAGAGTAACAAAATGGTGGCCCGCTATTACCACTGTCGCAAGTGCGAGAGCGTGTTGCGGCCGCATTAGGAATTAGTGGAACTACTGTTTCAAAAATTACTACCGAAGCTTACGGTACAAGCGGCTTGCAGGGAAATAAGCTTCGTATGCCGAAGAAAAAACGCCAACCACGTCGTGTGACATCGGTTGACAACTTCGACGCTGATGCTATTCGCCGTTATATATATGACTATTACTTGCGCAAAGAAATTTCAAAATTTAAAAAACTTGTTGTTTCTTTACGTGAATGTGGTTTGTTCCATGGCCAAAAATCGTCATTATGCTTGGTTTTGATAGAAATTGGATTTTCTTATAAAAATTCGGACAAACGTAAAATATTGATGGAGCGTCACGACGTTGCTGTGGCTCGCTGCGAATTTTTGAGCGAAGCCAAAAAGATATCAAACTGGTCAAATGTTATTTTCACTGACGAGACTTGGTTAAATGCAAACTACACAGTATCTAAGAACTAGACTGACGACACCGCCGCTTCCACTAGTTCAGTGCCAATGGGAAAACGTGAACGCCTTATAATATGCGATGCAGGGTCTGCGATCAGATGCTTTACTGGCCTTTAAATACAAGAAAACAGTGGACTACCACGAAGAAATGAACGCGGAGATTTACGAAGGTTGGTTTAAAGAAATGGTGTAATCTCTGGAAGAACCGTCGATAATTATTTTGCACAACGCTACATATCACTCCAGACAAATGGATAAAATGCCGACGCAGGCCAATAAAAAAAAAGAGATAATTGACTGACTCCAACGTCATGGCGAAAATGTGGATAATACTTTAATATAAGTTATTAGGATATAAGTACAATTAGTGAATATTTTAAAATCGCAGAAAAGCTTCCCTAAAAGATATATTCCTGACGAAATAGCTGCCGAATATGGTCATTGGGTTCTGCGACTTCCGCCGTATCATTTCCAGCACTTACTTACAGTACTATAGAACTAATATGGCCACAAATTAAAGAACACGCCGCTCGAAACCCATCCCCCTTTTAGGGCAAACAAGATGTTAGATTTATTAAAAAATGCATGTGCGGAAGTAACCGGAAAAAATTGTGAGAAGAACCCTTTGACATTTTAGCGTCTGATTGGGAAATTCATGTGGCATTCGATAATATAGAAGTACTTATAATAAATGTTGGGGAGAGCTCATCGAGTGACAGTGACGATTCATCAGATTTCGATTAAAATAAATAAATAAAGAATCAACATAATATAATTACATCTTGTAATGAAATGTAATATTAGTTAATAAATTTGTACAAAATTACCCGGCAATAGTTTAATTTCTTACACTTTGTAAAAAAATATCGGGTCTGGTATCGTGTTACGTTTATCGATAGCTCTATCCCTATCAGTTTCTCCGACTCTGCTATGACCTTGTACGTGCGTAAGCGTCATATTTTTATTAAATAATGTATACATAATGTAAAAACGATGCTCGTTCAAGTTTCCACAGGAGCTGTCATCGAGAAAATAAAGAAATGGAAATAGTATAGTTCCAGAGATAAACGCGTTTAAACAAACAAAAATTCTTCACCTTTCATTATATTAGTGTAGATGCTATCTGGAGTTTTTGGCGGGATCTTCAGCTACCTTTTATTGGTTTTTATTTTAATAATTAACTTAGGTTCTTTGACCATAAACTGGAAACATGCATTTTGAGTTGCCACAAAAACTCCTTAGATAGTTCTAACAAGGGAACCACCATCTTGTTAGACCGCAATTTGAAGATTAAAAAATACTACGAAGGCTTAAAAACATTGACACTGGCAAGTGCTTCTGTGGCGCCAAAACAAGAGGAAGATGGAATGTCACCTGTTGATGACATTCCTAAACAAAAAGATTATTAATTATTTTCTAACGAAAAAATAAGTTTCAAACTATTTGTCTATTTGTTGTCAGTAGTGGAGAACATAAACTTTCAAAATGATGTTAAAAACCGTTAATTTTAATAAAGAATTGACGGAGATACGGCTTTGCCACAGAAAACCTTGTGAGAAATTATGATTAAAGACCATTTCTGCCATGATCTAATGGATAGTTATTGCGTATTATAAATTTTGTCTTCTGGTGATTAGTGTCTCAAAAGAATGGAGAACAGAGTTTCAAATGATGTTAAGTGACGATGTGTCCCAAGATGATGACACGCTGTAGGTGCTTGTCGACAGATTTAACGACTGAGGATGGTAAAAAAGCCCTACCACCATGCTAGTCTCATCACGATGTTTCCTTCATCGAAAGTTCAGGATCGTTGTAGGGATTTGAACTCGCGTCGATAACACGATGTCCGCACACGCTGTCATTGGGTCATTTTTGTTATTATATCCCTTTTAATATTGTTGTTTAAATTCCAGATGGTTAACTACAGAAAAGTGGCCTGGAAACAGCAGAACGTTATCAAAGTCCTCACGAGGAAGCAGAGGGAACAAGATGCAGCTATAGGTAAGCCTTTGAACAGTGTTTTATGTCCCTTGAGCGTAAAAATGACCTTGTGGTTTGACAACTTGATAAAAAAAATGTAATGGTGTTTTAGATATGGTGCAAGTCAACTTAGATCAACAAGTAATTGTGTTTTATCAGCTAATTACCTTTTATTATAATTTAAATACCTACTACTTTTTGCTTGGATTATTATAGGTATATCACATGATAATGGTAGAATGGTGGAATTTGGAAGCAATGATGGTTCAGTAGCGTGTACGAACACCGCATCTAAAGCTATAAATAATAATAAAAAAATAGATCTTTCGATATGTCTATGAGTTCTATGTATAATGAAAAGAGCCAACGCACACTGCACAATTTTACAGGAGAGGCTTCCAGACAAGATTTTGGCCCTTTAAATATATGACCCGTTATAGAAACTTCTATATAAAGAGCAATATAGTGCTTTCACGAATATATTAATATTTTACGAGCGGTGCGCCCGCGGCTTCGCACTCGTTTGTTGCGCAGTAATTATTGTCACACGTAATTTTATTCTCCATCATATTATTCACAATTCATGTAGCCTATTAATTGAGAAATTACATATTATACTTCCCGTGTACAAAATTTCATCAAACTGGGTATTTTTTTTTACGATTCCTAAATATATTGTTGACGATACTTTTATAGCCTATGGAATGACTTATGCTTCCCGTCTACATAATTTCATCAAAACCTGTTAAAAATTGATAAAAAAACATTTTTTATTTTTTTAACCAATTACATGTATAAAATATCATAAGAATCTTTCAAGTCGTTTTTGAGTTAAATCTGGATGGATATACAAACAGACAATTTTTTAATGACATTTTCGTGATCATATGAGATTACTATCGGAAAATTCGAAAAAAAAAATACATGTACAGACAGAATTACATATTTATTAATATAAATTATGATGCACCTTATATAATAAAATGGAAAAGATTTTTGCATGATTGTTTGGTTAAACATGCTAATCTCTGAAACCCTGAAAATTGAAAAGTTATATTCATTCAGGCATATTCATCCTTACGAAACTTACTTCATCACCAAGCCAATTTTATGTAGAAAAACTTTGTCTTTTATAGCATTTTATTTGGACGAATAGTTTGGGAGATAATGTACAATTAAAATAATTCAACACTCGGCTCGGGTCTATGACTGTAGGTGTAGTGACGCGAATGAGCCGTGTGAGTTGTGCCGCATAATTCTGGCCGCCCGATAAAAATATTGTCTATACTGAAGTATTGTAAATCATCAATCAGCGATTTCTTTTAAATTATACGCGGGTGAAACTGCGTAGCACAGATAGTTAAATATACAAAAATAAAGCATTTACTGTA
Source organism: Saturnia pavonia (assembly GCA_947532125.1). Taxonomy (NCBI): domain Eukaryota; kingdom Metazoa; phylum Arthropoda; class Insecta; order Lepidoptera; family Saturniidae; genus Saturnia; species Saturnia pavonia. Next base: position 20,218,192 of record OX383895.1, on the reverse strand, counting down.
ATAAGACAATGCGACGTAATTGTTAGTTTGGCCTTTTTACATAGGATCCATCTATATATCTGTCAGTTGATGCTGATTAATTGTTAAATTTTAGGGACCCAGCTTTTTAAAATAAGTTGGCTCCATTGGCAACCCTGTCAAAGTATCCAAGTGTGTACCAACAGTTCCTATACTTGTTGCCATCTCCGACCACATCATTCACTTAGGACCAGTTATGAGTGAGTTGGAAAGAGATAACAAGAGAGTATTGTTACAGCTGACCTGAAGAAACGCATAGAGGAGTGTGATATCAAGTACAACGAGCTGACCCACACGAACCAGGCGGCCGGTGGGAAGACAATCTCTGGTGAGTACCTGTATAACATATCCTTTACAGCATTTCTAGAACTGTTGCTGAAGAAACGGCTTCTTGGAAAGATCACCATACTGGCTGATCCTTCCTTTTTTTGCTTTTTTGTGCTCACGGCTCGTGACGGTGATTATAAATGTTTATAATCTCTCTCCTAGTGTCTTCCGGTGGCACCGGAGAGGCGTCCGCGCAGCCTCAGCAGCCACTGAGACACTTCTCCAGTCAGATCAAGCTCGATCTCTCTGTCTTACCGATCGGCACATCCAAGAGAGCCCATAATAAAAGTGAGATGAATATTTTTTAAATTTATTATGGCCCTTGGTCCCTTAAGTCTTTTTCTAATTTTCAAAGTGAGTGTAAACAAGATGGTGGCTCCCTTGTGAAAACTATCCATAAGGGAGTTTTTGTGGCAACTTGAAATGCATGTGTTCATTTAAGAACGAAAGGTACTTCATCATCAAGACAATTTCATGTAGATAAACTTTGGCCTTTATAGCATGTTGTTATGACGAATAGTTCGGGAGTTAATGTAAAATAATTCAACACTCGGCCGGGTCTATGACTGCAGGTGTAGTGACGCGAACGAGCCGTGTGAGTTGTGACGCATAATTTATGCATCTGATAAAAATATTGTTTGTTGTATATAAATCATCAATCACCGATTTCTTTTCTTTTAAATTATACGCGGGTGAAACCGCAGGGCAGAGCTAGTATTTATTATACGTAGGACGAGGGATATTGCTAAGTAAAACATTGTATAAGGATAGACGTAGTTTATTTGGGGCAGTTAATAAGGACATGTTCTTTAGAAACTTCGTCTAATCCGCACTCAGAAAGGGATTGATAATTTGACATTACAGTATTCGAGTACACTGCCACTTGATATCGGATATCAAACACTAACGTAAAAAACAATATGAATTTCCAGTATTACCGAACATGAAACCGCGGCAGCCGGTGATAAAGCTGCCGAGCCTTACGGAAGACGATTCCGAACCACCACCGAAGTTGCCGAAAACAGAATCGAACCGCTTCAGCCCAACGCCGTCCACCTCCCACGGCAGCCCTAAGCACAAGCCGCAGACGACCCTCGCTAAGATAAGGGGCATAACGAGCGAGATAAGGCACCTCAGCAACCTGTCGAAGAGCTTCGAAAGTAAGTTGAAACGTCCGTTCAATCTAAACACGGATGTCATAGTGCCGGAGAAGAAGCAGAAATTGGATTAGTATGTTTATGACGTCATTGTACAGGTCGAACGTCGTTCAAGATCATAACTGGTGTTATGCATCAGGCTATCGAATGAGATTACGATTGAGACGTTAGGGATGTTAACCTGAATAAAGTTATATTAGCGATATGATTGTTTAAATACATTATATGTATGGTAGTTTTATTATTCCGTGGGAAGGGCGAAATATAATATCGCGGGTCTCATACTGTGGACGTTGTAACTATAAAAAGGGGACAAAAAAAAAGGTGTGTGTGCGATTCACACACGATAGAAGTGAAACTTCATTTTAAAAGATATTTTATTTAAACAGTGTGCAATATACTCGTACATACACACCGAAATTTGCTCTCTCGCTCTGGCTCACACAAAGAAGAGAGACCGATAATGTGCGTTAAACGTTTAACGCTTGGAAGTCGCATAAGAAGTTTCACTTCAAAAACTTTTTATATAAAATGAATATGAAACTTGTAGATGAAAATGAACTAAAAAAAGCGAAATCTACGGAACGGTTTTTGTAAATTTTAATGGTTTTCGCTGCGAAAATTATAATTAGAATAGCAACGAGCACGCGGGCTCGGTTGGAAACGTATTCTATTGAGCTTTTAGGATAAATTATTAATCTGTGGCAATTTTAATCTGTAGTTTTGTGACATAACCCGCCTATTTACTCTCTGTGAATGTTATTTGTGTTTTAATCGATTAAATTATCGACATCTCTCCTACAAAAATGTTGATAATTCGCCGGAACAATGTACACGGCACTAGCCGGTATGCGTTTCAACAAAAATATTTTCCTATAGTCAGTAGGTTTGTCTGCTTTATGTAGACGATTGCGGTTGTCGCCATCTTGGATACTTATAATCTAATACGTCACTATCCAGTAATGTATAAAATTCGATGTTGCCAAAGTTACATTAATTGAAACTTAACTGTAAAAGAATATACAAAAACGTAAATATATTTTCGCCTTTCCTACGAATATGATTATATATTGTTTTTTTTAAATATTGTGAATAGTATGAGCGTAAAAGAATTATAAATACGCCTGGCGTAAACAAATACACGTGTAAATAAATCTAAAAGGCGTCGTTTTAGCAATATTTGACTTGATTGTAATTGATTGGAAATGATATGTAAATGAAATAAATTTTAACTTGGGTTGTGGTAATCGACTCTGTATATTTTATCTGAAATAGAAAAGTGTTTTAAAAGTTTTGTTTTTATTATTTTCATAAAATAACTATTTACAATAGTCGTCATGCTAAAGTCGTTTTACATTTGGAAAATTTGTATATTCAATTTAGGTATTATAAGTTGTACGTTTTACAATTATTAAGTAGAGTTAACTATCATTTAATTTTGCTAGTTAATTGGATTCTAAAAAGATTGATGTCTATTGTCCATATGTTTGAAGTGCAGTGAGAGGTGTGGTATATTCGTAAGTGGATGATATTCATAACTACCCTACTACTCGAGCCGAGCGCAAGAGTATAAAAGGCGAAGCGCACAAGTAGTGGGAGGCGATAACCGACTTAAATTTAATACACATGTCAGTATAGTTCGGAATAGGGCCGTCATGGTCCTATCCCGCTTGCGGCCCTTGCTTAGCTCGGTAAGCAAAATGTCCCGTTGGCATAAGCTTACACTATACAAGGCATGTGTACGACCTATTTTAACATATTGCTGCGCCGCGTTCGCTCATATGTCTAAAAGTAACTTTGCCCGCTTGCAAAGAGTTCAAAATCGGTTCTTACGTCATCTATTAGATCCGCCGCCTTATGTCCGTAACGCAGATCTCCATAGAGATATGGAACTGCCGTCCATGGAATCTTACCTTAAATATCTCACTAGGAGATATTTCGATAGCGCGACAAATCATCCCAACCAGCTAGTTAGGAACGCCGCGAATTACACACCGAGTGTAATTACAGATATTAAATTCCGGTACAAACGTAGGCCGCGAAATATCTTTATCGATCCCGATGACGATATCGATAAAAATAAACAGTTTTACGCGTCCGACCCCGTACAACTTGCGTGTTTGCGCCCACGCCCGCTAAATCACCGTTCCCTTCGCAGGGGACGGACGGTGAACTTCGTTCCCGCACACCCGCCACGTCCACCCTCTCCTGCGGCCACTCAAGCCTAGGTCCGATCCTCCGGCATGGAGCCCTTGAGCCAAGCAGCCGCTCGCGCGATACAGTGACACCGCATTCACTAGCTACCTATATACATGCATTACACTTTTTGCAGACATGCACTACACTTAGGTACATAGGTTCTGTAAGGGACCTTTTTTTTTTCTTTTTTTGAGGCTAGTTAGTCTAGATCAAAAATTACAGATTACTAAATACATATACACTTGTCTCTTACCCTCCTCCCAGAGGATAGCGACATGTATATATGTATAGTTAGTTAGATAGTGTGCTAGGACATTAGTCAGTTCGCGACTTATTTGCATAACGCGCAACAGTCCGAGCCTAGGTTCGGCCACTTTGGAACCCTCGGATGTTGTTGCAAAACTTTCGTGGCTGAGTGCCTTAAGCGCTCGTCCCCAAGTCCGGTGAAGCTGTAAACGCCGTTCGAGGCTCCTGGGCCCTTATGGCTAACAGTATAGTCAGATCAAAAAAAAAAAAAAAAAAGAGTGGGGCATTCTTGCTTCAGCCGTGGAATAGTAACAGTCTGGTTCGAGTTGATTTATAGTGAACACCTGCAGTTAGTACCTGCAACTACAAAACACTGTTCCTGGGTGACGCCACGCTGCCCGTCTCGGCCATGTATATTACAACAATACTATTATTCATATTGTTAAGTTAAAAAATAATGAACGTTTAAAGCGAAGAACGAAATAAGGTAAACAGTTTAGTTTCGTAAATAATAGTTAATTATCGAGTATATTGAATGATACAAAATAGATCTATTTATATATAAAAATCCTCAAGTCAATATTTAAAATTCTACAATATAAATAATAGAAACTTAATAATGCTAACCCTATGGGCAATGAAATGCCGTTATATTTCGCGTAAATAATTTATTTCGTACTCACTGAAACAAACTCTCTGTACTTTTCTTTACTTTGGATGTACTCTGTGGATGTACTTACACTATATCCCTCTACGGTCCTCTTGCTGATTTCTTCCTTTTTATGGCTCATTGTTTCCACTTCGTTGTCTAAAACTGAACTTTCCTGGCTCGGAATACGGCTCACTTATGTCATAGTAAAAGTGGGGTCGAAATCACTAGAAATGCCTTGAACGTTACGTCATTGTTTAGAAGGGGAAGAGTTCTATTTTTCGACTGTTTGTCGTATCACGCAATCTAAGCGATAAGCTTTGAATGTGTCAGTGAATTATAAAGTTTTTTTGGTACCTACGAACAGAAACTAGATGTTTCGAGTACATTCTAGACGATTCCAGGCATTTCGACAATAAGTTTCTTTTCTATTTTTACTCAGATTGTTACATTAAAATTAACTGTAGGATTATTCTACAAGGATAACACTAGAAAAATTTATGTGGCAACAATAGTTCCAAGTAGAGATTATTAATTTACTTCTACGGTTACGGTTTTTTTGTTTGCTTTATTACTATTTTGAATTACACACAATAAATTATTTCATGCCGTCTTCTTTTATATTAAAAAGTTTCTGTATTAAAAAGTTTATTTATCATGAATAGAAACAAAACATTTTTGAGAACGTAATCAAAGTTTCCCGTTGTGCCTAATAATTTTACATTAATTTTACAATTGTGATATTAATTTTGTGTATGGCTATGGTCATATGGTACATATTTATAATAATATATCGGGGACAGCAAAGTGGGGGTAAAATAGTTGATTGACGCTGGTATCTGTTACATGTACAGGCTGAAAGTCAAGTTGTTGTCATGAATTAAGTGGGAGAATCCAGATAATGGTAATGTTTTTAATTTTCGATATCAGTTCGCTTCTGGAAATATCAGCGCACTACCGTTAAAAGTCGCGTTTATCTTAAGTTTGATTTTTTGGTACAATAGTCCATTAAATTTATCAATGTTTTATCCAATGTCTTCAGTTTCTACTTATATATGTAACGTTCTAAATAAATCGTTTTAAATAAAAAATAAATGATTTTCATGGAGTTTGACTGAGGTTTTCATTATATTATTACTAGCGACCCGCCCCGGCTTCGCACGGGTGCAATACTGATACTAAATATACCTACCTACTACAGAATGTACTTATAAACAACGTTTACAGCTTTTTTGTCATTAGACAATGCAACCATGTTTTGTTTAGAGGTTACTCTTGAAAGAGCGACATGTAATTGACCATGGTATATAGGGCCGGTACCGTCGCACCGTTATGTCCCTGCATTTTAAATCTGTAATATTTTCGTAAATATGTTTTTTTTTTACATTACAAAAGTGGCAAACAGGCATACGGCCCGCCTGATGGTAAGCGGCTACCGTAGCCTATGGAGACCTGCAATACCATAGGATTCACAAGCGCGTTGCCGACCTTGAACCCCCGTACCCCAAGGAGCTGTGGAAACCCTACTCACCGCAGAAACACAACACTAGGTCATTTGGCTGCGATCTTCTGTAGGGTGGAGGTATTCCACCAGTCGGGCTGCCCCAAGTAGAGAGAAATCTCCAAAGAAATTTCTCTATGCCCTACCTCTCTTATGCTGTAAAGGGCTATATTGATCTATATTAAATGGAAAATGTATTTAAGGTACTTAATTGGATAAGGATTCATGCTGTATTGCTTAAAATCACTTCGTAAATAAGCCATTTTTTCCTGTAAAATGTAAAGGATAAAAAATGGTTATTGTGGGTTATCTTTTGATTTATTTCGTGTGGTTCAGCCAGCATTTGCAATGTAAGCGCAATAAAATGTGTTTATTTACGACATCACATTAGAAACCTCTAATTTTATCAGTGTTTCTCTACAATATTATACATGTATTATACATATAAACCTTCCTCTTGAATCACTCTAGCTATTTAAAAAAAACTGCTTCGAAATCCGTTGCGTAGTTTTAAATATTTAAGCATACATATGGACGGACAGAGCGACAGCGACTTTGTGTTATACTATGTAGTGATTTATGTGTGACGTCATAAAATATGCAAGCCGTTTTTAACTATAAAATTTGTACATTAACTGTAGATGTATATCGCGTTGAAACAAATGCGGTTTATTAGTTATAGACAAGTATTATAATAATATGTATAAATATAAATAAATCTTTGAAAAAATGTATATAAAACTGTTATTTATTCATCTTTTGAATTTTAGATATCAAATAATAACAAGACAATGTTTAACAAAAAATAAAACCAACTTCCATTATTTTGACGTGTTCCCTGGTGTATCTTTGAAGTCGAAGGTCCAATGCTAATGAAAAAATTAAAATGGACCATCTTTAAGGTATCCCCTTTCCAACGAATCACCTAAATCGGTTCATAAACAAAGAAGTAATGGCTAAACATCCGTAAAAAAAAAGTATATTCAAATTGAGAACCTCCTCTTTTGAAGTCTGTAAAAACGAATAAACTGTAAAGGTGTGTACAGACTAGAGGTAAACTCTGTACATAATTAACGGAAACTTGAGCTGTTTAAATTTGAGCAACATAATGAGCGCATTGTTTTTCTCGACCATATATTATGTATATCAAGTGCTAGATGTGGAAATGCTATGGAGGGATAATGTCGAAGAGGCCCAGCAATTTTTTGAAGTGAAAACTTATTTAGTTCCGTTGTGATTTGAAACTCGATGAAACGAAAAGGAGACAACTATATACATCTATAGGATTTAGACTAAGAGAGAATGAGATAGAATACATTCATCGGATTGGCCTAGTTTTGTGAGACGATCAGACTTCTTATGCAGTGCGCACGAGTGGTCGATAGTTCGAATCCGGCTGATTAAATAAAAGCATTCTTCAGCGGTATATTGCATAATATGTACTTACTGTGGAAACTACAAGTCATTAGATAACTTAATAATATAGACCAGGAAATAGTGATTCCTACGTAACATTTATATATATTTGATAACTCGGCAAAAAGACGCCATCGTGTCATTTTTTCTTTGAGGTAACTTGATGTTGACTTTTGGAGCGTCTAAATATAAATCTAATATATTCTATTCAGTTTCGGCCCTAAGGCATTGTCAGATGCGTATCTGAGGGAAGTGGATAAACCCGAGTTATCTGCCTCGGGCGGCAATTCAAGGAGGTGCTACTTTCATATATTTAAAGAATGCAACGCATAGCATCAAAGGCATGTCGTATTATCGATTGTTCATTTGAATTTGGACCGCATCATAAGTTGAGTTTTAAAAGTGTTGTGTGTGTACGCGTCTTTGCAGAGGGAATTCTCAAATATTAGTGGAAAGGGACGCCACACTAAATTGTTTCCCAGTTTGGAAAAATCGTGGATTCGGGGTTGGTATTCACGACCGTGAAATAAATTAGCACCGGTTCGGAATATTATCTCGAGTACTGAGAAGAGCCGGATGATCTATCTTCGATTTTCTTTTTATATTTTCAACACGACTGCTTTCTTTTCTGAATGTAGATGTGACGGCTGAACGCAACAAATAGTTTATCAGGTACTATCTATTTTATATAAACTTGGCTGGTAATTTGTCTTTGTAAATAGTAATAGTACATCTGTCACTGAATTAAAATCAATTAATAATTCCATTAAGAGTTGCAAAAAAGACAGCAATATGTACGAGAGTCTAGTTGCATTTACTGTTTACTTTTAATTTACATTTACTATTAACTGTAAACATTGTATAGTTAGATTAAAAAAAAGAAGATAAGCCCGATCGAGTTTCTTGCCGGTTCTTCAATGACTAGGATGTTTTCCGAATCGGTAGTAGATTTCGACGTTCATATGTACCTTCTTAGGGGCTAAATTGAATCATGTACCTATATTTTGATTTTGATCAGGTTTATCTCTTGGCGCGATCAGTAGAGGGTAAAATTGAGAGCTATGCGTCATATATGCCATATATGACAGAAATGCGAAATGATAAAGTTAGCCATCACTGATAATAATGTGATATAAATATTTCTGGTAAAAAACGGCAACCCTAAATGGCGTATTGGACCGCCATTTTGTGACGCTAAAACAGTTGTTTGTTGCGAGAGACGTTAAAAACACATTCTCTAAGCGACCGAACTAAAATCTCGATTTAAAAAAATGTATCTAAAAATCGGCATTATAGCAATATGTGTATTTGTTTATTATATAATATCTAAATGAAGAGTCACTTCAGTAAAAACGAAACTGGTAAATAATTCGAAATATATTCTGTATGGGTCTTGTAATTAGTACGTATCACAAATGATCGCTTACCATGAACAATTGGTAACGCGTCCTTGCGTAATATGTAGAAAGCAAATGTATACATAAAAATGACATGTCATAAAGACCATAACAACTTTCTATTTTCACTTTGCATTTGTACAACTGTTATGGTTATGAAGCTTTTGTTATACACTCTAATATTACTTAAATATTCTGTATAAAAGATGAAAAGATTTTCCTCTGCGTCATTGCGTTTCTGACCGTCGCGACGCGCTGTGGCAGTGCGTAGTAAACTTTCGTTCAGGAAAAATAAAAACAAAGAAAACCTTATATAGGTAATCACCTAATTCCTTTTTATTATTTGGTAAATTATATTTACAAATAATATTCATTTGTTTTCATATTATTTTACAAATAAATTATTATTCTCTTTTGAGTTTCATTTCTACTTATATCACATAATATTAAGATATAATTTGAAGTTTAAATATTAGGTTACATAACATTACACGATTAAGCTAGTGAATGTAACAATAAACTGCAACTAAATTATTTACATATAAATAACTTATCGCTCATTAAGTTTTAAATTATAAATTATTAACATAATTTTATAATATCAACAGAAATATTATTTTACAAACAAACTTAATAATTATCACCATCTAGTTCTCATATAATATTGTTTATTTTATCTTTTATTTTCCTGTTTTAAAAGCGAAGAATTTGAATAAGTTCAAAATATTATTAAGTTATCTATTATTATAATACACGTAATTAACATCATTATTGCATAATGTACGTCTATATAATCAATGATAATAACATCTTACTAATCTTCTATGAAGATTCATAACAAAATAAATTAAAATACACCTACATAAAGAAATCAATCAATAATTATTTGAGAAAATTACAATACAATCAGTACCTAATGGTGAACAAACCTTGGTTAACAGATCGCGCATGTAACACAGAGTGGTCAAGGCCTTATTCAAGGTCATAAGCGGCATGTTTTACGTTGAAATAGAATTATTGAATAAACATCTAATAATAGATTTGTTTATATTACTAAGTTTTTCTCAAAAGACTTCAATGCCTGAGTACCTAGTCTAAAACTTTAATTAACAATTTCTGATATGGATAATATACGGATATCACATTCATATCATATTTACATAAATTTTACATGTATAATGTGAGGGTAATGTCAAATATAGGTCGTGTGTTTACTGGGGACTTATATAAAAATCAATATTGTAGTATACATTATATAGTTTGTAATTAAACTGATAATAGATCGTACATCCAGACTTCTACACCTCTGACCGTATAGATTAAAAAGGTTCCTAAAACAGATTTTTTTGTTATCGTTATAGGTTTGGCGTAGTGGCCACAATCTCACCTAATGTTAAGTGACCAATGTGGCCCAAGATGCTAACACGCTAAACCTAGTGGAAGACTGGCTCTCAAGTGCAGCTGCCGGAACACACCTTTTGGTGCTTGGCGACAGATTTTCAACTTGAGGATGGTAGCTAGCCAGGCGGGTATTAGAAAATGCCCTACCTCCATACTATGGTTTTCTCACGATATTTTCCTTCACCGAAAGCTCAGGCTCATTTCAGGGATTCCAACTTACGTCAGTCGTAGCGAAGTCTTACACGCTACCATTGAGCCATCATTGCTTCATCATTGTTTCACTATTACATCCGGTATCAAAACCTAAATGTGAACCTTCTTAAGGTTCCTACAGTTGTCTGATCTGAACTAGCGAAACAAGTATTATTTCTTTGACAAAAAAGTCACCTTCATATTTTTTCTATACATTGACACCTTGGTCACCCGCAGTCCAAAAGAGCAAATATTTGCATGGCATCTTCAAAACAAGTTTAGTACCTAAATAATAGTACCTAAAGAATACAATTAAAATTTATAATTATTAGCACCGGAATATAACCTTAAACAACTTTTTATCACTGTTCAGAAATTCGTGACGTAGTACAGTATACCTACCACTGTAATCCTCTAGTAGACTGGCACGCTTATAACACAGTCTTATCGGCGGTAAGCCAAGAATACCTTAATATTATGATCATTTCATATGATGGTATGAGATGTCCGCATGGAAGCCACCAGCGCCTGCATAATATTTCACCTTCTGCATCCTACCGTCGGGCAGCAAGACGTGATAATGGCCGTTGGTCTGACCGTCTTTCTTCATTTCATGGTGACCGTAGTAGTTACCGCTGTGCTCATCACGAACCCGGTATCCGAATTCATAATTAGAAGCGTATTGCAACTGCAAAGAAAATAATGGTAAGTTTTGTGGAATTCTAAACGGTCGTGGATACAGGTATTACTTGAAAACTATCGTTCAATGAAGTATTTTTACTTTGAAATATAGGTTTAAATTCTTTTTACCACTGTAGTCTTTTTTTCATAGCTAGTAAATAGAACAGTCATGACACTTTTATGTATCACTAATTAATCTTATATATTTAAAAGTAAGGATAACTGACTGACATCTCAACGCACAGCCTAAAACGCTGGTGTTAGGACCGTAAAATTTGTATGCGGGTTTCATTTGCACTATAGGTGAGCACTAAGGAACGATTTCTGGAAATTCAACTCCTAAGGTGGTGAAAATGGGGATGAAAGTTTGTATGAAAATCCGTCATTTTTGGAGATATATCTATAAAAATTGGTATTTAGCAATTCAGTTAGAAAGTAAAAAAACGTGTTTCATAGTTATTTCAAATCAATACTTAAGAGTGTAAAAGATGGTGTGAAAGTTTGTATTTTTTGTATTGTTGCCTATGATATAATCAATTAAAAAACAAGATTACACCCAGAGAATCGGGTGGGCACCTTCTAGTTGATTAGAAAATAAGAATTGTTTTGTCTTTTAGCGATAATTATAATGTAAAACTTTATAACAATAAAATATTAGCATTCAGGGATAATGAACTTGAATGAGTGTTTAGAATCAGATCAGTAGATCCGAAGATTACCTTACCTTACCTTACCAAATTCACTATCCAAATTTACCAAAACTATTTGTATATAAATTAGGTATGTCTGGGTGTTTTTTCTTAAATTGTGTAAAGTGCCAAACAAATATACAGTCAACCGGATGAGATATAGCTATTGTACAATCAACCCAAAATGGATTATAATCCTGAGGCCAGTCATTGAGAGGTGCTAATCTTGAGGACCGAGCTGTATTGCCTCGTTTGCCAGTATAACAATAAGATAATAATATCAGCTTGTAAGTATCCCACTGCTTAATCATCAAATGCCAGCCCTCGATATCGACTTCAAACGCCGTGATACCAACAGTTCTATATTTTCCCCAAATACAGTGGTACTACAAGAACATTTCTCAAGCGTTCCGGTTTCCTCGCGTTGTTTTTCTTCGCCGTCAGCCGATAGTATTACCAATTTGAATTAGTAAATGTACGCGATTTCAGAAAAATTCGTTGGTGCATGCCGGGGTTCGAACCTGCGGACATCGAATCGATATTCCGCCTGTCTAAACTACTCGACCACCCGTATGGTGGTACCATACGTACGTGTCCCAGTGTGTTGCTGAAATGTTTCAGTCTGAACTAGGGCTGACTCACAGTGTATCTGGTGTATTTGTCAAGATCAAGGTTAATGGTTCACTCTATATATAGATCTTGTTAAAACACCAAGATTAGGTGCATGGACAAGACCATTTCGGTTTTTCCATATATTAGCGGATACGTTGTTAAAATATATTTCTGGTATGAAGAAAAAGGGCATAAGGTTGTCTGGATATCCGAAGTAAGAGAAAACACGTTACCGTTAATTTATATTAGAATTTTATTTAATCCACCTTTTTAAATAGTTTAAATACGAACATTAAATAAGGATATAATTTACTATTTTAATAATTGAAAAACATTTTCTAGGTACATGTATACACCTGAACAGATCTTTTATACAGGATCGTATAATACAAGAATTATATTATATTTTATAACATAGTTAACTTATTCAATTTATATAGATTTTTTTTAAAATAATTGGGAATGCTAACGCGGCAGCGTTTTTTAAATCTCCTTGGACGATGTTTACCCCATTTTAATTCATTTATATTTTGATGATTTAGTAATAGTTTTAACTGACTCTCAGTTAAAATGTAAACTGGTTCGGGATGATTAGAATATGTGCTATGAGGTACAGAAGATTCTGAACTGAATATACCATGTTTAGGAACACTATACTCAGGATTGTATACTTCATATGGAACTCCGTAAGATGTAGAAAAATCATTAAGATTCGTAGAGTAAAGTGGACTATTCAATGATGTATGACGTTTGAGTTTATGATTTGAAGAACTACCTTTTAAGTCTGTATTTTCTTGTCTAAACCTTTTAAGCATAGTATAGTGTGGGGTTTGTTTGTGGGTTGGTCTATCATATTCATAATCAGATGTATCATATTCATCTTGTTCATTAGTTTCATAATCGTAAGTGATTTCGGAATGCTTTTTTGGTAATTCTATATCGTAATCGTAGTCTTCTTCGTAATTTGGACTGTAATATGGTACCTTACCAACCATAGGATGCCTTTTTAATTGTTCTGCTGTTGGTAAAGTTTCATTATTATCGACAGAATTTTTACTATTATTCTTAGTAGTAATAAATGGTTTGGTATCCAAAATAGACCTACGTTTTCTAATTTTCCCTAAAATACTTACGTTTTCTTCGCTATATGCCGAAATCTCTTGTCCATCATTTTGTAAATGTTGCACTCCATTCGGTCTTTCATTTTGATGCAAATATATCTCTCCGGGATCACTGTTCTCTGTATCCTCAGTTATATAAACTGGTTGTTCATCTTCTTTTAATGTTTGATAAGCCTGAGGATGAACTTCCTCTGACTCTATATTAAATTGGTATTCTGTTGGTTGTGTGACTCCATTTAAATCGGTTCTAGTACTACTATCTTCATCAGGTTCTTGTGTAGTTAATATATTTTGTAAACCAAAAGCTTTGATGGTCGTACTTTTATTTGGGTCTTCGATGTCATTAACGTATTCAGTAATAGGAATGTAGTCTTTAACTTGGGATTCATCACTAAATGTGTTGGCCAAGTTCTGTGGATTTTGTGTATATGTTTGTTTATATTTTTCACTAGATTTCGGTTGTTTTAAATACATATACAAATTTATAGGCGATTCTGTAGTGGTTTTCTTTTTCTCGCCTAGCGTCATGGCATTTAGTCCGGTTAACTGGTCTTGTGGTGATTTCTTTAACAAAGCATTTAGAGAACTGATATCCTGAACAAATTCATAATATATTTGATTGTCTTTTGGATATGCATATTGGATTTTATTTCCAACAGCTTCAGCGAACAATTTATTTGGTTGTTTTGCATTTAAATAAGTGATACCATTCGGGTTTATGGTAATACCTTGGTCGTAACTCGGCCCCGATGAAACATGAACATTTTGATGCCTTGTAGGTTGATAATATCTATTATATACAATAGAACCGTACGATCTATGGTTTCTACGTATTTCTGGATCAGTGACAGCATCTTCTTTAGTAATTTTAGTTAATTCCGGTATTATCATTCGTTTCCTGTTCTCTTTTTTCGTTGGTATCATTAGCTTTTTCTCATTTAACATAGATTGCTGTTGTTCTATTGCGAGTTGTTGACTTTCTTGTGTCTCCCGGTATGCTTTTATGTAGCTATCCGTTGGTTGATGCTGTTTTGCCCATCTTTGTAGTTGTACTCTATGCTGCCTTACTCGTTCTGCTTGGAACATCGCTTGTTGGTTCTGTGCGTGTAGTTTTGCGTTTTGTAGTACATTTCCTGCTAATGGGTTTCCATACAGAAGTGATCCGGGAATGTTCGAAGATTTTTTCTCCTCCATTTTCATTTGTTCGTTTACTTCGTAGGCCGGTCTCGTATTATTTTTTGCAGATTCTGATAACACCATTTGAAGTATAAGTAGGGTCAAGGTTTTCATTTTAATGTTCCTCATATTATCTGTCAAAAAATTAAATAATGTATAATACATATATTTTATTAAGGGATTCCGCAACATTAGTTATGAAGGTATAGCTGCGGTTATGAAACCATGAATGCAAAAAATGTTCAAGACATTCTTTAATAATTGTAATAAAATTTGAAATAAGAGTGATATCTTTCCAAGGGCTTGAATCGGTGCGGGATCATGTGAAAAGTGATTCTTTGTAAATTTGCCTTAGCACATATTGAGTTTGATTTTTCCGTTTTGATTACGGTTTTTAATTATTATATTTTATGATTTAAAGTGTACGCTTTGTTTTTATAAATATTGTTTTGGTTTTGGCTCATTACTTAAGATATGTTTTATTTTTGTGCCAAAGTAATTTAATTATTGTTTGAGGAATATCGGATTGAGGAAACGATGGCTCTGTGGTAGCTTGTACAGACATCGCCTTGATGGATGTGAGTTTGAATCCCTGCAATGAGCTTGAGCTTTCGATGTAAAAGAACATCGTGATAAACGCAACAGTATGGTGGGCTCTTTCTAATGTACGCCTGGCTAGCTACCACTCTCAAGTTGAAAATCTGCTGTCATTAACAATAGGTGTGCTCTAGCAGCTGCACTTGAGAGCCAATCCTACCACTACTAGACTTAGTGTGTTACTATCCTCTGTCATATCGTCACTTAAGTTCAGGTTAAATTGTGGTCATAGTGCTAAACTCTTAAATATAAAAAAATGCATTACAACAAAAAAAATGTTTAGTTAATAATCTTTTGTATTTATTAAGAAGTGACAACCCTGCGAGCGCGACATAGCGCCCCTTAGTCAGTACTGAATGAAATATTTACAAATTGAATGCCAACGAAAAACGTCCGAGTGGTGGAATACCTTAAAAACTGGGCCTAATAATCTTTTCTTGTGATCCTGCTAAGAGTTGGGTTTCCAGAACACCTTGGGGTAGGGGGTTCAAGGTCGGCAATTATGGTATTGCAAGCGTCCATCGGTTCCGTAGGTAGGTAGCGGCTTACTATCAGGCGGGCCATATGCTTGTTTGACACCTTAGATGTATATTTAGAAAAATGTACCTTTTATTTTATGTACACTTTTAAGTTAGTGCTATCTCTTGACAACAAATAGAACATGTAACTTAAACAATGTAAAATAGTTTTACTAAATACTGTCTAAATGGAACGAGCATTAAATACGGTACGACGCGACGTATCGACGTATGCAAATGTTATGATCTAACTTCACGACATTGTGATTAAGTGAGACTTTCTCTATTTATAGCTGTTGTTTTTATGTTGTGACTAGGGTTGTCAACCTGCTTGTGAAATCCGTTCCGACCTCGGCTTCTAGGTAAACTAACTTACATAGGTGAGACGATAAGCATTGATATAAAAAAAAATTGGTATTTACACAAATGATTCTTAAAAAAATTAGCACTTTAAAGCTCAATATTTCGCAAACGGATTCTTGAATCGAATATTTTTGAACGACCTATCCAATGACATTCCACACGAAGTGATAGACGAGAAAAAAAAATCCCACTTTACGTACCTTAAACAAAAATTTCAAGATTTCATTTTAACACTGTCAGCGTTATTAATATGTTTAACCATACAGCTTTTTAGTACGATGAATCTCTGACCTAAGCCGCGGACTGACAGACGGATATACCGAAACTATAAGGGTTTCTTTTGAATTCGGAACTCTAAAAACAGTTATTTGTTTATTTAAATCTAAATTTCGTTTGTATAACTAGCGAAAACAGCTACGAATGTTATTATAGGTATAAAGATTTTTTTGAAAAAATAGTTTTTATTCTTCCAAATGTTTTATTTTTTCCCATTCAAAGACTTTGATACGTCATTTTTCTCAAAAAAGTTGGCAACCCTAATAACTAAATAATGATATTACATGCATGACCTCTCTAATACTTTGATTAATGTAACCACATTCAGTGAACTTCATTAATTAACTTAAATAATTATATTTAATTAGTGAATCCTGTACACCTTCTTACCAAATAAGTAATTAAATATTACTCGATTGAAAATATATTTTATTTATTTACTAGCTGTTACCCGCGATTTCGCCTGCGATGTTTATTATATTGACAATATATTTTATGCATATCGCGTAGTGCTTATAAAAATCGTAGTT
Source organism: Saturnia pavonia (assembly GCA_947532125.1). Lineage (NCBI taxonomy): Eukaryota > Metazoa > Arthropoda > Insecta > Lepidoptera > Saturniidae > Saturnia > Saturnia pavonia. The sequence goes on along the minus strand of OX383895.1, from coordinate 20,201,126 downwards.
TCTTAAAACTTTTTATTGAACGTAGATATTGTGATTTTTTTTTATAAGGACCAACTATATATGAGGTAAAATAAACAAAAATTGATCAAAAACTATCCATTAGTTTTTTGCGTGATACCCGCAATACCGAAAATCTCAATAATTTTATTTATATACCATAGATAACAGTTTTGTTCTTGAAAGTACAAACAATGTGTAATGACCGTGAGTTGACACTTTCACTTGTATTAGCCGTCAATACATCAATATACCTATGTATATAACAGTTTTCTGTATTATGTGATGGTTTAACTTAATATTATAAAGGTCAAGAGATTGTTTGTTAGAACGCACTTTTACCTGGAAATACCAGTCAGCTTTAAAAAAAAATACATTATATACTTAACCTATTTATTATGTAAGGTTATAGGTTATATAACTTCACGCTACTACCTCAAAGAGCGGAGTAGTAACCATGGACGTCAAGCCAAGTGGCAAGCTGCAGGTAAGTTTGAGGAGTGAGAATAACTATAGGCTACAAGGGTGCGTCGGCGCGGCGCACTGTGGGCTGAAAATCGGTTTTCAGGATTTGAATTTGCAAGTTCCGGTTTTTTTGCCGGATATCGCTTCTATTACTTATTACTATATTAAAAATGACACCCGGGTTAATTCTGCACAAAAACAAAGGAAATAAATATATTTAACTAACTTAACATTAACGTTTAGCAGGAGCATGATGAATAGTATGAATTTAAACTGTCAAAATATAGGTGTTTGTCATAGCATTTTAGCATAACCTTGTTCAGAGGTTGCCAAGTTCTTTTATGACCCATCATCGGCGAACCTCCTGATTTGATCCCAGAAAGGATATAGTGCAATGGAACTGATATATTTGATGGAATGGAAGTCCCTAACACAATAATAAAAAAGTGCCTACTTAGGGCCTAAATTGAATGAAGTATTTTTAAACCCCGACGTAATAGTTTTATAAACTTAACGCATGTGTCTGTCTGTGGCATCGAAGCTTCTAAACGGTAGAAATGATTATGATCTAGTTTTTTTTGTTTGTTTTGTTTTTGTCTTGATTGAGAGTGTTCTTATTTATGATTAAAAAAATCTGTTCAACTGTTTAAAGATTATCAGTTTTTTTCTAGTTAGGTAATTGGATGTGAGCATCTTCCACAAGTCTGATCGAGTCGAAATTTTGGTATTATGTTACTTAAATGAAATCAAACGAACATATTTGATAACCTTCATTATTTATATCCTATCATAACATCATTTATAACCTTGATCTGATTGCTGCAGTATCATCTGGAATCTGCAGGATACCTAGCTCCTCACCAACAGAGAATATCGTGCTTGGGCTTATTGGAATGGTCTCAATGAATGGGTCACTTGTGTATTGTTATTGATTTGATTTGAAAGCTACAAGAGTCTAAATTTACACAGAACCTTAACTGTATTTTTTAAAGGGTTGGCAAAGTGCATGTGATTCTTCTGGTGTTGCAAGCGTTAATAGGCTGCGGTTACCGCTTATCATCACGATGGCCGTGTGCTTGTTTGCCACCATCGTGGTATAAAAAAAACTAATTAAATGAATAAGGCAGAATACAATGAAAAGCAAGATGGTAATGTCAAACGTTTTCGTAATAATGATGCAAATTAAAATCATAACCCACCGTGCGACTTTATAAAGTTTATACGAAATCGTTGTAATTATGAAACCGAGGTCAATAAATATTTTATTCAATTTATGTGGTACGCGAGGTATTTGAGAAGCGATAGTTACATAATTTGCGACAAATTTAAAATACAGAAAGCAAAAGCGTGTTCTTATCTAGTTTTTCTATATATGTTAATAAATCTGAAGTTCTGTCTGTATATATTTTTCTTTTCAAATTTCATGATAGATATCTATTACTAGTTGTGCCCGCGGCTCCGCTCGCGTGGACTACAGAATCCCGTCGGTCGAACGCACACGCGAGTCGTGCTACCCCCGCTCAAAAAACAGAAGACAGAAATGCTTATTACTAAATTCTGACTTTTTTGTAGGACTTTTTAAGATCTACAATTATGTATAACATTAATATCTCGTATAGTTTATTCAGTGTAAGCCATTAAAGCGCCCCAAATGCGTCTTTTCCGAATTGAATCACCATTATCGTCACTGCTTATTTTGTAAGTTACTTTACCTTACATCCTATATGGTTATTCTGTTATTACATTCACTACTTTGAAAATGATGTCAACAAATATTTAAAAAGTAAAATTGTTACAAAAAATCGTAGCCCTAATAATGGAATGATTTTTTTTGATTTTGAGATAAATTATAATAGAAATTATTTTACTGTTGTTATGACTTTTATTTAAGCCTGTTCTACATATTGCAACTGTTATTGTTTTTGTATGTTTGTTTGAACGCGCTTATCTCTGGAACTACCAGTTATATTTGAAAAAATATTAAAATATATATAGTCATAATATAGCCTTATAATATATATAAATATATATTTTTTTTATTTCATAATATAGCCTATTGAGAAAGTTTATAGGATTTATAACTTCACGCTACGATCCTAAGGAGTGGAGCAATAATCATGAACCTCAAGAGGTCTGGCAAAGCTGTAAGCAAGTACGGGAAGTGAGAATAACGATAGGCTCTGCACGGGTACGTTGGCAGTCGCGGCGCGCTGGAGAGCTTATCGAATAACTTTAACACAAGTGAAACCGTGGGGTACTGCTAGTTATAATATATATAATCAACTTCACGTATGTACTTTGTACAATAACCAAACTATATCACACAAAATCCCACCAGTATTACGTCAGGCCAATGAACGTACAGGATGTTTATGAATAAAAATAAAAAACCATAGCATGACACATCAAGACCTCGTCGAAATCTCTTCTAGTCAAAAAATTATCAAAATGTCTCACTAAAATCTCTACTTATGTCTAACATGCTAAGCCTGCAAAATGTAGATTCTGAAGAGATAATAATAGGTGACTTGGGGCTTGGTGAGAGATTTTTATCTTGATTGTGGAAACTAACCTGACTAGAGATTGTTTTTTGAACGCGCTTATCTCTTGAATTACCAGTCAGATTTGAAAAATATTAATGCTTTTTATAGCATATTAGCTGGGCACTGCGGTTTCACCCGCATATAATTTATAAGAAATCGCTGATTGATGGTTTATAATATTTCAGTATAGACAATATTTTTATCGGGCGGCCAGGGTTATGCGTCACAACACACGCGAATCGTTCGTGCCACTATACATAGAGCCGAGCCGAGTGTTCAATGATTGTAATTTTATATTATTTCTTAAACTATTTGTCCAAATAACATGCTATAAAGGGCAAAGTGCATGTACATAAAGGTGTCTTGACGATGAAGAAATTTTCGTTCGTAAGGATTAATATGCCATTTCTAATAATAATACTCGTTAATCACTTCCATTTTCAATAAAACTTTTTCACAAAATACCTTTTTGTAGATTATGTATAGGAGATAGGCATATGGTAACGCAAACTTTTTTTAGATGTACTAAGGAGCAATATTATTGCAGAACATTGTATTTACGTATCACTAACCATTACGCCATTGCACGCGGATAAAACTGTTCGGGTGCGTTGTTTCTTCGAACTTACTTAATAAAAATTAATATTTAAGGCTAGCTGAGAGGTGTAGCCTAATTCTATATAGCCTATACTATTCCACATGAATTTGGCAATTATATACTAAATACAAAATTTTCGAATCCGACTGGTACTTCCAGAGATTAGCGTGTTTATACAAACAAACATAAAAAGTTATCCGCTTTATTATATTAGTATAGATTTATTAAAGAAGGAATAGATTATATAACTTCATGCTTGCCACTACGAAGCGGAGCAGTTATATATATTTATATATATAATTTTATTTAAAAAATAAATCGTTTAAATGGTTCCCGGAACTTTGATTTAAATGTTTAAAGGCTTCACGGGTGCGTTGGTAACCGCGGCGCGGTTAAGAGTTTGTCGAATTATCGAATATTTATTCGAAACCGTAGTATTTGGAATTTTTTTGAGTAATTCCGTTCGAAATGATATCCAAGAAGTATTCGGTGAATGCAAGTATTTTCGCAACGGATAAATTATGTCGCTGTATTAAATAATGCATCATTTTTTGCATTAAAATAAATAGCGCGAAATAATGATATTTAAATATTCATTCATTAAGTATACTGTAACTTAATTGCTCGATTCGAAACCAGTATAGTCAAGGAATTTCTCAAGTATGCGAAACTTATAAGTATGGAATAGATTTTTTACATACATACGTAAGACCCGTTTGAATTAAGTAATTACAGTCAAACCTGGATAAGCGAGAGTTCAAGGGAGCAAAATCTCATTCACGCTTATAGAGGTTTCACATGGGTAGCGTTTCTCTCTTATAGAGGTACGCAGCAATAACAAGTCACAGCAACTTTATAAGGGTAGATATCAACATGCTTACGAAAACAAAACAAAAATTCATGCACTATGTAATTTTATTTTATTTAGAACTTATTTACACTTTAAAAATCCGTCAATTTCGTTTGGGTTTCTGTTTTTGTATTTTGAATGTTTTTCTCTAACTCATAAATTTTGTCGAATATTGCTTGATCAACAACCGCCGCGTATTCAAATTACTGATGGACCGTCTCCAACGCATTTAAAGCTATCATTGGAATGATCTTTATTTCTGTTTCCGGAATCTGTGCCTCGTCTTCACTGTCATTTCCAGCAATACAGGTGTTCACACAATTCTTAACGATATCGTCATCGGTTTGTTCGGTTTATTGACGAGAAAACAATACAAAAACAATGGTAGAAGTTCCATGAAAGTTAAGAATGAGTCATAAAATAGCAGATGTTAAATTTGTAATTTGTTTTGTCATTTGTTCCTCCTGAATAATATAAATAAATAAAGCTCGACTGTCGCTTATAGAGGTACAGATAAGAAGCAGTCTCACTTACGGAGGTCCATGAAGGAAAAACGACTCTCTCTTACAGAGGTTTTTGTTTCTCGCTAATAGAGGTTTTGGGAGCTTAAAATGACGGGACCTGGCTATTACTCTCACTTATAGAGTTTTCTCGCTTATGCAGTTCTCACTTACCCAGGTTTGACTGTATTTATTTCACTATTCATATATAGTTTATTAGCTGCTAAGCTTATTTAATAATATGGCTTAATTATTGAAATTCAAATATGTTTTTATTTTTAATACGCATCTGATCTGATACACCTTCACGTCAACCATAGAAATAGAAAGATTAACGTCAGCCATTGACTTTAAATCAATGACGTCAACATTTATAATTATATCTGGGGATAGCAACAGGTATGCTCTGTGACCGCACGCACTTTATAAGCAAGCAACGATCGACTTACGACCCGATTTTAATAACATATCTTAGTTTTTGGTTAGATCGCTATCATCGATTAGTACAAATACGAGTAGAATATTTATCCATATTTTGTGTTTCAAGAATAAGAATTAGTTACGTTTGAAACTTATATTGAAACGCAGGTAATTTCGCTTTGTATGAGCATTGCTATCTCTAGTGGACTATCCTAACCTCCTGATGACAAATATAAACGTTCGATAGGAAATGCTATCCATCGATATGTTATTGAAATGAAAGTAAGAGCAAAAAGATAGATTGGTTTGTCTTTAGTAATTGAAAAAACGGACAGATATGTTATTGAAAACGGCCGTTAAAGGGATTCTTATTTCAGCCGTGGAATATTAACATTCTCGCTCGAGCTATCGGATCGTGAAAACCTGAGCTATTAAGCCAACTACAATAAACACTGTACATGAGTGACGTCACGCTGCCCGTATACCATCTATAGCTATGTTAGGATCCGATAGGTGGCGCTGTGGTTCGAGTCATTAACTACCGTACAGGGTAGAGCAAAGTATGTTGGACCAGCTAGTATATAAAGTACATATATAAAAGACACACAACTGATAATTATGTTCATCACACAAAATACAGTTACTCGCATAACATCGAGTGTGACTATCTTCAGCACAATCAAACAAGAGGCTTAACGACCAACTTAATTGTGTAGGCAACGTGCGCACGCATCGTAAAAATCCACTCTTAAAATTTTTTCATAACTCGCCTTAAGAATATATATAAGTTCAATAACACTGCGGATTTTTTATGTTAAATATTGAGATAATAGCTATGTTTTAGGTTAAGCGATTTATAATGTGATCGTGGGTACGTTCACTTGTAAAGGACGAAGGTAAATGCCATAGGGCGAAGGATTTAACATCTAAGCATTCATACAAGTCACGAGTGTTTCTGAACACTGATAGATATTGTTATACCCGTCAGTTTTAAAAATGCCGTTAGATTTTTCGTACATATTTTATTCGTACTGAGTGAAACAAAATCCAAATAACTCACTATACTGTCATTTACTATATTATTTTTTTTAACTAAAAAGTTAGCAAACAAACATATGGCTTTTTTTTTTGAACTGACTATACTGTTAGCCTTAGGCGCCCTGGAGCCTTTACGGCTTGTACTATAAAAAATATAGTACACGTCAAAATATATAGTATTTTATGAAAAAAGCAAAAAATTTACAAAGATTTTTTTATGTTATTTTTTTATTTTAATAAAAGCTATATTTCTTAGCACTTCTTGCACTTTTTAGTTGATAGAGTTAATAGCGGCACACTTGAACTCGATGCACTTTCGATATCACTTTCCATAACTAATTTATTTAGGACTTCAAATTCTCAAAAGAAAGAACGACATCAAATTGAAAATAACTATCGAAATCCCAAAACAAAAATAAAGCAGACCAAAAACTCGTTTGACGTTGTCAATTTGAATTTTACTTGACGAACTTTGAAAGGTTCGGAACTCCTTATAACACGATGAGTTCGATACATGCTTTTGCTTCACCTTTTTTTTTTTAATCGTTATAGGTTTGGCTTAGTGGCCGCTATCTCACCTGATGTTAAGTGACGATATGGCCCAGGATGGTAAACGCTAAACCTAGTAGAAGACTGGCTCTGAAGTGCAGCTGCCGGAACACACCTATTGATGCTTGGTGACAGATTTTCAACTTGAGGGTGGTAGCTAGCCAGGCGGGCATCAGAAAAAGCCCTACCACCATGCTATGGTTTCCTCACGATGTTTTCCTTCACCGGAAGCTCAGGCTCATTGTAGGGATTCGAACTCACGTTATTCGACGCGAAGTCGTACACGCTACCACTGCGCCATCATCGCTTCAGTTAAAGATAAAGTATAAGTTAAACTAAGGAGCGTTCATAAATTATTAAAATGAAAGATTTATTTGTTGGATTTCATTGTTGAAAATATACTATTTTTGCATAATATATATTTCTTCAACAGTATATAGTACACAGATTCATAATATAGTACAATACTATATATTATTGTACGCTTGGCAACCCTAAAGTGAACTGTTGTGTTTTAGTACCTACGAATAGATACCTACTCGTTATTTCGAGTTCCTACAGATTATAGACGATTCCTGAGATTTCGAGTTATTTTTCTATTTTTAGTCAGATCGTAGCAATATCATCTCACGCCTATATATAACTTAATCACAATGAAGTTAATATGTTTGTAATGTGATAATAAATTACGCGTATTCATAATTTCGATTCCGGCTTTAGTTCTAGAGATTAACGTGTTTAAACAAACAAAGAGTCAAACAAAAAACCCTTCAGCTTTATTATATTAATGTAGGGGTATGAAATAATATCGAAACAATTGTCTAAAAACTGGTTTTATTTCAAACAGCAATTAATAGAAATATTAATAGTTAAAAATTCGATCGATCACTCAACGCAGTTATGAAGGCAGTGACCTCAAAATGCCCTCTATCAATTGCCTTGTTTTTTTTTTTATGTTCGTATTCGTAAACAACGTTTCGCTATTGTCAATCCTATATTAATATATTATATAAATTACTAGCGGTTCGTTCGCGGCTCCGCACGCGTTTATTACATAGCAATTATTTTCATCCCTTAATTTTGTTTTACTCGTATTATTGGCAATTCATACAGTCTATCAATTGAGAAATGACATATTATACTCCCCGTGTACAAAATTTCATAAGAATCAGTAAAGCCGTTTTTGAGTTAACACCGGACATACAAACAGACAGACATACAAAAATATTTAAGGGCATAATCGTGATCAATGTCCTTTATATACTATGAATACAATAAAATTTAGAAAAAAAAATACATATTTAACGGTACTACAAATTTATTAATATCGTTGACGTTTTGATATAAATAATTGAAAAGTCGTTTATGTGTGGTTAATAATTATCATCAAATATATTAACATTTTTTTTCACTATACAATATTTAACCCTTATTTTATACCCTTTAGTGATAAATTTTCTTAAATTGAAGAGTATGTGTGCACAATTATAAGACAATAGTTAGAAATAAATTATTTTTACCTAACAAACTTTGAACCCCTATTTTATACCCTTCGAGGTTGAATTCCCCAAAATCTGTTTTTAGTGAGCGTCTAGGTCGCGAAAGGAGTAACTATGCTAAATATCAAGTCAATCAGACCTATAGTTTCGGAGATCTCGTGATGAGTGGTATTTCACCTTTATATATATAGATTATCTATTACTTTATGACAAGTTCTGAACACTAATTTTAAATTTAAAGAAGTATGTAATAATTTTACTTGATTTGAAAGTGTAACGGTAGCATCCATTATAATCAGTTTATTACCGACTACATTACATGAATGTTTTTTATTACAAAAACCGACATTCACGTAAAGAATAATATATCGTCCGTAGTAACACGAATATGTAAGTGTGACGTTCCGTTGCGCGTGTTAAATCGCAAATGACATGTTACGTAACTTGTTGTGGAAATTATATAATCAGACGGAACGGAACGGTTTGTGAATTTTTTTGCGAATTCTTCCGGCACTCAGTTTCACTCGTTCAAAGTAGGGAACCATGTTTGGCATTTTAAGTAGTGATGGTCGAATAGTTAAGTACAGTGGAGTATATCAGCACCCTATATGAAAAATATCGTAACCTTAATTTTAATAAAATACAATTATATACGTATAAGTAAATAATACTTCACTAATATAAAAATAAAATAAAATTAATGAACGATATTACCTGTATATTATCCTCGTTAATTAATTTTCTATACTATTATAAAACTCAACGTCTCTCTGTCTGTCTTTACATGTTTTTTTTATTTTATTTTAATATATAGCTATGATATCTGGCCATATTATAGGAGATATTTTGTAAGATAAAGTCACATATGAAATAAGCAGTGACGATAATGGTGAATCAATTCGGAAAACAAACACTTTTGAGGCGCTTTAATGGCTTCCGCTGAGTAAAACAAAAGACACATATCTAATTAATGTTCTTCATAATTTTAGATCTTAAAAAGACCAACAATAAAGTCAGCGAGAGCATATGTAAATTTCGTAAGGATCACCTTAATAAGCGTTTTGTCTTTGAAACGCGTGTATTCATTCCTTATGCATTCTGTAGTCCGGGCGATACCGCGGGCACAACTTGTTAGATATAATTGACATATATTGGGTCTAAGCTTTAAAAATCGGTATAATTTCGTTTTTTTTAAACTGCTCTTCTTGTAAGTATGGCAAAATGAGTTATGATGCTATTCATATTGGGTATCTTATATCCGAAGGTACGCGCCTCTGTTTAAGTTTTTTATAATTCTCAAATTCAGGTGCCAGAATACACCAATAGGTTTTTTAGGACAGATTTTTAACTTGATAGATGAAAACCACAGTGAAATGTGATTAATTTTCTGTTATTTATTACTATACAATACTGATCATATATTCATAACACTTATAAAAAAAGTAATGAACAGTTTTCTAATCGAAAGTAAGTGTGATGATTTTAGTTAACTGTATTGTCCATAGAAAAATCATAGTTTTCATGCTGATTACCTCAGCAGGGTTATGCCGTGTGATATTCATTTGAATCTATAAACGTTTTTTTATAAAAAAAATATGATGTTTCAAATACGATTGAGCTAGTAAAAATGGAGTAATTTTTATAAAAAAAAAATAGTATTTGAGACAAAAAAAAAATATCACGTTTTGTTCCATTGGATTATTATATCGTAGTACATAATAACTCAATGTTTTGTTCCAACGTGAAGTCATTTAATGTTACAAGGAAGAATTAAAAAAAGCGGTGCGTTACAGCTCCGATGCACGACTCAAGTTTAATCTTTAAGAACGATTGTCTTAGAATATATGCGATAGGTAAAGTTTAATATTTTTTTATATATTACATATATTATTAGTTCCGTTTAGAAGTAAGTTGAGTATTCATATACTCAACTTATATACACGCGTTCAGTATGAGATGCGCGAATATGTTGCGCGGAGGGACAACATAGCGAAATCTATGAAATTGACACGCACCGATGGAATATTTTAATTTGTGCATCAGGAGAATTCGTTTCGGATAATAAGTGCCAATTAACTCTTTTTTATATATTAATATCGTTTACCTCGAATTCAATACAATTACCGTTAACATTTCGTTGTTGGCCTTGTAATATATTTCTGTAAGGATGAATATAAATTACTACTAAATGGTATTTTACAAATAGTATTTAATATGAAATAATAAATAGCTTAATTATAGAATGTTAGCTAATCCCTCTAATGTGTTTGTGAATTCATGAATTGTCTTTCAAAATCGTTTTTTTTTAAATTCAATTTAGGCCTTCCACATATTGAAGAAATACTCTTTGTTGCATTTAGTAGAAGCTAAAATTGAGAGCTTCTAGTGCGTCACGTGACGAAGTTAGCCATCAATAATAATTATGTAATTAATTATACCGACTTTCATAGTTTTTTAATTGTGCAAAAATAATATTTTAACAATACATAAATTAATATAATTTTAATCAAATTATTCGTACGCTTGATAACAATTTTGGAGTTAACAATGAATACACTTCTTATATGCGTACATACATTTTTTAATTCTTATATTTTAGAGGCTTTTATGCAATTCGCATATGTTGACCCCATCGTAACATCACGCTTGTATAAACAAAATTTCGACTCTTTCCGCTACAAAGCGCGTAAAGACTATATGTGCGAATTGAGGTTTTGATGCACTCTTACTTCGTTGTTTACGCTTTTTCGTCCTGTGTTTCTCCTGTGTCCTGTCATTACTAGGTACCAAAGATTTTCTTACCACTTTTGTTTAAAACCACGTCATAAAGCAATATTTTTTACGTTACGAGAGTTAACTTGTATAAATCATGAAATCAAGTATAAAATATGTAATATATGTATTTTATAAACTTGAACAAAAAAAGTATAAAAACAAAAGAGTTTGAAAGTTTTATTTTTTTTATAAGTGGTACAATAAGGTATTTTGTGACAAACTTATATTGAAAATTGAAAAGTGATTTATGAGGATTTGGTGAGTGATTTGGGAGATAATGTAAAATTAAAATAATTCAACAGTCGGCTCGGGACTATATGCCTATAGGTATAGTGCCGCGAACGCATAGTAGCATAGCCCTGACCGCCCGATAAAAATATTGTCTATACTGAAGTACTATAAATCAACAATAGGAGTTTTATTTTCAATTATACGCGGGTGAAACCGTGGGGCACAGCTAGTAATAAATATTTGGTTTGAACAGACTAGTCGCCTACACTACGCCTATTCTGTTTAAGTCAAAGGCACTCATTACTTCTTGCCTGATTGACACGAACTGGAAACACTACATCAGAACATGATAAGCGACATCGATTTTGACATACGTCAGAAAAAGTTGATTATTGGAATTGTATCAAATGATAAAGGTTTCAAATAGCTAAATATTGACTTTAAATTTAGATTATTTTTGGTACATTACGGCCGGTATATAATACGAATTTGCAATTTCGAAGCCGGTCAAAGACCATATGCCACGAAACAAGTTATGCACTTATGAATCTACTACTATGTTACTACTACATTATAATGTGTTACTTACCATCTTGGGTTACATCGTAACAATGTGTCAAATTGTGGTCAAATGTTAGAGATATCGACAGTGAAGAAAATACTTTCCAAGAATAGTATGCAGAGAGAGAGAGAGAGAGAGAGAGAGAGAGAGGGAGAGAGAGATAGTGTCATGCAAGAATATTTCATTAGGTATTTCGATTACAAATTAAACACTTCTTCTTGATTGAAATAAATAAGTTAAGTAAATATTTATATTATTTAAGTTATTATATTTGTTACGTCAATAAATATCTACGTAAATTTCTAATTAAAGGAGTTTTTTTTTGACAATTAAAGTCTTTTAAATTTCATTAAAAATTTGTTAGATCCAAATTTGCATTGAAAAGGCCAAACGACAGGGTTACGGATGACAAGATGTTTCAATGATGTTGAAAATAAATAATACAAGGTATCAGCTTACTCGTAATAGAAAGAGGCGATATACGAGTAAGTTGAGATTCATAGTAATATATATATAGGTACGGAATGTTTTATTATCTTGTTTTTTATTTAGGATTTAATAACTTTTTTAATTATTTTTTTATTTTGCTACATTTTTAGCGTATTTTGATTCATTGCCTTACCCAGGTACTATACTATAATCACAGGTACAGGGGTATGATCCGATATCAAATACAATTGTGAAAATTTATTGTATATATATAAATGAAATTGGTTTTCAATATATTTTGTATTTAGATATATGTAAGCTCAGTCGCTTACATATTTCTATACTTACTATATAATAAAGCTAAAGAGTTTTTTTGCTTGATTGTTTGTTACTTAACTGCGCTAATCTCTGGAACTACCAGTCGGATTCGAAAAATTACTTTAGAATGTGATAACTACATTCATGAGGAATAATTTAGGCTACATAATTTCACGATACAACCTTACGGAGCGGAGTTGTAACTATTAATGTAAAGCAATCTGGCAAGCTCTAGGCAAGTACGGAAAGTGGAACAACGACACGGGCGCGTTGGCGGAGAAGTCGTCGAGAGCTTATCGAATAAATCAAACACGGGTGAAACCGTGGGACACAGCTAGTTAGATATAATACACCCTGAGACAAAACTACGTATCATTACACAATATTTCCGTCCTCTTTAGAAGTTGAACCTGCGACGTCTTAGTCGATAAAAAACTTTGAAACTTCCAATATAATTTATTAGGAATTATTCAAATATTTCCTTCCGTCGACGATTTCCAGTATATATACGTCCTCTAAGGTAAAAGTTGTTTATTTACATATATGCCATAAGAAGTAAACCTGTTTTTGTCCTTTCAAAGTATTCAAACAGCTCCATCATAGATCAACGCCCTTTTATATCCACTGTCGTCTGTATTAAAAGACTTTTTACCTAGAATTTGACCTTTTTTGCAATTCACGTAGCAAGAGATCTTGCCAGTGTCAGTTTTTTTATTTACAATGCGTATTAAATTATTTCCAAAACGCACATTCAAACTGACCAGGTAACATTAATATTGTATACAATAGATTAATAGATTAAAAAAAATCACGACGTGAAAAATCAAGTGTTCGGTGAAAACTGATAACACAGGAATTTGGTCAAACTTGTATTGTACGGCCCGCCTTATGGTAAGCGGTTACCGTAGCCTATGGACGCTTGTAACACCATAGAACATAGGTGTCACTAGCGTGTTGCTTACCTTGAACCCCCCTACATCAAGGAGCTCTGGAAACCCTACTCACTGCAAGCACACAACACAAGGTTATTTGGCTGCGATCTTCTGTAGGGTGATAGCTTTTCCCCACTCGGACTGACCCATGTCGAGAGAAATCTCCAAAGAATTTTTCTGTGCCCTACCTTTCTTAAAACAAAACTGCAAAGTGTAGAATTACTAAAATCTAGCAGCTTATTTTATGTTTTTTTTGTGCCGGGAATGGAAACAATGCCTGGGGACCTTGATGCAAGTTATCTATTGTAATGAAATACCTAACAAAACACCGCGACGGCGGACCGAAAGCAACAATTGTATATTTTCGTATTATGAAATGTTTTTATAATTCCAATTTGCATTTATTTTAAAATTAAGGGTAATTAATATCTTTTATGAGGTGAAATAAAAAGAAATATAAAACTTACATTGATTTAATAAATCCTCCTTGATGAAAATATAAAACCTTCTTAGATTTTATTTACAGCACAGATTCACAATAAATATATATTTTTTTAATTTGCCTTTACAATACGTATATTTAAATAATTAAATTTGATAAAATCACTCGGTCTCCTTAGTTAATAAGACTGGCCGGTAGCACGTTAGCGATTTTCGTTTTAAACTGTTTTACTTACCGTGTGGTGGTGGACGTTGCCGGGAAGTTTACATTCAAAATATACATTACTTTCATTTTCGATTAACGCGGTATACATTGCAGGTTCTATTAGAACTTGATGAAATTTTTCATGTACATAATCGGTAATGATTAGTAGATTCTGATATGTACTAAATTATTTAATAGTTTCGGTATACGTTGCTCGCGGTTGCTTATAATTACATTTCACTATTTCTATGAACTTTCATATTTTTTTATTGGTAGTAACCCGAAATGGATGGTGTACATTAAATAAATAACATTTAGTCATGTGTTTGTTTATTTTATAATTATATGAAAAATAATTAATAAATGGATATTTTAAACACCCAGAATCATATGTTTCACACAAAAATCCGTGCAGTAGAGTATTCGAACCTGCGGACTCAAGACTTGTAAGTACTGTGTCATGGAGCTTACCGAATATTTAAAAGGAACTATTGTGAATTAGTACGTACTAGTACTGGATACGACATTATGTATTTAATCTATATTAATAGTGTACTTTTTTTCTCGAAATTTTCTGAAAAATATCTGATATTAATGAATTGAATATGCCACATGATACTTTTTGTTTGAATATGTGTTCATATGTGCGGATTTAACTCCAAAACGGTTTGGAGATTCTTATGAAATTTTGTACACGAGAAGCTTGTATTATTAGTCAATTGATAGGCTATAAGAATTTTCAATAATACCTTTAAAAATCGTAGAATAGTTATCAACCGATTTTGATGAAATTTTGTACGCGGGAGGTATATGTAATTTCTCAATTGATAGACTATAGTTATAAATTGTCAATAATATGAGTAAAAATAAAATTAAGGGATGAAAATAATTACAGTGAAAACCATGTACGGAGCGGGCACACCCGATTGCAATGAAATTTTGCTGAGTTGTTGTACGTGCACCCGTGAAGGTTCTCTATTTGTTGTCTCTGTCTGTGTCTCCCTGAGTTACATAGGCTTTATTTGCTTTTCTTCTCTGTTTTATTTTGGCAACTAGTCTTCTTTACTGAATATCAATGACATTATTGAGTGCTTAATTGTTTCGTTTCACAGTGTCTCGTGATGATTTCAATATCCTAACAAGATAGTGGCTCCCTTGTTAGAACTTTCCAGGGAGTTTTTGTGGCATTTCAGAATTCATGTTTCGTGTTATTATTTCCAATCCACTTCACTTGATCAAACAACATACACTCCTAAATAAAAAAGGCTAGTGTTTAACTTATTACCAGATATAGTAAAATATAACTTTTTACCTAATGATATTTTTTGTATTTATTTATTAACAAAATTCACGGTTGGCATACCAATAAGTTAAACTAAATTTATAGTAAGTAGATAATTTAGCCATTATATGATTTAAATGAATTATTCATATATAATAATACTACTCATTACATATATATTCATATCAAAAAATAAAATAAAGAAATAAATTAAAGGAGTGTGTGTGTGTGTTTATGTATTTGTATTAGAATACAATTTATAGTGCATTAATAAAACAGTTTTCTTTATCATTATAGGTTTAGTGTTGTGTCCACAATCTCACCTGATCTTAAGTGACGATGTGGCCCAAGATGGTAGCACGCTAAGCCTTAGTGGGAGACTGGCTCTCAAGTGCAACTGCCGGAACACACCTATTGGTGCTTGGCAACAGATTTTCAACTTGAGGGTGGTAGCTAGCCAGGCGGTTATTAGAAAAAGTCCTACCACCATGCTATAGTTTCATCACAATGTTTTTCTTCACCGAAAGCTGAGGCTCATTGCAGGGATTCGAACTCACGTATATCGACGTTATTTACACGCTGCCACTGAACCATCATTGCTAGAAACTCTTAGGGTCTTAATATATTACTTGGTGGTCATTATATTTAATCCCAATAAAAAAATCAAAACCACTACATGACTGACTATTATTATCTCGCCAAAAGCTCAGACAACTTTATTGTTATTAAAACATTTAAAGTAGTTAACGCAGACGAAGTCGTGGGCTATCACTAGTATGTTACAAAATCGAAGATACTTTTACTCAAAGCTACCGAACAGATTTTCATACTAAAATGGTCTGCTTCAAGGATATTCATTTAGTGAAGCCTTAATTTTCATTCTCCTGTATGAGAGATCTCTGAGGCTACTGTATAAATATACTTATTCTCACGTGGGAAACAGAGCTGCTTATGTGACACAATGCCTCGTAATGGGTCGATAGTAATCTTGTTTTTAGGGATCCGCAAGTTATAATTAAAAAATGGACCGCTTGTTATCCGGAAGTCCATGCAATTCACTTAATATAAAATAGTCACTGTCATCCATGTCATGTTTTATATCTAACCTTAAATAAG
The DNA here is from genome assembly GCA_947532125.1 of Saturnia pavonia. NCBI lineage: Eukaryota > Metazoa > Arthropoda > Insecta > Lepidoptera > Saturniidae > Saturnia > Saturnia pavonia. The sequence goes on along the minus strand of OX383895.1, from coordinate 20,184,376 downwards.
AACTGACTGGTAGAGCCTGTGTAAGGTTCTACAAAGGAAGAACCACTAGCACACCTATTTATTTCTGGCGTAAAGCATCAGTGCTCGTGTTGAAGGGTGCCGCGGGAACACGTACTGACACACACGAGGTGTCCTAACTCAGTCCCCAGGAGCAGCAAACTATTAAACACAGGCATCAGTCCTTTGTAAAATTGGTTATAAATGTAAAATAAAAAGCGATGATGGCTCAGTGGTAGCGTGTACGACTTCGCGTCGAGTGACGTGAGTCCGAATCCCTGCAATGAGCCTGAGCTTTCGGTGAAGGAAAACATCGTGAGGCAACCATAGCATGGTGGTAGGGCTTTTTCTAATGCCCGCCTGGCTAGCTACCACCCTCAAGTTGAAAATCTGTCGCCAAGTACCAATAGGTGTGTTCCGGCAGCTGCACTTGAGAGCCAGTCTTCCACTAGGTTTAGCGTGTTATCATCTTGGGCGACATCGTCACTTAATATCAGGTGAGTTGTGGCCACTACGCCAAAGCCTATAACGATAAAAAAATAATAATATCAACAATACTTTATTCAATTTAAGCACTGAGAAGGCACATATGAACGTCAAAACACTACTACCGGTTCGGAAAACATCCCAGTTATCGAGAAGGGCTAATTAAATACTCGATCAAATTTATCAATATTTTATAATTGTTATTTTTTTTTTACATAAAAAAGGTACACATTCCGATTGAAAATTGACGCTATTATGAAGAGCAGCACAGACGGTTTTTATTTCTATGTATTTATATACATAGTTTAAATGCTCTACGTTAATACAATTTAGCGGAACCAAATCACCATGACCTGGCCCATTCGCACTTGCCCTTTTTTAATTACATGTGATTTTAATTTCACATTTAGAGACATTCGTTATTACCTCTACCATTAGCTTTTTAGCTTTATAAATAAATATATTCTTGAGTATAGTTATAGTCTTGAAAATAACAATGAGCGTGGTATTTTAGTGTAGAAAAACAAGCCCATTGAACAATAATACGGCGTCGTTTAGTAGGCACTGGTCAATCTACGACCCTTAGCTTAAAATCTATTGATATGTTTTTGTTGCTGCTCTTGTGAACTAACTTACTTTTTATGTCGAATGTGTATGCTTTATATGCTACCTTTGTAATATATTTTTTTATCATGCTACTACTACAAAAAATGTCATGTTGGGGCCAAAGCCTTATGAGGAAATCATGTGTTTTACGCAGTGAGTGTATTCACTCAATATGTCTAGCCAAAAGCATTATTTCTGTACTCTATGCTTAAAACGCGCTCGTAACTCGCTATCTGAAGTACCGTGTGGAGTAGTAGCGTGCGACTCGTTATTTATATGAATGCCTCACTTGCTAAATCGGTTAACTCAATAAAACAAAAAGTAGAGAAAAATGATTATTTACGAGGTACCATACTTTGCAGTGCTACTCATTGAAGTTTAAGTAGTACATACTCGTAATACCTCCAATAGGCATGATGACTTTTTTTGAAAAGCATTTCTATAACTTCACTCTATGTCGGTGGCGCCGCGCTGTGGTGAGTTTCTCGTATAAATTTAACACGGGAGAAATCGTGGGTCACAGTTATCATTAGGTATAAAATAAATGCGATTGCATTTTTATTACAAAAAGTTAAGTGTTGTAGATATATTATTAAAAAAAACATTTTTTATACTGAGAATTTTAACGTACACTTGTGAAGTTAACTCTACGATTAATATTAACTCATCGGAAACAATAGTACATCATTAATTAAGTATACAAACATAGTAATAATGTGTGTGAGAACTCATTATACAGTACAACGTGATTATGTAATTAAATCAAATTAATTATCTGTACGAACGTAATTACGTGATTAATTATATCGCGTACTGTCAACGAAATGAACCCACAGATAATAAAAAATACGTTTTTTTTTTAATAAGGTTAATCGTTTTTATCTTGAAGAATCGTTGTGTGGTGGATTTTTTAAAGCTTACACTGCCGCCTAAATGAACTATGACCATTTAACAATAACGCGGGAGTTTTTGGCAGGATCTTGGACTGTCACGTAGTGGTTTTTGTTTTTTATTCATAAACTAGCTGTGCCCAGCGGTTTCACCCATGTGAAATATATTAGACACACTCTCCACGGTGCTGCCGCCCTGCTCCACTTCCTGTACTTGCGTAAAGCTTGTCAGATTGCTTGACATTCATAGTTACTGCTCCGCTCCTTAGGGTCGTAGCGTGAAGTGAATAACAGTGATGTCTGGAAGTGACTGCATCTCTGTGCATCCATTAAACTATTAAAATGATTATTAACTGTAAATATTGTTTATACAGTAGGAAAAAAGAATGATAAGCCCAATCGAGTTTTTTACCGGTTCTTCTCGATGACCGGGATGTTTTCCGAATCAGTAGTAGTGACTGACGTTCATAAGTACCTTCTTCAAGCATAAATTGAATAAAGTATTTTTTATCTTGGTTTCGATTTTGAAGTTATCGTATCGAATCTGGCTATCGTATACAAAAAGAATTTTTCGAATCCGACTGGTAATTCTAGGGGTTAGCGTATTTAAACAAACAAATAAATAAACAAACAAACAAAAAAATTCCTTAGCTTTTATTATTATGATAGTACAGATTTGTTTTATTGACCGTATATTGTGTAATACAGTGGCGTTTATAATAAAGCTTGGTTATTGTGCACAAGTTAAGTGGATGTGAAATAATAACATGGACGATGTATAGTGAGATGTCATAAAAACTTTCTAGAAAGTTGGAGCCACCATTTTATTAGGATAGGTACTGAAATGATCTTACGGTACTAAGGTACTCTATAAATATACTATACTATACATAATATACTATATATATATATATATGTATATATTTACTCTATATGAAGCAATGATGGAGCAGTGGAAGCGTGTATGGACATCGCGTCGATGGACGTGAGTTCTTATCCCTGCAATGAGCCTGAGCTTTCGGTGAAGGGAAACATTATGATGAAATACATTGGTGGTAGGACTTTTTAATGCCCGTCTGGCTAGCTACCACCCTCAAGTTGAAAATCTGCCGCCAAGCACCAATAGTGTGTTCCGGCAGCTGCACTTGAGAGCCAGTCTTCCACTAGGTTTAGCGTGTTACCATCTTGGGCCACACATCGTCACTTAACATCAGGTGAGATTGTGGCCACTACGCCAAAACCTATAACGATAAAAAAAAGTCCATGCAATTCACTTAATACTATTAAATTATAAGAAGTTTCACTTCTTCTGCGTGTAAAGGTTACACGCACATTTTTTTTTTTTCAATAAGGACATGTTGTAGCGGCCTTACAATCATTTTTATAAAGACAACAATGTTATGTGTATTAAATATATGATTTGTCATTAGATATCTGTCCCAGTTGAGATAACATGCATGGACTATTGATCTCAAGATATAGGGTATCATTTCAATACTGTTATATCCGTGCAAGCCCACCGCCCCGCGCCCCACAAACCATTAGGAGGGTCGGCCTATAGATTTTATGAGACGTATCCATTTTTTATACCATTACGGTGGTAACCAAGGGTGCGGTCCGCCCGATAGTAAGCGGTCACCGCAGCTTATGGACGCCTTCATCACCAGATGAATCACATACGCATTGCCTTTTAAAAACCTGTTCACTCCTCTCTTAAAGAATCGCATATTGTAATCTCATTGGAAAACAGTAGAGAGCTCTTTCTTTAATTACTAAAAAGTAAATAAAAACACATCTAAGCATAAAACACTACATAACTAAATATTAATAGTGGATATTACATCTATTCCAATCTACTTATATCTATAAGAAGGCTAAAAAAAAACCAGACCCGAGGGCAATAAAATGGCCAAGGCATTTAAATTTGGCCGCCAACTATTATTAAGCTTAATCGGACACTGAAAACTTTATTTGCTTTAAATATCTATCAATTTTATATAAATGTAACATAGCCTTAAACGGGAATTATTCCCTAGGTTGGTGTTGGGGTGTAAGGGGTGTTGAATTACATCTTTAGAACAGAGACGCGCAAGCCAACCTCATCTACATGTGGTGCGACCTGCTGATTAACGAAGGAGGATATGGCGATAGCGCGGGGTTTTACCCGAGTAGGTCCGCGACCTGCATGTCCAGCTATACAAAAATTCTATAGTCCACGTGAACGAGCCCACGGGCACAACTAATTAACACTTACTTACAATATATTATACTTATCAATAATTTCAATAATTCGTGTACCGGCTCGTTGGTCTAGGGGTATGATTTTCGCTTAGGGTGCGAGAGGTCCCGGGTTCAAATCCCGGACGAGCCCTAATCTTTTTTGGCATTGAATAATCATTTTATACAAAATAATATTGGAAAATAAACTCAACACTTACTATGTGCAGTGAAAAATTAAACTTGCGTACATACAGAGATAAATGAACAACCTACGTAACGAATTTATTGAAATTTTTAGTTGCACGCATAAAATATTACAATCTAAATATTCTATGAACGAAACTTGACATTAGCAGCCATCTATGAGCACGCAAAATAATAACATTTATTCGTTTTAAAGTATAGTACTAGATGTCGCTAAATTAATTTTGCACATTTTTATTATGACTGTGATTATGACAATAATTTTACAGATAAGCGTGAAAAAATAATTGTCTATACTTATGTAAATAAGTATTAACTTTATGAAATTAAATAACGAACATCTTTTAATATAAATATTTTATTGCAAAATTTCCTTTAACAATTTATCTTATGATATTTCACATTATGAATAATAAATATTTATAGAATTTAAAATACGTTAAATCTAATTGGTAAGGATTACAGCCATCAAATATCCTTAAATAAATTTTAAAGGTGTAAAATAAACTCTAATAAGGATATTTTAAGAATACGAGATATACAACTTTAATATTTTGTCAGTCTGTCAAACGTTAAACTAAGTTTAACGACACCCAATATGTATAAATAACATCGTAATTATAATTACAATAAAACGCAACTAAACGCTAAACAACTCTATATTTGTGTTTTACAGCTTTATATCTAGGACAAAAGATTATCCACTTGAACAAAAATTATCATTGTAAAAATTAATTACAATTCACTTAATAAATACAGAGTATAAAGAAATTTTATAATAGATATTATCCTCTATTTGAATCATGATACCAAATAAATAAATAAATAATAATAGTCATGTAGTTGATAAATAATATTAAACGGCTCTTTTGAAAACCGGGTTTCGATATACTCATTTGGAATTATAACTATAAATACAACGTACAATTTAATTGGCTCTACTACCGAAGTATACGTACTTAGTCAAGGGCGTACTGTTATTAGATGGTAATAAATAAAATAAAAATATTTGAAAACCTTCAAAATAATACATTTACGGTTGTTTGGCACTTTATTGAATTTATTTTACGCTCACTGCAACATTCCAAAAGTGTAGACATTTTCATGTCTGATGACATAGATGCTATTGGTTACTTTTAAAATGCCGCCAACTAGCCGAACGGAGTGAGTGTCATGGCGCAGTCGCGCCTATTCTCTAGTAATTACTTCAAATTGGATCTAATTTATAATAACTAAGTTCATTATTTTACTTTTTCTACTTATAACAATTATTATTAAACGTTTTTATTTGATTGTAGAATACGTAGCCACATTTCTGGTAAAGAACCAATTAAATTGCAACTTGCATAATATGTATTTTTACTCTTAAATGTTAGACATGAAATAATCGTCGGCCGGGCAAGGATCAGCTCCGTTAATCGCTTTGTACCTGTAAATTTTACCCTTCGTACCGATTATAATATTATTTTTATGATCGAAAACAATCCCGGTAATTTTAAAACCCAACTGCCCGACCTTAATTGGCAACATAGAATTGGTGGTCAGCTTGAAAATAGAACCCTTCACCGCCACTAAAGCTTCATCGTTATTGTTCAACTGTATTATATATTTTAACTCTCTAGTGAAACCTTTGTATTGTATAGGCTCATACAGGTCTGCCGCGAAGAAATACAACCTTCCATCGACGTATTCGTAAAAAACATTACCTTTACTGTCCAATACGAAACTGTAAGCTTTAGACACCTTCTCGAACCTTCTAACCGCAGCGGAACCGTTGACAAATATAAATACCTCATGATTCGAACCGGTTGTTATGTACATATGGTTATCGTATTTATCTATAAATATATTACGTACGTCATCATCTCCTATAGGTCTTTCAGCTGTTATTTCATTTCTGGAATAATCATAATTGACTAAGCCCTGGTTAGTTCCAATGTATATTTGATTGTTAACGTTGTCGATACCTACGCACTGTCCAATTAATTCATCTGCGACCGGTAATTCTTTGATACCCAGCGAGCCGTGTTTTAGTAGATGTATCCCTTTGGTATAGTTCCTTTTGTGGAGGATGAAGAATAGATTGTCGGTTTTTGGATCGACGACCATACCTGTAGGGTAGCCATCGATCGTCGCTATGAGTTGCCGTTTGTAATACTCATTACCGATTTTCACACGTTCGCATTTGTCGCCGTTTGTTACTATGACGATGCAGAGGATATTCAGGATTGATAGTTTGAGATGCATGCTGAGCTCATGACAACAATGGTGATAACTGTTGGTAGAAAAATAATGTTTAATTAAAGCGATAATGGTATAGGTTCGAGTCCTATAGAGTACGGTGATCCTAAGCATTCGGTGAAGTAAACAAAAAAATAGTGATGAAAAAATAGCATTATGGTAAGCTTTCTAAGAATAGGAAAAGAAGGAAAGGGTAAGGAAAGATTAGTTAGATCTAATTTTATGGATTGGGAATTAGTCAGATCGCGGCTTATTTGCATGTACGGCAACAGCGCAAGCCGAGGTTCGACCACTTTGGCACCCTTGAGCTTGTTGCCTCGCTTTCACGGCTGAGTGCCTTGCGCCCTCACCCTCAAACCCGGTGAAGCTGTCAAAGCCTGTAATGGCTCCGGGGATCTTAAGGCTAACTAGGTATTTAAAAAAGTCATTGCTAAAATAACAGGTTATAAGAAATATCAATAATAATTTCAGAAATCATAAATTATACAACCGATTTTGATAATTATACACGGCAATTACATGTCATTCCTCATTTGACTTGTCATTAATATGTGTTAAAATAAAATTATGGGACGAAAATAATTACTGCGTAATAAACGCGTGTGGAGACGTGAGCGCACCGTTAGTTAGTATTATATAATAAAAACACAGGATTAACGTACCTTTTAAAAATCCTTCTAGTAATCCGTCCGGAGTTGTTGTGAAATAGACTGATAGTGGCAGCGTCTACCTTCGATTTCTTATAAACACATTTCCCACTGCATCACATGACATAGATGTTTTCAAACAAGCACTGTGGTTACAATGGACGATGTATACAGGCTGTTTTTTTAATGGCTATCGCTGTCATGCCGGCCTGTAAGAATCCCGGTAACTGGATATAAAATGGTTGATACCGAAACGCGACAAACCAAATGAAAGTTACTGTGTCGTCTATATCAACCTATGGTATATATGGTAGGACTATATGATGTGTGTGACTGTTATAACAGTCCACTGCTGGACATAAGCCTTCCCTAATAAGCGCCATAGCGCCCTGTCTTCAGCTTGCCGCATCCAGCATCTGCCTGCAGTCTTTCGCAGATCGTCATCCCATCTGGCCGGAGGGCGTCCTACACTACGTTTGCCGAGTCGCGGTCTCCACTCAAGAACCCGTTTCTCCCAGCGGTTGTCGGTTCTTCGCGAGATATGGCCGGCCCACTGCCACTTCAGCTTGCTAATTCTTTGAGCTATGTCAATAACTTTCTTTCTCTGTCGTATGTATTCGTTACGAATCCTATCCCTTTAGAGAAACTCCGAGCATAGCTCTTTCCATAGCACTGTGACGTGTTTATCACTTATTACTGGATATACAAGCTGATCCATCAACGTGACACGCCTAAGCATGCAACTATAGCAAGAGTTACACCTGGTGTTTGGTGGTCAAGGTCAGTCGAGCACAATTGTCTAGTTCCAATTGCCCAGCGAAGATTAAATGAAGTATGTAACTGTATGATGTGGAACATGGATATAACTATATCAAGCTTAATTTTAAGTAATTAAAGTAATATTAGCTTAATATTTTAAATTTTATTCTAAGGAAAGGGAATATTATCGTAGTTGTGTGTCAAGCTTCATTGATACGTATGGATAATAATACTGCTACATATATTATATATATATATATATTATATAAGTATGACTAACTGACCGACTGACATATCAACCGTGAAAATTTGCATGCGGGTTTATATGGCATTATATGGTAGTTTTATTTTTATTCATAAACTTACTAGCTATGCCCGAAGCTCCACTCGCGTGGACTAGATAAAGCTGTCGATCAAGCGCCCGCGCGAATTTTGTTAGTGCTTAGTGTGGGTCATCCTTAGAAGATAGACATACGCTATCACTAACTTTTTTTAGGTCTTTTTAAGATGTAAAATTATGTGGTACATTAATTTGATATATATCTTATGGTTTACTCAATTGCCCCAAAACCGTCTTTTATCCGAGTTGATTCATCAATATCGTCACTGCTTATTTCGTGTATTACTTTATGTTACAAAATATATCTTATAACCTAGCCAGATAACATATCTATGAACTAAAGGAAAAACTGTGTAAATCGGATTAGTGGTTTTCACGTGAAAATAATATAAACAGACAGACAGACAGAGTGACGATGAGTTTTATAATATCTGTAGAAGATACAAATGGAATAGATGTTCTTTGGCACTATATTATGTAATTTTGGCGGATTTTTACGTGATGTAGTTTGGTAATTTTGCTAATTTGAAGTGGATTGTGGAAGTGGATTAACTAGGAACATGCATTTTAAGTTGCCGCAAAAACTCCCTGCACAGTTTTAACAAGGGAGCCATGGTGTCGTCTTGTTAGAGCTATGTTTGAATATTACAAGAATAATTAGGAAAATATTCTATTCACGTGACGTTGGCAGAATGTGGTTGATTTGAATAAAAAATAAGAAGAAAATAGAGCCGTTCTTGGAAAGTAAAATCTTTACCGATTTGAATAGTAAATAATAGAGTTATAGATAACTAGCGTTGCGCACGCGTTCATTACGCAGTAATTATTTTCATTCCGTAATTTTATTTTTACTCATATTATTAAAAATTCTATATTATTTATTGAGATAGGACATAAACTTCCCGAGTATAAAATTCGGTTGAGATTATTGTTTTACATTTCCTAAATATGCTTCTCGTCTACAAAAATTTAATCAGAATCTGTTGAGAACTGATGGAAATTCATTTGATTGACGAAGTGTAAATTGACGGAGATTGACGAAATTGACGGACTGGTAATTCTAGAGATTAACGCGTTTAAACAAACACACAAAAAGCTCTTCAACTTTAGTTAGTATAGATTGGAACCATCGAAATTTTGCACAGGAGTTGGCACGACCAAGTGAAAACTAAACAATTATTTAGGAAAATTCTTTCCCTATGGTTTATGAATAGGGGGATGATATAAAAACGCTTATGGGTAAGCGAAAACCTATCGGACACATGGCTAATTGTTGTAGTTACATGTGGCGTAACAGAGCGATCCGAAAAAGAAGAACATACTGTACATAAAATATAATAGACGAAATGATGATGTAATAGGTATAAATAGAGAGTCTATTTTTTAAATATACCTTCTGCAATAGATAAACAATATTTTGGATGTTCTTATAAAAATAATTTACGTTATTTAGGCATCCGTTCCTAGTAGGCCGCTCCGTTCAGAATAATCCCACTGATTACATAAAAGGTACGTATAAATTTATCGTGTCAAATAATATGTTAATATCCTTACTGATAATGGTTGTGTAAATATGACCAATGAGCATATTCAGTTATATTCTTTACTAATAGTATTAATTAGATAAATATATATATATATATTATATACGTTACATACGCACTAAATAAATTCGGTTTCATTAATAATTATTTTGTTACTGAATTGGAAAGGTACATTATAATTTTCATTTCTGATAGACTAGCGTTTACTTATGTGATGTTTAGTTATAATGTTAACGTACAAACGCCGGACTTAAGGCATATTTGAAACTAATGTACAAAGTACTTGCCCCGGACGGCATATAAGGGAGCGACAAAGTCATGTTTAAAAACTAGTTTCACTAAAGTGTAATAACTATACTTTTTATTTAATTGTTAAATATATTTAAGATAAGAAATCATTTCGCCTAATCCTAGAAGGGTTAAGAGAAGTTTATAATAATAACTTGTTACTAAATATAATTATATTAAACTTATTTAAACGGAGGATATTAAACAGTAATCGTGTTAAAATATTCTCAGCTAAACTGCATTTTTTATTTCTGTAGAGTAAATTGACAGTCACTTATACATTGACATATTGAAATAAGAAAATAATGTTAACACATTCATTTTTCTAGTATTATCCTACCGTTTATTTTACGTTCTGATTAATATGTTATGAAGATTTTTATATTTTGTATTATTCAACATACCACAGACAAATAACATACTTCATAATTCATTACATGATTTAGGGAATTTAGGAAACTGAAAAATGTTAACATGGCAAAATATTGACAAAAATACCTAAAACAATACAACGCTTTGGTTAACCCATGAAAATCGCGGTTTTGTTTATAGTTTTTGGTGTTTAAACTTAGCAATACGAATGATATTATATTTTGTACTGGAAGAAAATACATATGTCTAATGCGGCTCGGCAGCGCAGGCCCTAGTCCTTAATCAAGGTAGAGCGAGATTGCCTTTTGGCGGCCATTGGTCGACGTTTTCAAACCATAAATTGTATTGTATTACATCAAAAGAAGTGCGAAGACTTGAACCTATCCTTAATTTTATTGTCTTGTATTCAATTTTCATTTTCATTCGGGGCAGACCCGCGCATATTATAAGGCGCCATAAAAAGTATATTTTTCGCTCGAAATTGTTTTTAGAATTTGGCATTTTGGCTCGCCTTGCTACCTGGCGCCTAGAGCGACAGCACCTCTCAGAGACTCGTCCAGGGCCACTGTCGCGGCCCGGATAATTTATAAATTTGTATCGTTGACTACTAAATTCAATTAACATGTAAAACTTTATCTAATAAATTGACTTCTCTTGTGAGTCTGGCATAGTCATGATTGATGCGTCGGTAAAATAAAAGATAAAAAAAAATATATTGCTTTACGATTGCTATTTTTATAATCCCATTGAATAGCAACACATGAAATGACATTTTACTCCACGAAATTAAAAAACGAACTTTAAATACAAATGTCCCAATTGTAGTACTAACTGTTCACCAAGGCTCCCTTATTAATAAGGAAAAAAGTAACTCGAGTAATGTTGATACAATGATGAATGTTTGGTTGGTGGGATACGTCAATTATATACGACTGAATCGCGAACACCGTACACAAGGTGTAACACCGGCGATAGTGATACGCTTAGGTGAATCGCGTTCCGGGATTAACTGGTGTATACTCAGTAATCAAGCAGGGTAGGAATCTGTACTCGATTGAATGACAACAACCATACACATAGTAATAAAACTCATCGCTGTGCCTCTATTTTGGTTGTTCGCGTTTCGGGATCAGTCAGTGTATACCCAGCTCCTAAGAGACTTGCTTAAGAGCCCGGCTTCACAACGACGATCGCTTGTACTTTACTTACATTGAGGTACCGTGACGTTATTTTGCTATGGTTTTATAAAATTAATACAGATTAATAAAAAACCATTATTATTTACCTAAATTTTTACTATATCTATAAATAACATCATTAGCAGATATATAAAATTCTTCATCACCGAACGCTATACCGGATGGAGCGAAATCCAAGTCCATGAGTTTTGTAGGTATCACATTGTCGGGTCGCAAAAGATAAATACCGTTATTCGCCGCTAAAATCACTCTAAGATTCTTATCCACGGTTATAGCCCTACCAGAATTCTTACCGATTCCGACAAACTCTATTGGCTCTTGGAAACCTTTAAGCAAAACTTTAACATATTTTGAATCGCATTCATAAAATACGTTATCATCATTATCAACAGCTAGAAAGAACGCGCAAGGTATAAGGTCCACTTTCCTCTTTTCATTTTCATTTAGATCTATTATGTACACTTCATTTTCAGGGTACAGAACCACGTATAACTCATCTTTGTGCAACGGTTTGAATAATTGCACTATATCTTCGTCTTTCATGCTTACGAAATTCGCTTTATCAGTAGCATTTAATACATTCAAACCACCATCGCTTGCTATATACACTCTTTTATTTACAACATCAACAGCTGAAGCTTGACCTTTTACGTTGTCTATTTTTATTGGTTCACCATTTCGGAGTATGTATTGATCCATTTTTGTCTGTACATCATCGTTTTGTAAAGATTCAACATCTATCAGTGTGAAGAGTAGATCGTTGTTAATAGGATTGTGGACAAGATTGGTTGGTAGTCCTTTTATCGTGAGGATAGCTGTTCTAGTATATTTTTCACCATCGAAAAGGTACGAGCAATTGCTATGATGACCAAATGCCGTTGTTACGCTGATAAGTAATAGCAAGGCCAGCATCTTGAACTTCTGTAATTAAATGTATAAAGTCAATTCTTGAATGGTAGTTCTAAAGTCGTTCAACTAATTCTAAATTTTTGAATCATATCAAATTTATTTGGTAGTAATTAAAAATGTAAATGTAAGTGGAAATACATATTTATACTGAATCTGTAATCTAACAACTAATTACAGATTAGGATTAAGAACATTTATTAGATGTTGAAAACACGGACATAATTATGAACACGAAACGATAGTTTCTAATTCTAATTCTAAGATAGTTTAAATAGTTTATACTAAGATTTTAGTTAAAAAATATTGTAAAACTTTTTCATTAGGAATGCCATTTGTTTGCTAATGAAAATAAATTCAGAGCGCCATCTGTTAACAATCTGATTAACTAACATCACAGTTGTTAGATTCATTGTTACTTATATAACTTTTTTATACTGTAACCTTTTCTGAACTAATTCAAATAATTCAAAAAAAAATATCCAAATTCAATATCAAAAAGGCCCCAGCTCCGCATGTGCTATGGCAAAAATAAAATCATAAATAAATATAATTTATTTGCTTTAAGATCAAAGAAAAAAGACAGAATAATATGATTTATTCATTGCTCCTTTTTACCTACAAATCCATATAACACATATAGTATATATATGATATATTGATACGTACTTGATACTTGGGTAAATGAAGGTTACATTGTTTGAGTTACTCAATTATTTACATGAAGGTCCAATGCCAATTAAATTAAAATGGGACCCCTCTTGAGGTATTCCCTTTCCAACCTAAATCGGTTCATAAACATAGAAGTTATTGGTGAACACCCATAAAACAAATAATGTGAAATTTTCTATTTTTATCTTCAGTTAGTGTAATTATTTGATGATGTCGTTAATATTATAATAAAAAGGAATCATTTTCAAGAGAAAAACATCCACAATTTAGGTTTTAAATTTGGTTTACCATTTTGTCGTCGTGATTAATATTTATACCCAAGCCAAATTATAACTTTCTAGTACTAAGATTCTCTGAGCTAAGCCGAAGATAGACAGACGGACATGGTAAAACTATGGGAGAAACCCTAAAAAGGTCGCTGGTAATATAATAATATAGGTATTCGAAATAGTAAACTTTCATGGCTAACGTTTGGGCTTCAAAAATGTCTTAAAAATCGGATTGGAGATACCAAATTACTGGTAAATTTACTTGTTTTTGATGAAAACAAGATACGAATTTTATTAAAAATACATCAACTATAATTTAACTAAATAACAGCACGACTAGATTTAAAAACACAATTTTGGAGTTGTTATTGTTATTTTCGATAATGATTATAATATTATGGTAGAATAATTTGTAACTTACATATTTATTTCCCAATTTATATGAGTAAGCGCGTATTGTCAAACAATAATAGCTGCGCACTGATTCGTGACTTACAAAAACTGTTACAAACTGACAATTAAGAGACCTCAATATAAGGGTCACCGGACCCTTATCAAATCAGCACATTCGTATCACAGTAAACAATTTTAATTAACGGTTATAATAAACACTTTTATCCGTTCATCAATAAATGTTTAATTTCTTTGTTAAAGAAAATACATTTGTTTTGGCGTAGCCACTTGCGTGACACTTTCGCTAATGCCGTGTTTACAGTCCAATGATTGCTTTATATGTGATTGGGGAAAGAAAGAATATTCGTGAGCTCGTGTCCATTAATTACTCTTTGATGTCCGCTGAGCCATGTACTAATTTTTATTTTTATTCATTTACATAAACTCATTATTAGGATTCCGAAGTCAACAAGGAATAAGTTTCGCTATATCCGTCAGTCTGTCCGCGGCTTAGCTCAGAGATACTTAGTTATTTACTTACTTAGTAGCTGTAATTTGGTACATATACACATTACATTGTACACATTTTGTATATATTAATCATGCTGACATAGTGGTAAAATAAAATCTTGAAATAAAAATTGTTCAGGGTGCCTCCCCTACACGTAAAATTGGAATAAATATATTTTTTCTCGTCTATCCCATCTTGCGTGTTGTCGTTGGTTAGATCGTCGAAAGTACTACGGGTGTGTGAAGACCATTCTTCGATTCAGAGATCCGATGCGAAATATTACGCTTTAAGAGCTAAATTTTTTTAATTCAAGTATCCTTCCCCTGCCAACTAAATGGTTGTTTTTGGATATGTGAAAAAAATCATGTTAGTAGTATATATAATGAAGTAAAAAGGAAAACTATCAGAGGTAGTATAAGTAGGTTTAACAATTTAACCAGTAATAGTCGATCAACCCATAAAATGTACTTGGAGAAGTAATTTCGTACAAATTCCATTGAAAATTATTTAATGCCCCTCTAAGTCTGCATATTGTGAGGGGCAACTACGGAACCCTACAATTCGTGTGGCCCGACCGGCACTTGGCAATTTTTTTTATAGAAGCTCGGCAAATTGATGGCGCTGTTCGTTATGGTACATGGGTTGTCTACAGTACAATCCAAACAAAACGGCGACCATGAAGAGATCGGCAAGCAATCGGTGATCGTCGCTGTCATGCCGTCCTGTGTAAATGTCTTTTCACCTTACGCTTGAAGGATTCGATGTCATAAGAAATAGGAAACACATTGGCGGGGGGATGATTCCACAGTATTACGGTACGACAAAGATAAGACATAGAGATCTTTTTAGTTCGTGCCGAGGTGGAGGTTACCGTAAATCTGTGGCTTTAAATCCCAGCTCGTATGGTTCTGATGTGGAAAGGAGCTAACTAGATTGTACAACTCTTCAGAACACTTACCTTGATACAGACGGTAGAACACGCTAAGCGAAGCAATATTCCTGAGCACTTAAAGCAGCTCGATGTATTTGGTAACGTCTGCATCACTAACAGTGCTAACATGCTTAATTCTCAATATTCGTGCTAATACGGGATAGAATGTTATGGTGACTAATTTCATACATTCTGTCGGAATGAGGTTTTTGCATATTAAAAGCATATTTATGAGGTGAAGTTTGGAAATACAGATATAAATACAGGATTGTTATTTAAGTGTCATTGGATGTGATTTGCTTACAGATTTTAAAGTTGATGGTGTTTCAATCAAGTGTTACCATTACAGCTGTTATAAGCAAAATATTCTTAAATGTATATTGACGCAAGTGGCACCCATTATTACAGTTTTGTTTGCTGATAGCGTTCTGATTTTCGGCTTACACACACTAAGCGTATATTTGTTGGTCTCCTCTTCTTTATGACTTTTCTTATATACCCATTGAATGTTTCTAAAGGACTGTATTTATTGAATTCTAAAATCTATCTGAAAAATTTTCTTTATTCATTATTTCTCAAAGGTGTATTTTATGGCAATGCCATATCCTCTTAATTATTCATCAGAATTAATTAACCAAACACCATTTTACAAAGATTACGTTAAAAATAGATAAATAGTAGATACAAAAGTAAAGATTTAATAAAATTTATTAAAAAAAAATACATTACGATTTCCATGTTTCGCTGACAAATGTACATTCAGCTAACACGAAAGAGGCGCCATCTGTTAATAATCTGTTTAACTAATATGACAGCTGGTAGACTGTTTAAATTCGTTAGTGTACGAAATATAAGGACGGGTTAGCTAGTATATAAATAAATTTCATATAGGAACCAACATTAATTTTTACGGCTCATTCATTTCAGTTGCGTGTTATTCATTGAATTTAAAATACTTATTAACATTTATGATTCAGTTCGAACTATGATAGTTTACTAATTTGTTCTTTAGTGTTAAATAGAAACTAACATTTTTTTATGACATGCATGCAATCCACTCGATGTTAATTACCACTAAAGTCTAGAATTATATAACCTATCATCAAAAATACCATAGCCTGTTGTTTTTTATCGTTATAGTTTAGGCGTAGTGTCCATAATCTCACCTGATGTTAAGTGACGATGTGGCCCAAGATGGTAACACGCTAAACCAAGTTGAAGATTGGCTCTCAAGTGCAGCTGCCTGAACTTACCTATTGGTGCTTGGCGACAGATTTTAAACTTGCAGGCGTGCATTACAAAAAGCCCTATCACAATGCTATGATTTCCTCACGATTTTTTCCATCACCGAAAGTTCAGGCTCATTGCAGGGATCATCGAACTCACGTCAATCCACGCGAAGTCGTACACACTACCACTGAGCCATCATTGCTTCAATTCGGCACATGGACGGTACTGTCCCTGATGGTAAGCACAGTACAAACAAAATACAACGGCGACCACCGAGAGAAATCATCAAAAAATCCATCGGTGGTCGTCGCTGTCATGCCGGCCTGCACGTTATGCTTAAAGGACTCGATGTCGTAAAAAGGAGGTAACACATTAGAGATGGGTTCACAGTTTGTTTCACAATTTCTGTTTTTTCAGATGTGGATTTTAAAATGGGAAGTAATAATAACGTTGGCTGTAACTATATCTACTGCGATGATGTTAAAGAACTACACCATGAGTACAATATTCAGGAAAGAACAAAGGATATTCACATCAGATTTCAACATCACGAAGATTCTTGTACCAGCCGATGGTATTAAATACGTTCACGCGGAATCTACAGATATACCATCTGTATTCTTCACAGTTGTCGATCCAAAATCAGATTTGGAAACTTGTATTTACGTTTTAGAAGGTCTTGCAGCGTATGAAATTCTCGATGGTGGCCGTGATTCAACGGCTGATTATAGCTTTGACAAATCTGTATATTTCGGTGCAAAGGACGGCCTTTATAAATATGAACCGGGCAGTTTATCAGCAAAGAAATACGGGCCATTCAACGACAATATAATCCAATTACAAAAAGTGAATGGTAGTGATGCTTTTTATGTTTTAACTAAAGATAATAATTTTTTTATAATAGAAAATAACGGTACTGCTAAAAGCAATGTTCCCGCTGTTGCTTGCGCTACAGAATTCGTTTTAGATACCTCGAATAATATATATTTTATTTCCTGTGATGATCATGTGATTCATATACTCAAAGCTGGTGATATAACATCTCTAACTGTAATAGAGGAGTTTAGTGACGTACAACTCCTGAGACCTGCGTTTATAATGGAAAGATGTGTGCCTTTGTTTCTTGATGGTAGTTTACATTTACTGTACGTAAATGGTACATTAGAAAAGAAAGATTTTCACATAAATGATAGGCCGACAGCGTTGAGCGTCGATGCGGCTTTGTACATTGTAGCTGCTTATAATGGGAACCTTTATGAGTTTAATGTTATGGAAGTGTTGTTACAATCTATGTTTGGCTTTTCTACGAGATGGCCCAGAGATATGACAGAAATAATTACATCGCTCATAGAAACAAACGGCGGTAGTATTTTCGATTTTTATAAATGGATTAATCATTAAATATTTATGACATGAATTTTTTTGTTTTTATTATTTTACGTTAATACTTTATAAACTTTATAGGGACTGAAATATACTTTTAAGGAATGTCCACATTTTAATATAATTCGGTTGGATCATTAGATCTTTTATGAAATTCTCCAAAAAGCCTCATGAGTAAGGCGTCTTAATTTAAATTTTTACACCAAACTGACAAACTCCGTTATCAGTAACATGAAAAGCTTTAATAGAATTTAAATCGTTTTTACTAACTCCTACCATTAGTCTATTTCTGTTACTGGTCTATGTATTTCTATTTCTCTATAATTTCATATCATTGCGTATAATTTTCTACCATGTTTGTGAATTGTGCAGCCTCCGCTCAAAAGACGGAAGAGACAGACCGATGGATTTCGATCTCTAGTTCGTTGCCGTTGTATATGGGTTGTATTGTGCTTACCATCAGAGACAGTACAGTCAATGTGCTAAGCTATTATAAAAAAAAATTGCTTATTGTGGGTGATCCTTACAAGATATATATATGCTATCGCTGACTTTTTCTTGGTCTTTTCAAGATCTACAATAATGTAGAATATTCATTTTATATATCTCGTATATTTTACTCATGATAAACCATTTAAGCGCCCCAAACTCATCTTTTCTGCGAACTGCTTATTACGTATGTTACAAAATATATTTTATAACCTGACCAGATAATATAGCTATGAATTAAAAAGAACCATATAAATCGGATAAGTGGTTTTCGCGTGAAAAGAACATAAACGGACGGACATACAGAGAGACGTTGAGTTTTATAATATGCATAGAAGATATAAAACACTATCATGCGACGCATTAACGAAAAGGCAGGTGACTCGTATCAATTACCACTTCCCTTCTTCAATATTTTATTTATCATATTGGCAACAGTGCAAGATAACAAAAAATAAAAAGCTATAATTATTAATTCGTCATTGAGTTTTTTTTGGACTCCAAGAGTCCGCCTTGTCTTCTAATAACTTCTTCACTTGGAGCAGCACTGGAACCACACGTAATTTCTTAGTACTGTATTCGTAAATTTTCTTATCGTAACTGTAATATTGGATAAATCCAGCCTCCGGGGCATACGCTGTAGGTTTTACTTCAAGAACGACATCGGTTAGTTCACTAGTTCCATTTGAGTAAATGATATAAACTTTATCATCGGCCGCGAATATCGCTCCATTTTCAAACAAAAAAGGCGGCTTTATCAGCTGCACGTATGTTGGATTTTCTGGCAAACCATTGATCTTCTCGATACCGTCCGAATTTACAACATAAGGCACTTTATCTTTACCATAGAAGTAAAGATTATTTGAAAAATCTAATACGATTTGTTGAGCGTCCTTAACGTCCTCTAATTTCTCTTTTTTGTTGCCACGGTCAGTCACTTGGTAAACATAGTGATCATCTGTCAAAACGTAGAATACATATAAACCTCTCATTTTAACTATACTGATCAAGCTATCTGTGAGGTTTCCATATTTTTCAGTTGTATTTGTTTCCATATTGAAAGCGTAAATACCATCTTTAGCTGAGAAATATACTTGTGAGGTATCATCATCAGTCGTTGAAGCATCAGTGCCGGTTTCCAAGACTTTGGTAGCTTTACCATTTTTCAAGGAGTAAAGACCTTTGTAGTCTTTCTTTCCTTGGTCATTGACGTCGGCTTCCACGAAATATAATGGGACAGTATAGTCAGATTCATCGAAGAATTTATCAACGTTTATGGCGTTGAGCGGCACTGTAAGACTAACGATGTTATGTTTTGACGTGTATACAAGAAATTCATCTATAAACAGATTAGAATTAACAATGAGCTTGTCGTCTTTAATGTTGTTGTCTGGCGGTGCTGCAGCAGTTAACCCGATAAAAAATATAACACCTAAGTGATTTATAAGCCGCATTCTGATTTCTGAAAAGTGAAATAATTATAGTTAACATGTATTCTTATTATATATATAAAATAATCAGAACCATAATACATTTTGAACATACTTTGCGGGTTAAATAAAAGTCTTAGAATAATGAAAGTATTTGAGGCTTACAATGGAAATATGTACACATATTTGTTTTGACTTATTCAACAAGATATATTAGTTCATTTCTTGTTAACAGTAACATTAACATTAGTTAACAGTAACATTAACAGTAAGTCATCAGATTAACAATATTCATTTTAAGAGTCCGTGAGTTGAAAACATTTTTATTTCTTTCAATGTATCGTACAATTTTGTTTAATTAAATAGTAAACTTTTAAGAATAGCGCTCTTCAAGTTGTCACTATATACAAATACGTTCTGATGGTAAGCGGCTACCGTATCCTATGGACGCTTGTAATACCATAAGTATCACTAGTGCATTTCCGACCTTAAACTCCCCTACCCAAAGGAGCACAACATAAGATTATTTGGCTGCGATCTTCTGTAAGGTGTATACAATCCACCAGTCGGGCTGCCCCAAGTAGAGAAAAATCTACAAATAAAAATCTCAGTGCCCTACCACTTTTGTTTCTAATCTGTTTTTTCATGGTAGGAAGCTATAGTTGTTTCCGACTGGATCGCTACCATCACATATACTTGGTGTAACACCAGCTATAATGGCACGCTCAGTCGTTCACGATCTGAGATCACCTGTAATCAAGCGGGCTGGTACCCGACGGGGTTGCTATCACTATGCGCATGGTAATTAACCCATCATAATGACTAAATTTCAGTTTGTCGCGTTTGGGGATGAGCCACTCTATATCCAGTTATCGACAGGTTTATAAGCTGGTATGACAGTGACGACCGTCAATGAATAGCCGATTTCTCGGTGGTCGCCATTGTTTGTGGATTGTACTGTGCTTACCATCAGGGACAGTGTCATTATAAATCCGTGCTGATATAAAAAATGTAGAGCTTTTTAATTTTTTCCATTGAAATCTTCGTAAGCCTGTGACTCCGAAGGATTCATTATAAAAAAAACTGGACAAGTAGTTCCCCAGGCTTGAGCGGTAAAAAAATATTAATACATAAAAATGCTGAAAAATTAAATATAAAATATTTTTTACATTCCTACATACGCTAGAAGATTCAAATTAGATTTCAGTATTATTATTGGTCGTTGTATATAAGAATCCAATTAATAATATGGAAAAAATATCTTCGTTTTTCAAGAAATTATAACAAACGTTTTTCATAATTAAAAAAATATTTAAGGAATTGAAATAAATTTGTACATCTTTATAAAAAATAAGGCATCTATGTGATTTCATAAAAAATGTGCGGCGTTGGAATCCGCATAACAAAATTCACTTAATAAATAACATATTTTAAACAAGACCATATTTTTCATATAAAACAATTTAGTATAAAACATAATTATAATAAAGATAGAAAACTTACCCGGTTAGGCTTAATTCAAAGAGTAGCAATGGAATTCATATCCTCGCAAATATATACCCCTTTATAATCTAAAACAGATAAGATTTTGTAAATATTTCTTTTGACCTATGGCTATTTGTTCATTTAATATCTTAGCAATGATACGGTTGTATGTGCAAATATCGTTTACGCTGTATTTTAAAAATAATATAGATTATTTAATGCCGGACCTGATAAATACCGTGAAATTTAAAATTTTACATACATAAATCACGCCTCTTTCCCAACTGGGTAGGCAGAGACCACGTCCTTCCACTTGCTACGATCCTGACATACAACTTTCGCTTCCTCAACATTCATAAATCTTTTCATGCATGCTTGTCGGTTTAGAGTACTCTGGACCTGACCTTTCTTCAAAACGTCCCCGATTTGATCGTGGAACGTTCGTCTAGGCCTTCCTCTTCCAACGTTCCCAATAACACTCATCTTATAAATCTGTCTAGTCAATCTTCTTTCATTCATCCTCTCTACATGCCCAAACCATCTAAGCATCCCTTTCTCAATACGTGTCACTACATCTTCTTTCACACCACAACGTTCTCTTATTACACTATTTCTTATCCTGTCACTCAATTTCACTCTTATCATACTTCTTAGCGATCTCATTTCTACTGCATTTATTCTACTTTCATGTTTTTTCTGCCACACCCAGCTTTCACTTCCGTACATCAGTGTTGGAACTAACACTGCTCCATGTACAGCCAGATGAGCTTTTCTAGAAATTTTCTGGCTGTTCATAAAGGCGTGCAACGCCCCATTCATCTTATTACCAGCATTAACTCTCCTTTCATTATCACTTTCACACTTTCCATCACTAGTAAACATTGATCCCAAATAAACAAATTCATTTACTTGCTCTAGTTTATCACTACCAATCCGGATACATACTTCTGTCATGCTCTCTTCCTTTTCAAATACCATAACTTTAGTATTTTTTGCGTTCACTTTCATTCCCTTTCTTTCCAAGGCATCATTCATAATAGTCACCATCGCTTGTAAATCTTTAGGCGACGATGCAAGTAATACTTGATCATCGGCGTAAAGAAGACATTTGAAAAGTAACTCATTCAATCTCAGTCCACAGTCACTCTCTTTCAAATCTGTCAGACAATTATCCATTAATAGGTTGACAAGCCATGAAGACACTACACATCCCTGTCTAACACCCTTTTGGATATTAAACCATTCGGTGTATGCTCCGTTTATTCTGAAACAAGCACTGCAATCCCTTTAGAGGGATTTCAATGCCTGTATCAGACTACTACTCACCCCATGCAAAGATAATGCTGACCATAACTCATTCCTCACCACTTTGTCATAGGCCTTTTCTAAATCTACGAATGCACAATAGACTTTTTGGTTTGTGGCCAAAAATTTTCTAGTAATGCACCGTAAGGAAAAGATCTGATCCATACATCCCATTCCCTTTCTAAATCCCGCTTGTACATCCCATATTCTTTCATCTGTTCTAATCAGTTTCATCTGTTCATAACTCTTTCAATTATTACTTTTGCATACAGTTTGCCGACAACACTGAGAAGGCTAATTCCGCGGTAATTTTTACAGTCTTGTTGTGACCCTTTTCCCTTGTACAATGGCACTATCACAGCCTTGCACCAGTCTCCTGGTACCCGACCGTTTTTCCAACACAAGTTGAAAAGGAGGTACAACTGACTTGCTACCACACCCTGTCCAGCCTTCAGCATTTCGACAGACACCCTGTCATATCCCGCAGCTTTACCTGATTACATACTTTTCAATACTTTCATAATCTCTTCCAAACTAATATCACTTTCAGGTTCCCTTACGTTCACATCAAGAGGTGCTTGCATTTGTGCTAGTACCTCTTCTCTTTCAAACAGACTTTCAAAATACTCCTTCCATCTTTTCAACACACATTCTTCGTCTTTTATAATACTCCCACCTTTGCTTCTGATTTTAGATAGCTCCAAGTTGGTTGTTTTTCCTCGGGCCAGTCTAATCGATTTCCAAAATACTTTAATATTAGCTTGGAAATTATCAGAAAGCCTTCTGTCAAGCTCATCCTTTCGTTCTTCTTTCTTCATATTGACCACATTTTTTACTAACCCTTTCATTGCTTTGTAAACCTTTCTTGCCTTATCCACATCCTCTAATGTCGCCTTTTGCACTCTTTTATTGGCCTTTGTTGCTAACCAATCCAGCCACGCTTTCTTCTTTTCAGCCACAACTTGTTGCACCTGTTTATCCACCCAGTCATTTTTCTGCACTTTTCCTTTTCTTCTTTTAGTAATAGCACATACTTCACTTGCAACATTAACTACACCTTCCTTAAAAGACTTCCAAAAACTCTCTATCTCACATTCCTCATCCACATCAACAAATCGTTCTCTCAACCTTTTAACGTATTCACCTTTCACTTTATCCTTTTGTAATCTTTCTACTTTTACACGTTCCAGATTAGTTAGTTGTTCAACTTTCCTATGTCGCCATCGTTTGAAAAGACCACTTATTCGTGACATCACAAGGAAGTGGTCTGTATTAATACCGACACCGCGGTACGCCCGAGTATCTAGAACTTGCCCTTTCATTCTTTCATCTACGATCACAAAATCAATCATACTTCTTAAACCACATTCATCCCTTGTATACATATGAATTCTCTTATGAGCAAACATTGTGTTCGTTACTAAAAGATTCCATTCCAAACATACCTCAAGCAAACTTTTACCATTTTCGTTAACCCTCTCATCACCAAAAGTGCCTAAAACTTTTTCATACCCATCACGCCTCACACCTACCCATCCATTAAAGTCACCTAACATGATAATCCTTTCATTACCCTTACACTTCATAAGAACTTCTCTCATGCTATCCCAGAACTCCTCCCTTTCCTATTTGGCTGCTGTGGACCCATTCACACCCACATCTGTAGGTGCATACACACCTAGAACAAAAATACGGGTAAGCCCGACTTTTAGCCTTATCCAGAGGAGTCTAGGATTTACACATTCATACTCAATCATACAATCATTCATTCGCGCAGACAAAATGACACCGACACCCTGGCAGCCTCTTTTGGTACTGGGTACACCAGACCAATAGGCCATGTAAGATCCATTCTTAGTGGTGTCACAACCCTTTCTGTTCGTCTCATTCACACATAGAACATCAATCCTCCTCTCATCCATCGTTTGATATACTTCATCTATTTTTGCATTCAATCCTCCTCTAACATTAAAAGTAGCAAAGCGGCTTTCCGCAGCCCACTTTCCGCCCCCGCCGGAAACGAGACGTGATGGGTTGCGAACCACACCGCCGCCATTTTCATTACATAATGTTTCTGAAATCATTGCATTCCCACGAGAAAAAAATCAATTAAAAACTTACTAAAATCCTACAAACTAAATCCCTTAAAATTAAACTTATTTAAAAACAAAGCAGACAAAACTAAAATATAAAATTAATACTAAGAGGAAAAATAAACACTATCATCTGTCTTCGAATGGAAAACCTTAGGGCGGCAAGAATCTCGTTCATCGTCTTGTCCATCAATCGTCACGTTTTCATTCCTTTTGTTTTTACTGGTATGTCCACAAGTACATATATCGATGTCGAATGATCTCACTTCAATAAGTTTCGGTATATAATTTACATGTACTTCGACTTATTTCCTGTTGACTGTTACTATTAAACTGCAATCTGTTCCTGTGTATAATTTATATAGTATACTTCGAGTTATTTCCCGTTACTGTTATTTCGGGAAAATAAAACCTTCCAATTTGAGCGATTTATTGACAAAAAAAATTAAAAAGACAACTTGATATTTTGTCATATTTCTGATAGTATGCTTCCCAAGTATCAAGAAAAACTATTTACATTGTTACGAATGGTAAACAGAAATCTATTGTTTCGCCTCGTATGATTATGGCGGAAAAACGCCTTTAGCTACGCCACGGCCTATAAACATAGTATAGGATTCAATAAAACAAATTAAAAATTGAACAAAGGACAAATGTTTATTTTGTTGTAATTATATTTAATGACACATTATGATTTTATGTGAATTTTAGAGCGTGTTGCAATAGATTTAATCTCGTCCTCCTTCTCTTCGTTCCTTATATTCGTAAATTTTCTTATTGTAACTGTAATATTGTATAATTAAGGCTTCCGAAGCGTACGCTTTTGGTTTTACTTTAAGATAGAAATTGGTTAGTTCACTAGTTACATTTGAGTAAATGGTATAAATTTTATCATCTGTCGCGAATAACAATCCATTTACACAATAATAATAATTTTATTATTATTTTATTGTATTACTTGTAATACTTAAAATATAAACAATAACTTTATATCTTTTGAGTATCTTTTATATTATAATATAAAATATCCTAAATCAGCGGGACTCGAACGACCACTCGTAATGTGCATACAACAGTGCGTAAAAGTCTGGCCGTCATACCCCTAGGCCAAATCAACAACGATCATATTCATGAAATCAGGACTTTATGTAACCGTGTATATTCTATCTCTTTCTCTCGCAGGCTCAATCCTATAGATATATGTGTTTGTCTCTTTTTAGTGTCGGTCGGACACTTATTCCCGTATAGTTCCCGCGTTCCAAAAAAGTTTAAATTATATGGTTATTTATGATGATGTCGTATGGATGATATATATATTCGGATTGTCATAAAATCGACATTGAAAAAGAGAAATTTTAATACAAAGATTGATGTATATTATTTTTCTTACCATTTTCCTGTTTAAATAATAGGAAAATTTATATCAAATTATTTTATTTATTCACACTTTCGATAACATACGTAAAATTATCTGAAGATATAAGGCTTAATCTGGCTCATAGTACGGAAGTGTGTCACAAGAGTGCGCTACTGAAACAAAAACAAATAATAACAGTATTTTAACATGGAGGAAGTCCTAAAAGCACTGCAAAAAATCCAAAAAGAACTAGACGAACAAAAGATAACTATCCAGAAAAGCGGAGAAAACGTAACAGAGCAAGTAACGCAAAATATAAATAATATATTAGACGAGAAATTCAAGACCTTGGAAGAAAACCAGGAAAAAAGACTATATTTCCTAGAAAAACAGGCGAGACAAAGAAATATAGTCCTATTCGGTCTCCCGGAAACTGAATCATCATACTCTAACTTAGAAAATATTATAAAAAATTTCATAAATGAACACTTCTCTATAAAGTTAGACCAAAGAGACATACAGGAAGTTAAGCGAATTGGAAAAAAAGGGGAAAGGCCAAGACCGATAATTACCACTGTTTCAACACTTGGTATAAAAATAGCCATATTTAAACAAAAGAAAGTACTTGAGGATACCCCCTATTACATAAAAGAAGACTACCCTGAGTATGTCCTAAATAAAAGGAAGGAGCTACAGGAGCAAGTGCGAATTGAAAAAGAGAAAGGTAATTCAGTTAGAATCAAATATGATAAAATAGTAATAACGAATAAAAACTCAAATGCATCAAATAGTCATAATAAAAGAATGCTTTCTAACTCCCCTGAAAGTATTACTATATGCACAAACCCTAGCGATGAACACAAAACGCAGGCCAACAAGAAAAATAAAACTGGGACTTCCATACAAAGATCATCCAGTCTATCGGAAGGGCCAATAAAACCGGGCATATTGAACTTCTTCCATAAGCACCCGACTAACACATCGGTAAATCAGGAGAACAAAACTAATAACATATAACAACTAAAGACCCCCTCTCACCTGCAAAACTACATTGAAAATGGACCAGAAACGAAAAATCTTCCAAGCCGGCTAGTCACCGTGGAAGAATATGACTACAACCCTCCAAAGATATCACAAAAAGATCAAAATGAGCACGAAGAAAAGTCAAAAAGAAATAAAAAAGAACTCTACATAATAACCTACAATGTTAGAACTCTGCAATCACACGAACGAATAATAGAAATGGAAAAAGCATTAACAAATTTAAAATATGATATAATAGGTTTATCAGAAGTTCGCCGCCTCGGAAACAACATAAAAGAGTACGATGAATTTATTCTCTGCAGTACAGGACAAACGCAGGGCAAATACGGAGTCGGTTTCATAATTAAAAAATATCTGAAACAATACGTGGAAAGTTACATAGGAGTCTCGGAACGCGTAGCCCTACTAAATCTGAACATACCAGGAAAGAAATTCACCGTCATCCAAGTATACGCTCCTACAGAAGCAGCAGTTGAAGAACAAGTAAATATCTTCTATGACTCCGTCTACGAGGCAATGGATAAAGCATACGAAGATTTTATTCTGATGGGCGATTTTAATGCCAAAATTGGTAGACCACAAAAAGATGAGTACCTAGTAATGAAACAGTATGGGTATGGAACAAGAAACGCACGAGGTCAAAGACTCATAGACTTTGCGATAGAAAACAAGTTAGCGATCATCAACACCTTTTATAAGAAAAAAGATAAAAGAAAATGGACATGGCGGTCTCCGAATGGTCATAAAAATGAAATAGATTTCATACTGTCAAATCATCCTCACTCATTTCAAAACATTGAAACACTAAGTATAAACTTTACATCGGACCACCGACCACTTAGAGCTAAAATATCACTCACTAAGCAAGCGAAAACACGAACTAGGTTTGTAAATAAACAAAACAGTACACTCAAAAACGAAGAAGAAATACAAATTTATAAGGAAAACTTACAAAATAAATTAATATCCCTACTCCTCACCGAAACTAATGTGACAGTACAGAACTACTACGACAGAATAATAAAAAATATAACAGACAGTTTACAAGTAGCACGAACGTCACATTCGGCAAAAGTGCGCAGTGTTCTCACAGACAATACAGAAAGACTCTTAAAACGAAGACAAGAGCTACAAAGAACTAAAAATAAAACGCGAACAATGAAAAATGAACTCAAAGCTCTTTATAAGTTGTTAAGCAAATATATAAAAAAAGACTACAAAAACCATAGAATTAGTATCCTCCAAAAACATTTAGAAAACAGTGGAAGTTTAAAAAAGGGGTACAAAGAGCTGCGGACAGGAAAGGCATGGATTGATTGTTTGTTGGAGTCGGGGGACACTGCTTATAGCCGAAAAGACATCATTAGCGTTGCTACAAACTTTTATAAAAAACTATATAGTGCTCCTGAGATAGCAAGAGACATGAACTACTTTGAAAAGGATCACATTGATACAGAAAAACCACAATCCCACATAGAATCAATAGAATGTACGGAAATAATTGAAACAATAAATAGACTAAAACCAGACAAAAGCCCAGGATCAGACAATGTCACCAACGACGCCATAAAAACCGCCGGCTTCATACTAGCTCCACTTACCAAATTATTTAATTTGATTTTAGAAACAGGAGTTACACCTTGTCAATGGTCAGAATCGAATATTATCTTGCTTTACAAGAAAGGAGATCCAAAAGATATCAGCAACTACCGGCCGATAAGCCTGCTACCTAGTATTTACAAACTCTTCTCTACAATAATAAATCAACGAATTAGTACAACGCTAGAGGAAAGTCAGCCTATTGAACAAGCAGGATTTAGGAGAAATTTTTCTACTATAGACCACATACATACATTAGAACTGGTAATGGAAAAATATCAAGAGCAACAGAGACCGCTGTATGTCATATTCATTGATTACCAAAAAGCTTTTGACACAATCTCTCACGAAAGTATATGGAACACACTAAAAGCCCAAAATGTAGAGCAACAATACATAAAAATACTCAAACACCTATATAGTATACCTATATTGCTCAAGTAGAGTTAAACTAGAAACCATTGGCCCAATTTTTCCAGTCAAGAGAGGAGTCAGGCAAGGAGACCCTTTATCCCCGAAAATCTTCATTGCGATATTAGAATCTATCATAAGCAAACTAGACTGGAGAAATTGTGGTTTATATATCCAGGGTAAATACTTAAACCACTTGCGATTCGCAGACGACTTAGTTCTATTATCAGAATCGAGCCTACAGTTGCAATATATGTTAGACACCCTACACGCAGCAAGCAGACAAGTGGGATTAGAAATTAATATCACAAAGACCAAATTAATGAGCAACTTCAAAAAATCAAAAATAACAATTGAAAATGAACCGTTAGATTATGTGGATCAGTATATATATTTAGGTAAACAAATTGGATTCTGCAGAGATAGCAATGAACTGGAAGTAGACAGAAGAGTGAAACAGACTTGGAAAAAGTATTGGAGTTGTAAGGAAATATTTAAGAGTGAAATGCCTATCAAACTGAAGAAAAAAGTCATGGACTCGTGTCTCATTCCTTGTCTTACGTATGCATGCCAAACATGGAAATATACCAACAAAGTTAAAAATAAAATATCTACATGTCAGCGAGGAATGGAACGCAGCATGTTAAATATCAAAAAAATACAAAAAATAAACCACAACAAAATAAGATCAAAATCAAAAGCAATAGATGCTCTCAAATATAGCCAAAAGCTAAAGTGGAAATGGGCCGGTCACATAGTACGTCTTAAAGATCGTAGATGGACCAAAACGGTTACGTCGTGGAAAGGCCCACCGGGCAAACGGTATAGAGGAAGACCGTTCACTAGATGGGACGACGACATCAAAAAAATTGCTGGTCCAGAATGGCAACGAATAGCCCAAGACCGAGAGAAATGGAAAGCTTTGGAGGAGGCCTTTACCTGAGAGGGGTTCCAGTACAGAATGGAAAAATGCTACTGCCTAATAATACCATTAGTTAAATTTAAGTACTTAGTTATTTAGATGTATGTTATTTAAGTGTATAGATATTAGTTTCTTTTTTTTTTTTTTTGTATTCTTGTTAACTAAACTATAGGTAGGAAACAACACTTGCATGTTAATGTGTTAACTGGAAATAAAAGGCTTTTTATTTATTTTATTTATTTATTTATAAGGCTTAATCTAATACCGTGTATAGCAGTGATGGGCAAAGTACGGCCCGCGGGCCAACTCCGGCCCGCGAAAGTATTTAATCCGGCCCGCCGAGGGTCCATCGACATGGATAGTAATAGTATAATTAGGTTTTGACGGTCGAGAAGAAAAAGTAGATTCTACTTAGTAGAATAATAGATGCATAACCTATAGGTAAAGCTACCCATTTAAAGCAATTGTTCTTGAATTCCACAAAACTAGATTTTTATAGAGCACCACCGAAAGCTGAATTCCCAAAGATCATTGTTCCCGCCCAGAAAATAATGGCGATGTTTGCGTCGTCTTATGTGTTCGAACAGACTTTTTCATGTGTGTAATGCTGTAATGTTTTTATAATATAACGATTAAAAATTTTAACATAAAATGCATTTTTTCTATAATTCTGGCCCTCCTCTAGAATTTCTTAAACTTTGTGGCCCGCCATAAAAAAAGTTTGCCCACCACTGGTGTACAGTAATACCCCGACTTACGTTGTTTGATTGCCGCGCGCATCGGCTCTCTCGCTCCGTACTCTCAGTGTTCAGTTTGTTCAAGAGCTAACAATTGACGAGGTTAAAGAAATGCGAAAAAGAAATTAAAGAAATGGTTAAAAAGTAAGTATGAACAAGACATTGAACAAACTGATTCGCTAGACCCAGTTGAATCGGTAATTCAAACGACAATTGCAAACTGAACAGAAGGACTTATTTCAATTGAAAAGGGGTTACAAATTTTAGAAAAAGTAGATTCTAATGAAGAACGCCTTTCTACTACAAAACGGGGAATAAAAAAATTACTGGTATGCTACGAGGCAATTTTGCGTGAGAAGAACTTCAAACCTTCAAACCATCCGAACCCGTTAGTAGCATGCGCCGCAACATATACCCCAGTCCCAGACGCCCCGAAGGCAAAACGTAGGCCGCGGAACATATTTACCGACCCCGATGACGAAATCACGGTAGCTAAAGCGTCATACCCATCCGTCTCTTCAAGTCAAGCGTGTTTGCGCCCACGTCCGCGAAACCACCGTTCCCTCCGTAGGGGACGGGCGGTTAACTTCGCTCCTGCACACCCGCCACGACCACCCACTCCAGCGGTAACTCAAGCCTAGGTCCGTTCCTCCGGCATGGAGCCCTTGAGCCAGCAGCCGCTCGTGCGATACAGTGACACTGCATTCACTAGCTATCGACACACACATAACACTGCACTTCACACATGTACACCACTCAGGTACATAGGTTCTGTAAGGGACCTTTTTTTTTTCTTTTTTTGGCTAGTTAGTTTAGACAAAAATTACGAAATCACTAAATACATATACACATGTTCCTTCCTTCCTCCCAGAAGGCAGGAACATGTATATTGTACAGTTAGTTAACTCGAATTTTTATGGATAGGGATTCAGTCAGATCGCGACTTTTTCGCATGATCGGCAACAGCCCAAGCCGAGGTTCGGCCACTTTGGCACCCTTGGAGCTTGTTGCCTAGCTTTCGCGGCTGAGTGCCTTCCGCGCTCGCCCCCAAGCCCGGTGAAGCTGTAAAAGCCGCAAAGGCTCTAGAGCCCCTAAGGCTAACAGTATAGTCATTTCGAAAAAAAAAAAAAAAAAAAAGCGTGAGAAGAAGAAAAACTTAACTCGCCAGGCAACATTGTTAGAATATATGAAGCCTTCGACATCAAAATAACTTCGGTTTAGGTTACTTTATTCATAACAATGTAAATTGTTTTATTATCTTACACTTTATTAAACATTTTTCTTCTAAATTATTGTTTTCTTTAAACTCTGGTCCCGATTAAACATACTTTATATGTATTTATATGCAAAGTTGAACCCCGACTTACGCGAATTCGACTTACACGGCAATCGCTCGGATTCATCTACCGCGTAAGTCCGGGGTATTACTGTATATCAATGCACACCCGTGTCCCCCCCCCCCCCCCCCCGCGGCCCGCCAACATTAGGGAAGGTCGCGCTTATAGTGGTCGGAGTCTAATTATCTGAAGATATAGGGCTTAAACTAATACCGTGTATATCCATGCACACCCTGACTATTACTCGTTAACTTGTAAAGCCGACTTACCTCAGATAGTTTTCCTTTTAACTTCATTTGTATATACTACTACAATGAATTTTTTTTCAAATCCAAAATAAAGACATTTAGCTGGCAGTGGAGGGGGGGGGACACTTGAATCTAACAGAAATTGGAACTTTAAAGCTATTTCGCTTTATATTTTTGAACGACTTACCCAACGACACCCCGTACTATTTGATAGACGAGAAAAAAAAATAATTCCCACTTTACGTGTAGCGGATTACTTTGTCGGCGTGATTAATATGCATTCCCATACCAAATTACAGCTTTCTAGTACTATGAATCTCTGAAGTAAGCCGCGGACAGACAGACGGACAATCCGAAATTATAAGAGTTCCTTTTTACTTCGAAACTCTAAAAACTGTAATAATTCTTCCTTTATATCTTGCGGGTGACATTTAGAAAACGTTTTAACAAAAATATATTTTAGTGTTTACAAAGTAGAGGAGACGGGTATTTCTGGGCCCAGAATGTAATTACTGGAAGTATGGTTTATAAAAGCAATTATAGTTTTGTTTTTATAAATGTAAAATATCATTACAATTTATATTCTACAAAATGAGAAAGCTAATAACAAAGTTAAGGAATAGGTGAAGATAATCGTTTGAAGTCTTTCAAAAATTGAACAACACCAATAACTGAATAATTAATTTAGTTAGTGAAAAAGAATAAAACATTTAGATGGACATTTTTTTATAGAATTGTGTGTATTTGTATTTTGACCTATTCAAATATATTTTTTGACTTTTTTTATTATTTCAATAGTCAGTTATCACTTTAAGAATACGCAAGATAATAACTTTTTTTCACTGTACCGTACGATATTTTATAATTAAAAAGTTTACATTTAAGGATAGTGCTCTACAAGTAGTTACGAGTTGTACGGTAAAGAACTAAAAGTAAATTTAATTAAATAAAAATGATATATATGGTGGTGTTTTACTAGATTGATTACAATTATAGTTCCAAACTTGTATTTGCTTTCTAAACTAGAAGTAAGATTTCTTTTATTTTAAATTTAAATATTTTTAAATCAGTGATTCCAAGTAATTTATTGAAAGAAAAATAGTAAGAGTAGTTCTAGGTCACAGCGACAAATAAAAATCCCTTTTGCATAGACGACTACTTTTAATTATAAATAATAAAACATAAATAAAGTTAAGATCTTTGTAAATGTGTGTATGTATTGGTACATACACATTGGTACGTACCTACAAACTTAAACGTACTTTATAAAATAACATTTTTTTTATATGACACTCTGTGTAATATCGATACAAATAGTAATAAAATATTTATGATGAATGTTAATAATTTCGAAGCAGTATATAGCAACAAACATTTGAAATTGAGCATAAGAATGCGAAAATAATTGTGAAAAAATTTAAAAATAGGAAAAGAAAAAAGGAGCTTGGGTCGCCTGCCCTGAAGATACGTTCACACCAAATTTTAGGTAACAAATAAAAATACGTCCTCACCGATTCGGCCAACTCGAACTCGGGCAGGTCCCGGCTAAGTATGCTATGCAATGAAGCAATGCTTATAATGTGGCTTATGCGGTACGTAAAATTATGTAATTTCTTCAATTACATATACTATTTTTGGAACAACATTAAAAAAAAAATCTAGCATATATCGCACATGCGCGTGTAGGAGCGATAACAGCGCGCGAGCGGCAGACGATGAAACTTGCATAGTCAAATATCCGATCCATAGACCATTTCAGGAGACGAAGTACCGAATGACTCTTATGGTCTCCTTAAGTGGCACCTTGGATTTGTAAGTGAAACTTGCACATGGCCTTCTTTCTACTAAAAAAAAATGAAGCCCGGCGATTCTAAGCAGCACCCAGATAAAAGAGGGTGATAACCCTAAATGAGGTATCTCTCGTAGCAATAATTTTGTTGTTTATCTTAGTGAAGGTCAAGTCAAGGTGATCGCAGAGTTATCTAAATAAAATTGTATATAGCCCCTACATGCATCTCTCGTAGAAATAATTCTGTTGTTTATCTTAGTAATGTCTAAGTGACCACAGGATCATCTAAAAAAAACGATTGGTTTAACACAATACTATAAACACCTTTATTTTGTTAATAATTACTATTTGGCTGGAAGACATCCGCTGCTGGATATAGGCTTTTCCCAAAAATGCTACAACGACCCTTCATGCGCTACTCGCACACTCAGCGGGTTCCCACAATCTCCACAAGGTCGTCAATTTACCTTGTGGTAGGCGTGCTGTAGCGTATGTGTGTAGGTACTGAAGCTTTTTCAGAAACCGCTTAATTAGTGATCCGTATTTTTTTAACATTAACGAGTATCGCCGTATACTACACGCCTTACCGTCACACCAATTTCTAACGTAAAGCTGCAGACCTCACTCTGCTGTGCTCCTATCGCAAAGGTATGGCGGTTGTCAACACGCATTTTGAAGTAATGATGGCTTAGTGGCGTGTATGGATTCCGCTTCATATGATGTAATTTCGAATCTCTGCAATGAGCCTGTGCTTTCGGTGAAGGAAAACATCGTGATGAAACCCTAGCATAGTGGTATGTTATTTTTTAATGCCCGCCTGGCTAGCTACCTCTTTCAAGTTGACAATCTGACACCAAAAATATATAGGTATGTTCCGGCAAATGCACTTGCCACTAAGCCAATTTTCCCACTAGGCTTAACGTGTCACTTTCTGGGGCTCCATCGTCACTACATCGTAACATCAGGAGATTGTGACCATAATGCTAAACCTATAAACGATAACCGATCTTGATCAACCGATTTTGATGAAATTTTGTACACGGCAAGTATATGTCATTTCCCAATTCATAGTTTATGAGAAATTTCAATAATATGAGTAAAAATTACATTACGAGACGAAAATATTTACAGCGTTAAAAACGGGAGCAAAGCTGCAGGGCACTACTGTTCTCCTGATAGTATGAAATAAATAAACTAGATACAACTAGAAACTAGATACATATAAATATTATTATCATAAACATCAACCTGTCTCCAGAGATTATTAAAAAAACGTTATATAAAATCGGTAGTTACAACTTATTGGAGAGAAAGTTTGTAGGTAGTGTTGTTGTGTTGTTCGATGCGATGGCTGTAATCCAAGATGATTAATTTTTTCAATACTTGAGCATCGTTAATATTCATCATATCTTGCCCCTAGTGATGCCTATTACCAAAGTTGATAGAATACCTATTTAAGATGACAGTGTAATTTGAAGACGATGAATCAATAGTCGCTGCAGTACAGGCATTAGTGAATGAAATTCGGGATGAAGAGTAGTTACATTACAAAATAATTTTAAACTTCATCTTTATCATCACTTCAGCCGAAAGACGCCCACTGCTGGACATAGATAGCCATCACCCAAAGACAGCCACAACGACCGGCCCTGTGCTGACCGCCTCCTGCGGCTTGCCACAACCTTTACCAGGTCTTCGGACCACTTTGTGGCGGGCCTGGCCACACTGCGTCTTGCAGTACGTGGCCGCCACTCGAGAACTCTTTGGGCTCATTGGCCATCTGTTCTACGAGCTACGTGTCTCGTTAAGGCCTATGGCCTGTTAAGTTGTGGACAGTTTAAAGATATTGCTTTATAATACATTGTCAATATAATAATATTGTGTTTTTATCTGCATTAAGCAAATACATTGCGATTGTCCTTCATAAAAAGTCTGAGATTAAGTTTGTTTTTTGTTGTAACATTTTACTCCTTATGGTGTAACAACTAACCCCTGACGCGGGGTTAAAAGTTACACGCCTCTTTTCCTAGAATTTTTATCGTTTATGTCACTCATAATATAGGCTGGTACCTAAAATTATTTTAAAATTTAAAACCTAAATAGGTACTTTATCAAACAATCCTATAACTACGTATAACAATCAAAATAACAAAAATTGTATCAATTTCTGATAAAAATATCACTAGCAGTCCCCGCTTAAAATACGAAAGACAAAAATGCTTATTGTGGGTGATCTTTAGAAGATAGAGATATATGCTATCTCGATGACTTTTTTGTAGGATTTCTTAAGATCTACAGTTATGCAAAACATTAATTCCATATATCTCGTATCAGCGTAAGCTATTGAAGGGCCACAAATGCATATTTTTTCCGAATAGATTCACCATTTTCTTCACTGCTTATTTTGTATGTTACTTTATCTTACAATATATATCCTATATAACCTGGCCAGATAACATAGCTATGAATTAAAATAAGAGAATATGTAAATCGGATGAGTAGTTTCCGCTTGAAAAGAACATAAACGCACAGATGGGCAGAGAGACGTTGAGTTTTGTATTATATATATAGATAGAATCCCCCCGCTGCGTCTGTCTATCTGTCTGAACGCGATAAACTCAAAAATTACCGAACGGATTTTTATACGGTTTTCATAATGGACGGAGTGATTCATGAGGTAGGTTAAGGTGTATAATAAAATTAATTAATGGTTTATGTAAATTGGATGAAATATTGAGATGATAATTGAAAATGTCTGAAAAAATTATACCGACTGAGAGCTTTAAGGTGGAAATATACTCTTAAAACGTGACGCGACATGACGCGGACATAGAAGGAAACCCTTATTTGCGTGCGCCGCTTAAGCTAAATGAGTTATATGTAGGTATTGGTCTACTAAGACGAGCTTGTTACTAGATGAATATATTTTTAATAGGAACGGACTGCATCAATAGTCAATTTTTTTAACGGAAATATTTATTTAAACAATTTCTGTATATTGTCCTTTAATATTAATATATGCTTTAAAATGATGGTTGAATAGTTAATTTTGATGAAGAATTAAGTTTTCTTTTTTTTTTTTTTTTTGAACTGACTATACTGTTAGCCTTAGGGGCACTGGAGCCTTTACGGCTTTTACAGCTTTACCGGGCTTGGGGGCGAGCGCTTAGGGCACTCAGCCACGAAAGCTAAGCAACAACATCCGAGGG
Source organism: Saturnia pavonia (assembly GCA_947532125.1). Classification (NCBI taxonomy): domain Eukaryota; kingdom Metazoa; phylum Arthropoda; class Insecta; order Lepidoptera; family Saturniidae; genus Saturnia; species Saturnia pavonia. The sequence continues at coordinate 20,146,833 of OX383895.1, read as the reverse complement.
TGCCAAAGTGGCCGAACCTCGGCTCGGACTATTGCGCGTATGCAATTAAGTCGCGATCTGACTAATTCCCTATCCGTAATTCGATCTAAACTAACTATACATATATACATGTTTCTGCCCCCTGGGAGGAGGGAAGGAACATGTGTATGTGTATTTAGTGGCCTGAAAATTTTTGTCTAATCTAACTAGGCAAAAAAAGAAAAAAAAAAGGTCCCTTACAGAACCTATGTACCTATGTGTGTTGTGCATGTGTGTATAATGCAGTGTCATGTATGGCTGTGAAAGCTAGTGATTGTAGAGTCACTTGTATCGCGCGAGCGGCTGCTTGGCTCAAGGGCTCCATGCCGATGGATCGGACCTAGGCTTGAGTTGCCGCAGAGGAGGGCGGTCGTGGCGGGTGTGCGGGAGCGAAGTTAACCGTACGTCCCCTGCGGAGGGAACGGTGGTTTCGCGGGCGTAGAAAATCGTGAACTAGATGAACTAACCTATCCGGGACTTCTAATTGATGTAGCTTGTGGACTAGTCCGGCATGCCAGACCTTATCGAAGGCCTTAGCTACGTCGAAAAAGACCGCAAGCGTACGGGCGGGGGCGATACTATTTTTGGCAAAGTTGCTCGTGATGTGCTCCGTGAGGCGGTGCACTTGATGTGTACACGAGTGTCGGGCGCGAAAACCGAACTGTTCAGGAGGGTATAGATTTTTAATATCTATAACGGTTTTGAGACGGTTCAGAAGGAGCCGCTCGTAAAGTTTCCCTAGTGTGTTTAAAAGGCTGATCGGGCGATAGCTATCGGGAAGCGAAGCTTTTTTGCCGGGCTTGTGAATACCTATAACTATAGCTTTTTTCCAGACGGCTGGAAAATAGCAGTGGGCTATGGCTACATTGAAGATGCAGACCAAAAGAGCTATGAGGTGATCGGGAAGAAGTTTAAGTACTTCATTCCTGATACCGTCGGGGCCTGGGGACTTTCTAGGCTTAAGGCCTTTAATAACAGAACAAATCTCGTCATGCGTGACCGGGTTTAACGTTTCCGCGGGGGGAATCGTCGTTAGTTCCTGAACGGCGGTCTCGATAGTTTCGATGTGGGCAGTGTCTACGTTGTCGCAGTTTGGAGAGCACTGGCTCTCCAAGCTTGCGGCAAGGCATTCTGCCTTGTCGTCGCTATCGAACGCGGGTGGGAGATCGGGGCCCCTTTCGAGGGGCGGCATCAGGGCGGAAGCTTCTAACTTCAGAGAGCGGGCGAGGTTCCAGTAAGCCAGATGGGACGGCTTGAGACCCTCTAGGAGGTTATCCCACCGGTGACCTCTGTACTCGCCGATGCGAGTTCTAACCTCTCTCTGAAGTCGCCGTAACCTACGGGTGTTATCCCTCGTCGGATAAGAATCGTGTGCACGTGTCGCGGCGTTCTTTTCAGTGATTAACGCTCGTAAGCCGGGGGGGAGTATAAAACGGCGTTCGTTCGCCGCTTGCACCTCTCTCGAGGCCTCCCTTACACCGGTTTGGAGGTAGTCGACCAGGGAATCGATCGCTAAGTCGGCGTCTGCTGTTGACTCTAATACGTCGGGGATCCTAGCTAAGCTGGACGGGGTCGCGTTATCGGTTAGGTAACTATTTAAGATCGCGTAGTCAACTACTTTGACTTTTGGCGGACTGGGGTCGAACGGTTGCCCGAGTTGTAAGATAACCGGGCGGTGATCGGAGTCCAGTTCGTGTACGACTTCTATAAGTCGTAACCGAAGTGAGACACCTTTGAGGAGGGCTATGTCAAGTACTGTCGGTTGACAGTTATCTTTAAAGTGCGTGGGCTCTAGCGGTGCTATGACATCAAAGCCGAGCACATCGCATAGTAGGTCGAGAATAACCCCGTTAGGGGTGTTACGCGAGTTGTTGAAATGGGTGTGACCGCTATTGAGGTCGCCTGCTATTATTACGGATTGACCGAGTGAAAGTAGCGCCTCCAGATCAGACTGAAGGAGTCTTTTACTCGGGGAGAGATATGCAGAGACAAGCGTGATTGACGGATGGCCAGTCATGCCTATTCTACAGATGGACACTTCCATATTGGTAAGTGCGGGAGGGTCTATTGGCATGCAATAGAGGGAACGCTTGTAGTAGATGAGCGTGCCGCCTCCTCGGGTGGCACGGTCATTTCTGACTATATTGTAATTTGCTATCTTAGGGTCGCGCCTACTGGGTTTTAGAAGTGTTTCTTGTACTAGAAATACGTCTATCTCCCGTTCCCTAAGAAAGGTGGATACTAGGTCCCGTTGTGGAAGGAGGTTTCGCGCGTTAAAGAAAGAGATGGTGAGACTCTTAGGTTTAATGCGAGCCATTTATAACCGTTATCTATTTCCCGGCACGGGCCAGGCGCATTAGCGTCGCTGTCATCAGGGGAAAACGCCTGATGGATTCGGCGGGGCCGTACTCAGCGACGCACTGGTCGTATGCCAGTACTTCCTGAGGGTCATGCTCGCGGAAGAGCATGACCATGTAGTCAACGCCGCGGCGCGTGCTAACGGGCGGGGAGGCCTGAGCCTTAGGAGGCTGAGGGCGGGGAGTAGAGACCCATGCTGCCTGAGGGGCTCGCATGGCCGGAGGGGGTGCGCGGGGTGCGGGGGTGGCCGCCACCGGGGCGCGGGAAGCGCCCTGGAGGCTGGGAAAGGCTTCTGGCGTGAGCAGAGGCATGGGTTGACTATTGGCGGCGGGACGTGCCATCTGAGGAGGGGTGTGTCGCTCTTGCCTTGGGCGCGTAGGGCGCATAGGGCGCGTGGGACGCGGGGCACGGGGACAGCCGCGATAGTTCGCGGGGTGACCCGCGTTGCCGCATAGCACGCAGCTCGGAGGGGTAGACGACTCGCGAGTGCGCGTGCACTCGCTTGTCGCGTGGTCCCCGAGGCACTTAACGCACCTGGGACGTAAATGGCAGTTACGGGCCGAATGTCCGTACAGCTGGCAGTTGTGGCACTGCGGAGGGCTGCGGTTTTTGTGTGGGGGCTCTACGGCTATTCCGGAGAGCTCGCACACTTTCCTGACATTAAAGATGGCTCTGCCCTCGGGGGTCAGATCCAAGATAACTACGACCATATCTAATGGTCGGTTTTTGGATTGTCCGCCGTGCATTCTATGCACTTCGCGGACAGGGAGGGCCTTCGCTAAGAGGTCAGTTTTGACCTCCTCGGGCGTGATTTCCACCGGGATGCGGCGGATTACAACCCGGAGGTGACGCTCATCGTCTAGGGTGTATGAGTAGTAGTGTAGGTTGCTAGCTCGGAGCAACTTTGTGAACTGACGGTGTTCGTCAGAAGTGGTTACTTGTAAGCGGATACCGTTGGCCGTGTTACTGGCCGAGGTATAATTAATTTTTAAGTCTCTAAGCTTGTCCGCGAGCTTAGTCCAGACCGCCTTGTTTTGGACTACTACCGGCGGTGGGCGACGCGCCTTTCTGCCTGCAAAAGTACCGGCAGGCGCTGAGGGCGCTGTGGAGCGGGGGGCGTGGCTGTTTAGCCCAGTTTTCTGCGCCTTTTGTGGGCGGGACTGAGTCTCCGGAGACTCGGGACGCGAACGCGATGCCCGTTTGGCGGGCTTGTTTTTTTGAACGAGGGTGAAGCCCTCGTTATCTGTGACTATCGCCGTGTCCATTTCGTTGGACTCGGGTTCGGGATCCGGACTAGTGGGCGAGTAGCTATTGTTCGTAGCTACTAGCGTCGGCGTGTCCGCTTCGGGAACTAAAGACGCGAAAGAGTTCTTGATCGGCAGCGCAGAGGGCGCCGGGATCGTGGCTTGATTGCCCGGGGAACGCGAGCGCGATGACGGCCGTTTGTACGGCGTCTGACGGTGAGCGCGGGGTGCCGTCGAGCGGGAGCGCGGGACGGGCTTCTTGTTTATCGCGTGTGGCGCGGCGAGGTCGCTGGTGGGCTCGGTGCCCTGAGCGATGACGGCGGGTTGCTCGGCCGCGATGGCCCTATTGTACGCCGTCCAGAGCGACGGATGCAAAGTCTTTGCGAACGCTTTGAAGCGTTCCAAATCAGTAACGTGTGCCATTCCGGCGGTGGCGGTTGGGCGGGCGGGGGTAAAGTTAAACCTCCCTGCCGGAGAGGCAGGGGGGTGCGCCGAGTGAATTTAAACGGCTATCCCGAGCCGTGCAAAGGGACCTGCGGGTCACGGTGTAATGACTCGCAGGAAAAGAACCTACCGGGCCCTACGTGGAGGTCCCTATCAAGCCCGAGGCAGAGAACGCAGCCGGTATAAATACCTAGCTACGCCCAAACAGACACTCGGGGATGGATGTGTAGCAGGATCGGAAGGGTGGGAAGGAGACACTCAGGGCTTGACTATGACTCTATCAAGGGCCAAGATTCCTGAGCCCGACCAAGTACTATCGTTTGCCTATGAAGGAGGCAACCGAGGGGCGCTTGGGTCACGCACCCACTTGCTTTAGTTGGCACCGTCAGGTATCAGGCAAGTGACCACTAAAGTGTGGATTTCGTCGAATAGAAACAAATTGCTCTTAAAAGAGCAGTTTTATGGTTGTGTAGCGCGACACAATGGGTGCGAGCGAGACGGCGATACGCAGGTGCGGCGCAGGTGCGATGCAGGTGTGCAGCAAAGCCGGTCGGTCGTAAAACTTCACAAAGGCGGCAGAGAGCGGTCGTAAACACGTCCGTTCCCGCCGGCGGTCGTGATCGGTCGAAGAATTAAGGGATATATTATGGAGTTTCCACAAAAACACCTTTGAGAAATAATATAAAGATATATGTATACGATAATATTTAATTTGTATCTTAACGCCGTAGGGATTGAAGTCCTGATAGTAGAAGTTTATGAATAAAAAGAAAAACAGAGGAGAAGAAGAAGAAGAAGAACAATATCAGAGAAAGATAAATAGTATACACGCATTTACATATGATATGGTTCAATAAAACGAATAATTCATTCAATGTAAAATATTTACTAAAATACAAATGTGAATCAAAAATTAAGCAATAATTTCCTCTCTGGAACGCGTTGGGGTATATTTAATGACATCGAACCTTTCCTGCAATGACTTTTCTAGTCCATCGATTGATTTCATCAAAGCTATGAGGATCATATTGCGGTTGTAAATTTTCTTGTTATAACTGTAAAATTGGATGAGACTTACTTCAGGAGCGTACGCTATAGGTTTTACTGGAAGAGCAACATCGATTGCTTTACTAGTTCCATTTACGAAAATGATATAATATTTATCATCAGCCGCGAACCCCGCTGCGTTTTTAAGGGAAAACGGTGGCCTTATTAGTTTCACGTTACTTGGATTTTCTAATGTTCCAAGGATCTTTTTAACACCATTTTCGGTTACAACATAAGGCACTTTATCTTTACCGTAAAAGTATAGATTGTTGGAATAATCCAAAAGAATTTGTTGGGCGTCTTTCACATCTTGTAATTTTTCTTTTTTGTAACCACCGTCAGTTACTTTGTAAACATCGTGGTCTTCTGTCAACACGTATAGCACATCAGAACCTCTCATTTTAAAAATACCAATTAAGCTATCTGTGATGTTTCCGTATTTTTCAGTCTTGTTTGCTTTTGCATTGAATACGTAAATACCATCTTTAGCTGATATATAAACTTCTGTGGTAATCGCTGAAGCATCAGTCCCAGTTTCTAAAACTTTGGTGGCTGTAAAGTTTTTCAAGTAATAAAGACCTTTGTATTCTTTCTGTCCTTTGTCATTAACGTCAGCTTCAACGAAGAATAATTCGATACCATTATTAGAGTCTGTGGAATTAAAGTGATAGCTGTTATCGTCAAAGTTTACAGCGCTAAGCGGCACTATCAAATTAACGATGTCATGTTCAGATGTGTATACAGCATAATCATATAACGTTGGATCAGAAGACATTACAAGTTTGCCATCTTTATTATTGCCGGTTAACGGTACCGTGACCGCTAATCCAATTAAAAAAGTAATGGTTAAGATATTAATAATTTGTATCATGATACCTGTAAATGGAAATCATTAAGATTAATAGGCATATTAATAACTTATAAGATAGAAATGATTCATTATTAGAATCCTAGAATAGTTGCTCGATATGGAATATTATAAAGCAGAGATATGAGGGACATCTAAATTTTATCTTTATTGATATAGTTTTGGCTACAATCTCACCTGATGTTAAGTGACGATGTGGCCCAAGACCTAGTGAAAGACTGGCTCTCAAGTGCAGATGCTGGTGTAATTTTGCTCTATCAAAATTATTAGCATTTAGTTTTGGTTTAGTTAGTTTTCCATTACTTGGAATCATTATTTGTGATGAAAAGTGGATATTATACGATAATCGGAAGTGCTCATTGAACCCTGGAGACCCAGCCAAAATCTGCCTAAAACGAAAATTGACCCAGAAAAAGTTACTTGTGAGTGTTTGGTGGACTAGCGCCGGTGTCGTTCACTACAGCTTTCTAAAATCTGGCCAAACGTTTACGGCAGATATCTATTGTCAGCAACTGCAAACCATGAAGGAAAAACTAGCTGCTAAACAACCGAGATTGGTCAATCGCTTTAGGCCGCTGCTGCTTCACGACAACGCAAGACCACGCACTGCACAACAAACAACTACTAAGTTAGATGAGCTACAATTGGAATGTCTGCGACATCCACCGTATTCTCTGGACCTTGCTCCAAGAAATTACCATTTTTCCGGAATTTGGACAAGTTCTTACAAGGAAAAAAATTCAACTCCGATGCGGCAGTCCAAACTGCCTTCAAAGAGTATTGATTCTCGCCCCCATGGTTTTTTATTAAAGGGATCAATGAACTACCTATGAGATGGCAAAAGTGCACAGATAACAACGGTTCATACTATGATTAATTAAATATATTTTACAAAAAAAAATGACTTTATACTCCTCCCGTACAAAACGCCAATTTCATATGTAAGGACCTAATATTTAACATGTTTAGTATCAGGACAATCATTTCAAATTATATCAATAAAAGGGTGATGACAAGTCACACTGGAAAGTGGAAAAAATTGGCTAACATAGATATGCAGCTAAGGCAAAGAAAACAATTACGTAGGTAAGAACGTTAAAAAATTCGCGAGAATAATTTTTCTCACTTAGAAGAGTATATTAGAAGGAGAGAAAATAAAGAAATCGATTTTAAATTTACTATGAAAATACTAGATAAAAAAGATATTATACAGAAAATAGATAGCAAAAACATACTATGAAACAAGCTAAAAATTGAACAAAATAATCAAGACTTAAAATTAAAAGTTTTGGATGATACAAATAAATTACAGATGGAAAATAAAACCGTAAAACGAAAATATTTTGTAAAAATAAAAAAAGAAAAATTTGTAAATTAATTTAAGAGCTAATTAATAATAAGAAAAAATAAAGTTTAGCTTCTTCAAAATTAATTATAGATTTCAATGAAATAACTAGCGCAATAGACATTTGTGAAAAATTCCATGACTTTTCACTATACTTTACTGTCCTTACAGTAGGTAAAGACAGCTTAAAAAAATCTTATTCAAGCAGAATATAAAGCATACATATATGTCTCAGTGCACTGTTCCAGAAGCAAATAAAATTAAAGATAAATTAAATTCCAATAGCAGTACCAGAATGTACTTATCAAGTAAAAGTATTAAATGCATAAATTTATTAATTATTAAGACTTGCTTAATTGCATAACGGATATCTTTCCTTATTCTCTTAAATTAGCGAAACTAAGTCAAATTTATAAATCTGCAGTAAAATCTGATGGTAGCAATTATTGTCCTATATCATTCCTACCGCAGCGATGGTTCAGTGGCAGCGTGTACGGACATCGCGTCGATGGACGTGAGCCTCACCTTTTGGTGAAGGAAACATCGTTATGAAACCATAGCATGGTGTTAGGGCTTTTTCTAATGCCCGCCGTGCTAGCTACCACCCTCAAGTTGAAAATCTGTCGTTAAGCACCAATAGGTGTGTTCCGGCAGTTGCACTTTAGCGCCAGTCCTCCTACTAGGCTTACCGTGTTACCATCTTGAGCCATAGCGCTAAATTTATAACGAATAAAAAAACTTTTGAAAATATATGTTAATGTTGTCATTATTGTCGCTAATATTAAAAATAGTATCGAAAGGAAACAAATCGTCATAGAAACATGTATTGCCTTTAAAAATATTTCGATACTGTAAGCTAAACTATTTAAGTATTTAAATGACGAACAATGCATATGGCATATCTTAAAAATAGGTAAAAGGTTAGTAACGGAACGAATAAACGAATTTGGCGTCCCGCAAGATTCTACTTTAGGGCCTCTAAAATATATCTTAACGAAATTGGCAAATGGAACTATGAGGGCAAGAAACACTTTATGCTGATGATACAAGCTTATTTTATGTTGGAACCTCAATTCACAGTATTGTTTAATCGGCACGAAATGATTTAGATAAGCTATTATATACATTATTCAATTATAATCTTAACAATTCATACATCCAAAAAGTCATGTATCACATTTTCCAAAAAAAAAACATCACCAAGTTCGGTTAAAAATAATGAAGACATTGTAAAAAGAAGTGTCTAGTGCGATTCTTGCAAAAATAATAAATATTTTGGCAGATTTTCTTTGAACCTATAATGATACTATTTCAGCGTAAGATTACGAATGGGAGTTGATAAATCTTTCCAGCAATTATATAGTGGCAGCGTATTTAAAAGAACATAAATCTAAAGGAAAATATTCTTTTCTTTTTAACTTTTTCTTTATTTACTTAGTTAATTATTTTTTCTTACAAATTTATATTACCAACGTTAATATTTTGCAATCAAACTGTATGAAATTATTATCTTTTTTAAATCACTGGATCTTATAAGTTTTGTAAATTGTAACGAATAGTCATGTTATTCCCATTAAGTGAACAATGTTCTTTTGAGTAAATACACTTTTTTATTCCGAAATAATAACTTTATACAGAAGAACTTACCGTGTTAAATTTCACTCGCACAATGATAAATTTGATATGAGCACAATATTTATTCTTAATATAGTATAAAATAAAAGATAATATTGTATTGGAAGGCTACACTGAGGGTTGTCATGCGACACAAGGTGGCTGGTTAATATTATGAACACCAAGAACGATAGTTATGCCATAGATATATATTTTTTCATTTATATTTTAAATAAAAGCGTAGACACAATTTCACACACAGCCATTTAACTCCAAAATAACCATAACACTATAATAGTTTACATATTTATTTTTTATTAGCTGTGCCCGCGGCTCCCATTGCGACGAGAACAGAATCAAAAATTAAAGTACTCCTAAGTTACTCCTTATAACATCGTCTATCTGCCAGTGAAAGTCCTGTCAAAACCGGTCCCACCGTTTCGGAGATTACCCGGAACAAACAGACAGAAAAAAAAAAGGCTATTTGTTATAGTTACTGTATTTTATATATACCTTTATATGCATTTAGTATAAATTTTTTTTAGTAAGAAGATAATACTTTGTCTTCCAAAATATATCGTATAACTTGGCCATGAAACAACATAAACGGAGAGACAGACAGAGATACGTGGAGTTTTATTATATGTACTATGTACCTCACCCGCAGGCCACTTTACGGGGCCGGAGGTTATCGCGTGCCCTTTAGCACCTAGTTCGTCGACCGGAGAAGGCAACCGAGGTGGATAGTTGTTTTTCCTTCTACGCTACGTTTTTTGGCGAGCATTATCAGCTAGAGATATAGGCACTCATTCTCAACCATGGACGGAAGCGAGAAATCGGGCTGTTAGCAGTAGTCAGATCGCGACGCGGGAGTCCCATACGAGACAGACAGCAATTGTATATTTTATTTTCACTAATAATTTTTTTACAATTACGTTACTTAAATAGTCATTGCTTAAAGGCATCCTATTAAACCTTTGCTAAGACAAACGTCTGTTTGTAATATATGTATGGCATAAGTTGTTAGGTGTTTGTACTATTTATTGAATCTCTAACGTCCACTGGTATTTTAATTATAGTATCAGATATTGTGAAAGATACGGTACGTCTACCGTAAAACTTATTTAACATGGTATTTTCAATGGTTCGGTTAATGCTGTCGTGTATTAACTTCGTATTTTACTGGTACTTGTATATCGGTATTGTAAAATTGTTCTATTTGTAACAAGTACCTACTCAGCGCAGTCATGAACAGGTAGTACCTTACATTATTAGAATAAACCTATATATTTGTTACTTGCTTTTTATATTTATATTGTTGAAGTGAAACTTCTTATGCGACTTTCAACAAGGTTGTGTTAAACGTTTAACGCTACAATGGAGGGGGTATGAAAGCACATTTTCGGTTTCTCCTCTTTGTGTGAGCCAGAGCGAGAGAGCAAATTACATACTATTTTATATTATCGGTCTCTTTTCTTTGTGTGAGCCAGAACGAGAGAGCAAATGTCGGTGTGTATTTATATTGCACACTGTTTAATATTTGCTTGTATTTGAGCATTTAACGTGTGTTAGTGTATATGTGAAAAGTACGTGAGCTAATACTACTGTACACTGTATGCGGCTACGTATCACAGCTTTTTAGTAAGAAGTCTTATGTAACATATGTTAAATAAAATACAAAATATCTTTTAAAATGAAGTTTCACTTCTATCGTGTGTGAATCGCACACAGACCTTTGGTACTATTATTTATCTAGATTATTTGTCTTATCAAGGTAGGTTTTAAATGAGCGTCCATAGCTGGTTAGACCATATGAAATTACTGATTCAACAAGAGCTTTACATATTTTCAATAGAATTACATAAGGCACCTTACACTTTATAATGGAAAGTTAGTAGAGTTTAGCGTGCAACTTACTATATACGGATTCTACCTGATAACTCCAACTATTGTCCAACTATATGTCCCAGTTAATCCACTGTTAGTCTGATATGATACTTGTTCTACTGGGGCGCAGTTACAGTTCGGCACATTTTTATGCAAACCGTCATGATTATGAGCTTTAATATGATGAGGATGAAAAGTATTTATATGTCTTGAGTGAACATATATTACTTTTCCTTTTTTTTTATTAGTTTGCGCTACGCATTATCAAGCGCGCAGCCACAATGATGGCATCCTGGTGCATTCTCCCGGATTGTGCGACACAGGTAGCTCCCGAAACAGCCATATCTCGAGACTACATGCGTAGGTGAGGTGAGATGAGGTGAGGCAGGTGCCTTCGCAGCCATAGTGGTATATTATTTTAATCTATAAAGCACAATGTGTTTTTGAAATTATTTTTGTATTTAATAGCTTAAAGGTATATAAGTTTACGCTACGCCCATAAGTGGATAATCGGATGAGTGGTTACGCGTGAAAATAACATAAACGGATAGAGAGACATTGAGTTTTATAATATGTATATAAATATAGAAGATATATGTATATATAGAAGATGATGAGGGCTGGATCTTGCGAGTACAAAAATATGTGTATGTATCGTTTTATATACATTAAGTTTAAATTACTTATAGGAAACAGGTTATATCATAGTTCCTTCGTACCACAATTATTGATATGAAACAGCGCGCCGTCTCGATCCAAATAACAAAGTATTAGATAGGTGTGACATTGTTATTAAAAATTCCAAAGGAGCTCCGATGTAAGTGCAACAAATTAAAAAATATCGTCCCTAATTTTTTTTACATACCAGTTAGGCAAATATTTTATAACAAACTGTGCTTCATGGTTTCACCTTGTTCATTCAATCCTTCCGTCGCCGCCAATAAACAAGTGTAGCTTTTCTTTGTTCTCACTTTGTGTACACGCCTGCAGCTTGCCAGATTGCTTGGAGTTCATAGTTACTCCGTTCCTTAGGGTCGTAGCGGAAGTTATATAGCCTGTATTCATGAATCTGGCTATCATATACAAAAAATCAAATACAAATCGGACTGGTAGTTCCAGAAAGATTAGCGCGTTTAAACAAACAAAAAAATCTCGTCAGCTTTATTGTATTAGTATAATAGTGTGTAAAATATATTTTGTAAATAACTTTTTTGGAAATTGATTAATTAAACAAGCACGGGAGGGTGTGAGATCCTGAACGAAAAGGCAACTTTAAATCTAACAAAACTGTCTCCATTTGCTTTCGATTTTTTATCTTTAATAAATAAAACATATTGATTAATAAAGATAAAACAATTTTGTCTTAAACTGATATTGTAACCTACATAACTACTTATAATACATACGTGTATTGCATGTGTTCCTTTTATTACACATTTTTATTTAACTTGTAACGTTAGTAGGTACGTAACATCAAAATTTGCAATCCATTTTTCAACCACTTCTTGGTATCCGATTGAGATGAAATTGTGCGTATGTAGGTAAGTTCCATGAAATGTAATTTCTTTTTATCGTTATAGGTTTAAGTTAGAAGCCACAATCTCACCTGATGTTAAGTTACGATGTGGCCAAAGATGGTACCATGCTAAGCCTAGTGGAAGACTGGCTCTCAAGTGCAGCTGCCGGAACATACCTATTGATGCTTGGTATTATGGTATCATCGAACTGATCTGATGATGGAGTCGGGACGTAGTGACTAGAACTCCTTGAAGGCAAATGGTAGGAATTTACAGAAAGATTAATACTTTTTCTTTAATTTTATCATTATTACGCATTAGTTCGCAGTTATGAAAAATTAATAAATAATTTTGAACTTACGGTATTATACATTAAACATTTAACATATTAATTTACGGAAATCGAAACTTATAAAAAAGCAGCGAAGCGGGATATATTTACCGACTTGGTTTACAAAGGTACCCTATCAAAATAAAGCATAGCCTTCAGGGAGAACACAGCTTTCTATCAGTGGAAGAATTTCTAGAATCAGATCAGTAGTTTCAGAGATTAAACCTTGCAGACAAACACACAAACTGCATTATCAGCGTTGAGTTTTATAATATGTGTAGATACAGATCAAACAAGTGACTATACCTTGTTCATCGTAAGAAGGCTTGCATGACACAGCCACAGAACGTAAATTGTTACGTCGTGAAAATTATGACGTAATCGAAAAACATATATTTCGACTTTCAATTATCATTAAACAATATTTTTTGTTACTGATAAACTTTATAAAAACATTCTGCGCGATAAAATCCTAAATAACTCCCTCTTTACAATGATTTTTGTGAAATTTGTTTTTTGAAGTGAATCTTCTTATGCGACTTCCAAGCGTTAAACGTTAAATGTTAAACGCACATTATCGGTCTCTCCTCTTTGTGTGAGCCAAAGCGAGCGAGTAAATGTCTGTGTGTATGTATATTGCACACTGTTTAATAAAATAGAAAATGTCTTTTAAAATGAAGTTTCACTTCTATCGTGTGTGAATCGCACGCACACTTTTTTTTACTACATGTATCGTTACTTACTTTCTATATGACTTTAAACTAGAGTAGACCAAAATAATAAAACCAACGAATCGAAAATGAACCAAATTGATCGAACACCGTTGTGCATTGAATTTATTAGTTTCTTGCTTAATTTCGAATAAACAATTATATTTACGGAATTCCTACATTTTTAATGCAGCAACAAGTATGGAAGAATATTGACTGGAAGAATTAATCTTGTTATTTGAAGTGAGTCATTCAATAATTCAAGTGTACCAGATTTCGATCTCAATTACTATTATACTTGATTTTTGTTATTAAATTTAAATAACAAACACAGCTTACACATCCCTCTATTGATTTAAAGCATAATTGTATCTTTGATATTATTTAGTTCTAGAAAAGAATCGATAATCGTAAAATCAACTTACAATTTAAATTTTGCTTTGCAAGTCTTCTTACGATGAATGAATAATAATGATACCGTACAAATTGAAGTCGTAATAAATAGTTACGTAAACGCTTATTAATGAAAGGGAGACGTGGGATAGAAAAGAAGAACAGAGAAAGAAAAAGTAAGTTTATTAAAAACATTAATGATGTCACAATTAAGCATTTAGTAAAATTCAGTTATGAATAAAAAATTAAGCAGTTAACTCATTTCTGGAACGCGTTGCGATAGATTGAATGACATCAACCTTGTCTTCCAATAACTTCTTAAGTTCACCGAGTAATTCACCCAAAACTATTTGCAGTATATTGTATTCGTAAATTTTCTTGTTATAACTGTAATATTGGATGAGAGTTGCTTCAGGAGCGTACGCCGTAGGTTTTAATTGAAGAACGAAGTCGCTTAGTTCACTAGTTCCATTAACGTAAATGATATACACTTTATCATCAGCTGCGAACACCGCTCCATTTTCAACGATAAATGGTGGCTTTATTAGTTGCACGTAAGTTGGATTTTCTGGTATACCAGCGATCTTTTTAACACCGTCGTCGGTTACAACGTAAGGGACTTTATCTTTGTTGTAAAAGTATAGATTGTTCGAATAATCCAAAACGATTTGTTGGGCGTCTTTTACGTGCTCTAATTTTTCTTTTTTGTTACCATCATCAGTCACTTTGTAAACAACGTGATCTTCTGTTAACACATATAGAACATCAGAACCATTCGTTTTAACTATACCGATTAAGCTATCTGTGACGCTTCCGTATTTTTCAGTCTTATTTGTTTTTGAATTGTAGACGTAAATACCATCTTTTGCTGATAAATAAACATCTGTGGTATCATCATTAGTCGCTGAAGCATCGGTTCCGGTTTCTAAAATTTTGGTAGCTATACCGTTTCTCAACGAGAAAAGACCTTTGTATTCCTTCTGTCCATTCTCATTGACGTCGGCTTCAACGAAAAATACTGATATATCGGTATTTGTGTCTTCTGAAGAAGAATCATCTGAGTCATCGTCAAAGTTTACAGAGTTTAGTGGCACTAACAGGCTAACGATATCATGTTGAGATGTGTACACAACAAATTCATCTATGAATAGGTCATATGACACTACTAGTTTGTCGTCATCATTATTTTCGGACACCGGTGCCGTTGCTGCTAATCCGATTAAAAACACAACGCCTAAGAAGTGTATGAGCTGCATCCTGATATCTGTAATTTGAAATCATTAAGGTTAATAGGTATATCAATAACGCATAAGGTAAAAATTGTTTAGTTAACATAATTGCTACCATAGTTAAGGTAATTCTAGATATCTTATCAAACAGAGCTATAAAGGACGGCTTCATTCTAGTATATTAAACTAATCATATTGTTGGTGGACCGATTTTTTTTGTTTACAAAGTCCATAGCTTAGTTTTTTATACGACTATGGTGCCAAACAAGCTTGTGGCCTGCCTGATGGTAAGCGGTTGTCATATGCTATGAAAGCTTGTAACACCAGAGGTTTTACCAGATGGCTCATTGGTAGCGTGGACGACTTCACGTCGATTGACGCGAGTTCGAATCCCTGCAATGAACCTGAGCTTTGGGTGAAGGAAAACATCGTCAGGAAATCATAGCATGGTGGTAAGGCTTTTTCTAATGCCCGCCTGGCTAGCTACCACCCTCTAGTTGAAAATTTGTCGCCAAGCATTAATAGGTGTGTTCCGGCAGCTGCACTTGAGAGCCAGTCTTCCACTAGGTTTAGCTTATTATCATCTTGGGCCACATCGTCACTTAACATCAGGTGAGATTGTGGCCTATACGCTATATCTATATCGATAAAAAAAGTATCACTAGCGCGATGTTGAACTTGAATCCCCTTCTCCAAGGAGCTCCGGAAACCCTACTCACCGCAGGAACACAACACAAGGTTATTTAGCTGTGATCTGTAGGGTGATAAAGGTATATAATTAAGTAATTGGAGGAACATAATGACTGCAGAGAAAATAACTGAGGACAGCCTGGTTTTCATAAGTACTTAGTTATGAAGACCTAAGGTATCTCTAGAAACATGGTAGCTAAATTTATCTAATCTAATAGTTATCTATCTAAATAAAATGTTCGAGGTTTAACGTTGTGCGCGCATCATGCAAAAATCATTCGATTGATTTTGATCAATTTCTATTTGTATTTCTCCTTAGATCCTTGGTCCTTATATAAAAAAAAACGAATTACCATATCTTCAATCAATAAAAAGGTTTTAAAGTTTTAAGAAACTACGACTTTTATAAGCACTACGGCTTCTTCTGTCGTCCACGCGAGCAAAGCGCAGTTAGTCTGTAATAAGTATATTGATGATGGATTTGTGCGAGGTTTGACTCTGTTAGCACCACCCTCATACCTAGTTCTGATACGTTCTGGTCTAAAGAGGTAGCCTATCAGTAAGTAATCCTTAGTTAATCCATTTTAGGGTCGGTTATATGGACAGCAGTGACCTTGTTTAATATCAGATGGACTATACAGTACATAAGGGGTATCAGTCTGTTTAAAAATTTCTTGTAAAAATGTACAATAAAAATATACAACCGCAATACGTTTGAGAGTCAATATCATAAAGGTTAGGTCACATAACATTAATAGAGTTGAGACACCTAATCCAACCTCACCTAGTGGTGCACAGTGCTGAGTAATCAACCAGGAAATAGGTATAGCGAGGTGATTAGGCTTTACAGGCTGAGTGCGTTGCGACCATCAGACATATAGCGGAAAGTCTGTCATAGTGATTCGCTTATGCGTGTCGTATTTCAGGATCAGCTAGTGCATAACCATTTTTATTTACTCGCTATGACAGCAGCGACTGTCGATAGACTGTTGATCTCTTTGTGATCGCCACTCTTTTTAGATTGTACCGTGCTGCGCTGAGAAGAATGATTAGAAATTAGTCTGAAATTGGATATCTTGACACACAGCAGTATGTCAGCCAAGTTCTGAACGGGCGACACCGGCCAGTGTGTATATTTATTTACACGAACCATTTCGAGATACTTTCGACTCCTCCATAAGTCAAAAACTATGCGACCTAGACATTTGTATGTGTAATAAACCGACCTTGAACATCTAGAACCCCAAATTTCACAAATAAACCTATTATATACCTAACCTATTATAGTTCTTGAGTTATTAGGGTCTGAAAAGTACTCACTGACTCACTCATTAAAAATGTAAAAAAGGTAGGTGTATATATAATATTATTTTTTATGAAACTGTGATTATAAATTAAAATTGTATTTTAGATCCTTCGTTATCTTTAGCGTCGTTTTGTTATGTTAGCTTAAATAATAACTTGATACATAAGTTACGGGTAAATGTCAGCGATATAAAACGCGATAAGTTTATCTGCATCGACCTCAAGGTGTTTCTTCTTCATGGAACGTTCGATTCACAGAATTATGCGATAATTTCTTACTTATTTACATGTACATATTTTTTAATAACACAAAAGTTATAGTTTCTTTAGCGTTACAGCTAATTTCACATGATGTTAAGTGATGATGTGTCCAAGATGATATCACGCTAAGCCAATCGGTGGACTGGCTCTCAAGTACAGTTGCTGGAACACACCTATAGTTACTTGGCGACAGATTTTCAATCCCAACGAATTTGTCGGAATTTGCGTAAATTTTAGTGCTGGTAAAACATCGATTATGTACATACGATGTATGTTATTTGATCATATATTTATTACATAATATTGATGATATTTTTTATGTAATAGTTTGGATATTGTGTACAAGTGAAGTTTATTATAAGTAATAATTGGAAACATGCATTTTGAGTTGCCCGAAAAACTGCCCGGACTATTTTAATTTTTATAAAGGAGTCACCACCTTATTAGTGTGTTGTTTGAAGTTGAATATTAGAAAAATACTGTAGCTATGTGACATTGCTAGAATCGTGTATGCCAACATTTAATTTTAATAAGAAGAAAAGGAACATTTCTAATGGATTACAACATAATTATACTGATTACTTATTTAATCGATTACATAATTGATTTACTTAATTTAAATTAATTATTTATAGAAAAAATATACTTTAACATTATTTTTTTTTTCAATTTTATTTTCGCCACAAGGTGGACCGACGACCTAGTGAAGATTGTGAAAACCGCTTGTTTGCGAGCAGCAAGGGGAGCGGTCGTAATGGAAATGTTTAGTTGAGGCCTCTGTCCAGCAGTGGACGTCTTTTGGCTGAATGGATGGATTTTCAACAATGTTGATTTTATTTCAGAATTGCATCAATTGTAATCGTTATAGAAGGTACATTATTTTTTCAATTAAATATATATATTGTTACATTTGAATAATTAACAAAGGAAAGGAAAGAAATCAAAAAGGACATAAAAAGAGAAGCAAGTCACAGTATATCGCTGATACAAATTTAATATTGTGTTTATTTAAAAATGTATATTTTGATTTTAAATGTAAAATCTATATAATTAAAAATTAAATGCTGTTCATTGGTAAGCGCATCATTTGAGAACAGCTCGACCGACTTGGCTAATTCTTTTTTCAAATGTTAGTAAAAGTCCGAGTAAGGTTTTTAGGGAATAAAAAATTCGAAAAATTATCAGGTAAATAGCATTCCTCTGTTTCGATTTTTATTATGAACTGAAGACCATAACTCAACGATCGTAATTCTTATTTTGCTATGTTCCCTGTGATCCTGGAAAAGTTTTTAGGAATGCGGAAATGGTGTGTGTGATAAGTGAAGTCGAGTTATTGACTAATGCAAGGGCAGACCAACGTCTGCGGGGCCAGCTAGTATCAAGTAAATTGTTATCGACAACATAATGTCATCATAAAATGAAGGAATTATTAGGCATTTTCGATAAAATTTATAATATTACATTATATATATAGATATACATATATATATATAAATGTATAAATAAAAATGTTAAATAGAAGAACTTACCCTGTTGGACTTCACTCACAGAATGATAAACAATTTGACACTTGCCACAATATAATGATGAACAAAGATAATGTGTTTGTAAAGCATTTATCTCTACTGTTTTTGACCTATGCCTGTTTATTCATCGAAATTCTTGATAATCACACCGGAGGAGCAGAGTTATTAGTGGATCTTTCATTACACAACATAAGCCTTATATCGTATCTTCAGAGGGAAGACTGTTTGAAATTGTCAATCTATATATTAACAGATATATATTAGGATGACAAAAAATAAAATTCTCACATGAAAATATGTTAATTTAACACGTTAGAATTCTCACTAAAAACCAACTCTATAAAATAATTTTAAAAGATTTACTCAAGCTTAAAAAAAAAAATACAAAACGGTTAAAATGTTTTTCTTGTTCTTTTTTTTTCTTTATTTGTAGTTATGGTGTACGGTTGACATTCTAGGCATTCTGAATTTTTTTTGTTGATATTTCATTTTATAGAGGTCGCTCACGATTTAGATGTTTTTGAGCGACCTGTTAATGTAAATATTACACAACTGACTAGATTAATTATAAACTAACTGTTCGGTGACGTATTATATAAATGTCAATGAATGTTTGTTTGATTGCCCTCTAAGCAATAATTGTAAGCCATTTATCCGATAGAGTTTGGAAACTCGTGAAAGTTCTGTATTAGTACAACCAAATTACAATAGATGGCGCGCAGGCAAAACGACGCGAGCACCAAGATGAGAGAGTGCCCCGATCACCGAGGCCGCTACTTTTGTTATTTCAGTTCAAAAATTGTGATTTTATTTACGTGTGTTCAGATAAATGGTAGCGATTAATAAATTTGTCTGTATATTTAAAGTATTTAAGTGATCCTGCAGTCTTACAGCTGAATGGATCCTGCAGTCTTACAGCTGAATGGATGGAATTTTATTTGACTCATATTATTGACTTGAGGAGTGACATAAGCTTCCCGTGTAAACACTTTTCTTAAAAAACAGAATATACAGACTGCCTCAGAAAAAAAAACTTCTTCGTGATCACTGTCCTTTATAATAGATGTCTATCAGGAAATATGTCGATAAAATACATACATTGTAATGATTGTATTTTCAATCATTTTTTATCTTTTAATTATATATATTTATTTTAACTTAGTTCAGATTTCATTAATTCATTTATTATGTTTCGGCTGCTTCCGAAGGCATCATATCTTTAGTTCATTTATTATATTTTAATACAAACTTCTTTTACGATTTATATATTGAATAAGTAGGTCATATACTAATGTTGTATTTTTACTGAAGAATCTTTTAAATTTAAAATATAGAAGGACACGAAAATAATTGAAACATGATATGAATTCTGTTTTACGCGACTTGCCGATCGGACGTCTATGAAAACACGTATATTATATTACAAGATTTTTACAAGTTTTCGTCAAGCTAGCTCAGTCAGATAAATAATTTTACTCGACAGATAAAGATAATCGTTTATTAAACAGAACACTGTTACACATTTCAAAAGTTACGATTAGTTGTGAAATAATTAGAAACAACGACAGACATTTTATAAAATAGTACAAGCGACGCGATAGCTAGAGCTCTTCCTCGTGTCTCTGTCAAAATTAAGAAAAGAACATCAACACACGCTTATACCACCAGACTCAAATATTAGCTATATACAACCTACATCGCGTATTCGCAGTAACGAGGCGGGAGACGTATTTCACGACGTCCGGAAATACTAGGCCCGGGTTGTCTTGCTATATACTCCCCCTCTGGTCTAGGAGTTCGCCCTCGTTCCTGGACCAGTTCATGACCCGTACGCTTCGGACGTCCGCGTCGTCGCTTAGGTATAACAGGTTTGGGTGGTAGGTCATTTCCTGTACCATTATCAATGAAGGGCGTCAGATCCTGGCAATAGTATTTCCCTAAGCTTTCCTCAGGATTTTGCATTGAAGATATCAGAAAAGTAGTTGGACTAACTTTCTTGGTTATTATATATGGTCCATCGCGTTTAGGAACAAATTTGGCGGTGAAACCATTGCTTCCTTGACTTAGTACATGAGATCGAACGAGGACTTTATCTCCTACATCGTAAGATTGACTATGTCGGCGAGATTGATCGGCAATCTTTTTGGATTGATCTTGCTTTTTCGCAGGAGTCAGACGATACGGAGGTACAAAAATAGGAGAATGGTCACCCGTACCAATAGGATGCTCAGCAAAAGGGTTTGGCGCTCCCCCTAGCTGGAAAATGTCCTTATTGTCAACCAAAACTTGCGCCAGCAGGTTCCGGTCAGGTGGGTTTAAAAATTTGCCTTCGTCATCTCTGAGTACATCAGTAGAGGAGCAAGAAAATTCTGTGGATATAGAGAGTTCAAAACGCATTTTGTATTGAATGCGGTGATTATTTGAAAAATACCAATATTTGCGAGAAAAATCCATAACTACTTCGGCGGCAAACAAGAAATCCATGCCGAGCAGTGTTTCATTGTTACGTGCTTCAGGAAGGATAAGAAAAGGAGTCCTAATGACCTTCTTCTCTAAATGCACGTCGAGAGTTGTCACGAGGACGTCTATGTCGCGAATGAAACCATCAGCGAACTTAATGCGTCTTCGTGCCGGAACGAGAGGGTGTCCCTTTCGACTGAGGAGGGTGTATAGTGTGTGACCCGCCACACAATGCTTAGCCCCGGTGTCAATCATCGCAGTTCCCGACGAACCTAAAATTTCTATATCAAAAATCGGCCGTAAAATTTCAGTAAGTTTTCGATCGGAGCTCTCACCGGCGCGCGCGTTATCTACACAATATATGTCACTACACACCTTATTACTTAAAACATCCTCAGAAATATTATTATAATAAAATAAATCATCTTGTGAAAAATTGTAAAAATTATCGTTATACCCTTTTACATCCGGGTCATATTTGAGAACAAAAGGAATATCATGAAAACAGTTCGCAAGCTCCCTTGCATCATGGATGTTTTTATAACAAAACTCATTAGAATTAGAAAAATTATAACATCCAACCTTACCTTCTTTTTCATTTCGAATGACATCGATACAAACATTGTCATTATTTGAAATATGATTACTAAAAGTGACATTGTCTTCTTCTGACAAATTATTGCTGGTTGTGTGTTCGCTCGACAATTTGATGACACGAGAACTATTATTATGAAATATTTTACTATCTTTATTATTAAATTGTAAAGTAGGCTCTATTGTCGAACTATCACGCGACCAGATATTATTTTGTTCACAAGAAACATTTTTATGAACATTTTTATAGTAAGTAGGCAAAGTAACACGTTGGGCGCCATATTTCGTCAAGCTAGCTCAGTCAGATAAATAATTTTACTCGACAGATAAAGATAATCGTTTATTAAACAGAACACTGTTACACATTTCAAAAGTTACGATTAGTTGTGAAATAATTAGAAACAACGACAGACATTTTATAAAATAGTACAAGCGACGCGATAGCTAGAGCTCTTCCTCGTGTCTCTGTCAAAATTAAGAAAAGAACATCAACACACGCTTATACCACCAGACTCAAATATTAGCTATATACAACCTACATCGCGTATTCGCAGTAACGAGGCGGGAGACGTATTTCACGACGTCCGGAAATACTAGGCCCGGGTTGTCTTGCTATAAAGTTTATTTATATCTTCTTATTCTACATTATTATTTGGATTCATACTTACACAGCAAGAACCCCTCATATTGTAATCGATATTCTAAAGAATTGAAACTATTTATTCGAAATTGTGAAGAGTCAACAAATTTTACAAAACGAATTAAAAACCTGGCGGATACATTCAATCATGCTGGCTTGAGGAAGCAGAAATAATAATGGAGCTGAATGGAGTTTATTGAAACATAAGCGTCTCACGATGCAATTTCATTAACAGATCTTGGACGGATATATTAAAAACCTGGACATTTTTTTATTGGTGAAAGTGTTACTATAATTAATAGATTTAATAAGGTACTCTATTTTTATATATCTGATAATGTAAATGCCTTCGGATTACACATATTAATCTATTTTCCATTTTCATTTCCATAACTTCTTTTAATATATTTATTTTCTGTTACATTATATGTATTTAATTGTCCACGTGACAACATGTACATTTATTAATATACCTAGAAAAGTAACGTTGTATCAAAGAACTGTTATACCTGTCAAGAGGTAAAAATGTAATGTCATTCGCTTCCGTCTTGTTAACTTACCACGAACAAAATCACTTAACACTTAGCAAAATTGATTTAAAAAAGTAGGTTTTTGTATATTCCTTTGTTTTAGTGTTAGACTCCCTGATGACTTCACAAACTTTTTTCATATAAATAAACCAATTTTGAAACATTTATAGCACTCCTCTGTGGTGACCTCGGAAATATGCTTTTTAAACTTTTCAACAGACTCTTCTGGTGTTTAAAATTGTAGAACGCGTTTATAATTGTTTAATTTTTGAAAACAGGAAAAAATCACATGGTGCCATGTCGGGACTGTGTGCAGGATGACCACAAAAGCTATATTTCTCTCTTTCAAAAGTTTATTGGTTAGTCTGACCGTATGAGAGCTGGCATTGTCATGGTGCAAGATTATACGACGTTTTTGGTTATTTTTAAGGAGTTCGTCTATAACTTCCGGCAAACAAATGGTCGTGTATCAAACACTAATCACTGTACAACAATTCTCCAAAGCGACATTAGCCACGTGTTCAGTTTTTTCAAAAAAGGCAGCAATTATCCTCATTGTATCTGACTCATGCCTGAATCGCATGGTAGGTCACATACACCTCTATTTCAATCATATGGCGCGGCGTACAGTATCGATGTTCTCGTTGTTCACAGCGGTAGACGGACGACCATCACGAAATTCATCACTGAAATTAACACGACCGCGTTGAAATTCTGCAAACCAGCTATAGAAAATCGACTTGCATGGTGCTTCATTGCAGTTTGAAGGCGAGCGACACTCCGCTGAGCCGTCAAACTAAACTTCTTTGTGTCGCCGACTAAACTATACAAAATACATCAAATTAATATTCTTCATAATTGTAGATCTTAAAAAACGCTACAAAAAGTCAGTGATAGCAAATATCTATCAGGGTCTTCCGTCTTTTGAGTGAGGGCAGCAAGATTCACGCGTGCGCTCGACTGACAACATTCTGTAGTCCACGCGAGCAGAGCCGCGAGCACAACTAGTAGTATACAAAACAGTTAAGAATAAAGATAACAAAGAAGCTCTGGTTCACCGGTTGGAGGAGATCGGCGCCTACATTCTCTCAACTTCCATTCATTCATTCTTTCAAATTTTATACGAGGTTGAAGAATTCTAAAAGATGATGGACAAGCTCGCTATCTTACAACCAATACTTGTTAATTGTTCTAGTCCATTCGTCCTTCAAGACAACGCTCGCTGAACGGACCATCTCATAACTATAGGAATTATGACTGGAAAATCTCCATTACCCACCATACTCACCAATCCTTGCTTCAACTGATTTCCATTATTTCCGGATTTGTATTATTTATTACAGGAAAAAAAAATCAAATCCGATGAAGCGGTTAAAAGCGTCTTTAATCGCGTCCGCGATTATACTCTCTTTAAAGTGTTGTTCAATTCGGAATATTCGAGGTCTAGCCTGTCTTCAGGATTGAACTTTAGATTTGATTTTGATAGTACGAGGGTGGGGAGAAGGAGATTGAGGTATAGGATAATTCTCTATGAATAAAAAGTGTGGAAGCAGTGCGTCACCAGCAATTTACATATGCTAACTTCAAATTTAGGCAATTGACGTTTTTGTCTAATTTTTAGCATAAAAGATAATATATTCATATTCCAATAAATAATGAAACTATAAATTAAACACGTCACTATATGATGTGATGTGTTTATTGATTTAGAAGATTATATATTTGACACGTGAAGAAAACTTTAGAAATATTTCTGGTCACATTAATAGAGTAGAAAAAGGGTTTAATTTATTTGAACTTGAAAAGAAAAGAAACATTTTTTTAACTAAAAATAATAAAATTTATTTATAAAAACCATTAAATTTCATCAAAAATTCATACATTGTACAGTAAGGCAACAACATTGATTTACAATATTTTCTCCCACTTTAGTTTGATAATATATAAAAAATCTCACACAACAGCCATGAATGTGTGAGATTTTTTTATAGGTAAAACAAAATTGAATCATACAAAAAAATAATTACACATTCTCAACAATAAATTCGTTATATAGAATTTCATAATAAAATTTACACTAAATAACATTAATAAAAATATTCTAATTTGCATTATGAAAAGTTTAATAATTTTTGGGCAATATATTGTATTATCAAAATTTTCATAATGTTTTTTACAAAATATTTTTTTTCTCTTGGTTCTTTAAAATATTTTTAATTATGCAATAATTTATATTACAAAAAAAAACAGATAATGATTTTTTTTTCTTATCAATTGCAATATTCTATCGATGGATCTTTTTCTAAGCATTAAGCATTGAAACTTCTTTTAAAAGTAGACAAATTAAGGACTGAATTTGGTCGTGGTTTGGTTTCAGTCATAATTTTCTGAAAATTACTGTAAAGATTTAAGCAAAGATTCCATATTAAAAATAAAACTTCAATATTTAATTATTTTACCGGTATTACTTAATGAATGTTCAAGATTAATGTTTAAAAAATATATAAATAGAGACTAAATAACTACCTTTTAAACAACTATAAAATAATTTTACTATTATTGTCATTAAAATATACCTAGAACATATTTTATTTGCATAAATTATAATAATTATGAAGCAAGAGTGAATAAAATAAGTCACACCATATAGTCAAACAACTTAGTCAAAGTAGCACGTCCAAGTGACTTCCATGTCATGCCATTCTTCGCAAAGCTTATGTTACGCTAAAGCAACAACGTGCCACATTGTAGCACGCCACAGTGCCGCATGCCATAAAAATGTCTCACGTTGTAGCAAGAATCATGCGTCATGTGGCACGATGTCGCAAAACCGACTCGATTCGACCGATTTCGTGCGACATTTTCATGTGTCAACACAGTTTTTAGGTTATGTTTTGTTTGTCGTTACCAAAGTTTTTGGTGATGGAGTGGTCTAATGAAAAATGTATTGCTTTCATTAAAGATTATAGAAAGTATGAAGGATATTCGAAAATTCAAATTATAAAAATAATATAACGAAACGTGATGCTTTACTTATCATCTATGCATTGCATTAGCACGAAGTTGGTTCGGTGCAAAATAGATTGCCGCATGCTACATCTGCCACACGATGTTGCCGTTTATAGCTAGCAACAAGGAGACGCATGCCACAATTTGTAGCATGCCGCATGATGTTGCTTTAGCGTAATTGAGGCGTAAATATCTCTTCACGTTAATAGACACGGTTCCATAGCTTCAAAGTATAGCAAAAATATGATATAGCGAACTATTTTGTTCGTGCCGAGATATAGGTTATCTTATAGCTGTGGCACCGTGTGTGATTCTTTTATAGAAAGGAGAAGGGGGATTCCGGTTGAACAGCGCTTCAGAACACTCACCATGATGGAGATGGTACAATAATATGAATTTATTAACAACTAAGGCATTTTTATTTATATTTAATTAAATACTTTCATTAGTGTGTATGTACATATGTATTGGTAAAGAAATCGCATTGTATTATACAATTTATACATTTTTATAAATTTTGCTATAATGTCATAATTATATAAAATAGTTATACAAAATAATATAAATATATAAAAGTGGTGTAAAGAGACCAAAAATAATTATTTGGTAAATGTGAAGTCAGTGTAAGATTTACATATACTCGTATACTAAAAACATGGGTCCTGAATGTTTGCTTTGTATAGTATTACACAATAAAATTAAGTAATATACACTACATAGGTATTTGGACATTATCATAGATAAAATATTATGAATGATTTTAGAGTTGTGAACTCTTATATTTTACGAAAACAAAATCACAGCTATAAAATCAATGAAAAACACTTGTTAGATGTATATTCTTATATATGTTTTTGATTCAAATAACTTTCAAAAGTGATTGTTACCAATTTCTTCTTATCGCTTTAAGAAAATAGTTGCTCCCTTATTAAAGGGAGTTTTTTTTGTGGTAAGTAACTCAAAATGCGTGTTCCTAGTTATTATTTATAATCCACTTTACTTGTGTACAATAACTAATTCACGTATAATGCCACCAACATTACATAATATAGGGTCAAATAACATAAGTTTATGAATTAAAATAAAAGCCACAACATGATAGATCAAGATCCCGTCAAAAAAAAAACAATTACATTTGTTTACATAAGATAAATGGAATTATAAAAGAAATAACTCAAGATGCCAAAAAACAAAGCTAGCTATATAATCTAGCTGATTTTAACAATCATAAATATAAGGCCCAAGTTACCGAGAGAATCGGTTGACATTGATGAAGGAAAATTCAATTTCTATATTCCATTAAAACGTGAAAATTAAGGCAATTACAAATAATACAATAAATAATTTGATGCCACAAATAACGTACGAATCGAAATAGCAAAAGATAACAGAGGAAAATAATTGAAAACAAAATTCGTTCTAAACATAGTATAACTTATATCGATACTTGTGCAAAAACTGTTTGTACTGAAAATCGATTTGTAAGAGTTCTAATCGAAGTGTGTGCTTTTAATTTCTTTTTATGAAGGTCAAAAAACGGAATATTCAAAGAAGGATAGTATAAAGAAAGAAACTAAGTTTTACCATGTGAAGGAATTGAATATTAATGTTACAAAAACAAATGCAAATAACTAAACTTAAATAGGTAGATTGCTCTCTCACTTGGAATGTACGAGATTGAGAAACTCTTCCCTGGTCTTCGGGTCATCGCGGAACACACCCAGCATCGTGGAGGTAACCGTCTTGCTGTTTATTTTCTGTACACCACGCATGACCATACACATGTGACTGTTGATAGAAAGTAGTATAATTATTCACCAGATTTTATCAGTGATTTGATCAGTATATCAATATTTTACTGCAGCAGGGTTAGTGAGTATAATAATTTACTACGAAGTTGTGCAGACCAATCCCAGATTTGATATTTCTTTCGTTGTTGTTTAGCAGAGTATATCACTTACTAGAAACTAGTTTAGTTGTTTAGTAATATCCTATAATAGACATCGCGATTACAACACAAAAACTCTATTTGAGCAATGATGATAATTTTAAGAAAATATGGCAGACTGGTAGTGTGAATCGAATCCCTACAATGTGTCTGAGCTTTCGATGAAGGTAAACATCGTGATGAAACTACAGCATGGTGGTAAGTACTTTTTAATGCCCGCCTGGTTAGCTACCACCCTCAAGTTGAAAAGTTGTCGCCAAGCATCAATAGTTGTGTCGCAGCAGTAGCTGCATTTGAGACCTAGTCCTCGCACTAGGTTTAGTGTGTTACCATCTTGGGCCACATAGTCATTTAACATCAGGTGAGATTGTGGCCAAAAGCTAATCCTATAAAGAATTTAAAAAGTTTTATTATCAGCGATTTGGGCTACATATCATTTTTATATTTTACCGAGGAAAAATAAGTAACTTCAGAATATAAATAAAGTAATACTGCAAAATTTTACTATGAAACTTGGACAGAGAATGATGCAGATAATAAGTTTCCAGCCGATTTTGATGTAATTTTGTACGGCAACAATATTCTCTGACACTAAACAAAATTTTCTGTCTCCAAAGTTTATATTCGTTCCTAATATGTATCTCCTAATTATAATATCTATACCGAATAAATATTTTTGTCATCATAATAATGAAAATGGTCTCCAAAGGGAGAGGATAACAAACTGAGATTTGATCAAATCCCTAAGCTAGGTGATCAATTAACGGAAGATGTGGCTGGGTTAGAACAGCGGGAGACGACCGCGATTAATAATATTGAAGAAGTTTTAGGTATGTAAGGGTTTTGATATTGATTCGGTTCGGGTGATAAATCTTCTTAATTAGGTCAATGAACGTGTTTGTATTTGGCGATAGTTAAAGTCATATCCATTTTGTACTAGGGACGTATATGTAATTCCTCAATTGATGCGCTACTTAAAAATAAAAGCGTAAATAATATTTGGTACATACACTCCTTCTATAACGACAGCAACGCCAGCCGGTCGGACAGCCTGTGTTACTGCAATGGCAATTTGTTTAGTCAAACGTTCCTGCACTTGAAGTCGGCGGGAGAATATTTCCACGATCCTGGAATATAATGCATTTTGCTTTATATTCTGTGTACATTTTGACAGAGTTCTTTGCGTAGTTAATAGCTCATACTCTCTCTGTATTACATATTTACTAAAAATATAATGACTGTAAATAATACTTTTATTATAAATTAAAAAACCCAAGTCAAGCACCAATAGTTGTGTTCCGGCACCTGCACTTGAGAGCCAGTTTTCCACAAGGTTTAGCGTGTTATCATCTTGGGCTACATCGTCACTAAACATCAGGTGAGATTGTGGCCACTACATCAAACCTATAACGATAAAAAAACATGGCTCAGTGTTAGCGTGTACGGACACTTGAGAGCCAGTCCTCCCCTATGCTTAGCGTGTTACCATCTTGGGCTACATGATGAGGTGAGATTGTGGCCACAACGCTAAACCTATAACGATAAAAAAAAAATTGGTATACCCGATGGAGGCTCTTGCTGGCTCTTCTCGATAACTGGCATGTTTTTTAAGGTGACTCAATGTTTTTTAATGTTTCTATGACGAATATTATTTAATGTAATATATATTCTCTTTTTCTACCGTACCGATGAGAGTAAAATTACTCTATCATATATATATATATATATATATATATATATATATATTTTTAATTATCTCTTGGTTTGGCACCATGGTAACAAAACAGATAGAAATAATTTCTGTTCTTACCTCGCAAGTTTACTGAGTCCGAGAATCTTCCCTTGAGGTAGGTATCCAATCGACACTTTTCCGTAGAAGGGTACCAAGTGGTGTTCGCACATTGAGAACATTTCTATGTCTTTAACAACTACCATTTCATCGGTGTCTTCATCGAAGATCGCATTGTTGAGTACCTCTGTGAATTGCAATCCATTTGTGAGGATGATTATTTAGACAATGATTTATAAATTATCACAAATGATGCATTGACGGCCATTGAAAGCATTGATTGGGACGCGCGTAATTTGGTAAATGTAGGATGCATAAAGTGGCGGTAGGTTTTAGGGATAACATGTGCTCCATGAATATCTCAAGGAGCTAAAGAAACTCAAGGAAAAATATTTAATACCACTAAAGGCCTGTGACAGCACCAGTGACAGAGGTTGAGGTGTTATAGGTTATCGTGGTATGGGCATGTCATGAGAAGGGATGAAAGTCATATAACTAGAAGAGTGGTGGAAGAATATTTTGTAGGTTTAAAAACTGATAAGCATAAACCATTATAGGGATAACATTTCGTACAAATTGTAAAGTAGTTGATGTAAGTTAAACATACCTTCTAAACTTTGATCGTAACCTTTGGTGAAGAATAGCATGGCTTTTGCTGCCCTCTCTGGTGTCTTTAAGAGCCCTTCTCTTTCCGGATCTTCTCCTAATCCTATAAGATGTAATTATAAAAATTGTAATAAATGAAAACGAATTAATTCTGATAAAACAGCATCAGCCAATTATTCTACAATACAGTGTTTTTTTTTTCTATAATAATGACAATATAGTAAAAAGTTATCAATTTGACACGTCTACAGTAAAACTTGGTTTTAATGTGACGATGTGGTTAAAGGTAATGACACACTTATAAAAGACAACTGCCTCTTAAATGCAGCTGGTGGAATATTCGTTAATTTTAAGAATGGTAGCTAAACGAGTACTAGATACATCTAGCACCATGATATGATTACTTTCAGAAACAAGTACATTTGTATTACAAGTTCAAAGCAACTTCTGGTGTAGTCTAGCAGTTGCAATTGAAATCCGTTAGGCTAGTATCATATTTGGTCACACCGTCACCGTCACCGTCATCTAGTCTTTAAGATAGAAAAAATATTATTAAAATACCTGTTAGTAATAATCTATAGGAGTTAGCCATATCAGGAAGCAATGCCTCCCTGGTTGGAGGTCTGTGGTCCAGTTCGAGGTCATGGTGGAATGTACAGTTCTCGTGACCTGGTGACAAATGATAAATACTCCAATTAGTTTGGGCATCGACGAAATATTGGAATCACTCTATTGCATTGTTGTCAAGCATTGTCTTGACGTTTCATTTTAACACGTGTTATTTGACCTCGTGATAGAACGGAACAGGTGAAGAGAAAAATGTTTTAATAATGTTAATATACAATGTCGTTTGTCACCAAAATTATTATTAATGTGACTCTCGGGTCGCGTACATCATTAAATCATTAAAGTTAGTTAGGTTTGGTTCCGGAGCTGCTCTTAATATTATTACCACAATGATGTGAAGCGATGATCAATCAGTGGTAGCGTATATGCACTCCAAACAAACTACGCGTGAAAAATAAAAACTTTTTTATATATTAGTTCGGCAAATGACTGTACAGCATCTGATGGTAAGTAGGGTACACTCCACAAACAATGGCGACCGTCCAAGCCTGGTGAAGCTGTAAAAGCTGCAAAGGCTCCAGGGCCCCTAAAGCTAACAGCATAATCAGACAAAAAAAAAACGACCGTAGGTAATAAATATTTCATCGGCTGTCGTTAATGTCATGCCTCTTCACGCCTCGTTTGAAGGACTTAATATCATAGGAAGGAGGGACCACATCGTCCGGAGACCATTCCACATCCGCAAGGTACGGCAAAGGTATAAATTTACGAAATTATTAATCCATATCAATGACGTTTTATGAATAAACGCGTTATACTCTCACTAGAAGCATTTGTAAAACGGTATACACTTTGATCATTTGATTTGATCTTTTGATTAGTTGTAACAAAAAAGATAGGAAATTACAGCGTGAGGCGGAATCTCTGTTGTCAAAAAGGGATAAGCATATTTTCCTAGACCGTGTCCGACTATGTGAATTGACGGAAATTACCCTACATTCACGATGTCACGTTAAGAGCGTCAATGCCGTATCTACTTATAAAATAATATTGATCCCCATAACCCACCTCGTAAATAATTACTTTCGAATTTAAAAAGTTTAATTATGAAATAGGAAAGTGAAAATACATTTAAGAAAATACTAGCTGTCCCGTTCGAATATTTAAACAATTTCATAGCTGTCATTTTAGTTAAACATATTTTAAATAGATGGAGCCACGTACAAGTTAGTTGAATAGTTTCATTAGGAACATCAACAACAGATGGCGCTCCTTATAAAAAAGTTTTATTTTATTTTTAACGAAAAATTAACCTTAAACTATTTATTTATTTTTAGTCAATAGCGGGCAACATAAGTTTTAATATGAATTAAGGAAGATATGACACACAAAGCACACAAAAAAAAAACATTCATATATAAAATAGAGTTTTGTAAAATACATCAAATATATTTCAATGCAAAATACATTAACTAATTTTAGGATAAAATGAAAATGTTTAAAACGCTCTATAACATCTTATAGGGCCTGTAAATATTTCATACCGCTATTATTTTATGTTATTAGTTCATCGTAACTTAAAATCAAGGTTAGGCGTGTAATTGCCCGTTAAAACTACATTTAGTAATATCGATCACTATCTGTTTTAAAATGCAGTGCAATGTTGATGGAGAATGGACAATAACAAAGAACGGATATGGAGAAGGTCGGTTATACAATCCACGCTAATATTATCAATGCGAAAATAACTCTGTCTATCTGTTACCTTTACACGGCTAAACACCTGTGTGGTAGGACAAGTTAAGTGAGTTGTTTTTCGGGCACAACCAGTACCTATATGTCCCGTTACTGAGAGGCTTGCAGGACAGCAAGACAGTGAAAACCGCCGATAGACTGTCGATTATACTGTAGTTATTTATAAGATACAATGCCATAGCTTTGTCATGCTACTAAAAAAATAACCAATCGGAGTGTTTGCATAGAAATAGCCTGAAGTAGGACGTAGTATAAAAAAAGCAAAGTCGCGGGAAATAAGCTAGTAATTAAATATGGCACTATAAAGTGTATCGAAACTATATAACAGTTTATAGAAAAATACAATTTTGTGTAAAAACAAGTTATACCAAATACACAATATTCGTTTTAAAATCTTTCCTATCAATTAAAGAATATTATTTATATTCATATATAAAAAGATTTATTATTAAGTATACTTGAATATCTGTTCTAGGACATCATTACAGAAGGATATATGCAGACTGATGATTGATACTGATAGTGTAAATAAATGCGTAAGTAATATTAAATCAATCAATAATAATAAATTTAGTGTCACTTATCACAAGGTAACACTGAACTGTGTATATTCATTGAACGATGACGTCACGTTTTCTGTATGGCGTTTCCAATCATTTTGTATGGTGTTCCAAACACGTGACTCATAGACAAAAAAAAATTGTCGGAAGGAAAAAAATATTAAATGAGCTTGTATTATTTAACGCTTTTTACCAATAAACCAATATTATAAGATAATATAAAATAATCAAATTTAAACAAAACTGTTCACTTGCGGATTCTGGAGCCTCATTGTATAATAAATAATAATATTTGTACGTTAATAGGAAAACTCAGAAGACCAATTAATTTCGAAATTGAAGGTCTTAATTAATTGTTTCCTGAAATATAACTTGAATGTAAGTCACGTGTCAAGTTGTATTACCTACGGCTTCAAATTATAGAAAACATACAGCAGAATGTCCACTTTTTAAAATACTAGCTGTGTCCCAAGGCTTTGGGCGGTACGCCATAATCTTGGCTCAGGGCTATACAATCTCAATTTACTGATTAATTGAGTATTCGAAAGTCGATGAAGTGATCTATCTGTGTTAAGAGAAAAACTTATGACTATGGTAGTATTGTTTAACAAAAAAGTTTCGTTTCACAATATCTCAAAAATCTTCTAAGAGAGCTTTTTGTTAGTTATTCCTCGAATAAACATCTCGTTTTGCGTTTCAATTGTGAAATATTCAAAGCTAATCAATTGTAATGCGTCTTTTATCGTGTGTATATAATAATGCTTTCTATTAATATACATATATATAATTTGTGACTGTTTTGTATTCTATCATTGAGTGTTGTTTTTACGTTATTCTACAGTACATGGAACATGTGGCAAATAAATTCTAAAACGTGTATTTGTCATACTTGACATTGGCGACATTGCCAACAAAAGCAGAAAGCCATAATAAAAATAAAAAAAAATTTTACGCCAGAAGAACAACGTGTCGCATGACGCAAAAATTAAAAATGTCGCACGTTGTAGCTAGAATCGTGCGGAAAAACCACACCTTGCAGGCACGAGGGACGATATCGTACCTGTATCTAAGCCCGATAAATTCCGTGCGACATTTAGATGCGTCTGTTAGCGTTTCTAATATAACTAAGACTCTCAACTAAGAATCTCATTTCTAGACCGGATACTCGCGCTACCCTAGAACGATACGGTCGCTACGACCATGCATATTGAAAACTGAGCTTTTAACTTCAATATATTGCAATGCCATCTTAAAATATTTCAATTATATTATTAATTTATGTAGCATTAAATACAGAGCTTTCATACAATAAAAGGCTTCTTATAATAAACATCTGTCTCCTACGAGCATTAACACGTCAAAAGAGCTATTAGGTTATGATTTGTTTGTCTTAACCAAAGATTTTGGTTATGAAGTGGTCTAATGAAAAATATATTATTTTTATTGAAAATTATAGAAAGTATAAAGTATTGTGCGATATCTGAAAATTCTAATTATAAAAAAAATAGAATGAAATCCTTCACGACCTTGAACTTTCACGAAAATATGATCTAAAAAGATGATACACTTCATAGAAAACACAATAGCATTAGCAATAAAAAAGCGGTTTTAGATTTACAATTAAAATTTACCAATCAACCAAAAAATAATATTCAAACAATCTAGAACGATGTTCCTTCGGTACAAAATAGATTGCCGCTTGCTACATCTGCCGCACGATGCTGCCGTTTGTAGCTTGCCGCAATGCCGCATGGTGTTGCTTTGGCGTAAGTGAGCTCTTATCAGCACAAAGCAACAAGTCAATTTGAAATTATATATATTTTTTAATTGTTAAGACTCTGGACACACGTCTTTTAAGCCTATCTTCGTACTATTTGTCAAATCTTCAAACATGACTCTCCCAAGATAGTGCCTGCCATTTTAAAACTGTAGATACAGGCAGTTTTCGTGGGTGCTTAAAATACATGTTTCCAGTTATTTACAATCAATTTTACCTGTGCATAATAACTAATCAAATCAAAATAAATGCAACTAATAATAGTTAAATCATATAGAGCTAAGTAAAGTAAATTTATGAATTAAATTAAAAACCACAATAAGAGAAATCAAGATCCCACCAAAGACCCCAATTTTATATCTAGAGTTTCTAAGTTTCCACACAGCCCCAGAATATGTTACTACATTTTTTCGAACCGGGGCAGAAACTTGAAAGTGGCGCCCCCTCTCTCCAGCGTTTGAGATAAATTGAATTCTGGTTTAATCGGCTCAGCTCGTATAGCCCCTAGTTTTTAGAGGAGATGGGGATGCTGCCCCTGGCAAAGACATCACGCATATTATGCACGTGTTCGAAAATCGAATTAGGATATATTTTTAAAATATTTTTTTGTCGTTAATTATTTATAAAATTAATATATTATATAAATTAGAATTCCCACTATTAGATGTTGCCAACAATCTGCAGCTACTCGCGGGGCATTTCGGAATGAACCCTTGGGATATGTTTAAAAACCAAATGGGCGTTTTAAAATCAAATGAATAATTGATAGAACAACGTGCGCTGGATGCTATGCACTTTGTGAAGCAAGTTTTTTTTCAACCATATTATATTATGATATTGGCGCCCCCTGAAACTGCCG
This sequence comes from Saturnia pavonia, assembly GCA_947532125.1. Taxonomy (NCBI): domain Eukaryota; kingdom Metazoa; phylum Arthropoda; class Insecta; order Lepidoptera; family Saturniidae; genus Saturnia; species Saturnia pavonia. Next base: position 20,110,952 of record OX383895.1, on the reverse strand, counting down.
CCGAGGTATTTACCACACAAGAAGATATTGCAATTTTACGAAATATTTATCAATAATTGAGGCAAAACTTCCTTAATAGCTTGCTATCCTACCAGTATGTTTTAATTATAATATAATTAAATAATGTTGTGACATATTTCTTTTGTAGTGTATCGAAAACCAATTGCCAAAAGTTCGGTAATTTTTATGACTGAATGTCAGAATTTTCGATCAAGCTTTTCGACAACTTATCAAGAATGGGTTAAAAAATAATGTAAAATAGATAAATAACAAACCAGGTGTGGTAGATGTTCTCGGAGTCATCGGTGTACCTGGAACTTCCAATTCGCTTTCAGCGTCGGCCAGGTGAAAACTTTTCAGTGCTTCGGGTGTTTTCTTATATTTACTAACGAATGATCCCTTTTGTTCGCATTCGCCGTTTTCTTTCTCTTCGGATATTGAATTTCTTATCGATCTCGAGCTAACTCTTCTTATTAAAGAAGATGGCGGCACCGTGGCCGTTTCTGAATTCGAATCGTTTCCGTTAACCATGGCCATGTTTATTTAAATCTGGAATACGATTTTATGTTGGCGTTTTGTTTTTGCTACAATTAACTAAAATTGATTTGTTTTTTTTTTCTACAAACGTGTGCCGTGTACAGATTGTGAATAGTTACTGAATGTATGAGACGGCAATTTGTCGACACAATTGACCTATAGATGAGGTTATCGCACGTATATAATCGTAACAAGTCTTTTAGAAGGGGCCTACAGTACTACGCATATTACCTTCATGCCTTACTAGTAAAGGACAGATAAAACTTGATTGTCATTAAAACTTGATTGTCATTTGATATTTACTAAGTACTTGTAAAAATCGTAGTGTTACCTTTTCGAAATCATTTCTCAAAATTTTACATATCTATATTATTATTATAAAGAGGTAAAGTGTCTATGTTTGTAGGAGGTAACTCTGAAATTACTCATCCGAGTCTAAATTTATTTCACAGTTAGAAAACTACATTTGAAGTGGTAGTTATATAGACTTTGTTTTACTATTCACATTTTTTTACTGTATTTATCGTGTACGATGTCGCGGGCTGTTACTAGTAATTTATATATGAATATTTCCGAAAATATGATATCACTTTACTATGACATAACCTAATATTCAAATCTAATATTACTATAATACATATTATAAAACAAAGTCACCCCGCCGTGTCTGTCTAAATGCGATACACTTTAAAACTACTGCACAGATTTTCATACGGTTTTCATCAAAGGACGGAGCGGTTCATGAGGAAGGATTAGATGTAATACATTAAAGTTTTTTGTAAATTAGTTGAAAAATGTCGACGATTGTTCCTTCAATATTGCTTATTTGATTCTATTATTACTTACGCTCTTTGTTTGTCAACCTAAAACTAAGTTAGCACGTTTTTGGATGTCTCAGTAGACCTGATTTTCCTGTTCTGTTTAACGACATGAAGTAATAATTGTTTACCTTCTTCATTCTTATTGTAAGTTATTTTGAGATTTTAACTAGAATTGACCAGCAGAAATGGAGGTGGGCAGGCAAGTCAGGAAAAATGGTGTAAAATAATAACAGATTGTTATTCTAGAAACAGTAAACGAAGTTGGGGAATGCAAATAAGGAGATGGGAAGACGAGTTAAAGCTCACAGCGGGCCCTAACTGGAGGAGACTGGCCCGTTATAGAAAGCAATGGAAACCGTCAGAGGAGGCTTTTGCCGAAAGGCATACTGAACGAAGGTATATACTTTAACAAGAATATAAAACAAAAAAAAAACTTAATAGAAGGGATATAGGTATAAATAAATTAATATAGTAATGTTCAACTAGTTTTACACCCCTCACCGCAGTCTCGTTGACCACAGACAAATTTATGCAACTTGTGCCTTGAAGATAATCAACATTATCACCTCAAGTCACAGGAAGTAATTGTAAGAAACACTCATTAATTACTATAACTGAGAGAATTTTCAGCGTTCTTTGCGATGCAAATGTGGCGTCTGTGAATAGTTTAGCAGAGTTAACTCTTACTAAAAGAGAACCACCCCCATCCATTATTTAAGAATTGGGTTTTTTCTCACCATAAGGCAACTCGTCAGAAATCAAGGCAAGTACAACAAGTGAAGCTCTAAGACACCTCTTGTTGTTACACCGATTTCGGAATCATTAGCTCCGTATGGTTGTAATAATTTTCAAAGTTGCAAGTAATAAACTCATCAACTGGCAAATGTGCTTCGATCCATCTTGGTGGATATGAGTGCACATAAACTAAAAAATCGAGTGATTTCTTCTGTTTGGTTAGTTTAAATGCTTGTGAATTACTTCTAAAGAGAAAAATCTTTATTGCACACAGCAGTTTAGCCATTCATCGAGCGTAATGTATTGGTCCCGGGGTACGATACGAGATAGGGCGTTGAAATTCGGAACACATAAGAGGAATATAGGTATAATAAAACAAGTGGCGTGACTTCTACTTGAAATCTTTTTTCGCCATATACGTTTGGACCTCTTGCCGGATCCGCAAAGAATCGTGTTTTTCATATCTTTTTAACCGGTCAAGCCTGAATCAGTTTCGTGCTAAGGGTCACGAACAAAATAAACGAAATCACTTTTTAAAATTATATAACATAAATATTATATGGTGAATAACTCAACTGTTGGTGCGTGATTCCAATTCACACTTATCGAAGTTGGCACTTGGTGACAATTGATAAACTAAGTCATTTGAACTTATAAGCCATATCTATATTAATAAATCTGTAGTTGTGTCTGATATATTATGAAGGGCTCTGATCACGAAAATGTAATTTTTTTGTCCGTGTGCTTGTACGTCCGTATTTAACTCAAAAACAGCTCGACCGATTATTATGAAGATTTGTACACGGGCTGCTTATCTTTGGTCAATTGATAGGCTATAAGAATTTTATATAACACTATTGTAAATCGTAAAACAAAAAAAGGTTTTTTCATTATTTCCCAACCTTTAATAACATTTTGTGCACGGGAAATAGGGGACGCTTGGTAAGACGCATAAGTTAAGGGACAGCGTAAATAAAACCACAATTTGATAATCAATGGAACCCTGTGCCTATTATAATTTGTGCTATTTTTAATAATCTTTAGACCGGTATAAGTAAAATTAAAAAACAAACAGTTTCTGTAATATTTATGAGCATTAACAATAAGTATCAACTATCGACCCAGACCCCTTCGGGTAAAACGGATAGGCCCCAAAGGCAAAAAGGATATGTATATATTGGCCTTCACATTCATAACAGAAGTAACTGCCAACTCCTACATAGAAGTGCAGTCTTCATGCGCTTAGCTCTGCACTAAGCTCTGCACTTAATCCAATCTTCCGTTGGTGGGTCAGTGTATTTTTCAGCAGAAACGAAACATTAAAAATCTGGTCTTCAGTTTTTCAGTTATTTTTTCAGATTTTTGGAGGATTATTTCGAGAGAGATATGGTTTGTCGTTTCTTACTAGACTGTTATTTAAAGTGCAGTAGGTCATAATAGACGTTACCATTGAACGGATACCTATCCGTTTTGCCCAATACGCCACTCTTAGAAACGACTCAATATTTGAAATGCCGTAAAGTAGATAAACAAAAACTAATAATCTCAAATAGTACTTAAAGAAACGTGTTATTGAAAAATTGAATCTTCAAATCAAATCTTCTCAAAAATCGTAATAAAACCATCAAAAATGTTTATTATTTTTTCCACAAGAAACGCAGAGATTAAACTGCCACGGTCATACATGACCGCGCCAACTATTATAGACTTTTGGAATAATCGCTTATTCTTCTTACCCGCATTACGCTTCTTGCCCGGGCCTCCCCTATGATATATTATTTCCCAATTGATAGGTTATAAGAAATATCAATAATATGAGTAAAAATAATACTATTTAATGAACATATTTACTACGTAATAAAAGCATGCGCTACTTACATATAAACGTATCGTACACGCTCCTACTGAGTGATGTAGAGTCTAGCGAAAATATTTGTATTGACAGTTGAATAACGTATTTTATTGAACGTTGTTGTTTAGTTAAAAATCTAAAATATATTGCTACATATTTGGATAACCTCTGTGTCAATCAATATATTTTTTTAATCACGTCACGTAACAAAAACATATTTATCTCTTAGTATAATAACCGATAATTAAATAATATATTAATAAGAATTATAAACAAAATTAACCATTTAATAATATATTAGATAAGAAATAAATCCACCAAACGTAACTCTCTGCAATTGGAAAATAGAAGCAAGGCGGAAACTGTATTTGGCCTACTCTTTGGTATAATAACAACTAAAACTACTAGTAACCTTCATAATACGTTTTTGTGGGCCCAAGATCAAAATAAATCTACTTATCTATAATCATATAAAACTCTACGTCTCTCTGTCTGTCTGTCCGTTCATGTTCTTTTCACGCGAAAACCACTTATCCGATTTACATGGTTTCCTTTTTAATTTATAGCTATGTTATCTGGTAAGGTTATAGGATATATTTTGTAAGGTAAAATAACATACGAAATAAGCAATTTAAACAATGGCGAATAAATCCGAAAAAAAGACGCATTTGGGGCTCTTAAATGACTGGCGCTGAGTAAACCATACGAGATATATCAAAATTAATGTTCTACATAATTGTAGATCTTAAAAAAACCTACAAAAAAGTCGGAGATAGCATATATATATCTTCTAAGAATCACCAACAATAAGCATTTTTGTTTTCCGTCGTCTATTGAATGGGGGCAGCACGATTCGCGCGTGCGCTCGACCGACTGCATTCTGTAGTTCACGTGAGCGGAGCCGCGGGCACAACTAGTAACATAATAAAGCTTGCTCACTGTTGCTTACACTTATTGGTCATATCACTATGTAAAACGGTAGCTTTTTCTAGTTCTTTAAGATACTCAGCCATTTAATGCTAGACTGACAAACCACGCCCATTCGTAATCTTACACCAACATATTATCATATTGTAAATTGAAAAATTGTTTATTATTGTAGCAAGAACCGTACTATCGAGCTAACAAACAAACTTGTGCTTTTAAGTCTGCAGCCTCATGCTGAGACAAGGATCTATTCGACACCATGCAACGCTTATTGTGTGTAGTTATGTTGAATAAATGTTTTTTTTCTTTTATTTTCCGTCCGTATGCCATGCTCTAGCTTCGAATGAGCTTCCATTTAAAGACCCGATGCCCGTCCATACCAATTTTAGTCGAATGGTTCAACTTCTTTGATGTTCTCTGGCTTTTGTCGAACTCTCCAAGTAAGATTAACGAAGCCCAGCGAAACGCATTCTTTGGCGTTCGATTGGCTGGTCTGTGTGCACAATTACTGCAGAAAATTAGCAATGCTCGCGCTACTATGTTCCGGAGTTCCGGTCTGAAAGGTACGATTAGCAACACGCATTGACACACGATCCGTTAATGTGCAAGTTTGACTGGCCTCGGTTAGTACGTTGGACTTATTTGTACCGTGTTTTTTATCCTTTATAGGTTTAACGTTATAGCCACAATCTCACCTGATGTTAAGTGACGTTGTGGCCCAAGATGGTGACACGCTAATCCTAGTGGGAAAACTGACCCTCAAGTGCAGCTGTCGGAACAGAACCATAGGTACTTGGCGACAGATTTTCAACTTGAGGGCGGTAGCTAGCCAGGCGGGCATTTAGTAAATACTCTACCAGCATGTAAAGAAGGTTTTACTGTCAAAAAGTTACGTGATTGATAGTGATGCCTAGACATGAATCCCTCTTTGTACATTCACTTAAATAATATAACTATATACTGTAAACATTATTTACATAGAAAAAACATAAACCCGACCGAGTTTCTTATGTAGTAGGTAGTATTTTAACGTTCACACGTGACTTACAAGAGCTTAAACTGAATAATGTTTTTCTTTAATTAAGGTTCTTGACCACTGAACGTTATGTGGACTGCATGCCTGTATGTGATACCTTATACTATAAAATACATGATTTCTAAGTTGCCACAAAATTTCTTTAGATAATTTAAGCTAAATAACTACCATTTTACTAAAAGGTTACTAATAAGCTACGTTCAATATACTTGCTTACACTGAATCATACGAAAACAATTTCGGATTGAATTATTGCGATGCGTATAACAACTTCGATACTGGCATATGAATATCGCGGCTTGCATAAGAGAATTAAACAAGACAATTATTAACAAAAAAAAACTTCAATTATTTTGAGGAATTGCCTGGTATAGCTTTAAAATCGAAGGTTTGGAATGAAATTAAATTAAAATGGGACTTTCCTTTCCAATTAAAAAATAATTATCTAAATTGGTTCATAAACATAAAAGTTATGGCTGAACATCCATAAAACAAATAATGTGAAATTTTCTATTCACTTATATCTTCTTATGGCATTATTTAATGACGTTGTTAAATTATTCACTTCATTACTTAATTTTCCCGATACCGAGAATACACTAAACGCCCCTCATATATACATATATATATATATTTCTTTAAAGCGCTGAATCAATTTCGATAAAATTTATATGGGGCCACATCTGAGGTATGACATACCAAACAAAAAAATAATGATTAAAATCAATTCATAATTGGCGAAGTAATCGCGTAACAAACATACAAAAAAGCAGTCGAATTGATAATCACTTTCTTTTTTTGAAGTCGGTAAAAAAAAATGAGTGAGTGGGCAAGTATGAACGATTCGGTGATCACTGGATCTTCCATATAAAGTACGAAGGTAGCAAGTTTGTTTTAATTGACATAATAATTTCGCGAAAGTTTTTAATGAACTTGCCCCGTCAGCCATCAACATGCCTATAAAATAACCGTAACGATCTCAATAATTTCCGAAACTATATCGATAGTCCCAGATTAGGAAATAAATTATAACCGGTCTTTTTATAATGTTCGTGTCATTTTTTGTATCTTTATTAATTATTAGCTAAGCCCCCCGCTGATTCACCTGCGTTAAATTTGGATTGTACGTGCCTGTTTCATACCTACTCGTAAATAAATGATTTACATAATGCCAGATTGATTGACGTTGAGAGTGACTCTCTGCTTCTCAGGGACGCAGCGTGATTTTAGATATCTCATAACCTTCCTAGATAACCCAGATAACCTTCCTAGATAAATATAATATAAATAAAAAGATATTTTTTTTTCAATCTAATGTTATACATATGGATTATGATAGCAAATCATTTATGATTCCTATTGGAATCGTTAAGAAGATTTTAAAAATAGGTAAAATAAAATTTTACACAATCTCAACCGATTTTGATAAAATTTTGTACACGGGAATTATAATATGTCATTCCTCAATTGATAGGCTATAAGAATTGTGAGTAATATGAGTGAAAATAAAACTATGAGATGAAAATAATTACGGCGTAATAAACGCCTGCTGAGCCGCGGGCACTTCTAGTAAAAAACATCTTCATTAATTTTTGTATCAGGCAGATTCGATTCCGCGAGTTTTTATCCGCAGTCAAGCTATAAAAATAATAACATGGCACCATATATCATTTTTACGTTTCAAGTTCTAAATAGCAAAAAAAAAAACAATGTTTTTTTCTTTTATTACGAACAAAGTAAAAAGCGTACATCAATCACATTTGAATTAATTTCTTTCACAAAACTCTCTTTGGCTACAAGTGTTATTATCGTGACGTTGATTCCTTGATTGGGATTGTTGTCAAAACGTTTTCCTTTTAACATAGCTTTTATTTTAAAGAGATAAAAGTCGCAAAATCTGTCCCAAGCATCTATAGGTGTGTTCCGGCAGCTGCACTTGGGAGCAACTTCCTCTAGGTTTAGCGTGCTAATTTGGCTACATCGTCACTATAACATACAGGCGAATATGTGATCAAATGTTAGACTATAAAAAATAAAAAAAATACGCGCATCAAATGATCAAAGGTTAAAATAATTATATACAATTGCTTAATGTACTTAGCGCTAAGCAGGCGTTGTGCATTGCTTCATTAATTATAATAGCGATGGTTTTCTCACGGATATGACCTTCACATGTTTTTTATTATGTTATGACGTTGCTAATAAGTATACAGTCCTTCTAATTTCTAGTGCTGGGTTGTACACGACAACTATATCTGACTAGATCACAGCCACCATAAACTACGTGTAACACCTGTCATAGTGGCCTGCTTAGGAGTGTCATGATTCGAGATCAGCCGGTGTATATCCAGCAATCAAGCAGGGTGGTAGGGATTTGTACTCGATTAAGTCGCGACCACTTTACACATGATGATAAACCCTTGGCAGTGACCCTCTTTTGTCTTGTCACATTTGGGAATGTGTCGGTTTATAACCAGTAATTAATCGGAGTGATAGAGATTTGTACGCGATTGGGTGCGATCACCCTTGCACATGAAGATAAACCCATCGAAACGATCTAGTTTTAATTTATCACGGTTCAGCCATCATCCAGTGTACCCTATATCCAACCAGTTCAGTCATATCAGCCAGTGTACCCTATATCCAGCTGCCGAGAGAATTGCTAGCTGGTATGACGCCGTTGCTTTTTGGATTGCACTGCGTTTACCATCAGGCACAGTGTAGTCACTTTACCGTGAAGTGGTCATTGAAGACTATTGCTATTAACACGTTCTAAGGCCGCTATCATCAGCGCTGGTCAAGTGTTGGACGAACGCGCACGCTCGACAAACGCTAGTCTGATAGAGGCCTAAGTCGTCGGTTTTATAAATGACACGGAAATGAAACATGTCAAACGCAACTGGTTTTTAAAACCTTGATATTGTGGGTTTGGATTGAGGTTAGACGGGCAAGGTCTTATTTCCTGATCGACTGCGATTTTTTACATAACCGCATTATACGATCCACTTTTATATGTACATTGATTAACATTCAACACAGATGTTCAATTACGTAAATATGTATGCAATATTCCACCAATGCACGCTATAGGTCATTTGACAGTATGTAAAATAAACTGTAGTACTCTCAAAATAAAGTAGTAAATGCAATGAGAAAACGAAATAATATCTTTATCAATTTGTATAATTATAAGAATTTTTTTTTCTAATTCCAGTTTTATTACATATCTGTTCTGTTTTAAAGTATAACCATAGCCGCTAAACTTATTATAGGCTTGTTGTCATTAACTATAGTACTTAAATTTTCGGTTTTTTTTATTAGCGTCCTTTTCTTTTTCTTAGGCTACTACCATTATTAAATGGGTAATTGTTTCTTTTGTCATTTTATAAGTTCAGTACACAATTGGTAAGAAAATGGCCATTCTTGTTAAATTTCCAGGTTGTTTTTGGTCATCTCAATTCATGGTCCGTGTCATCATTCCCGAGTCACTTCATTTGTGCACAATAACCGTACTATATTACGCAAAATGCCGCGAAATAGAGTCAAATAACGTAAATCTCTAAATGAAGAGAATAAAAGAAAGTCTCTACCCGTTTCTGTCGTCATCATTTCTGTTTCTCCGCTTACTTCTTCTAAACCACTCAACGGATTTTGATACAGTTTTCACTGTCATTTAGAGCTTTTTACGGAAGGTTAGCATGTACAATACATTTTAATTAAGTTTTTGTATCCTAGAGAAATTGCAATGTTTTGTAGTTAAGGCGTAGAAATATATATTCGGGTGCTAATATGGCTTACGCTGGCTAAACCTTAAGAGATACACCAAAATAATGTACTAAAGAATTGTAGTTATTTAAAAAGACTAGAGAAAAGTTCACGATGGCATATGCCTATCTCCTAAGGTTCACTCACAGTAACCATTTTTATCTTTAAAATATGAACAAAAACATTAGGTTATATTTGGGAAGCTTTTTTTCCAAACCAGTAATAAATCTTATCCAGGTTTATATGTTAGTTACCTTGGGCATTTAATGTAGATTAAAATTGTCCTTTGTATATTACCTATATCATTTAAATTAATATTCAAAATTACGCGCAACCTAAAAAGTCACTGGCAGCGAAACGATTGACCGACGTTTGGTCACACGCGCCGTGGCCCGGATATGAATTGGCGCACTGTTCATAACGATAAACTATCAATAATACCAAAGCGATAAATTCTAAAACTCCAATACATTGCTTATTGTGATCACATACAGACAACAACTTCAGAAACAGTAGCCATTCATAGAGGTAAGAAAAATTATAGCGTGAAAACAGAGAAAAAAGTAATATAATTGAGAATACAGACTAAACTTTTTTCATAAATTCATAATTGTTGCTGACTCACCTGGCTGCATTTACACCGATATCACTATTTAATCAAGTGTCTATAAAATAATTAAAGCAATCAATTATATTCAAAACTGTATTATAACAAAGACATGAGACAGTGTGAAAGCAAACAAAAATTGTCTTTATGTAGTGAGAACACAACAAAACACTTCTACTAAAGTGAGCTATGAAAGTTAAACTAACAGATAATAATATTTGAAATCACGAAAAAAGTGTAAAACTACAGATAATAAATGAGATTATTAGACAAGAATGTAGTTTTATTTGTTTTTTTTTTTTTATTTTTATTAACAGATATTACTTTAAAAAATATAAAAAATAAAACGAATGCAGTTTCTGGTTATCTCTGGTTAATGCACTTTTTCAATGACTTAAGTCTATACCTACATGAATGTAATTAACACAAATACATAAATCACGCCTCTTTCCCAACGGGGTCCTGACATACAACTTTCGCTTCCTCAACATTCATCAATCTTTTCATGCATGCTTGTCCGTTTAGAGTACTCTTGACCTGACCTTTCTTCAAAACGTAATTAATGTAATTAAAATTAGTTTCAATTTTATAGACGAGAAGAATATTATGTCATTACATAATAATTTATAGGTTTATTGATAAGAATTGTCAGTAATACTTATAGAAATCGTAAAAAATTACCAAGTGCCAATTTATTTACGATATAACTTCAACTATCTCCAAATAAACGCAAGTTCATTAATCTAATTAATAAGGTTTGTCTCTAAATCATACGAGATATATCAAATTAATATTCTATATAATTGTAGATCTTAAAAAGACCTACATAAAAGTCAGCGACATCTTCAAATGATCACCCATAATAAGCATTATTGTCTTCCATCTTTTGAGCGGGGGCAGTACGATTCGCTCGTGCGCTCGACCGACGTCATTCTTTAGTCCACGCGACCGGAGCCGCGGGCACAACTAGTAATGAAGAAATATTAATTCATGGGTATTATTTACGACATATGTAGTGATTAATTTTTTTTTAACTTTTCAAAAATTGATCGTTTATAAGAGTTCTCAAAATTGCTTACAGAAAGCGAAAAAAAAAATTGTATTAATTCTGTACACAGGAAGTATATATGTCAATCCTCTTATGATAGGCTATATGAAAAATCAATAATAAAAATTTATTATAAAAACTAGATAACGGAAATAATTACTAAGTAATAAACGCGTCGGAGCGCCAGTATGAGCGTATATATTATGAGCGTCTAGTTATTGATGCATTTCAATAGTAATGGGATATTATTGATATGACCTAAGATTTTACATTAATGACGGACAAAATTGATAGACTAAAACTATAGCGTTCGCGGTTTCGTAACTGGTTATGATTCACATTGTTAACTCGAACTCACCCTACTGTTGGACAAAAGCTTCTCTCAGAGTGTCATTTTATTTGATCAAATTGTAGCATTTCGTATTCGCAATCATTAGAGTTTCGAAGTTAATAAGGAACCCTTATAGCTTCGTCATGTTCGTCTGTCTGTCCGCGAATACGTATACTTTAGTTACATCGAATTATGGATAGGGAATTAGACAGATCGCGATATTTGTATATAAGGTAAATATATAAATACGCATATCGTAAATAACCCAAGTCGAGATTCGACCACTCTTGCGCTTGTTGCCACGCTTTCGCGGCTGAGTGCCTTCAACGCTCGCCCCTAAATCTGGTGAAGCTATACAAGCCTTCTGAGGCTTTAGGGCCCTTAAGGCTAATAGTATAGTCAGATCGAAAAAGAAAGAAGAAAAGCGGCTTATCTCAGAGATTCTTAGTACTACAAAGCTGTAATTTGGTATGGCTAAGTTTTTTTATTACGATGTCTATTTATTTAAAATTTACTTAATCTATTGTATATCAGGTTATTCTGAGCCGCAAATAAAAAGAAACTTGTACACCCGGCTGTCGCCACTCGATGTATTTGCTTTCGAATATATGCGTTTTATTTGTATGGTGTATCTTTATTATTATTTAGATTAGATGAATTAGCAACTCTTTTTGTCAGACTAATTCAATAAAGTTAATATTGAACACTATAAACATCAAACACAACAAAAACCACATCGAAATTCCGAATTTAGATGCCTATGTCCTTATTTTTCAAATATTGAACCACTGACGCGCGGTTTAGATAGTAAATACAGGGTATACATTTTAATATTATGGAATAGCTAATGATAAAAATCATTGTAGGCACAATGTAATACTTTTAACTTTTCACAACGAACTAAAGATCTTGTTAATAAAATAACATGTAATTCACTGATAATGTTACTTTAAGTAATTACTTCTTTTCATAAATGTGATGTTCATTAAATTGGTCAATTAATTGGTCATTAAATTTACGTAAAAAACAACCACATGTTTAAGGAAATCGTCATATAGAAACTGTTACGTAATAATTATAATTTAATTCCAAATTAACCATAAACTTGTACCATGGTAAACAATTAGTTAAAATAAATAAATAAATAGTTACAAAAACCTGTCCAGAACAGGTTTCAACACATCGCGGCTAACAATGTGCCACGAAGTCTGGTATATTGTGAAAATATGAAATTTCTTTCTTCTTGGGGTAGCCGGACTGGTGAATTTCATAAGAGTACAGAGAAATCACCAAAGACATTTCTCTTGTGCCTTACTTCTCTTTGAGCCTCCCCCCATTCCCCAAGGTGCTCTGGAAACCCTATTCACCGCAGAAAAACAACACAATGTCATTTGGGTGCGATCTCCTGTAGGTAAGAGATATCCCACCAGTTGGACTACCCCAAATAAAGATGTCTCCAAAGAGATTTCTCTTTTCACGAGGCTGCCCGACCGGTGAAATACCTCCACCCTACAAAACATCGCAGCCGAATAACGTTGCGTTGTGTTCCTGCGGTGAGTATAGTTTCCTGAGCTCCTTGGGGAAGAGGGTTCTAGGTCAGCAACGAGCTAGTGGTACTTCTAGTCCATAGGAAAGTACACGCTTGTTTGCCACCTTAGGTATATAAAAAAAGTATATTTCTACTTATCCTGTAAGTACTTAAGCGTGTTTATAATAAAATTTGGTTATTCTGCGTGATTAAAATATAGTTCATAGTCCTAAACCGTGTGCAACAGTGAGCGTCCTTGCCGAGACAAAAGTGAACGCATGTCCTTTCCAACGGCAAACGGCTGTACAGTTAGCCTAAATAATTCATGAACGGTTTCTATAAATAACGTTTTAATACGGGCTTGTGTCCGTAGAAGAATAAAGTGAAAATTTTAAATAATTTTAAATTTTAATTTTATGCATACTAATCACCTTTACGGGTTTGTTCCGGCATCTAAGATCAAGAGTCAATATTCATTCTAGATATAGCGTATTACCCATCACAGGACACATCGCCATTTAATACCCGGTAAAATTGTAGCCAACCTTTATCCTACATAGCAACGGCTATTAAGTCTCCCTAATTTTTATTCCTGTCTTTCTTTTTTCCGATATAATATTATGGACAAGTTTTAAATAAACTATAACTGAAAAATAATTACGCTTACGCTATACAATTTATTTATTCGTAGATATTACGGTATGACAATAAAAGTTATTAAAAGAGTTTTAATGTCTCATCTGGAAGTCGGGCCTTTAAGGTTGGAAAAGAAGGATTAAAGTTTTGTAAAACCGATAAAATATAGTTAGAAAACCAACTAATAAAATGATATCGATCGGGAATTCGAATAAGTCTTTTATATATTTTTTTTGTTTGTTTGAACGCGCGAACCTCTGGAGCAATTTATTGAAAAAGATTATAGTCTACATAATTTTACGCTACGAACCTAAGGTGCAGAGCAGTAATCATAAATGTCAAGCAATCTGTCAAGTCTGCAAGTACGGGAATTGACAACAACGATTTACGAAGAAATTTAACACGATTGAATCTGTAGGGTACATCTAGTTTATCTATAAAGACAAAGTTAATATGAGGTTAACGTGTTTTTTTGTTTATTAATATCACATATTAATATAGCACTTATAATAATTATATGAAACATTCTAGTTATGGAGGCAGGGTTAAGGACCATCTTACGAGTATATGGGGGGTAAGTTAGAAAAGTGTCCAGCTGTAAGCGGTAAAATATATATTTTTTCTTGATTTTTAAAGTTTTGACTGTTGTTAAACTTAAAAAAATAAATTTACAATTATGGGAAAACTTTGTGGCATGAAAAGCTGTCCGAGTGGGCAAAAATAAAAAAAATCTTGTGGAGCTATCTTTAAAATTTACCCACTTGCTACCGTGGTGCCACCATAATTTAACACTTTTCCATACACAGAGACTGTTCTACTGATCAGTGTATTAAAAAAAATACACGACATCAAACATAAACAGTATAATGGTTTATGTAGACGACTGTACAATACGTACGTTCTAATTATATTTACAACGGACAATGATTTTTGTTTGTTGAATATTATTGCTATGAAGTATTGTAAATTTTAAACGATGTAATTATTTTAATGGCTGCGGTAAACTAAAATGTTTCTTTTTATCGAAAACTTGAAAAGAAAGATCAGGTGTCGCAATCGAAAGAACAATTTGTTATAGTCGCCGTCGAAATTCTCAGTAAATACCACGACCAAAACCTTCTAGTCTCCCGTTATGTATTTTATTATATTTTTTGTTGTATTATTTTATATTTTCAACGAGCTATGGATAATCGTCAACGTCGAAACCAACAACAAGGCAAAAGAAGTTGGATATACAGATATCATAAGATGTATCAGTTGACTTTCACCACTCTTGCCCTCTTCATTTTCTTCTCTAAGCCCAAGGATGTCACATAACCGTTTATGACCTAGGCACTTTTTTGACGTATAGCTTTGAATCCGAAAGCGCGACGCACTTATCCTAGTCACTATGACTGGTCGCGATCCAATTAGACTATAGTATAATTAATCATTTTCCATACCAAGGTTTTATTTCATATAATATGTTAGATATAAAAAGGGTTTCCGTATAATAGCGCGTACTGTAGACACTCAAACTTCATCAACACCTCATGTATCTTTAAAAACATTATAAACATGGACGTTCCTACATCGGTGTAATAGAGCAAACGTCTCTGAATATGTTGCAACCACCACATACATAGTATTAAGTTAAAAATGGAGTAGTTATGTAGTCCAGTGTGACAAGGGTTACCTACTGTCGATCGATTTTAAAGGTCTTATAGGAAGGAGAACGTTTTTGTCTTATGTCATCACCAGATTAGAATTAAAATGTCAAATTTTTAATATTTATAATCTGGTACTATTATCGCTTACCCAAATTGCAGGGCAAAAAATCTTTGTCCTAATCCACGACATAAACGACTTCCATGCCAAATTTCATTAGAATCCGTCCAGCCGTTTGAGCGTGATTTATGGACAAAATTCAACAATTTCACACAACTTTCACATTTACAAAATAACTAAAATGTAATAAGGATAGAAATAGCCTATATCAATAAGGAATAATGTAGTTTCTTATTAATAAAATAAATTTTAGAATCGAATCAATAGTTTAGGAGGTTACCTCTTACAAACATATATTTTTTTCCATAGACTATAAATATATTGCATAATATAATAGAATAAAAAAACTATTTTATAAATCAAGGAAGTACGATAGGTACACGGTTAATTGTGATTTTGAGCATATTATAAAAGACACGACATAATTATATACCTCAGGTCAAGACGTGACCTAGGAACCAAACAGAAAAAGTAATAATAAGTATATGTAGGCTACCCTATCTAACTGACAATCAAGTTTGACAAACCTATATTGAATGAGTATCCGAACGCTTTTTATGCGCCTACAATCAAAACATAAACAAACAATTTACTTACGATGTTAAGCTTAAAACGGCTATAAAATAAAATCCGTCATTAATTTTTTACAAAACACATTCACAATTCGTACACTAGCCCATTTCAATTTACTTACATACGCGACGATTGTTGAACGGAATATGAAAACAATATATACTTTTTTAATGATTGCAAAAAAAAAGTAATGATGTTCGGAAACGCGTTAACGCGCTCCTCTCTTATGGCTGACTGAGGTTGCGGTGCGTGCAACAGATGATATTTGTACAGCAGAGTGGCGGGATCTCAGTGCGCTTGTGTGGAAATTCGAAAATCGATACATTTACTACTACGTCATTCATAATGCAATACTTAAGTTGGATTAGGGACTTTACTGACATACCGATGGCGCTTTTGAGTAAATTTTGTTGTAAAATTCTCCATATTTCCGCAAAATGTCCTCTACGAGCAACAAATCGTCTAAAAGCTGCTAAAAAAGCTTCAGAAGTTAAATCACTAACAGCTTCCAAATGTACGGCTCCTGTAGCCATGCATATAAACAAACAGACGTAACCCTTGTATGAACGTTGGCCTCGTCCTTTCGATATATATATTTATATAAATCTTGTTGGAGATGTTTGTCCGCGCATTTCTCCGAAATTATTTATCAGATTGTGACCATTATTTTTTATTAGCTTACATTTACTTCAACTTAGGGAACTGTGCAAGTTTCATAAAAATAGGTTCAGTAGTTTCAGGATGTGGACTAATACGCTTAAGTGTGACGGCCTGGCTCATTGGTAGAAGTTGCAGGTGTGGTATCAAAGGGAAAACATCTCTAAACCTTGATCAAATTCTAGTGCATGAAAGAAAAAACAAAATAAAAATTTACGAAAAATATCGATTACGATACCTATGTACCTGAGTGGTGTGCATGTGTGAAGTACAGTATCATGTATGTGTGCTGAAAGTTAGTGAATGCAGTGTCACTGTATCGCGCGAACGGCTGCTGGCTCAAGGGCTCCATGCCAGAGGATCGGATCTAATAAACACAACAGTTTTTGTGCTTTTATTTAATACCGGTTTTACGATAGAGTAAAAAAAGGTCATAAAAAACGCAAGTAAACAAAATTAAGTAAACCCCAAAAAAAATTATGAAATAATATTTTTATATGTACACGAAATTTACCAACAAAGTCGGTTAAAAACGAATTCAAAAGTAAGTACGAAACAAATTAGGGGCCTAAAATTTTTTTGACGCTAACAGTGTAGTCTGTTCTACAAAAAATATGTTAATAGTGTAAATAAATAGTAAACTCCAAAGAAAAATAACAAATACTAGAGACAGGACAAGTGTCTGTCTGAGTCTTTTGGTAAGCTCATGAAATATTGTGTATATTGCTCATGTAAGACTGAACCCTCTGTGCACGAGCCACGACTTGCCATGGACCTTTTTTTTAATTTATTTAGGTTATGATTTTAACTATCGCAAAATAAATGCACCGTCATTGACCTAATTAATAAGATTTCTTCCTAAAATAATAGATGTGTCACCAGAAGAAAACAATCATCTAAATAATCGCTCCAAAAACATTTTTTTCCCGAATTGATTCACCATTATCAATACTACTTATTTCGTATGTTAGTTTATGTAAGAAAATGTATCCTATAACCTGGCCAGATAACATATCTATGAATTAAAGAAAAAACCATGTGGTTTTAGAGTAAAAAGAACATAAACGGACAGACAGACAGAGAGACGTTGAGTTTTATAATATATATATATAGAAGAAGGGACTTTCCTAGACAAGTGAAGAAACCTACAATAAAGTGTTGTAATTTTACAATCTTTTGGTATATAAAAACCCTAGACAAAAGTTTTGTATTATTATAATATTCGATTTAAATGTTGGCTAAATATTTTGCCTATCAGTTTTCAATAATTTTTCTGTAAAATTACCATTGAAATTTTTAACAGTGCATGTGTGCAAGTGACGACAGTGCTTTAGGCGTGTACAATCCAAATTTAACGCGCGTGAAGCCGAGCGTCTCAGCTACTTCCATATATTAATAATTATCTTCACAAGCACATTTACAAGTATAATTATGCTAATCATTAACTCAAATACTTCTTTGTGTGTACTTATAGTTGAATAAAAAATTACTGTACATTATACGGATGAATTCAGAACATTTACTAACTATAGTCTAACTATAGTTTTTATTTATTATCTTGTAACATCATCTTATTATTTCGGTAGTATGTTTTGATTGAAGAGTTAAAGGTTTTTGAATGGATAATTATTTTTGTTGCTTTGTTCCTATTTTTTTTATATAATTCATCTTGCGTTTTTATAACATAACAAACAATATTGTAATATTTATCCTTCTCGGGTACATTTGAGTGAAAAAGTCAATAAAAAAATACATTCAGATTTTTTAGACTCCTAGACTAGAGTCTTATAGAGTATGAAATAGAAAAAAAACTTCCATTTTAACTACCCACTTATCACTAACTTTAATATTACTAAAAAATGTTTTTTTACGTTCGCCCATCATACAGCCGATTGAGCTATAGATTATTGACAAGGTACGTAAAATAGATGGCGCACGAGTCTTTCAACAAGTGAGTGTATTTTATTTAGTTTTGGGTGTTTAAATTGAAGCAATGATGACGTAATCGACGTGAGTTCGAATCCTTGCTATGAGCCTGAGCTTTTGGCGAAGTAAAACATCGTCAGGAACCATAGCATGGTAGTTAGGGCTTTTTCTAATGCCCGCTTGGCTAACTACACCATCAAGTTGAAAATCTGTCGCCAAGCACCAATAAGTGTGTTCCGGCAGCTGCACTTGAGAGCCAGTCGTCCACTGTTTAGCGTGTTATCATCTTGGACCACATCGTCACTTTAGATCAGGTGAGATTGTGGTGTGGCCACAACGCTAAAATTTATAACGATAAAAAAGATTTCAAAAATGAACCACAGGAAGGATCTTGATTTAGACTACCTACATATTATCATTAAGTTTTTATGTAGTGTGATAAACAGTAATAAAAATTTCAATTATATTATATAATAGATATCTCACAATTAATACATATATGTGCTTAACGTGGAACATTAAAGCATTTGAACGCGAATGAAATGGCGGGCATATGCTAGTATTGTAATATACGTTTGCTATCGCCAGTACATAAGTCAGATTTTTTGTTGCGAAACCAAGGTTAACCGTAGTATTATATGTCTATAAACAAGTCCTTGTAAGTTTTTAATATAATAAATTTAGTTTAAATAATTAAATATATGTCGCTTTACAATACTTTAACATCGGAATTGTGTTCGCAACACATTCGGACACAATCACTTACGACCCCGATTGATTACTGGACATACATAGGCTAAATTATATATAGCTATTGTTTATTGTTTAACGTTTGGCCACAAACACATTTCACGATGTGGCTTCTTATAATGGCAAAACGCTATGCCTAGAGGGAGACACCTATAGGTGCTTGGTGATTTATTTTCAACTTTCGGATGGTACTAGCTAACGAGGCGAGTATTAGGAAATGTTCTACCTCCATGCTAAGGTTTCATCACGATGTTTCCCTTAACCAGCTACCGGCGTTACCAATTTAAGTGAGGATTCCGTAAAAATTGTTGGTACTTGCCGGGGTTCGACCATTTGCACTACCACAAATACTTAAAAATTGTCTTAAGCAAGTCGCCTAAGCCGATTTTTTGCAGTGAATCATTATCAATGCAATCGTAAAAAAAACTGCGATTAGTCGCTAAGATCGCATTGATACAGTCACGATGCAGATGCGAAGCAGCATCGATACAGTTATACATCGTATTGATTAGGTACCCGTTAATACCTATCAACGCTATAGTTGCAAGACAACCGTTCCCATTACCCGATGTCGCCCGAAACAGAAAAAAGAAAATCGTTTATTGCCTGCACAAGTAGCAGTGATTATACAAAAGAACTAAGAATAATAACTGAAAAAATATAATTTATATATTATCTGCTAGAATTGTTCAGTCTCTTATTCAGCTACATGCTGCTGTATTGCTTTGCTACTGCAGCGCTGATTTTCAATAAGAGGTCTCAAGATGCACGGACGTCCAGTTGAAGGATGTATGATAAATTATAAGAATAATTTATGCTTGCAGTAAGTGTGAGTGTGAAATTAAGAATAAACGCGGTATAGGGATAAGACGGTGGCCGTGGATTTGGAAAACGTGTATGCCGCCGCCTCTGCGCTATATCATTGTATAACTTATATGATTGTCTTTTGAAAGTGTGATAAATATCGCTTTACTCAAAATCTATAACTAAATTTACGCTTTCCATAACGAAATGGGGAAGAAGAAGCGATAATATGTGATTGTATCGCTGTTGATCGCTTCTGCCGCACTTTTCAAATGCGAGAAACGGCCAAAAGTAGCGATGCAGACGCACGTTTACGAAACGCGCTACTGTATCGCTTTAAAGAGAGGTATTTAGGGCACAGAGAATATTTTTTGGAGTCGGATTGGGGAGTCTTACAGAAGACTGCAGCCAAATATTCTTGTGTTGTGTTCCTGTGATGAGCAGTATTTCCAGAGCTCCATGGGAAGGAGGGGATCAAATAGAGGTAGGGCACAGAGAAATTTCTTTTGAGATTTGCAGTGTGGATATAGTGCAGAGTGGCAGTGTGCAGATAGGGAGAGGGGCAGTCCGACTGGTGGAATATATCCACCTTACAGAATGTCGCAGCCAAATAGCCCCTAGTGTTGTGTTCCTGCTGTGAGTCGGGTTTCCAGAGCTCCTTGGGGTACAAGGTCGGCAACGTGCTAGTGATATCTATGGCATATGGCTTAAAGCATTCCCTGGGAACGGTAGCCCCTCCCCCCCCAGCATATATCATAGTATTTGTACAAATAAACAGTTCTCTTGCACGGCCATCGAACCGATGACCTTCATATTTTGTTTACAAATAAAATCCGATTTACAACGGGGACAATTTCGCGTAAAACAACTAAACCGGTAAGTGATTAATATTTTAACTTGCGTAACCTTAACTTATTATCACCTGTTAGTGTCTCATTTACGTATTAAAATTGACAGCGGAGAAAACCAGTTAACGTCATACGAGGATAAACATACAGGTTATGCGGAATACCTGGTAATACATAAGTGTCGTCTAAGACGTCTTAGGAGGCGGTGCTCTTGGGAAGTACCGCAACTTATTATAATTCATGACATGCATATATCAAAATAAATATTATAATGCTTTAGAGATTGTTTGTTTGAACGCGCTAATCTTTGGAAGTACCTGATTCACCTGAATATACTGTTAGCCTTGAGGGCCCTGAAGCTTAACAGCTTCACCGGGCTTGTAGACGAGCGTTGAAGGCATTCAGCCGCGAAAGCGTGGCAACAATCGCGAGGGTGTCAGAGTGGCCGAATCTCGGCTTGGGTTGTTACCTTATATGCAAATATCGCGATCTGTCTAATTCCAGTTAGTTAAGGAGGAAAGAAGAAACATACGTATATGTATTTAGTAATCTGTAAATTTTGGTCTACACTTGGGCCAAAAAAAGGTTCCTTACAGAACCTACGGCTCCATGCCGGAGGAACGGACCTGGGCTTGAGTTGCCACGGGAGAAAGTGGTCGTGGCGAGGAGTGCGGGAGCGAAGTTAACCGCGCGTCCCCTGCGGAGGGAACGGTGGTTTATGACAATCTCTTGTGCGTGTGTGCGTCTGTTAGTGACTATAACTTCTGAACGACTTGACCGATTTAGCTCATATTTACATAATATATTTGTTTTATTGAGACGATATTTTGGTTAGGATCCGATACGTGGCGCTGTAGTCAGCCCATTAACTACCGGAAAAGGCAGAACAAAGTTTCCGGGCTAGCTAGTATCTGTATAGATCAAAGCCGGTAAAGCTGTAAAAGCTGTAAAGGTTCCAGTGCCCCTAAGGCGAACAGTATAGTCAGTTAAAAAAAAAGAGAATAAAATTACGAGTATAATATATAAAAAAGTGACATGTCATTAGTGCATATACATATATGTTACACCGTCATAATGCATGAGAACCATTGATTGCATTATTAATTATATTTACGGAAAAGTATTGCGAAGTGCCGACCACCGCCAGCGGATTCGTCACCAACGTGAAAATCGCCTGGGATACGTAGTCTCATTCGAGCCACCATTGGATCATACTTCGATTGATAGCCGCGCTTCCTAAATTAAGTCTAATTGTAATTTATAATTTAAATAAATATTAATTAATAACATAATTATAAAAAAAATTATAACTATCGATCGCGCTCCACCTGTTTCATAAATAAACTTGTTTACTCCTTGTAATCATGATAATATAGAGTTACTAAGATGTTTGCAAATTGAGTAATCCACTTAGTAAAGGCGTTTTCATAAATGGTTTTCATAAATGGTAAGGTAATTAAGAATTCCGTTATTTAACTTCAAGGCATGGAACCCGAAAAGGTTGGAATCTTAAAGAAAACAGATACTAATAAAGCTGGTACTCAATGCATATTGGCATCATCTAATATCAACTGACATTAGGTTAAGCAATACTGTATATTACGGTTAACCGCAACCCACAAAGGTATATTGTGTTGATACAATGTGACAGGATATTTTGTTACAAAGTTTACAATGCTATTTACAACGTATCCTTTTTTTACAACCTAATTAATGAAATAGCGGTTGGATTTATTTCAGTCATCTCTTTTCCACAATAGAACCACACGCGCTGGGCTTCGGAGTCACAGTTTTACGGTAACCTCCATCTCAGCATTAACTAAGTTCTCAATTTCTTATCTTTGCCGCACTGTGAAACAGTGGAACCATCTCCCGACCAGTGTGTTCCCTCCTTTTCACGACATCGGGTCCTTCAAGCGAAAAGTGAAAATATATTAATGTAGACCGGCATGACAGCTATGAACGCCAATGGCTTGCAGATATCTTGAAGGCTGCCGTTGTCTTTGGACTGTATTGTGCTTACTACCAGGAAGAGTGGCATCATTGGACAAAAAAAATCACTCTGCCACTCTACGACTATTGGTGATATCAAAGGACAAGAAATCCAGTTTTGTATTTTCCAACTACGTAGTGAATAAGCGTTCTTCATGTTAATTTCCTTCGCCGTTAATCGATAATGTTACTAGTCTATATCGTCTACGTATATCTATAAAAAGGTAAACTCTGTAAGATTCTACAAACATACCTACAAACTTTACCTCTGTAACTACAAATCCGATTCTAAAAATTCTTTCAATAATAGTCCAAAGCTACATTGCTCCTGAATACTATAGACTAGAATTATTTTATTAACAGTACGGCAAATATATGACAGCGAATTTGTTTGTTCGTGCCGTGACGGAGGCGATCGTAAAGTTAAATCATTGAGCCATCACGATTTATACTTCAACTATTCACAAGTATCGAATCCCTTTCCTTCCGCATTGTATTTCAAGTAACACAGTATAAATATTTATTAATGGTGATCCAATTCTGCGTGAAAGTTGTCCTTATTACTTATTGAAATATACATATATATGCATATCGACGGTTAAAGACGTAATAGTAACTATTCGAGAACATCGTTCGGTTTTGCGTTGTTCGCATTCAGCGCCTTCCTGTAACCTTCAATAGGTTGTCGGTCCACCACGTGATGGGTCTGTCCACTCTGCGCTTTTCAGTCGTAACTCGAGAATTCTTCAGCCCCATCGGCTATCCGTTAAATGAGTATTGTGCATCGAACACTGCCACTTATGACTTCAGTCTATCAGCTATACCTCCTCATTTCTAATTCGATCACGCAGAGAAACTTTGACTATTGTCCTGTTCATTGTGACCTTCAGCCTGCTTGATTGACTGTCAGCTGTAATATATTCATTTTGTAGATGTAATATATATATATATATATATATATATATATATATATATATATAAAACAAGTATATTTCTAAGGTAATCGTGTAGTCTCGGCTTATAAATTGATTATCGATAAAGAACGTTGATCCTATTTATCAAACCACTAGAGATCTATAATAAATGTTACGTTTATTATCATTGAGATTATTTTATTTTGAAATTATATATATAGTAATATCACATTGTTTATTTTAAATAGCAAGGTTTCGCACAATGTTACTTTCACCGTCAGCCGATCGAGTTACTAATTAAGTTCACACTAGTAACCGTATGTGAATACCATAATATTCTTTGGTAAACTATTAGGTTTTAACTTTTATATATGTTAGAGTCAAAGTATGACATACATCTCCGATTCATTTCAAATATCAGTGGGAGTTATTGGCGAGATCTCAAAGTGTCATGTGATTGAGACAAACAATGGTCTATATAATGGTCTACATCTATAGGATTTAGCTTGAGAGAGAATGAGATAGATTAGACACGGTTTATGGAAGTCCTGACACGACTATATTCATCGTCGAATTGGTCTGGCGGTGTTAAGACGAGACTTGTACGAACTGTTTTATTGAGGTGTGCATGTCGTTTATTACGCATTCAATTGAGACCGTGGCGTTGGTCGACCGCTGTACTTGTACCGCTTGCTTGCTAGTACTTGTTCGCACGTCCAACCAAAACCTAACCGAGCATCTATGGTATTTTGTAATGTTTATTTTGTCTGCTAGCTTCTATTCTAGCATTCTATAGAATGCCGGGATTCTATACATTGTCAATAACATATAAACATAAAACTTAAGGTGGCAAGCAAGCTTACGGTTCGCCTGATGGTAAGCGGCTACCGTAAACTATGGATGCTTATAATTCCATAGATATCACTAGCCCGTTGTCGACCTTCAACCTCTCTCCTCCAAGGAGCTCTGCAAACCTTACTAACAGCAGGAGCAAAACACAAGATTATTTAGCTGTGATCTTCTGTAGGGTTGAGGTATTCCACCAGTCGGACAATCTCCAAAGAAATTTCTCTGTGCCCTACCACTCGTAGAAGATATCGGACCATTATTCCACTGGGATAACTTCAAATTACAGATTATTCCTATCAACTAAAATTTTATGTATGCACCATTGTACCATATAAAACAAGTACTAACTAATGAGAGGTACCTTTTGTGACAATTGTATCCGACTGGGTCGTTACCACCATACACATGGTGACAAGCCCGCCATAATGACTCTCCTTTAGTTTATCGCGTATCGGAATAAGCAACTATCTATACTATTATAAAACAAAGTCCCTTCGCCTTTTCTGTCTGTCTGTCTGTCTGAACATGATAGACTCGAAACTTACGAGATATATCAAATTAATATTCTACATAATTGTAGATCTTAAAAAGATCTAATAATAGTCAGCGATAGCGATATCTTCTAAGAATCACCCATAATAAGCATTTTTGTCTTCCGTTTTTTGAGCACAGGGGGTATTTCGATTCGTGCGTGCGGCCGACCGACGGCATTCTGTAGTCTACGCGAGCGCACCCGCGGGCACAGCTAGTGTTATTATAAAAAAAGGAACACTTTAAACGAGAAACTAAATTAATGATTATTCGATAAAAACGTTTCATGTTAGCTCACTATCTGTACTTACATTACACTGTGTTGTCATTTATAATGTATTTCGCAAATATACTCTACTAAAGTGCGCTTAGTGCTTCCTTCGGATGCCCTGAGTGGCTCAACCAGACAATGGTTCATATTGCCTAATGCCTCTACATTCCTACATCGAAATCAGTGATATCTATAACTAACATTACTAAGTTCTGAGATTGTTTGTTTGATCGCGCTAATATCTTAAAATACTAATCAGTTTAAAAAATATATACCAGCATACTAGCGGTTATTAGCGGTGCTGGTTATCCGTCACAACTCACACGACTCGTTCGCGCCACTACACCTATAGTCTTAGACCCGAACCAAGTATTGAATGATTTTAATTTTACATTATCTCCCAAACTATTCATCCAAATAACATGCTATAAAGGGCAAAGTTTATCTACATAATATTGTCTTGATGATCAAGTTCCTTTAGTTCGTAAGGCTTTCAATTTTTAATAAAACTTTGTCACAAAATACCTTATTGTAGCTTATGTATAAGATAGGCATATGATATTCCTGACTTTTTTTTAGATGTATTAAGAAGCAATATTTTTGTAGAACATTATATTTACGTATCGCTAAGCATTACGCCAGCGCACGCGGATAAAGTAGTTAGGCTGCGTTATTTCATCCGACTTACTTAACAAAAATAAATATTTAATGTTAGCTGAGAGATTTAGGCTAATGCTAGATACCCTATACTATTTTCCTCGTGAATCTAGCTATCATATACAAAAATAATTTTTCAAATACGACCGTTAATTTTAGAGATTTGCGTGTTTAAACATACAAACAAACAAAAAAAACTTTTCCGCTTTATTATATTAGTAAAGATAGTATAAATTTATTGTAACATAATTTCACGCTATGATTCTAAAGAGTGGCGCAGTAACCTTGAACATCAAGTAATCTAAAAAGCTGTAGGTAAGTAGGGGAAGTGTTAACAACGATAGGCTACATGGGTACGTTGGCCGCGCGCGCCGTTGACAGTTTGTCGAATATTTTTAATACGAGTGAAACCGTGGGGGCACAGCTAGTTATTATATATAATACTAGCTTGTCACGCAGACGTTGTGTGATAGGAATTCACAAGCCCAGCAAGAAAGCTTCGCTTCCCGACAACTACCGCCCGATTAGCCTTTTAAACAGGCTAGGGAAACTTTACGAGCGGCTCCTTTTGAACCGTCTTAAGACCGTTATTGACGATAAGTATCTATACCTGCCCGAACAGTTCGGTTTTCGCGCCCTACAGTCGTGTACACATCAAGTGCACCGTTTCACGGAGCACATCACTAGTAATTTTATCAAAAGTAAAATCGATCCCGCCCGCACGCTTGCGGCCTTTTTCGACGTAGCTAAGGCCTTCGATCATGTCTGGCACGCCGTACTAGTTCACAAGCTACACCAATTAGAAATCTCGGATAGCTTAATACATTTAGTCCGCGACTGTCCTGTACGCTCGGGCGTCCCGCAATCCCGCATCGTCACTTAACATCAGGGAAATTATGGCCACAACGCCAAACCTATAACGATAAAAAAACGGTTTATATACTAAAGAAATTTTTCGTTTTCATAACACCAATATGAACAAACATAAGACAGTGAATAATAAAATATCGCTTTTTTAATTGAAATAAAATTACTTTATAAAACGGCTTTGATAACTGTATTATCACCACACACCTAATTAAGCGACCATTCAAATACCTGTATCAGTATCAGTCACCAAAATGAAACAATTTCTGAAAGAAAACTGGTTTTGAAAACCATTATCGGTTTCGAATACTAAGTAGTTTCAGTAGGTTCTGATCCGATCATATACCTACACACTTATGTTCCCTTTTAAACACAAAGAGAATAAATATGTAGCTCGTCTAATTTATATTAGTGAATTGTTTACGGAAGTCAGTTCTGCCTTATTCCATAAATCTCGCTCTTTTTATGGTTCCGTTATCAACAAGGAAAAGAACCTTCATAGTTTCGCCACGTCCGTATATCTGTCCGCGGCTTAGCTCAGAGATTCATAGCACTAAAAAGCTCGACCTAAATACTCCTGTCTTCTATCGGCAGTACCTATGACTGCCAATTTTTTTATCGTAAGTATTGAATAGACCTTATGACTTTGTTACCTTACGACCTTATGATGTGACTCATAACATCGAATCTGGTGACTATATTCACCACAATAAAACAAGACGTTTAGCAATTTTCAACATTGTGTAGACTTTTTCATACAATGTGCGCGTACATTGTAAACACTTTTCATAACGCGCCTAAAGAACTATAACTTCGAAATGTAACGCCACGAACACAATAATTGTGTTAACTCACAATTTTACTATTCTCTGTCGCTTTCTTACAACGGGAATATTTATTCCTGTAATTTTAGCTGAATACATAGCGCGTACATACCAAGTAATGTTAGCATGAAGTGATTATTTTAGCGCTCGTTTAAACAACGTAGGAACAAAGTGATAAAGCGCTTTTTACGCAACTCTTATTTGAAGTCCCGTGCATTAAGTGCCTTGTAGTAGATTTATTTAATCGTTTAATTTTGCACAAGGTCATCTCACGGGCGATTATCTTTGTATACCTACCAATTATCTCAAAGCCTTGAAGTTAACGAGACCGTGTCGCCTACAAAACCGACTTACTACCCAGAAACACATTAATCATTCTTTGGATAAAGACAACAGTCTTTGTATTAAATAGAGATGTACTGGATATTTATATCTGTATCCATATTCGAGGACGAAAAACATAATTATTTATATTTGTATTCGCACTTTTTTTAACGAATCTTAATTGGATCATTTATATTCATTCCTTAACTTAAATTTGAAAGTAGTAATGAAAAACTTTGAACTCTTTAATTTGATTTTAGTCATAATATAATTAATTTTACCGAAAAAACGTACCATAATATCACAGAATAGTAACAGAAATCCAGCTCAATACAACAAGCGATAATGACCCATGCACACATAAACGCTTGTTTACGAGGTTCTCAAGTCATGTCATGTAAACGCCAGTCGCGAGTGTTTCAGCGATGTACGTAGTTATAGTTTTATTTGTAAAACTAGGTTCTGAAATAACAGTAAATTAGCCTATAAGAATTGTTGTATATTTGGTTGTTTAAATACTACATTAAGTTACCCATCAGTGTAGAAAGGTATGAATTAAGATTTTTTCTTCGATAAATTACGTTGTATTTGTATTTAATCGGTTATTATTCATAGTAGGACTTTACCGTAAACAATAATACCTAAGTACCTACATGATTATTTATTTCAATATTATTTACATGTACCTGATTAATCATTTATAATACGACAGCTCCTAACAGTGAAAATGTACACGGCAACTTAGAATAAAAACTAAGGTTTTTTAAATTTATTTATAAACTAACTTCTGTCTGCTATGTGTACGTGAATCCTAGAATTGAGTCTAGAGAAAAATGAAAAATATATCAGTTACCGAGGTAAAAAGTGTTAATCCATGTCCTATGTGTTAATCCAGGTTATAAACACTCTGTGTGCCAAATTTCATCCCAATCCGTTCATTTACTTTTGTGTAATATATTAACAAACTTAATAACTTTCACATTTCTAATATTATAGTACGATAATGTATAATAAATTATTTGTTAATGAAATATCCAATAAATCAAATGAAATCGATATTTGCATCAAATATTGTAGATGGCATCCAGCGCTACAATCGGGCGTAGCTGACTAAATTCAAGGTCAGCCGGAGCCGCCTTGCTGTTACCTATTCTGTGTTAGTATAAACAAATCGCGCGCATTGTGCGAATTTAAACATGCCTCATAATTTAACTTATGCCAGGGTTCGGTATCGGTCCAAGGACACACGCACCTACTGCAAACAAACGAAGCACGAAAGTTGAAGTCCGTATCCGTGTATCCGCAAATGAAGACTAATATCCCACATAATATAGAATAATTAATATCCGCTTCCGTGTATATTTTTAAAGATCCGACACGTCGCTGGTACTTAACTCCCATTTGTCTTAGTTTATACATTGTGTCCTTACCTATGAAATTGCCATTTTATAAAGAAAACATCTACAATTTTATTAAAATTAAAAGTATATATCTGAGTAGCTGTGCCGCACGGGCTCACCCGGTTGAAATTTATTCGATAAGCTATCCACGATGATTTCCCCAACGAGCCGGTGTAGTCCTATCGTTGTTCCTCCTCCCGTACTTGCCTACAGCTTGCCAGTTTAGTTTACGTTTTTAGTTACTGCTCCGCTCCTTAGCGTTGTAGCGTGAAGTTATAAAGCCTATACTATTCCTCATGAATCTGGCTATCATATATAAAAATACTTTTTCGAATTATACGGGTGTTTCCAGAGATTAGTGCGTTTAATCAAAGGAAATTTCTTCAGCTTTATTATTTTATTTTGTTTGGTAAACATACAGTATTAAAATTTTAATTTGATACAAAATATTCATTGTTATACACCATTTAACTGTTTTCGCATATTGAGTCTAAATTAATGCTCGTCTGCCTTATGTTAAGTTATACAATATAATACAATAATAAATTATAATTAACAATTAAACAAAGAAAAATAAGACAGGAGAAAAAACAGGACAGTCAGGAAGCCATGTCAAACCAGTTTTTAGAAATTACTGATCGTATGTTTGTAGACGAATTAAATAAGTCGAGCTCAGGTAACTTGTCGAGATTGTTAACAAAGTTGGCTGATCTTGCATAAAATGAATTTTACCTATAACTATTAGAACTATGATTAACATAAAGATATGTAGGTTGTCGGACGGATTTAGTCGGTACTTTAAGGATTATTTTAGTAAGAAAATATGTAGTCAATTTCGCATCGCGCTATATTGAGTAAAGTAAGTATGTCAGTTATTTTGCGTCTTTCGCGTAGAAGTAGCATCTCGTCGGTGATATTGCAAAACGGGCTATGTCAATGCGAAGTGATTTTACAGGAGAAAGTGAAAACTTTTTAACGATTTGATAGGTGTGTGACATGCATATAATTTATATTATATATATATATATATATATATATATATTATATTGTTAGTAAAATCTATACCACTAATTTTATGCAAAAAATCTTTACATTTTGCAATGAATAACACTGAGGCATAGCCTCTTTTGATATAGAGCGTATTGTGCAATATCACCGACGATGTGATGTCTTCTACATTTTTTTCGTAGCTGTCGTCATATATATTGCACGTGTACAGCAAATGTTTCATGAATCTATGCTAAATAGATCCTAACCTATTTATATATACATCATATAAATTTGTACTCGAGTAAACTACGCACGTATGAGCAATAGAGAATCTTATTTATTTTAACACTGCTGAATTAAGAGTTTAACCTGATGATAAATTTCATTAATTTATTGGTCCTATTGGCTATTTTATCTATATGTTTCTCGTACGTGAGCTTGGAATTATGTATAACACCTAAGTCGCGGATCTCATCTACCTTACCAAGCACATGCCCTTTAAGCTTATATATAAAATCTGTTGGTTTAGCTTTATGTGTAAACGATGTCATGTGACATTTTGTAACTTTAATATCTAGTTTATTAGTATTGCAGTAATCCTTAAATCTGTACAAATGTTGCTGTAAAAGATGGAAATCTTTAACACTATGAATTTGCTTAAAGATCTTCATGTCATCTGCATATAACACTAATTTAGAATGTTTGAAGCAGGTGTTTGTTATTTGATGGCAGTTTTATATCATTGACATAAATATTAAATAACAGCGGACCCAATAAAGAACCTTCAGTCACCCAAGAAGGTACGGGATACTATACAGAGGAGTAAATGCCTGTGATCGGTTCTTAATATTAGGTCTTTACCTATGAAATTACCGTTTTGTATGAAAAAATTTAAACGATGTTTTTTCATGTATTTTTTATTTGTATTAATCGAAGTAATCACCCATGCAATCAATGCATCTTTGCCAGCGCAGTGGCAGTTTATTGATGCCCTTCTTAAAGAAATCAGCTGGACGGGAGGCAACAAATTCTTCAAAGGCATTTTGTACTGCCTCTCGGGTATTGAAATTTTTTTCCCGCCAAGGAGCTATCCAAATTCTGGAAAAAGTAGTAGTTTGTAGGCGCAAGGTCTGGTGAGTAGGGCGGATGACGGAGAACTTCTAACCCCAGTTCTTGCAACTTGGAGACTCGGAGACTTGGAGACCGTTGTTGTGCAGTATGAGGTCGCGCGTTGTCGTGCAGGAGCAGCGGAGACGAGCGATTGACCAATGCTGGTTGGAGATGTGCCAGCATTTCCATCATTGTGTTCTTCACAGTAAATATCTGCAATAATGCTCACCACGTTTGTTGAGAAAGTGTGATGAATCACACCGGCGCTAGACCACCAAACAGTGACCATCACTTTTCTAGGGGTAAGTTTTCGTTTAGGGCATTGTTTAGGTGCTGAACCAGGATCCAACCAACTTGCTGAGCGCTTGCGGTTATCAAACAGAATCCATTTTTCATCGCAGGTAACAATGCGGTTCAAAATTCCTTCATTTGTGTGTCTGTTGAGCAGTGCAAGGCACGTCTCGACGCGTACTTCGCGCTGGCGATCATTGAGTTCGTGGGGCACCCATTTGTCAAGCTTTTTTACATTGCCAATTTGACAAAAATGGACCAATATTGTTTTGACGCTAATGTCGAAAGCTGCTGCTAATTTAGCCGTAGATTGTGTATCATCAGCTTCCACAATCGCCTTTAATTCGTCATTGTCGACCAAAGTCTTCGGACTTCGGACTTCGACCGCGAGGTTCATTTTTCAGGTCGAAATTCCCAGAACGGAAGCGAGCAAACCAATAACAGGTGGTGCGTTGGTTTGTAGTGTTAGCTCCGTAAACGTCGTTGATGTTGCGAGCCGCTTGTGCCGCGTTACTGCCACGACGGTACTCATATTCCATAGTTACTCGAATTTTTAACGTATCCATGATGACAAAAAAGAATGAAATGCGATGAAAATGTAACACTAATCAATAAACAAATGACTACTTTTGGAAAAAGAATTCCATGTTTTTAAAATAAAATTAATTTGATATTAGAATTCTTAGCCAAACAAAAATTATTTTGATTTGAAATGGCCAGTACTGCAGAACGGCAATTTCATAGGTAAAGGACCTATTATATGTCGTAAGCCATCTGTACAAATTCCCGTGAATTCCAGCGTTGTAAATCTTTTGTAAAAGTAAGGTATGGTCAATACGGTCAACATATTTTCTGTAATCTGTAAAAACTGCATCAATCTGTCCACCTGAATCCATGCCTGAAGTTACATAATCAATAAATAATAATAAATTAGATATCGTTGAGCGATTTTTACGGAAACCGTGCTGTTCAAGAATAAAGGAGGGCGAGATAGTATTATATACCCTGGTATAGAAAATACACAATTTTGAGATTGGTCTGTGGTTCTTGATATTATTTTGCCTTCCACTTTTATGTAGCACGGTAATAAAACTAGACTTCCAGATTTTAGGAACTGTACCTTTTTTTATGGAACGTCTATATAACAAACTGCTATTGTCTTTCAATAGATAGTTTTTTTTTTATCGTTATAGGTTTGGCGTAGTGGCCACAATATCACCTGATGTTAAGTGACGATGTGGCCCAAGTTGGTAACACGCTAAACCTAGTGGACGACTGGCTCTCAAGTGCAGCTGCCAGAACACACCTATTGGCCCTTGGCGTAAAAGCCCTACCACCATGCTATGGTTTCCTTCACCGAAAGCTCAGGCTCATTGCAGGGATTCGAACTCACGTCAATCGACGCGAAGTCGTACACGCTACCACTGAGCCATCATTGCTTTGTTTCGTTACCCAAAAAACCCCTATTACCCACCGCTGTTCGGCATCAATGTCCTTTATAATAGACGTCTATCAGGAAATTTGGGAGAATAATTACATTTACAGAATAGTTTATGTTCTGAACAAATGCGTTTTTCAAAGTATGTGTTGCCAAGTAATCTTAAGGTTATCGATTAATTTAAAAAGTCAAATGTGAGTTATTCAACTTGTAGATAATATTTTTTTAATAATTAATTAATTATTCGCAGTTCCACATCAGAATATGTTTGACGAAACTGCGTACTTTTATGAAAGGTACCTATTATTTTAATATTTAAGTTTATCTTCTATATTAATAAATATATAATTTTGTCTGTACCTAAACGTACGTTTTTTTTTTCAAATTTCGTGATATGCATCTATAGGTAATATAGAACACTAATTACGAATAAAACCTCGCCTGTTTCTTTGTCCGGATTTAATTCAAAAACGATTTGACTGATTTTTATCAAAAAATGTATACGGTAATCTTATTTTATTTCTCAACTGATAGGTTATACGAATAATACTTTTGGAAATGGTATTGTACAGCATTAATTAACGAGACGAAATTAATTACTGCGCGATAAACGCATACGATGCCGCGGGATACCGCTAGTTTATAATAAGGATTTGTAAATAGTTAAATAATTTAGAATATTATCCCACGCATATTATATCTCGCCTAAAAGTGCCACTACGGTAGGCGTTACACCTAGTGTAAGGTGGTCCTACCATCCATCTAATAAAAAACTATTAATACATCAAAAAACTATCAGGAAATATTCGTTAATAACTCTTCTCTAGATTCCTTGCATTGAGTTATTATGTACTATGTATAATGTCCCAATGATTCCTTGGCGTGAAATATTATGTTATTATTTCATCATGCATGTAATATGGCACGAGTTAGGCAGTTTTTTGTCTAATCAACAAGTTAAAAAAACGTGTTATTTCTTGTTACTGCGTAAATACGTGCGATACAACGTTGAGCTCGTAACTGATTGTAATTTCAAACCCGTCACATAAAACAATTGAAGATGTTATAAACTGTTATAGGAAAAGGTTATAGGTCTCTTTCGCTACTTTTTTAATGATTCCTTGACAGTAGCGCCGACATACACTTAACTTATAAAATAAATATTGACTCGAGTCGTTCAGTGTCAATTTTATTAACGGTGAAAAATCTTGGAACGCAACTCAAAAGGTGACCTGTTTTGGCTCCTATCGTAATTTGTAGCATTACAATCATTTCTCTTTTTTAGTATCATGGTAAGTTTTAATTCAAACAACTTGTGGAACGTATAAATGATCACGTAATTGGCTTGTGTATTATTTTGTCGTATATCTTATGTATTAATTTAAATATAGAAATAATTACACTGTAGTTACACTTAACCTACAAAATAAAACAAACATTCACTCCAAGTATCATTAAAACGTATAATAAGTAAAATTGGATCTTTAAATAGAGATGGGGCAGATTAAAACATGTTTTTTTATTTGAAAGTCAACGTTAAGTATTGTGGTAACAGGCAACAAAATTGAAATTCTTAAGCCGTGTCTCCTGCGCGTTATTTGCCATACACGTAACAAAAAACGTCCACACACGTTTTTGTACCCGCTAAGATTTCTTGATCTACTATACAATTTAAAGTGTCGTCATTTTATTATTTGTAATGTATTATTTGGTGGTCATTATATTATTTAATTCCTATGATTTCATTTTACGACTATAAGAAGCGGAGCAGTATCCTTCATGGTCAAGCAACCTGGTAAGCTGAAGGCATGTACCAGAACTGGGAATACATTGCTTAAATTGCGGCTAGGTGGAAAGTTGATTGATTAAATTTAAGTCGGGTAAAACCGTATGACACAGCCAGGTTATAATAAATTAAAGCAAAAAAAGATTTATTGCAATAAATTTACATAAAATAATAATAGAAAAGATGTGGCAATGAGAATTGGTGTCAGTCAAAATTTACTGCTATTGACGGTAGTCACAGAACAGTAGTGACGCTAAGTTTTAACAAAACCTCAAACTTCAAAAATAAATACCTGTCTACAATTACGCGTTTAATAGTAACCAATTGTCATTTAGTAATAAACAACAAATTAGGTCATGAACTAAAAAAAAAAAAAATTCACATCAATATTGAAATAATATTTATAACTAGTTGTGCTACACGGTTTCACCCGTTTTAAAATTATTCGACAAAACACTTCCCGTACTTGCCTACAGCTTGACAAATTGATTGACGTCCATAGTTATTGCTCTGCTCCTTAGGGATGTAGCGTGAAGTTATATAGCCTATACCTACTATTTCTCATGAATCTGGCTATCATATATAAAATTATTTTTTCAAATGCAACTCGTAGTTCCAGAGCTTAGCGCGTTTAAACAAACAAACAAAAGACTCTTTAGATTTTTTATTATGTAGGTATAGCTGCAACAAGGACAAATTTTTAAAATATATGTACGTATTTTTTGCCTAAAAATTATTCATTCATTTTAAATGCAAATTTACTTTTTAAAAGTAATTTTGGAGGCGTATTATGCTAAAATTTCGACGCCGCATATAATTAACCACCTTTGTTACTTACAGATTTATGGATTTATGTTTGATAAGAATAGATTGTTTGTTTGCTTAGATCTGGTATTAAAATTAGAAAACTTCTTATACCAAATCGAATTGGTTATAAAGTTGTTCAGATTTTTTAAGCACTATTATATTCTATTAATACATGTATACTTATGTAATTATTTCAACACATATTTGATGTATTTTCACTATGAATTTTCGGTGATAATTTGTGGAAATATGTGACCATTTTTTATTATTATGCTGACATCTTATTTAAAGAAACACGATTCATGGATCACAAATTATCAATTATATAGGTTTTGTTAAACATAAATACATACCATTATCGGTCTTTTTCTTCGCCACAATATGGTTCCCGTTCTTCTCGACGCACTGTACGCTTGGAACTCCGTTCAGCTCCTTCATTTTCATAAATTTTCTAATTTAAATAATGCAAAAAAGAATGCCTAGGTCTATGCCGGTTTCGCGCGCTTTTTAACGTCACTTTGACAGGGAGCACAAATTATAATGTTACACACGAGTGGCAATGGTCATAATTATTGGAGCGGGAACCAGTTTTAACGTTTACGTTACTGCCAAGGTAACCGAATGGGTCAATAAGGAGAACGGATAAGATTATCGCGTTAAAACCGAAAGGACCTTAGGCCTTTGTACAATGTAATAATTAAAAAAATAAATAACTAGAAGCTCTTTATCCGTTCACGCCGTACGCCGTAGTGATCGCTCTAGTTACATCGCTTCTTGTATTTATAGAGAAGCAAAATCTGTCGCCAAGCACCAAAAGGTGTGTTCCAGCAGCTGCAATTGAGAGCCAGTCTAGCCTAGGTTTAGCGTGTTATCATCTAGGGTCACATCGTCACTTAACATCAGGTGAGATTGTGGCCACTACGGCAAACCTATAATGATAAAAAAAACATAATTTAATTATAACTTATACAGTATAATATTTTATCTTACGTTATTATTATCAGTGTTAGGAATATTTTTTTACGTTACGAAATATGTTCTATTATTGCGACAGATTTGTTGGTGAGCTTACTTATAAGTATGAATTATATAATAAAGCGATAAAGATTGATTTCGTTTGGCCTTTTGATCTCTAAGTGTGGTCTAATATCGTATTGTTTGTGATTTTAATGTCGCGTTGTAGCAAACGTGATCACAATATAATTCGTATAATTAATATATATATAGATATAACGAAAATATGTAATGTTTTATTTATAAAAAAAAATAAGTAACAATTTTCCGATTTTTGACGGCGATTTTGCAAAGCGATTTTCGTATTATTTGTTCACGAATGGTTATGTTTTGCTTTGAGTGGACGGGACGTGCATGTCCATTCTGCTCGTATAATAACATATGCGTATAAAAAAAATTGATGTCATATTCTCTACAATTAGGTAGGGAAAAATGAAACTGCTCGTCCACGTTCCTGAAAAAGAGATTTTAATCACAGACGACTCTATTTTAGATCGAAAGATTTTTTTTTATTTTTTTTACTTGACACGACTTTCATGAAATTAAATGAATCATTCGATTCGTTAATAGTAAACAATATTTTGTTATTAATTTTTATTCTACAAACTATACTAAATCTATGGTCTCAACCTACAACAAAAATTTGCGAAGTGCGTGTCGTACCACGCACAGTGTAAGGTTCCGTAGTTGCTCGTCATAATATGCAGACTTAAGAATCATTTATGAGATACACCGGGCCGGAGTTGAGCCGGGCGCCGACCGGGACACGGCCTAACATTTATACTATACTTTTGTATGAAGGAATTTATGCTACACCGGGCCGTAAAAAAAGTGAAAAAGGTAATTTATCGCTGAATTAATAATAACATCTATAATACCAGCATATACGTGTCCCACAACTGCCTACCAAGTCTAAACAAAAGTCACCAAACCAGCGCACGAAGATTTTAATCGCCGTGTGCTGAAGAGCTGTTCAAGCTAATTTCCTGTTCTCCCTTTCATACCAGAACCATATGCGCTGTGCTCTGGAGCCACAGTTTTACGGTAACCTCCATCTCGGCACGACCGAAGAAGTTCGCTGTCTTTGCCGTACTGTGAAGTTATGGAACTATCTCCCGGTCAATGTGTTCCCCCTCCTTCCTACAACATCTACTCCTTCAAACAAAACGTGAAGAGATATTTGAGTAAACCGGTATGATAGCGAATACTAGCTATAGATTGTAGATCCCTCGGTTGTCGTCAATTCTGTTGGACTGTACTGTACTTACCGTCATATGAATATGTCATTTAGCCGTACTATGAAAAAAAAACACGACCTACCTCACAAACTACGTAGAAACTATACGAATGATGAATAATAAAAATAAAGTAACATCACGTAGTAAATAAATTTTCCACAATTTATGCGGGATGTACATAATCCTATCAATTAGGGAAATATCCATACGCACAGGAAAACCGCAGCCAACTTCAAGGCCAGGCGTCCCATCTATACATATTATAAAACTCAACGTCTCTTTATCTGACCGTTTATGTAATTTTCACGCGAGAACCACTTAATCCATTGACAAGTTTCTTTTTTTATTTCTCAGATATGTTATTGGGCTAGATTATAGAATATATTTTGTTACATAAACAAACTTAAGAAATAAGCAGTAACGATAATGGTGATACAATTTGGAAAAAAGATGCTTTTGGGGGCGCTTAAATGGCTTACGTTGCGTAAACTATAAGAGATATATCAAATTAATGTAGAACATTATTGTAAATCTTAAAAAGACCTACATAAAAGTCACGGATATTAAATGTCTATCTTCTAAGGATCACTCACAATAAGCTTCTTTGTCGTTAAAATAACCGGTGTGTAGAAGCGAGGACAGCGCAATTCGCACGTATGCTCAACCGACACATTCAATTTGTTCACACTTAGTGTCAAGCAGATAAGAATTTTGATTTCAATTAGGTATTAATCTTTTTGTTTAAATAGGTTTTAAGAACCTAAACAATAATTTTGTGGTCAACGTGAGCGTATTTGCGAAAACAGCTAGTTCAATAATACATGTCTAATATTAGATGCATTTGTTTAAATAAGCTCCGTAAAATTACTGCTATTTCTTATTTATTTATGGTTGGTTTAAGGTTATGACCGTAATCTCATCTAATGTTAAGTGACGATGTGGCCTAAGATCGTAACACGCTAAGCCTAGTGGGGAAACTGGCTCTCAGGTGCAGCTGCAGAAACACACCTATGTGCTTGGTGACTGATTTTCAACTTGTGTATAGTAGTTAGCCAGGGGGACATTAGAAAATAACCTACCACGATGCTGTGGTCTCACCACGATGTTTTCCTTCACCAAAAGGAAAAAGGCTCTTTGCAGAGATTCTAACTCGCGTCGATCAATACGGTGTCTTTACACGCTATCACTAGGCTATCATTGCTTTTCATCTGATAAGTTTTTTTTATACCACAATGGTAGCCAACAAGCTACGGATATTTTTATTTCTAGGTTAGTCTACTTCGCTTACTTCCACAGCTTAATTTCTTACGGTATTTTGCTGTGGGGTTCAGCAGCTGAGGTAGATACCATATTTATATTACAAAAGCGGACAATTTACGCAATATACAACATGAGGCCTCGCGAATCAGGAAAGAACAAGTTCCAGGATTTTTTTATCTTTTCTTTGCCTTCCCAATATATTCTGATAATGTAATGTATATTCTTAAAAACTTTGACAAGCCGGATTTTGTCAAAGACCAGTACAGTTTTAATACTAGAAATAGTCATAAATTAGTCGTACCCTGCTTTACACTCAGTAAGACTAATATTTTTTTAGGTAATTGTGTTTGGTTCTATGATAAGATCCCGAAGCACATTAATGCTCTGACAGATAATGAGTTCAAGAACCATGTCAAACAGATTTTACTGTCAAAAGGTTATTATAGGGCGGATCATTATGTGAATGATACTGATGTCTGGTAGTGACTCCCTCTCTATGCATCCATAAAATTATGAATATGATAATTAAATATTGGTAAATAATGTTTGTACAGTAGAAAAAATAATAAAATAAAGAAAATCCTGATCGAGTTTCTTGCAGGTTCTTCTCGACGACCGGGATGTTTTCCGAACCGGTAGTTGTGTTTGACGTTCATAAGTGTCTTCTTGGGGCCTAAATTGAATAAAGTATTTTCTGAATTTGATTTTGAGTACATTTAGACTTAGCGTGTTACAATCTTAAGCCACATCGTCACCTAATACCAAACGAGATGATTATATCAAATATTAAACCTATAAAGTATGTCAGAAAAAGTCTGACGTAAAACGAGAATCTATCGACAATCAAGACAAGAAGACCAATAACAAATAAATTATAGGTAAATGTTATAATGACGAAGAACTTCGAAATAAAATATAATAGATTACTAGATTAATAGATTACAATGCAGTGAAGTAAGTATACATGGTTAGTAATTAGTTTTCTGGTACGCTATCACCACCAAATAAGTAGCATTTAGCGTTTCAAGGCCCACGATGAAAGACAAGCAAAAATGAAGACCATCAGACCAAACAAACACCGTTACGTAAAACTAGCGAACCATAATTTTAACCATACAAAAAGTTCATAATTCATATTTCTTTATTTGTCATGTTATAAGGGTAATGATGGTACATGATAAATTATGTCAATTTGCAATACACTCGATTTAAATGAAATAGATAACAAAATAAATACAACACGATAATCAAGTAATCCTAATAAAATAAACGACCATTAATACACCACTTAATGATTACTTATTCTACTAATATTTATTTCGAGGTCACCCTTTAATATTGTAATACGGACTAGTCTCAAATTATTTTTTTAATTTTAATTAATTATACGGTAGTTTAGTTATGTTTTTTTGGTGCTTTTTTATACATATCTGTTTTTAAATTGGTTCCCTATTTACACAATCTAGTTCTTGTTTTATTTTTATACAACTAAGGTGCCAATCAAGCATCAAGCATAGGGCTCATCTGTTGGTAAGCGACTACCGTAGTCTATGGACGCATGTAATAATCACTAGCGCGTTTCCCAAAGACCTCTGGAAACCCTACTCAACGCAGGAACATAACACTAGGTTATTTAGCTGCGATCTTCTGTAGAGTAGAGGTATTCTACCAGTCAGACTACCCTAAGTAGAGAGAAATCTCCAAAGAAGTTTCTCTATGCCTTACCATTATTTTAACCCCCCTTCGCCAAGGAGCTCTGGAAACCTTACTCACTACAGGAACACAACACTACGTTATTTGGCTGCGATCTTCTGTAGGTTGGAGATATTCCACCAGTCAGACTGCCCCAAGTAAGGAGGCATTTCCAAAGAAATTTATCTGTGCCTTACCTCTCTTGTTGAAATTATAAAATCTTTCTGTAGCTTATTTTAATTTATTTAAGGCCACATTGTACGCATTAAAATGTAATTTGTGTTTATATTATTATTATATCTTTATGCTCCATTTGCTCCGTAACATTTTAGGATAATTAAAAAAAAAATAAGCAACATTTTTAATGTATTCACTTAGTTATAATATTGTATGTTCATTTTAGTCATTTCATATTCCAATTTCATGTATATCAATCAGTTATTTATCATCACATATGTTATTTTTCAGAGGAGATTTCCTGGCAACGCCATATCTCCGTTAATTCTTCATCAAAATTAATGGTTTAAACATAGTTCTAAAGCTTATGTTGCCTGCTGTTGACGAAATATATAAATAAATATTTTAATCGTGTGTTTAATAATGTCGATCGAGGTGAGCCTGAGCTTTCGGTGAAGGAAAACATTATGATGAAACCATAGCATGGTGGTAGGGCCATTTATGATACCAACCTCAACACCCTCAATTTGAAAATCTGTCCCCAATCACGTATAGGTACGTTCCAGCAGCTGCACTTGACAACCAATTTTCCCACTAGGCTTAGCGTGTCCATATTAGGTCACATCATCACTTAGCGTCAGGCGAGATTGTAGCCATAACGCAAACCTATAAACGATAAATAAAACTGTTCATAGTCATTTACAGAGTGTAACATTCGAAACATCGCTCCATTTACTTTTAAGTAGTATTATGTTAAAGGTGTACTTTCGAGCAAAGCGTCACTAACGCGGCGTCTATAGCGTTAATGACGCTTCGTGACTGACGCTGCGTCAGAGATGCTTTGGTGACTTTGGAAATCCGCGACAGACGCACAGTCGTATTGCTTTCCCCGCACTGATACTTTCAATAGCTATTACGAAACTATAACATTTGTTATAGAACTACTTTCTTTGCTTAAAGAAGACCAGGAGTAATATGATTGTTTACTTCGATGCTACCCCAATTTAGAAAGATCATTTATTTCTTATGCTCCTATACATGTTATAAAACTCATGGTCTCTCTGTCTGTCCATTTCACGCGAAATCCACTAATCCGATTCAGATGATTTTTCCTTTAATCAGATCAGATATATAGCAAGTTAATGTAGAATATAATAAAGAACTGCATAAAAGTCAGGGATAGTATATATCTATCTTCTAAGGATCATAAACAATAAACATTTTTGTCTTCCATCTCTTGAGCGGGGGCTGCACGATTCGCGCGTGCGCTCAACCGACGGCATTCTGTAATCCACATGAGCGGAGTCGCGGGCACAGCTAGTATATTATGAAATAATAAGTGTTGCACAACAATAGAATTAATATTTCATCTTTCTCTTAGGTAAACTCCTCAATAGAAGCTATTTTTATTAAAGTATTTCAGAAATATCTTTAAAATACACGTGAAAGG
Source organism: Saturnia pavonia (assembly GCA_947532125.1). NCBI lineage: Eukaryota > Metazoa > Arthropoda > Insecta > Lepidoptera > Saturniidae > Saturnia > Saturnia pavonia. The sequence goes on along the minus strand of OX383895.1, from coordinate 20,067,922 downwards.
CGCACAAGTGCGAGCGAAAACAAAGCGAGTGCTCGAATGGCGTTGCGAACAGCTGCATAGTACATTAATCTGTCGTCTATCGCGGCGTCACTGATGTCACAGACGCTTTGCTCGAAAATACACCTTAAATAATTAAAAACATTATGTTAAATCAATTAATAAAAAAATGTTATCATTTTCCTTACAGTTTTACCGAGAAAAATTAATAATTTATAAAAATTTCTGGAATTACAAATCGACCTTCGTTCGTTCCAGTAAGAGGTCAATAGACAAACGGCCGGCCATTATTATTATATAATCAACGACCGTGAAAACTAAACAATATACAAGAAAAAATATATTGTTATAATAATACTTTTGATTGAGTTTATAAAATATGTTGGCCAAGTACATGTTTAGGACGTGTCAAACAAAACGGCTCCGATAGTTATGTGTCTGATCTTACTGGAAAGAATTTTGAACCAATGGGGATCCGTGGTAGCGGACACCGCGTAGATCGACGTGAGTTCGAATCCCTGCTACGAGTATGAACTTTTGGTGAAGGAAAACATCGTGATGAAACCATAGCATGGTGGTAGGGAATTTTCTAATTCACGTCTGGTAAGCTACCACTAGAGGATCCCAGGATACCAGGACCCCGTTCGTATTTCAGTACCAAAAATTTTGGGATTAAATTTGACAAATCTCGGGAATTACGGGATTAACAATTTTTTTTAATAATTGTTATAAAAACACGAAACGCGTTCACTTCACGTGACATTTTGCAATACTATTTTTCCAGCTCATTTGATTAGTTTTTCGTTTGCGCCAACTCGACTGTGAGGATATTGAATGCATTATTATTTATTAGGTTTTATTTTCGCAATACAAATTAAGTGTCTAAACATTTTAAACCATGGCTGGTCATTTTAATTTAATAAGGTGAATATTGTTTTCTTGAAAATAACGTGTTTGTTACGAGAACTGAATTCTGATAGAGTAGGTACATTTTTTTGGAAGCTTAACGTGTTTATTTTATTTATTAAAGGCAAAACTAGTTGGTTTATTTTAAGGGAAGTATTAAATAAAATTTTGTTTAACTTACTTATTCTGACAAGACTTAAAATGTAACCATATCTGGACATTTTAATGATTAATATTAATCTATGTAGAAGAATAACTTTATTGTAATTGTTTTATGAGTTTAAAATTTTATAAATATAAGTTATTTGTTTATTTTACATAGGGCGCACTAAAATTTCCCGTACTGGACACTTACATTAAGTATATTAAAAATACTAATTACGACATCCGAAAATGGTATTTCGTGTCTACGTTACCATGGATTTAACTCGTGAAAATTTTCGTAATATGATTTACTACGATTTTAAGTGTAGTTTGATACCTCAGCAGAGTGGCGCTCGCCTTCAAACTGTTTTTGGCAATGAAGCACTATGCAACTCGACTGTTTATAGCTGGTATGCAGAACTCCACCACGGTCGTGTTAATCTAAGTGACGAATTTTGTGATGGTCGTCTGTCTACCACCGTGAACAACGAGAACATCGATGCTGTACGCAGTGTGATCCAAACAGACGAGCATGAGATCTTGAGATTCGGGCATCCTTAGATGCCTATGTCCCTATTCTCAAATCCCGAACCACTGTGCGTCGCCACGCTAACAGCCGGTCTGACCCATCGGATTGTATGTTTTATATCATAATAAAAATGACAATTTTTAACAAAGAAGTAAACCAACTTCAATTATTTTGAGGAGTTCCCTGGTGTATCTTCAATGTCGAAGTTTCAGTGCCAACGAAATTAAAATAGGACACCCCTTGAGGTATTACCCCTTTCTAACGAAAAAAGAATCATCTAAATCGGTTCATAAACAAAGAAATTACGACTGAACATCCAAAAAAAAATTCGAAACATTCGAAATCAGAACCTCCTCCTTTTTTGAAATCGATTAAAATTTAATGTGTTTTAATTCAGGTCGCCTGCCTGTGACTTTTATGTAAATGTATATTTAGGAAACGAAAATAAGGGGTTACTTGAAAATTTATGGAGTTATTTATGGAACTTATGGTTATTGTGATAAAGGATTTTTAAAATTAAGCAAGTCACTATTGTCACTATAAGCGTTTCTACGCATATTATAAAAAAACGTCTCTCTGTCTGTGTGTCCGTTTATGTTCTTTTCATGGTAAAGCCACATAACCGATTTATATGGTTTTTTTTTATTTTAATTTATAGCTATGTTATCTGGTCAGGTTATAGAATAATAATAATAGTATTTTATAGGATAAAGTAACGTACGAAATAAACACTGACGATAATGGTGGATCAATTCGGAGTGCATTTGGGGCGCTTAAATGGCTTACGCTGAGTAAACCATACAATTATGTTGTCCATAATTTTAAATCTTAACAAGACCTACAAAAAGGTCATCAATACATATATCTATCTTCTAAGGATTATCCGCGATAAACATTTTTGTCTTCAGTCTTTCTGGCCGGTATTCTGTAGTACACGCGAGCGGAGCCGCTGACACAGCTAGTTATGCATATAGTCCAATATTTCGATAACCAATCATAATATCACAAAAATCCTTCCTTTAATGGCTAAGTCATAAGCATTTATCATTCAATCATATCCATAATATATTTATTCCTCTCTTCTTTATTGGCTCTAAAATCACTTATTAAATTCTATAATTATCTAATTTCGGGTAATCAGTAGTGTTTTTTCTTTGCTTTCCTGATTTTTTTTATGATTAATGGAAAGATCATATATAAGTTGAATAACAAGCTTTTTTTTTCTCAATATTTCAAAATAAAAATAAATTGTTGAATTCAGTACCGAAGACACGCCGACAGCTCCCGAGCGCATGTGACGTCATAATGTTATTTTCTACTCATTGTAGCACACGGCTGATACAGTGTTTTGACTCTTAATCGATGAAATTCCTTTAATATTAGACGTCACAAACCTGGCGATCAATCGTGGCGCGTTCATAGTCATGTGATTCTTTTTAAAATATTACAATTTTCAATCATAGTTTATTATTTATTAAAAAAATGTTTTAAGAGTTTTTTCAATTAACTATTATCATAATTATGATGAAGCTTTAAAATACATTAAAAAAAAACTTTTTTTTTCAAATACCCAATTCGATAGCTGTAAACTTATTGAAAACTGTGCATTTTCTGTTTTAGAGTTATAATAAAATTATACTATTGCTAGGTGGCCAGAGAATTATTATTTTAATTATTATCATTTTAGTTTTCGATAATGTCATCCGATATTTAAAATCCACCAAATAATATTTAAAAAAGACCTTAATAAAATTCATTGTCAACACGTCTCAAAAATTTTTAAGGTCATATAATGTTTAAAAGATTTTTAAGAGGTTGTAAATTTTTTGGAGTTGCAAAATATTTTGTTTGCAATTTCCATTTTTACTGTTCCGTACCACATAATAAAAAATAAACGAAAACCTTATAGGATCACTTTGTTATCTGTCTGTCCGTGTAACAAGCGATGGTATTTTATAAGAGGGGCTTTTTCTGGAAAACTGTTTGAGATATAAAATTGTAATTACTATAGTATCGAATACTATGAACTCTTACTGCTATACAAGTTTATAGGTTAATTTGAATTGTAAAATTATGTTATTTTCTTTCTTTAACATTCAGTATTGTACCAAGAGCCCTTGGTCCCATATCTATCATTGTATCTTCACGCAATGAAAGTTCTATCGTGCTAATTTTTTTAATGATAATATAGCTATATTAATTTATACAAAAACAATGAAATATATCTTCTGTAAATAGACATTATGTCTTTTAACCTCTATATCGCTGCCGTAGAGTGGAAATTATATAACAAAATGAGATTTGCGAGAAGCGGATTTAGTGATTTTTTTTTCGACAAAAGCGGCCACGGTAGTGATTTTTATCGTGCAATAAAATTTATTGTCTATGTTTTATTATAGTTATGTTACACCGATACAATGTTTATCTTTTAAGTCTGTTACTGAGACCTCGCTCATATTATATATAAGATAAAGTAAACAATTATTCATTTCGGACATTTTAATATTTAAGTGTTTTATTTTTACTAACATACTTCTATTAGCTTCATTTGTTACTATCAAAAATTTCGTATCTTGGAGCTGATCTGATGATGGACCCAAGAGGTGGAAAATGGAATTCTTTTACTGGCTACTAGTAAACCCCTCGAGTTTGGGAACATATGATTTGTTTTGACAGGTCAAATAGATCGAGCTCGGTAACGAGGGTCTAGTGATAGAGCCAGGAGATTGGTAGTGGAACTTTTCAGTAGCTACTAGCAAACTCCTCGATTTTAGGCTCATATGATTCGTTTTGACGAGTCCAATAGATTGTAGATAGTAAATAGTGTTATAATTGTTATTGAGTGATTAAAGTGTAATTAAATATTTATTTTCGTAAATTATATTTAAACTTACATTTTTATATCAAGATATCAGAGCGTGGGTCAAACAAAAAGATGCATTGTACTGTAGAATTTATGCCAAAGCAACAAGGCCAATTTCGACATAACTGTAGTTATTTAATTCTCCCGCTACGGCAGCGATTATCACAGTATAAGTATATTGTAATCTATGGTTTTTTTAAATAGTAGCACTGTAAATTAACGGTGTTATCTCTGATCCAAACACAACGGCGATATATATATATATATATAGCTATTGCCGTCTTAATGTTTTAATATATTTTTTAAAAGTTTTAGATTCAGTCCATCACGAATAGTTCCTAGATAAATACAGTAAATTTTCTGGGTACTAGGATATGACAACTGTGTCCGACTGTATCGCGACCACCATGCATTAGGTGTAACACCGGCAATAAAGGCACGCTTAGGCATGTCACGTTCCGAGTTCAGCCTGTTTATATCTAGTAATCCAGCTGGCATGGACCTGTACCTACGTGGGTCTCGACAAAATTGCACATGGTGACGATAGGTTTACACATTGTCATGACAACAGCGACCTTCAATAGATTGTTGATTTCTCGGTGGTCACCGTTGTTTTTCGATTTACTGTGCTCACCATCAGGCACTTTTAATATTAAGCGTGTCTTCTATAATTACATTTCATCTAGTCATAGCACTATTTTCTCAACACGGTCCACTCAGGTACATAGGGTTTTTTGGATAGTTAGTTTAGACCAAAATTTACAGATTACTAAATACATATACGCATGTTTCTTCCTCATCCCATAACGAAGATATATGTATAATTACTCAGATCGAATAACGGATAGGGAATTTGCCAGTTCGCGACTTATCCGCAACTAGGACAACAACCTAAGCCGAGGTTGGGCACCCTTGAGAGCTAGTTGTAACTTTTTCGCGGCTGAGTGCGTAAAGTGATCGCTCCCAAGCCCGGTGAGACTATAAAAGCCGTCTGATGCTTCAGGCCCTTTATGGCTACCAGTACAAACAGATTGAAAAAATATATCTTAACACGGCATAATTAAGCAATAATGTTGATACATTACTTGCCCAAGGTCAAATTACAGCATTCAGTTTACTAAGCTTCGATCAAGAAAGATCCAATTGACTTTGTGTTGTCCCAATGAAATTCAACTTACGGCCCCGGTTTTCCAATGTCTAGGTCACTAACGAAGCCGGTTTTATAAACTTGACATGAAACTATTCGACCAAACATAATTCAAATAACCTTATAATTTTTAGTCGGACATTTATTACACGCACGAATGTATTTTTTTTAATAAAGGCAGCGCCTAAAGCGTTTATTTTACATATTGCTTATTTTATTATATTCGTATTAAATCTAATTGAGATATGCGAACCTATTACAAACGCCTACTACATTTTAAATAATATAAAATCATATTCTTTATCTAGGAACACATTATAGTAAAAATTATTAGAAAAAAAGACCACAGCGTCACCTATACCGTTTTCATCCTGATAACTTTCCTATAAACATAGACAAAACAAAAAAAGAAATACGCATATCCATCTTTTCAATAGTGAGTTATGTTGTCGAGTCCATACAGAAATCTGATAGAAAAAGTGACGTTAAATTTTTCGCGTATTATAAAATATAATCGAACGCTTTAATTTTTATTTATATACATAACTAGCTGTGCACGCGACTCCGCTCGATACTTGAAGGATCTCAAGAGACCTTATATATCCAAGAGATATCTTATGTATCCAAGAATAAGAAGTAAAAAAAACTTAAAACAGCAGAGATTGAAACTCAAACCAGAATAATACCAAGTACAAAAACTTAAAATGGATTCAAAACATTTTAAATATGAATGCCTTAGCTATATGTCTGTCAACTGTCAAGAACAGGATATTCTCTGTCCGTGATACGCTTCAAGCTTATACTAATGATAACAAATTCTCTTTTATAATACGAGTACCAATTTATGTCATAAAAATTATCCAAGTGCGTGTCGGGCCACGCGCAGTATAGGGTTCCGTAGTTGCCAGTCACAATATGCAGACTTACAGGGAGCTTTAAGTAATTTTCAATAGAATTCGTACGAAATTACTTCTCCAAGCACATTTTATAAGTTGATTGAATATTACTGGTTAACTTGTAAAGCCTACTTACCTCTGATAGTTTTCCTTGTAATTGCATTATATATACTTCTACCATGTTTTTTTACATATCCAAAAACAGCCATTTGGGGGACAGTTGACTCTAACAAAAATTAGCAGTTTAAAGCTTAAAACAAGCGTATTTCTGAATCGATAAATGTTTTTCACACATCCGCAATTTTATTAAGGACCTTTCCAACGACTTCCCACATGATGGGATAGACGAAAAAAAACTTTATGGGTAAGCTAGATACCTTAAACAAGATATTAATATACCTTAAATAAGATATAATAAGACATAGAGAAAGTATAAGGGTTCCTTATTGACTACGGAACCCTAAAAAACAGTAAAAAAATCCTTTTTATTAGTTGCAAATAGGTAGACTTCCTGGCCGATCTATAGGGGTTCTTGAAATTCATGGCTATAACACATAATCGAATTCAAAAAGGATTACTCCCTACTTGAGAATACTAGTTGAAACAGAATTAAAATCCCTCAGCTGGTACATTATTAGTATACTCTTTGCAATTTATATCAGGGGTGTTATGGAACTCAGTAACCGATATTAGATATCCGAAAAAAAAATCGTTAAACGAAACAGTAGCCGATATTAATGTTTCGAATATTTTCGGATAAAGATGAAGTCGAATGAGACATTGTTGAATACCAAAAAATACTTACAACGTAACTAATAATTATGTAAATAAATTTAATATTGTTCATCTACAAATGTTAAAATAATACTTATTTATATACAATTATTTGATATAGGTATTATAAATGAAAATATTCGAAACTATCAGATATCTGTAATAGCTTGATATCCGTATCCATAACCGAAACCGATTAAATACTCTTAAGATACCCATATCCAGATCTGAAATCTCATATGCGTAACATGACTACATTATATCGCACACAGGCGAGCCTAATGCCACAAGGTATTTCTTCCAGCTAACCACCGGTATTATACGGGACAAAAAGTACTATTATAGGCACAGGTATTGCAAATAGAAGTATTTAATATAGAATATATGTATGTATTAATAAAGTATGTATAGATGTAAATTATGTATAGAAATAAATATGTATTTATATTATCTATAGATGCATTTTTTTAAATATACCACGATTGTGGTAACAAGCATACAGCACTCCTGACAGTATGCGGTCACCGCAGCCTATGGACGCTGGCAATAGCAGAAGCCTCACATGTGCGTTGCCGTCCCTTTAAAAACCTGTTCACTCCACTCTTGAAGAACCCGTTACTGTTAATCATTGGAGAAGCTTCAAATTATCTTCGCATGCACAATCGAAAGGTTTCTTTGTAAAATATCTATTACGGTTTACATAATTATGGTAATGCACCACCACCACTAAGCAGTGGTAGCGTGTACGGACACCGCGTCAATCGACGTGAATTCGAATCCTTACCATGAGCCTGAGCTATCGGTGAAGGAAAACATCTTGATATAACTTTAGCATGATGGTAGGTGTTTCGTCACCGTAACTGGTATTCGTAATTTGGCACTAATCTGTATTAAATACCAGTGTCAACACCGTGTGAATCTGTCGCTTTCTTGTACTGGGATTCGAACCAATAGCAGAGCGTTGTGAAGCGCTCATACGTCCCCGTCCAATCAAAACCTAGTGTGATGGATTAGATAGATTTCCAACCAAATAATCTCATATTCTTAAAGTACCTACGACGTTAGACCTAAGTATAACTGTTTAAGTAAGTTTATTTTCCTGTGCTATACAACTTTCGGGTTTTCTTCTCTTGTATAGTACCAATACGGTCCCAATCTAATAACACTGCAACTACGTTCTGTTCAATCTGTGAATTGCGGAGTACTTATTTACCAAGTGATCCGAGCCGCAATACATTCTTGGGGTATAATTCGTCTTGTATTGTATTTTGCTTAAGTCTTCGTTCATAGATAATTGTGAAATCCAGATATCCTTCTAATCGTTAGTTTAAATTCGTAGCAAGGATGTCTCATAGTCTTAGACGGAAGACCAAAACCGACCAATCTAAGAAACGCAAATCGCTCACCATGGTTGGTGAAGAGCCTTCTGTCACTATCCGCGACTTACCTGTTCTGCGCCGCAAGCGTACACTTGCTTTAAATCGATTAAAAAGGATTTTAGAAGTCGCTAAACTAGTTAGGAAGGATCGTTCTCATGAGGACGCGTTCCTTGCTCATTACTCCGTCGTGCAGACATTGTGCGATAGTTTTGAAGAGGCGCACTCTGACATTCTCTGCGTAATAGATAGTGAATCCGAAGAACAGGAAGATTTAATCCGTGAAGAGTTTGATATGATTTATTTTGACGTGATGACGACTCATAGGCAGTTATTTCCTTCCGATACAGGAGAATCGAAATTGAATGAAAGTAATTTCAACCGTCTTAGCCTTTCCAACGTCAAGCTGCCTAAAATTAATATACCTATGTATTCGGGAATCACTAAAGAATGGCCTAAGTTTTACGATCTGTATAATTCGTTAATTCATAACAATAAATCGCTTTCAGACGTTGAACGCATGCACTTTCTCATATCTAGTCTATCTGGTGATGCTCTCGCTCTCATACGCGCGTACCCTGTTCAAGGTACATTCTACAGAGAAGCATACAAGACTTTGACTGATAGATATCAAGATAAACGCGAGCTAGCGTTTACGTGCTGGAAGGAAATACTAAATCTTAATTTGAATTCAAACTCAGCTCTCGAGTTTCGTCGCGCTCTTGATCTCACAAAGGAGAATTTAAATATTCTAAAGGGTCTTGGACTACCTACAGCTGAATGGGATTTTGTACTTTCTTATCTCTTCCTATCGAAATTAGATACCAAAACGCGTTGCGCTTATGAACAAAAGCAATCTTCTGCGGAGATACCAAACTTCACTGATTTATTGGAATTCTTGTATTCTAAATGTGAAGCGCTCGTACGAGACACGCATTTCTCCGCACAAAATCGTTCCAAATCTACAACGTTAAATCGCGATTCAGACAAAGTTCATACTTCTAGAAAATTAAATAATAAAACATTTAATTTCCAAAATCCTTCTGTATTTCTTTCCGACACAAACGAACCGAGATCAAAGCTAGTCGCTCAGTCTGAAAATCTGAAACCACGTTCTTCAACAGCTGTTGAAGCATCAGCGCCTCCGGTCATCAAGTGTTCCTTTTGTTCAGAAAATCACTCTATCAACCGTTGTCAACGGTTTGAAAAGACTTCCGTTGCTGAACGAATTGAATATGCGAAAATTCACCGTTGGTGTTTCAATTGTCTCAAACCTTCACATTGTATAAAAGATTGCAGATCAGTGTTCAAGTGTCAAAAATGTCGTCAACGTCATCACACATTGCTTCATATAGATCAAAAGGAAAGTTCTTTTTTATCAACTCGACCATCGGATAGTCAAATTAACAATCAAATTAAAGCACTCACTAGCATCGGTGACAGTTCAGTTGTCCTCCTCTCTACTGCCAAAGTTCAAATTTGTGATTCGTCGGGCAACTTTCAATCGTTTCGTGCTCTTATAGACTCAGGCAGCCAAGCGCATTTCATCACTGAACGAGCTGTTAAGCAACTTGGTATAACTCGTGATGTGACTTCACGTTGTGTTTATGGTTTAGGTCAGATATCTGCAGCTGTTTCAGGAACCTGTCAGATCGAAATCGGTACCAATAACCAGTCTCTTTTTAAAATTTGCGCGTTCACGTTGCCCAGCATTTGTGGTAAGATGCCATCTAGTCATATTAATGCATCCTCGTGGCATCATTTGCAAGACCTTCATTTGGCTGACCCTGATTTCCATAAACCTGGTCCCGTCGATCTTCTCCTCGGTGCTGAGATCTTCGCATCTCTACTACTCCCTGGTAGCGTTGGTGGAGGATTGAAGCAACCCTCCGCTCTTAACTCCGTGTTTGGTTGGTTCTTGCTTGGTGGAATCGACTGTAAACAAGAACAATCTCAGACATTCTTCGTACAGGCAGATGAGCTTCTTAATGAACAGGTTAAACAATTCTGGGAACTCGAATCTTTTGAATCTGTCAAACGTCTAACTCCGGACGAGGTCCGCTGTGAAGAGATATTTGCCGAACACCACACTCGCGACCCTACCGGTAGGTATGTGGTTAATTTGCCGTTTAAAAATGAAAATAAAGTCGAATTCTCAGGGTCTCGCGACATCGCTTTACGTTGTTTTCTCTCTCTTGAGCGCAGAATCGTTAAAAATACGGATTTATATAAACAGTACTGTGATTTCATGAAAGACTATCTTGAAAGAGGTCATATGAGTCTAGTTCCTGTTCAAGAGATTTCATCAGGAAAATATTATATTCCACACCATTGCGTTCTTCGCCCTGATGCTGTGACAACCAAGTTGCGTGTAGTTTTTAATGCGTCGTGCAGGGATTTTCGGGGAACTTCGCTTAACGATACCCTTTTAATAGGTCCGAAACTTCAAACCAATATTACTGAAATTTTACTTAAGTTTCGCGTACATTTTATTGTGTTTACAGCTGATGTTCGCCAAATGTATAGAATGATCGAAGTCCGTGATAATCATCGCGAATACCAGCGTATTCTTTGGCGCTTCGATACTGAACAACCTATTCAGGAATACCGTCTCAATACCGTTACCTACGGCGTGTCTTCCGCTCCTTTTCTCGCATGCCGTAGTCTCAAACAGTTAATAACTGATGAAGGGCAGGATTTTCCATTGGGTAGTTCAATTCTATCTTCAGATGTATATATTGACGATGTTGTCACTGGATTTGATAGTCTTGATCAAGCGATACAAGCTAAATCCGAGATTATCGAATTGCTCAAAAGAGGAAATTTCGAGTTGCGAAAGTGGGCTAGCAATATTCCTGAGCTCTTGGCTGACCTGCCTTCCGATCACTGTTTAACATCTCCAGTCACTCTAGACGATGAAAACAACCCAATTCTCAAGGTTCTAGGCCTTAAGTATAATCCACTCCGTGACTGCTTCTTTTTTGATGTTATTCCACAGAAGAAGAAGTGTAGCAAGAGAAATATTCTTAGTGAACTCGCGCGTATATTTGACCCCTTGGGCTTTCTCTCCCCACTCACGATTATTGCCAAAGTTCTAGTTCAGCGCCTGTGGGTTCGTAATATCGGATGGGACGATGATCCTCCCGAGGACGTAGTACATAGCTGGAATCGTTACCTAGAGGAGCTTCCTCTCTTGCAATCGTTAGAGATTCCACGTAGTGTATCTGCAAAAAACCTAATGTCATGTGAAATACATGGTTTTTCAGATAGTTCGGAAAGAGCTTACGGCGCGGTTGTTTACTTACGCATGACGGATATGGACAACAATGTCAAGGTTTTCTTCGTTTCCTCTAAAGGTCGAGTAGCTCCACTCAAATCAACGTCGTTGCCCCGTCCTGAGTTGTGTGCTGCCGTCCTTCTCGCCGACCTTCTGAAATTCGTAAAAGAATTATACTTACCGATGTTTCCATGTGGGGGTGTCTTCGCTTGGTCAGACTCCACCGTTGTAATTGCGTGGATTCGCTCGCACCCTTCACGCTGGAAAGCTTTCGTTGCGAACCGCGTAGGTCATATTCTTGATGTTATTCCAGATGCTCGTTGGAATCACGTGGCTTCCGAAGACAATCCGGCCGATGTCGTTTCGCGTGGTCAACTTCCATCAGTTCTAGCCGACAATCGTTTATGGTGGGCGGGTCCTCCGTGGCTCTCCCAGCCCGTTCTCTCTTGGCCTCGTTCTGAGGAAGTTTTCGATGAAAATGCGCTTGCCACTGAAGAAAACCGTCGATATACTCTAATCACCCATAGTGAAATTCCAATTTCCTTTATCGATACCTTGCTCGAAAGTTATTCGTCAATCCGTAAAATCCAACGCATTGTCTGTGTGTGGATAAAATTTGTTACGTTTATTCGTAATAAACGTATTCGTTGTTCTTATCCTAAATCACATCGTATAGAGCTTCATAACGCACTTATGATTATCGTAAAACATGTTCAGGCTCGACATTTTGCTGCTGAGATTCAACAGCTGCAATCAAAAACTCTTTTGTCAAAACAAATGCGTAAATTAAATCCATTCTTAGACAATCGAGGGGTTCTCAGGGTGGGCGGCAGGCTCTCAAGATCTGGCCTTGAGTTCGAACATAAACATCCTGCTCTCCTCCCTCGCGATTCGCGACTTACTTACATGATAATTGATACGTTTCATCGTGAGAACTGCCACGCCGGTGTCAATACGATGCAGTATCTGTTAACTCAGCAGTTTTGGATTTTATCCCCGAAACGCGCTATTCGTCACTGTTTATCAAAGTGCTTGCAATGTTACAAAACGAACCCTACTCCTCTCGAACCGTTCATGAGCGATCTACCGGCTGCTCGCGTGAATCAAGTGAAACCCTTCTCCATAGTCGGTACCGACTTTGGTGGTCCTTTTCGAATCAAACTCGGCAAGCATCGCGGGGCAAAAATCGGAAAAGCCTATCTGTGCTTATTTGTTTGTCTTAGTACAAAAGCTTTGCATCTTGAAACCGTTTCAGATTTATCTAGTGACGCGTTCCTTGCCGCGCTCCGTAGATTCGTTAGCCGCCGTGGTAGAGTTAGCATTATCCACTCTGATTGTGGCACGAATTACGTAGGCGCGAGCCATCAACTTTCTTCGCTTATGCAATCTGCTGCACATTATGAGAATATCGAGTTCCGTTTTAACCCTCCTTCGAGTCCTCATTTTGGGGGAGTATGGGAAATTCAGATAAAATCCGTTAAATCGCACTTGTATCGCATTATTGGTGAACAAGTACTTACATTCGAAGAATTAAACACCGTGTTTGTGCAAATCGAGTCCATGCTTAATTCTCGGCCGCTCTGTCCGTTGAGTTCTGACCCCAATGATTTGAACGTCCTTACCCCTGGTCATTTTTTGACTTTGGAACCGTTAACGTCCGTTCCTGAGGAGGACTTAACCTCCATCAATATAAACCGCCTCGGTCGTTGGCAGCTTCTGCAACGATTCCAACAAGATTTTTGGAATCGGTGGCGAAGAGAATATCTTCAAACGCTGACTCAGCGGGCAAAGTGGACCACGCATTCGAAACCTTTAGTTAAGTTGTGTCCGTTACCTAATCAAGCATAATTAGTTTTTTTTTCGTAACACTTAGATAATATTTTAATTCATATGCATTCTTTAGGTTAGGGATTCTTAGTTTTCAATTAAGAAAATCCATTCATGTATTTTGGTGGGCGGAATGTTTCGTCACCGTAACTGGTATTCGTAATTTGGCACTAATCTGTATTAAATACCAGTGTCAACACCGTGTGAATCTGTCGCTTTCTTGTACTGGGATTCGAACCAATAGCAGAGCGTTGTGAAGCGCTCATACGTCCCCGTCCAATCAAAACCTAGTGTGATGGCGCTATAAAGAATGGCGTCGGATTGTCTTCGTCTTCTCGCCGGTGCACGCGACTGCATGCGTTAAAAAGTGGTTCGGTAGAACATCATTACATATAAACTATTAGAAATGTAAGAACCTATTCAGTGTGTTGATTGTGTGGTGTACATCGGACATCAAGCGTGCGTGACCAACTCCGGCTCCCCAGACCTGACCACCTGGACGTTTCAACTGCTGGACGAACGGGCGTACGTGGCTAAAGGTAAGAATTCCTGTCATAGGGGCGACAGATTCTTAATCGCTTGCAGCCTTTACATCAAATACGGTGGTTGCTCCCAATGTGCGTGGTGTTCTACGCACAGTAGGGCATTTACTACTACCCGCTTTTATAGATTTTTTTTATACTACAATGTTGGCAAACAAGCATACTACTCACCTGATGGTAAGCGGCTACCGTAGCCTATGGACGTACCATAGATATCACTAGCGCGGTGCCGACCTTAAACCCTCTTACCCAAGAAAACTCTACTCACCGCAGGAACACAACACAAGGTTATTTGGCTGCGATCTTCTGCAGGGTGGAGATATTCCAGTAGTTGGATTGCCCCAAGTATAGAGAAATCTCCAAAATTTCTCTACCAGCAACTTGAAAATTTGTCGCCAATCACCTATAGCTGTATTCCGTTAACTGCGCTTGAGAACCATTCCTCCCACTAGGCTTAGCTTGTTACCATTTTGGGCCACATCGTCACTTAACACTCTTCAACTATCAGGATCAGATTGTGATCAAAAATATAAATTAACTCTTCCTTTATTTCTCTGGACAGTTAAAGAATTTTAAACCGATTACATAATTATTTCACAATATTTAACATTATACTGCAATACCGCTTAATAGCTGTAAACCGCATTCATTGCTTAAGTCGTTAAACTAATTCATTTAATATATTTATAGCCTCTAAGGATAATAATATTACAATTAAAACATTAAGGTATCAATTAAATTTCTATGAAAAACGTTATTAATTATTGTAAGTAATATAGATTGTACATACAATTTTATAAATGTTTCTCCAATAGTTCTTTAGTTTTGAAAAGAATCAAAATCTAAGATATTTTATTCAGCCTAAGAAGGCACTTGTGAATGTCAAGCAACACTACCGGTTCGGTCGGTCATCGAGAAGGACCGGCAAGAGACAGTGTTTTTATTGTTTACAGTTATTATCATTTTCAGTGCATGTACAAAGAGGAAATCACTTTCTTGCATCACCGTCATTCACGTAATGATCCACCTCATACCTTTCCACAACAAAACTTGCTTAACATGATTCTTGAATTACCCGGCAAATCGGTAACGTACTTAGGAAGTTAACTGTTACAGTTACTGTAGAACCTAACACAATTTACTTAAAAACTTGTAATTGTGTTACTTAGTCTAAAAGGAGGAATGACTGTGACGTGACTACTATATGACAAAAAAAACTTTTATTTATCATATAGTAGTCATAGTCATAGTCATTCCTCCTTTTAGACTAAGTAAGACAAATACAAGTTTTTAAGTAATTTGTATTAGGTTCTCTTGTTGTATTAGGTTGTCTTACTTAGTCTAAAAGATGGAATAACTATGACTACTATTCGACAAAGAGACATGAGTCCACCTGTCACAATAGACCATGGTCGATAATTTATGAAACAAAAAAAAGGTGTGTGCGATTCACACACGATAGAAGTGAAACTTCATTTTAAAAGAAATTTTATTTAAACAGTGTGCAATATACATACACACCGACATATACACTCTCGCTCTGGCTCACACAAAGAAGAGAGACCGATAATTTGCGTTAAACGTTTAACATTTAACGTTTAACGCTTGGAAGTCGCATAAGAAAGTTTCACTTCTAAAAAAAATAGTAGGATGTAACCCATTGGAAAAGAAAGAAAATATAAGAAAAATGAAAGGAAAAATAATTTAAGGGCGATCTAAGGTCGGGAAGTGGGAGGGGTGAGTTTTATGGGTAAATAACGGTTTATCTCGATTTCCGGAAAAACTACAAGTCCTATGGAAAAAAGTTAAATGTCAAAGTTTTAGTTAATAAAAATATCTACAACTTTTGTATTTCCACTTTTTCACATAATCTCAAATATATGTGAAAAATTCAAATAACCAAGTTTCTGGTTTTTTATTTTTCTTTTATAATTTTTTTCTTTTCACGAAATTTGGTGAAAACATACTTACTATGTCCCAAACACACTATATTTTTTGAAGTGAAACTTCTTATGCGACTTCCAAGCGTTAAACGTTAAATGTTAAACGTTTAACGCACATTATCGGTCTCTCCTCTTTGTGTGAGCCAGAGCGAGAGAGTAAATGTCGGTGTGTATGTATATTGCACACTGTTTACATAAAATAGAAAATGTCTTTTAAAATGAAGTTTCACTTCTATCGTGTGTGAATCGCACACACACCTTTTTTGTTCATTAAAATCTCTACTTTCTGATGATATAATTTTTATTTTACGTAACTATGGTAAATGTTCTTAGAAAATGCAGTGTCTAGCTGACCCACGGCATTCTGTAGTCCACACGGGCGGAGCCGCGGGCACAGGTAGTTTATAATATAGTGGGGTATATTCATAGATTGGTATTCATAACTACCCTATTGCTCGCAGGGTATATAAGGCGTAGCATACAAGGAACTGAAACTAGGTCCGTTCTCCACCGGCATGGAACCTTCGAGCTAGCTGCTTGCGCGATACAGTGACACTGCATTCATAATTTGCATCCTTGCCGAGATTACAGAATGTGTTTCCTATTTCGCTTCACGAATGCCACTAAATTGATCGCAGTTGTTCACTTACGTCATGACGGAAGTGCATAAAATCCCAACCGGAAGCAGATATAAGTAATACATACATTTTAAATACATATATGGAAATTGTACAAACTATGATTTATAAATTAACACGCTATATATATTTTAACCTATCGATAATAATTATATTGTTTAATTCTATTCAAACCAAAACATTAACTTTTAACATTTGAATAATATTATTCAAATAATATTTAATTATTACTAAATGAAACTCAATTCTAATCGTTAATCTGTGTGAATAAAACATCGATATTATATAATTAGATATATAATATATTTAACTAAACCCTGATACTAAATACATATACGCATATTTTCCTTCCTGTGCGCTTATTTTTTTTATACATATGACGGAGGAGGAGCTGTTCCATCAACATTAATTGTATATGTTTTTAACAGTGGGCGTCGGTGGATAGTGTTGGATAAAGCAGATTCTCTCCGAACGCGCGATGGTTTTAGTGAGTTTCGCACGGGCCGCTCGCCAACCGAGAGTGAGTCGTTTTGACGTTCCCAACTCGATGGCGCGCGCGCCACTAACTCCATCGAGCGCTGCCTGGTGGCGCTGGTGTCTCGAATTCGATTCGATTGCGACACACATTTAATTAGTTATATCGAATTCGTATAGGAAATTAGCCATATTACTATTATTTGCTCGCACGGCAGCAGCCCAAGCCGAGTTTCGGCCACTTTGGCACCCTTGTGTTTGTTGCGTCTTTTACTCGGCTGAGTGACCTCTGCGCTCGCCCACAAGTCCGGTTAAGCTGTCAAGGCCCCCGGCCAACAGTATAGTCAGTTCGAAAAAAAGGAGCGAGAGCATTCATGCTCAAATCATGGGATCAATCACATCAATCACAGTAAACCTTTTATATATATTTAATATAAATGTTTATCAGTACAGAAGGAATTTTAAATTCAAGATCTCTTCTTACTCCTATATCAAGATATCCTTCAGATTTATCATTTCTAACTCGAACACATTTATTGATAGCATGGCTAATAACAGCCACACCTAAACCTCATATTACGAGGATGTTGCAAAAAGAGCTGGGCAAAGGAATAAATGAGGCACTAGACAACAAGAAAATATCAGCTAAATTAATCATATAAGAAAAATAATATATATAATCTTTAATTATACATTTTATTATCTTTATTTCAATTTTAATTATACGCCATTTTATCAGTACGTCATATAGCTGTAAATTTTAATAAAATTGTAATTCCTGACATAAACATTTTTATACACATTTATATTAGGTTATAGATTAGTTGTAATATTTATTCCAAATTTTAATTTCAGGACGTTCCTTTTTCGAAAAAAATTGGAATTGCAGTAAAAGATTGATTAATAGATTGTTTAAATTTATGCACCTTTGTGATATGTTAGATCTAGGTATGTTAGCGTAAGAACAAAAGAGAAGGGAAGCTTTCAGTAGAGTAAGAACATCAAAAGAGAAGGGAAGCTTTTGCTATACATAAGGATAGAGCAGTTATTAAAAAGAGAAGGGGAAGCTTTGTAGTCTTTAAGAAAATTTAGAATAAGTAAATCTTAAAATTTTTAACCCATATAGCATGGGGACATTTGCGAAACTCCTCATAGAAGGAAGGGACACATAGTATATTTTAAAAGACACAAGATCCCTGATCTGCGTTAGGGGTGTCGTTAAGGAACTTTTAAAAAGAAAAAAAAACTCATATTACTCAAATTCCTGAAAATAGGTTGCTTTTTACGCGTCGTTGCATCCAAATGCAGCAGCACTTTTGGAAAGCATGGCACAAACAATATTTATTACAGCTGAATAAAAGGCCCAAATGGCATAAGAGTCAGCCTAACATTGAGAAAGGTAGTTTAGCACTGTTAAGGGATAAAAAATCTAGTCGTCTTCAGTGGCCTATAGCCAGAGTTACAAATTTATTTTATGGTTCAGCGGGTATTAAAACTTCTTCTTGAGTAGACCGTAGAACCATAAGTAAGTTGTGCGTTTTGCCTTTTGAATCACACATTTGATATTTTATTTATATTATGGGCAAATTAAATATCAGCATAAATTTATAAACTTATTTTAAGACAGCATTAATATATCTCTACCGTATTTTATAATAATGAGATCTCTCCCACCTTGAGTTATTAATAATTAAATACAAAGGCATTTTCCCTCGGGAATATGTTTACGAAAATATAAACATTACAAAATAACCATTTTGTTTTAGTTTTATAGCGACACAGTTAAAATCTCTCTCACTGTCAAGTTCCGTTCTGGAGTGTACATCTCCTGTATAATTTATATGTATTAATTCAAAACCATTAAAAGATTTATAAAAACGAATAAAAAGTTTAGATGTTTATGTTTACTAGAACTAGAGAATTTTAAACATAGTGTCAACTCGCGAGTATTTGTACCTATATTTGCAAATCATCAGCGTATAGGTGATATTTACAATTTTTATTACAATGAGTAATATCTACACTGTACTGTATAGCCATAGTGTGTTGTTTTGTTTGTTACCTTTGCACTGGTTCAACCACAATTTTTTTGCATTCCAATATAAGTATTTGCAGTCTGCGTACTGGGATAATTCCGAGTCACAAATGTCATAATGTTAATGAACTTGGATAGATATATACATACCTGGGATGTTAAGAATGTCATATTTGAAACATTCGCGAATGCAAATGCGGACGCGAATGTGCGAATGCGAATAGTTAGAGAAGGCATTAAAAAGCATGGTCATTTTTATTAAGTTACAATCAAATTAAATGTATAATTATTAATAATCAAATTTTAAAAGGGGTTAATTATATTTTAAAGATATCTAATAATTTGACTGCTTTTTCCCCTTTAGGCGGGAGAGGCCCGGGAGAGGTTCGTTTTACTTTCATATATGCTTTCAATTCAGCTTTAATTTCATACAGCAGCGTGTCTTCAGGTCCAGATTGTACATCAGAGTATTCATCGCTTGAGGAATTCAGGACCACTCGCAATGCAATCGCATTCGCAAAATATTCACATCGTTAGATTCGAATGCGTGTATCGCAGCGAATGTTTAAAATGATGCGAATCTTTCGCATATACGAATGTGAACATTCGTAACGTCCCTATTACAGACAGTTAAATGGCCATTTACAGAATGCGGAATATCTTGCGAAACAATGTCATATCGGCAGCGGGGTGATGAGGCGCTTGTGGCTAACTTGATTGCGACCTACCTTAGTGACTAGCTTCAATGCGTCAAGTGAGTATTAGTGCTTAACCAACACATGCAGTTACTTGTAGGGTTTTATCGTAATTTTACAGGACGACGTGACGAAAAAGTGTTTTAAGTCAGGCGTCACTTAGAACCAGGCGAGATTGTGGCCTAACAGAGATTACCTAACAGAGATAACCTAACAGGGATTTAAAAAACTTCGTTCCTTTTTTTTTGAGTTTATTCCATCATTCATAAATATAATCATAAACAAAAATAATTTTTAATCTGACTGGTAGTTCCAGAGATTATCGTACTTAAACAAAAAAAAATCAAACAAAAAACTCTTCATCTTTATTATATTAATATACTAGCTGTGCACGTGGCTACGCTCACGTGGACTACAGAAAGCCGTCGGTCGAGCGCACGTGCGAATCGTGATGCCCCGCTCGAAAGACGGAAGAGAATAATGCTTATTGTGTCCTCAGAAGATAGATAGTGATATGCTATCGCTGACTTTCTTATGATATATCTCGTATGGTTTACTCAGCGTCAGCCATTTAAGCCCTCTAAATGCGTCTTTTTGCCGAATTTATTCAACATTATCGTCACTGTTTATTTTTAATGTTACTTTATCTTACAAAATATATTATATAACCAGAGCAGATAACATAGCTATGAATTCAAATATAAATAAGTTTAAATACAAGCTACTATAGTTTTTGAAACGAGAACTGTAGGTACACAATGGTCCCGTGATTAGGAGGTTTCACACTATCTTGAGCATATCTTGCTGTTTCCTCAGAGTTACTTGAGTTGCGATTGAATGCGATTGAGATTCTGGCGGGACCGCTTCTTTTTCTAATTGACTACACAGTTAGCCTTAAGGGCCCTGAAGCGTCAGAAGGCTTTTACAGTTACACACCGGGCCTGAGGCCGAGCGCTTAAGTCACACAGCCGCGAAAGCGAGACAACAAACTCAAGGGTGCCACAGTGGTCGAACCTCGGCTTGGGCTTTTGCAGAACATGCAAAAAAGTAGCGATCTAAGTAATTCCCGATCCGTAGAAAATTGGATTTAACTAACTATACATGTGTACATGTTTCTTTCCTCTGGAAGGAGGAAAGAATCATGCGTATATTTGACATTTAGTAATCTATCAGTTTTGCTCTAAATAAAGGTCTCTTACAGAACCTATCTACCTGAGTGGTGTACATGTGTGAAGTGCAGTGTAGTGTTTGTATGTTGATAGCTAGTAAGTGCAGTGTCACTGTACGCCCGAGCGGCTGATGATTCAAGGGCTCCATGTCGGAGGAACGGACCTAGGTTTGAGTGAACAGAGATCTAGTCTTAAGTTGACATGGCTGTTTTTTTTTCGTTTCGAACTGTCTATACCTTTAGCTATAAAAACCCTGAGCCTCAGACAGCTTCTACAATTTCACCGGGCTTGGGGGCGAGCGCTAAAGGCACTCAGCCGCGAAAGCTAGGCAACAAGCTCCAAGGGGGCCCAAGTGGCCGAACCTCTGCTTGGGCTGATGCCGATTATGCGAAAGATCACGATCAGACTAAATCCCTATCCATAGAAATTCGAGCTAACTAACTATACATACATTCATGTTCCTACCTTCTGGGTGGAAGGAAGTGATTTGCCAATTTTTGTTGATTTGATGTGGCTGCGTTCCGGCGCGATATTTATACCTGCGTGTCCGCGTGTGAGTGAGACGATGTCTCTTCCCCTCTCTTTCTAATTCTTATATACTATAAATTCTTAAAAAATCCTATTAAACTCTTCGTAATATCAAATGTTATTAATTTTTAACACAATTTAACAATACAGACTACTAAACTTGACAATTATAAACCATTAAACATTAACACATACAGAATTAAAACGGAATGCAATCAGACTACTAAATATTATCAATTCAAACATATAAACATATAACAAGTACATTACGATTCAAAGACATCAAAATTGCACACTAATAATTTATAACATATTATTTAAAATCCTATATACTTAACATATCGCTACATATTAACATATATTATCATTATATATTAACATTAAAAGACAATCACTAACAAGTAATACTTAAAAAACTACCTAAGCCTAATCCTATGTGTCGCTAACAGTATACGTTTGCACCAGCGCCTTACCCGCTCGATATGTATTCCCTATTACGTTGAAAACTGTAATCCTCTATAACTAAACAGATATTACGACTTTTTTGGAATATGTGTCATTGTCTTGTCTCTTGTCAGTCATTTAAATTTCATTACAGCATTTTTGGGTATTTGACATAAAATTTAACTTAATATTTCTGTTTGTATGAAGCATTTTATTCAGGATTTTCCACTTTTGTCTACTTTATCTATAAGTCTGCTTGAAGCCAAAGTGCAGAATCTAGCAGATCACGCGTAAGGTGAGCGGGAAATATAAATAATTGTATGGATGTGATCAACACAACTATATAAAGATTGATTGAGTAGCGTAGAAGAATTGTGCTTCAACATTCCACATTCAATTGCAAAACAGCGCCTGCGCAATTTAACATCGGGCAAGGAGCACGAGGCAAAATTTTTCTGGAGAGCGCAAAAAACGAATTCGCCACTTTGGCGCACTTTCCGCATGAGGTTTCTTCACAAAATTAGTATATTAATGAAAGTGGAATGGCAATATGCTGTTAATTCTTGCTTTTGCGTAGATATATCTTTGTTTTCTGTTTCGACTATGGTACAAGTTTAAAATCACTTACTAAGAAGTAAACGATTTTTTGCACTTAGAACTTACGATTAAAACATAGTTAAGAATTTTGCTGTGGCTTAATTTGGTTGAGATACAAATTGTTGCGATAGCTAACTAAGGTGGTAAACAAGCATAGTGCCCGCCTAATGGTATGCGGCTACCGTGGCCTATAGACGCTAGCAGTATCACTAGCGCGTTCCTATCTTGAAACCCCAAGGAGCTCTGGAAACCCTACTCAGAGCAGGAACACAACACAAGGTTATTTGGCAGCGATCTTCTCTAGGGTGGAAGTATTCCACCAGTCGGGCTGCCACAAATAGAGAGAAATCTCCAAAGAAGTTTTTCTGTGCCCTACCTCTCTTTAAAATAGCTGTTTTATATACCTACTAGGTAGTGTTGTTGTTGATAGCAAGGCTTCATTAAAATTTCATAACCTAGCAAGAGACTGGCGGTTGCTAGGTTTTGTAATGATCAATGGGTGGGTCTTAGTAGATTATGAAATGCCTGCAAGGTAAAATATTTTTTTATTTTCGCTAACAGTTATTGCTGTTTGTATGGATGGATTGTGCGAGGAATTATATGCATATAAAAGGTGTGAGTACTGAGATGACAGCTGATAGAGGAGAGTGGAGAAGAAATTATGTTATACAGACCCTACTTAACTAAAATAAGGGCTAAAAAGAAAGAGAGTTATGCTGTTTCATAAACTACCTTAAAAAAATCGAATAATATGTACCCGTATGTAATATGTACCACCCGTTTTAATATCAAATGTTTTTTTTGCTAGATTTTTTGCACAGTCGAAATGTTCATAATAAACATTATTTATTGTTAAGTATTTGCAAATTTTAAAGAATTAGATTTTATTTATTATTTTCATTCTTTTATTAGTGGTATGGTGATAGGGTATTATCTAGAACCCTCAAGTTGACCATCTGTCGCCAAGCACCACTAGAGAGCCAGTCCCCCCACTAGCTTTAGAGTATTAATATCTTGGGTCAACTCGTCACCATCTGGTGGCTGCATAAATGGCTACACTAAATTGAAAATAATTGTATTTCGCATTTTCCTCAACGTTGAAGATTGCAGGTAGTACTGGGTCACGAATACCTTAATCATGGTAAAATAAGGCGTCGTAATTTCGGAGTGCTTAGATGTGTAAATGGTATTCCTTGTGACCTCCGAAGGTTTCACGAAGGTTTAATGATTTTTTGTATTCTCTTCTTACCATAAGAACTATAATAGTGCAGCCATTACCCGAACTAATGTATAAAATAGGCTAATGACCAACTATGTATGTGATACTATGTCATAAATAACGATATTTTTTGATGATATCATTGAGTTAAGCTAGTTCTCTTGCTGATAGAGAAACCATGCTGGTTAGGAGATATCTGTTTCTACTAATATCACGTTTATATTTTGTATTAAGATATATTCAATTATATCAACATCAGTTTGAAGATCTCTCACCAAGAACTTATCGTTTTGTTCTGACAGTTGTATTTGAGAGATCAGTGAAATAGTGGTAAATGAAGCAGAGCAATAAAACATATATTTTTTAACGTTACAGAATCTTATTCATGGAACGGCTTTATAAAGTTTTTTCTTTTGCTATTATTATTTATGATTGATTTTTTATACATCATACCCATAATTAACATTTGAGTGTATGTACTTTAAGAAAATAGGATGATGTCAGATGAAACTTCGTGTTCTGATTGTAAATTGGAAGTTATAGAGAAAACATGGACCACACTTCTGATTAACTGGGTAAGTATCTTAAATCTAAAGAATTTGTTAACTAGCCATTTCAGGTTCACCCTTAAAAATATCAGATGTTTAAACGTTGGAAATAACAGAAAGCGGTATTATTTTAATATAATCTTATTTATTATTCATGTTATGATCATTAATAAATGACGAATTACAACAATTTGAAGTAAATATTTATAACCTAATGGTAGCATGTTTGGATGATTTATTATAATAAGTCAGAGCTTTCCATCAAAGATCACCTGATGTTAAGCCCAAAGCATATATTCTAATGCTGGTCTTGTTAGGTTAGTTATAAATCTGTCGCCAAGCGTCTACAGATGTATTTCATTTCATTTTCCTTCATTTTCAGCAGCTGCATTTGAGAGCCAGTTCCTATAGCAGTTGCAATTGGCTAGCGCAAGGCTGCCCAATTAATTTTGTATATGGGATATAATTTCGAATCCATGTTAGCTTGCGGGACACCTAGTAAATAAAACTTTTTTACAGCCATGATAGATTCATTTATAAATTGATAGATATTTAAAATGAATAAAGTTTTCAGTTAAAGATAACTTAATAATAGTTGGCGGGTTTTTTTTTTTAAATGCCTTGGTGTGCCACTTTATGGATTGCAGGACTGGATTTGGGCAGCCTTCGGTTAACGTGTCACTTCTTCACTCTTAAGCCACATTGTCGCATCAAATGCTAAACCCAAAAAAGCATAAAAAACACTTGAGTATCAATGCCATTTATGGTGAGATGTGGTATGATTAGGTTATTGCTTTAATTTTTTAAACGCTAGTCTATGTGAAGTAATCGCAAAGCAAACCGATTCGACAACTAAATCTGTAAAGATTTAATCATGCATCTTTTGAGGATTTAATTTAGTTAAAAGCATTGGGTGCAATTAAACCACCAACTAGAACATATGTTTCAATATGTTTTCAGATAAATAAATGTGTGTCACATGGTAAAAAGTTAAAAAGACTTGACTCATATACTTTATTGAATGTTATATACAGATATAAAAAAGATATCTGTCCAAGCGATGAAGATCGAATGATAACGTGTAACGAAGATGTAGAACAGTTTTTGAAATGCAAATACCCGATACTGAGACTAAGGTAAATCTTAATAAGATTTTTTTAAATATAATATAAAATAATAGAGTTTGTACTTGCACTTTTCTGCTAAAAACTAACAGTCTACTACAATCTGTTCCGTTGAAAGATGTTTTTGGCAACGCGCATCGATACAAAGGATGAAAATAAAGTAGCCCTTACTCCTAAGGGGTAGGAGCCTCCTAATACTGACCTAAAATTCCTGTTTTAGCTTGTTTCTAGATAGGATTACAATGATAAATTATCATAAGCACTAAACATATAGCATTAAACCACTAGGCCTTTTTCTATCAAGTGTATAGTGGTTGTTATCTAAACGGGCTTCGTCCTATCTCCTACATGTAAAAGTTTAAACTAGACAGAACAACGAAAGAAAGCATCGCCCATCTACGCGGCCAAAGTTGCGGACTACCACATTCAAAACACCTGTTAGGAATTCACTTAGTATTAATAAGTTATATTTGAAATGTAGATAATATTAGGTCCTTACATATAAAATTGGCGTTTTTTTGAAGAGGCCAACTTGATCTCAAATATCTGGCGTTTGGTTAGGAATTTTAAATTCAAATTTAGGCTTGTGTATTTGTGTTTTGAATTTGGTGATTCATTTGTTTTCGTAACATTTGATTTTGAGTTCCTCCAAGGCATTAGCGCTGCAGAAACAGTTCGAAGGATTAATTATTTATGTGTATGTGGAAGCTACTGTAAAAGAAAGCACGATACTTTTTTAGTTACAACGTTTTCCTTCTGGAAATTTTGACCTACGAAACAAACCCCGTGGACGGCCGGAGACCCTAGTAGATAATGAAAAATTAAAGGTGATCGTGGAAGCGGATCCAGTGCAAGCCACGTCACA
Source organism: Saturnia pavonia (assembly GCA_947532125.1). NCBI lineage: Eukaryota > Metazoa > Arthropoda > Insecta > Lepidoptera > Saturniidae > Saturnia > Saturnia pavonia. The sequence continues at coordinate 20,041,365 of OX383895.1, read as the reverse complement.
GTTATCGGCAGGCTTCGGTGCGAGTAATAAGACAATTTAATTTACTTGAAATAAATTAGATAAGTGGAAAAGCTCGAAAAATGGGTACCACATGAATTGACTGAAGCACACCAACAAACATGCATCGAGTGTTGCGTTACATTACTCAACTATCACAATAACAAGGGAATTTTGAAATTTTGTGACGAAAAATTGATCCTTTACGACAAACGGTAATACTCATCACAGTGGTTTAACCCATGGGAACTGGCCAAATCATATTCCAAGTGAAAGTTGACTCAGAAAAAGGCATTGGTGAGTGTTCTGCGGACCTGGACTGTTCAATCTCTGTAGCCCACTGCTGCTTCAGGACAACGCTAGACCCCATACTTCACAACAGACGTTTGCTATATTAGAATAACTGCGGTTACAATGTCTCCGACATCCACCATACTCCCTGGACCTTGTTAGAACAGATAACAACTTTTTTCGGAAATTGGGCAATTTCTTACATGGAAAAAAAAAAATTCCTATTTGGCTATCCAAACCGCCGTCAAAGATTTTATTAATTCTCGCTCCCACATTTTTTTCAGTTATGAAATCAATGAAATACCTATTAAGTGCATAGATAGTAATGGTACGTACTTCGATTGATTAAATGTATAATTACATAATACTTTTTTCGTTTTACTTTTTCCATATAGAACGCTAGTTTCATATGCAAGGACCTATTATTAATCAAAATTTTTGTAAAAGTGTGCGGATCAAGAATTTGTAGGGATAAAAATAAATAATGAAAAATAAATAAAAAGTAGACAGAATTAACAAAACAGAGAAGGCATTTAGCCTTCAGTTAAGGATCCAGTGAAGCTTTACTTTGAATCTATGAGTTTCTCATAGTTTCTTTTCTCTCACATACTATTTGGTGCTGTCATATTCGAAGGTCATGTTGCAGATTTCTGTCAGAAGATAATGACATGACAAAGAAGATATACATTATGATGTCGGTACTTCTATTCCATTGTTGCTGCAACTCAGCTTCAGGCGAGGTTGATATGGATATATGTAGACATCTAAATATACAAGAGCAAGAGTTGATTTTGAAATTTTGCGAAAACCTCACTGATATGGAAGTGACTGTTCATAACGTAGAATGTGCTATAAAAGGTGAGATGGTAGTTTTAGTTTCTGAAAGCCAATCTAAAGTATAAAAACATTTATATGACTAATAAAAATAGATCAATTAATATAATCCAGTAAATTTGAGTAAAACACTCAACATGAATGTATTAATTGAAAGTGAAAAGTTAAAATAAATACAACTGGGGCCCATTCTATAATCATACATTTATAAAAACTCGATTGCGCATGTCAATAATGGTGTATAATAATTCTTCTTCTTCTAATTTAATTGTAACCTTTGTACATAATTATGCCAATATTATTTAGGTGCAATATTTTTCTAATCTTTAGACTTCTTGCAAAGTTTTAACAAGATGGTGGCTCACTTGTTCGATTTAAAATTCATGCTTCTAGTTATTATTTATATTATAATTCAGATTATTTGAGCCCAATAATCAAACTACATATATAGAAAGAATAAAGAAAATTTATTTCAATTATCAAGGAAAATTGAACATTTAAGGAACCTCCGGCACAAGTCACATACTTATTGAGTTGAGGCCATTCAATTGAGCCTAAACACGATATCTCTGCTTTAGGTTAGTGAAGAGTTAGGTACCCTCCAGATTCTTGATGATGCTGCAGCATCAGCTCATTGTTGCCTTGTTCTTCTGATATAGTTGAAGTAACAGAATACCAAATTTCGACTCGATCAGACCTGTGAATAAAGCTCACATCCAAATGGATATGTATTAACTGAAAACTAAACAGATATTCTTGAATCATAAATAAGAAGACTCTTGTTCAAGTCACATTAAAAAAAACAACATCACAGATACACGATACATACGTTAATCTTTATAACACCCCTCTTTTTGCTTCGGGGGTCGCAAAATCCTACTAATATTACATAATATAGGGCCAAATAAAGTACATTTATTAATGAGAATAAAAATCACAACATGATATATCAAGATACCGCTGAAAACTTTGTATTATAATTATTACCAATTTTCTATGAATGGTATTCTTTACGCACAATTTGCAATAATTGTATTGTGATTGGTTTTCTATTTTAGATGCTTTCGAGGAAGTAATAAACAAAAAGATCTTTACTTCAACAAGCTATGAAGGTTTTGAGGATATCCCAAGTACAGTCGAATCTAACATATCAGAATTGTTAACAAAACAATCAACTTTCGAGCCGTCGGACACAACAATGTCAAACGATATATCGTCAATGGAACTTCCAACCTTAAAGTTCAAATCATCAGTGACATTGTTACCGTCAGCTATGAATGATATATCAACGTATTCCAATCTTATGTCGGAAGTAAATTTCGGGAAGATTAACAGCAGTGATTTAGGAGAGAAAGAGAAATTTGAGTCTCAGAAGTTAAGCGTATATACAATGAAGCGATTAGAAGAAATTAACGAAGATTGCAGTGAACTGAGTAATAATTTTACTTGTCTATTCATAATTATTTAAGAATGTACATAGAAACAGGTTTACACTCAATAACACTCTATGTAGCTTACTTCCTGTATTCTAGATACAAAATATATACACGTGCGTCGGATATATCAATGATCCAATTACAATAATATTGTAAGCACAACTACATCTTATTAGAATTTTCTTAGAATCTTATTTGTTGATATGAAAAGATCTTATAATACATCATTAGGTAGTAGATTTTGTCTAATATCTACACTTATTGCGAATATTTTGATAGGCATATATAGAAGATTAATATTTGAAGCATTTATTAAGTTGGATCTATTATTTTATTTAAAATTTCAAGCAACTTTATAGAAGTTGTTATTAAATTAACACGTGGCCGTAATTACACAGTATGTTTTACTATACAGGTCTAAATAAATTGAATCATTGAATTTATCTAAATAACTTTCAAAGTATCTGAGAAATTTTACTATATTTAAAATTTACAGGCTACTGTTTCACGCAAGACTTGGATTTTGATTTGAAGATTAGATCAATTATTGTATCTGCAAAGTTTTTTAAAAAAATTTGCAATTACACATTAGCTAATATTTGCTATTATTTAATTTACAGGACACGAGCCTGAATGTCCTTGCACTCGTTGCAGTGCTTCGCAGCCTTGCTGTGGGGACCCTGGAAGCTCGTTGATGAGTGATCAGACTGGTCTCCATGAACCTAAACGGTACGTTTTGCTAACGAAATTATGCTATTTATTGTAACTGGTGTACTCTAGAACGTAATAATATTTAGCATAGTTATATTAATGCTATTGGATGGTCAATTTGATTAAGAAATAAGGAACTTGTTAAGAAACATCATAAAATTATATCATGTTACAATCGACTTAGATATTGTGTTGATAAGGATCAGTAAATTGTATACTTATAACCAGGGTTCATAACCATATGATAATTATTGTACATGTAAGTTAATTTCGTGCCTTACTAATATACGATAGCGTATTATTATCGCATGAAATTTTTTAAATTCTTTGAATTCATAAAAAAGTCGTACGGGATGGAAATCGGAACAAGGGAACTAAAAAAGAGTCATACCGAAGCAGTAGTCATAATAACGTCTGTGAGGCTTGCTAATTTTATTCACCGGCTAGTTAAAAAAAAGAGGTCCTGGGGAGCGGAAGCCAGTAAACTACGATAATTTTGGTCCTTTATAATTTTACGTTACTGGAACGACTGTTGCCTCGGTTCAGGTTGTGAACATTGCTTATAAGTGGCAAAACTTTTGCAAACACCTTCGGAAACACTACCTCTTTATGTATATATTTGCAGCGAATCAGCACCGTGTTCCGGTTCGGGTATGGTTGCTTATCTAATAGTGCCTCTGTTATATTTCTAGTGTTGTTTAGAATTGGTTATATAGACCCTGAATAATAGGAGCAACAAAGCATTCGTTGTACTACTTTTTACTGTACTATTTGGTTTGACTTTTTAGGAGCATGATCCAATTTAATTGGAAAATCTATGCAATTGTGGTCAGTGCCATTATATTGTTAATTCTTATTGTGGTACTTTCAATAATTCCTTTCTTGTCTTCCAATAAAGAAAAAACGACTTATTTGAATATGCAACGATTGATTGAAGAAATAAGGTAATCGAATTTTTTCCTCTCGTTCTTTTTAAGCCTATCAACAATGCCTGCTTTTACACCAGACTTTAAATACCAAAACATATGCCTTTTTTTAGCTGATCCTGTAATGCTATGACTGAGATTCAGTCTACTACAGTTATACTATCATCTTGAATTTGTTCTTCCCTTATTTATTCGCATGAAACAAACTTCCGCAAATAAATTTACTCATTACTATATTTAAATCGAATTCTGACTAACAGTGGATAAATCTTTATTGGCAGGGATAAAAATTTGACTGTAATTTTAATATACATTATGTGACTAATTTTTAATTTACCTTTTCGATAATGTATATAGGGCAATGGCATAAGAGGAAATGTTACTAATAAAATACACCAAAATAAAATTATTGCAGAATATATCGACCAAACTCCTGGCATTGCGTTCACAATATGTGCCAAAGGGTGTACCAACCAACAAGCGACAAGATATATTCATCACTCAGTCGATGTACTCTAATCTGCATGGGTCCACAACTCTGGCCATATCCTCTAGGATATACGTATTTTAGTAAAAATATTGTAGCTTTAGCAACAAATAAACTTGAATATAAATTTCAGTCAGTCCCTTCGGAGACCGTTCACCAATATTTAGCTGTAGCTTTCAAACTCTTCATAGGAGATTTAGCTATGTTAGAAAGGATCGGCGTCGAACCAAAAAATAAAACCAAAGATTTGACTCCAAAGAAAATGTACATACAGATCGACGTTGAAACCGACCCCGATCCAAGGTTGCGTTTGAACACTGAGGAAGCTTATACTCTTAAAATAGACAACACAGTAAATAATATTGTAATAAAAATAGCTTCAGCCTCATTTTGCGGAGTGAGGCACGGCCTTGAGACTTTAAGCCAATTGATTTTACTTGACCAAGATACAGGGTATTTGATAACGATATCTAGTGCTGTGATCAAAGATGCACCGAGTTACCAATATAGAGGTCTTATGATAGATACTGGTAGAAACTATATACCAGTACCAAATTTGATGAGGACAATTGACGCAATGGCAATGTCTAAACTGAATACATTCCACTGGAGAATTTCCGACGTGACCAGTTTCCCGTTACAATTACCAAAATTACCTCAATTATTCGAGTACGGAGGATATTCAAGAAATATGGTTTATACAAAGGAAGACGTCAGGTCTTTGGTGAAAAGAGCAAGTGTTAGAGGCATACGTGTTTTGATAGAGGTTGCGTCTCCTGGACCAGTTGGCAGAGCTTGGTCTTGGACTCCAGAAGCCACGTGTCCTACCAAAAATGCGAATTACACATGCGACAACGCACTTTGCTTACGGTTGTCAATGAATGATGCAATATTTGATATTCTACAAATCATTTATAAGGAAATTATTGAAATGACAAACGTAGATGATATTTTTCATTTGAGTGACAGTGTGTTTTCCTTAACAAATTGCTATTATCTGATTGAACAACGAGACGGTTTTTTAGATAAAGCGTTAGAGAGACTTAAGATAGCAAATAAAGGGTTCCTTCCTAAATTACCGGTTGTTTGGTTCACAAGCCATTTAACAAGAGATTTGGAAGCGAATACATGGGAAAGGTTAGGTGTTCAGCTTCATGAATGGTATTCAGACCTATCTAATCAATTTCTGAGCAAATTTAGAGTGATTCACTCTAGCAAGTGGGATTTATCATGCGAGATGCATAAGCAACGGTGTAAGAAATATAGGTAATTGAAATAAATTTTCTAATTATACAAATAAGATGTAAACTATACACATTTACTGTAATAAGTATATGACAGGTTAAATTATATTTATTAAAAATAAATTACACAAACGTTTTGGTAGATCCATCACGTTTGCTCTTTGGTAAAAGTATGTTAGTGCGAGTAGTATCAACAATAATTGTAAGTTTTTTGAAGTGAAACTTCTTATGCGACTTCCAAGCGTTCAACGTTAAACATTAAACGTTTAACGCACATTATCGGTCTCTCCTCTTTGTGTGAGCCAGAGCGAGAGAGCAATATATTGCCGGTCTCTCCTCTTTGTGTGAGCCAGAGTGAGAGAGTAAATGTCGGTGTGTATGTATATTGCACACAGTTTAAATAAAATAGAAAATGTCTTTTAAAATTAAGTTTCACTTCTATCGTGTGTGAATCGCACACAAACCTTTTTTTTTATACAACTAGGATGCCAAACAAGCATACGTCCCGCCTGATGGTAAGCGATTACCGTAGCCTATGGACGCTTGTAACACTAGAGAAGTCACTAGCGCGTTGCTGACCTTTAAGCCTCCTTCCCCAAGGAGCTCTGGAAAGCTTTTTACGTTCTGTGGATGTGTTATGTAAGTCTTCTTACGATGAATAAGGTATAATAAAGGCATCGTAACTTAAGACAAAAGCGTGTTCACTTTTTCTGGGAATAAAATTAATGCACTGATATCAAGATTTTAGGACGTCTAGCTACATCCTAGATTCGAAATCACTTCCATTGACACTAAACGAGAACATACTATCACTAAGTTCCTATCACATGAAAACTCACACGTTGTCATATGGTTTTAGGACTTGGCAAGAGATGTATGCATGGAAATCGTGGCGTAACATCGAAGTGTTCACTATAGAAGGTGGCGAATCAGTACTTTGGACAGACTTAGTAAATTCAGGTATTTGAAAATAATTATTGTCTGAAATTACAAATACACAAAATTGAAAATAACTTTTTAATATTTTTGTAAGGAATGATGGCTCAGTGAAAGAGAAAAAAATACAACTACAAATCTTTTTTTTTTTCGAACTGACTATACTGTTAGACTTAGGGGCCAGGAGCCTTTGCGGCTTTTACAGCTTTACCGGGCTTGGGAACTACAAATCAATTACACTTCGGCCGCTGGGAGAATGCGTTCCTGACGTCTATCACAACAAACGACTGTTTTAACGGCACAAAATGGCAGTTCACCATACCATTTGGGATTACCATGTTTTACCAGAAATATATATGCATAAATTAAGTTTTTAAAACTAAAAAAATGTAAAAAACTGTTCATTTTTCTAAAATATTATTTACATATTTTCCTTCTTCTACCTTAATATACTTTATTTCTTGTACACATAGTAAGCAATCATAAATAGTATGAGTGGCTACAATACTTTTACATTTCTGGTCAAAAATGGCCACTTCAAATGTCGTGATGGTCCGCCATTTTGTGTCGCTAAAACAGTTGTCTGTTGTGTCAGGCGTCAGGAACGCCGGACGCAGGAGTTTCGGTTTTATTTTTGTGACTGCTACATATGATATTATTTTACGAAGATAAAAATTACGACGCTGCTATTTAAAAAACTTTCGAGTCAATCAAACATTATCGCATTTTGAGTAAATTATATTTTCAATATATACTATTAAATTCAAAGAAGTTTTACTTCAACCGGTTTTAAAGATTCCGTGCACAATTTTTTTCTTAGTATTTTAATAAAGTCTACGATATAATGTATATTAAATATTTTATTTATCATTAGGTATCTGTCACAGCAATAACATACATAAAATATCGATCTTAAGATATAGGGTATTATTTCAATACCCTGTATACCCGTGCACATTCGCCGTCCCGCGTCCCGCAAACCATTAGGAGAGTCGCGCTTATAGTGGTCAGCGGCCTATAGGAGTATTGTCAGCTGGTTTATATCCAGTAATTAAGCGGGGTGGTTACCTGTGTCTGTACTCGACTAGGTCGCGAAGAACATGCACATCGTAATAAACTCGTCACGGTGAGTCTCTGTTGTTTTTGGTTTATACTGTATATACCATCAGGCACAGTGCCGTCACTTCACCGTGCTACCATAAAAATTAAACATTCGAACCTGAGTCGATCGACGCGGCATCAGAACGCGATAGCACAAGTTATTAGCTTAATCCTCGTGCGTGGACCCAATAAATATTTGGCTTATTATTACTATTTTTAGTATTTTGATGACAGGTTTCAATTTTAGGGAATTTAGACAATCACCTCTGGCCTAGGGCGTCTGCCGTGGCAGAGAGGTTATGGTCTGATATCGTCGCAAACGCGTCAGCCACTCCTGATGTTTACGTCAGGTTGGATCACCATCGGTTAGTATGGTAAACGCCTTAAATACGTTATGTTATTATTTGTGCCAAAAGAAGATAATTAATGTACTTACTTGCCGCAGTAAGCTATAGAAATAATATGTTATTTAAATTCAAAAATTCAATGTTATTTGTCGGCTCTACATATTTATTTTTCGAGAACTAATTTATTTCATAAAAATTCTAGTGACTGATTATTAGCAAAGAAACAATAATTTTTAAAACTCGTGTAATAAATACCCTGTCGTATTATACGACTTCTATATCTTCCATCTATGTACTAGATTATAATATAAATAAAACTGAAGAGTTTTTTGTTTCATTGTTTGTTTAAACACGTTAATCTATGGAACTACCTATGGGCTTCGAATAAATATTTTTTGTATATGATAACCAGATTCATGAGGAGCAGTTTAGGCTATTTAGCACTAAACTACACCTCTCAGCTCGCCATAAATTGTGATTTTTGTTAGGTTCAGAATCAGCGTTCCTGAACTGCTTTATCGGCGTGCGCTGGCGTAATGATTAGTGATACGTAAATACAATGGCCTTCAAAAATACTGCTCATAAGAACATCTAAAAAGCATCTCTGATACCATATACCTATTTCTTACACATAAGCCATAAAGTCTATTGTGACAAAAAAATCTTGAAAATTAAAGTGTTTTATGAGCATTATTATTAGGCATGGTATATTAATTCTTACTAACGAAAGTTAATCCATCATCATGAAGATAATTTTATGAAGAAAAACTTAGGTCTATATAGTAGTTTATTTAGAGGCATAGTTTGGGAGATATTGGAAAAATTAAAATAATGCAACACTCCGCTCTGCTAACTACACTAGCAGTAGTGGCGCGAACAAGCCGTGTGAGTTGTGACGCATAACCCTGGCCACCTGATAAAAATATTGTCTGTACTGAAGTATTATAAATAATCATTCAGCAATTTCTTTTCAATTATACTCTCGGGAAACCGCGTGGCACTGTTTGTAGTAGATTATATAAAACTCAACGTCTCTCTGTCTGCCTGTCTATTTATGTTCTTTTGACGCGAAAACCACTAATCCAATTTACACGGTTTTTCCTTTAATTCATAGATATATGATCTGGTATATTTTGTTACATTAAGTAATATAGGAGATGAGCAGTGGCGATAATGGTTAATCAATTTGGAAAAAAGACGCTTTTCAGGCGATTAAATTGTTTGCTCTGAGTAAAATGCTGCTTCAAAAAAGCTTATTGTGGGTGATCCTAAGAAGATAGACATATGCTATCGTGACTTTTTGTAGATCTTTTTAAGATCTACAATTATGTAGTACATTAACTTGATATATCTCTTATGGTTTACTCAGCGTAAGCCATTTAAGCGGCCTAAAAGCGTCTTTTTTCCAAATTGATTCACTGTTTATTTCGTATATTACTTTATCTTAAAAAATGTATCCTATAACCTGGCCAAATACTATAGCTATGAACTAAAATAAGAAACACGTAAATCGGATAAGTAGTTTTCCTGTGAAAAGAACATAAACGGACAGACAGACAAAGAGACGTTGAGTTTTATATTATGTATACATTACATATAATTTTTGATATCACAATACATTACATGTTCATATTGCATTTATTGTTTTAGATGGCGAATGCTGTTAAAGTCTGTGAAAGTACAGCCAGTGTGGCCAGTATGGTGTAGCTTCAATCCTGGGACTTGTTTGCAGAAGTTACAAACAAAATAAAATTTAAGAAAAAGTTTTTATTTTTGTTTCATCATTACTTACACATCCTCGTCGTTTTCTGTATTGTTTTTGTTGTTTTATAATTGATTACGATTACTGAATACAAGTTGAGGCCGGAAGTCGTACCGTTTTCTAATCTACAAATAGCGTTCTAACAATATGGTGACCCCCATTTTTGAACTTTCCAGGGAATTTTGCCAACAGCCAAATAACCTAGTGTTGTGTTCCTGCGTTGAGTAAGGTTTCCAGAGCTCTATGTGTTAGGGGGGTTCGAGGTTGGTAACGCGCTAGTGATATCTATGGTATTACAAGTGTCAATAGGTTACAGTAGCCGCTTAAAATCAGGCGGACCGTGTGCTTGTTTGCCACCCTTGTAGTACAAAAAAACTACTTTTCTACAATTGACTACGAATGCCGATGCGCAAACCAGGGAATATATGTTAGGCAAAACCACATAATAATGGACCCTGGTCTCACGATGGCAAGCACTTTACTAGCTCAGACATCAATAAATCTTTGAATGGTTTTACTATTTGACAAACAGAATGAATGAATTAATTAATATTCAGTAAATTCAGTATAAATACCAACAAATCATATTAAGTAAAAATGCTTACAATTGTAAGTAAGAAATTTATGTTTCCAACAAATTATTAGAATTCCAAACACATCCGCTTTCGCTTGTACCTGAACTACGTAAGAACATTTTTACAATATTTGTCTTTGTCATGCAACGAAGGTATTTGCAGATTCCATGCATTGTATTATTGTAAAGTACGAAGTAAGAACATTCTGGTAATTACAAGTATAAACTAACTAAATATTCCCAATTTTACAAGGAAATTACATATAATATACAAAATACGAGTTTTATATAAACAGCATATACCATATACTACTAAACCACGTCGCGGGTTTAATACTAAAATATATGGCGGCATTGCATACCGACTCTATGACGTCTTTTATGACCTCTATAAAAATTGTAGAGGAAACGAATAATGTGTTAAATAAAAGGAAGATTTACATAAAAATAAGGTGTATAAAAATGAAACAATACAAATTGTATATTTACAAACATTTATTAATTTTAAGACAAAATATCACCTTATACGATTTCATATAAGAAGGCACATATTGTAATAACACGAAAAAAATCATTTCATGTATGTAACAGATCGATACTTCGCAATACAATTTTATTCGTTAAAAATAATTAAACCATATTTTAAATTAGTAATTTCTAACAAAATGTTCATGTTATGTGGTTATTCAATTGGTAATTAATATAATCGATAATTCATTCAATTGGAAATTATTTTAATTGGTAATGAATGAAACCGGTAATTAAATAAATCGGGAATTCATTAAATTGGTAATCAATTAACAATTTGTTTTAATGGAATTAGTAAAATTTTAGAATGTTTACTTTATCATAGTTACAGGACTGTAACAAACTTACGTATTTATTTGTTACTTCAAAAAACCTTGCATTTTTTTATAAATTAAGACTAGTAGGTGATATTTTACTAACATTAATATGGAAGAAAAAGTCAAAGCACCTTTTATACGAAACTATTGATTTAGTAAACTACAGATACATTGTAAAATTGTACATTTAGAATTAAATTGGTAAAAATCTTATTCCATATAAAATTGTATATCATGGCAAACATGGACTTATGGTGGAAGTGTACTTATATCATTATACTGTATATATTAATACATTGTGTATTTTAAACATTTAGAAAAGGATTAATAAGAAGTTTTCATAAATTAACAAAAAAAAGGTGAAAGAACTTCTCTCCACTAATAAAATGAATTGGTATAATATAATGTAATAATTTTTTTAAGTTATCGAAGTGAACATTGAGGATGTTAGTAATATCTTTTATATTTTATCCGTCTTTTTTATGTTAACATTAAAAATAAATTTTTGTAAGTTTTTTATATGTTCAAAGGTAAAACAATTCGGCTGCCGAAAGACAATGCCACGGTTTTAGGTAACAAACGCATGCAACTGGTACAAAAGTTTTTAAGAAGGATCAGCCGCCTAAATAATAAGCTGAAAAGAAATTAAATTAATCTATAAGCCTTACAAACGGAAGGATAATTATTTTTAATAGCTAGAACTACTAATAATGACCTTACATGTAAATATATAGTAATCGAAAGACAGCCGGTTGACGGTCGAGCCTGTCCCAAAGCAATGACTCCTGTAAAGTCGTGAATTTCGGCGCGAGGGCTTTTTAAAAGATATTTTATTTAGATTGTGCAAAAAGTTTAAAATATGTTATGTAAAATTATGAAACTTAATCTTAAACTAAATTATGATTCTTAATTACACTTTGGTAATAATTACCTATCATTAAAACTAAATGAGAAAAGAAATAAGTAAAGTTACGAAACTGATAAGAGCATTTTATTTTTTGTATTAATTTTTTAATTTTTTCATCTAATAATTTTGTATAATAAACGTCATACAAAACTTGAAGACGTAAATTATTTAAAGCGTGCTGTCGATTTGACTGAATGCAGTAAAATTATCGAAATAATGTTGAAAGTCATTCCCGAAGAAGCGCGTAATTCCGGACGGAATTTACGCAACGCTTTATTCCGGTATAATTTTATTAAGTTTCTCTAATAGCGCCAAAGATTCTACATCGCTCTGAATTTACTGGCAACACCGGAAGTATTATAGAATTTCCCGGTAATTACCGACCGTAGTTACGCGTCGCTGCGAAAAAAGCGTAAGCTAAATTTAACTTCTACACAATAAAGTTACAACTTATTTCACTTTAAAAAAGAATACATTTATCTACTTCAAATATGTAATATTTACAGAAATTAATAAACATTATTATATTTATAATTAATACATAAATAAAAATAAAAGCCATTTTCAAAATGCATTTTTTGTTCACGAATTCGAAATATTTTGTTTAATTTTATCGTTTATTAATTTAAGTATCTCAGCGATAAGATCTAAAATTATATCCTTAAACAACTAAATAAAAATAATATACATATGTATTCCTTATAATTCTGTACAATATAATTATTTTAATGAAAACAGAACTGGAATAAAAATAAATATACGGGAGGATTCAATCATTAAAATATCCACGAAATAATTATAAGATATATTTAAAAAAATATGCAAATAATGCACGTCATTAAAACTATTGAGGGTACATTATGAAGCTTTTTTTTGTCTGATAAAATTTAACACTTTAATTAATGTACTTTAATTATTATTAATAAGTGTATATTTGTTACATTTCTTATAGCTGCATATATTTTACCAACACTAACAATAAATAAGTTAGAATAGTGAGTTTCGTTTAAGACATTCGGACAAGCAAGTACATGAAGAATGATAATAAAATCATGTACGAGGGCCGCGTGGAATGACCGGAGCTGCCTCCGCCGATCACTGAAATGAAGAAAAATGGTAACTGTAGCAATTTAAATTTAATTATTGTCGACTGACGGTGAAGACATATATCGTACGGAAACCTGAACGCCTTTAGAGATACTCGTGTGTTTATTGCAATAACAACTCAGTGGTAGCAGCTTCTCCGGACACCCGGAATAGTTTTGAATCTTACAATAAGCCTGAGCTTATTGTAAAACATCGCTATGAAACCATAGCATTGTGGTAAGGTATTTTCTAATACCCGCCTGGCTAGCTACCACCCTCGAGTTGAACATCTATCGCCAAATACCTATAGGTGTGTTCCGACGCATCGTCGCTTAACATCAGGTGAGATTGTGACCAAACAAAAACCCTATAAATAATTTTAAAAAAAATCATGAAAAACACTGGAAAAAATACAAAACATTTATATTTTATTTATACCACTATGGTGGCAAACAAACATACGGCCCGCCTGATGGTAAGCGGTCATCGCAGCCTATGGACGCTTGCAACACCAGAAGCATCGCATGCGCGTTGCCGACACTGTAATAAGTCTATTAACTCCCTTTTTGAAGAATCCCATACTGTAGTCGGCTGGGAAAACCTCAGCAGAGAGCTCATTCCACATTCGGAGCGTTCGCGGAAGGAAACTCCTCTGAAAACGGAAACCAAAGATTTCTCGGCGTTTGTAATCGCCAATACGTCGTGAACTGTGCTACCTGTGCCTTTTCGTGTCTGTGCTACATCTGCCTTTTTCTCAAATCTATGACCCTAAAGTAAATCATCTCTCACGAAATATATGGTTATATATCCCGATAAATTCATTTCTGAGTATACCTGATCCTAGACTTAATTTGTTTGATCGATAACAAACTCTAATTTAAATTATATATAAAAAAAAAATTAATCAATATGAAAAACATAATACTATACCTGAAGCAGTTTGGATGAGCTGGGCTCGTGGTTCTAAAAATAAAAAAAATCAATGGTAAAATAAAAATGCATGCATGTTATAAGAAACGATCAAAATAAATGATAAAATAAAACTAAAATATAACTGAAACTTGAAGACAAATGATAAAGAAAAATGAGACGTGAAAGCGCTTTGATGAAAATGAACCAAATGCATACGAATGACTTTTTTATGAAACTATTTATTTCGATATATTTTTAATGATTAACTTTATTTTATTACAATTGTATTAATGAGTTATATTATTTTTTATTTAGTACGTAATAATTATAAATATCTGCATTTAATTGCTGCACAGTAGGCGTACTCTTGTTTTAACAATAAAAAAGGTATCTAAATAATGTGTAATTTCGTTGGTAAATATCAATGTTATTAATGAACTACATACCTAGTAGATGGAGCAGGTATATAATAGTTCCAAACACCACAGTTTTATAAATTTTCGGTTATTACAAATACCGATCCTGAACGTATTTCAATAAAAGCATTTAATTTACAGTCTAAATCGTTATCTATCTCATTTAACGCGTTGTAACGACACAGCGTATGCGCAGAAAAAACTCTCCTTTATTACGCGCACGCAACCTTACTCTGGCTTTAAGGTTTTTGTTCAAATGCGTTTTCTATATATCTATACTAATATTATAGAGCTTAAGAGATTGTTTGTTTTTGGCAAGCAATCTGGCAAGTAGGTGAGAACAATTATTATAAGCTACACGAGTGCGTATGTGGCGTCAACGTGGAAAGTTGGATGAATAAATTAACCACAGCTAAATTACTTCTACAGTAAATGTGGACATACCTATTTCTACATTCAGGGGATCGTTGGATCCGGCCCAGCTGTTCGTGTTCTTCACTTTAACAATGGCCTCATATTTGGCTGGCTCTAGTTGTTTATCTGATAAGTCGTAAGTGATGTCATACACATGACCAGTCTTCTCTGGTAAGGGAACAGCGAGCCTTATCCATTCACCGTTCTGAAAAAAAGAATATATATAATATTACTTCTCAAAGGTGTTTCCTTTTTCCTTATTCCTGGCAACACCGTATTTCCGTTTATTCTTCATAAAAAATTAATGATTCAAAGATTATTTTAAAGGTTATGTACGAGTATGTTGAAACATAGAAAAATTTATGTTTTTATTAAAAAAACAATTTAAAAACTTTTTCATTTGGAATGCCATCTGTTGCTGCTAATGAAATATGTTTAAAGCGCCATCTATTAACAAACTGTTGAACTAACATGACAACTGTTAGAAATTTTTATATTCTATAATGTGCTAAATATTCGCACGAGCCAGCTATCATTTTTTTACCAATAAAAGTACTTTATATTTCAGAATAAATATAGAAAGTTAGAGATGTAGCATAATTTACATTGTAAGTTGATTTTTCGATTATCGATTCTTTTTTAGAACTAAATTTAATCGATAATTCGATCATGCCTTAAATGAGATGAAGAGTGTGTAAGCTATGTAAATGAAGTAACAAAAATAAAGTATAACAACAATTGAAAACGTAATCTGGAACACTTAAATTGTTGAATGCCCGATTCCAAACAACATGATTAATTCTTCCAGTCAATATTCTTCGTTGCTTGATGATGCGGTAAAAATGTACTAATTACGTAAATATATTTGTCTATTCGATATTAAATAAGAAACTAATAAACTAAATGTACAACGGCGTTCGTTCAATTCGATTAATTCTCGATTTGTACGATGAATACGAGTTATTTTCGATTCTTTGGTTTTATTATTTTGTTCTACTCTAGTTTTAAGTCACATAGAAAGTAACGATGGACGTAATAACAAAGGGCAAATTCACAAAAATCATTGCATAGAGGAAGTTATTTAGGATTTTATCGTGCACAATGTTTTTATAAAGTTTATCAGTATGAAAAATTTATTTTAATGATAATTGATAGTCGAAATGTAAGTTTTTAGGTTATGTCACAATTTGCACGACGTAACAATTTACGTTCTGTGGATGTGTCATGCAAGTCTTCTTACGATGAATAAGGTATAGTGTCCGTGACTTGTACAAGTGTTTTTATTTTTATTTTATAAGTTTACCGTTAGCCATTATTTCAATTGTTGATATTCTTATCATTATTTGAGATTCGTGTGGTCAAAGGTGGACATACTAAGCCTAGTGGAAGGACTGACTTTTAAATACAGCTGCCGGAACTCACTTATAGGTGCCTGGCGTCAGATTTTCAACTTGAGAATAGTAATTTACTAGGCAGGCATTAGCCCTACCATCATGCTATGGTTTCATCACGATGTTTTTCTTCAGACTAATTTCAGAAATTTTAATTCACGTCGATCGACGCCGTGTCCATATCAAACCCAATTGTAAATCCACCGGTTTAATCTATGTGTTGTACGTCAGTCAATTTTAATAATTTTTATTAAGTAGAAGATACTCAAGCCCGTCCGTATTTTGGAACTGCGTTCTCTCGGCTCAAAACTCCTGTAAACTATTGCTATGCGTTTAGAATTAAAATCGAATCGAATATACTATTCGACTTAAATACGAATTTCCAAAATAATCGAATAATTCGCAAGTTTCGAATAGGCTATTTAAGTTTCGAATATTCGATTCGAATTATGGTAAAATCGATTCCTATATGGTATATAAAGAATCTAATATACATTTAAAAAAAAATCAAAGATTTTACAAATAGTTTATAAAAAACCAATTAAGGATGATTCATGATACACCAGGCCGGAGCACGAACATTTATCGTATACTTTTGTATGAAGTAGGTATCATGACTCGTCATTATTCCCACACACACTGAAGGAATTTCTTTTGATAAATACTGAATTCGATAAATATACTTACTGTATCTAAAGACCTTATCAGCACCTCCATCTCTTCAAGAGGCAGGTGAGAATGAACTGTCCATGATAACTTGGATCCCTCAACTTCGAAGTCCTCGACTATCGGACTTTGGGTGAGCTCGATCGATTTATTGTGCTTGCCGTGCATGTTCTCCGCCTGAAAGAAATTAACGAGTTCAGAGAAAAAGGTAAATAAATGCGGAATTGTTTTTCATGGCCGGTTGCCAATTGTCAACTGTTCTTATATTCTCTTGTGTTAAAGCGAAAGCTTGTGTTCGTTTAGTGATCAAAATAGTCATTTCACAAATGTGTTTTTGTAGCAACGCCATATCTCCATTGATTCTTCATCAAAATTAATAAATCAAACTTCATATTAAAGCTTATATTCCCCGCTATTGACGGCATATAGGCGAATAGGGTAAATGTAATGTTTTCGTTAAAAAATAATATTCAACTACCATGTAGGAGGAGGTACCATTTATTCACAATCCGTTTAACTTACATGACAGCTGTTAACTAGATTACTTACATTCTATAATGCGCAAAATATTCGTACTTATCAGTTAGTATTATTAGTGTTTACACCTTAGTAAATCAATTTTTATATAACATATATTCTTATTATAGGAGTATATTAAAGCCCACAGTACCTAAATTATATGGGTAGTAAAATTGAGTATTAACAAAAAGTGAAGTCGTTATGTTCCCCGTCCGCGCGACATATTCGCGGATCTTATACTGAGCTCGTGCACTCCTATATGCATATACTCCACGTACTTGTATACGGACGTATTAATTAAGGAATATTATTATTAATTAACGAATTAATTGAGGGTTGCCTTTGTGCGCGAATTACGCAAAAACTATTACATAGATTAATTTAAAACAAAATTAGGATTCTTGGCCCTTATCAAAAAAATAATTAGCACGATATCTTCATTCAATAAAAGGTTTTACACGTCCACTCAAGCGCAGCCGCGGTCACAGCTAGTATAATATATTAAAATTTAACTTTACCTATTGTACGTATATGTTACAAGAGAATATTTCTTAAAGAGTGAACTCCAATCGCGCAACAGTGCTCACGGGCACTATTTTTTTTAAAGTATTTAATAGAATAAATAAATAAAATTTAACGACGCCTGATTTTATTATGTTACTAAGCAGGATTGCACATTTTATTTAGGTCGTGATAGGAATTTTTGAATTATTACTGTACCTCGCATGTGAATGTGCCAAAGTCCTGGTCAGAGGCAGGGATGACGGTCAAATTAGAGTGTACTCCACGAGTGGTCACCGTATATTGAGAAGACGAGTCTTCGATCAGCCTACCGTCTTTGTACCAGCGCATATGAGGGCTGGAAAAAAATACATCATTTAAAATATATATGTACCCACAGTGATTTTATATATATAGATATTTCTGAATACCGTTTACTGAAATTTCTCCATATGTTAAAAACAAACTAATTTTATTAAATTAAATACGATAATGTGTATATACGGTTATATCTGTCTATATATTATTACTCAAAGTTGTTTTTATGGCAACGCCATATCTTCCTTGGTTCTTCATATAAATTAAGTATTCAAACCTCATTGTTTATTTTCCTAGTTTATTTGACTCCTTATTGACTTAAAATAGTTTAAAATTGATGTTTTAGTATAAAAAAGTCGATTGAAATTCATTTTCATTGCTAATGAAAATTTAGTTAACTGAAATGTATGAAGCGCCATCTATTAACCATCTGTTTAACTAACATTACAGCTGTGATCCATTCAATAGGGTGCGAAATAGCCATACGGGTTAGCTAGTTTTTAAACCCATTTTCTAAAAACTTCTATATTTCATACAGTTTTTTGTACAATGTTGTCGAAAGCAGCCGTTAGACGAGGACCAATCAGTCACTGTATGAAACCTGCTTAGAAGTAAAATAACGAAAGCCACATATAATATAATTAAATGAGATAAAAAATAACCCTAATAATGGTTTGTAATCTTTGCTTTGAACTTATTTTAAACCTCTTCTAAATATGCATTCCTAATATAAATATTTGGGTAATTCGATTTTTTTACCTCGATTTCATTTTAATACTAAATAGCTTACTCGATAAGTACCTAACTTAAGTATTATTTTTATATTTATTAGTCTCCACATTCATGTATTCAGAACATTCTTTAAAATACATTCCAGGGGTTGTGAGTTCAACAGCTTTCAATTACAGTCATTTTGTTATTTTTGCGATAAAATAAATAATAATAATCTGTCTGAATCATGGCAAATGTTTTTACTCCGGAGCCAAAGCTTTACGTTAACCTCCATCTCGGCATGAACAAAAAAGTTCTCTTCGTATATAGTTGCCATACTGTGAAGCTGTGGAACTGTCTACCGGCCACTGGGTTCCCTTCTTCCAACATCATGGAGTCCTTCAAACATAACGTGCAGTGACATTTGACCAAATTGACGATGGTCGCCGAAGTTGTTGGATTTCACTGCGCTTACCATCAGGAAAAGTGTAGTCAATTTGCATTGCTAAGATTTAAAAAAAAAAACAAAAAGATTTTTACTTGCGTTCTTCATGAGCAGTGCATTGTAGAACTGCTTCAATTTTAACAGCGGAATTCACTTTGGCTCTGTGAACGTGAACGCGTGGCTTGCCTGAAAAGAAAACGTTTGGCCGTTTTACTCGAATCTTAGCGCGATTATTGGAATAACATGAATTTAAAACTTAAGCTGTAATTGTTAGACAGGGATTGTGCAAGGTTCAACCGCGGAAGCACCATCGCCTAGTGATGGTAAAACTTCGTTTGTTTGCAAATCAGCTAATATCGATTGTTGTGTAGTGTTTATCGACTAATTGATTGAATATCGATTGTTCGATTGTTTCTTAGAAAGTAGTAGTAGTGTTTGACTTTCATACGTTTCTTCTTGGGGCCTAAATTGAATATAGTATTTTTTTATTTTGATTATTTTCTGTGTTAAACGATGGGCCATTATGGCTAGGCAGTCGACACTCTACTTTGATTGTGCAAGAATTTTGACATGTTTGAATAGAGAAATATAATAGATATTTAAATACCAGCTACAGTGATTTCAATCTCCGACTGATTGTGACCAACGCTGTTCAGGGCGTAGCAATAGTATTTCCCAGACTTTTCTCTTCCGATGTTCCTAATGTAGACGGTGTTTGTGGAAAATTCACCGTCCTTCTCTTGCAAACGTTGATTCTGTAATGACCGACAGGCATATGTACATATATATCATAATATTTCTATGTTTTCACAAGTATCAACTGACTAATTAACAATTTTAATTACTATTTTTACGGATTTGCTTTACAATATAGTACTAGCTGACACAATGCCGTTCTTCAAGGGCACACGCAAATATCGCTACCCCGCTCAAAAGACGGAAGACAAAAATGCTTATTATGGTTAACCCAAAGATAACAGATATAATTATGCTATCGCTGACTTTTTTGCAGATCTTTTTACATGCACATTGCAGATTTACAATTATGTAGACGATTTATTTGATTTGTTTCATATGATTTACTCAGCTTAAACCATTTAAAGAGTCTCCTCTCTCAGACAAATTTAGTCTCATGAAAGCAAATATTTGCATATGAGCCCAATCGCTTACGTCAGTGTTATACGATCACAAACGAAACGCACACAAGTTTTTATATGTAAGAATGAATAGAAATACAAAAACCAAACATTTCTTTTTTTCGTTTTAAGATATTCCAATTTTCATACGTCATGCACGGAATTTAACTTACCCCGTTTTCAACCTCCCTCGACCAAATGATCTGCGGTGCGGGGACACCCGAGACGTCACAGGTCAATAGTACATCACTGCCTTCCACGACACTGCCTTTATTGGTAGCCGATAACCCTAGAAAAAAAATATCAAATCATATCATTGACTTGTCATTCAAATCTATTCTATAACTACATTATATTACTCTGCCAAGTAATACAATCAAACAAAGTAGCCATAAATAAAACTTGACGTGTTTAGAATAATCGTTATTAATCAAGATAATCTATCAACTAGGACTGAGGCGTATTTATCAGGACACTTTAAAAGAACTGGCATTTACAAGTAACAATTTTACAAGTGACCCGAAAGTAAACTGTTTCAGCATGGAACATGCTCTTGTCTATTCAATCTT
This sequence comes from Saturnia pavonia, assembly GCA_947532125.1. Classification (NCBI taxonomy): domain Eukaryota; kingdom Metazoa; phylum Arthropoda; class Insecta; order Lepidoptera; family Saturniidae; genus Saturnia; species Saturnia pavonia. Next base: position 20,019,883 of record OX383895.1, on the reverse strand, counting down.
AAGGATCTTTACTTTGTTAGAGAGAAACATAAGTCAAGTTTGTTTCTAACAAGCTCTTTACTCTTTTCTATTATAGTAATAAAAAGAGATAGCATTATGCAACAGGTTGTTATTTTGGAACAGGATTTTGTAATTTGTATTATCTGGAAAAGGTTTTCTTATTTTATCTGTTATTGTTCACCCGTATAATCTAGTGATGTTAGAAGTGCCAAGAAGTATCGACATATATCTTACCAATATTTCTTTGATATATCTATTTCGCGATATATCGGTAGAATTGTTTGGAACATTGGTGATTTAAAAATTCTAGTCTAACGTTTACCGAGTCAACTAGTATTAAATAAATTATATTAGTAATAATTTAAGAAATATCTCATAACTCACTTATAATCTTTGGCGGTTCCAGAACGACAACGTTATGGGTCACATTCAAGGCGTGTACTTTTCTGACAACTTCGCATCTATAGGTGCCGCTGTCTTCTGGTGTTACTTCCTTAATTTGGAGGTCTTTAGAGCCGTTTACTCTGTAACAGTAAAAAAAAGCGAATCGAATGGGATTTTTAATGATAAAGTCGGATAATTGAAAGAATTACTGACATATCGTTTAGGATTGATAGAATAAGTGTAAAACCTTCTACTTCGTAGGAATCACCGCCATACCGAAGCAATGATGTATCAGTGGTAGCGCCTAAGGACATTAATCAAATAAAGTGAGAGAAATAAATTATGCTTACATAGAAAATCTCGTGGCTTCCATATTCATCTTCATGTTGCTGAAAAAGTACAGCACGTCCCCTTTATACCATTGTACCACTGTTCCCTCTGAAATAATAACACATAATATGAGTATATAGAAGCAATTGAAGTAACATAACATTTTTGGAGTTATACTTGTTTTGGCTTGTTTAATAGAAGGTAAAATTAAGTGCTGCGCGCGCATCATGTGACGGAAGTACGACATGATAAATAATAGTAATGTAAATTAATTTTAGTGATATATTTTTTTATTTATTATATAAAATTAATTTAATGGTGTTTAAATACACATTATTAGAGTTCTTTTTTACATACCACGATGGTGGTAAACAAGCATGCGTTCCGCTTGATGGTAAGCGGTTACCGTAGCCTATGAACGTTTGCATGCAACATCAGAAGAATAAAATGTGCGTTGTCGACCCCTTTAAAAACTGTTCACTCCTCTCTTGAAGAACCCCATATTGTATTCCAATGGAAAAAGGGATTACTTTTCTTTTGTTACGTCTATGAATTATAAGTTACGTGCATACATAAGTACACAATTATTATTTTTTCTTTACGAATCTACATTAATTTACATCAGTTAATCTTTTTTATGAATATAAGGGTTTTATTTAGGAAATATATTGTACAGTATGTGGCAACATCGTTATTGTTGATCCAATTTCCAAAATTCAAATTTTTCAACACCCTTATATACTATCAATTCAATAATTAATATTAAGACAAGCACTCACTCAGATATTCCACAAGTTTTTTACAGGTTGGTGCGTCTTATTAGATTTAAGTTCGTTTATAAACATTAGCTTCAATTTTATTTGCAAATGTAATGACAAATCTAAAAATTCAAATTACAATACAAGGCAATGAGCTTTAAATTGTAACGGTAAACGGAAGCGCACACGTTTTTGGCGCCACCGGAAACACGGCCATTTTGATAACGTTCTTTTTATTACCCAATGAATCATTGTTACTTTTTTGTATGCAACAGTTGATAGATGTTTATTAAATTATAAACAATAAATTTATGTATATCGATTTTTTTATAATAGTTACATCATAAAGGCACTCTGAATAAATACCTAAGTGATTTTTTATTAGAACTGGATTTTGTTAGGGGATAATAGTTGATAAAACGAATTATAGGTCATAGTACAAAAGGAAACAAGGTCGTTTGACCCGTGCAAGGTTCGACAGCGGGAATATCTCCTTTGCCTAGATCTGCTACTTCGTTACTGGATGGTAATACATGACAAACAAACTCTTGAGCTTTATATGATTAGTATGGGTGTAAAAAAATAAGAGGAACATACTATCAGGATCGACTATGCATTCTAATCTGAGGTCCTTCCCGCGTATGGGTTCGTATGTCGTCGGTTTAGTCACTATCACAGCTGGTGCCTCTGGTTTCTCGGGCTCAACACCTGAAACATGATTAATATACCATAATGAATTCCTACTTATGTAACAGTTAATCTGTACAAAGATAATAATCTATATAATAAGATCCCTAAACACATTACCAATTTGCCGGACAATGAGAAAGAACCAGGTCAAGCAGATTTTAGAGTCAAAATGTAGCGTGTACGGACATCGCGACGATCGAAATGAGTTTGAATCCCCGCATTTAACTTGGGCTTCCGGTGGAGAAAAACATCGTGATAAAACCATAGCATGGTGGTAGGGCTTTTTCTAACGCCCACCTGACTAACTACCAATTTTGTTGCTAAGCACTTATAAGGTGTGATCCGGAAGCTGCACTTGAGAGCCAGTCTTCCCACTAGGCTTAGCGTGTTACCATCTTAGGCCACATCATCACTTAACATCAGGTAAGATTATGACTAATCTGTAAAGAATTAAAAAGAATATAGATAAACCCGATCGAATTTCTTGCCAGCTCTTCTCGATGACTGGGATGTTCTTTCGACCTGGTGGTAGTGGTTTGACTTTCATAAATACCTTCTTGGAGCCAAAATTGAATAAAGTAGTTTATTGACTTTGATTTAGACATTACATTATGTGTGAAACTTGTGTATTTGTCCCTTCTTCTATTACTTACAATATTAGCTTGTTGATTTATGACTGCTGGGTAAAGACTTCCTGTGGGAAGGAATTTTATCATCATATCGATTCTATCAATTTCTGTATTCCCTTAAATTATTGTTCTAAGGAAATATTTATAGGAAGTGTTAAGATTTCTTAACGATGTTCTCCTTTACCGTCAGTTGACAATGTTTATACTTAAACTAATTAATAAATTTATATAGACATTTAATTTAGGAAAAGTACTCTAAATCTACTCTGTTAGCTAAAAATACTGTCGGCTTAAACGCTCAAGTGTGTGTCAAAAAAAAATTCATATGTACCAGGGTCGTTTTGTGCATAGTCATCGTTTGCTTCGTCGGCCTGTGTGTCGTCATAGTTGACGTCATCTTCAGCAGCTCGCCGATGGAGAGAGTGCGCTTCTGTAACTAAAACAAAATATATATGAGAACATTTACAAAAACTATATTCCTATATGAGTACGATTACATTAAAAGTTATCAAAATTCAATTGCAAACATCGAACGGTGACAAGAATCATTCATTACATCAAGCATTAAGCTTCGCGCTTATATTCGGTTAGTGCTATAGTTAAAACTGCAAGTTCATATCAAAGGTAGGCAACCGCCATCTTTGTAGTAGTTGACAGTTTGTCAGTTACGTTACAAATTGCCTACGATTTATTACTTTATATGCTCAAACTATTTAGTGTTCTTTAAAAAAACAAACTATTTCGTGTTTTTTTAATACACAGTTACATTCAAGGGCATTCTTAAGAACTTAAGTGTTGTTTGTATCCTTTGTTGGTTTTTATTAAAATAAGTAGTTATTGTTGCCGGAAAAAGTTCCTATAAAGGCCCACCATACGGATTCCTAAGATTGTCCGGGCCTTATTATGACTGTAGGATATCATAGTTTCTTTGGAACGTAAAATAAGCAAAGAGTAATTTTGGTTAATTTTAAATAAACATATTGTATTACTACACTGAAACTTATTTAAAGCTTAGGTACTTTATTTTAATTTAGGTCTGAAAATTTAAAGTTCTCGGATCCTTGAAGTGTTCCTCCTAATCGATGGGCCATCGAAATTGTGAAGAAACTTTTTTGTATTAATTTGCAAAATTATTCTTTGTAATTGTTCTTTAAAATATTGTTCGAATAAGAGAAAAAAAGTGTTGTACATTGTTTTATTTAGAGATTTTTGTTTTGCTGGTAGATTAAGTTTTACTAAGCCTAAGATGCTCACCGTACAATTATGACAAAAAAAAACTATTGTTCAAGACTTATTTTTGGTTAAGTTTTATGTAAACAAGTGTTATTTATTTTGATAGCATTAATAAATTACTTGTTTAATAATGGGCTATGATAAGTACCTATGTTACTAAGAGACACTATGACACTATGTCACACAAGAGAGGTTTTTAATAATGATTGTTTTTTTAATGAAGTTGTATTTAATCTGTTGATTTGCGATAAAGTTGGTTTTCATAAATTATTTCTATTTTTTATTTATTTAAGAATTTCAAAATATAGTCCCTACAAGGCGCTCGTACCTTATGTTATTTAATATGACATGTTGGTAGGAGAAGCCACTAAAAGCTCCGAAGAAACATATCTTACAAAAAAACTTGTTTATCTGTACCTACATCAAGTTAAATCCAGTTGCGATGCGTTCAAATATTACTAACTGGACGAACAAACACCACGTATCAGCTTTCAATTGAGAAACAATTTTAGAACTATTACCGGCCAAACGAATTACGTAGATTGTTTAAGTTACAAGCGATAGGAGTAATAGCAACATGACATATTCTCATCTAATTTTAAATGACGAAGTGGCCGTTAAATAATAGCACAGTTAGCCTAAAGGGACTCGCTGTCAAGTTCAGCTGCCGGTACGCACTTGCACCACAAGGCGACAGATTTTAAACTTGAGAGTTGTAGCTAGCCAGACAGGTATCAAAACATACCCTACTACTATTTCTACACGATGTTTCCTTCACTGAAAGCTCAGACTATTTATAGGATTTGCGGCCACGTCGATCAACAAAGCTTGCGAGTAATCATAGTTTTTTAAATTGTTGTAATTAATTGTTCTCTATAACATAAGCCCATGTAATGGTCATAGAGAAATTTCTTTGGAGATCTCTTTCTACTTGGGGCAGTCCTACTGGTGGAATCCTAATAAGTGCATTTCACTGTGCATTTACAGTACCGTGTATGTATGTAACAAGTACATATCATGAATTTGTCTAAATTATGTGAAATATTATAAAAAAAATATACAATTTGAATTTCGGATCTATGATCTATGATCTTTGATTATATACACGTCCTATGATATTAAAAGCTAAAGAGTTTGTTATTTGTTGGTATGAACGCGTTAATCTCTGGAACTACCAGTCAGATTAGAATATATATTTTAACCGACTGCAAAAAAGAAGATTATTTACATATTATTGCCTACTTATTGAGGAAGATTATAGGTTATATAACATCATGCTACAACTTTAGGGAGTGGAGCAGTAACTAATTGAACGTCAAGAAAATAACGTCAAAGTTAATAAGCTACACGGATGTGTCGGCGGCAGCTAAATTTGACACGGGTAAAACCGTGGGACACAGTTAGTTAGAAATCTAAAGTGTTCTTGACGAATCTCTTGTGAGTTGTACCAAGGTCAATACCATTTCATTTAGCTGTTTACTCTCGACGGGGGCTTGAATCACTTATGCCTGTCTATATGTTCTTATTTTTAAGTATAGTATGTTTACATTACTATGTTAATTGACTTATTGAGACAACAGTTTTGAGTAATGCGTCTCACAACACCACCGTATATGTAATCGCATCCAGAAAATGTATATAAAATATATATACGCCATAAAATATATATTACACTTAATTGGCGTAACTAAATAGAAAATATACCATTTTTTTTATCCCGTGTGTCTTGATGATGATGATCTTAGTCACCAATGATAATAAAGTTTTGCTGATCTGCTATACGTATAATAAAATTTAAGTATCTTTTTGTAATGTCAAAATAACTAGTTTTTACTAAATTCATATGAAAGTATACACGGTAACTATAAAAACAAACCATTATAAAAAAAAAACGGTAACTATACAAAAAAAAACTATTATAAAAAAAATCTCCGTCTGTTTGTTCCGGGTAATCTCCGAAACGGTTGGACCGATTTTGACAGGACTTTCACTGGCAGATAGCTGATATTATAGGACATAACTTAGGCTACTTTAATTTTAGAAAAATAATTAGAGTTCCGCACAAAAAATAAAAAGGTTTTTTTATAGACCACATTAGCGGAGTCGCGGGCACAGCTAGTCCTGCAATATGTCTTGGTGAACACAACATTCATTATAATCCCTGAACATTCGAAATAAGGTATTATTTTTCGACTCATTATTATAGTCAGTATATGAGTTCACATTATTATCATTGGTGGCTAAATTCATCATGTGACACTTCTGGCACACGATGCGCGTAGCTATTAATTTCACCCTATATACTGAATGCGCCAAAATAAATATAACTTCACATATTTATAATTAACAAACAAAAGGAAGCTTCGACGTGGAATTTCGTTTAAGACATCACATAAAAACGTTAGTAGGGAGTCGATGGTTACTAAGAGCATTTATAAATTGCAAATAAACTAAAACAGAAATATTGAAACATTCTGTATGTATTAATTATGAACTATAGTTTATGTTGTTTCTTTCTACTGCGTTTAAATTACTATCTGTTCTTTTCTTTTAGTACATCTTGTCATCTGTGAGCAGTCAGTGCATCCTCTCTCTTCAATTTAAGAGCTCAGTCCTTGTCGATGGAGCAGCTGCTACTGTTCCCTATCCTCTGCCTTTCTTTTGAACTTCTGATATGACACGACTCCCACTTTATCATTCAGTTCTAGGAAAAAGTTTCGTCCAGGTCTTCCTCTTCCTTGCTTTCCTTCAATTTTTAATAGAATTAGGAATATTTGTGAATCCTTTCTTGTGAAGGAACTACATAATAGCCTAGTGTTTTACTGTTAAACATAAGTAAAGTTCCACTAACGCCGGAAGTGTGTGACGGTACATTTCATAGCTATGACATCATAGTTAGCACAGCTTCCGCAATTACGAAGTCCATCCATTAGCATAAAAGCAAAGAGATTAAAGTACACAGAACGTCTACCAATAACATTTGCAAACATAAACGTTCACGCCGCTCCAATGAGAATATTATAATTGCGTTAACTTATTATTGAAGAAAGAAATATATTATATTGTATTAAATTTAGTACTTAAAAAGGCACTTATGAATGTCAACATACTACCAACGGTTCTACAAACATTCCCGTAATTGAGAACTTTTTTTACACTATAGGTAATGTTTACAGTTATTAGTGGACGTACAAAAAGGGAATCACTTCCAGATATTACCGTCATTCACTTAATGATCCACCCATAAATTTGCTTAACATGATTCTTGAACTTATTATCCGGAAAATCGGTAATGTGCTTAGGAAGTTGATAATAGAACCTAACATAATTACCTAAATAACGTTTGCATTAATAAGTCTAAAAGATGGGATTCATATTTCTGGCATTGCAATTATGTTTGTCGTTTACAAGTTCAAAACTTATTATATTGCACTTAGCATATATGTAATTAAGAAAGAAGTAATGTAACTGTAATGGACTGATGATAGAAACTTATTGAAATAATAAGTGTTAAATGTCTGTATTTTCTGCTTATTCTAAGGCTTGTTGATGGAACAATAAGGACCAGTGGAATATTAATGCGATATAGCACCTGATTCGAGTCTCGCCATTTCTCAATAAACTTTCGTAATTTACGTACTTTTCGTAATCTGTGTACATTTCGCAAAAGGTGTACTTTTTGCAATCATGAAGAGCCTAAGGTGCTGCTTAGATGTAATTTGGACAACGCGCCTAGACTTTCTATATATTAAGTATTAACACCAAACCATTCACATGACAGAACGTCAACGCGCTTAATGCTACGCTTAGAATACAATGTATCTAGACGTCTCCATTCAGATGTGACGCGTGATGTGAACGGGCGCTAAGAAATGTTCAAATAGTACCAATATCTAATAGAAAAAATAAATACTATACATTTTTTGACGTTTAAAATCGCTATGACTTAATAGGCTACAGTGGTGAAAAATCCCGTGAGTTTCCTCTAGAAGAGACTGTATTTGCTCACCAAAAGGTATTTTACCGGTTTGTATTTTGGTTATATTATTGGTATATAGGTATTAGATAACGTCGGAAAGAGAAAAACTCAAAATATGGTTACGTAGAAGATGATCCGTAAGCAATAGAGATGGTGAGAAACAATAAATTTTATTTTAGAGTTTATTGACTACGACCATTGATTAATGAGCATTTCATCTGCACATTACCTAAACTTAGAAGTAAAAATGTACACAGTACTTGCAAAAGTTTCCATAATTTTGATGAAAGACGACAAGCAAAACCGCGTTCAGTTAGTTTGGAGTGACGTGAAACAATAAATTAAGATTGGGGACGTTAAAGTGAAATAATAATAGAGCTATTTGTTAATCTTCCCATAGGTCCTATTCTTGGTAACAACTGACAATGAAAGCAATGGCATTAACTCGTATTAACTAGTACCGAGTATTTCATTAGTTTGATGCCGGAATTTTTTTGTCTTTTTCTTGGAAACTTTTGCGTCCATTTTGCGTCAGAAAAGGATAAATACAATTTAATTTACATATAAAAGAAACTATAAACGATTACAATAAGACCATTTTAATACAAACCAAATAAAAGATGTATATGGCATGAAAATCTTTTATAAACGTAATTTCATTGCTTATAATTAATTCATGAAAGCTATTATTGCGAAACTATTTTGCAATTAAACGTAGCACTTTTTGTTGTCATTTTACTAAGGCATAATCGAACAATGTTTTTATTTTTGACAACAGCAATAATAACTTTTATTGAAGAGTAACATAGCAAAATAAAGAAGAAAATCGTTTATTTTTATTTAGTGGTTACTCCAATTATTGACGAGCTTGTTAACCAAGTTTTTAACATTAACTTGAACTATTTTAAATACTATGACAGAATATGAACCCATGAAACATCACAAGCCTACGTGCCACCTCAGGTCGCCTCTTTGAATACCAATAGCATACGTTATGGCGTACCAGAGAAAGACTGCGTGTCGGTTGACTCCGACATTCATGGAATATTAATAACTTGAACCTGACAATATTGTAACTATTATGTAAATAGACCTTAGGGAAAAATATTGTTTGCCTTTTAGTTTAATATGTTAGGTTTAAGGACAAAACGATAAGACATTTTCAATTTGAGTGTGGTAGATAGTGAGCCGGGCGAATGCGATGGTCACTGTGTGGTTCTCTTTCATACTAGAGATGCAACTCTCATCTTTTCTTTAAAGTTTGGAAATTCATCATAAGTCGTTATATGTCCCCATTCGTTGTCCTTGCAGGACAATAATTAGGGAGGATCATGCAAAGCTCCTACTAACTTTAACCCTACACTGTTTCACTTGCGCATACATCCACAGCCCCATCAGATGTTGCCCTACCCTGGGGTCGTATCGTGGTTGGAGACAACTGACTACCCTTCAAAGAACCACCTGGGAAGCATGAACATAATTAAACTGCCACTTAATAAACATCGCTTTAAATTAGTATATTAGTTATTTCCGACACATCTATTTAAGATTTAACAAAAACTATAAAATACATATTTTTAAGATTTTTCATAGGTTGGGGGTTTGATTACAATATTGCCTGATTTTACGATCTGGCCCAAAATGTTAACACTTGGAGACTGGCTCTGTCATAGGTGCTTGGTGACAAATTTGCAACTTGGGGTTGGTAGCTAGCCAGGCAAGTGTTAGAAAACATAGCCCTCTCCATTTCCCTTTGAGTGACCTTGAGGTTTCTTATAAGACTCATAGTTAGCGACCACGTATCAACACCATATGTAATCACTGGCAACACACACTGGTCAAAAACAATCGTCTTGAGACACTACGGTATCTTGGACGAGAAGATATTTCGTAGCATCTCAAAAATGCTCAACTTTTGATAATTACCTCTGCCTTTAAACTTCACTCCCAATCAAGACACGTGTAAAAGTTGTTTGTATTAAAAAACGCCTGTACAACATTACACATGATAGAAGTAAAAAGTAATTAATCGATAATATACACTTTGCTTTTTTTTACCGTTATAGGTTTTAGCATAGTGGCCACAATCTCACCTGATGTTAAGTGACGATGTAGCCCAAGATGCTAACACGCTAAATCTAGTGGAAAACTGGTACTCAAGTGCAGCTGCCGGAACACACCTATTGGTGTTTGGCGACAGATTTTCAACTTGAGGGTTGTAGCTAGCCTTGCGGGCATTAGAAAAAGCCCAACACCACCATGCTATGGTTTCGTCACGATGTTTTCGTTCACCAAAAGCTCAGCCTCATTGCAGGGTTACGAACTCACGTCACTCAACGCGAAGTCGTACACGCTACCACTGAGCTATCACCGCTTCAAAAATTTCATCTTATTTGTAGCTTTATACCTATCCCTTTCGGCTTATAGCGCAGTTATTGTTCCTCTCTTTGACCAAGTAGGTACCTATTGGATCAGAAACGTTCCAGTAAAATTCAAACCTTAGAGATTTACTCTCCTCGCGTCCAAAGAAATTTCAAATCCACAATTTCACTTCAAATACAGTAGTGACTAATTAGTGATCTGACTCATTGGACCTAGCCTATACACGTATATAAAGACATAGAACTGCGATGTCCGTCCGTTCACAACGTTAATTATGATTAATTAAAATGACCTGGTTTCGGTGCATGTAATTATACGGTTATATTACATATTCCCCTGCTGTTCACTAAGTTATTGGGTTATGACGTTGTTTTCTACCTCAGATATATAATCTAATATTATTGGATGAGAGATAGTCATTAAAAGACAAGTTTTCAAATATTTTTTCATCTTAGACCACTCAAATTATGTCTTTAGAGAATCTACGACAAAGTCAGTGGCTAAATTTAGATTATTCAAAAATTTGATGAGTTGAAATAAGTTCGTACTGTTTCTTACATGAAATTTCTATAATATTTTGACATTAAAATCATAATGAAAAACACTTTATTTAAATTAAACAGGCCCTGAGAAGGCAGTATGAATGATAAAAGCCAAGTTCTTTAGTTAATATTGATCTTCAAAGCATCACAGTGAGGTTTCGCATACTAAACCTAGCAAACGCTTCATTAAATGTCGCAAAATAATTTCGCGGACAATTAAAATGATTAAAAGTTAATTTGCGGACGAAAATTTTGCCGTGTCCTCGGCCTACTTATTCAGAATTAGATCATCCAATAAGGCTCATAGTTTCTTGTTTATAGCGGATATTCACGGGATCTATTTATTATCCGATTAATTATTGGTAACGTCGTTGACCCTATAAAAGCTCTTGTCGGCATAAATTGTGAAAGTCACATTATATCGATAACCATTACATAATTAACATTAATTGGAAATATCCAATTAGGTGTATATTTATGAGTCTATTACAAAAACATTGAAGTTAATCAAGTTTAAATGATTACTGGTATAGGTATAGGTGAAGAACCAAGAGTAATATAGTTTAGGCAGTGGTATTTTTGATAAAAATTGGATGAAAATTAAGTCTACTGGGGACGCATATTTAGCCTTATAGATGTAGATCTGATAGACTTGGTTACAATGTTAATATTTGAGCCTGGTGTTTCGAACAATAAGGGTTTGGGCCTTTTTGTACTAGCTCAGCAAATGACTGTACAGCAACTGATGGTAAGTATCGTCCGCAAAGAATGGCGACCGTCGCTGACACTTTCATCGGCTGTCGTTTATATCAAATGCTGCCGAAATTCCTTTTCATGCCTTGTTTGAAGGACCAAATATCATAGAACGGAGGAAATACGTTATTTACGATGTGTTGCACGGTACGGCAAAGATAAGATTTTTATAACTAATATGTTCGTGTCGTGATAGTTGCTACCGTATAGCTATGGCTCCGTAGACCACTTCGCGTGGTTTTGCGTTTTTTAGTTTAGGTTGAGAGATCATGGGATAAGGCCAAACAAATTCTTCAGAACAATCATCATGATACAGACGATAATATAAGCTTAGCGAAGCAATGTCTCTATGCAACTGGAGCGGTTCTAAATATTTAGTGACGTTTGCATCATTCACGATGCGGACAGCCCGTTGCTAAATAGAAAAGGTATTGGGCGGAATCGTCCAAGAGACTAGAACAAAACTCCATGCACGGCCAAAATTAGCCGTTATAAAGAAGGTCAAGTTGATGTTGCGGAGATAGTATTTCCAACATGATCCCTGAGATTGAGATTGACCTAATCATTTGTGACAGATTTTCGCAGAGTGAAAATCTCCTATAGTTCCTCGAAAGGAATATGAAAATTTATTTGTAACTCATCTGCGTTAAGGCAATAAAAAGGAAAACTATGAGAAATGGAATCTAAAAAAGCGTAAATTTGAAGAGTGATGAAACCTATATAATTTTCTAAGCGAACAGCAGTAATGCACATGCTTTTGTACACCAATCCGAAGGGTATAGTCCGCTCAAGACTGCGATCCTTTTCAAGGTTATACATAATTATAGCAACAGCAACCACTTCAGGCGGACTTACATAGCATGCATCTCCTATACATATTACAAAACTCGTCTCTCTGTCTCTCTGTCCGTTTATGTTCTCGATTAACATGTTTTTTTTTCGTTAATTTATAGATATATTATCTGGTCAGGTTAAAGGATATATTTTATTACATAAGGTAACATATGAAATAAGTAGCGACGATAATGGTGAATCAGTTCGGAAAAAAAACGCATTTGGGGCGCTTAAATGGCTTATGCTGAGTAAACCATAAGAGATTTATCAAATGAATGTACTACATAATTGAAGATATTAAAAAAACCTACAAAAAAGTTTGCAATAGCATATGTCTATTTTCTGAGGATCAGCCACAAAAAGTATTTTTGAGGCATTACAATTTGTGCGTGCGCTCCACCGACAGCATTATGTGGTCCACGCGAGCGGAGCCGCGGGCACAGCTAGTACTTTATACAATAAAATTATACATTTTTTCCATAATCATTAGGAGTGGTAATGCTCCAGGGAAAAATACAATGGTGGAGTGAGTTTTTCCAAATAAGAATACGGAACCTTGACAAAAAGCTATAAAGAAAAAAACATAAAAAAACCATTCTTAAAACGAATGACATCGGCTATATATCTTAGGTTATTGATTGGATTAAAAAGAACTCTTGAAATCCTTTTTACATACAAGTCGAGCATTAGCAGTCAAATATTAAAGAACTTTTGAGATAAATGTTAAGTAATATGAAATAGTTCAGAACGCTAAAATGAAGTAATACTTAAAAAAAAATCATAAATTAACACACTTGTTTGTTTTAACTAGAAATAAACTTTCATTTCGCAATCCTAACCTAACACAATTCGACCTAATACTCCACAAACCCACAAACGTACAAATTCTTTCATCGTTTTACTTAGCAGTAACGACTTGTAAGCTTCCAAATATTTACTTATATTATTTGTTTGGTACAAATCAAAAGCTTAAAGTTTAGTTTCAATGTGAATAAAATATTTCTCTTTGGATATTTCTCGAAGTTTGTTTCGGTTAATGAATTTATTGTAGTACCTTTAAGTCACATTTTAAGCCCCATTCGAGTCTAATATCCATATTTTAAGACGTTTCGTCAAAACTTTCTTGAATCCACTCAACCTCATTCAAAGAAATCAGTATTTACAGTTGCGAAAAATCTCCTCCACTCAAGTGGGAACCTCACTCGAGGTGAGGGAACAACTGTCAAACTTAAGGTACATCAGAATCCACCTTTAGGAATAATCAAGGTATACTCAATCTAACAGTTAGTTTCAAATAATAGCGCGTTTAAACAAACAAACAATCTCTTGAGCTTTATAATATTAGTATCGATGTTAGTATTAAAGAATTTAATTTTTTACCTAAATTAATATCACCGCTGCAGTTTTTCTCGAACGAAAACTATATATATTTTGTTACATTTGGTAAATTTCAAATTCTCCAGTGTCTTATAACTTGTACCATCACCTAAGCTTAGGTGTTTACCGACAAAATAGACCAGACCATCGCAACCGTACGCTTCTCTGCCCTAGTTCAAATACACTAACAAATCTTTTTCTTACTAACAATACCATTGCCATTGCTGTGTTCTTGACATATATATATTTAATTTAGTCAATTATTATTAAGTATTAAGTAGCTTTTTTAAACTAACTCAACTAAATGAGTATACAGCACCTGATTGTAAGTACAACATAATTCAAAAATAAACCTCTATAAAACGACATTTTCTTTTTAATAGTAGCTCGCGGGGCATTGGCTGAACTGACACTGATGGTAAGAAAAAAAAATCTTTTTTTTTTTTAAATTCAGTATCAAACTAACAAAAAACACCGATCTTAACACTTAATGTGTATTACTAAATGTGCCCCACGGTTTCACGCGTGTTAAATTAACTTTAAAAACTCTCCACGAGGCCGCCGCGCCGCCAATGCGCCCGTGTAGATTTATCATTGTAACACTTCTCCTATTTGTCTACAGCTTGCCAGAATGCTTACCGTTCATAGTTACTACACCGCTCCTTAGGATTATAGCGTGAAGTTATATAGCCTATACTATTTATCATGAATCTGGCTATCTTATACAAACATAACTTTTGAATCGGACTGGTAATTCCAGAGATTAGAGCGTACAAACTAACAAAAAAAAAACAATCTTGATCTTCATATTAGTTCTCTTCCTTTTTTATGTCGAGGTTCTTGTCATACTATTCTCAATTCTAGGGATTAAACAAAATGTATATATACGAGGGTGGAATCTTAAAAGCAGTTTATTTGAAACGAGGCTAAATAAATAAAGTGAATTGCCGACATCCGTTCGCAGGGTATGACGTCATTCGTCAGTGAAACGACATTGACGCTGCCAAAAATAGGCCTTTTAATTATTACGTGTTTTATGACGAAATAAACAGCTATTTACCAATCAAATAGCAAACTGATACAAGTAATTAGTCAATAGTGAATTTTTGATACTGATATTGTTAGGTTTTCACTATAATTACGGAAATATGGATAAACTTTCCGCTTTTCTCGATTCTGTAATCACGTAATGGAGTGATCTCTTTTATCACGTATAGGGGGGTTACTAATTATTACCTAATCAAGCCTAAAGGATGAGGGATGTATATATCAATGTTGATATAAGGTGTGGCACGCATAGGTGTGTCGCGTTCCAGAATTAACCGGTGTATATATATCTAAAATCAAGCTGAGTGATAGAAATCTGTACCCGACAGAGTCTGAGATTACGCTCAGGACACATCCCATCAAAAGAGTTCGCTTTATAATGCGTAAAGCGTCATCTCCATGTGTCCGATTTGTGGACACATTGACTATGTGCACCACATTCTGGTGGAGTGTGTTCGAAGTGAATCTACTAGGTTTAAACTTAATGCTTCTGGTGCGTTCCACATTGGTATATATAATTCCATGTTGGCTGACCATTCGTCTCCTTTTGCAAGGGAGCTGTTTAAAATTAAATGAAGTCATTTTTAGTAGTTCTTAAGTTGTGTAAAACTTATATTACATAGGCGACATAGTCACTAATGCGACTAAGCCTAAAATAAAGAAAAAAACACTATACACATAGTGATAAGCCCGGCACAATGACTCTTTTTGTCTGTCGCTTTTCAGGATTAGTCAACTTCTTGACGTTATTTTTATTACCCAATGAATCATTGTTACTAAATAGACGTAATAGACAATTATGAAATTATAAATACCTAACAAACTATGTACATACATACAATATATAAATAAATTATATATACCTAAATGTCTTTTTTTTGTAATCAAAATAAAAAAATACTTTATTCAATTTAGGCCCTAAGAAGACACTTATGAACGTGAAACACTACTACCGGTTCGGAAAACATCCCAGCCATCGTGAAGAACCGACAAGAAACTCGATCGGGTTTTTTTATTTTAACTGTATAAATAATATTTACAGGAGAAAATACCTTTGAGAAATAATTTATAGATAATGTTTTTTTTAGGGATTACTTATTGCTTGGATGTTTGTAAATCAAACACGCAAAAACGGCTGAACGGATTTAAATGAAATTTGACATACAGATAGTTTATAGCCCAGGTTAACACATAGGATACTTCTATGCTTGTAAAGACCCAATTCTGAAGGTCAAACTGACGAAGTCTCTGGCCGAAACTAACTTAGCAATAAAGATGATTGTTTTTATTTTTTTTCTAAAAAAGATCAGAATTTAATAATTTTACAGCGTTAAATAGGTACTAAATTACATTTTTTGATGAGTAGGTATAGTATAAACTGTACAAGATAGCATATCATTTTATAGCCAGTTATAAAGGTCGAGGATAAAAAAATACCAATATTTAAAAAGAGAAGTTCACGAGATTGCAAGTATCCTCGACCTCGACGATAAATTCGCGGAAGGAGTCTTTTCAAACCAAGCGTGTCGCGTAACCTATGAAAATGGTATAGATCGCGTATTAAAAAGACAAGTTGCTTTAGTTTATTTTGTTATTCGTATTAATATGTATATATATATATATATATATATATTGTACGAGTATTATGTATGTATATATATATATATATATATATTTATATACATTATACATATTATAACACTTAACGTCGGCGATATGTTGAACGCTTTTTTTGCAAACTTGCGTGCTTCCCTCCCACCACGATCAGTTTTCTAGTATGGGAATAGCCAGTCTTGGTGATGAGCATTGAAATATCCCAGAAATACCAGTTCCGCGGAAGGATACCGCTACTGTGCTATGTCAGCTGCCTCGATGAGGTCTTAAAAATTTGCATGTCTGTAAACCAGTGTCAAATGAATACCCAAATAGTCGAGCAGCAAAGGTCTTCAAGGGTCCGGAGACGCTGATAGCAAATGTCATCTCGAACGTATGCAAACAATCCGGCACGTTGCATAAAATGGTGCTCCAGAGTGTACCCAGGGTAGTTCAGATAAGCTTCGTCAGCTGGGTAACGTATCTGAGTCTCTGTAAGGAAGAGTAGATGCCGTCTGACAGTTTTAAGATGGAAGTGAACTGCGTTAAGGTTAGAGTGGTATAGAGGGAGGAAGTGCTGGCTATGTTATATTAGGTCCTTACATATGAAATTGGCGTTTTGTTGAACTGGCGACGTTGATCTCAAATATATGGCGTTTGGTTAGGAAATTCAAGTTTAGGCTTATGTATTTATGTTTCGAATTTAGTGATTCATTTGTTTTCACACCATGTGATTTTTCCTTGACATGTTTTTTTTACAAAATGGACAACTTAAAATATCGCTTTATTTATGAATATAAGTTTCACCGTGGCATCAGCGCTGCAGAAATAGCTCGAAGGATTAATTATGTGCACGGGGAAGCTACTGTAAAATAATGCACGGTACCTCTTTGATTCCAACGTTTTTGATCTGGAAATCTTAACCTACGAAACAAACCCTGTTGATGGATGGAGATCCTAGTTGATAATAAAGAATTAAAGATGATCGTGGAAGCGAATCCATCGCGAACCACGCCAAAGTTAGCGGCAGACTTCGGTGTGACTGATAAAACAATTTTAATTCACTTGAAACAAACTGGAAAAGTGAAAAAGCTTAAGAAATGTGTACCGCATGAATTGACAGAAGTATACCAACAAAAACGCAATGAGTGCTGCGTTACATTACTCATCCGTCACAATAACGAGGGAATTTTGAATAGTGTTGTTACTTGTGTCAAAAAAATGGATCTTTTACGATAATCGGAAACGCTTATCACAGTGGTTGAACTCAGGAGAACCGGCCAAATCCTGTCCCACGCGAAAGTGAAAAAGGTACTGGTGAGTGTTTGGTGTCACAGTGCCATATACTACATAATAAATACATATATACTATATACTACAGCTTCCTAAGATCTGGCCAAACGATAACGGCAGATCTGTGTTGTCAACAATGCAAACCACGATGGAAAAGCTAGCCGTTAAACAAGCGATACTGATCAATCTCTTTAGCCCACTACTGGTTCAGTACAACCCTAGACCCCATACTTCACGACAGGCGGTCGTTAAATTAGAGGAACTGGAATTGGAATGATTCCAACACCCACCATACTACCCAGACCTTGCTCCAACAAATTACCACTTTTTCGGAATTTGGACAATTTCTTGCAAGGAAAAGCAAGCAATTCCGATGTGGCTACCTAAACCGCCTCCAAAAATTTTATTGATTCTCGCTCTCACATTTGTTTCAGCAATAGAATTAATGAACTACCTATAAAATGACGAATGTGCATAGATAATAATAGTGCATACTTCGATTGATTAAATGTATAATTTCATAATATTTTTGTCGTTATACTTTTTCCTTATAAAAGGCTAATTTCATAATAATAATCATTTCATTTTTTCATTATAATGCTTTCTCTTACATATATTTGGACTTTTTCATTTTTATGTTTGAGTGAATTTAAGAGAATGATTTGAGGATGAGGTGAATTGTGTCTGACATTGCAGATTCCAAGCAATACGCCGTCATTCATTAAAAATTGTAGAACTTATTTGCATATGTAAATATTTTAATCAGCGTTACGTAAAATGTTTATTTAACCTTATATCTGTATGATCTTCAAAATGGCTGCACTTATCTTTTTTATTATTATTAAGTATATTTAAGTTTATAATGTGTGTGTAGAAATAAATACTAAAATCAATACTGGATAGGGATATTGTATTCCATTTCAATAACCAATGCTCGTCATTTAAACAACGCGGGCGAGGTAGCGTGCAAATTAAGTTGGAAATCAATTAAGATCCGTTGTTAATGTGGATATAAAGAGAATGAAAATTGTTATTAAGATGGTTTAAAGGCCAAACACATAAGTAGAAAAGTTGTAGTTATTTAAAATGGTTTTTATATCCAGTAATGTCTATCCGATGTGTCTGAAGTTCCGTAGGAAATATTCGTAAATACAACATCATATAACTTCAGGTAGGATGATAAGATGACATAGTCGAACATTTTTTTAGATTTTTTTATTATATCGAATTTAACAGCCTCACGGTACCCTATCCTTTCTAAAATCAAATCAGTTCTACGATCACACGAATCGAATCTAGGGTCGAAGATTTCAATAAAATAGAAATAAATACAGGTTATTAAAGGCAGCGTCTGGAATATCTTTCACAATTTAAAAAATAAACTTTTATTCTATCGTACCAAAATGTTTCCTTCATCTATCGCATTACTTTACATTGTCGCAAATAAAATTGAATTTACTTATAAAGTACGTGCAGTCACAAAGCACACCTGTTGCTATTACCCACAGATACAAGTGCGGGGGTCAATAGTACGCATACTAAGTTATTAGTGCGCATTCCATGACCATATCGACATATTAAATAGTCTCTAATTTAATATAACGTATTGATAAAGGAAGCGGGTCTTTGTAAAATATGTTTTCAGATTAGTGTCAGTTATAGACGCAGTCGTTTAAAATCATTATCACATCATTACCTCCTTCTGTACTGTCAAAATACTTTTATTATTATTATCAGATTTCATTATTACATTTAGGGCCGTTCCAAGAGATTATCTGTCACTATTTCCTCAAGCACTCGCTAGAACTTTTAAACAATGGCAGATAAAGATAACTATCGACGACAATTACAAATAAAGGGCAGCTATAAAACGTGAATAAAGGAGTGCCTATGTGTGTGTAATAAAGTCTATAAACGTTAACAAAAGGAGTTCGATCGGGGCATGTGTCTATAAAACTATCGTCACGGTGACGACGTTCTACGCATCTCTTGACTTCCGTGTTGACGCGTTGTTTCACTCCATTTTGAAGTAAAAAAAAAATCATTTGGTTTTGTCATGTGTGTAAGTTTTAGGGAATCCTATATAACTTTTAGAATCGTCTTTTACATATCTGACGCTACAATCAATTATGTAATATGAAATAGAGTTCACATTTGAGGAAATTTTCGTATTTTTATGAAATATAATTGAATTAAAAGTTTAAACAGTTTGAAAAATGAAAATAATACAAAATTATAGTCTCATGAATAGTCTTTTCATTGATCTGTGGTACCAAAACGACACAAAAAATATATTTGTACATGTTTTCGGCCACCTGCAGCAATAGAAATTCTTAGCGAGTTATCCGTTAGGAGTTAGGATTGTACGGAAAAATAAATATAATTTATTAAAACAATTTCAAGCGAAACTGAAACAATGTGTTAAAAATAGAAGACTCGTTAATTGTGCGTTTTTTTTTTGTTAAGGTCACTCGATACATGTCCTTTAAGCCTAACTTCGTAGAAACAAAAATTTTTTGTTGTTATAGATAACATAATTTATAATCCACTTCACTTTTGCACAGCAACCAAACTGTTGCACGAAATATATAGGATCAAATAACGTAAACATCTACATGACAGATCAAGATCCCGCCGTCCTTTTTAGTGTTTTGTTGCGAGTTAAAATAATGTTGTATCAGGTCTGCCAAAAAAGAATACCAGAATATAAAACTAGAAAGATGTTCATTTTATGTTTAATTGTTTTAAAATTTATGGAAATCAAAAATTTGCAGAGCTTATAATAAATATCAACAATACTTTATTATATATTCACATAGTAATGTAGAAGAGACCTTGCAATATTTCCCATGAAAATGGTATCTGACGTCATTCCATATAAATCTCATTGCAAATATCCTGTTGAGAACATAGAAAATATATTTAGCAAGAGCCCATGACCTAATTGTAGGCATGGTTTGATGTACACGTGGAACGTCTCACCACATGTATAGGCGTTTATGAATTTTTACGATTCCGCATCTGGTTGGTGACTCGATATACCGAAGGTCATATTATGAATTTGGAATATAATTTAGGAATATTTTTGATTTAGTCGGTTTAGTTTTTGAAGTGAAACATTAATTAAAGTGACGCCCGCCATACACGCTACGGTCTACCGAAGAAGTTTACCTGTGTAGGTGTACCTGCGCAGTTCGACCGCATGTTGTAACATGTATGGGCACGCACACACACACAGGTGCACCGTACGGCGTCACTCAAAAAAATGATATTCGTATTTTGCATCGGTCAACTGTAAAATACACACTCCGGTCAACCTGCGCAGGCGTGTGGGCCGGTTTAAAATTACAAATGCAAATTTCAGTGAAACGTTTTATATGTACCGTATCTATCATAAAAAAGTGTTAAATAAATTCTTGACTAGAGAGAGAAAAGGAAAGAACTATGTTATAAACCGAGAGATATAGATGAGCACGATAGAATAAGACAAATACATGTGCGTGTGAAATCAAGCTATAAAAAGGTTGAAAGTATTGCAAAAAGACATGGTGTGTTATTGACTCATTAATTATTAGCTCGAATTTCTATGGATAGGGATTTAGTCAGATCGCGGCTTTTTCGCATGATCGGCAACAGCCCAAGCCGAGGTTCGGCCACTTTGGCATCCTTTCCGCGGCTGAGTGTCTTCAGCACTCGCCCCCAAGCCCGGTGAAACAGTAAAAGCCGTCTTAGGCTCAGGGCTCTTATAACTACCAGTGTAGTCAGTACGAAAAAAAAATCTATACCAAGCAGTTATTTAACTATAAGTTTTCTTTTTATTTACGCACCTTTTTCGTAAACGCCAAAGACATTTCCCCTCTGCTACGCTCTTTTTACCCGAGTGCGCGACGCAAAGGAGGATATTATGCTTATTAACCAGAGAGACCAAACGCGTGAGCCGTTTTGACAATACTTACGTCAATCAAATTGTCTTAATCTTGCGAGTATCACCAAAGAAATGACAGTAATCAAAATCCAATATGGTGTCTGATAGTCGTCATATTGTAAAAAATTAGATGCAATGAAAATGTTATTTATCTGTTTAGTCAGCGAGTTAATTAGTGATCTTTCGCTTTGTATATACAGATTAACTAATACCATTTATTTTTTACTTTTTAGTTCGCTTTTTTGGTAAATTTATTTATAAAGTTCACATTTAAAGCAGTCGAGTTTTATGATTTTATAAATTTACTTTTTATACATATTTATCTGATAACAGGCCTCATATCCTAATTGTGCTTGGGTTATTGTGGCTAAGTGAGTGTGTAAGTCCTGGGTTTGATTCAATTACAGAACTAACTTTTGTGCCCAAGGAGTCAACTTTTAAATTACTGTTTACAAATAACACTGTATATTTAAGTATCAATTGCGATTTATACCAAATGGAGGCCGAATCGGTAAAAATATTGAGTCCTGAACACAAATTACAAATAGAAGTTGCAAAAATTGGATTCCTTTTTTATTTGATCACATTTGCTGTTTTATGACATAAAAAAATGTACATAACCTTCATATTCCGTTTAGGTCACACAGGACTCTCGGGACATAAGTAAATAGGTGTCTGGGTCAAGCATGATGTCACCACTCTGTCTATTCACAGCGTGCCGTCAATTTACGCCAATAACCTTTTTATTATTCCCTACTGCTCCATAATGTATTGTAAGCATCAAACTCAATATGGTGACATCATAAAACCACTTTCTCGAATAATGTATTTATTTTATTTATTAATAACTAACATTAACGCATATCAGCGCTTGGGTACTTCATAAATAAATATTGAAATTTGAAGAAATATGCTTTTATTTACCGAAAGCGGGATATGGGAAAAGTTTTTAACTACGCTCAATGAAACATTTATGTTACAATTTTATATAATGAGCTTCCTATGAAAGAACATTGTCATGTTGATGCACGAAGCGTAATGATTTTTCTTTGATGAAAGGGAAATTTCTCATGTTCTCCTGCGCAGGTAACCGTTACAAAATCGAAAAATATTTTTTTAAGTGACAAAATACGGTGAACCTGTGCGTGCCCAGATACGCTACGATGTTTGGTCGAGCTGCGCAGGTACACCTATACAGGTAAACCTCTCCAATAGACATGATATATATATAACCTACCATAGATCCATCATCGCTCAAAGAGTACTCCTCGGCCACGAAATTTGTTTAATTTAATACAGAATTATTTTACAAATCGATTAGTGTAGTAGCGTGTTTCGACAAAACATCCTAATGAAACGCTACCATCCTCAAGTTACCAAGCACCTATACGTGTGTTCCGACAGCCGCACTTGAGGTCCAGTCTTTCTTGGCATTACCATCTTAGGCCACATCGTCACATTACATCACGTGAGATTTTGGTCAAACGCTAAACCTCTAAGCACGATTAAAACGCCTCCTATTTCAGTCGTTTCGTTAAAGGTTAAATATTTTTAAACAAGGCCGCACACCTCTTGACCTATTTATGTTTAGTACAAACTGGCACAAAACAAATTTGCTCGACTCGATTACAATGGTAATGTTTACATAATTTGGGTCGTCAAGAACTGACCTAAATACGTGGAACCAGATTTTTTTTATTAACATAGCAAAACGATCTGTCGTCGCCTGATTCTAAAAGCGATGTTTTAAGAATTGTTTGGTCATCATCATTACAGCCGAAAGACGTCCACTCCTGGACAAAGGCTTTCCCCAAAGATCGCCACAAAGACCGGTCTTGTGCTGCCCGCATCCAGCGGCTTGCCTTGACCTTTACCAGGTCGTCGGACCACCTTGTGGCTGGTCTGTCCACGCTTCGTCTTTCGGTAAGCGGCCGCCACTCGCGAACTCTTTGGCCATTGGCCATTGGCCATCCGTTCTACGAGCTACGTGGTCTGCCCACTGCCACTTAAGTCTAGCTATGCTTCGGGCTATGTTGGTGTGTTGGAGTGGATCTACTTTAGAAAGGCAACTTGGCTAGTGCTGCACTTTTTAGCATATCACGTTCCGTTATTAACTGGTGTATATCCAGTAATCGAGCAGGATGATAGGGAGCTATAATACCCTACTGGTCCGCGAATGCACATGATGATAAAAACGTTACAATGGCTCTCACGTGATTTGTTGCGTTTCGGGATGAGCCAGTGTATACCCAACTGTCAAGAGGGTCACAAGCCGGAATGACAGCGAAGACCGACAATGGATTGCTACCGTGCTTCTATATAAAAAATCTAGCTGTGCCCGCGTGTAATGGTGTTACGCGCTAACTCTCTTTCACTCTACCTTAAATATTTACCATCGATAACAGCCAGCAACCCTTATTTGCGGCCGGATTTAATTAGACAACCATTCGTAATAATAAATAGAAAAGTATAAAGGCATCGAAATCATACCTGTTTACACCTGGTTGCGAAGAGGTGCGGCCAGGTGCACAACGGCAACCGTGATTTCTTTATATATATTGCCGTAATGTAGAAGATATTTTATTTAAAAAACAAGTGAACGAATTTTTTTCCAAAAAATTTATTAACAATAATTTATTTAAAACTACTTGCGGCCACATTTTAATAGGCAACCTGGTAGATATGTTCTCGGAATCATAAATATACATAAAAAATTTGGTTTTTAGCAAAAACTTCATGAGCGCACTAATTGTACAGCCGGATCTTAGACTGTATGTCGTGCTACGAAAAAAAAAACAAAGAAGAACGAAAATTTAGGTCCGTATCAGCAATCCAAGACATCAATAATCCGTATTCACGGGTATTCTTTTCTATTCGGTACATCACTGACCTAAGAAATGTGAAAGTTCCGATTATGCACAACATCTTAAAAAATACTAATTAAGACTAAAATTCAACAAATTAGATTCAAACGTTGTAACATTACATGTACAAAATAATAATTTAATAAATGTTATATCGATAAAATTGTTATAATTTTATTATCATTATTAAAAGACAACGGGGGATCGGTGTAGAATGACTTGGAATTTCAGTTCAATAGATCCCATAAAGCTTTCTTATATTTTTTTTTGTATTTCGTACGGCTCGTCTGATGGATGCTTGTAACGCCAGATGTATCACTAGCGTGTTACCGACCTTGAACCTCGCTTCCACAAGGAGCTCTGTGAACCATACTCATCGCAGAAGCACAACACAAGGTTATTTGTCTACAAACTTTTGTACGGTCGGGAGATATTTCACCAGTCAGGCTGCCCCAAGTATAAAGAAATCTCCAAAGAAATTTCTCTGTTCCCTACCTCTCTTATGTGTAATACTAGTGACCCGCCCCGGCTTCATACGGGTAGAATAATATTTTAAAGAAATAAAAGCATTTGTTGGTACTTCCTTTGACTAATAGATGTCGTTACTTGTATTATACAAACTTTCACGCCATCTTGTAGGTATTGAAATTGAAAAAATATGAAACATCTTTTTTACTTTGTAACCGAATTGCCAGATATCAATTTTCATAGATCTATCTTCAAAAATGACATAATTTCATATAAACATTCATCCCCTTTTTCAACACCAGGTGTTGAAATTCCAAAAATCCTTCGTTATATGTTTGCCAGTCAGTCAGTTATCCTTTTATATATATTACATATATACAGATAGATGTTTAATATATAAGCTATCATTATTCATTCTAAGTCTGGTTTCATACTAACTAATATAACTTACCCTTCTGTGACAATGTAATGAGTTAAATAAATGATAATTTTCAATAAGTACCTGTAACAAATAAAATTTCATCATTAACAGAAATAAAATCGGTTTAAAAATAAAAATATTGTACTTGTCGTATAACATGCTATACAGGGCAAAGTTTATCTTTATAAAATTATCTTGATGATAATGTAAGTTTTGTTCGTAAGGATTAATATGCAATGCCTAATAATAATACTCATAAATAACTTTTTAATTTTTAATAACATTTTGTCACAAAATACTTTATTGTGGTTTATGTATAAGAGATAGTCATATGGGAGTTTTTAAATGTACTAAGGAGCAATATTCTTGTAGAACATTGTATTTACGTATCACTAAGCATTAGCCAGCGCACGTGGATAAAGCAGTCAGCGTTCGCTGTTTTCTCTGACTTACTTGATCAAAATCAATATTTAAGGCCAGCTAAGAGATGTAGCCTAATGATAGATAGCATATACTATTCCTCATGAATCTGGCTATCATATATTATACAATATTTTTTCGAATCCGACTTGTAGTTCAGTCTGTTAGTGATTATATAACTTCTGCACCGACTGACCTCATATTCACATAATATATTTGTTTTATCGAGATAATGGTTTATAGATATGGTAGGATCCGATAGATGGCACTGTTTTCGGAATGTTATATAAATAAATATATTGTGTTATACACTGTTAAAATACATAAAAAATTAGTATATAAATACTATCAATAAACAATTACATACAGAAGAAACTTAAAAATGCTAATCAAATATATAAAAATAATAATAAAAAAAACAAATAGTGGCTGCCATCCAACTCGCCGCTATATGGAAATATAACCAGAAGGCTGGCCACATTGCCACGTTATATAGCAATGCTTATATACGCTGACCGAAATATTGGTCAGTACTCTGGTTGCGTGACGATTCGACCAGTCGACTTGTGAATTCCTTAAAAAGGCTACGCGCACTAGGATTCTACGGTCCCAGAGTTTCTACTACAAACGGCACAAACATGTAGCCCTTACCAAGACCTACATACTTGCGCCGCTGAGGCAGCTCCTGCACCAGTTCTCAATGAAGTACCTGGAAGATGGGACGGTGCCAAAGTATCCACGCACGTGGCATCCCAAGGGCGACCCATCCTCTAGGACATAGGAGTCATACCGTCGGGTCTTTTACCATCTTCACGTGCTAAGCCGGTTGGTTCCAAACTAACTGGCACATTGACGCTAGCAAAAGCTCGACGTAAAACGTCATTGAGGCAATATTATAAAATAAATATGATTATTTATATTTGTGTATGTAGATATTGTGTGTATGTATGTATATGTATATGTTTAATCTCTATATATTTTATAATATTAAGTCACAGTCACTTCAGAATCTATAGAACGTCGTAAAACTGCGTGAGATCGTCGAAGTAAAGGCGTAAGCATCGTAGCATGTAAGCGTTAATACCTAAGTTACGGTAAATGTTTCTAGATAACTAACATGAGTCACGGACTGTCGGGGTTAGCATAATCGCGCAAGAACTATTTATACAAACTTGATATATGGTGCCTTTAAATTATTGCTTATAGAAGTTATAATTAACAAGAAAATATTTTCTTTTTTTTTTGTTAGTGCTAATTTAAAAACACAAATTTTTTTTTCAACTTATTTTTGATCATAATTTCACCTTGACTTGATGTTAAGTACAGATGTGACCTAAGATGGTAAAACGCTAAGCCTAGGTGGGAACAGGCTTTCAAGTGGAGTTGACGGAATACACCTGGTTGGGCGAGTGGATAATTATGGAATTATGGAAGAATGTATGCAACAAACTGCTACCTAGGCATCTGGGTTTTGTATAAACAATTTTTCGTGCCAGTCCAATGGTAGATGCCAGCCGTAAAAAATGTTTATACGAAGCCAGTACCTTGCCAACGCTGGCATGCCAGCGAGACTGGCGCCAGCGACAGGATACGTTTAAATCAGATTTTACCCACGATCATGTTTCGGTTCACGGAATTATCTATCATGCTATTCCGGCGACTTCGCCATGAACCGTGATCTCGACTGACTTAAGCATG
Organism: Saturnia pavonia; assembly: GCA_947532125.1. Classification (NCBI taxonomy): domain Eukaryota; kingdom Metazoa; phylum Arthropoda; class Insecta; order Lepidoptera; family Saturniidae; genus Saturnia; species Saturnia pavonia. The sequence goes on along the minus strand of OX383895.1, from coordinate 19,992,263 downwards.
CTTAATACTCTAAAATTGCTATACATGGCTTTGCAAAGATATGTTTAGAACTATATGGATAGAAATGAGTCATGTTGTATCTAAGAGGATTATTTTCGAGAACTACAGTCCGTTTCGGAGTTTGAGTAAGAATTTAAACATTTGCGAAAGCTTATGAGGCTTTTCGGGTTTGATCATTGTTTATATTTTATTGAGTCATAACACGGTTAAGTGGCATTTCTTTTTAGTTCAGTAAATGATCAACGGCATCGTATCCGCATTCTAGAACATACGAGAGGATTCCTAACGCACAATAAATGAGATGTTGTCCAACATCGAAAAACATCAGGTCAATAGACGTATCTTAAAATTTTAAAAAGCAGTTGTCTATTGTCAAAATAACATATAAAATATCCTATATTTGCTACTTCAACTAACTTTACATGAAATATTACCCTTTGCTTAACAATATTATTTAAGATAGTTATACAGTAGTCGCCTCGTTGGCGTAGGCCTCTCTTAAACCTTGCAATATATATATATATATATATATATATATATATATATATATCTCTCTCTTTCTCGTGCTTTTCGCATCCAATGAGGTCCGCATCTACGACTGAAAATGTCTCTCCGTCTTTGACTTGGTCTCCCTTTTCTGATCCATTGGTACCGGTTCTGTTAAACGTATTGTCCACCTATTGTTATTCATCCTACAAATATGTCCTGCCCAGTGCTATTTGAGTATTCCAAATCTTTATTCCAAGGATACTTCTTTCCATTTTACGTTGGCAGATAGCAAATCTTTCTTCGTCTTCTTTTCTCATTGACCACTTATTTTTTCCAATCTGACTGATAGTTCTAGAGATTAGCGCCTTCAAACAAACAATCTCTTGAGCTTTGTGTTATTAGTATAGATTACGATACCATAATAAGTGATCAGAACAAATATATTCTTTTAGTAAAAAATGTGAATCACGTATAAGTTGTTTGTTTGCTAATCGTTTGTCCGCTTGTACAAGAATAAATACATAAACGAGCTATGTAAAGAATGTCGTATTTCGCATTCTATTAAAACGATCAGTATTTTTCCATTAAGCAATATATTTTTTACTATAAACATGCTTGCATCTGACCGGCTGAGCTTTCGGTGAAAGACAACATCGTGAGGAAAACGTAACACGTTGATAGGGCTATTCGTAATGCCCGTCTGGCTAGCTACCACCCTCAAATGCTCAAGTGCCCTAAAGTGCTGTCGCCAAGCACCAATAGGTGTGTTCCGGCAGCTGCACTTGAGAGCCAGTCTTCCACTAGGTTTAGCGTGTTATCATCTTAGGCCACGTCGTCACTAAATATCAGATGAGATTGTGACAATTACACCAAACCTATAAAGAAAAAAAAATTAATGATGTGGTATACAATGGAGCACGCTTGCCTAGAATGTGACTATTTCTCGTGACTCTTTAGGGGTGAGCATGATAAATGTACAAGCAAAACGCTTCGTGCGCACTAGTGGAATATCAACCACATACTATATCGACGACGCTTCGCCCGAGTCTCTTGTCGTCCGATGATGGAAGGGGGAGGAGGGACTTAAATTGTGCAATTCCAACGCACACTCGCCGAAATGAATTTGTTTAAAATCCGATAAACAGTCAATTTCATGTCAAAGTTCAAGTCTCTGCAGCCTGGCCTCAATTAGCGAATAGAAAAATATTTAAAAAAAGGATACGTGTACTTCGTAGGTCAATCTACTATATCACTCACATTTTGTTGTCCCTGACAACTGATCACACTGTCACTGACATTTTAAAATAAAAGTTGTGCCCGCGGCTCCTCTCGCCTGAATTACAGAATGCTGTCGGTCGAGCGCACGCGCGAATTGTGCTGCCCCCAAAAATGCTTAATGTGTCTAATCCTTAGAACATATACATCACACATTTAATGCACTATCCCTGACTTTTTTCTACGTCTTTTTATAATCTACAATTATGTACTACATTACTTCGATATATCTCTTATGGTTTACTCAGCGTAAGCAATTTAAACGCACCTAAAGCGTCTTCCTTCTAAATTGATTCGCCATTATCGTCACTGCTTCGATCGCTGCTTCGTATGTTACTTTATCTTACAAAATATATTCTAAAACCTGGACAGACAATATAGCTATGAACTAAAAAAAGAACCATGTAAATCGGATAAGTGGTTTTCGCGTGAAAAGAACTTAGACAGATAGGTAGAGATGTTGAGTCTTATAATATGTATAGAATAGAATATAGAGATATGTACTAATTGATAATGGTCATACATAATAATAGATTATGTGACTAGGGATGAAACAAGACGATTTTAGACGAGGGTGAAGTTGCCTGCCTGGGCGAAGCGAAAAACTCAAAGACATTTTTACTTTTAATTTATTAAATACGCAAAGGGCTTACTTTCACACATCTTACATTTGTTTTATCATCTGTCGTTCCTACAACGTACCACGTACAATCAAAATTCGGATGTCTCGAAATCTTGTATGGGACCACCCAACATCTTTATATCTATGCGTTATTCGTCTAATAAATAAACTATATCTAAGTTATCATTATTATCATCGGCCCGTATCAACTGACTACTGAACAGCAGAACATTATTGACGATTGTCATTAGTCATTGTGAATAGGTATTTATCTATGACAAATGTACAAGAGTGAAGTGTCACAAATAAGTACACTGATGCACTTTTATTCAAACAATTTAAGATTCTATATCAGCGCGTGAGTGACATGTCGTGTGGTCCAAGTTAAAAACTGTCGACGTGTGATTTTTTTAAGTTATACTTCTTTAGCGCGCGTTGCGGAAAAAACGATGAGAATCAATTTTTGTATCGAAATGAAACTTTGTATCTATATGTAGTTCGGACAAAACTATAATTTGGTATCTTGAAACTGATCTGATGATGAAACCAGGAGGTGGATAGTGGAACTCTTCAGTTTTAGTAAAACCCTCGATTATGGGCTCATGTGCTTAATTTTGAGGAGTCCAATATATTGGGCTTGGTAACGAGATGTCCTTATATTTTTAAACTACATATTAATTATATATAAATTATATTAACTACAAATTATTATATTATGTATATTATTATATCCTTTTTTTAACTTTATATATATGTAGCGTTTATCTGCAATATCATCAGATTTTATATGATGATATGGCCTAAGCATAGAGGGGATTGGCTCTCAAGTGCAGGTACTTCGCGATAGTTTTTCTACTTGAAGGTGGGTATTAGGAAATGTTTAATTTCACCAAAACCTCATTGTAGGGTTCGAATTTACGTCAAACGACATGATATCTAAACACGCTACCACTGAACTACTACTAAACACTTGTATTGTGAATGTAATTTGACAAAAATAGATTATATCGTGGAATAGGATACTTTTTTATTGCCCATGATACATATTTCATGGTATAGGAAATTCTTACAAAAAATATAATGGAAATAAAATAAAATTATAGTATTATATTTACGAATTAGAATTATTCAGGAAACAAACGAGATAGTCATTTTAAAACGCTAATGTACTTTAAGTTTAACCACACGTAATGTCATTGTCGAGTCATGCAATGAACCAAGAAGTTTGCTCAGCTTTTCAATTGACTCCCATCATCTTGCGTGAGTCAACTAAATGCGTCATTTAGGTAACTACGTGATGCAGTATTCTCGCAAAGTGTTGTCTATATATCCTTCTATACATACAATAAATTTAACGCGGAAACCACTTATCCAATTTACATGGTCCTTTTTTTAATTTATAGCTATATTATCTGCCCAAGTTGTAGGATATAGGTATTTTGTTTGATAAAGTAACATACGAAATAAGCAGTGACGATAATGGTGAATCAATAGGGAAAAAATACGCATTTAGGTGGCTTAAATGGCTTACGTTGCGTAAACCATAAGCGATATATCAATTTAATGTACTACACATAATTGTGGATCTTAAAAATAATACAAAAATCCAGCGATGGCATATGTCTTCTAAGGATCACCTACAATAAGCATTTTTTTAAATAAAATAACCGAAGAGCGACCGCTGTTGGTGGCGGATGCGGACAGCACGATTCGCGCGTGTACTTGACCAACGTAATGACATTCTGTAATCCACACTAGCGCAGTCGCAGGCTTAGCTAGTAATAATTTTAAAGCGTCCTACTTCTAGGCAAAGGCAACTTTTTAAGGTAAGGCAAGATTTTAATTAAAGATGGCCCAGTGGTAACATGTTCAGACAGCGCGTCGATTAACTCAGCTTCGAATTATACATGAGTTCTTTATACAACTAATGTGGTAAACTACCATGCATCCCACCTGATGATAAGTGTTTACCGGAACCTATGGACGCTTGTAACACCAAAGATATTACTAGTACGTTGCCGACCTAGAACACCTCTTCCCCAAGAGGCTCTAGACTCCCTTATCACCGCAGAAACACAACACATGGTTACTTGGCTGCGTTCTTCTATAGGACGAAGGTATTTCAACAATCAGGCTGCCTCAAGTAGAGCGAAATTTTCAAAGTGTTTTTCTGTGCCCTCCCACTCTTAAGCCAACCTTTCTGAGTTTCAGCTTTTGGTAAAGGGATACAGCATAATGAAACCATAGCATGGTGGTAGGGCATTTTGTAAGCCCATCTGGCTAGCTACCACCCTTCAGTTGAAAATGTTTTGTTTTTATGTTATTTCGTTTAATTCGATCGTATTTCTTCTCATTTGTACCTATGTATTTTTTGCATACATCTTTGTCGTACATCACTGGAAGCCTGACAGATAACTAATATTTAACTAATCAGCGACAACATAATAAGGTCGCTGGAGCTGCAATAGTAGGCCAATGTAAAAAATAATTAACGCCAACTGTGTTATAACAATGTCAATGTAAGTACTTAGGAGTAAAAATCGCAGGCATATACTTAAAAAAATGCTTACATTAACAATCATTGGAATTACTACCGATTCATGTGTCGCAAGTTCAGATGCATTCTTCTTATCACACATATCTTTCTGTCGGAATGTCAATGTAAGTACCTAGGTGTAAAAATAGCAGACATAAACTTAAAACATGTTTACATTAAACATCATTGGAATTACCGCCGTCTCATTTGTTTAGGGTTGCCATTCGTCCGAGGTTTCCCAGGTTTTATCGTAGTTTTAAAGTCGTCCGGGCGAGTTTTTAAAAAGGGTCCGAGGAAAACCCGGACATATTTTGGTTCCGAGGAAAATGGGTTTAATTGATTAGTAAACAAATATAAAAAAAAACATATATTGTTGAATAACTTTATAAGATTACTAACTTTATAAGATTACTTTAGTCTAATAAGATTACGTATTTATTTAAAAAGTAATCACGATTTCATTGTGCTAAATTCATCGGACCAACTCTCCACCCGTGTCGCCTGTTATTATTCTCAATTCCCGTAGAAAAAAAAATGTGTATTATATTTTTGTTTAATTGGGCTGATTGGAATGGTCTCAATGAATACTTGTGTTTGTTTTTTCAATTTTTAATAATATATGTCTATGGATTCAACCCACTGAAATACCTATAAAAAATAAAGTTTCTGCTTATATTATCCCAAAAGTACCTATAGACCCGTAATACAGTACATAATTATTATATTGCGAGTATAATACGGTCGGCAACCCTAACTGGAACACCTCATGTATCAGGGCGTGTTGCCAAGCACAGCATTCAGACTGGAACATAGCAGCGCAAACAGAAATAGTTTTTATAGTGGCATAGCAAAGTGAATGCACTTTACCTGACGGTGAACACAGTGCAATCCAGAAACAACGGCCACCAAAAGTTCGGCAATCTATCGTCAGTCGTCGCTGTCATTCACATCATACATGCTCTCAGCAGCTTGATATACACTGGCTGATTCCGAAACGCGACAAGGCGAAAGAGAATCACTGTGACTGGTTTATCGCCATATACATGATGATTGTTGGTATTACTGGATATACACCTTAATATGACACGCTTAATCCATGTGTCTCACCTGGTGTATGGTTGTCGCGAACCAGTCGAACAAAATCGTCGTATCCTACTATACAAAATAGGTGTTAAATGTATAATGCATTTTTTTATTTTTCTTTATCGTCACGAGATGGCGCTGCCTCAAAATATTATCGCTATCGTTACGATTCTTTAAGTTGATATGGGCCAATGCACCACATTTATTGTAAACGCCCATTAAGTGAAAGCCTTCTGAGGCTCCGAGGCCTTCTGGATAATAGTATAATAAATCGGTCCGAAAGGGAAAAATTAACGATTGATAGCGAACCCTGCACCATTTATTTCAACCCTGTATAAGTGTCTCCGACGATATGGTTTGGGTTTTTACAATAGGTGTCACAGTAGTGCTTCCGCAATTGAACATTGAAAGGGTCTACGGGAAGTTTAAAATTAAATTACATTGAATGAATGTATTCAAAGTTTTACAGTAATATAAACTGCCATTTTGCCAACAAGTATTCTGCAATTGAATGGAAAGATTTTGAAAAAACACGGAATCGGTAGTACCCAGTACATAGAATAAATAATACAGCTAGGCCACTGTAACAAATGATAATAATTCGAATTAAAAACGGACCATATTTTATTCAGAAGCAGCTAAGTGTGTACTAGGTAAATAAGAAATTTTAAAAACCCCAACACAATTTTATTATTCTAGGACAATTAAACGACTGAACAGAATTTCTTCAATCATAACTAAGAACACTCTCGATCAAGTTACTTTTCAAATAATAAAAACTAAATCAAAATAGTTTCATCCATTTAGGAGCTATGATAAATAAATTTTATGTTGATAAACATACCTTTACAAAATAAAGGACTTTCCAATAAGATTTTCGTCACCAAAACTAACCAAATATGACGCAATACGCCATTTTGAAGAAAAAAAAACATACACGTTTATAGCGATGAATATACTCAAGCACACAATATGGTATCAAATCTGACACGAATTGAAGTAATTTGAAATCATTTAGTATTTACTAGCTAGCTATGAATTGAACTAGATAAGCCTCATCAAAAATTAATCATTTTGTTTTTATATTCAAATTTATATAATGATATCTATACTTACATAATAAATCTGAAACGCTTTTTGTTTGGTTTTTGAAGTAAATGGTTTTCATGATTGTGATCGTCGTCGGATTGACTTGGTGGTGTGACACGACCAAACTTCATACGCAGTACGCACGAGCGGTCGATAGTTCGAATCCCGCTGATTTAGGATATTTAAATCGAATTTATTTTTGTTTGTTTATTTTGTTTAAACGCGCTAATCACTTGAACTACCAATCGGATTCGAATGGGCTATATAAATTTACGCTACGACCCTAAGGAGCGAAGTAGTGACTATGTACGTCAAGCAATCTGGCAAGTTTTCTTTACAAAATAATCGATACTAATGGATTTTCAAACAAAAAATGCTTAATGAACACTACCATTATATATTTCATCAATTACAATCATTACATAAATTACAATTACATCAATTCAGTTACATTATCAACCTTTATAAATTTCAAGGTTCCTCAAATTGCAGTGGACCTGCTGTTTTTACTGATCTGTGTAGAGAGGGAGTTTCAAGATACCAAAAACAAACGAAGTTATGTCGTTGACCTCTGCGCACGATTCAAACTGATATCACTATACATGGCACATTTCCTTGGAGACTCTATCGTGACATTCAGTACTACTCAGCAATGGATAATGACTCATAAGGTATTGCTGCTTTACGGGTGAAATTCGGTAAAGGGTTCTTGTATCTCGTGTGTTTACGATGGATTTTATTATCGTGTACTAGAGCTGTAATATATCGACCATTTTGTTGAAATGTTTTTAAACCGAAAGTTTTTTTATAAAGTAACCAATTTTATTAACCTAGGAAATAACAGTTTATTCTATTAATAAACCAATTTAATCAGTTATATTCTATTTCCTGACCTTATCCCAAACTAGGTGGGGTCGGTACAGCACGTATTCTTCTATTCCAGCCTCTCACCCGTCATCTCTGCACTCACTCCCTGCACACGCATATCCTTTGTCACACAGTTCATCCAAGTCTTTTTAGGGCCCTCTCTTCTCGCATTACCGCTTACTATCATTCCCATTGTCCATTTAGCCCGATGATAATCAGTTTTCATCAGACGAAAAAGTTGTTGAAACCTTCCAGTTCAGTTTTTATATCATAAATGTGCAATAAAATATATGCGTGTTACTGTGTTCAAACGTGTGTTATGATGTGACTTTTCAATTGATTTTAATATTTTTTTCTTAAATACCTGAAGTTCGATAGTGTCAAAACCGGCAGGTTCATACATTCCTTCCTTTTGCCTTTTCCCACGATACATAAATGAATAATAATTATATGAATGTGTGATGTATATGCTAAGTGGCCTCATGATCCAACCATAACTAGACTTTATTTTTATACGATGCCATAAAAAAAATCTGAGTTAACAACAACAAACATGAACATTCAGTCTTTCTAGTAATCTTACAATTAAAGAGAGTCACAGGCACAGAGACATTTCTTTGTAAATTTATCTCTACTTGGGGCAGTCCTACTGGTGGAATACGTCCAACCTATAGAAGATCGCAGCCAAATAACCTAGTGTTGTATACCCACGATGAGTAGGGTTTTCAGAGTTCCTTGTGAAAGGGTGTTTCAAGGTCTACATCGCGCTATTGATACCTATGGTTTAGTATGGTAGCCGCTTACCATCAGACGGGCAGTATGCTTGTTTACCACCTTTGCAGTATAAAAAAGTATAAAAAAAACCTTTTTTAAGTGATGTTGTATAATTCATGTAAGCAAACAACTTACATTCGTTAAAGAAAAACTACAACCAAAAAAGATATTTACTTTAAGAGTTACATAAAATTTTATTGTATTAATTATTTTCTTGCCACCTTGGCTGTAGTTGAAGCGGTAAACCGTTTTATTTAAAGTCGTTGCCATAAAATGTAACCACCATATAATGCGACTTAAGAAACTTTTGGTGAAATTGCTACTGCTTTCGTAAATCGCTCTTACGAGTGTCTTTTGCCTTAAGGCAGATTGGAATGTCGAATAAATTTGTTGAAAAACTCTTAGTAGCATAATTGCTGGTGAACATTTTATTAACTGACATACAGAAGGACCGATATCGACGTTTATTCTTAAAGATATATAATCAGAAAATACCTACCGACTACCTGTTAAAATATCAGCATTACATTGCTTCTAGCCCTGCTGATTCATTGTACAGATTTATTGATGTGTGGTCTATGTAAGTACGTGAATTTCCTTCTTTTTTGTTTCGTCATTTATCAACCTCAAAAGTAAATCTTCTATTCAAATTCATCATTATAAATTAGTTTCACGGAGAAACTTTTGATTCGGTTTTACTTTTCGGGCAACTTAATCGATACACATTACCATATCCCTATCGTATAGAAAGTCAAACGTGAAATTTTACATCCATTTTACAAAGATAAGACATGTTCTCTCGTGTAGCGGATAATTTCCAAGTTTGTTCTCAGATATTTTAAGATTTACTTTTGTATTAATCTATACTTAATATGATAAAGCTGAAGATTTTTTAGTTTGTTTGTTTGTTTAAACGCATTAATCTCTGGAACTACCAGTCGGATTCGAAAAAATATTTTTGTATATTATAGTCCAATTCATGACAAATAGGCTACTACTTTAAGGAACGAAGCAGTAGCTGTGAACGTCCAGAATTCTGGCAAGTTGTAGGCAAGTACGGGAAGCGGGACAACGATAGTTTGTCGAATAAATTTAACACGAGTGAAACCGTGGGGCACAGCTAGTAATAAAAATAAATGGTTATGACTTTATTGCATTATATATTTACTGTAGATAGGTACTTTTCAAAGCAGGTATTTTAGTAGAAGTAGGTTTTTCATACAATTACATAAGATATAATATGAGTCAACATGTTAAAAATAGTTATTAATTATTGTACATATAATACCAGAAAATAACTCCTCGATGGCCTGGACAAGTTGCAGAGACGAGCTATCCGTATTGTGTAAATGATGCAGACGTTACTAAGTTTATCGAGCCGCTTCTACTGCGCAGGGACTTTGCCTCGCTAAGCGTGTTCTACTGCCTTAATTCTCTATTTTCCCTTGCATAACAGAACCACACGCGCTTGGCTCAGGAGCAACTGCCTTACGGAAACCTCCATCTCGGCACGAACAAGAAATTTGCTACGTCTTATCATTGCCGTACTGTGAAGCTGTGTAACTGTCTCCCTGCCAGTGCATTTACTCCTTCAAACATAACGTGAGGGCATTTCAGCTGGCTGGTAATTTCTTTTAAATGTAAACTTGGACTTCTAAAAGCATACCCTAATAAAAACATTAGTTTGAAAAAGGAGCCAAGTTCGGTAAAACGTCGTTCGAGGTAGTCGTTGTCACCGATAAAAGAGCTAAGTTCTTATGGGTGCCAAGTTGCATAGTAGTTCCTATAATTATAGTTGTAGCAATGTACGAACTTCAATTCATTTCCAAAACAATTTGTACCTTTTTTTTATATATGATTTCTTTTAGCAAGTTTTTAACTGTAGTTCAGTTTAATTAAGATTCCAATTAAATAATTATTGTATCTAATGTTTTTTATGTAATAAATTTAACAAACAATCTTTCATTCATTTCGACTATGAATGAAGTATGCCATACACGAGAGTGAATTGTATAAAAACATTACGCGTTGCAGTCTGGGGCATTCGCATAAACAAAAACTATGTGCCAATTCAGCTGGGTAACCGGTCCGTTATACCATGGACTCTAGTGATGAGAATGCTTACTTAAAAAGTACGATTAAAATTTATTACATTAGGCTTGCCACGTGTTATCTTCAACATCGATAAACTCTGAAACAGACATTTTAACGTGTAATTGACCACAATCTCATCTGTTTTTTTTTTTATTATAGTAGTTGTACTACTATAAATATAAATTGACAGCACTGTGTGCACTGTGCCTGTTGGTAAGCGCAGCACAATCCAAAAATAACAAAGATCACCAAATGATCGGTTATCCATCGCTGTTCGTCGCTGTTATGTCATAGCAGCTTGTCGACAGCTAGATATATACAAGCTGATCCTGAACGACGATAAACTAAAAGAGTCAAGTCAACTTTATCATCATGTGCATGGTGGGTGCGATTATATCTATACACATTATAAAACTCAACATCTCTCTATCTGTCTGTCCGTTTAAGTTCGTTTCACGCGAAAGTCACTTGTCCGATTTACATGTTTTTATTTTAATTCATAGCTATGTTATCTGGTCAGGTTATAGGATATATTTTGTTACATAAAATAACACACGAAATAAGGAGTTACGACATTGTAAATCAATTTAGAAAAAGACGCGTTTGCAGCGCTTAAATGGCTTACGCTGAGTAAACCATAAGAGATATATCAAATTAATGTTGTACATAATTGTAGATCTTAAAAAGACCTAGAAAAAAGTCAGCGATAACATATATCGCTATTTTACTGGATATACACTCTGGCTGATCCCGGCACGAGACACGCTAACGTGCCACTATGGAAGGTGTTAGTTACACCTTGTGTATGATAGTCACGATCGAGTCGGACGAAATAGTCCACCTGATTTTAAGATATTTATGTTACCTATAACTATTTATAACTTTGTATTACTAAACTCTCCCTTCTGGCTGAAGCACAGCAGCGTGAGCGCTGGTTGGTAGTTCTTCTGTAGTGGAACATGGCACAATTCCGTCACCCTTTATTAAATTCAAATTTCTAAATCAATAGGGTATCTATTAATAAAGGTTGGATCATTACGTGAATGATAATGATGTTTGGAAGTGACTCCCTCTCTACATTACTCTGATACACAAAATATTGCTTTATACTAATCATAAAAAAAAAATCTTCAATTAAAGTCACTAAACAACAGCTTTCTGATTCATTTCATCCGAAAGACATCTACTGCTGTACATAGGTCTCCCCAAATATCGATACAACGACTTGTGCTGCTCGCATCCAGCGGTTTCCCGCAACGTTTACCAGGTTGTCGGTCCACCTTGTGACTCTTTGGCCCCATCGGCTGTCCGTTCTACGAGCTACGTACCCGCCCACTGCCACTTAAGTATAGCTATTCTTAGGGCTATGACATTTCTGTTTAGATCACGCAGAGAAACTCCGAACATAGCCCCTCCATTGCCCTTTGAGTAACCTTGAGCTTTCTTATCAGGCCCATAGTTAACTTTCTGTTTATATTAACTAAATGCTTGTTAACACAGAAATGTTTTAATTTGTATGTCGATAAAGTTTTATCTAATATAAGTACATCACTAAATCAGAATGCGGTGCAGTAAGTCGCTGTTTGAATGAACACTGCAGCACATGAGGTTTGGTATTTTATCCTGCTCATACACGTTCATCGATTGGTATAGAAAAGGAAAGAAAAAGGTCATGTAAGGATTATAAAGCTGTAAAATCGGGACGGGTTCTGTGCTTTCCAAGATTAAAAGGAGAAACAATAGTTATTTATTTTTGTTGTATTATTTGTTTAATACAATTCGTCTTCAATGTACAAAAATAGTGCTTACGTAATATATTATGTAAAGATATGTTTTGTTGTAATACTAAAATAGAAAAGCTTTATATGTAAGTTTTTGTTCTTGTAAAGTAAATACGTTATTCAAAGTAATCTTTATTGTGTTTTAATGTTTTATCTGTCTATTTTCATTTCTAATTTCGCCGTTTGCTAAATTCTAGGAAAATACATTCATATGTAGGTTTGTAAGACTGTATATAAAATAACAGCAACTGCCCGTGACTTCGTTCGCATGAATCCATACTAATATTATAAATTTCAAGATATTGTTTGTTTGTTTGAACGCGCTAATCTCTAGAACTACCAGTCAACTTTTGAAAATTATTTTTGTGTTATGTAGCCTATTTATTGAGAAAGCTTATAGACTATATAAATTCACGCTACGATCCTAAGGAGCGAAGCAGTTACTATGAACGTTAAGTAATCTGACAAGCTGTAGGCAAGCAAGAGAAGTGCGATCAACAAATACACGAGTGCGTTGGCAGCAGCACGTGGTGGTGAGTTGTTCGGAGAATATTGTAACAGGGTAAATTGTAACAATAAAATAAAGAATTGAAGACCATTACTACTATTATTGAGAGTTAATTATTTCGTTTCACACTGTCCCGTGATGATTTTAGTATTGTGGCAAAATGGTAGCCCCCTTGTTACAACTTTCTAGGGGTTTTTATGGTATATTATTCATGGTTCATGTTATTATTTCCAATACACTTTACTTGTGCACAATAACTTTATTACGCAAAATGCCACCAATATTACTACCAAAATATCGTTAAATAACGCGACCTTATGAGCAGATTTAGATCCCATTAAAAACCGTCGATTATGTCATGGAATAACCCACAGGAATATTTTTTTTTTCCGCGAATTGAGCGGGCAACAGCAAGTGATATTAAAAATTCCGAATGACTCATTTACGTTTACCCTTGACATCAACAAATATAAAATTCTTATATACATTTTATTGCAATAAAAACTAGTCACAGACATTTCTTATCGCAACCTTACATAAGGCAAGTGTAATTAATAAATTCAAAGGACATGTGCGCGACATTTGCCGTAGATATAGATAAATGGTTTTATTCAATACAGCAGATGTTATTATTCTCGTCATGTGTTTCATTTAAAAAAACGCATATAATATGGAGATATTTTATTTCTTATGTTTGCTAAAGTTTATACACATCTCCAATCGTAGACGGCACAGCTAAAACAGTTTGGGATATGTATTACTCTTTTAGTAGGAAGTGAAAAAGCGACATACAAAAAATATGAAGAACAAAAGAGAAAGGGCTATCGCTTTAACTGCCTTATTGGTGCTAAAACCGCCACAATTATCAAAATAGTCGAGGTTGAGTGTGTTTTGTAGTGATTTTTTAAACGAGAATAAAGTTATTTAACATTTCATTGTACATCTGAAAACGAACAGTGTATTACGCGTGCATACACTGGTAAATTTTAAGGAAACTGAATAATACGATAATACTTTCGCTATCTCACACCTGGTTACGCGATCTGTCTGTCTAGTTCCTTCTCTGTCTACATGTTTTACATAAGTAACACACACAGTATTGGCAAACATTTTTCTTTTTTGATAATTGTTTCTTTTCTGATATTTTCACACATTATAATCAAAAAATTTGTACAGTACAATATTTTACAGCCAACAACGGCATGCACAGTAAATGCACACATTGTATATTTTTCATAATTAATATATTGAAACAGCTATATAAAATTAAAATAATTATAAGTAAATACAAATATTGTTTAAGAAAATTATTGTCTACAAGAAAAAAAATGTATTTCGAAAGAACACAATAAGTTTGTTTACGTCTCACGAACAAGATTAAAGTAAAACCACCAGTAATTGACACTGCACCAATAGTTGACACTCTGACGAAGAAAATTAAATATTTGATACTAAATTGATTTGAAGTCTTGAGTTTGTTAACCGACTTTTATAACTGACTGTACCTATATGTATTTATAACATTAAAAATATATCAGTAATCAGTGATTTTGGCCATCTCGATTTTTGGCTTCCTTTTTTTCTTAATATTTAATTTTCTTCGTCAGAGTGTCAACTATTGGTGCAGTGTCAATTACTGGTGGTTTTACCTTATGATATCTTAATATTTTAATAACAGTATCGAAGAAGATATCAACCTCACCTGCATTACTCTTGGAAGCAACGTTATAACGTCTCATGAGTCTATTTAATGGTGAAAAGTGACCCACATCTGTACGAGATCGTTTCCTGTTCGTGGTATTCTTGATGGCATATTTAGTTCCGAAAGAAGGAGAGTCACATCTAAGATACCATTCACCAACTTAAACAGAAGCACCCTATCCAAGAGTCAGTGGCGGGTTTACCTTAAGGCCAACTAGGCACAGGCTTAGGGCGGCCAGAAAATAAGGGCTGCTAATGGTGACAAAAAATATACTACTTAATGCGAACATGTGTCGATAACAAATAATAGTACACTAAAGCATAATAAAGTGTTAAGAATCCAGACACGGAAAAATCCAGTTTGAATTACAATGTTGACATCGTAAAACTGCAGTACTTTATTACCATCAAATTAGAAATGTTTTATTTAAGTAAATTCATATTATATATACGTCACAGTAAACTTTGAGCTGAGAAGGGGCGGCTGGTACTAGACTGGCCAAGACTGTTAGTCCGCCTCTGCCAAGAGTTGTCTACGATCGCTTAGAGTTGACATCTTAAAATATTTTAACTGATCCGAACAACTCTTAAGCTTATTAATAAGGTTACCACTGTATGTTAGGTGCCACAGGAACTTTTTCTGCCACTTTCTATGTGTTTTGTGTACACATCATAATGCGGATTTCAAACTGTACTACAGTATTCCAGACTTGATATAACCAGAGCATTATATGACAAAAAAAATATTCTGTGGATTTTTAAACTCTTTAGAGGAATACTCAAGACAAATCCCAAAATACTGGAAGCGTTTCTTACAGTTTTACCAATATGCATTGCAATTTAGAATCAAGTGTTATCCCCAGGTCCCTAATTGAATCCAAGGTTTTCAATGTGGTATTATTAATATTATATGACTCTAAAGTTTTAATTTTTTGCGTGTGAAATTGATATAACAACATTTATCAACATTGATGTTAATTTAATTATTTATGCACCATATTGCTAAACAATCAAGATCCTCTTGTTATAATCGGGAATATGTTAGGAGACCTTACGGTTTTTAAGACTTTTAAGTCATCTACAAATAGAAAGTATTTGGAATGTTGGAAGCACGGGTCAATATCATTAATAAATTTATTAAAAATTAGAAGTCCCAAATGTTAGCCCAGTAGGACACCTGATTTAATGCCGAAATATTCAGAGGAAAAACCATTTATGACAACACGAGATTTTCTACCCCATAGGTGAGACTCTGTTATATTAATTGCCAATGATTATATAAATGTCCACTATGGTATGGAATTTGTAAAACGGAATAGTCTTCTCTATGCCTAAATTGGTAGGAGTAAGCACGCTTAGAATTTCATAATATATTTTCTTCTCATGACAGCCACATCATGTAATTGGTCAATGATTACGTCATTAACTTTGATTGGCTCGTGGAGCTTTGATGTGACACTTGACAGTTCACGTTGTTGCCACTTACATGAATACATTATCCAAATAGATATAATTTTAAAGAAAATTTGGAACTTTAATTCAATTTTTACTGATAATAATATTTAAAATGGTTAGTTTTTTGCTCAATATAGAGCATTAGACTCATAAAGATCGCATTAAATTAGCAAATTATAGATTTAATCGTTTTCCCTTACATAACTAATAAAGTTTATATGTTAATAAGTTTATGTTTTATAATATTAAATGTCAAACTAGGGATATTTTATTGTTACCACAGAATACTAATACGATGTACGGGTTTGATCACGTTTACCTTAACAGCTTCAAATAAGTATATAATATTAAAAATTAGGGCAAATATCATGGTAATGGTTGAGAACTTAAAAATATTTCGTTAATTTATCAAACAGTTCATTTTCAAAGTATGCTATAAAAATATAATATATTAATATAATTATGCGAAACGCTAAACAAGAACTTGCTATATTCGCTTTGATATCAGCGAGCTTCGTAAACTGCCGGCGTACACCAACAACAGGTCATCGCCCCCAATATGGCGCTAAAATAGAACTCGAGAATGCCCGCCATTTCAATTTTAACCTCGAAAATTATTACAAAACCAAATCGTAAACAATATTTCTTTCTCACTTCTGTTATTACAGCGTTATTGTTTGTTATAATTTCAAAGGCCACCGTGATTTTATAATAATTGTTACATAGTTGGTTATAGTGATGTAGTTACCTCACAGGCAGCCATTTTAAAAATCAATATTATAAAAAAGGCATGTCAAACAAAGTACTTCGCAAAATTGTATCTTGTTTACCTTTATAAATTATTGGAATGGATATTTAATAACAAATATTTAATCTAAATAAATGATTAAAATCAACATCCCTACATCAAACTGTGTCCATATCCAATATTGACGTTAGGTATAAGATTGGAGCAATATTAAATCCTTACATTTCGCTTTGCTGACACTAATTACGTTTAAAATTACAAATTTTAATACAGTTATTTATTTCTTAAATTTGAACTTCTTGACCCTGACTCCAATTTGAACATAAGTTCTCATTGTATATTTGTTTTACCATTCTTTCATCACCCTTCGGTAACGTGTGGGTAAATAAACAGAGATTTCGTTTTGAATTAAATTTCATATAGTATTATGTAATCATTCTGTAATTATTTTGTTTCACTTTCGTGGTTTTGCTAAGACTAGAAAAGAAATCTGATTCTGAAGTACAACAGTCGGAACACAGCTAGAGCATATGGCGAAAGATTTCCAATTTGACTGGTAGCTAACCAGCTCTAAAAATGTCATAACAAAGTTTTAGGGCTACCATATATTCCGGTACATCTGTGCATGCCCTGGTTTCAAGCGTTGTGTCCCAGTTGGCATGCTGAAATGGATATACGTTTTTTTTTTTAAGAAAACAGTTTATGATTATCAAATGACATATAACATAGAGAGAGTTTTATAGTTAAATTCAAAACATCAGAAAAATATGAATGGGCAAAGAAACCAACAACGTCTTAGCGTACGTTTGATATCACTGTCTGTTTTTCATTGTTTTTTTTTTTCGAACTGACTATACTGTTAGCCATAAGGGCTTTGAAGCCTCAAACGGCTTTTACAGCTTCACCCGGGCTTGGGGGCGAGCGCTTAAGGCACTCAGCCACGAAATGTTTTTCATTGGCCTTTCTTTGATATTTATGGTACTTTTGATTTATCTATGATTTAAATCTCTATATATACCAAATTTATGGCAGGCCCAAATACTTAAATTTTAAAAATGTTATAGCAAAAAACAACAGTCTACTCTGAGTGAAAATAATTTCGTCTGTACGTAAAATGTTAATTAATCTCTTTGTTTTATTTTGATACTAAAATGGAAAAGCTTTATACGTAAGACTTTGTTTTTATAAAGCAAATACGTTATTCAAAATAATCTTTATCATGTTTTTAATGTTTCAAAAAAAAATACAGTGCCCGTGACTTTGTTCGCATTAATCCATTCTAATATTATAAAGTTCAAGATATTGTTAGTTTGAACGCGCTAATAACTGAACTGACTGCACATTTATTGAGAAAGGTTATAGGCTATATAACGTCACGAAAGGACTCTAAGGATCGGAGCAGTAACCGTGAACATCAAGCAATTTGGCAAGCTGTAGATAAGAACGGTAAATGAGACAACGATAGCCTAGCGCTGGCGGCGCGGCGCGCCTGGAGTATAGCTTGAATAAATTTAACACGAATGAAACCTCACGGTTTAGCAGCTCCCAGCTACTATAAAACCAAGCTGTTGAAATTTATTTGATAAGTATTTTATACCGCCACAACGATGTCAATAACTGCTACACAGATAATAAACTCGTACAAAATAAAAATGGCGTCAAACAAACTCATAAACGTTAAATGAAATAACGTAAAATCATTAACGTCGATAAGTCGATCGATCGTCATAAAAAACGAAATCATCCCTCAATAAAATCTGAGGTCAAAAACCCCGTTCAATTGGTATGAAGTGATGTAGAAATTATAACATACCGTATTTGATGCGGGTTTTTATTGTCGAGTTAGTACTGCTCGGAGCAGTGAATAAGTTTAATGAATGAATTGAAATGAGCGGTTCATTCTTAAAAATTATCTGTTTATGTGTTAAGGTGCGCGGCGTGAGAAAATTTATGACGTTAATTGTTATTTTTATTTAGCTAATACCTATCCAGTAAAACAAGCAGCAGCGGAAGCAGCAGTGGGCTAGAGAGATTGACCAGTCTCTGTTGTTTAACGGCTAGCTTTTCCATCATGGTTTGTAATTGTTGACAATACAAATCTGCCGTTATCGTCTGGCCAGATCTTAGGAAGATGTAGTGTATGACACTAGCACTGATCCACCTTTTTCTGAGTCAACTTTCGCTTGGGACAGGATTTAGCCGATTCTCCTAGGTTCAACCACTGTGTGAGCGTTTCCGATTGTCGTAAAGGATCCATTTTTGACAACAATACGATTTAAAATTACCTCGCTATTTTGACGGTTAAGTAATGTAACGCAACTCAATGCGTGTTTGTTGGTGTGCTTCAGTCAATTCATGCAGTACCCTTTTCTCGAGCTTCTTCACTTTTCCAATTGGTTTCA
This sequence comes from Saturnia pavonia, assembly GCA_947532125.1. Classification (NCBI taxonomy): domain Eukaryota; kingdom Metazoa; phylum Arthropoda; class Insecta; order Lepidoptera; family Saturniidae; genus Saturnia; species Saturnia pavonia. The sequence goes on along the minus strand of OX383895.1, from coordinate 19,972,839 downwards.
AGTGAATTAAAATTGTTTTATCACTCACACCGAAGTCTGTCACTACCTCTGACGGGATTTGAGATGGATTTGCTTCTACGATCATCTTTAATTCTTCATTATCAACTAGGATTTTTGGCAGTTCTCAGGGTTTGTTTCGTAGGTCAAAATTTCCAGATCGAAAACGTTGGAACCAAAAAGGGTACCATGTATTATTTTACAGTATCTTCCCCAAACACATCATTAACCCTTCGAGCTGTTTCTGCAACGCTGATGCTATGGTGGAACTCATATTTGTAGATAACGCGATATTTTTATTTTACGTTTTCCATTTTGTGATAAAACGATGTCAAAGAAAAAGCAAATAGTGCGAAAACAAATGAATCACTAAATTCGAAACGCAAATACACAGGCCTAAATTTGGAATTCCTAACCAAACGCCAGATATTTGAGATCAAGCTGGCCAGTTCAACAAAACGCCAATTTCATTTGTAAGGATCTAATAGAAATAAAATTTATATATAGATTTTAACGTTTTTTCGTCCGAAAAAAGACCCGAATTAGGTGATCTAAGCCCAGAAAAAAAATACTCCACAATTTGGAATGAATATATTTACAAAAGTCAAATGTCTTAACATAAGAAAAAATAGTATTTATATGCATATATGTTTGATAAACGAAACGAATTAAATAGAACACGTGTACCCCACTGCACTATCGCCTTCAGGAAATGTGTTAAACGTAATTTAAATAAAAAATTAACCGTGTGTGGAGAAATAGATAGACCGTTGTGACCTATATAACCATAACTGTTAAAAAACCAAGCACCTACCGACTTGCCTCTTCATTGTTACTTTGTTCTTTTTTCAGATGATAATTTAACTGTTTTGTTATTTTAATTAATACTTACTTCGTTTGTAATAAGTGTTAACAACATAAACTTAAAAATAAAAATATAGTATTTTGTATTTTTAATCCTTATCTAGTATAAAATTCAACGTCGCTGTCTGTAGGTATGTCTTCTTTTCCTTTTTTTCATAACTTAGCGACTAGTCCTCTTTATTGAAGACCATTACTGACATTATAGAGTGATTAATTCTAGAGTATCCTATGATGATTTTAGTATTCTAATGAAATGGTGGCTCCTTTGTTAGAATATTCCAGAGAGTTTTTGTGGTATATCAGAATTCATGTTCCATGTTATTATTTCAAATCCACTTAATTAACGTGTGCACAATAACCAGCTTGATTATGCAAAATGCCACCTGTATTACACAATATATGATCAAACTACACAAATCGATACATATAATAAAATTGAAGTATCTGTTTGTAATGTCAAAATGACAGATTTTTACTAAATGCATATGAAAGTATACACGATACCTTTCACAAAAACCCCATTTTTAAATTTTTTGTTTGTCTGTTTGTTCCACGTAATCTCCAAAACGGTTGGACCGATTTTGACGGACATTTCACTGGCAGATAGCTGGTGTCATAGGGCATAACTTAGGCTACTTTGATTTTACAAAAATAATTAGGGTTCCGCACAAAAAATAAAAAACCTTTTTCAGTAGTCTACGCGTGCGGAGCCGCGGGCACAGCTAGTTTATGAATAAAAAAACAAAAACCACTACATGCCAGAATATATAAAATCCCGCCAACACTTCGTCTGTTTGTTTGTCCGATAGTTCGCGTCGTTTATAACTCGAGAACCACTGAACCAATTTAATTGTATTTTAATTGATATGTGTATTTTTTAGCCAAGTATCATAACATATTTTCATACATGTTTTGTTACATTAAGTATTATATGAAAGAAATAATGAACGAAAAAAGTAAATGAAGTCGACAAAAAATCTTGTCTGTTCCACATGAGACAAAAGACACCGTCTCATCCGAATTCACGTCATTCTTTTGTATCATAAATTTATAAGTGTTCAATTAAGGTGAACATATTCTAAATTTTATAGACAATTCCAAGCTTCACACAAAAGGACAATTAATATTCCATTGAACACCCACACTGTTAGATTTTAGAAAAGATAACAAAGGGTAGTCTGTGCCAGCCTCTGGTTTTGGAACGGAGATTCTATCGACAGATATTAGAGTAAGCGCGTTTAATTAAATGGGCGAGAAACTTTGTAAGAAAAAAGGCGGGTGTCAGCTCCGACGCGCGATTGGAGTTTATACTCTTCAAGAACAAGTGTCATGGTTTTTTTTTTTCGAACTGGCTATGCTGGAGCCTTTGCGGCTTTTACAGCTTCACCGGGCTTGGATTTTATACGATACGTAAAGTAAAATTATATTACATATAATATTACTTCCGTATACATGTTAAATTAAATATACTCGTATGCATATACACGCGTTCAGTATAAGTTTTTTTTTATATACTACAGAGGTGGCAAGCAAGTGGACTTTACTTAACTTTTGAGCGGTCTTTTTTTGAGCGGAAAATTTTTGACTTTCAAAGTTTTCAAAGACAAATAGTTGAAGCTTATATAATTGCCATTTTTGATAATTAAATAGATTTTTTTAGATAATATTCAATAAATATTTCTTTATCGTTAGTTATTTATAAAATTAATAAATTATATAAACTAAAATTCCCTTCATTAGATGTTGCCAACAGTCTGCTGCGCTGGAGCTGTGCATTTCGGATTGACCCTTAAGGATTTGTTCAAAAACTATCTGTGCCTTTTATAATCAAATGAATAATTAATAGAGCAACGTGCGCTGGATGCAAGGCGCTTTGTGAGACAATTTTTTTCCCCCAGCCATATTATTTTATGATTTTGGCGACACCCTGAAACTGCTGCCCGGAGCGGGTGCCCGGTTTGCTTCCCTAGATCCGGGCCTGATCAAGGAATCAAGGAAATAGAAATTTTCATTTTGAAGGAACTGAATTAATGAGTGAAGTAGGTATAAATTTCGTATTTGTGAGGAAGTACATCAATTTTCTCCGGGCTGCTATAAAAATGAATACTGATCCGATTTTAAAAATTATTTCACGTATTGAAAGCTACATTAACCCTGCGTGATATAGGCTATTTTTATTCTTTATATTTTTATTAAGGCCACGTCGCAGGAGGTTGTTAGTTGTATATATTCTATCACTGGCTGAAGTCAGCTGGTCGAGTGCGTATCTCATTTGATCGTCATTTATCATGAGTTATTAAGCCATATGTAACAAGTTAGGTATAACAAGCGTTATACTGGGCATACATCTAACAATGCTAAAGCTACTTTTGATAATGATGATCTTCTTAGCCGATTAAGGCCACAGCGTCTGTTTATTGGCTATTCGAGGGTGTCTAATCATCACGATAACGAAAGGCTTTGCTGATCAGCCCGTCTACGGTGTGCTCTTTTGTGAATGACGTGTCCGATTTTGGTGAAAAATGCTATGCCACATATTGGGCACGTCATTCAAAAAAATTGTATGGTATAGTCGCATTTATTAAAGTAAATAATCCATTCATAATTTATCATTCTGCCACTTGTAAATATTATTCGGTAGCTAGTCAACAATTCACCAAATTCCCGCACCCATATTGTTTTAGTTAGACGGTTATTAACCTAACGAATAGTGATGTGGTGTATATCGATTAATATTTATTTAAATCGATAGATTATAATAATTGTAAAATAAAAGTTCTGGTGATCGAATGATGGAGTGGTGGGTGATCGGGAGGCAGGGTCGAACCTCGGCATATACGAAATTATCAGGAATTCGCGTACATTTGAAAAGGCGAATAGGTAAATATCGGCTGACGGTGAAGCAAACATCGTGAGGAAGCCTTAACGCTTGAGAAATGTTCTTGTATCACCGTATGTTAGAAAAAATATGTACTGAAATCGCCAATACGTCGTGGGTTGGCGTGGTGGTTAAGCCCGTATCATTCCGTAGAAAAAAGTCTTAACTCAGCAGTGGGATACTTACAGGATGGTATTATTATTATACACCTAACCAGTAGAGTCTTTGGCGGGATCTAAATCTCTCATGTAATACAAAGAGTCCAAAATACGTGTTCACGTTTTTACTTCACAATAGCACCAAGAAGCCATATCACACCTACCATAATCAATAAGCACTTAATTTTAAAGATGAAAGCAAGATAAAAACTATAACTATCTCTTATGTCTTTGTTTTGGGTCTTTGTTGTTGTTTTGTCTTTGTTTGAGGTAATTAAATTTGGAACACCATCGTACCTATATAATAAAATTTAATGGGTAGGTAGTCATAGACCATTTGAGAGTAGAATTAAGCTAATATAAATTAGTAATGGTTATAATGGTTATTTTACTGCATTCATTGTGCAGTCTAAGCACGATTGTACTCAAAGAAAGATCTGTTAAAAAGTTTTGAAGTAAGTTTCAATGACCGGTCTTTTTTTCAGCTAACAGATACAATATGTTTATAATTCATACAGATTGAGGTGGCTACAACCATACTGGATATTCATGAAGTTATTGTGGTTCCGAATAAGGCTAAATATTCCAAACATGACCTAGGAAATGTCGATTCTTAATGAATACAATTGTAAAAACAAAAGTTAACTATCGAATAAGGTAAAAGACCATAATAATATACAGAATTTTCAATAAATTTAATATTCTTCCGTGAATATTTTATTAATATCCGCTTTGGTGAAACTGCGTGTACTTCAGAAGCAACAATCGATTATAATTAGAATTTGAATGATGACGCGCTTTTATTCAATAAGACAGAAAATATAAAAAAAAAATATTAAGTACTACAAACGCTACTACCAAGACAGCAGGTGATTAAACCAATCGTTTGGATCTCCTCCGAATTAAAAAAAACTGCCTTTAAAATTGAATAAATCTGAAAAAAAATTGACTAGTACAGTGATCTATGTATGATATATTTCTTATTCCACATTTCACACATATGGTCACAGAAAAAACTAAGGTTATAATGAATTAAAAGTAGTTTTATTTAAAATTATAAGCATATTGGTCTGATATTGGTGACCAGCTTACCTTGTGATATATTAAACAGTGGTGATTGGATTGAAATAAAGTTCTTATAACGAAGCTGCATTAATACACATAGGCATATCTGCTCATAGAAATAATAAACTATTAGGTTCCATAACTTTTCGGTTATTTAGACATCGAAATTGATTTTATGAAACGGAAAGTAATACAGCTCTCGCCCTTCAAACACTATTACCAAGGAAATATATTTATGTTATGACCTATGCATTTCTAAGTAAGCTCACGTCGCGTTATTTTCCCCTGCATGAAAGCACGCAGCGTATACCCGACGTTAGCGCTACATTATGATGGCACGCGACGCAAACGCCGCTTGATCAAACGTTGGAGAAACGCGCACGCTCGACAAACGCTAGTAACGCCTTAGTATTATTTCTTGAATCCGTGGTTTACAATATTACTACTTTCAGATTATGAGATAGTGTTCACATCTTGTGCTTATTTTTTTGCTTATTGTTTATAGATTTAGCGTTATGACTGCAATCTAACCTGATCTTAAGTACTGATGTGGCCCAAGATGGTAACATGTAAGCCTATTAGAAGACTGGATCTCAAGTGCAGCAGCTGGAACACACCTATTAGTGCATAACGACAGACATGACAACTTGAGGGTAATAGCTAGCCTGGCGGACATTACAAAAAACCACCACCATGCTATATGCTTATGCTCATTGCAGGGATTCGAACTCGCGTCAATCGACGTGGTGTCCGTACACGCTACCACTTAGCTATTATTGTATTAAACCTTAAACGCCCCAAAAAATACTTTTAGTAACATAGTACATAATATATCATTCTGGCACATATAAATATTATTCAGTGGCGACGAGCGAGTCTACAATACACAAATTCCTGTAGCCATATTGTTATAATGCGATAAAAAAAGCCCAATTTTCGGCCTTACTAATATAGCGATAAACATTTAAACCTGAACTCTGTAAACTTATTTATATGTTTGATAAAATAATAATTTTACATTTAAAAGTCATCGGAAATTATATTTCTAATCTGTACTAATACTATAAAGTTCAAGAGATTGTTTTTTTTTTTTGTTTTAACGTATAGCCTGTTTATTGTGAAAGGTTATATACTATATAACATCACGCTTTGGCTCTAAGAAGCGGTGCAGTAACTATGAACGTCAAGCAATCTGGCAAGCTGTAGGCAAGTACGAGAAGTGAGAACAACGTGCGAACCAACGTGCGTTGGTGTCGGGTCGGCGCGGCGCCGTGGCCAAATAAATTAAAACGGATGAAGCCGTGTGGCACACCTAGTACTTATTGAAGCATTAATATTATATTACGCTTTATCATTGGAATACTTACGAGTTGAAATCGATAATCTCAATTGGAGAACACGTAAAAAAATATATAAAAATATCTTTAAAAAAGTATGATTATCAGAACTTTCCGAGACCGGACATATGGTGTTGCTATAAAAAGAACGTGTAGTAAGAAACATACCAACCTCGAAACACCGATATGTATCGATAGGTTCATTCAATTTTATTTATAGCCTCAGCACTAACAAAAGAAAGGGCGACTCGTACGATCGGTTTTCCTACCAAAAACATCTTTGTTTTTACAAGAACAATAGAGTTTTACGAAATGAAACATTATTGTATAAGCAGTAATGTCGAAATTAGACTGAAACGTTAATTTTTATACCAGTAAATAACGTCCGTATTCCCAAATAAAGGCGGGAAACACCAAAATCACGCTGTCAATCGTCGCGACGAGGCCGCGAGGAAGCCGTGTATTTTTGTATGAATCAATTTACTTTAATTGATTTCACATACGACACGATTTGGGAACGGTCGTTTTATTTCGTCACATCACTATTGCTTGGGAAGAATTTTTAAATTTGGAACGGTGCTCGAGACGGGGCTTATTTAACTTTTTTTTTATAATACCTACTTCTCTTTTTTATTAACGCCAACTATGTTCTACCACAATTCTGCCAACGTCACGTGAATAGAGTATTTTTTAAATTATTATATTATTATTGTAATCTTCAAACATAGGTATAACAAGATGGCAGCTCCCAAGTTAAAACTGTCCAGGGAGTTTTTGCGGCAGCTCAAAATGCACGTTCCTAGTTATTATTTATGATCCACTTCAATTGTGTACAATAACTTAACTATATCACATAAAATACCGTCAAAATTACATAATATAGTGCCAAATAACTTTTGTTAATGAATTTAAATGAAAACCACCACATGAAACATCCATATCCCACTAAAAACCCTTTTTATGATACACTAGCAGTACCTCGCGATTTCACTCACGTATAATTTCAAAGAAATTGCTGAATGATGATTTTTATCTATACTTCAGTATAGACAATATTTTTATCAGGCGACCAGGATTTACGTCACAACACACACGGCTCGTTCACGCTACTACACCTATAGGTAAAGGGCTGAGCCGAGTGTTGAAATATTTTAACTTTACATTATCTTCTAAACTATTCATCCAAACAACATGCCATAAAGGGCAAATTTTTTGTACATAAAATTGTCATGATGATGATGTTACTTTCGTTCATAAGGATTAATATGTCATGCGTAATAATAATGCTCATAAAACACTTTTCAATTTTCAATAAAACTTTGTCACAAAATTGAGGTGTAGCGTAGGTATGTGTAAGAGATAGGCATAAGGTATCGTGGACTTTTTTTTAGATGTGCTAAGGAGCAATATTATTGTAGAACATTGTATTTTCGTATCACTAACCATTACGCACGCGGATAAAGCAGTTAGGGTGCGCTATGTCTTCCGACTTACTTAACAAAAATCAATATTTAAGACTAGCTGAGAGGTGTAGCCTAATGCTAGATTGCCTAAACTATTCCTAGTGAATCTGGTAACCATATACAAAAAGACTTTTACGAATCCGACTGGTAGTTTCAGAGATTAGGGTGTTTAAACAAACAAACAAAAAAGCCTTTCCGCTTTATTATATTAGTATAGATTATTTTTATTATACAGCCATTGGAAATGTGTCTTAGAACCAGAATTGAAAAGATTTCATAGGAGCCTACAAAACTTTTCACGTCGAAACAATAAGTGTGGACTTTTGTCCAGTAGTGGGATAGTTACGTGCTGGTATTATGATCGTAGGAAGTAAGCAAAGCTGCTAACAATTACGCAATAAATTATAACTCATTGACCACAGAACAGGAAAAATCTATTTAACCACAACACGCAATGAATATTGAATATTAATTATCTGTAGTTTCATTCAATAGGCCTTGAGCACTATTATGACTAAACAGTGTTGTCACACCTAAGATCCTTATCATTATTATAATAGCAATATAACCGCCTCATAATGATCCGCGCTTTCATATATATTATTCAGTATCACGTGTCTTCAAGAAATTAAATATAGTGACCATTTTAATTTGAGCTCTTTGACGGTTGACTGAACAAACGATTGTGGCTCAATATAACATGTTCACAGTTAACCTGGTCAATTTTAAAAGCATCACAGTTCTTAATGTCACTACTCTTAAGGACTGGGTTGGTGCCCTACGGGTTTCAGTGTGTGTTGCCAACAACACCCTTCGGTCCGGAACACTGGAGCGCGGCGCGAACATTGCTATTTCAAATCTTGTGAAAAAATCGCTTCGATTATGGATTTCTTAATTCTCAACTTATCCTTTTTGAAATGTTATGTCATAGAAGAGTAGAAACAACAAGAGTAGAGACGTTTAAAGTTTTGCATCAAATCAGAACGAAATTAAAGCCTACGAAATTTATGTTTCCTATAGAAATTTAGATTTAGGAAATTAGAGTAAAAGTAGTCTAGGAGGGCGCTGGCGGATTTAAAAAAATGACGAAAATATCATGTTTACCTAATACGTATTTCGGCAGCTCTACAGAGTTAGCAACTTGAATTTATTTCATTTATGGTGGCATCCTTAGCTCCTGTGCCATGTCACGCCGCGTCCCGAGTTGGTAGCGATCAAGTTCTATAAAGTTTTTGTTGAACAACTCGATTTTTGGAGGACGCTAGATACAATTTTTATTCGGAAAGTGGGCGGTGCGTTAACCAAACAAACTTGAGAAGCAATTGTTCAAACGTTTTTCTTTCAATCAGACTCGAACGGCTGGACGGATTCTAATGAGTTTTGACTTAAAAGTCGATCATGTCACAGAATTTGGACATATGAAACTTTTTTTAAAAAGCCTAGTGATGCGGACGAGGATCAGCTATTAGGTATATAATAATTTGCAAGGGCATTTTCTAATGCCCACCAAGCTATCTACCATCCAAGCACATTAGATGTATTCCAGCAGCTGTACTTGAGAGCCCATCCCCCAACTAGGCTTAGCGATTTACCGTCTTACCATCGTCATTTAACATCAGGTGAGATTGTAGCAAAACGCTCTTCTTTTGAAAATGGGAGTAGTAGACCTGAGTTTTGAAGATTGTTTTGTCAAAACAAAAAAGAAATAACAATGTACCTATAACAAAATTGTCTAATACACCAGGTAACATTTTCATAGGTCAAATGAAACTGGTTATGTAAATTAATTACTTCCCTTGAATAATGAAACAGGACTCGTTCATTGAGTCAAGTTGGTATCGATTGATATTCTACCTGTCGTTTAGTGTTGGGAAATGTTGTGAATTCCCTATGCATCGTGCATAATAATTATTTTACTTAAATACATTTTAAAATTACCATGAAACGTGAAGTACCGGCCACGTTGGTAAACCATGCGGTCTGTCTGCGTGGCTCAGACGACCGGCCGACCGTGAACTTTGATTATTTTTTGACCTAGCCTAGGTCGCGGTCGGTTAGATTAAATGAGACTAATTGAGGCCACGAGAACCAGAATAGCTTGTCTGCTTTTTTCGATAAATTGACCTATTATTTAAAAATAATCTTAAAATGTGCTTTTAAAAAACCACAATGGATTTTTACATTTTTACTTATTTTTAGATAATTGGTCAATCTATCGAAAAAAGCAGATAAGCCTCTCTGGTTCTCGTGGCCTCAATTAGTCCCATTTAGTGTAACCGACCCCGACCCAGGCTAGGTTTTTGATGTTATACTTATTTCGGCGCGTTATGAAAAAAAAATGAGGCTGAATTTTTACACTGCGCACCTTGTAGCAAAAAGTCTACACTATGAAGCATTGATGTGCCGGATTTATAAATATGTAGATCCGCGGATACGGATACGGATATTGAATATTGCTGTTTTGATCCGCGGATATGGATACGAACCTCATCTTTCGTATTTCGTTTGTACACAGAAGGCCCGTGTGACCTTGGACAGATAGTTAACGAGCCCTTTGCGTAAATTAAATTATGAGACATGTTTAAACTCGCACTGTGCGCACGATCATTTTATATTTTAGTATGACAAAGGACAGCTACAGCTACTACGTCAGTTTTATCGGTGAATTTAATTTGAATTACGAACATGATTTTTAATTTATTTATAGGCGTGTTTTAACATAATTTTGTTATTTTTGTATTATTACCTATTCTAAGTCAGTAAACATTGAAATCAATTTAAAGAGCTGAAAGTTTTCAATTGTTAGGTACCTTTCAAATTTCATATTAGGAATGAATATAAAAGATCAGTTTAAGATTCGCAAAATAGTATTATTCGTGGCTGAGTGCCTTAAGCGCTCGCCCCCAAGCCTGGGTGAAGCTGTAAAAGCCGTTCGAGGCTCCTGAGCCCTTATGGCAAACAGTATAGTTACGAATAGAGGTATTTTTCCCCTCGAATATCTGCGGATACGGATATCTAGCACGTCCCTACTATGAAGATGGTTGGTCAACTAAACTTTTTATTTGTGGTGATATAGACACACTCGATGTTATACGTAATATAGCATCGAGTGTGACTTTTCAAATAACTATTTGTTGTCATTATTCATTTAATTTACTCCGAAACACTTTCCAAATTAGCAATAAAAGCAATCTGCTAATGCAAGCCATTTTGCTAAAAGCATAATTTCGCAAAGTAGTTGTATACATTTTGATTCTACGTAGGTAACCTAGTAAGTTTAATTATGTTTGCTTTTCTCACAGATATTAAATAAATGTAGTATATTATTAACAATAAACGGATGGTTGTAATTTAATAGTGGTGGCTTGCGTAAGAAATAATCAGTGTTGAATATAATCTTCCGGTGGAGTGACACGTTTTTAGTTAAACAATTTAAATACAGTCAAACCCGGATAAGCGAGAGTTCAAGGGAGCACAATCTCATTCTCGCTTATAGAGGTTTCTCACTAACCCGAGTTTCTCGCTAATGCAGGTACATGGGTAGCGTTTCTCTATTATAGAGGTACGCAGCAATAACAAGTCACAGCAACTTTATAAGGGTAGGTATCAAGATGCTTACGAAAACAAAACAAAAATTCATGCACTATGTAATTTTATTTTATTTAGAACTTATTTACACTTTAAAAATCCGTCAATTTCGTTTGGGTTTCTGTTTTTGTATTTTGAATGTTTTTCTCTAACTCATAAATTTTGTCGAATATTGCTTGATCAACAACCGCCGCGTATTCAAAGTACTAATGGACCGTCTCCAACGCATTTAATTTCTGTTTCCGGAATCTGTGCCTCGTCTTCACTGTCATTTCCAGCAATACAGGTGTTCACACAATTCTTAACGATATCGTCATCGGTTTGTTCGGTTTATTGACGAGAAAATAATACAAAAACAATGGTAGAAGTTCCACGAAAGTTAAGAATGAGTCATAAAATAGCAGATATTAAATTTGTAATTTGTTTTGGCCTTTTATTCCTCCTAAATAATATAAATAAATAAAGCTCGACTGTCGCTTATAGAGGTATAGATAAGTTTCAGTCTCACTTACGGAGGTCCATTAGGGAAAAACGACTCTCTCTTACAGAGGTTTCTGTTTCTCGCTAATAGAGGTTTTGGGAGTTTAAAATGACGGGACCTGGCTATTACTCTCACTTATAGAGTTTTCTCGCTTATCCAGTTCAAACTTACCCAGGTTTGACTGTATTTTGATTGTGGTCGTTTCGCGTGTCATCTGCATCATAGTTCTTTTAAATTAATTTAGTGTTTAAATATTTTAGCGTATTTTTTAGTTATTTTAAAAGAGTTTAATGGTAATATTTATAAAATTTGGTATTTTTAAGTATTATTATTTTTATTATTATTATTATTTAAGTATTTTAATGTATTATTATGTAATTCCTATTGTTATTGTTTTACTTTTGTTAATTATTATTATCATTTTTTGTTTAAGACATTTATTTATTAACTAGCGCCCCGCCCCGGCTTCGCACGGGTAAAAAATATTTTATAACTGATTTTCATACAAAATTTCCTCCCCATTTTCACCACCTCATGGGGTTGAATTTCTAAAATTCCTTCCTTAGTGCTCACCTATAGTGTAAATGAAACCCGCATGCAAAATTTTCACGGTTCTAGTCCCAGTAGTTTGGGTTGTGCGTTGATCGATCAATCAATTTCTTACTTTATATATGAAATACTTTGAAAAAAAAGGCAGATGAAGCCTGACTGATCAGGAAAATGTCCCTAACAATTTTAGTCTTTGTATTCAATTGTGTCAATTTTGAAAGGAAACTTCATGCAATGTCATCACCCCGTATGTTTTAATATTATATAGAAAATATGCCGCCTTGTGTTTAATTACACCGTAAAAGTTCTTCCTGTAGACAAAAAAGGGAGAGGGAAAATCGTTTCGTCGGTAACAAAGCTTATTTTGATATTATTTTCCGTGCTATTTGTTACTAATTACAAAACTGCAACAGTATTGCTAGGTTACAATGAAATAACTTCCAGCAAGTTATAGTAAAATATATGTATAAAACGTTGGAAGATCGTGTTATTTACAACCTAACATCTAACATTTAACAACTTTTAAATAAATTTTAATAACATAACTATTGTCCGAGCGAGGGTAAGCATAAAAACAGATTCATTACTAAGCAAACTTTTCATGGTTCGATATAAAAATAAACAAAACAGATCAACCTAAAAACCTAATTTCTTCGCACAGCGAATATAGGTTAACATAAAAAAAAACAGCGTAAGAAGACCTGTTTTTATATACAGACCGTATCAATGTAGGGTTCACGGTAATATGGAAGTACCTTTAATTTAATTTATTGAATAGACGGCTGGTTTTAATCATTCCTAGAAGTATTTTTATTATCGTTTCGTTGTTTTTTTTTGTAACATTTACTATACTGTAACGTTTGGTTTTCGATTACAAAATAATTGGGGGCGTACTGCAAATATTTCTACTTCAAAATCCTTGACCAAATTCACAGTAGGCGTAGATAATTTTTTTAAGGCAATGATGACTCATTTATTACGTAAAACCAGCCTTATCTTCTGGTGAAGGAAAACATCGTTATGAAACCATAGCATGCTGGTCACTAAGCAACCATAAGCACTTGAGAGCCAGTCCTTCTATAAAGAATAAAAGTCTTCTATAAACCTATAATGAATTATTTAAAGATTGTTTTTTTGCTCTCTTTTGGTTTTTCATGTTCCGGGACCAGTCAGTATATCAGCCAAGAGTAGGTCGGTATGATAGCTACGGTTGGCGATGTATTGTCAATCTTTCGATGGTCGCCGCTGCTTTTGATCCCCGACGCAAACATCGGGGTGTTATAAGTTTTATATGTGTATCTGCCTGTGCTATCGTAGCTCCCAAACGGCTGAACCGATTTTGTTTTTTTTCTTTTTTGTCTGAAAGGTGACTTGATCGAGAATGTTCTTAGCTATGATTCTAGAAAATTTGTTCAGCCGTTGGAAGATTATCAGCTCTTTTTTAGTTGATAAATGAATGTCACCATCTTTCAAGATCTGATCGAGTCGAAATTTGGTATTCTGTTACGTCAATGATATCTGAAGAACATGGCAACCTTGAAATGATTCTGCAGCATAATTTGAAATCTGATGAATATCAGACTCTTCAGCATCTTACAGCAGAGATATCGTTTCGGGCTCATTGGAATAGTCTCTATGCATAGGTAAGTAACCTATGTATATAGTAATACCTATGTTGGTTATTTTTTAATTTTCCTTGTTGGATTATACTATGCTTACCATCAGACACAGTACTGTTTCTTTGTCGTGCTACGATTTCAAAAAAACTTTGCAGCATTGAATTCGATTACTATAACAAATAAATTGAGGCGATAACAGATTCTGATGGTATGACATCGAATGTTCAAATAAACCGTAAGTCAACGCAACTCATCGAGATTGTTGTGAAATAATGACGGAGTTAAATACAAGCAGGCCCACGTTAATTCACACACCGCTAAATGTCACTTGCGACACATCGAAGCTTACTATCAGGGACTGTTGCAAATTTACAGACACCTTGCATAGGTTCACACTCTTAAACTGTCTTAGTAAGGCGTTTTAATTATTATTCTAAAGGGCTCTCTCTTTGTCTACTCTATATTGTCTTAGTCTTATTCTGCCCCACATTATTAAGGTCTTATTTTTTAATGGTTTTTTGTTTACATTTTCTTCATTATTTGCCATATTTAAAAAACATTATGTTGGTTTTTTATTTCACGGTCAGATGACAACCGCCCCCTCGCAAGTCCACTACGATGAAGCTCTCAGTAACATGTTAAAATTTACATTGACAAATTTTAGAACACGATTTCTACCAGAGTCAACATACTACACTCTTAAGTAATTGTCCCATCACGGTCGATTTCGATTGCGTAAGAGATACTACCATTACAAGGTCGATAGCATGGCAGCCTTGTCCTACAACTAAGCCATAAGCTGTTATTACCATAACATAACAAGTGCTAATTTAATTAATACATTTATGTTAAAAATACATACTCTTAAAATATTAACTTATATATGTCACGGGATAATTGAACGAACCGTTCGTTTATACACAATCTGGTCAGATTGTAAGCTGTCGGTAGATTGTGAACGGACACTAAATATAAAGTCAGGTAGGGCGCAGATAAATTTCTTTATCGATTTGTCTCTACTTGGGAAGTTCGACTGGTGGGATACCTCCCCTCCACCCTACAGAAGATCACAGCCAAATAACTCAGTGCTGTGTTTCTGCGGTGAATAGAGTTTCCAGAGCTCTATGGAGTAAGGGGGATCAAGGTCGGCAACGTGTAAGTGATACCTATGGTATTACATGCATCCACTACATGCGGCCACGGTAGCCGCTTACCATCAGGAAGGATGACTGATTGTCTGCCATCTTTGTTGTAAAAAAATATGTAACTGTTGTACTTTCGTTGGTTTGTAAACTAACTAAATTGGCTAGGTTAAGTTGAAACTGTGTCGATGACGCCAGAAACAAATTAGCCATTAAAAAAAAACACATTTTTCAAGTACTGCGTAACATGATTTTGCTCACTCGTATTTAAAAGACAACTTCAAAATTATTAATTTCCATTCACAATCTAACAACAGTTACAATTTATTAAACTAGATTTTTTATAAACTACATAATAATAGATAAGGCATCAAAAAAAAAGAAAAACAGTTGGCCTAACTTGTTACTTTATATGTTATTTAACAGATAAATATGGGTAAATAACACAGAATGATCAAGATGTGCCTTTTCGATAAAAAAAATCAGCTACTGTACTTAGCTCTATTGCGATATCAAAAAAAAAAAATCTCATTAGCCAAATTTCAAGACTATCTACAGCCTGAAGTAACCACATGTTTTGATAATCGGTCAGTCAGTCGGACCTTTAGGAAGTGATTCTATAAGGGTTCCGATTTTCCATTTTAGTTACAGTTACTATAATTCTGTAGAATTCAAATTATTTGTAATGAAAATCTGTTCAATCTTATATACACAAAGCAGTTGACGAAACCGACCCGACCATAATTTACAGTGATATAGAAAAGTGATGTCCAATCATTTCTGTCTACCTCAATAGGAGCATAGCATGATGATTAAATAGATAAAAAATACTCCTTCGAAAGTTGTATTTTATAAAACTCCAAAGTGTTTAACCTAAATATATCACACAATAAATTATTAAATTGTATACATAAATCACAACTTTATAATTAATGAAACTGTATGTATGTTTATATAAATATCTTTTCATTTATATCCCTTTTGTAATATTACTTGCGGTTTCGATTTCAAATAAATTTTTACAACATTGCGTGTAACCCCATATGGATGTTATTCTGCTGACTAATTTATGGTTTTTGCACCTGGTTTTGAGTCTCGGCGTAAATCAATGGGGTGTGAAATTGCAGATGTTACGTTTAGAAAAAAAAAACATTTAAATAAATATCCTCGTCAATCGAAGCTTTAACAAAATAAAACCTATGTAAAAAATATATGAAATTATAAAAACACTTGCTGTGCCCGCGGCTCCGCTCGTGTTGACTACACAATGCCGTCGGTAGAGCGCGCGCTCAAATCGTGTTGCCGCTGCCCAAAAGACGGAAGACAGAAATGCTTTAATATGGGCGATCCTTAGAAAATACACATATACTATCGCTGACTTTTTTGTAGGTCTTTTTAAGATCTACAATTATGTAGAACCTACATTAATTTGATATATCTCTTATGGCTTACTCAGCGTAAGCCATTTAATCGCCCCAAAAGCATTGTATTTCCCAATTGATCCACCATTATTGGCACAGCTTATTTCGCAAGTTACTTTATATAACAAAATATATCCTATAACTTGGTCAGATAATATATCTATGAATTAAAAGAAAAACCATGTAAATCGGATAAGTGGTTTTCGTGTAAAAAGAACATAAACGGACAGATGGACAGAGAGACGTTGACTTTTATAATATGTATAGATATGGAAGCTAAAACTAAAACAACGTTTTTTTTATATACGACAGAGAGTTTTAAACAGCCACTATACATATAATGATACCAATCTACAAAACAAGTAAAGGTTATCAAAAAATATGCCAAGGGTCTGTTTAAGGACTGGAACAAGATTTAAATGCTCCTACAATGGAGCCATCAGTCACGAAGGCGTATAAAACAAATCTATACACCAGCTTCGATCACAAAGCCAATCGAGAGACATCAGTTGCCGGTATTTTTAGAATGCATGGGCTTCCGTTAGATACAGTTGGACGTGTTCCAGCTCCCATCTTGTTTTGTTTAAATAGCTTCGGGTTACGTTTATCGCTGCCTTTTAAACCTAGTTAGGGTTTGTGATTAGTTGGAAGTAATTGCCTTACGTAGGTAAATTTTTTGTGAGAATCAAGATTAAAGAAACAAAACATGGAAATATGTAACACAAAACTATAATACATAAATAAAAGACATTATAGTCTATACTTATATGAACAAATAATATAAGAAAGTGATAAAGAATATGACCCAAAACTGTTTTAAAATATGATCATTAAACAATCGCTTTAGGCATTCAGATTTTGATCGCTGCATAAACTTAAAGAATGATAGCAGCTGGAGATTGACGCTCATCTTTTTTATTTGTGCCTTATGCCTAACACGCTTCTCTTAGTTTTGACTACGCACGAAACTTCAACGATACTTAATTTCCTCAAAAATAATAGCTCACATAAGTTTCTCAGAAATTGACTATAGTGTAAGTATAATTCAATAGTTAGAGACTTGTTCGTAAGTACATAGTCTAAAAGCACAATTCGTTCGTAAAATATCGATGCAGCACGCGCCGGCCATCTGTTTCAGTTCGGCCACGTGCCCGGGTAAGGTTACACTAGCCGCCAGGGGTGGGACGACTATCTACCGATATCGATCCTTTTGACATTGACAGTAATGAAAGTTAATGCTATCATTATTAGTTCTATGTAAAACATAACGCTAGCTTTAGGTATATGAAATAAATGATTTGAACGAATTTGTGACGATATTTATTTATCTATTGTAGTTTAAAGTCATTCCATTCTTATGTATTTACATGTGATGTGTATGAGAAATTGTCAGAAGATAGCAGAAATCCATCTGTCGTGTGAAAATAAACAATATTTTGTATGAGAAATGACCCATTATAGAAAGAGTAATGGAGTTTCAAACAAATAAGTTTAATAATATCAAAATCTTCTTTGTCATCCTTATAACTCACATAGACACAGTCGGCTCAACGTGTTTTTCTCTTCCACTTTTTTCTATGAACTGTCATCACAGTATTTCTACCTTTTATACACATATCATTTTTCAGATAATCCACCCATAACCGGTCTTACTCTACTCCTTTATCCGTCAACCTTCATACTTGTAATTCTTCCAGTTGTATGACTTTTATCCATCCTTTTGCTTACCAATATCACGATCACCTATAAATAATATCGAAATATCGATATTAAATGCACATAAAATTATTTTTATCGATATCGAAACATCGCAACCGTAGAACTGGCCCTTCATAAGGAACTCTTTGAGTGGTCCATTCATAGCTTTAATGTAGTGCATACCTACATATGTGGACTCTTTGTTACAAACCACATTTCTCAATCCTGGCTTCGTAACTCCATCTTTAGAACATTGAGAGAGCCAACTATAGGAAATTATTATTTTTTTTTACAAAATACTAGAAGTCTATGAATTTATAGAAAAAAAGTGATCGAAATAGAAATGTCTAGTGAATTAAACATGATTTTAAAGGCATTTTTAGTTAATTTTACTTTTGTCTAACAAATATTTAGTTTCACAAGCATTTATATTATCATAAAATCGAAAATATACGAGTAATTATCTTATTTAGGCTTTATAGGAGCTAAAAGAGATAAATCACAGAAAATTAGCTAACCTGTAAATTGTAATGTAGAAGAAAGAGGAAAATTGTTTAACCAATATTTCTTAAAAAAGTTTATCTATACACAAATAATAAAATTGAAGTGTCTGTTTGTAATGTAAAAATAACAGATTTTTCTAAATGCATATGAAGGTATATACGGTACTTATAACAAAAAACCATATATTTTTTTAATCTGTGTGCCTGTCTGTTCCGATTAATCTCTGAAACGGTTGTACCTATTCTGATAGGACTTTCACTGGTAGATAGGTGATGGTATAAGGAGCAGCTTAGGCTACTTTTACTTTAGATTCTGTAACTCATGCGAACGAAGGCGTGGGCGTGGGCGTATAATGTTTCATCAAAAAAAAACCTTATTGCAATTATATAGTACATTTAAATTGCTTGCAAAGCTTCAAACGCATGCTAGTAAATAATATATCAACAATATAAAAGGTTTATAAATGAAGTTATCTGACAAAGGGAGGCTAACACAAACAAAACATCATTAAGTTGCACAACACAACAGTTTAGTAGTAAATTGCCCTATAAAAATAATATTAAAAGTGTCAAACGTACGGATAGACATGCATGGGTTGGGTTTATAATGAGTTTCCGTAGAGTAATGTAAGCGTTGAGACTGTAATGTTATTATTTCCCATCCTTTATTCAAGCTTACTGGTAGGTTTGTTTTTTATAGCAACGAGTCTGATGCATGGCGTAATCAATCACAAGTCTCCCATATTTTTGTGAGCGTGAAGCCGTAAACGCAAAATTTGATCGGCTGGATCAAAAACATTAGTTCTGAATGGATAATTTACTTACGGCTTTGGTGTTTCTAGTTAAAAGGCTTGTAACAAAATGCACGATCGTATTTTATAATCTCTAATTTAAAATCCTGTTCTGTTTCTACGGAACTTGCAAATTAACATGTAGGAACGTATTTATTTAACTCCAAATCAAGACACAAAATGTATACATAATGCCTAATTTCATATTTTTTTAATGAATTTCATAGAGTTTGCAATTGTGCTTAACTTTAATAGTTACCAATACCAATCTTTAGAAGGTTAGTTAGTCCCTTATTAACAGATATGGTTATGGTCAAATGCTTACTTATAACATGACAAATTTTAATTAGAAAACTGGTCGAATCATCTCGCTTCCAGAGGATTGGCCAATACCTCGGTCAGTATATAAACATTGCCATACATAAACATTCTGGGTACGTTTCCTTCTGACGGCGAGTTGGATAACATCTACAGCTTGTAGTTTTATTTTATTTTGTTACAATATTATTATACATCTTATAATTAATCAAATAAGCCTTTATTACTGTACCTACAATAAGTATTTATACTAATTACGTATAAACTGAACTAAATATATATTTATTTATCGGCAACCGGTTTTTCTACTACAGCTTGTCCTTCGACAAAGGCCTCCTCTAAAGACTTCCATCCTTTTCTATCTCCTGCTATTTGAATCTATATTAGGTCAGCTAGTTTTTTAATATAATCCTCCCATCTTTTGTACTATCTACTTCGGCTTCTTTTATACTTTAATTTATTAATAAATGTAACTAGTTATAATTGATATTTATTATTCATACACAGCATGATGAGAATTAAAAGATGCAATGAGTGCAAATAGATTTAACGCATGAGTCCGCGGTTTATAATAGTACAATACGTAATCACAGCTGTTAGCTTTCACCTCTGTACGTTTATTTATACTTTTCTACTGAGACATTCTATTTAAAGTTTAATAATAGACTTACAGGAAATGATTGGAAAGATTACATTTCTTCAAGTTTTTAACATTGGTCCTTTTCTCTCCTATTTAATTTAAATTGGTCAATGAAAGTGTGTGACTCAACGAAATCAACAAATTCTTTCATCACGTCAGACATGTTATTTAGGTCGCTAGCCCAAACTGGCTACGTACGGATGTGTGGTTCAATGACGTCACTGGTACATGCGTGGTTCGGTCGGATGTTTTGCTGAACTAAACGCTGTGCACGCCTGCATACATCTTGATGATTTATCAATTCGTTTTTCTGGTAATGCTTCTCCAGTTACTAGAGACTTAAGACCACTTTTATATCTATGATATCCGGAATAAGTTTGAATAACCTGTTCCATTATACGACACAGTTGAAGTTGACAACGCCAAATTCATGCAAAACGTAATGTGGTGTGGTTTTTGCGATAAATGTTTTTGTAAATTAATTTTCAATTTGAAATTCAGCTTTCTTTATTAAAAGAAAAAGTGTTAAATAAGAACAGTGTTCATTTTTTTAGAAATTCAAAGTTATTTAATAGAAATACTGGACATTATTTACATAAAGCGTACGAAAATGGACTAACATATAGGGATAAGTTTGTCACTTTTTGTTTGAACAAACAAAGTATATTCAATGGTAATAGTAAAAAGTACAGTGCAATAAAATAAAGAATTTCGCAAGGTATCAGTAAGTATAAAGAAACTAAGTATGACCTGTTTCAAATTATGATCACGTTTTATTTTGAGATTACATTTTAACGATTTACGTAAAATGAAATAATGAAACGAAATGAAGTATTTTCACCTATTTGATTTTTCACATAAATTACGTATAATTGCCCGAAATAAAGTAAAATAACTTCATTGTTAAGTACGTTTTTTTTATTTCAGCAGTACAGAGATGACTACGCTTTTTATTCCATAATTACCACTACACTAATAATAGTTAATTTTCGATATACATACGACAGTAGCTAAACTAGTTTTGTATTAGAAGCAAAAGTCATATGTTATTTAGGAAATATGTAATGTGTAAATAAAATCTGTTAAGTACGATTGGCAACCCTATGTAGGGAAGAATGCAATGCGCATGTTCGTGATATATCAGTTTAACTTCATGACAAGAGGGGAGTGTATATGCATGCACGCAGTATTTGCATATAGTGTGACACGCAATGACCTTGCAGAATGTTGCAGTCGATAAATGACTAGAATAAAAAAGTAGAAACTTGTGGAACACCAATTTTTTAAATTATCCAATTTCAACTTTCATTTTTTATCCTTTTTTTTTATGTATGTAAATGGAATTGGATTGGAAATTACATCATGGAATATATCATAAAAATCTCCTAGAAAGTTCTAACAAGAGGGCCACGATTTTGTTAGATAACTGAAATCATCAGAACACACTAATTTTTTATAACGAAACAATTTAATCAACTTGATAATGATACATTTTTACCATTAACCTTTAATAACCAGGATTAGTAACCAAAATAGGAAAAAAGAAGAAGACATTTTAAAATTCACATATTCAGGAATGTCGTATGATCAACACAATCGCATGCCTTGTAAAGGTCACAAAAACACCGCCTACACACAATCCTGCACTTGTGTTCACAGAACCCGAATATGTGTTATATTTATTTAACTTCACAAGCCGAAGCCACTGACTGTTCAAACAGTCGCTGAGGCCGTTTACGAGACGATATGACGACAACGAAAATCATCAAATCACCTTTTTTTAAATCTTTTGACTCGTTGATAATTGATAAAGGACTTAAAACATATTTCTCTAGAAAAATAATTAACAAATGGTAAAGAAAATTACAGTTTACCGATGATTACAAAGTTAATTTTATGTTTACATTGAACGTACAAACTTAACACCTGCACTAACACGGCGGGAGGTAGGATGCTCATGCTCGGCTGGATCACATCCGCATATATATAGTAAAAATCAACCATGATGTAGTCACTATTTACAGACAGCCCAAAACTATATATTACGTGACCTAGAACGTTACACGATCCTCCAGGGTATATCCCAATTACTTAATGTATTTTAACTGATTGGGTAATGTGGACATAACAACTGTTGTTTCATATACATTACAAAGTTAATTCTTCTGTGGTATTAGTATGCAATATCCATTGTCCTTGTAAAATGTCAATTTTCTACAATCATCTATCCTTTCTAACTCAATTCTATGGTTTTCTTTTAGGATGTTTTACCAAGCTTCGCTTTCTTTTGCCTCTTTATCTTATTAAATGAACGCGACGACTATTGTTTGACTTACGTCTCTAAGTTCACTGTTATCTATTATCACACCATTATTCTCCTGGAAAAATAAAACACAATATATATCAAACCTTACAAATTTATCTCGATGTTTTATTTACTATCATTAATCTTTTTTAATTGAAGGACACTGTTGTTTAATATATATGCTTATTTATTATTTAATATTTTTTTCGAGCAGAGACAATCTGAAAGATCGAAACAATATATTTCGTATTTAGTTTAATAATATTAATATTGAAAAATGCCTTCCATGATCTACATATTTCGATAATAATATAAGATTCGCTAACAGGCATAAAGTATTATTTTTTAATAGACGTAAGTTAATAAATCTAACACGTCAGTTAAAAGCCATTCTATTTGCAGAACTAAGTGTTGTCCCACTAAACTTTACATTGGATTAACCTAGAAATGTCTTATTGTACCAGTTATGGCAAGTCTGGTGTAAGTATAGTTCTTTATAAGGATAGTAGACACTACCTCGGGTATCTTACCATGTGAGGAAGTTTAGTGACGTGACTTTGATCTATCGATATCAGCTTCCGTTGCACGCTCTCTATCGGAGACACAAAAAGTTGTTTACTGTGCCGATAGATATAACTATAATTTCTAATAATAATAAGTTGTTTTATTGGGAAAAATGAATATCACTGTAGGGTATTTTCAGTGTAACTTAAGCACTTATCAAAGAAGTTTTATGCTTTGAAGTATACAAAGTAATAGATATCACCATTAAACCTAAAATTAATTAAAACAAAACAGTATCATGTCGATCGAGGTTCCACATCGCGTCGGGTTAACCAATTTGGATATCGTCGGACGAGTATGTTCGACCAGATCACCTCATGAGAGATAACTATCTAATAACTACTCGACTAAAAGGTTTACAACTGTAATATACGTTTTCTTGATGTAATAAGATTTAACTGATTTCTTCTATGTAACAATAAACCTACTACAATATTTTACTGTGCACTTCTGGATACATATATTCATTCACACATCTATTCATTTAAAATATATCACACTATTTTTAGTAATTTTCTAACCGATAAATATTTCTAAATTCTTATTTGGGACAAGAAAAAATAGTGACGTTCGAAGTGCCACAATATAAAACATTTTTATGTCTTTCACTTTCAGGCCGTACATCGAGTTAAACAAAAAAAAATGCCCTTAGATAATTTTACTACCCTCAAGTGAATATATTATTTCATTTACATTTAGCTATAACATTTTCTTTCATGTCTATACCCCTTCAGCTTGACTTGCAGTTTAATTGATCGATATATTTTAGCAAGACTTTTTTAATGTACCCATAAACTAAACCCTACAAAGCAAGTTAAACCTTACGTTACATTAGAATGAAGCATTTATAAAAGATAATATGTATAAATCTTTTTATAAACAGCTGTCATAATTAAAACGTTTTCAAAAAATTACGGACCAGCAATTGCTAGGCAACGTATTTTTATATATAAAAATAATAATGCCTGCCTGTAATAAGTGTCACACTGCCGGTCAAAGGCACGGGCCTAATCACCACGACAGCTCACGACGTATTAGCGTTTTTAAACGTTGAGAAATCCACAATTCTATATTTTTTCCACATATAGTGGTACTACAAGAACACTTCTTAAGAATTCAGATTTCCTCACGAAGTTTTCTTTCACCATCAGCCGATAGCATTACTTATACAAATTAGTAAATATACACGAATTCCAACCAAATTCGTTGGTATATGTAGAGGCTCGAATCTGCGGCCATCGAAACGACATTCCGCCGTTATAAATCACTCAACCATTACAAAAAAGTATTTAGCAGCACAGTACACGTGACCGAAGTGAAAGTTCATATAAAGGGAGACGCGGATAGTCTACACTGTGTATTAGATATACTTCTTGTACTTTTCCCCTTCTTTCTACGTTATATTTTTATTCTCTCTCATGTATCAAAATGTGCCTAAATGTGACACGTCCTTGAAATTTCACTCTCAATTCTACTTACTCCAATTGTCGAATCGCAGCCTAAGAAGATTCACTTCAAAAGTTAAATCAGAAATTTATCGAAATTCTTTTATCGATGTTTGTCAATCACCAATCACTTCCCAGACTATCTAGAACGCCAACAATTCTCATCTTATATGGGGAAAAGAGGTATTTTTAATTATTAATTGCTAATGAAAGCTGCCCCAGTCCGGCAGCGATGGGCCACGTCTCGTCTACACGTTTGCTATAAATGTACGTTTGATACCTAGTTCAGAGTTATTTATTAGTGCCAATATAACAGTCACCATATACAGAAGCCCGCATTTTTAACGGTGACAGAATACCGATGCCTGGTAAAAGCGTCTACAAAGAGATTAATGAAAATACTTCGACTGAATACTATTCGACTGTTTGAATATTAAATTTAGATTAAAGATATTTAATTTATTTACTCATCTTATATTTAATAAAGTTTTCAATATAGTGTTTGTAATTTTTTTTATCTATATTAATATAATAAAGCGAAAGAGTTTTTTGAAGTGTAACTTCTTATGAGACTTCCAAGCGTTAAACGTTAAACGCTTAACGCACATTATCGGTCTCTTCTCTTTGTGTGAGCCAGAGCGAGAGAGCAATATATTATCGGTCTCTCCTCTTTGTGTGAGCCAGAGCGAGAGAGTAAATGTCGGTGTGTATGTATATTGCACACTGTTTAAATAAAATAGAAATTGTCAAAATGAAGTTTCACTTCTATCGTGTGTGAATCGCACACACACCTTTTTTTTGTTTGTTTATTTAAACACGCTAATCTCTGGAACTACCAGTCGGATTCGAAAAATTATTTTTGTTCATGATAGCCAGAGTCACGAGGAATAGTATAGGCTATCTAACATTAGGATACACCTCTCAGCTAGCCTTAAATATTTATTTTTGTTAAGTAAGTCGGAACAAATAGCGCACTTTAACTGCTTTATCGGCGTGCGCTAGCGTAATGATTAGTGATACGTAAATACAATGTTTTGAAAAGTGATTTATGAGCATTATTATTATTAGGCATGGCATATTAATCCTTACGAACGAAAGTCATCATCAAGACTATTTAATGTAGATAAACTTTGCCCTTTATAGCATGTTATTTGGAAGAATAGTTTGGGAGATAATTTTAAATTAAAATATTTCAACACTCGGTTTGTGTGAGTTGTGACGCATAAACCTGGCCGCCCGATCATAATATTCTCTATACTGAAGTACTATAAATCATCAATCAGCGAATTCTTTTAAATTATAGGCGGGTGAAACCGCGGGACACAGCTAGGTATATTATAAAACTCAAGAAATTGTTTTTTTTTTGTTAGTTCATTTGAACACACTAGTGTGTCTGGAAGTGCCAGTCATATTTGAAATATGTTTTAATGATTTTTTTGCCTATTTATTGAAGAAGGTTATAGGCTATATAACTATACGCTACGACTGTAAGGAGCGGAGCAGAAACCATAATCGTCAAGCAATCTGGAAAGCTGTAGAATAATACGGCAAGTGGGAACAACAATAGGCTACACGGTTGGGTGCACTGCCGGCGGCACGGCAAAGAGTTTCTCGAACAATACGAATACGGCTAAAACCGTGGGGCAGACACATCGAACTCTCTTTAAGTTTAACGTTTGGCCAGAATCTCACCTGGTGTTAAGTGACGATGTATCCCAAGATGGTAACACTCTAAGCCTAGTGGAAGTACTGGGTCCCAAGTGCAGCTACCGGAACACACCTATAGGTGCTTGTTGACGACAGAATTTCAACTTGAAAGTGGTAGCTAAATGGGCTAAAATGCCCAACCAGCATACAATTTTTTATAGTAACTCGGCTCATTGACTGTACTTTCCCTAATGGTAAGCACAGTACAATACAAATACAACGGCGACCACCGAGAGATTGAAATCCATCGGCCTGCATAAAGACCTCTTCACGTTAAACTTGAAGGACCCGATGTCGTAAGGAGGAGAGAACACATTGGCCAAGAGATGTTTCCACAGTTTCACGGTACGACAAAGATAACACATAGAGAACTTGTTAGTTCGTGCCGAGATGGAGGTTACCGTAAAACTCTGACTCCGAAGCCCAGCGCGTGTAGTTCGGTTGGGGAAAAGAGATGAGAGAATTAGGGTTTTATCACGATGTTTCCTACACCGAGAGCTCAGGCTCATTGCAGGGATTCGAACTCACGTCAATCGATGTCCATACACGCTACCACTGAGCCAGCAATGCTTAAACTTTGTTGTTGAATCTTCGCTAGTCAAATTCAGGTTATGGCTGATATTTTTAGTTTTTTTGAAACCCAGAAGCTGTTTCGCTACGTTATTCAAATAAAAATACTTTAAAAGTTCCCAAGAACCGTGTGCCTAATTTAGATTAAAGTTTGAAAAAGTATAATTATTTGTAAATTTACAATATCGTGTAACTGGTCGCGATGACTAATGTACAAAGAAATGTTTTCAATAAACTAGTGTCCAGGTCACGTAAAGCTAAACGGATGATGATCTAGACAGGCTGGCACTTCGCCAGGAACGGATAAACGCTTGCATCACATTACGTAGAATTTAACGAACATTGTAAAGTTCACATTACGTCTAATTTTATAACACACGATTTTTATGTCAGTTAACAGTAAACATGCTGGAGGTCGTACCGATCTAGATCACGATCACCGTGCATATGGAGGAGGACTTATAACAATAGCTATGCCTTAAAGTTTCACCCTTGTTCAATTTATTCAAACAATACTCCAACACGCCGGCGCGGCGCCGCCGTCAATGCACCCGTGTAACTTTTCAGATTGCTTGATCTTCATTGTTACTGCTCAGCTTCTTAGAATCACAGCGTGAAGTTATATAGCCTATAACCTTTCTCAATTAATGTACTATAAGACCAAAAAGTTTTTTTTTAATCTGACTGGTAGTTCCAGATATTAGCGTGTTCAAATAAACAAACATACAACTAATTAAATATTATTCAAACTGTTATTAAATTATAACGGAGTGGAACAAGTAATTGGTGATTGCTCAATCTTTAAGTAGTATATTAATATCGTTGAAATTGCGAGCGTTTCATAATAATTATACCTTTCTAATAACTAGCGGTGTACCGCGGTTTCGCGTCTGTTACGTAGTAATTATTGTTATTAATTTTATTTTTACTCATTTTATCGATAATTCATATAGCCTATCAATTTGAGCAATGACTTATACTTTCCGTGTGCAAATTCCATGAAAATCGATTAAAAATTATAATTATATGGCTTTTGAGTTTTTTTTGGATTTCTAAAAATATTATTGGCTATTTTTATAACCTATTAGTTATGGAAATACTTACACGTCCCGTGTACAAAAATCATCAAAAACGGTTAAGAAAAAAAAAAAATTCTTTTACCGTAACTATCTGAAAATATTATTGACAGCTGTTCTTATAGTGATATAGTCTATCAATTGACCAATGGCATAAATATTACACAAGAATCGGTCAAACTGTTTTTGAATTAAATCCGGATATACAAAAAAGGTATATTCGTTATCAGTATCCTCCAGAAAAGATATCAGAACTATAGATTTTTTAAATAGATATGTGAAGTGAAAACTGCGGACTCCCTTTTTAAACATATTGCGCGCATGTACGAGAGTCTGAGATTTGGCATGGTAAACGTTTATATGGTAAAGAAGTGCAGATAGCTAAACTTTATATATAATATTTGTTACAAATGCATTTAATTAAATTAAACTTAATTGTTTACGTTAAATCTATAAATATTAAACATATAATAATTAGTCTGGTTAAACAGTCGCACTGATTTCTTCTAATTTTTTTTCTAACTTGGCAACCGGTCCTCTTTATTGAAGAACATTACTGCCATTATCGAGTGAATATAGTTTCCAGACGTATTACGATTTCAGGATCCTAATAAGATGGTGGCTTCCTTGTCAAAACTTATTAGGGAGTTTTGTGGCATTTCAGAATTCATGATCCACGTTATTATTCCCAACATACTTCACTTTACAGAATAACCAAGCTTTATTTTGTAAAATGTCATATTACACAATATCGGGTCAAATTACACAAATTTATTAATAAAAAACAAAAACCACTACATGACAGTTTGAGATCCCGCCAAAACTCATGGTAGAAATTATCGCCAAAGAATTTTAAAATGTCGCCAACAAATATTGTATGAATTACTAAGAGTTTGACTGAAGGAGTTTTTAGGTGAGAATTTTATGTGATTTTAATGTCGGTATACTCTTTGACCAAAGAACCTTGATAACATTCAAACTTAAAAATGCAATGAATTACGGTCGAATTTAGACAACTGAGTGACCATTAGTTATAATAAATTCATAAATGATTTATGTATAAGTTGTGCATTCCTGAAATAATATTACGAGGGTCGCATCCCGCGCATATGGTGCTGTAACGCAATCCGACTTGCGCAAGAGCATGTTTTAATACACAGTTCCACTGTTACATTCGTTACGACACGGTTTTCTTTTTATAAAAAGCGCACAGATTTAGGACAAAGGCAGATGGAGCCTTACGAACAACAAAAGTGGGACATGCATTTAGACTGTGTGTCCTTGGCAACCAGATAACAACACGTATGACCGTGTGAATAATGTTGCCAAGGTAGTTAACATAAGTTTTACTATTTTTTTACCACATCAGACTCTTCAGTACTCTAGTCGTTAATATATCATCCGTCATCAAAAACTGATTTTATACTTTAAATGAAGTCCCCAAAGACCTTTACATACCAGTTTTCAACTAAACTTATCTTGATTTTTTCTTATAAATGAATATTTCTTGGTTCTTTTTATTTATTTACTTTTGTTTTACTATTACCATACCTATGCTAATGGTTCCGATGACGTAAGCATTTGAAATTTTTGGCTACCATCTTGGATTTAGATTTTTGACTGGTACACCAAAATATCCAGGATTCTCTATAATTTTTATTTTGGAACATAACGTTATCTCTTTCATTGTTTGTAGGTCATTGTCAAACAAAAAATTATTACGTGACAAATATTACCCTGCCTTTAGCTTCATTATAGTTAAATAAAACGAACTTCCAACGCTACATACATATATTTTACTATAACTTACAGGAAAATATTTCATTGTAACGTAGCAACACTATTGCAGTTTTGTAATCAGTACCAAATAACACGGAAAATAATATCAAAATAAGCTTTGTTACCTATGAAACGATTTTCCCTCGTCCTATTTTGTCTTCAGGAAGAACTTTTACTGTGTCATTACACACAAGCATATCTATAAATATAATAAAATTGAAGTGTCTGTTTGTAATATTAAAATAACAGGTTTTTACTAAATGCATATGAAAGTATATACACGATAACTATAACAAAAAAACTCATTTTTATTTTTGTCTGCCTGTTTGTTCCTAGTAATCTCCGAAATGGTTGGACCGATTTTGACGGGACTTTCACTGGCAGATAGCTGATATTATAAGGAATAACTTAGGCTATTTTAGAAAAATTGTTAGGGTTCCGAACAAAAATAAAAATATTTTTAGTAGTCCACGCGAGCGGTGTTGCGGGAATAACAAGTTTCTTGTATAATCTTAAAACATACGGGGTGCTAACATTGAATGAAGTTTCCTTTCAAAATTGACATAATTGAATATTAATACTAAAATCGTTAGGGACATTTTCGTGTTCCGTCAGGCTCCATCTCCTTTTTTCACATACTGTGACAAATCGTAACAGCTGAGTTCCATTAAGATTTTTATACAGAAGTTTTACTTACTTATAACATTCAAGTGACACGCTTAGATTATATTCACGGGTTTAGATTAGCGTTAAAAAGGTTTCTTTGCGAACACCAAAAGAACCAACAAGGTAATGACATGGCACAAGTGCTATTTAAAAAAAATGCGACCTAAATAAGTCTTTTCTATTTATTCATGTTTCGTTCTCTTTAAATAATTTATAACTTATTTGCCCTGTGTGCTATTGCTCCCCGTTCTCTTGTATGTTTTATTTTTTGTTTAAATACCAACTCCTTGATTCGGGAATGTATAGCTTTGTTGTGCTATATATTCTACGTCGTATGACTCACGTTTTTTAGTTCTTTATGTCAGTATGTCCGTCCTGACGTGGTGTGCTGACGTGCCCAATATGTGACAGAACGTTTTCCACCAAAATCGGGTACGTCAGTCACGAAAGAGCACACCGTAGACGGGCTGATCAGCAAAGCCCTTCATTATCGTGATGATTAGACACCCTCGAATAGCCAATAAACAGACGCTGTGGCCGAAATCGGCTAAGAAGATCATCATGTCCGTCCTGTGACCAGGTTTACAACCAGCATTATGCTGAGCTGGGGCTGTTTTGTAACAACTGGCATTTGACTCTTAGTATTTAGTAGGTAGATGTAAAAATATTTTTACATTGTCTATGGTTGTCAAATGTCTTTGTTACAATTAAATGTTTATTTCTTTCTTTTTTAGGTATGTCGAATTCCAGGATCAGCCAGTGTATATCCAGTATTCAAGCGGAGTGGTAGGTATCTGTATCCACTTGACACAACAGAGTGACTCTTTTAATTTGTCGTGTTTCGGAATCAGCGTATGTTTAACCAGCCGCCGAGAGACTTACAGGACGGAATGACAGCGGTGAACGTCGATGAGTAATTGATCTCTCGGTGGTCGCCGTTGTTTTTTGGATTGTACTTCGTTTACCATCAAGCACAGTACCATCTAGATTTATTTCTTTTGTAATCCATATGCTTGTAAAATTAATACAGATAAATAACAATAATACGAACCTGTAGAGTGTAGATGTCCCACTGCTGGGCAAAAACCTCTTTAGGATAACGAACTTAATGGACTTAATCACCACTCCAGCCTACGACCTCTTGTTGATTTCAAACGCCGAGAAACCAACAGTTCTAAATTTTTCTCACACACAGTGGTAATACAAGAATTTGCATAAGCGTTCAGGTTACTTCATGAATTGTTTTCCTTTACTATTAGCCTATAGTGTCACCAATTTAAATGAGTAAATATATGCGAGTTCCGAAAAAAATGTCGATACATGTAATCGATATTCCGGTTTTTTGTAATTACTTTATCAATACGCGAATTTAACATTGGTCAACGTGAACAAACATCAAAAGATAAACTTTACAGTTAAATTAGGTCGGTGTGCATGATTCCGGACATAGTGTTTTTTTGATGTTTTTATGCGGGACGGTAAATGATGCATTAAATCGAAAATGTTACGTTTACATGTAACCAAATTTGTAAGTACTGAGTGAATTTCAATAATATTTTGTTAATAAGTATATTAACAATGCGTCGCCTCTAACTTTATCGCTTATTATTTGCTTATCTGTGTTCTAACTTCACGTACTTGCCTACAGCTTGCCAGATTGTTTGACGTTTATGGTTACTGCTCCACTCCTTAGAGTCATAGCTTAAAGTTATACATCCTATAACCTTCCTCAATAAATAAATTGTACACTGTAAAAAGATTTTTAAAACTGATAAGTAGTTCCAGAGTTTACCCTCCACATATAAACAACCTCAAAAAATTCGCACTGTATTCTTAAAATACAGTATAGTGTAGAGTATGTACACAGATGATGCGGCATTGCAGTCGAACAGGGTAAAAACGAAGTAAGAGGTTGTGTTGCCAGCTCGCAGCTTTTGCTCGAATTCCGGATTTTTATTGCTCCGATAGACTTTTTTTAAATGGAATTCATTCTTTTTTTATAGCTATTTACTTGTCGATGGAAATTAAATTATTTTTTTGTCTTTCTCTATATATGGAGTGACAAAAATATATGGCAGTCTAAGTGATTTGTGAGTCTTAATATTTTGCAACTTAATGAATAGAAGAATATTACTGGGACTTGAATTAGGACTGGAACTGGGAGCTGAACTCACGATATCTTTAGCTTTAGTATATCCACCGCTTAATCAAGAAGGCTGTCAACGTCAATTATAATATATCAAATAATTGTCCATTAATACCGACCGCACCTTCCCTGCCCAGTGGGCGTGACGAATAGCTTCAAATGAAGACGTATTGGGGTGACTAAGTTTCCATGCACAGTGTGTGTGTTGTTCTTACCTGAAACAAGAAAATTTTGTTTTATTCGTACATATTTTAAAATGTTATTACTCCTGACTTACGTGGAAGTTTAGACATATTTATTCAATAGTTTCAACGCAAAAATTATATGTATAAAAACACTGAATATGAGAAGAATTCTTCAAAAGATTATTTTTTTATAGTTGCTCGGCAAATTGACGGCACTTTATACCTCTGATGGGACAGGACAGTATAATTTAAACACAACGGTGAAAAATTTTAGATTTTTTTTCACGGGTACGTAGAAAAGACATTTTTTCCAAAGATAAGCAAGATAATAACATTTTAATTATCAGAAGAGAACTGATCAATAAATTGTTTATGTATGATTATAAATATTAACTGATAATTGTTACCAATACCTCCGTAATTGTGGAAAATAATTAAATACTGTTACAAGAACCGGCTTCCCCTACGAACACGTCATATTAAACAAGATCTTATTTTATATATGTCGGAGAATAGTAGTAGTGATTATGAAATCCGAACTAATAACTTATATTCGTACTATTGACTGGGATGGATAGCAACGGCTTGAAGATATTCTCACTCGAACAATGGAATCGTGAAGACCTCAGATAATAAGTCGACTACATACCAATACCATCTCGCTACATATTTCAGTATAACTTTTTCCTTTAATTTAAGCGCAGAGCTTCCTAGCAACATTTATTAACCTACACTATCAATTACCATATAAAAATAATAATAATATAGGTATAAACGAATGACTAGGTACGACTGGCGGACCCGTAAGTATTTTTTGAAATTCTACGTATGCAGATTTTATTATATTTAAAATCAACGTCATCGTTATTTAGAACATATTTCTCTATCTCGTATAGTTCCAGTTTCCCTTACTGACCATTCTTAATGTTACTACTGTATATATTAATTTAATCTAAGAATTACTTAAAAAAATGGCCTGGTTACGCATTAATGCGTATTTAAATGCGTAAAATTATTGTTTGTATTTTTCATACATCGTGATCAAGTCGATGGTTTCCCCACATTCAATTAAACAGACTCTGACATAAAATTTCACTTGTAAATACAACAATTACAATAATTGAAACAAGTTTTCCATAATTGGTATAAAACGTTTATGGTATCCCAAAAGTATACGGTGACAGTGTATAATATTTTTTTGTCCAAACATATGGTACGTTACCGGCCCACTGGTTACTCGTCGACCTCTTTATGGGGTCAAATTTTAACCTTTAAAGTGGTAAGAGAGAAAATTATCGGCTTTTATAAAACATATCTTTTGATCGGAGGACGACTTGTTTTTGTTTTAAAGTTTTATGCTAATATCTATACATAGTTCAACGTTCCACTGTCTGTCTGTCCAGATACAGAAAACCAGATAACCGATTTACGTGGTTTTTCATTTAATTCATAGGCGTTATCTGGCCAGGTTTTAAGATATATTTTGTTACATAAAGTGACATATGAAATAAGCAGTAACGATAATGGTGATTCAATTCGGAAAAATATGCTTTTGAGACTCTTAAATGGCTTACGCTGATTATACCATTAGAGATAT
Source organism: Saturnia pavonia (assembly GCA_947532125.1). NCBI lineage: Eukaryota > Metazoa > Arthropoda > Insecta > Lepidoptera > Saturniidae > Saturnia > Saturnia pavonia. The sequence continues at coordinate 19,938,287 of OX383895.1, read as the reverse complement.
ATCATTGTAGATCTTAAAAAGGCTAACAAAAAAGTCAGCGATAGCATGTCACCCACAATATGCATTTTTAGGGCAGCACAATTCGCTCGTGCCCTCTACCGGCAGCATTCTGTAGTCCACTAAATTAGACCCGCGGCCACAGCTAGTATGCAAAAAAAGACAATTCTATTTTTATTCGTTTTTTATAGTATTTCCGAAGAAATAAAGTATTTAAAATTTAATCTTTTAAATTCAACCTTATTTTGTTAATTAAATATCCGGAGGCGATACACGCACGCTCGCTCGGCTTCAACACTTGGCGGAATTGACTTCACATAGCAAGCAGCTTCTAAGTACTTTTTCCCGCATATGCGGTATTGGATTGCATAATTGCAACTCAGTCGGTTACAAATCTCTACCACCTACCTAAGCTTGACATTATGCAATAAACATAGTGTATGGTAGTCGCAATTAAAAAGAAACAAAGTTGTCGTGACCCACCTATTATTGAAGACGGTTATAAATAGCTATAGGCCGCAATAACCATTTAACATTAAAAATATGTCATATTTTAAAAACTCTATTTTGACGATACCACTGAAAAAAAAACGAACCGAAAGAAGGGAGATGTATTTTTTAATTTAATTTAAAAAAACAACTATGTTTAGCTTACACAATAATATAATCACGCCGTTGGTAAATACACCTGATTCTGTTTCTTGTCAGTAAAAAAAGGTAAACAAAAAAAAACTAGGTTAAAAGTTCATTGCACGGGGATTTTGTATAAAAAATTCGCACAGTTGTATCAAGGATGTTAATGTTTGGATTAACTCATTTGTTTATGGATTTGTAAGAAGCGCCACGTTTCAAAAAAAAAAAAAACAAGTTATAATTCTTAAGTGAGGGCGAATTTACGTAAGTTATCTATTAAGCACCAGGGACGCATATTTTTACTTTATAAGTTAAGCGATTGACTACAGTCTCACCTGATTGTAAGTGTCGATGTAGTCAAAAATGGTAACACGGTAAGCCTAAAGGGACTAGCTCTGAAGTGCAGCTGCTGGAACACACCTATAGGTGCTTGGCGATAGATTTTCAACATGAGGGTGGTAGCTGGACAATAGAATATCTAATTGGAGAACGTAAAGTATATACAGAATATTCAGATCCAGTATTCTGTGAGTAATTGATAAGCCATACGTTTCGCGTAGAGATTACCTTGCATTATATATAATAATATTATACCGTGTCCAGGGGAGGACAAAAATAATTAAATTATTTTCTCTATATCCTTGCAAATGCTTGCACTTTATAAGCATAAATATTTGCTTCATATATATGCCGCGGTCAATGTAGAGTTATTGGTATCAAAATGGACGTATGCGTAATCCGTGTTGTAATTGAAGTGAAATTTACACACACCTTGTCTTTTTCTAATACTTGTCTTTACTACCGAAGTTCGCGCGTGATTACACTTATTCTAACACGTTCATCTATCCCTCTCAGTTTATAGCATAGTTCTTGTTTCTCTTTCTATCTCGCCCTCCCTGGCAAAGGAGTACCTATTACCCGTTCATTTTACGTCAGAAACGTTACATTCATATTTATACTTTGGAATTTACTTTAATCGCGCCCAAAGAAACACTTTAAAAATCGTTGCCATAGAGAGAGTGTTAAATAATTACACTTTTCTCGAAACTTTTTTTTTTTTTTTATGGCATAAAGCTGCGTCTTTTAGTCTTAACCATGCTTTCGGACCAGGCGAATCACTGAAGAAGAAGTTTCAAGAATTTAGTACCTTAACTTTGCTCTCCCGATACAGCTTGGTTAATTTAATGTATTAAAAAAATTTTAATAGTTTTGATCTTGTAAATGATAGGCACAATTTCAATACCAGAAGTAAATATAAAATAATCATTCCATCTTTCAGACTTAGTAAACCTAACATTTTTTGAATGTAATTGTGTTAGGATCGACAATAAACTTCCTAATCACATTACCGATTTGCCGTATGTATAATAAGTTCAAGAATCATGTTAAGCGAGTTTTATTGTTCAAAGGATATATTACAGGGTGGATCATTATGAGAACGACGGTGATGTCTGGAAGTGATTCTCTCTCCGTACATCCATTAAAAATGATAATAATTTTAAACAATAAAAGTATTGTAAAAACAATGTTTTCCGAACCATAGTAGTGTGTTGCCTAAATAGCTTTAATGTCTTAATAAATGCCTTCTTAGAGCCTAAATTGAATTAAACATTTTTGATTTTTGATACCTTAATTCGTTTTAAAATGAATAACTACACATAAATTTCAAAACGTCAAAATTGCGAAATAAGGAAACTTGTTTTTAAGACTTTCTCACATAAATGAAAAGAGCCGAGGTTCAGTAAAAGACTCAAAAAATAAACATTGCATTGGTATTACATAACATATAAACTTAATAGTCTCTTTCGTCGGTAAAAAGAAATCACTAAATCAGCGTTTTCTCGCAAAAATGATTTTGTTAGTTACCTCTAATGCTCCCTCTACAGTAGCGAAATATTGTTTTCAACCGCTCCCGCTTGTAATACGAACCCGTAGCTATCTTAAACGAATTGCTTATGCTCTCACCCACCTAGGTAAATAGGTCTTGTTATATTTATCGCCTAGGCCGGAACCTAATTTTGTTAAGTGTGTTAGGTGTCGAAACAAATCCACCGGAGTGCTTTCCACGTAATTAATTGCAATATGACATGAAACAGGTCGGCCTGGATTCGTTTTTATTAGATATCATTATGGTATTAGACCTATTATGGTAGAAGTAATAAATTAATAATGTCAGAACATTCGTCACATTACATTATACTTTTTGCCTGCGACTTCTTGCTTTTTGTATTGAAAATTAAACAACTCACACGCCATTTATTGTACAGTAGTTGCAATAATTCAAAGAACTATTCCTTGTTCAATAATACTTTGAGTTTTAAGTCAAGCTAGAAGTCAAATCAAAATAATTATTGGCAAAAAATTACAAGACACAACCCGAGCGAGTTAAGCAAGCATAACAATTCAGTAGACGATGATCACTAGAATGTACAAACTTTTGTCTTCTAGCCAAAAATAATTATAACCAATAGATTTGTGACCGTTATAAAAGTTAAATAATAACGTAGAGGTATTTTTTGGAATCAATACTTTTATTTACTTTAGGGTTTTTTAAGAAAGTGCGTGAAGAAGAGTTTTATAACTATTTCGTACGTAACCTCTTTTTTCCTTACAACCCCGTCTTAAAATATTTTTCAGCGAAAAATCCGCACCAAATCTGAAATTCTCTTTAGAAAAAAACAATTGAATATAGTTTAATATGCTTTAGAAAATCTAGTACGATCTTAAATCTATAATTTAAAATAAACATAATTAATTATCCGATTGATTACACATGTCTATGTTAATATTATAAAACTCAAGTGTTTATTTATTTTGTTTGTTTGCTTGAACACGCTAATCTCTGGAATTACCAGTCATATTTTTTAAATTAATTTATAGCCTATTTACTGCGGAAGGTTGTAGGCTATATAACTTAACTCTAGACCCTAAGAAGTGGAGCAGTAACAATAAACCTCAAGCAATCTGGTAAGCTGGAAGCAAGTACGGGAAGTAAGAACAACGATAGTGTTAGTCAAATAAACACGGATGAAACCGATTGACATAGAATGTGATGAAACCGATTGACATAGAATGTGATGAAACTCTTTATTTTCTAGTTGTTATTTGCAAATACATGGTTCATGGTTCTCAATTAAATAAACTGTAAAATGTGTAACCATGACCAATAGTGTGTTTTGTGGACAAATTAGTAGACTGATTACGTAATTTTAATAACAAAAGAAAGAGTTTTATGTAATATTCGGTCTATTGCCCGCACACCCGTTGTCCAAAGTTAATAGACCAGCAAATGCGTTCACATTATTTTGAACCATTGTAAAATAGGGTGACAATATGTTGACATAACAACTTTAAATACACGAAACAGTAAATAACTAAATAAAAAAATGGTAAAAAATATGATTTTATATTAAAATAAAAATCAAAGAGAGAAGACAATATAACATAGATAAATCTGTAACATAGATACCATAGTTTCCTATTGTTTCTGATCCAATAAAACCACCCCGGAATAATAACCAAAAACTAAAACCAAGGACGTTTCCTTCTATGTTCAATATAGTAATAATAAGTATACTAAAGAAACTAACAGACACTAGATTTTTAAGTACCTATACGTTTCATTTAAGAAAGAAAAGGACAAAAAGCTCATCGTGTACTACAGTAAATTGTCTGAGCGATGATATTTAGATGGGCCTTTATTAATATCGATGATTTGGAAAGACAATGCTAGATAAGGTGAGGATAATACATTTAAAAATAATAAAACAATTAGGAGTGTGTATACATTAACATAAGTAACGTAAGTATAATTTAACATTTTCCACAAGTATTTAAAGATTTGAAGGACAGACAATATATTTGCAGTTATTCTGTGTTCAGTGTAAACGCTTGGTCTTTCAAATACTCGTACATATCATAACTTACAATATTAGTTACTTGTTTTTTATCTGAGTAGAATATATGATATACATTTCAACATTAGACAAAAAAACAACCATGAATCCAACAGAGCATGATTGAATTTATAACAAAAAATATGTAACTTTAGAACTCTAACCAATTGTTGAACGATAGGTTTTTAAATTATTTTAAATTAACGAAAGGATATTAAAGCAAAATTATAAGAATAACTAGGCTGGTGTTTCAGTCTGGAGGTTATCTTTGGTAGCATACGGTGGCACACGAACCATATGAACTAAGTCTTTGAGGTAACTAGCAGGTTATTAGTGACTGGCCTAAGAAAAACCACGGCCCTGTTTGAGGTTAGTGATAAGCAAATTTTCCATTCCTTCATCCTTCATCCATTTCATTTAACAACACATTGTCACTCTAACGAGAAATTATTTCAATGCAAGGCGTGACAATTGTTTAGGTGATAAACCGAACAGCCGTATGTACGCTCGTAATATACAAGTAAAGGTCATCAATCTACCATATTTCCTGTCTTTTTGTGGTAATTTTTTTTAATATAAATATTATGATTGGATAAAATCATGGCTCCAACAAGGGTTCCTATAGATTCTATTATGTTCAGTTTGTAAGTAATTTTAAGCACTTTTCACAATTATATTAACTTTTATATCATCCGTAGCCTCCAATAACCTATATCTCGGTACGAACAAGTTCGCTGTCATATATTTGCCATACTGTGAAGATTTAGAACTGTCTCCGGGCTAGTCTGTTATCTCCTTCAAACACAACGTGACGAAACATTTAAGCAGGCATAACAGCGATGACTAGCGATGAATTCTAGATACCTTTATCAAATTAACGTGCTTAGATAAAAAAAAAATCAACATCAAACTATTCATCCTCATCAAAAACACATAAACTAATTATCAATAATATCAGTATAATTTTTAACAAAGTTACAAAATTATTTATTGTCACAGTAAATCATAAAAAATAAATAAAAAGTAGAAGAAAAAAAACATAGAATATTAGAAACAAAAAAAAATACAATGTGACAAAAAGATTTAGCATTAAAATTTTGTCGTTGTCAAAACGACGACGCTAACAAACGACGCTGTTTTTCCGTCAAAACTCAGATTTGCCAGCAATCAAAATTTTACCACTAGATTAAATCATCTCGCTTACATTTAAAATGCGCGTCTTATGTGAACCATTATAGTTCTGAATTTGCACGCTGTACTCAAAGCACTGTTAATCACCCTTGAGAATCTTTTCGATTCTTACATTGATAACGGAAATACATTCATTTTACCAAAATTTGCTATGAATATTTAAATTCACTTTCAATTATTATTTCTAACACAAAAATTATAAGACGGGCGTGAAAAAATCATTCATAGTGTAAAGTAAACGTTATTTCGCCAGAACTAATATAATTAGTGAGTAAAAATACGTTATTAGCATAGTTATTTGGGGCGTACGCACGGGGTCAGTGTGTAGGGTGACCACTTCCGTTGCACGTGGAAGTTTATAACTCACAAGATTTGAGCGATTTATAATTCTGTTACTTTTAACGCAAAATACACTTTTTTTATTTATTCAAATAATTACTGGGTGATCCGTGCGAATATTTGTAAATTACAGAATATAATAATCTGATTAAAAGCTGTCATGTTAGTTAAATAGATTGTTATTAGATGGCGCCTCCTAATTATAACTTGACTATAATATTTTTAATGCCATTTGTTGGAAAAGTTTTTTAATCAAATTTTTATCGAAAACATTGATTTAAGTATCAGCAGAGAATATAAGCTTTAAAAGTATATTTGAATAATTAATATGATGAAGAATTAAGGAAGGTGTTGAAACAATGCGTAGCGTGTACGACTTCGCTTCGATTGACGTGAATTCGAATACCTGCAATGAGCCTGAGGTTTCGGTGAAGGAAAACATCGTGAGGAAACCATAGCATGGTGGTAGGGCTTTTTCTAATGCCTGGTTAGCTACCACCCTCAAGCTGAAAATCTGTCGCCAAGCATCAATAGGTGTGTTCCGGCAGCTGCACTTGAGAACCAGTCTTCCACTAGGTTTAGCGTGTTATCATCTCGGGCCACATCGTAACTTAATATCAGGTGAGATTGTGGCCACTACTCCAAAACTATAACGATAAAAAAATTTGTGTAACGATAAAAAAAAACACCTTTGAGAATTAATATATAGAGAAATATTATGTGATTCAACATTTGACGTAGCATTTTCACAATTTCTTTGTTAGTCTTACGAAAATTTAGTTAGGCTTCGCTCGCGCGGACTACAGAATACTGTCAGTTGGAACGCACGCGCGAATCTTACTGATAAATCTCAAAAGAAGGAATACAAAAATGCTTATTATAGAGTATCCTTACAAGATAGATATATGCTACTACTGACTTTTTTGTAGATCTTTTTAAGACCTACAATTATGTAAAACAATTATTTGATATATCTCGTATGATTTACTCAGTGTAAGATATTTAAGTGCCCCAAATGCGTCTTTTTCCGAATTGATTAATTATTATCGTTACTGCTTATATGCACAATAACCAAACTATATCAAATAAACCAATCAGCTGGTTCACATCTTATGATTTGGACCACACAATACCCTTCCAATGCCCCATATTTTAGTTATAAAGTTACGTCATCTTCTAAAGTTGGAATATTTATAGGGATAAAAAAGTGTGATAAGGACTTATGGCAATGATAAAAGTCATTCATTATACTTATGGCTTTAATGTTCTTTAGCGTAAAACGCTGAGGAAAATGGCGGTTTACGTAAAATATGTAACGTTATCTAAATTATTAACATGCAGCAAAATGAAGTAGAAATGAGCGTGCTGAGAATTGTATTAGGAGTGACAAGATAAGAAATAGTATGATATCGCTTATGTAAAAGAAGAGCGAGGATGAATGAAAAAAGAATGACTAGACAGATCTATAAGAAGAGTTTGAATGGGAACGTTCAAAGAGGAAGACCTAGATGAACATTCCACGATCAAATTGGGGACGTTCTTAAGAAAGGTCAAGTCAAGAGTAGGTACTCTAAACCGACGAGCATGCATGAAAATATTGATGAAGGATGCAGAAGCTAAGATGTATGCCAGGATCATTGCAAGAGGAAGGACGTAGTCTCTACTTACCCCGTTGGGAAAGAGGAGTGATTGTATACATGTATGGATACACTCGTCTTATATATCTGTCTAGTCATTCTTTTTTCATTCATTCTCTCTATCTATTGGAGTTCTATTGGAACTTAAATTAAGAAACAGTTTTGTTGATTAACATTCTCCGTAATGCAGTTACTAAAACAGAGATAGCAACAATCCATTTTAACGTACTTTCATAATACTATTCCTTATTACCTCCAAAAAAGGCATAAACAAACATCAATACCATAAAAACCGTTTCAAAAACTGGAACATTACACTCGTAAAATATGAGTGAGAGACGAACATTACTTTCCTACGTGCCAGAATGGGATGAACAACCCATTAAATATCAGTTAGGTGGTGCGTTTTCTTCACTGTTTTATATTAATTTAACGTCGGATGGCGTCTTTATAGGGTTATTATATCAAAGGTGTCGGAGTTCGATGCCCGTTTTTGTAAATGTAATCAAAGTTAGATAATCTCTTGCTTTGTCGGCTTTTCACCAATTTACGGATTTAGAATTTTATCAGAAAAAAATTTACGTCATACAGTGGCATGGTAAAGTGACGTAGCTCATGGTAAGCACAGTGCAATCAAAAATCAATGGCAACCATCGATAGATCAACAATCCATCGGCTGTTGCCGCTGTTGTACCGGCCTGCGTAAATAGAAAGTGGATATGTACCGACTGATCACGTAATGTGAGCATAAGCGAATTACTTTGATAGACTTCCCACTACATGCATATTGTTCGCTGACCAGTCGGGCTTCACAGGCTTACCACCTTGCCAATATCTAATGCTTTCGCTAAAGGATATTATAAGCACTCCTGGTTTCCTAATACCCTTGAGATGTATATCTGTCGCCAAGTGGAGTATTTTAAAATTAGATGCCCTCAAAAAAATGTCGTTCACCTGGAAGTGCTCTAGACATTTTGCTTGTAAAAATAAAGATCATCCACTTATAATAATACCAATAATATCCGCCGGCTTAAATTACAACGCCAGTCCGCGATGTATTGGAGATTTCAAACACCGAAATAAAAAACACTTTCAATCATAATGGAAATTTAAATTACCTAGTGATGGTACGAGTTGTAAAGCCTGAGACTTCGAGGTCAACATTCATCCAGAAACTCGACAACATTGACCGATGAACTCTCCCTAACGAAGTATTAAATTAAACTTATCTAAAACACAGTGATGCATCACAATCTGTCAAGAGAATAGATTGGTAGACGAGTTAATAAATATCATCCCATCCCTTTCTTAACAAAGGTGAGAGATGAGAACAGCATATAAATAACTTACCTCATTCCAAGTGTAATGTTTTTCTATACATTTATTTTCTTAGAGTACAATAATTCAGCCACATTTCAGATCAATCCACCTCTCTAAATTGAATTGAAGTACTAACGATGATTTTAGTGATGATGCCTCAGTGATAGCGTGTTCTGACACCGTGTCGATCGACCTGAGTCCAAAATCTACAACGAGCTTAAGCTTTGGGTGGAGGAAAACATCGGAATAAAACCATTGTAGTGGTAGGGCGTTTTGTAATGCCCGTCTTGCTAGCTACCACCCTCGAGTTGAAAATCTGACACCAAGCTCCTGTAGTTGTGTTTCGGCAGCTGCAATTGAACATTACTCCCCTCTGGACCACAATTGTGGTCAAATTCTAATTTCCGTCTCCTAGTAAACTAAGTTGGAAAGTCTTCCAAGATCCGATGACAGAATTACGATCATCTTAATCACATCTATTTCTGTCACAGAGCAGTAGGTAGAACTACCTACTATTGTGTTCAGGTCTGACCGTCTGAGGGGTCCTGTTGGCGACACACATTTATGTGATTGCATTTAAATACGACTTGTACAAAGTTAACAAATCATACATATATTAGTTCTCAAAGTTTAGGTTTTTTCCCTAGCAACAACTTATCATTAGAAATACCATATTTTTATGCTAATGAAAATATGTATATTCAACGCACCGTCTATTAATAATCTGTTTAATATAACTATCATGAGAGCTATTAAATTGTTTACATCCCATAATGTGTATATTATTCGCGCGGGTCACCTATTCCTTGCTTATTAATTGCAGCGACTGCGACTTACTATCAGGTAAACTCGATGCTTGTTCAATTCTACAGTTATTAAAAAAACCAGAACAAGTCGACACGTTAACCGAATAAATTACTACTAAACTTAATGTCCGTATTTCAAGCTGACCCACGCTGAGGTCCAAGTTCTAAGGCTTCATTCATACAATTTCAAAGTCAAAGAAACTAGTTCCGCCCACACTGGACCGGTTTATGGGATCGATTGGGCATGGGATCATTTTGACGTCATTTGAACATTGCCACTGTTTATATAGAATGGTAACTTATTAAACATTATAAAACGTAAAGTCCCTATGTTTGTTTGCTCATATCTTCAGAACTACCAATCAGATTTACGTATTCCTTTTTTAATTGATATGTCATAATATACGGATAATCTTATGAACTGTTAGTTTCTGTGTAAACTGTCGGTAGATTATGAACGGACACTACGAGTAAACGGTTACATTATCGTAGGTTAATAAACTAACTGGACAACTAATCCAGGTAAGTCTGAGACAGTGGCAATAAACAAATTAACCGATTGTTATTTAATTAATATATTAACGTATGTTTATAATCCCCGACGCAAAAAGAGGGCTATTATAAGTTTAACGCGTTTATTTGTGTGTCTGTCTGTGACGTCGTAGCTCCCAAACGACTCAACCGATATTGATCTAGTTTTTTTTTGTTTGAAAGTTGACTTTATCGAGAGTATTCTTAGCTATGATTCAAGCAAATCTGTTCAGTAGTTTGAAGGTTATCAGTTATTTTCTAGTTGATAAATGGATGTCAGCATCTTTCACGCGTCTGATTGAGTCGAAATTTGGTATACTATTGCTTCAGAGATATTAGAAGAACATGGCAACATTGAGCTGATTCTGCAGCATAATCTACCAAACTCTTCACTCTTCACTTCAAATTATTATATGCGTTCACAATATACCGATAATTTACAAACTGACTAGATTGTTTATAAGCAGTTCATAAAAATTTTATTCTCCGGTGACATAATTTAAAGGCTCTGACTAGGGTATAGTATATAATATTTTATTACGTTACGAATTAAAAGTCTGGTCTTATTATTATAGAAAATCATTGTTCGATGTTTCTCTCCCCAACGGTTTCCGAAATCAAAAATACGAACAATGTTGTGTAAGAGATATGAAAAAAAGCACCGAACATCGAGTCATTTGCCTACCTGAGAATTCCGAGAAGTGACCACCTCAACACTATCTGATTGACTCAATGCAGATTTTTTATACGGATTTCGCTTATTGTCCGACGAATATCTGTACGGCAATAAACAGTCAGCTCATCTATTACATGAAGATGTCTTTAAAATAAACAGTTATATAAAATCATTTGGTTACCAATGTAATTATGTATGGTATTTGGTAACCAAATGATTGCGCAGTGGTAGCGGACACTGCGTTGATCAACGTGAGTTCAAATCTCTACAATGATCCTGAGCTTTCGGTGATGAAAAACATCGTGGTGAAACCATAGCACTGTATTTTCTAATGTCCACCTGGCTAGCTACCATCCTTAAGCTAAAAATCTGTTGCTAAGCACCTATATGTGTTTTCCGGCAGCTGCACTTGAGAGCCAGTCTAGAACTAGCGTGTTACCACATTGGGACACATCTTCACTTAAGATTAGGTGATATTGTGGCCAAACGCTAAAGACTATATAATGAATAACTAAGTAATAATAATCTTACTTGATGATAAGTGATAATGTGACCGATAAGTCTACAAAAGGACAAATGAAGCTGCTGGAATTGACAACTATTTTTAGGCTATAGAAGACTATACTCTGGTAGTATAATGGTTTCCATTACCGAAAGCAGAATCACATAGCGAGCTACTACTAAGCTATCATCATTCCAAAATAATTAACATAAATTCAACATATTTTTTGGAAATGCCATATAACTTTTCAGGTAAACACCTTTGGAATGTAAGATGTCATTTTTATCGTGTCAAAATTTTACCGTCCCCTGCCCATATCAGTTCGGACACGTCATCATTAAAATATTAAAAACAAAGCGTTTGTCGTGAGTTAAACTCCTGCGTACATTTATCTTACATCAAAACTTAAATGTAACGTCGAAAACAAAAGCCTTAACATCTGTCATTGTCTTTTATAAGAGTCTTAAATTAATCTAGATAATAACATACATAAAAAAATATTGTTCGCGTGTTATAAAGATTGACGTTCAACAATAGTACAAAATGCTGATCAGCTAAGGAGAATCGCCTTAAAAGTATGAGAGTAGGTAAATTTTAGGATAACTGGTTTTAAATTAATTATCTCAAACATTGGAAAAAATAAAGCGTCACGTTATCTACATATATATGTCAAATTACCTCTTTGATCAATGAGTATAATAAGACGTGTTCCTTAAGGTTGCTTAAGAGAGAAAAAGAGAGAATTACATGAATATTTCGGAGTAAGTTGTAATTATAAGGTTAAGTATGCCGTATACTTCGCATTAATATTTGGCTTCTTTAACTTTACCCATTGTGACCTCAATCGTTGTTAGCGCATTATTTATTAGTTTAGTAGTTATTAACAATTTAATTCTGACAGTATTTTTAACACAAGAAAGTTTGACCGGCTATCACTATACTTAACTAACCTCAATAAAATTATTAACCACAGAAAACAACACCTAGAGCTCATTTTCGTTTGTAAAATTAACTTTTTTCTATAAACTCTCATACGTGATAAAAGTTGCCAAACCAAGAGTCTGTAGAAAATACTTAGTATTAAAAAAATACTTCTATCTTAGAAGTACCTAAGAGATCTGATACCATAACAAGATAATTTTTAACAAAGAAAAAAAACTTGAATTATTTTCTGGTGGTCCCTGGTGTATATTCCGAAAGCGAAGGTCCAATGCCAATGCAATTAAAATGAAACCTTCCTTAACGTATCCCTTTTTCAACGAAAAAAGAATCACCTAAATTGGTTCATAAACAAAGAAGTTATGGCTGAACATCCAAAAAACAAATAATGTGAAATTTTCTGTCTTCAGTTAGTGTAATTATTTGTTGATGTTGTTAAATTATTCAGTTCATTACTTAATTATCCCGATACCGAGAGTACACTGAACGCCCCTCGTATATATATTTTTTTCAAAAAGTCCTACAAAGTTTCGATAAAATTTATATGGGACCACCGAGCAAACAAAAAAAAACCACACAGTCGAATTGAAAACCTCCTCCTTTTTTCAAGCCGGTTAAAAAACGAAACTGCTTTTTTAACTTTTGCAAGTTGGAAAAATGTATGTTAAATTTAAAACAAATTTTGTGCTCGACTGTCTCACACTAGGTGGTCCATGTAACCCTTTGTTATTTGTAATATCATATCATTATAACTTTCGAAATTTTACGGTCATTTAAAAAAATGAAATACACCGACATGTTTCCTAATCTAAGGTTTTTGTGTAGTCTGATGCGTGAAAAAACACCTGTTTTATTTATTTATTTCATCGTTCTCTATCGAATCTTGGAATTGTTTTAACGTTTTCCTTAGTTGGATGTCTGAATCAGTTCCGAACTACTCAAACCACAAGTACAAGAAATATCTTAATAGTTAAAGCGTTCTTTTAGAAAAAGTGGAATATTCTTATCTGCACAAATATTATAAACCTCAAGAGATTGTTTGTTTGTTTGAATGCGCTAATCTCTGCAACTGAAAGTCTGGTTTGAAAGTTTTTTTTTGCATTTTATAACAGTACTAGCTGTGCCACGCGGTTTCACCCGCGTATAATTTAAAAGAAATCACTGGTTGATGATTTATAATACTTCAGTATACACAATATTTTTATTGGGCGGCCAGGTTTATGCGTCACAACTCACACGGCTTGTTCGCGCCACTACACCTATAGTCATAGACCCGAGCCGAGTGTAGAATTATTTTAATTTTACATTGTCTTCAAACTATTCGTCCAAATAACATGCTATAAAGAGCAAATTTTATCCACATAAAATTGTCTTGTAAAGATTAATTGCCATGCCTAATAATAATGCTCATAAATCACTTTTCAATAAAACGTTGTCACAAAATTTCTTATTGTGGCTTATGGATAAGAGATAGGCGGGAGTATTGCGGACTTTTTTTAGGTGAACGAGCAATATTTTTGTAGAATATTGTATTTACGTATCACTAACCATTACGCCAGCGCACGCGGATAAAGCAGTCAGGGTGCGCTATTTATTCCGACTTACTTAACAAAAATCAATATTTAAGGCTAGCTGAGAGGTGTAGTCTGATGATAATAGTTTATACTAATCCTTGTGAATCTGGCTATCATATACAAAATATATATTGATCGAATCCGACTGGTAGTTTCAGAGAATTAGCGTGTTTAAACAAACAAAAAAAACTCTTCCGCTTTATTATATTAGTATAGATTAGAACTTCAAACCCAAAATTTTCCTATCTACTTATATTACAAATCACAGAGAGTAATTGTCTACTATTTAGTTTTAATAATAATAGAGAAATGCCGCGTGTCCAACAGTCGATCACCTGCGACGGGTGTACCTTTCAAAAAAGGACATAAATCTTTTGAAGCGTGCCTGCTAATTAGCACCATAAATTTTTATTTTAAAGGATATTCCGTTACAATTATATTCATTTTAAATGAACTTGGAGATAACTACTTTTTTTTAACTTCTTATATTTGCACTACCTACAACGGTACTATTTTGTCCTTCAATAACACTGGTTAGTTAGTTGTTAGTTGGTAGTTAGTTGGAAGAAAATGCCTTGTTACATTATGCTCGCCACTATACGACATAAAATGCAATACTGCGTTCATTCATCTACATGACATAGAGATAAATTATTAAAACGATAGAATTATATAGGTTTTGGGAACTCCACACATTTTTTCATGTCAAGCATTAAAAATGTTAAATGAAATATAGCCTGCGTAGCTTCTTTTATTATCAGGCTAGAATTTGTACAGCCACTTGTAATATTAAGTGGCAATGCGGTTAAAGATTCGCTAAGCTTAAAAAGAGAATCATCATAAAAGTTAGTCACAATTATGTAAAATTTAATGGTGCATTCGAAAGTAGACCATCTATAAATATGCAGTGATTAAAAAATACAAAACAAGAAGTGAGATGTTGTTGTGAACTATAAAAATAGTAAAACAAGTTTCGTACATAACTAGGGATATCATTTAAGACTGCGACTCTTGTGAAATTTTTCAAAAGACAAAGAAAGAACTGTCAGTAAAAGATGTTCGATGGATTATGTTTCGTCAATATTTTGAGTATACTGTCGTACATAGAAAACGAAATAAAATGCCACCTTTTTATTTGTACTACCCAATGCAGTATAAAAAAATTGTGGAGAATGTAACACAAAGCGTGCTATAGTCCACGAGACGTCTAAAACATGGCCACCCTAATGGCCCTGTTCAAATTCATTGTGCGTGCTGGATGAATAGTTACAATTGAACTTCACCTTTACCGCTTGCCTCTTTGTAAACACATCGTGTTCGTTTCAAAGAAATGTTATGTCGCTTTGAAAAGTTCTAGACCGTTCTCTGTTAGTGAAATAAATAATCTTGAAACGTATAAAACGGCTTTAACAATAAATTCATTTTTATACCGCTAAGGAGGCATACAAATTTACAGCACGACTGGTGGTAAGCGGCTATCTTAGCCTATGGACGCTTTTAACATCAGTTCTCCAAAGGGGCTCTGGAAATCCTGTGTTGATTAGAGCGTTGTGTATAACACTAGGTTTTTTTTTTCGAATTGACTACGCTGTTAGACTTTAGGGCTTTGGGCCTATTAGAGGTTTTGACAGCTTCACCGGGCTCAGCACAACACTATAAGGTTATTTCGCTACGAACTTTCTGTAGGGTATAGGTATTTCACCATTCGGACTGCTCTTGAGTGTAGCTGCCGGAACACATCTATAGATGATTGTCAATTTCAGGGTGGTAGCTAGCCAGACGGGCGTAAGACAATGTTCTACCATCATGTTTTAGTTTCATCACGATTTTTTGGGTGTTGATTATAGGGATTCGAACTCACGTCAGTCGACGCGGTACCGTACACGTTACCACTGAGCCATCATTGCTTCAAACTTGTAAAATAATCTTTTTCGGGTTTTAAAATATGCTTTAACTAAAATTTACCTGTATTCTTCCATTTCCGAGGTTACTACAACACAATAAATCAGCGGTTCTTTTAAGTATCCCAAAAACAGGATTAAGTTGGACTTGATAATACTAAAGGCTAAGTTAAGTGCCGGTCAGAATTTGAGAAAATTAAATAACAATAAGTTACATAACTAAGTTCCATTATCATATTCCGTTCATTAAATGACGGTAAAGTATGTAATTCAATTCTAAACGGAAGAGTGGCAGTCAAATATTCCATCAGGCAATTTAAAACTTTACCATCCCCATATTACGTTTCGATATCACTATTACATAGTTAAAAGCAATAGTTTAAAGAACTGCCTCTCAGGTATTACTTCGGGAATTCGACATAAAAACAAAAATCACACACAAAACCAGCGGTTTCATTTATAATCAAACTTAGGAAAGATTACAAGGGTCGAACAAACTTTGTTCTTTCTTACCGATTTTACGGACATTTCGAAATGAAATATTCAGCTTGCAAACCGTACATAAATTTATTTTCATCTACAAGCCATTCTGAACTCAATTGTTAAATTACTATGACACAAGTTGCTTCTTAACCGTTTAAGGAAACTCTATTTCTTTTGCTATCTCGAATCAGTTTGTGAATTGCTTTCGCTAAATGCCCATAAAAGATTGATTGCTTTTTTTGTTTATCTCAGTTTAACGACAACTCTAAAACAATGTTGTGAAATTGACGTCTTTCTTTAAATAGCAATAGACCTTGTTTAAAACCAATACGTATCTTATCTTTCCGATGCAAAAATGTTCAAAGATGACGATTTTCTGTTATACTTTTTTCTTCAATAATACTGCAGTCTAATGCGTTTAAAACGTAGGACCTTTAAGAGTTACATTTGTGGTAGCTGTATTCCCATTCAAAGAAGTCTTTAAGATAATAATCTTGTTCTGTTTTGCTAGCCACACACAGCCAACTTAGACGATGAAGCTTTAATCACTAAAGAGCTGTTATATACAGATTTCAACCATATTTTTGGCAACCACCATAAGTGAGTGCCATCAGATCTTGGATTTGACAACAGTTCTATTTTATTTGTTTACTGAGGCTACTAATTAAGTTAAAGTATGTATCTTTTCTACCTTAGTTACATATAAACAACAATGTTGATTGAAAAAAATGACATTTCTATTTGTATGACTCAAGTATCACGATCTCCAAATTCGCAATTACAAGTTGTAAATGTTCCAATAAAAAAAGCACGTTGCAGTTTAAAAAATAAAAAACCGTAATTTGAATACTTAATTACTTTGTATTTAGTTATACATTTACTCATTGGCTACTTCGGATAGTTTATTACCACATTAAAGATTTATATATACGATATAATGTTGATAAGATTAACTTCTCTGAATAGCCGATGCCGATGGATCTTTTAAGGCACTACCTTTACGATCCTTGTCAATGTCCAACCCCGACAGTTATTTAAAAGTTCAAAAAAAAACATTCAATCGTTTCAAAATTTATTGTTCAAATTATATTATATGAATATCTTATTGCTGGTAAGTCGCCTCGTAACATCAAAGCATACAGTTTGTCAAAATCAATGAAAATATTAGTGTAAAGATTGCGTATATTACAGAATGTGTACAAGGATATTCTAGAAGCTATAGTAACACTGATCGCTTCCACTACAATATTTGTAGGATGGCCGGCGATGTATCTTATTTCTCGATATCGATGAGTGTCACCGAGTGTCGATGAATTAGAATAAACAGGAATATGCAGAAGAAGAGAATATAAAATGGTTTAAATTATCAAAGAGAGTCTCATTAAATTAACGTTTACAAAATAGAGTTTTTTATGGGATTTTAGTCTGTTATGTAGCAGTTTTTGTAGATGGTGGCTCTTGGCAGAACTGACCAGAGAGATTTTGTGGCAACTCAAAATGTACGTTTCTAGTTATTATTTACAAATCCTCTTCATTTGTGGACAATAATCTAACCATATCACTTAAAATCCCACCAATATTACATAAATAGGACCAAATAAAAAAAGTTTCTAAGTTTATGAATTAAAATAAAAACCATTAAATGACATTAAGAACCCACCCAAAACTTCACCTTAGACCTTGGAACATGAAATTTCACTAACAGTCATACACATTTTTATTTTGCCGCAGGTATTGTAAATTCACCCAATCAATTCGTACAAGTTATTATAGAAAAATCAAAATTAATACGATGTCTGCAACTTAGAACCGTTAAGTGCAATGGGTCAGAGGTAGGGTTGTCAACTTTGGAATTTGGAATTTGCGAGAAATATAGGACTATAATGTGTAATAGTTTTAAAATAAGTAAAACTCACTAATACTTTAAATGTAAGAAGGAATCAAATTTGCAAAAACAATTTTAAAATTATTATAGTTAGTAAAATAAATCACACTTAATTTAAGAGGCATTTCAGCAGAGCGGCATGACGTCGACGACTGCCGATAAAATCTCTATCACCGAAGGTCGATAAAATCTGTATCACCGACGGTCGTCATTGTTTGTAGATTGTACGAGTACCATATACCATCAGGATCTGTACTCAATCTCAATTATTCATTGCAAAATGTAATATGTTAAGTTATTTTCACATTAGATCTACATTCGAAATTGATTTGCATAACAATATACATATTTTAACGATATAACACAACGATATGCAAATCACACTACTATTAGCGAATCAATAAAAACAAAGCTTACTCTCGTTCCTGTAAAATCAGTCAATAGTGACATAGCCCGTTTTACAGAATCACCGATGATTTAAAAAAATCGTGGTGTAAGACAAACAAAATTATTAAAAGCTATATTTTACAATTAAAAACGCACTTTTTAAATTGAGACAATAAATTATCGTCCTCACAACAGTCACACCCCATAATCGGAAGTTCCCAGATTTCTCGAGGCGGTTAGCAACCCTAGCCAGAGCAGACAGCTGTTGGAACCAACAGATCGAAATCAATACTAATAGAAAGGTTTCGAGTTACCGCTATAGATTAAACTGCGAATTTATTACCAGTATATTTTACTTTTCGCGTTAAAATATTTCTACTTTGAACTGTAGTTAAAATTCATAAACTAAGATACCTTAAAGCTAAACCGGCATATTTCTGTATGTTTTTTTTAATACCTATACTATATAGTTTTAAAGTTTGACTGCAATCTCATTTGGTGTTAAGTGACAATGTGGCCCAAGATGTTGTAAATATCACTTACATATTCATACTACACAGATTCCAT
Source organism: Saturnia pavonia (assembly GCA_947532125.1). Classification (NCBI taxonomy): domain Eukaryota; kingdom Metazoa; phylum Arthropoda; class Insecta; order Lepidoptera; family Saturniidae; genus Saturnia; species Saturnia pavonia. Next base: position 19,919,023 of record OX383895.1, on the reverse strand, counting down.
CACAAATATTTTGAAGCATAATATCTCAGTGATATGGCGCTTAAACAAGGTTTCAAACGAAATAGGTTCGTATACTGTTTGAATTAATATTATAAAACATGGATTGCTTTATATATTTTTATCAATCATTGTGAAAAAAAAAACTTTCGATGTCTTTCAAAACTTTTCTATTCGTTGAAATTATTAATTAAATAAGATTTCTGACAAAAATAATGCTGGCTTATTGCTGTTGTTACGGGCAGCTTCAAATTAACTTTCTATGAGTCAAATATTTTTTTGAATATCATCAGTTGTTCCAAATGTTGTTCCTACTTACATAATAAACAAGCTTTATAATAGCTGTAAGAGATATTATGTAACAGCACATTTATTTTATGTGTAAATATATGTAACCTTTGTATATAACACTGAAGTCATATTTATTTAAAGTAATATTTCTGTTATAATAAAGGGCATTATACCCTTGGCGGTATGACGTCATTAGAGCTACATACACGGTACAACATCTGCTGTACATTTGCGATTAACATCACTCCCATCAGACTGTCATGTCTCCATTAGTTGGGGGAACCACCCACGCTTTGTATATTCTGAATAATCTACGTTTACTTTATACTATAATCTATTAATAAAAATGAAACAAAACCTACAAACAAATGGTCTAATTTATGATCCTTGAAATGATCATTCGAAACCGTCAATGGTGAAGTATCGTCAAATCAATCAATTCCACGACAATCACCATCACGTGATTCAAATCACACACATTATTTATGGCTTGAAATAATCATATAAGATTTTATATATATATAAGCGAAATACCACTTATCACGAGATCTTCGAAAGAATAGGTCCGATTGACTTGAAATTTAGTATAGTTACTCCTTTCGCGATGTAGACGCTCACTAAGAATGGATTTTGGAAAATACAACCTCTAAGGGTGTAAAATAAGGGTTGAAAGTTTGTATGGGGTGGATGAAAACACTGGCTTTTGACTTGAAATTTTGTACCTACTTAAACTATAATAAAGATTATGAAACACATGTATCAGCATTTATCAAAATTCATTAGTTAAGGGAGTAAAATAGAGGTTGAAATTTTGTTTGGTAAATATATTTTTGTATTATTTAGTATTATTAGTGTATTATTGTATTATAATACACTTGCATTATGTGTATTGCATTGTGTGCATGATAAATGCACACATAATATGTCTATTGACCTGAAATTTAGCACGCATACTCTTCAAGTCTGTCTGTCTATTTGTATGTTTATATTTCCGGACTTAACTCGAAAACAGCTTGCTCGATTATGATGAAACTTTGTACTCGGCAAGTAAGTATGTGTCCTTCCTCAATTATAGTTTAATAAATTAATAAGGTTAAAACGCGGGACACCGTTGTTTGCTAATAAACTTTTAACAAAATTTAAACATTGTATAACTATCTCCATTTTTGTCTAATTAATACTGTTAGTAGAGAATAGAAACAATAATATTTATAGTTTGCATTTTAAATGGCGTTTCTTAATATAACTTACACCAATGAGAACATGTTTCAGGAATTTATTATCTCACCTTTGCCCTCCCAATGATGATGATGATCTTCTTAGCCGATTTCGGCCACAGCGTCTGTTTACTGGCTTTTCGAGGGTTTCTAATCATCACTATAATGAAGGGTTTTGCTGATCAGCCCGTCTACGGTGTGCTCTTTCGTGACTGACGTATCCGATTTTGGTGGAAAATATTCTGTCACATATTGGGCACGTCAGCACACCATTACCTCCCAATACATTCTTGATAAATTAATTTATGTTCACAAAAACTTCTACAAACTATAATTTTTAAGCGACCGGCACGGTTTTAATACTAGAAGTAAGCACAAATTAGTTATGTCATGTTTTAGTTTCAATAAGAGCAATGCTTTTTATAATAGCTCGGCCAAATGACTGTACAGTACCTGATGGTACACTATGATAAGCACGGTACAGTCCACATACAACGTCGACGTTCGCTGACACAAATATCATCGGCAGTCGTCGCATGCTAGCCTGCTGAAATACCTTTTCACACCTCATTTGACGGACCCAATATCATAGAATGGAGGGAACACATCGGCTGGGAGACTATTCCACATCTGCACGGTACAACAAAAATAAGAGTTAGCGACCTTCTTTGTTCGTGCCATAATGTGCGTTACCGTATAGATGTGGCTCCGTAAACCAGACCGCGTGGTTCTGCAGTGGAAGAGAGTTGATAGGATAAGGTCAAACAATTCTTCAGAGCAGTTACCATGGTAGACAATGAGGCCAGCCCGTTGCTGTAACCTGTCCAAGGCATCGAGAATGTACTGGGCGGAACCATCCTAGAAATGAGAGCAATACTCCACGCACAGCCGAACCTGAGCTTTATAAAGGAGGTACAGTTGGCTGATTAAATAATGTTGTTACATAATAATGTAATATTGTTAAGTTTTATAACAACGTCTCTAAAAGCACATTCGCGATCTACCGGACAATAAGTTCAAGAACCATTTTAAGCATGTTATACTGTCAAGAGGTTATTATAAGGTGAATCCTTATGTGAATTATAGTGATATCTGGAAAAGACTCCCTCTATAACATCTGCTAAAATAATAGGTATAATTAATTAACTAACTAATTAATTCATTAACTGTAAAAATTAATTACTCACTAAAAAAAAAAACAACTTTCTTTCCGGCTCTTCTTGATGACTGGCATATTTTCCTACCCGATAGTAATGATGTTTTTAGTAAATGACCGTGCTTACTAAACATGTTCATTGTCATCGAGGATTGAGTCTGTAATGTCTAATGTCCGCGTGGCCAGCTTCTTGCCTAACACCTATGTGTGTTCCGGAGATGAGATTAACTTTAAATGCTAAAACCTATACAGTAGTAAATATAATTGTGCGTGCAGCAACGTACACGTGATACAAAAGAAACTTCTTAAAATGTACAATACATAGCTCTCTATCTCTTTCTCTCTGCGTTATATTATCTTTCTTCTTTTCCATGTAACGAAATGTGCTTAAATGTGACGAGGCTTTGAAATTTCACTTACAATTCTGGTCCAATTATCGTAACGCCGCATAAGATTTTTCACTTTAAAAATCGAATCCTCGTACTTGAAACTGGTACCTAGGCGCTTAACTATTGAGACGTCAACACCTTTAAGCCCCTTCACGCATCATGCATGAAATATTTGAGGCCAAGGTGCATCCGTCCAAACATTATCGTACAGGTACGGATGTTAATACGTCCATTGTACATTGTAATAAGTAGGTTTATTACTTTCGCCTAAATTTTTACAATCGATTCGCCGATATGCGAAAATGGTGACCGTTAGTTACGTGTGCGAGCGGTCATACATCCGAATGATCAACCTACGGATGGAGGAAATATAGAACCATATTGACAAAGGATTCGAATGGAAACAGGAAGGGGGTGATAGTATTCTTGCGCCAGGTCCGGCAACTAACATCATATATATAACATCATATAGTTTTGTTTCGGGAATATGAAGCAATGATGACTTAGTTGTCAGTTCGGGAACCGCTTCGATCGACTTGGTTTTGAATCTCTACAATGAGCCTGAGCTTTCGGTGGCGAAAAGCATCATGATGAAACCGTAATACGGTGGTAGGACATTTTATAACGGCCGCCTGGTGAATAGCTAGCTACCATCCTCAAACTGAAAATATGTTAACAAACACATATAAGAGTGTTGTTACTAAATGAAAAAAATATATTGAAGTAAAAATCACTATGATTGTACAGCAAAAATTATTACATCATCTCAATAATCTTCTGACATCATCCCAATGCGCGGTGGCCATAGAAACCCCATAATCTCTCTAATCCAGCCTCCGTGAAGGCGGACACAATGGACACCTTTGCATCTCTACACGCCTGTGACGTCATAAACGTTACAACATACAGTCGTCAAATCCCACACTCTTCACAGATTACAAAACTTTTATTTACGTATGTAGGTAGGTAGTTGTGTGAAATTTATAAATCTATGAACGTAAAATGACATTTATTTATACCACTGTGATAAAAAAAAAATTTACATATCGTTTTTTGTTTTATATTTGTTAAGACCATTGGATACACGTCATTTAGCCTATCTTCGTACATTCGTTCCAATTTTCAAACCTCGCTTTAACAAAATGGAAGTTTTCTTACTAGAACCGTCCAGCTGTCCAGAAAGTTTTTATGGAAACTCAAAATGCATGTTTGTAGTTTTTATTTGTGCTCAATAACCAAACTGTATCACGGGAAATTCCAACGATATTACAGGAAGGCCCAAATAACGTAAATTTTTTTTATAATTAATTAATTAAAATTAATTAATTATTTAAAATTAATTAATTAATTAAAAAAAAAATTAATTAAAAAAAAGTAAATTATTATTGTACCTAAAAAAGGGCTGTTATTATGACTTTTTTTAACAACATAGGTGTGCAATGGCAACAATTATTTATTGCTTACAACCTACACTCTAAATTGGCATAATAAAATAACAAATGTTTTTTTTTTAATAATTAGGTTCGATTCCCGACTATAAGTTTTTGTTAGGGTTCCGAAACCGACAAGGAACATTTATAGTTTCGCTATGTCCGTCTGTCTGTACGCGGCTTAGCTTAGAGATTATTAGTACTAGAAAGCTTTAATTTGTTTTTTTTTTCGAACTGACTATACTGTCAGCCTTTGAAACCCTGGAGCCTTTGCGGCTTTTACAGCTTCACTGCTGTAATTTGGTATAGATGTATATATTAATCACGCCAGGATTAATTTATTATTATATGTCAGCATCGTAGCAAGTGGAAGGACGTGGTCTCTGCCTACCCCGTTGGGAAAGAGGCGTGATTTATGTATGTATGTATTAATCACGCCGACAAAGCGTTAAATAAAATCTTGACAAAAAAATGTTTAAGGTAACCTCCCCTACTACTAAAGTGGGAATGATATTTTTCCCTCGTCTATCCCATCCCGTGGGGTGTCGATGGATAGATCGTTCAAAAACGTTACGGGTCTGTGAAAACCATTTTTCGGACATTTTCTAATGCCTGCTTGGTTAGCTACCATCCTCAAGTTGAAAATCTATCGCTAAGCGCCAATAGGAGTGTTCCGGCAGCTGCACTTCAGAGACAATCTTCTACTAGGCTTAGCGTGTTATCATCTTGGGCCACATTGTCACTTAGCAACAGATTTGATTGTGGCCATATATATTGTATATAGAATTGTATAAATAGCGATAAAAATAAATCAAAAGATATGATTCAACGAGAAAAACATTAACCCTCATCTCCAACCCATTCAGTTTTCGAGGGAGGCTGTTTAACCTACTTTGGATGGCGCCGGAACGTCGCCATCCGTTTCCATAGTAACGCCTTATAATCCTAGCCTGCGTGATATTCAGATTCTCACCTCTAATTATACCAAGAATTATTTTAGTATAAGCTTAATAATTTCACAAAAGAAAATCGTTATTATACATTTAAATAAACAAGCATTTTCATGGATTAGAAGACACACATAACGGAAGTGACACTTTTACACAACTTGTCTTTTTTTTTTCAAAAAAAGGATCTTTTTCCCAGTATGTTTACATGTATTCGATTTTGTTCAGAAACTACACAACCACTTTAATTCAATTAAATCAAAAGTACGTTTTTCAATTTAGGCTTAAGAAGGCACTTATGAAAGTTAAAACTTTACTAACAGTTCGGAATACATCTCAGTCTCAACCAAGAAGAACCGGCAAGAAACTCAATCTAGTTTATCAAACATATTTTTTACTGTTAATAATAATATTATTTTAGTGTATGTTCAGAGAGGGAGTCATTTACAGACGTTATCTTTATATAATTAACTCTTTGACAGTAAAACCTACTTGATATGGTTCTTGAAGATATTTGCCACCTTAGTTGTTTTTGTAATTACTTATTGGAATAGTGTGACTAAGTATATCACGTGACGCATAACATCGAATGTGACTATATTCATTAACCAGATTAAAACAAGATGTTTAGCAAGTAACTTCATTATGTAGACATTAGTTACGTTACAATGTGGTCATGCATTGTACAAATTCACTCTCATCGTGTTTTTCATGAAAGAACTTCAAAAATGAGAAACTCGAGACGAATTTATTATTTCGCGTCCGAGTAAAAGAGAAAGTCGGTCAATATCGTTTGCACGAATTTGGAAGGATGTACTCTATAACGGGAGGCGTTCAATTTCGTCATCAAACAATGAATTTCTATTGTGGGCTGATTTTTATTGAGTTACGCGTAGGTGATTATGACATGTTGAGACAAATTATTAATATTAACTATATATTTACATCTGTCATCAATCGATTTCTCCGAGCTGACTCGTGCGATCTAACATCTAACAGCTGTCATGTTAGTTCATCGGATTGTTTATAGATAGCGCCTTGAATATATTCTTATTAGCAACGATAGATGCCACTCTTAATGAATTTTTTTGAACGAACGGGCTTTTTAAAATACCCTACCACCATGCTATGGCTTCATCACAATGTTTTTTCTACACCGAGAGTTCAGGCTCATTGTAGGGATACGAACTTACGTTGATCGAGTCACCATACACGCTACCACTAAACAATAATTTCTTCAAAATTTATGTATGTATGTATTATATATGTATACGTTTGAAACTACCTACCTTTCGGTGAAGGCAAACATCGTAATGAAACCATAGCATGGTGGTAGGGCACTTTCTAACGCCAGAAGGTCTAACTACCGCCCTCAGGTTAAAAAATCTATCGCCAAGCGTATATATATAGGCGTATTCCAGCAGCTACATTTGAGAGCAACTCTCTCTAGGTTTAGCCCTATTACATCGAGTGAGATTGTGACCAATAAGCCTACAACGAATGGAAAAAACTATGCAATAATCCGTTTTGGTTTTATTTTAAATGCCATCACGTCGCCTAGATAATGTCTATTCAAGTGTCGTATGTTTCTATATGAAGTATTTTTCCATTTAAAGCTACGCTTTAAAATCTCTTCGTTGGGTTCAATATAATAATGAGTTAGTGTGGTTCATTCATGACGCCATTACCTCTTTTGGAACGTGATAATAAAGTCTCTGTGATCTAATCACTTTGCCCAGTTGTACTAAAAAAAGACTAGTATACATATTTCTAACCCAATAAATTTGAACTTGTGTATTTTTAATGCTTTTATTTTTTCTATAACATATATTAATTTCATACAATAATCACTTTTAACTTACAAAATTTAATGCATGTTGTGGTTCACTACAATAATACTGTTACTTTAAATTATTAATAACTACATCTTATTTTCTTACTGTTGTCAATCCTCAATAAATAAATAAGACTACTTTCTGATTCTTATGTAGGTGTATTTAACGTAAGCTAGTCCAAAACAATAGTGAAATTATTATTACCATAAATATATGTAATTACCTTAAGATTGAAAATTGCTAAACCTGTATATTCATAGCTTATAAAATCGCTTCACCGAACACGGACTGTGGATTACATAACTAAAGGCGTTAACCTAATAAGGTTACGACGAATTCTACGGATAAACGCATGCCTCTATGTCGCATACATTCGCGTAAAGATTGCGTGATGATTGTATGGTATTTCTGATTACCGGTATATATATTTTTTGTATGGCGTGAATCGTTAATGAAACATGTTTTTTTTTCAAGTTATATTTATTTTTCGTTCGATCTGACTATACTGTTAGCTTTAAGTGTCCCAAAGCTTCAGAAGGTTTTTACAGCTTCACTCGGTTTAGGGGCGAGCAAGTTTTACTGTCAAAAGGTTATTATAGGGTAGATCATTATGTGAATGATAGTGATGTCTGAGTGTGACTTCCTCTCTGTGCGTCCACTAAATTATAAATATGATAATATGATTATTGACTATAAACATTATTTATACAGTTGGAAAAATAATTAAAAAAGAAAGATAGTCCCGATCGAGTTTCTTGCCGATCTTCTTGAAAACTGGGATGTATTCCGATTTTAGTATTTAACGTTCATAACTACCTTCTTAGGGCCTAAATTGAATAAAGTATTTTATGTTTTTTTTTGAGCGCTGAATGACTGAGTAGTCTCGAATGTAGAGCAACAAGCTCAAGGGTCCAAAGTGGCCGAACCTCGGCTTGAACTGCCTTAGTTGCAATTAAGTCGCGAACTGACTAATTTCCTATCCGTAGAAAATTCGATCTCACTATATATGTATATAGGATATATGCATGGAGAAAGGGAGAAACATGCGTATATGCATTTAGAAATTGGTCTAAAACTGAATAGCCAAAAAAGGGGCCCTTGTAGGGACTTGTAGCTAACAAGTGAAGCTAATATTAGGGTGTTAAAAATAATATAATTTTGTATAAATGAACAATATTTTATTCTGATTAAAAAAAGTATATTTAAACAATGTCCAATTATTTTTACATAATAAAAAAAATGATTTTGTATTATTGCTTTATGAAACGTAATAAGAATAAAATATAACCTGTATCAGTCAGATATGATATAGCTTTCAATCAGTGAAATATATTTTTGCACTGGACCGAGTAATTCCAGAGATTACATCTTACAAACAAACATCAAAATTCACAATTAAATATATCCCTTTATAATAGTAGTGTGGATTACTGTTTAGAATAATGTAAAAGTAATTGATGACAGAAGTACATTTGAATTCCTACCTACACTCAATAATTACATACTTGAACATACCAAATAATTAACTTAGTACTCATTAATTTGCATGTGTTAATTAATATTGTGGAAAGGTGTGTATTTTCGCGCTTCCGTTCATCAAACATTCACGTATTTCTCAATTCTCATATCATCTCGGGTGCCATTTTAAAATAATATTGTGTTAAACGAAAGTGTAGGAAAGTTAAATGTTTAATTAAAGTAAAAGCGAACAAGCAAATAAAAGTCATTCCCTATTTAATCGTGTGCTTAAGGCCCTAAAGAAGATATATCCCTCATCATTATCTCAGCCGAAAACGTCTATTACTGGACATAGGCCTCTCCCAACAATCATCACAATGACTGGTTCTGTGCTGTTTGCATCCAGCGAGTTTCCGAATTCCAATTCCACCCACGCTGCCTCGTCCGGTATGTGGCTGAAACTCGAGAACTCTTCGTCCATCTATTTTTCGAGCAATGCGCCCCGCCTAGTCCTTGTCTAGCAATTCTCAGAGCGTTGGTGAACGCAAAGAATTTTCGGACATAATAACCCTTTCCATTGTCCTTTAAATACCTAACCTTGAATTTTCTTATAAGGCATACGTATCTGAACAGTTTGTCAGGTCATCAATATATCATCATAGTTATCAGTAACTTTTAAGTGCAGATTCTATAATTTTTTCGGCAGTTGACGCTATTTGGGCGTTCGTCATGACCTTCGTTTTGTCCGTGTTCATTTTAAGACCAACTCATTCAGAGGCTCTGCTGAGTCAATCGAGAATTGCTTCGTGTGTCTGTGGTCCTCCATAGTGTCAGCCATGACTACGATGTTATCAGAAAAACGAAAGTGAATGATATACTCACAGTTTATATTGATAACCAACTCTTCACAGTCCAGAAACTCAAAAAATCTTCGAGTACAACGGTAATCTGACTCCAAATTTCCCTCAATTTTTTATTAACTTTTGCCATGCGTTTTGACATTAAATTAAATATGGACGACGATAATAGATTCAGCTACATACAAATTGGGGAAACGTTCATTCCATGCCTATTTGGTTAATTACGACAAAAACTGTATCTAAACTAAAGATATTAATATTATTATTAAATATGTATAAGCATAAATATGCGAGTGACTCATCCAATGAAAACCAACTTTCGTATAAGCAAACATATGTTGTTAATTAGCGGAACGTTATCGCCAATTATGTGAATGTTTGCTATACGTGCAGGAACCGGTTATTTAGATACCTTGTTATCTACCATTCTGTTACGTGTCATAGTAATTATTCACTGATCTGTATTATTATAACGATGAATTGACGGTTTTCCAATATTGAGTCCACTTCATTTGCACCACTTTGACGCTGTAGTTCGTCGTAAAAGTACATGATATTATATACCTAGTACTTACAGTTCTACACTAATATGTAAATATATTATTATTATTCTTTATAAGTTTAGGGTTATGGACACAATCTCATCTGATGTTAAGTGACGATATAGGGTTAACCCCAGCCTAGTGAAGGACTGGCTCTCAAATGCAGCTGCCGGAACACACCTTATAGGTCCTTCGCGACAGTTTTCAACTTGAGCGTCGTAGCTATCCAGACAAATATTAGGAAATACTCTACCACCATGCTATGGTTTCATCACGATGTTTTCCTTCACCGAATGCTCAGGCTAAATGCAGGGATTCGAACTGGCATTGGAACTGCCTTGGAAGGCATTAAGCCAATTTTACGCGCATTTTATCTGACGTTGAAAACCGAAGGATTAACTTTTCCTTATGGTTTCAAATGTAGTTATAGGTTTATAATATGTATATTAAATTAAAAAAACAAACACGCTCAATGAAACCAGTGCAGCAGCGGCAGCAACTTGTCTAATATATAAAAAATATTGCCTGTAATTTTGTGTTCTGTGCGTATGCGCATCGTTCATCCGATTGAGTTGAAAATTTATACCTACGGTTATTTTTGAGAATTGCATGAAGGTTACTGATATAGTACCATCAACTTATATAACTTCACGCTACAACCCTAAGGAGTGGAGCAGTAACTATGAATGTCAAGCAATCCGGAAAGCTGTAGGCAAGCAAGAGAAGTGAGAGCAATTATAGGCTGCGTTAACGACGGCACCGTGAAGAGTCAAAAAACGGGTGAAACCGCGAGGCACACCTAGTATTATGTAAATTGAGTGCGTGCAGGGATGCTAGAATGCGGAACTAACTCTTTAATAAGCTTCATTGGTCTCGATTTGCTATTTATAATGGCGTATGTTATACACGCCGCGAGCATTCGAAATATACTGTGTCAAACATTCCAATCTAATATGAATGTAGTTATAGGATACTAATATGTACTAATATGATAAGTAAAACTAACTAAATCATCATTGAATGTAATATCTCCTCGGTTTCTGTTCAACTTACATTTATGCCTCTGTTCTTTCCTCTTTTAAAATGTTAAAGTTACTATTTAAGAAATTTAATAACAACACATGTGATATAGCGAGGTGCTATACATCATTAGATAGGTTATGAGATTAAAAAAAAAATCCAATCCGCACATAATCTATTGCAAGTTACAATACAAAAATTAAAAAAAAGTCTTAGTGACAAACTATTTGAAAACGATTGGCGCTAGAGAAGATAAAAAATTGATTCTTAAAGAAAAAAATTACGAAATGACATTTCAACTCCCTGGACTTCTCAGTTATTAAGTTTTTTCATATAATGTTGAAAAAATGACTCCACGCAGAGAGCACTATCATTGTCACAATGAGCAGTGAGCGGCCGTAACGGTGCCACGCTGCCTTGAAACCGGCTAATCCCTGCTAATAATTTTGTTATGTTATTAAATATTCATTTAAAAAAGCGGTCTTTAGGCAGTCGCCGCTTTCCTTATTTACTAACTGCCTATTGTGCCAATTGATATAATGAATATATTACATTAATAAAACAAATGTACGTACTTACCTTAAAATTCAACGTGACAGAAACGTTTATTCGAAATAGATTAACTTACCTGTAAAAGATAAAAATATAATAATAATAATAGTGCGTTATTTTTAGCGTCCAGTTTGCTATAAAGTACTACGTAACTCGTAAAGTTGCAAAACTGTCAACAAGCACCTTATAGGCGTGTTATAATAGCTGTACTTGAAAGCCAGTACCTTTAAACCTCTACCTCCCAACCAGTGGTTCGCGGAGAATCAATAGTCCGCAATATGTAACATTTAAAATGTTCGTTCGTTTTAAATTATTAATCCTTATAATCCCTTAATACGCTGGTGCGGACGGTGCAATCACAGAATAGAAATATAGCTAATGTTATAGAACATAACTTAGAAAAATAATTAAGGTTCCGCACAACAAATAAAAAACCTTTTTTATTCGTCCATGCGAGCGGAGCCGCGGGCACAGTTAGTAGATCGGAATACACACACCTTATTGGTGCTTGGCAACAGATTTGCAACTTGAGGGTGGTAACTAGCCAGGCAGCCATTGGAAAAAGCCCTACCACCATGCTCATGGTTGGTTTCGTGAGTATTACTAAAAAAAATCTATTTGTTATCCGACGTCGAACGACTCTAAAATACTTTTTTTAATTTTGTAAGACCACTGAATACACGTTATTTAAGCCTAAAATTCCATTTTATATACAGAGCTGCCACATTTACGTACATAAAAGAGACCGTCATTTCCCAAGTTAATAAGTTCACTCTAACAGCTCAATTAACGCATGGCAGCTAACCTATTGACCAATAAACATGAGAATAAAACAAACATTCAGACGACTGAATAATTCATTGTTACCAGTTATAATTCATTGGTGAAAATAACGCGTCGGCTCTAAGACCACTACTATTGAAATTTGTAGTAGTTAAAACTTTTATTAAATTCTTATATTTTAAGTGTTTTTATGCAAATCGCACATGCCAGTCCAATCGTAACATAACAATGGTATACTTAATCTTAAATCGATATTTATATTTATAAAGCCCAATAGATTGTTAATCTCTGCACCTATCAGTACGATTGGAACAAATATTTCAACATTTTATAATCTATTTATTGAGGTTATAGGTATATATTTTATCCACATTACATCCTTAGGGACCGGAGCCGTAATCATGAACGTTAAGTAATTTGGAAAGCAGTAGGCAAGTATGTGACGTGAAAACAACAATAGGCTACACCAGATCAGGGGTGGGCAAAGTACGGCCCGCTAAGAGCTTTAATCCAGCCCGCCAACATCCCTTCTAAAGTAGTCGTTTTATAGAGTACTGTCAAAAAATCAATTTCCAAAGATTCTTGCTCATGCACAGAAAACTATGTAAATTTTTGCATCATCAAATGTGTCTGAACAAACGGTATCTACCATGAAAATGCGGAATAACTGCCTTCGAAGCAAGCTAACAGACGAAAACTTTTTCTTGCTTTTAAAAGTAACGTTGTCTAAGTTAGAATCTGCGTATGGGGACATCAAGGCAAATAAAAAGCAGTTCCATATGTCACACACACCTACCATGGCATGGCCCTCAAAAAAAATACACGGAAACAATGGCGGCGCTGTGGCGAGTTGGTTAAATAAGTTTAACACGGGTGAAACCGTGAGTCACAGCTAGTAAGTTATATTTTTTGATATAAAACTTTCATCGTGACATTCTATTTATTTATCAAAGTATCATCTATCTTTTCACTATAGAGTTATAATTTCATATATATTTTACACGGCAACTTGGAACGAGAATACAGTGAGTTGTCTTAGTAATTTTGCATTTATTGAGATATGCCCCAAAAATTATTTGCAATTATTAAGCTGTGGGTTGAACGGATAAGGGCAATTATGTAATACGTATGGGGAAAGTTAATCCATTGACCGAATACTTACATCATTTATATTATGAAATATTGTAAGACACAACAATTAATCATCGACGTGAGTTCGAATCCCTGCAATGAGCCTAAGCTTTAGGTGAAGGAAAACGTCGTGATGAAACCATAGCATGGTGGTAGTGCATTTTCTGATGTCCGCCTGGCTAACTACCACCCTCACGTTGAAAATCTGTCGTCAAGCACTTATATAGGTGTGTTCCGGCAGCTGCAATTGGGAGCCAGTCCTTCCATTAGCCTTGACAGACATAACTACATATTTATTTATATAGATTTACGTCACAACTCACAGAGTTTTGAGTACCGTGAGATTCAATACCCAATCAATCAATTTCGTCAAGTTTATAAACAAGTATTTCAAGAAAATACACTTTATATTATGACGTCATAAGTTCTTCTAACTCGCTACTTAGTTGAACCGAGAGCAAGGGCCCTTATATTTTCACAACAGTTTAAAACTTAACATAAACAATGCCTAATAAATATTAAAATACATTCCCACGAGTCAATGAAGGATATGCCGTCCCTTTCACAAACATTTCGGGTGTAAGGGACAGATGTCAAATTATTGTTGTGGCAAAAGCCATTCATACTAATTTAGAATGCTTAACTCGTTTTATCATTACATCATGCGGGTAAAAACATAGTTAACATAAAGGGAACTAATATTTGGTATTATTAGAAGACTTTAGTGAAACAAACGAGCTGTTTTTTTATTTTATTTCTTCCATTTGCGCAGCAAAAGCATTTGCCAGTGTCAATGTTTTATAATTCGTTATAAGTAGTAACTCATTATCATCATCTTCAGTCCACAATCGCCCATTGCTAAGCACAGGTCTCTCTTCTTTTACGCCACTAATCCCGTTCCTGAGTTAATCTCATCCATGTTTGACTCGCGATTTAAACAATGTCGTTAAGTCAACGAGCAGGTCCGACTAGTCGTTTGCCCATATGCTTTAGTCCACATGCCGTCACTCTGCCTAACAACATGTCATGCCCAATTCCATTTTAGTTTTGTGTTCCACCGTCCAAGCGGTAGGTTATTGAAGATTTTTAACTATTATGGAAATACAATATCCTAAATATCTGACAACAATGAACCTTAACTTTCAGTGAACTTCGGCAACTCAAGCCTAGGCATGCCTCTGGCATGAAGCCCTTGAGCCAAGCAGCCGCTCGCATGATAGAGTGACACTGCATTCACTAGCCATCAACATACAGTCATTAAACTGCATCCCTACGTACATGCAAACCACTCAAGTACATAGGTTCTATAAGGGACCTGTTTTTTCTCTATTTTTGGCTAGTTAATTTAGTAAAGTTGACAGAATACAATACATATACGCATGTTTCTTCCCTCCTCCCAGAGGAAAGAAACATATATATATGTATAGATAGTTAGATCGGATTACGGATATGGAATTAGCCAGTTCGGGACATTTTTGCATCTACGAAAAGAGCCCAAGCCGAGGTTCGGCCACTTTGGCACCCTTGAGAACTTATTGTCACGCTTTCGAGGCTGAGTTTCTTAAGCTGTAAAATCTGTCTGAGGCTACTAGAACCTTATGGCTAAGGTTCAAAAATAACAGCAATGACCCTCGACTGATTGCAGATCTTACGTTAGTCACCGTGGTTTTTGGATAGCACTGTACTCACCATCAGCAGGCACAGCACAAATCTGGTGGCATTCTCTAACGATCGCCTGGTTAGTCACCATCCTCACGTTGAAAAATCTGTTCCCAAGCACTTAAAGGTATGTTTCGGTAGCTGCATTTAAGTTAATTTGTCTAGGTATAGCATGTTGCCATCTGAGGCTACATCGTCACTTAACATCTCTGGAGATAGCTGTCAAACACTGAATCTACTGAGGTAAAAAAATCCATAATATACATTTTTTACTGGGACTTTTGTGTTTAAAAAATATTAACTGTGTTTTCTATCCAAACAATCCATTTGCAACATTAGGGGCATCGTGTAACAAACCGATAGTGATAAAAACACCATCCCCTAAGGAATAAGAAAAGCCAATTACCGGCTACCCTTGGGGTGAAATGATGGGGGGATATAAACATTATGGGGCTTTCAACAGACAAGTTAAGTGAAGACATCTTATGACATGCCCATACCACGCTAACCTATAACCCCTCAACTTCTGTGACTGGTGCAATTTTAAAACTTCCTCTGATATACTCATTCCTGATTTTATCCATTTTATTTACACCACACATCCATCTTAGCATTCGCATCTCTGCCCCATGTAATCTTCTTTCATCCGTCTCTTTCGTTGCCCAGCACTCAGATCCATACATCAGACAGCCATCTGTTGATGCTAAAATATATTCAAGGCGACATCTATTAACAATCTGTTTAACTAACATGACAGACGTTAGTTAGATTGCTTACATTCTATGAGTGAATTATTCGCACGGGTCAGCTACATACCCATAGTATTATTTTTTGCTGCGTATCTATTGAAGATAGTAACACGCTTAACTTAGATAGGGGACTAGCTTACCAATAGAGGAGCCGCAAAAATTTGTATTATTATTTCAGTTTCAAGTAAGTTTTAATACGTAATATCAAGCTAATATAAATATTAAATTCAGGGCAGAAAGCTAGCCGTGTGTTCGTTGGGTTTTCACATTGACAAACATGGATATTTAGCTTGTTGAATATTGTAGATGGTAGCTAAAATGGTTATTTCAACAAAATATCATAACGTCTTACCGTATGGAGTTAAAACAAGATGATAACTAAAACTTCGTCAATGTGAAATCCCAACGAACACACGGCTAGCATTTTGTACTGAATTTAATATTTCTATAATGTGATATTATGTATTAAAACTTACTTATAATTTAATTAATAATAATTAATAAATAATATAATTTAAGTCATAAAAAGTCATAAAACACAATAAAATATAGATAAACCGTAAAATAAGCGAATCGTTTTGTCGCTCATTGCTCATTAACTTAGGCTAACGAAGCAAGCTGTCGACACAGGGGTTACAACACCCTGTAATGTTTCGACTTTAGTGCTTCTCATAAGCGGAAGCGTTTATTCTAATACTACGTGATTCTTGCTTGATTTTACGCGTAAATTTGTCTTATTCTATTACGTACATCTATCTCTCTTAGATTATAGTATACTTCTTTCATTTTCTTTCTCTCGATAAAAGCCATTTCCATCCTTTGAAATCCTTGAAAAAATTTACACTAAATTTTACAGTCATGGGACCAAAACAAGGTTCACTTCAAGAATCACAATATTTCCCTATTATATTTATATACACGATGTAAATGCGAAGATCTATAGTAATTTTTATTAACATCTTACTGGAGTTTTACAACTGTGTAGCATTAGAATTTTTTAGTAATGATTGTTGAATCGCGAAGAAAAGCTTCTGCTTCATGAGTTTGCTTCATCCAGCCGACATATGCTTAATTTGATATTAATGTATTTGATCCCAAGTTTATTTTCACTAACAGTAACAACTGAATAACATTAAAAACAAAACTGTGATTAACTGAGTTTTGTAGAAAATTATACGCTAAATACGTAACCGTTTTTAAAATGTTCACATTAATATTCCCATTGAGTTCATAAAGACTACTTCAATAAATTGAAGACTTTTAATTTTTTTAGTCGCTAACTCTTATGACGTGAACAGTTTCTTTTTTATAGTTTTTACAAATTAAATTTCTTACGGTTATTTTCACTCTCGGCTCACCGTACTAATACCGATAGAGTTAAAACAGTAAGTGGTTTATTATTATCATCACGCGATGACGCTACTTGGGTAGACGGAAATGAGAAAAACGTTAGCGGAATATTAGGTAGGGCACGAGACTCTGTTGCGACCACCATACACATATTGCTTTAAAGCCCTTTAAGTTACTTAAAATATTACCTACTTAGATGGAGGTGTAACTTTATTTATGTTGTTTTTTTTTAGTCGAATCACTAGGAAAGAATGCGTGTCGAAAGGTGCGCGTGACCCTCTGAAGGGCTTAATATCCCTTTGTAATAAAAGGTAAGGGATGTTTTGGAATATTTTATGAATATGTTTATTTTGGACAAAGAAGCCGACTGTCTGTTATTCATTCTTTGCTAATGTTGTAATAACGTATTCGTGAGATAAGTGATTTTTTCCTAATTTATAACAGAAATTTAATATTATTCGATATGTTTGTAAGTATATTAATAAATCAATAGTTCTGTCTGTATACGTAATTGCTTTTTTTCTAATTCCCAGATAGAAATCTGTTATAAACGACACGAAAATGGAATTAAAAAATATATTTGTGTCGCGTTATATGTCCGGATTTAACACAAAAATTTTGTACACTGAAAGCTTATGCCATTGCTCAATTGATAGGCTGTAAGAATTGTCATTAATACTATTAGAAATCGTTTTTTTAAATCAATTTTCAACCCTATACCACCGAGCAGATGTGAATAAAAAACTAAATAAATACTCAATAACAAAACAACTAAATACGTAAGAAATAAAATAACCTTGATATCAATGAAATCTGTCTGACATTGGCAATGAGACATACATCCTAATTTATTTTGATTAGACTTAATCTGGCTTCAATGCGTCGGGCGTCGCAATTGATTTAAAGAGTAATGCGAAAGTACAAAATCGATTATTTTGTAAAATAACTTATTTATTACCTAGCGATATTACCGAGTTCGTGCCATTAATATTCCGTTTTATTTTTCATATATCATTTAACAACTATCAATCCTCATCGGGGAAGCTCAAAGAAACTACATTAAATGCAGAATAAAATGAAAAGATTCACCAGATTCTATTTGGAAACTTCTCTCGGTTTAAGGCAATACAACTGGTAGAATACCTACAACTCACAGAAGATCGCAGCCAAATAACCTTATGTTGAGTTTCTGCGGTGAATAGGGTTTTCAGAGCTCTTGGAGGAAAAGGGCTTCAAGGTGTCCATAGGCAAAGGTAACTGCTTAACTGGCGGGTCGTACGTTTTATGAGAATTAGTTATATAAAAAAAGAACAATATTGTATCTTTTTATTGTATCTGGAAGTTCAATCATGAATTGAAGTAACGAGATTAATTCGTAGTCAAATCTCGTCCAATATTATCCAAGATAAGATATTCAATTCATCGTATAAATTAGTATTTAGTGCATAAATTACATTCATGAAGCGCGCAAGATCAATATGACACGGTGAACTAGAGGCGGAGTCACCCCCGCGTTGCCACACGTGTGTTAGAACCATTATAAAATGAGCTCTTGTTTGTTAATTAGTTACCAGAATTGTTTTATATACCTTTTACCTACCCTTTGTTATTAATGTCTTAATTAACTTAAATAGATCGATGAGTACAATAATTTTATTTTTAGATTAATAAAAAAATGATTTCCAAGGCCAAGTTAAGATGGTATGGACATGTAATGAGAAAACCCATTGACCAAGTAGTAGGGAAATGCCTTTCCACGGCTACAAGAAAGAAAGGACGAGGCAGGCGATATATCGAACGGATAACAAATGCCCAGAAGGACATGAATGGTCTCGGCCTGTCAAATAAAGAAAAAGTAAACTGCGCATCTTGATTAAGAAAACCGAGGCGAGAACAAAGGAGAACTACTAATTGGGAGACCGTTTATCATCATCTGTTTAAGTGTTTGGGATTCGCGAACCATTATTATATCAGAGGAAATATGAAAGTAGCATCAGTGACGAAGAAATTGAGGAATAAGGAATTAGTGTGGATTGGACATGTCTTAAGGAGGGGTGAAAGTTATCCACTGGCAGAAGAATGTTAAGTATGAAGATGTACGGCTATAGAAGTAGAGGAAAATACACAGGTAAATACAAAGATGACAGCTGTTAGAGTATAGTGGAATAGGAAAACATTTTATGCCCACTTAGGTGGAATAAGGGTAAAAAGAAGAAAAAAGTTCCAGTCGTTATCAACTCTGTCTTGTAACTCCGCTATCGACTTTTGTTTGTTTTACAGCCCGGTATATCACCTACAGGTAACACTGGTTTTTTTACAGCACGGTATATCACCTACAAGTAACACTGGTTTTTTTACAGCACGGTATATCACCTACAAGTAACGTTGGTTTTTTTACAGCCTGGTATATCACCTACAAGTAACGTTGGCTTTTTACAGCACGGTATATCAACTAGAAGTAACGTTGGTTGTTTTACAGCACGGTATATCACCTACAAGTAACGTTGGTTTTTTTACAGCACGGTATATCCCCTAAAAGTAACGTTGGTTTTTTTACAGCACGGTAGATCACCTACAAGATCGTTGGTTTTTTTGTAGCACTGTATATCACCTACAAGTAATACTAAAAATATAGACAATACTCTAATCTATACTATAATCACGTCGTAAACATTTGAGATTCTAGTTTCGTTACGGCTTACCACCGTTTTAGAAAACTGAAAATTGTGAAAGTAGTAGAATAAGTAGTCTCATTTAAAATGCTTTAGCCGTCATGGTTTAATATAATTTATGACATATCGTTCCTATAGATTCACAGATAATACAGCGTTAATGAAGAGAAAACTTCATACGTAACATTCCAACTACTTGGTAATTTATTTACTATGTAGTAAGTGTCTTAGATAGATATAAAGAACAATTGGCAGTTAAACCCTAAAACGTGTATTGATCACACTTGACATTGGCGAAATTGCTTACTATTCTACGTACTCTATTATACATAGACGACATATTAAAAAAAAACATAATAAACATGGGAAATGGACACAGCAGTGGCAGGGCTATATTTGTGATCACTATATGTACTTATCCGTAATGGAGTAATGACGAAACAAAAATAAAAAACAATATTCTCATAATCAAAATTCCTCTTAGTTGAGAGATCAAGTTGCACCGGGCCACCACCGCTCCCTCTGTTTATACAACACAAACATAATTTATAACTTAAACGGGCATTATTCATTTTGACGGTAATATTGTTTAGTCTGCGACATTCATGTGTGTGGAGAATTTTTATTCTTAGGTTATAATAAATATTTTTTGAATTTTTTTTTACTTCACTCTTTTTAACTAGCAACCGCCCGTGACTACGTTTTTCAAACTGACTACACTGTTAGCCGAAAGGGCCCTGATGTTTCGGACGGTTTTTACAGCTTCACCAGGTTTAAACACCCGAGACTACGTCCACGTTCATCTATACTCATATAATAAAGCTAAAGAGGTTTTTTGTTTGTTTGTTTAAACGCGCTAATCTCTGGAAATGCTAGACGGATTTCAAAAAATATTTTTGTATATGATAACCAGATTCACGAGGAATAGTATCATATACTAATATTATAAATCTGAATGTAGATTTGTTTGTTACGCTTTCACGCGAAAACTACTTAGCTGATCATCATGAAACTTTGTACACATATTCTTGGATGTATTAGAAGTAACATAGGATACTTTTTATGCCGGTAACAACAATTTTTGTCGTCCACGCGAGCGAAGCCGCGGGTACAGCTAGTAGTTATATATATTCACACTACGATCCTAAGGAGCGGAGCAGTAACTATGAACGTCAACCAATCTGGCAAGCTTTAAGCCAGCACGGGAAGTGGAACCGGGATAGAGCTAAACAGGCGCGTTGTCGGCGGCGCCGTGATTAGTTTGTCGAATCAATTTAACACGGACGAAACCGCGAGGCACCGCTAGTAACAATTCAAAAATTAACTATAATAAAGCATAGCCTATATAATTATTACCATTAACACAAAAGTAGCTTAATGTAGTTTGTTAAAGAAAAAATAGAAAGAACGAACTTTACTACCATATGCTGCGTCCATATGCAATTAGCCATAGTACGAGTATATAATATGTGTGACAGAAACAGCATCCATATTATACATTGTACGTAAATACAATAGGTTATTTAGGTACATACGCGCACGTATATTAACTAAAGCACATAATATATCAGTAATCCGTCGCTGTATCGACAAAATCAACTACATATATGGAAATATGCTTACTTTTAAAGTTTTAATATATATTATATTATTTAGAGTTTAGAGTTATGAAGGAACTAAATGGTTAAAAAAATATTTGAAAAAAATGCTTTTAGGTATTAAAAACAAAAATGATTTATCTTCTGTGACACATTGTTGTTGATAATTTAAGTGTTTTGTTTGGCGACTTCTCTGGGTGTATTGCTGCCACATTCGACTCTAAAGATAATAAATAAGATTACTTTATCCTTTTAACTGACACTCACTGTAGACATCTAGTAGTCTTCTTCGCTAATACTTCGTTCTCACAGCATTGTTATGGTTTATTTTATGAGTTCCCTATTAGTTTGTAAAAATTATGTTTTGCTGAATTTATTTTAACTTAACCGACAACAACTTGTAGATGATATCGTATTAAACGCTTAGTAATTCAAGAAAAATGTGAAATAAATTATTGCGTAATACAAGTCTGAATAACCATGTCTAGTATAGTGAACACTTGAAATATTGAGTTATGGAGTGTAAATACAATGCCGTAATGTCTCCCTTGTCGCATGACGCACGACTAAAAATATATATAGCTCTTTATGCGCAGTCGGTTTGTGGGACATTCGAAGGAAACGTTTACACCGAAGTATTTTTATGTAAAAACAAAATATTTTATTCAACCTAGCATAATTATTAATAGTTAATTATATCCAAAAACATCTGCATCCGCGCATAGGAGAAGCAATAACATTATCTCCTTCTCTCACTGCTGACAATTGCGATTATAGAGGGGCGTTTTTTATCCTAGCACAACATAGTGACTGTTGACGGCTCTGTACCTCAGTGTAATCCAACAACGTTGGCAAAGAACGAGGGATCTACAATCCATCGCTAATTGTTGGCTACTCAAATGTCTATTCACGCTATGTTCTACGAAGGAGGAAATACACTAACCGGGAGACAGTTCCACGGCTTCAAAGTACGGCAAAGATATAACAGTGTCCCATCATTCTCTATCAACGCATAAACTGTGGAGTGTTCTGTTTAAGCTTCCTTTTTTATGCCAAAGGGCGCAAACAAGCCGACGGCTAACCTGATGGTAAATGATTACCGTCGCCTATGGACAACTGCAATAATAATATTGTATTCACTTGACGTTGGCAGAATTGTGGATGAACACAATTCCCATTAAAAAAGGAAGAAGTCGCCTTGTAATAACCGTTTGAAAATATTCTCTGACCTAGTCCGTGACTGTGAAGTTAACATCACATCGTGACTACGTTACACAACGGTATAACAGGATACTTTTAAATTAAACACCGAGCTTTAAAAACAAACGGGTGCGAATTGTTCTTGCAAATCACTTAAGACCGTTTCAATTGATTTTGACATTTACTCCTTAGACTTTAATGATGAATGTCCTAAAGTTAAGAAGTAAGTATATTTAAAGTGAGATACTGGGAAACCTTGTTTTTCGTTTGCTTTTTTATGTTTTAACCGTTGTATCCTCGGGCAGCTATAAACAGTGCGTTTTATTTATTTATTTTATTTTTTATAGAAAATTGCACTTTATTTATGCATTATGTACTTATGTATGTTCGTAAAAACTAGGACAAACTACACTTTCCCAAAGACCGGCATAGTTTTAATACTAGAAACAGACATAAATTAGTCATACCGTGTTTTAGCCTTAGGAAAACCAATAAAAGTTTTTAGGTAATAGTCTTAATTTCCATAATAATACCTCGAAGAATATTACCTGATTTTACGGGAAATAAATTTAAGGGCCATGTCAAGCAGGTTTATCTGTCAAAAGTAATATAGGGGTGATGTCTGAAAGTGACTCTCTCTGTACATCCACAATATTATCAATGATTATTTGCACATATGGTTTGTACTGTTTGCGTAGACGGAGACAGCCGCTCACATGAAAAACTCGACGTTCAACACAGCGATAATAAAATAACAATACAAAAACCTATATATGAAAACAAGCTCGAAAAACGATAATAATAATAGTTTTTTTTTTCTCACTGACTATACTGTTAGCCTTAGGGGCCCTGGAGCCTTTACGGCTTTTACAGCGTTACCGGGCTTGGGGGCGAGCGCTTAAGGCACTCAGCCACGAATGCGTTGCAACAATTCCGAGGATGCTAAAGTGGCCAGACCTCAGCTCGGACTGTTGCGCATGTGCAAAGAAGTTGCGATCTGGCTAATTCCCTATCATTCGTACTAAACTAACTACACAAATATACATGTTTCTTCCCCCTGGGAGGAAGCAAGGAACATGTGTATTTAGTGATCTGAAATGTTTTCTCTAACTAGGCAAAAAAAAAAGTCTCTTACAGAACCTATGTACCTACGTGGTGTGCATGTGTGTATAATGCAGTGTCATGTGTGTCTGTGATAGCTAGTGAGTGTAGAGTCACTGTATCGCGCGATATATTAGTATGTTTCACATCGTATGTATTTTCGTAACGAATATTTGGAAAACGCACAGAAGACCGACAGCAAAACAAGACATGTAATTCTCGGAATAATAAAAAAACCTGGTCAACTTTCTTGTCGACTCTTCTCGATGTCTGGGATGTTTCCGAACTGGTGATAGTATTTTGACATTCATAAGTGACTTTTTAAAGTGTAAAAGGTGGAGATCCACAGGCACACAGTGGAATAAGATGGACGGTAAACAGTGGGATGTTGATGTCGCAGCCGGTAACAAACTATTTCTATCACAACTCGCATTGTTACCATATTATTTTTTTATAGTTACTTTAAATTCAATAAAGATTTCTTTGATTTGTGATTTTTTATAATATATTTATAACATTAGTGCATGATTTTTATTCTTTCGGAATTCATGAATTCAGATGATTTGATGCCTTTTACTAAACTAAAAGTTTGTCATTTATAAATTTATACGCACTGTACGTTCGATTTATAGTAAGCATATTTATTTATTCAATAGATAAATATTATCTGTTATCCAATCAATGTTAAAAATTGAACTATATTTAACAATTTATATCGCTAATCGCTACTATTAACATTTGCCATTGGAAAAAAAACATAACAATTATAGTGTTCTAAGTCTGACCCTAATCATAATTTACCATGAAGGTTATTTTATTGCGTAGGACAATTAATCATCTGTGCTGTTAACACTAAAAACAAAATGGCGACAGCGCTTAATAATACAATTACTTACGGACTAATTAAACCCGGCTTCAGAGATTATGAACTACAAAAGGCTTTTTTAATACTAACCTGTTATACAATTTGTGTTCATTGTGAATCTACTGTTATGCTGGATTGAAGACTGGATTGAGACGAAGGTTCATAGCTATGTTAGTGGATAGGTGACGATTTTTTCGATTTATTAAATACCGGAAAGTAAAAAAAAACGTATGCCGGTTCAGCTAGGTGCCATTTTTGGTTGTTACGCCACTGCGCATATATAAAAATCTAATAAGAATTACACTCAACTGTATATTATTGTCCAATGCGGTCAAGTGATTTGATTGGCGTTTCCAATCACGTGACTCCCATACAAAAAATCTCAATTGTCCTAAGGGAAAATTAAATAATGACCGATTCTTATTCCAGATTTCATAAATAAACTCATATGAATAAATAATTATCTTTGATTTTTAAACATATTGTCAACTCGTGAATTGGATTGTTTACTGTTTTTTGCCATAAAATAAAATACATAGAAAACTGTTGACAGAATTATTCGTAGAAAATTTCCAAACTTTTCTTAGTGAGTATACGTAGTTTATATACGTATATGCTTAGAATATGTTAATATTTGAACTTTCTTATAGACCGCATATACATACATCACGTTACCACAACTAATGTGATTTTTAGTACCTAAATTTAAAATGACATATAATGTATTGGATTACTTAGTATAATTTTATACAGTCAAATTATTATTACTTAGTTTAGATTAGGTACGTAAACAAAACTTCCATGTAATTCCAGCGATAGTAAAACTTCACTAAGATTTAGAAGTGAAAAAATACTACACTATATCCAGTTGGTATGTATAAATAGGTACTTGAAACAATACTGTTTTTATTTATAACACGTTTATGGTCCATGGACTACAACTAAAATGTAAAAAAAAACACGAGTGTTGTCAAAACGTAACTCTCAGAAAAAACAAAATTACGTCTGGATAGTTATTCTACGGCGTCTAGATCACACCTCACTCATCTCCCGCGTGCCATCGGTACTTTAATTTAGAACTAGCTGTGCCCCTTGACTACGCACGCATTTATTACGTAGTAATTATTTTCATCCCGTAATTTTGTTTTTAGTCATACTATTGAAAATTCATATAACTTATCAATTGGAGAATGACATAATATACTTCATGTGAACAAAATACCATAAAAGTCGGTCAAGCCATTTTTGAGTTACAACCGGACATAAAACAGACAGACAAAAATATTTTTATGTCATATTCCTTGACCTTTATAAAAAATGTCTATTAGGAAGATCGAAAAACAAATACATTTACAGACATAACTACAGATTTATTAATATAGATAAACTGTTTTAGATAGTTAATACATACTGCAATATTTATGAAAACTAAAAAAGCTTAAGACAAATTTAAGCTCGAACTCGTAGTAATGGTTAAAGATAAGTTATCAAAAATATTACACCATTCTGATAAAATCCGCCCGACTTCCGCGTCTGTGGCTAATTTTAAAAATGTACACACGTTACATTGGAATAGAAAGCCGACTTTATCTTTGTAGGTCAAGAAATAAGTCACACTGTAAATTTGAATTCATAAATTTTGTTTTTAAATCGTTAAGGCACTGGATACATGTCGTTTAAGCCTAACTTCGGACTTTTTGCCTAATCTTCAAAAATAGCATTAACAAAATGGTGGCTCCTTTGTTAAAACTCTCCTGAGAATTTTTGTGTCAATTTAAAATGCTTGATTTTATCAATTATTTTATAATCCACTCCACTTGTGCATATTAGCAAAACTATATTACGCAAAATTTCACAAATATTACATAATATAGGGTCTAATAATGAAAATTTATGAATAAAAATAAAATAAAAACACCAATTTTGATCTGTCATCAAAATCTCGCCAGAAACTTTTGATGTCATAAAGTCATATCAAAATATTGCTAGCATTTAAACAGTTGCTGATACACATGTTCTTTAAACTTCTATCAACAGATTTTCCGGTGTTGGAAGTCTTAAATATTATTTCTAATATTTTGTTAATATCTATCCATCCCTATGAAATATTTATTTAGTTTATTGAATATAATAATAACTGGCAACCCCGACTATTTTGACTAAGACTCAGGCTATCGTGGAATAGACACATCTTGTAAAATTATGTTATTTTTGTACATACATTTACATATAATTTGATGTGATTTATGTTCTGTAAGTTAAAATTCACTATCATAAAATCAATAGCTTTCAAATTCCAAATCATCTTAAATGCATAACAGTAATCAACCTATTCACAGATATAAGAACACATTCAATCATTCGTTCATCAATCATAGGATCTTGAACGAATGACCGATTGAATAGTTTAGTAATATGCATATCGAAATTTTAATTCCGCTTTGGAATGTCGATTGACAAGTTATTAATTTACAATCTTACGTTAACTGCAATACAAACGACGATATTTTTGTGTTTTCAGGGATCCGTTTCCATAAAGAGGCTCTATTACTGAGCCTACGTTATTCGAAGGGTTGTATCTTTTGAAACGTAATAGATATGCGAGTGACATTTTCATACAATATTTGTTATTATGGCGGATATCTTAACAAATAATAAAAAAAGAAAAACATTACTATAAATTTAGGTCTGCATACAAGGAACGGCTAGCCGTATTTGAGAGCCAGTCCTTCTACGCTTATTATCATCATTTACGATTGTAGGTTATAAGTGACAAAAACATTGAAGTGTGTGTTTAACCAAATAAAACATAAAATAAAACAGAGGCGTCCGTATTCTGTGATAAACGCAAAGATTTATATAAGATATATGCTTATCACGAAAGTTGATTACAAGATATTTTTCTTATCAGTCAAACGTTATCAAATCCGCTGAGTGTTGCGTAAGTTAGAAAATTCTTTGGTTCGTAGAGTCACGTAGAACATTTTAAAGTGATATGAGAACAGATTTTCAATCCTGGATTATTCTCTGAAGTGATAACTTTTACAGGCACGTTGGATGATTTTTTTGATAGTTAAAATCTTATGTGTTCGCTTCACCGAAACGCTAATGTTAACAGTATATTTGTAGCTATAAGTAAGACGTGTTGCGTGTGGCCAGCAGCGAAAGTATAGATTATACCCGTGTGTAATATACAACCTGCCGCTACAACGGCGACATTAATTGAACACACGGTTTGATGAGCTAGTGGTCAGTAATCATAAAAATAAAAATAGTTCGTAAAACGAAAAAAATAAACATTTTCAAATAAACTAAATACGTAATAAATTGGGTAAGTAACCAATTCTATGCCAATTCATTAATGAAGCTACTTACCAGTATAACCTATTGGGAGCGGCAACGCCGCGCCGACATAGGCCTCTTTCCTACATTACGCGAAAGTGTCAAGTGTCTCGTTCTAATAGTATTTGACCTTGTAGCCATCATCTCAGCCAAAAGACGTCCACTGCTGGACATAGGCCTCCCTAAATAATCACCAAAATCACCGGTCCTGCGCTGTTTGCATCCAGCGGGTTCCCGCAACCTTCACCAGTTCGTCGGTATACCTTGTGGCGGATTATTATGGTTACCTATACTAAAAACTAAATAATTGAATTAAAGGTATTTATTGATTATATAACCCATTAGAAATTAGTTAGTTTAATTAATCTTAAAAAAGAAATTATTTATGACTACTATCTTCAAAAATTGTTGTTGCTATTTTTAAAATGTACGATGTAATTCAAATATACCTCGCTAAAAATAATATCTAAATTATTTAACTTAATTTTTGTAAATGACATGCTATAATGTAGTTAGATCTAGACAAAAAATGGTTACAGTCGATGTGATTCTGTAACATCAACGATCAATAAGAGGAGAACCTTCATTGAAAATGTTTAATCGATATCCACAGCCAGACAAATAAATCTTAGTCTAAATACTAATTAGATCTAATGACTCTTAATACTTTGCATTAAGATTTGGAATCATTTCTACAGTGTGCGTGACTGTTAGACATAAGCCAGCCCTACCCGTTTTTTACAACCTGGAGCTACATTTTAAAATAGAGGAGGCACTCTATTCACTTATATACTTCAATCGCGCTTAAAGGTTACACGAACAAGTAACCTTATCACTATACGTTGTTTTGAAATACGTACCCTACAGAAGCTGAAGATGAAGCAATGATGGCACAGTGGTAGCGTGTACGGACATCGCGTCGATGGACGTGAGTTCGAATCCCTGCAATGGGCCCGAATTTTCGGTGATGGAAAACATCGTGTTTTAGCATAGCATGGTGTTCGGGCTTTTTCTAATGTCCGCCTGGATGACTAACACCCTCAACTTAAAAATCTGTCGCCAAGCACCAATAAGTGTGCTCCGGCATCCTGCACTTGAGAGCCAGTCCTCTTCCTAGGCTTAGCGTGAAACTTGGACCACATCGTCACTTAAGATCAGTGAGACTGTGGCCACAACGCTAAACTTATAAAGATAAAAAAGATCGCAGCCAAATAGCCTTGTTTTGTGTTCCTGCGATGAGTAGGGTTTCTAGACCTCCTTGGGGAAGGGGGCTTCATAGATAGCAACGTTTTAGCGATACCTATGGTGTACAAACTATAGTATACAAGCTGGTGTATAGGCTAGGCATTATTACATTTTATTTAAATGGATTATTAATCGATGTGTATTTAATTACAATATT
The DNA here is from genome assembly GCA_947532125.1 of Saturnia pavonia. Taxonomy (NCBI): domain Eukaryota; kingdom Metazoa; phylum Arthropoda; class Insecta; order Lepidoptera; family Saturniidae; genus Saturnia; species Saturnia pavonia. The sequence continues at coordinate 19,889,477 of OX383895.1, read as the reverse complement.
ATTGAATTCTATTTATTTGCGTGGACCAGAGAGAACAGTCTCCTCTACAGATATTTATAGTATATCCCTATCTTGTGCTACTTGGGTCTAGGACTATAGGACGAGCCGGCCGCTTCCCAGCGTGTCAAAGGTCTTCTATATATATATTAACTGAACTTTTGTTTTTATTTAATGTCACCTCTGTTTGCAAACATGTAGTTTTATTAATTTTATTTTACTAACAATATAATAATCAGCCTTAAAATTACAAGCATATAAATTAACTAATATGTCACATCTAAAAAACTAATTTTTGTAACTCGTTGTACAAGTACCGATATTACCAAAAGTTTCATAATTGTTATTCTCAATTAATTAAACCGGGGGCTTTGAACCTTCTAACGCTATATTTACATATCATCAAGCATAAATTCGATCTACAAGATAAGCAGAGAAGTTTGAAGAACGACAAAGCTTGAATAGAATAATATTAAACACTTAAAAACCGCACTAAATATTACCTAACTGTAAACTGTATTCGAAAACTTGTCCTATACAACGTCACTTTTATATTCAAACGTTTAACAGGTGTCAAGATGACAGCTCTCCGTGAAGAGACGTGACTTTTATTCATTCATTGTCAGTCCAGAGGTAATTACCAGACCGTTACTTAATAAAAATTTAAATACGACTTTTTTATACATTATTTTTGTTAGATATTTGACAAAATAGCTTTTCACAATCATTTTTGCTATTGCGTATTTTGCGAGACTTAAATAGTCATTTATTGTAAACATAATAGTAACTTATGTAAGCATTATCAAAGTCGTCTGTTTCGTTTTATCACGTAACAAAACGGCGCTTGTCAGAAAGAGGCGCTAGTCCTTCTATATACTGACTACACTGTTAGCCTGAGGGGCCCTGGAGCCTTTACGGATTTTACAGCTTTACCGGGCTTGGGGGCGAGCGCTTAGGGCACTCAGCCACGAAAGCTAAGCAACAACATCCGAGGGTGCCAAAATGGCCGAACCTCAGCTCGGACTGTTGCGCGTATGCAATTAAATCGCGATCTGACTAATTCCCTATCCGTAATTCGATCTAAACTAACTATACATATATACATGTTTCTGCCCCCTGGGAGGAGGGAAGGAACATGTGTATGTGTATTTAGTGGTCTGAAATTTTTGTCTACTCTAACTAGGCAAAAAAAGAAAAAAAAGGTCCCTTACAGAACCTATGTACCTATGTGTGTTGTGCATGTGTGTATAATGCAGTGTTATGTATGGCTGTGAAAGCTAGTGATTGTAGAGTCACTTGTATCGCGCGAGCGGCTGCTTGTCTCAAGGGCTCCATGCCGATGGATCGGACCTAGGCTTGAGTTGCCGCAGAGGAGGGCGGTCGTGGCGGAGGCGCTAGTCCCTTACTCATGGCGTTTGTAAAGCTTTTGAAATGAAACTTTTATTATATCGCTCCAAAATTTTTCGTTCATCTATCGCATGTCGCATTACAGATGGCCGTGGAGTAGGGAACTGTGAGACTCGAGGCTAAGATGAAGTTATTGATAGAATAATTGAAGTTGACAACGATTCAATTATTTAAATAAATATTGCTCTTAGTTTTATTACTTTGTTATTATTATTTTATTTTATTTTTTCCCTACTGTATAAATAACATTTACAGTCAATAATCTTATTATCATATTAATAATTTAGTGGATGCACAGAGAGAGAGTCACTTCCAGACATCACTATATCATTCACATAATGATTCACCCTATAGATATTATAGTTATTTGACAGTAAAACCTGCTCGACATGGTCCTTGAACTCATTGTCCGGCAGATCAGTAATACGCATCGGGATCTTATTATAGAACCTAACACTATTTACCTAAAAACTTTTATTAGTCTTACTAAGTCTAAGACACGGTACGACTAATTTATGTCTATTTCTAGTATTAAAACTGTGCTGCTCTTTGACAAAATCAAAATTTATTATTGATGGCTAGCTTCATCATGTTGTTGGCAAGCGGAATTACATTTTTAGTATATTTTTGTTTCTTATGCCATACAATTTTATTGGGAATACGCCACACAATTTTTTTTATTCTGGGCTACATTGATGTGATGGTTCTGATTTAGTAACTTCACGATACTAATATATGCTGATACAATTTTGTATTTAGATAAAAGTATATTTAAATCTAGGTAATTCTCACGCAAAGAGTGATCGATTGGACCTATTTGATTATCTAATCTGGAGATCGTTCATCATGCAGTTTTGATTTTGCTGACAACTGTCAATATATTTTCGTATCTTCACGCATGTCATCACACGGTATAGGCAGATATGAAATATTTTTATGTTATATGATCATTCGACTGTATTAAAAAAATATTTCATGGTTTACTTTAATATGTGATAAGATTATCAAGCGGGCATTTAAAGAAGCTTTGATATCCGTACAAGATGGGACTTTTATGTCGGGGCATAGTTTTTGTATTTTGTCTCAATGTTTAATAATATGCATATATGATGTTTAGTACAAAGTTATACCTTACTTAAAAATGTATGTATGCGAGATCGATTAATAAATCGTATGTGAAAATCTTGAATGCCAAAAAATAACTCAAATATAATTCTATACATATGTCAAAAGAACACCATGTATAAGAAAAACTTTCTGACATCACTATACTAATCTAAAATGGGGCTATAAAATAATCTGAGATACTAAGGCTGTTTGTTTTTTTTTTTTGTTAATGTGGAAATCCCATTTGGCCTCGCTTCAGACGTTTTATGAAACTCATTAAATTACATGTAGGTAATAGTGAGAAATAAAACAGTCCTATAGTCCTACCCAATGATCTGTGATATTGTTGATTCAATTGGTCCGGAGACGTTGAATTTAAATCATAATTTCGAAGAAAAATTCTTCTTCTTATTATTATTTAATGGTAACGTGCGTTTGTTTATATGACATCGGATAATTATAGGAACCGATAGTTTACAAGCAATTTAGTCAGATTGTAAACTGTCGGTAGATTGTGAACGAACACTAAAATTTGCAATCTAATGCTCACATTTTCGTAGGTTTATAAACAAACTGGATTTGTTAGGTTAGGTTGAAACCATGACCATAACGCATCAACCGAGCGAGCGAAGCGAGCAGGCCGCAAAAGCCAGGCCAGCGATCCTAGAAACAAAATTGCTATTGAAAATTCACATTTGTCAAGTACTACATAGTGTAATGAATTTGTTTATTTAATAGGCATAACTTCAATCATATAAAATTATTAGTGCCCGATCACAATCTACTGACAGTTTACAATCTGACTAGATTATTTACAAACTAAAGGTTTATACAATTATCTGGTGACACATGCACAATTCAGACAGTGTCACGTCAATGCCAATTAAAAAGAAAAAAAATCCACCACCGCCCCAAATATATCAAAGATACGTCAACAGAATTTATGTGTAAACGCAACACAGTTGGCTGGTTAGCTTGACCTAGAATTCTAAAATTATTACCTAGACGTTAGTCATAATCTTATTTCTAATTTCCTGGCATTGTATTCGTATGTTGTTTACCTACATCCTAATTGCAGGCAGAAAAGAGATGATGGTATTTATGAATTTAGAAGTTTCTTTATTTTTAGCATGCATTTACTTCTTTATTTTCTGAGGTTAACATGACATAATTTTCGGCGATATGGTCACTTGACATCAATTAAGAATAGTCTTTTTCTTCTTTCCGTTTAACGGCAACTGTAGTCGTACACAATTCTACCAACGTCAAGTGAATTTTACTAAATACTTTTGTAATCTTCAAACATAGCTCTAAGAAGAAGGCGGCTCTCTTGTTAAAACTGTCCAGGTATTCGTTTTGTGTAAGCGTAGCAGCATGTTTACTTATGCATAATAACTAAACTCGTCATCATTATCATTTCAGTCGAAAGACGTGAACTGCTGAATATACGCCTCCCCCAAAAATCGTCACAACGACCGGTCCGGTGCTGCCCGCATCCAGCGGCTTCCCGCAACCTTTACCAGGTCGTCGAACCACCTTGTGGCGGGTCTGCCCACGCTCCACACACGGCCCGTCTGCCAGTCGGCAGTAGACCGGGGAGGCCTTTGCTTCCGATGCGGGCAGCCTGGCCACAAGGCATTACAGTGCGCAGCTGTAAAGCTGTAGTGTGCCTTGTGTGCCGATGCCGGAAGGCCGGCAGAACATCACATGGGGGGCGCCAAATGTAGGCCGCCTCTCAAGAAAGGGAGGGCACCGGCAGCGCCTACACCTTCTTAGGTGTCATGCGTAGAAGTTGGGTGGAAGGAGGGGACGCTTTCTGTCCCTTTCCTCCGTCCTAGCTGAACCAAGGGGAGATGGGTCAGGGGGCCCGTCTTCCCATTGCACTGGTTCAGCCGTCTGGGATACTGTTGGGGTTGTACCAGACTGTCTCTCTTTAGCGCCGGAGGCCCGATTGGGGCCGGCCGCCGGGGCGACGCGGTTGTTGCTACCGCGATCCCGTTTGGCCCCATTTTGGCGGCTGATGGTACACCGTGGAGGTTTAGTGAGTAGGAGTCTCACATAACCACTCGTCCCCCCGGGCGGGTGTGTACCCATGAAGGGTTCCTCCACGTTAAAAAAAAAAGGGTCTGCTCACGCTGTGTCTTCCGGTACGCGGCCGCCACTTCGGCTATCCGTTCTACGAGCTACGTACCCCGCCCACTGTCACTTTAAGTCTAGCTATTCTAAGGGCTATGTCGGGAACATTGGTTCTCCTCCGGATCGCCTTATTCTAATTCGATCACGCAGAGAAACTCCGAGCATAGCCCTCTAAACTACATCACGTAAAATGCCACCAATATTACATAATATAGGACCAAATTACATAAGTTTATAAATAAATAAAAAACACCACATGATAGATCAAGATCCTGGCAAAAATACCAATTAAGAATATGGTATACGCAAAAGTTATCTGCAAGTTTTGAAGCAATGATGGCTCAGTGGTAGCGTTTACGGACGTCGTGTAGATCGACGTGAGTTCGAATCACTGCAATAATCCTCACCTTTCGGTTTAGGAATACATAGTCAGAAAACCATAGCATGGTGGTAGGGCTTTTTCTAATACCCGCCTGGCTACCTACCACCCTCAGGTTGAAATTTATCGCCAAGCACTTATAGGTGTAAAAGCCAAAAAGGCTCCAGGGCTCCTAAGGCTAACATTATAATTCGGAAAAAGAATACCTAGGATTAGCGTGTCACCATCTTGGGCCACATCGTCGCTTAAGATCAGGTGAGATTGTAGCCACAACGCTAAACATATAACAATAAAAAATAAATATTAAAAACAAAACATATAAAGACTTACCTGAACATTTTGCCACCAATACCACCGCGAAAAACGCGATCACTAACGCAGACAGCCTTAACTCCATTGTATAATGAGTTTATTCGTGTAATATTCACTTAACAGTACACTTTAATAAATATTTAAATAAACTAATATATAAAAAGACACTTCTAAAACACTGTCACAGGCAAAGGCACATCCCTTTGTATTCGATATATATTCAGGCACTTTTCATTCGATTATCTGTGAAGAAAAAAAATACAATACAATGTCATACATTAACAAATAAATGGAAAAAAATGTATTTTAAAAGTAATAATATATAATTTTAAAACTTGTCACTCAGTCAAATGCGTATTTTTTTCGATCTTAATGTTTTATTAATTATTTCTGTGCATAAATGTGTTTTCTCTAACTGTGGAGCGATAGAATGTTTTTAAATACGATTGATATCAAAAATATCGTAGAGTATTGCCGCATCCGAAATAAGCGAAGCTTACCTTGCTTTGTATATTCAAATATTAATTATATTTAAATAATTAATTTTGACGTTGTATATACCATAACGATATTCCATCATTGTGAAAATTACAAAGCCGTAAATGAAACCAAAAAGTAAGGTTAAGTCACTTACATTTACGATCGTAACTTTCGTTCGTTTCGTAAGACGTATTATTTTAAGTCAAATTCATTCAAACATAAATAATACAATTATATAAATATATATTACTAGGTGTCCCCGCAGACGTTATTTTACCCATTATAGTAGTCAATAACTCGACAAAGATCCAAGGATAGTTAGCATAAAAACATTCTCCATTAAAAAGCACAAACTTTCATGGTGATGGGTCAAACTGTCTTGCAATTTATCAATCTTATATCCGTTTATATGTATACAGTTTAATATAGAAGTATAGATATAGATTAACGAAGAAATTTGTCTGTACTTGGGACAGCCCGACTGGTGAAATATCTCCACCCTACAGTAGATCGCAGCCATAGAGTCTTGTGTTGTATTCCTATGGTGAGTCGGATTTCCAGAACTTCTTGAGAAAGGAGGTTCAAGGTCGGCAACGCGGTAGTGATATCTATGACATTACAAGTGCCATTGGCTACAGTAGTCGCTTACCATCAAGCGGGCCGTATGCTTGTTTGCCACCTTCGTAGTATAAAAAAAAATACCAATAGAGTTACAGAAGATTTTAAATCTTCGCGGTTACAGAAATATAATATATTGGTTACTTAAGGCAATTACGCTGTAAGTTATGTAAGCTGTTAGACAGCTCGTGAAAGGGCTAAACTTAACAATTAACTTAGTTAAGCATTATATATACAACAATACATTTTGTAACAGGTCTTGCCCCGTGAGGTACGCGGCTGGCCCGGGGCTCGGCCACAAACTATGACTGCCTATGACCCACTCCTCTTATCTAAATGAACGTTCAATTAGATCGTAGTTTCGTAACGAACAATCAAACTTAGATAAACTTGAGGGCAATTGGTTTAAACATGTCAACAAAACTTTCCTTCCTGTGTATTTATATTTACAAAAACGTAGATCACGTATCTCAGTGTAAATAAGAAAAATTGGGTTTTATACAACTAACGAGTCAAATAATTAATAAGCCAATATATATCTATCGATATATATAAAGTAAGAAACTGATTGGCTGACTGATCGATTCACTGACCGATCAACGCACAGCCCAAACTACTGGAGCTAGGCCCGTGAAAATTTGCATGCGGGTTCCATTTACACTGTAAGTGAGTACTAACATTTCTAAATCTTATTAACAATTCTTATAGCCCATCAATTATAGAACGATTTATACTTCTAGTGTACAAAATTTTATCAATATCTATTAAGATTTAAATAGGAGTTTTTGGTGGGATGTTTAGCTGCCATTTTGTGGTTTTTATTTTTAAAAGATTTACTTAGGTTCTTTGACCCTATATTATCTGTAACATTGGTAGCATTTGACGTGATACAGTTTGGTTATTGTGCATTGGAATATAAATATTAACTGGAGACGACTTTTGCGGCACCGAAACAAGAAAGAAAAAAAAGAATTAAAAAAAATCTAGAAGAATTATTGAAAATTCTTATAGCCTATCAAATGACCAATGACATAAACTTCCCGTTTACAAAATTACATCGGTGAAACTGTTTCTGAATTTATTCATACAGACAGACAGACAGTAAATTTTTTAATGGGTTATTCATGATCGATGTCCTTTATATAGGACTAGCGACCCGCCCCGGCTTCGCACGGGTGCAATGCTGATACTAAATATACCTACCTACTACAGAATGTCCATAAACAACGTTTACAGCTTTTTTGTCATTAGAAAATACAAACACGTTTTTTTTAGAGGTTACTCTTGAAAGAGCCACATATAATTGACCATAGTATATAGGGCCGTACCGCCGCACCGCTATGTCCCTGCATTTTAAATCTGTAATATCTTCGGAAACATTCATTTAAATTACATGCTGTAAAGGGCCATATTGATCTATATTAAATGGACAATGTATTTAAGGTATTTAATTGGATAAGGATTAATGCTGTATTGCTTAAAATCACTTCGTAAATAAGCCATTTTTTCCCGTAAAATGTAAAGGATAAAAAATGGTTATTGTGGGTTATCCTTAAGAGATAGACATATACCATCCCAGACTTTTTTGTTGACCTTTTTAAGGTGTACAATACTGTAGTACATTATTTTGATTTATCTCGTGGGGTTCAGCCAGCGTTTGCAATGTAAGCGAAAAAAATGTGTTTATTTACGACATCACATTAGAAACCTCTAAATTTATCAGTGTTCCTCTACAGTATTATGCATGTATTATACATATAAACCTTCCTCTTGAATCACTCTATCAATTAAAACTAAACCGCTTCAAAATCCGTTGCGTAGTTTTAAAGATTTAAGCACACATAGGGACGGACAGAGCGACGCGACTTTGTTTTATACTATGTAATGATAATGACGATCGGGAAATTTGAAAAAAATAATTACATGTACATATAAAACTATAAATAATTATTTTTTCCCATCACCAGAAAGGGACGACTAGATATAAAGACAGAGAAAATTAAGTTAGGAACTTGTTATTGTTTGTAATCGTTAATACTAGCAAATGAGTCCGGAAACACATACTTATAAACGCCTGGCTAAAAATAAAACACCATAATTACCGACTCCTTCCTTCCCAGTATCTCTTTGATCTCACAAGGGTATATCATGTCTGATTTATTGAGACACCTTGTTATTAAGGGCTTCTTTTTAGACAAAGGTCTAGGGATTTTGGACGTTTGGTCAGGCTTACAGCAAGAGATTGGCCGGCGCTTAAAGGGGTGGGTGAAGGCAATAAACATCTCAGTCTAAAAATAAAGGCTTATTATTACACTAATTTCATCTTAGTCATTGATTAAGTGAAGGTTAATTCTTTGTTTTATATCACAGAGACTTAAACAAACAAAACGCACCTGGATTCGTCGTAGATACGTACATACCTAAGGAATAGGGTCCTACCGTAGGACACGAAAACTGTCCGACTGGATCGCGACTACGAAGTTAAACACGAAGAATATACGCGAAAATACGTAGTTAATACACGGACATTATCCGAATCATTGAAAGTAGTATGTCAAATAACTTTTACGGTAGACGTACCGTATCTTTCACAATACCTAATACTATAAATAAAATACCAGGGGACGTTAGATATTCAATAAATAGCAAAAACATCAAATAGAAACTTAAAGAGTTATTTCGTCAACTTGATAATACTATAAGTACATAAAATAACAATTAAATATTAACTGAACGTTTTACTTTACCATACACATATTACAAGCAGCGCGTTGAATATTACCTCAGGCCATGGTATGCTAAGACGAAACCCAGAGGTTTAATAGGCCTTAACTAAACTAATTGTAAAAAAGTATTAGTGCAAATAAAATAAATACACGAGTTGTTACAACCGCCGTAATTTTGGCAATAGGCGTATCGCGTTCCGGAATCAATTGGTGGGCATCCAGTAATTAAACGGGATGGTAGGAATCTATACCCGACTGTTTTGCAACCACCACGCAAGGTGATAAGCCCGTCGTAATGACTGCTTTTGTCTTGTCGCGTTCAGGTACGTTCAGGCCAATGTATATACCAGCCAAGAGAGTTGCAAGCATGACGACGACAATCAGCGAGCAAATGCCGATCTTTTGGTGGTTGTCGTTGTTTTTCGATTATACTTTGCCTAGGGCCATTCAGTAATTACGTAAGGATCCCGAGGGGAGGGCTGTTAAAAAATCTCTACACGCCCTTATCTTGGGAGAAGGGGGTAAATCCCATTCTTACGTAATATTTTGTAAGACGAAATGTAATATTACAAATCTAGTTCCATTTCGGACGACGAATGGTTTTTTCTTCATTCTATAATGTACATTAATTGATTTACATATAATATTGCAAATTTTTAAAATCTTAAATGTGTTCACTTTTATCCATTTTAAATGTTATGAATAATAATGATAGTACATTCACCCCGCGTATTAATCTTATTTAAATTATTTGGAAAATAAAAAATGATTATTTTATTTTAAGCAACAATAGCATTGAATGAATAAAATTATTTTTATTCAATAATAATTCCGTTCACAATAGCTTATTATTTTATTTAATTCACTTTTATATTCCAAAGACTAGATAGTTGTCTAATAATAATATATGTAATGGTAATCTATATCTAAATAAAATCTTCGATTTACGTTAAACTGTGAGTTTTAGTGTAACTGGTACTCTTTTAACAACATTTTATTATTCTGAAAAATTGAGAATCTTACGTAAGAAGAGGGAGGGGGTTCCGAGAAATCTTATGTACCCTTACATGGGGGTGAGGGGTCAAAAATCGACAAAATCATCCTTACGTAATTAAAGATTTGCCCCTTACTATCAGGCACAGTGCAGTCCTTTGCCGTGCTACTACAAAAAAAGTATTAATGTTAATTAATAAATAACAATTGAATTTTTTCGTTGGATAATTTAGTTTTGCAAAAAATAAATCTGTTCTTAGAATATTCGATATGCGTATCTAATTAAGGTTCGGCATAGATAACTATAGGCTGCAATGTCACCTACCATTACGTGGCCTTCACGTCTGTCTTTTTTTTATTGTTGTAGGTTTGGCTTAGTGGCCACAATCTCACCTGAAGTTAAGTGACGATGCGGCCCAAGATGGTAACACGCTAAACCTAGTGGAAGACTAGCTCTCAAGTGCAGCATCCGGAACACACCTATTGGTGCTTGGCGGCAGATTTTCAACTGGAGGATGGTAGCTAGCCAGGCGGGCATTAGAAAATGCCCTACCACCATGCTATGGTTTCCTCATGATGTTTTCCTTCACCGAAATCTCAGGCTCATTGTAGGGATTCGAACTCACGTCAATCGACGCGAAGTCGTACACGCTACCACTGCGCCATCATCGCTTCAAAATGTCTGATACATTATCATAAAAAAAGGTATTTGCTGATTTAACTTAGTTATAATACCGTTCCAGTCATGGCACCAAGGGCAAATCATATAACCACAGATATTTTGTTAACCGGTTTCTACATATAATTTTGTAAAGTCACATTATACTTTGCACATAATACATTGCATTAGATCTTAGTTTTATTTGGGTATGATTTTAACTATTGCCAAATAAATGCACGTTCAATGACCTAATTAATAAGATCTGTCCTTAAAATAATAGATGTATCACCAGAATCGAATCACCAAACAATATCAAAACGATTACCTATAAATGAGATTTTATAGGCTGACCAAAACTAACCAATCCAGTGCGCAACCAAGATTGGCTATTGGTTTATACATAAGAAACAACTACCTATTTATTTGGTGACAAATCTATTATTTTGATGACAGAACGAATTAAGTGATAACAATAGAATAATTAATATGAAGACAAAAATATTTGTTGTGGATAGAATTAGGGGATATATATTAGTGCCGAATTTAAATAAAGTTTGATGAAAGAAAGTACTGTTGCCGTTTTATTTATTACATGACTAGTTGTGTCCGTGGCTTCGCACGCGTGGACTACAGAATGCCGTCAGTCGAGTGCACGCGTGAATCGTGCAGCCCCCGCTCAAAAGACAAAAGAAAAAAATGCTTATTGTGTGTTTTTTTTTATTTTTTAAGATCTACTATTATGTGAAACATTAATTTTATATATCTCGTATGGTTTACTCAGCGTAAGCCATTTAAGCGCGCCATATGCGTACTTTTACTGTATTGGTTCACCATTATCGTCACTACTTATTTCATATGTTACTTTATCTTACAAAAGCATGTAAATCAAATAAGTGGTTTTCGCGAGAAAAGAACATAAACGGACAGACAGAGAGACGTTGAGTTATATAATATGTATAGATAACCTGGCCACATAAAATAGCTTCAATTAAAATAAAATAAAAACATGTAAATCGGATAAGTGGTTTTCATGTGAAAAGACCATAAACGGACAGAGAGACGTTCAGTTTTATAGTATGTATAGATGACGTCTCGTGTTTTTGTTTCATATTTTTCATTTACAATTCAAAAATGTGTACATAATAATGAATAAATATATTAATTCTCACGTTTTTTTTCTACGTATACAGCGTTTAAAGCAACTTTTTAAAAGTTGTCTATTCTCGAACCAAACATCGGAACATCAACCAGATTACTAATGATGAATACCTTACTTCCTGATAGATATGACAATAGGAACATCTCCTTGAACGATTCAGTTCATCAGACGAGTCATTGATCTGGATAATTCTATCGTCCTTGCCATTGTTGTCAGCTTCATTATATTGCATTTGATTATGTCATTACCCTATAAAATTCACAATAGGATCAACCGCAAATCCGTTAGATTAATCACTTTTTCATAGGGTTGTCATTATTATTACTATTTAGAAAATTAACATATTAAATTGTTTGAATATTATTTTTAAGTGCTTCTAGCATACGCTAACAATTTTTTGTTTTTTTTTAAAACTTCAAAACTTATTTTACAATCGTTATTTAGATTTAAATAAATGGTTTTTTATTACATTTTATTGATATTCTGTTTGTCGACGAGTGTTTCGGTTTACGCGTCACAGTAAAGATTGGACATAAAGTATATTCGCATACTTTATACAAAAGTATAAAGTATATTTATCGTATATTAAACTTTATTTACCACGTTAAGTTTATTTCACATTACCTCAGAATTAAAAAAAAGGTAGTCAATATCACATGACTAATGTCACCATAAATTACGTCGTTCCGAATTATTCTGAAAGTAAATAACACTGTCCCGTAAACCGAATCACTCCTACTAATGAACTTTCAAAACTTAACGCCATATTATTTTAGTGCAGTTATTCAATTGAAACTTCTTTGGGTACGGTAAGGAAAAATCTGTGTAACGTGACGTCACATTACGCGATACGTAGTCGTCTATAATGCATAGTGTTCAAATTCAAAACAGATTGCATTGTAACCGCGTGTGAAGGCTATAATATATTTTGTTTTATATTATGACTAGCTGTGCCCGCGGCTCCGCTCAAAAGATGGAAGACAAAAATGCTTTTGTGTGTGATCATTAGAAATTAGAAGCTATCGCTGACTTTTTTGTAGGTCTTTTTAAGGTCTACAATTATGTAAAACATTAATTTAATATATCTCTTATGGTTTACTAAGCGTAAGCTATTTAAGCGCCCCAAAGTGCCTTTTTCCAAATTGATTTACCATTATTGTCACTGTTTATTTTTATCTTACAAAATAAATCGCGATGTTTTCCTTTACCGAAAGTTTAGGCTCATTGCAGGGATTAAACCTATTTAAAATAACGTAATATTCCACACATACGTGTAGACCGGCTACAGCAGACCCCGTAAGATGAAAAACAATAGTCACATGATTCATGACTGTCTAATACTCACGTTTTTAAGTCACGATCTTTACCAACATCTCGTATCTTTTTCCTCCACGAAAGCGAACGTGACTGTACTGTTTGTTTGTTTGTTCGCTTTACGTGTTTCATAACGGCGCAGCGCGGTAGGAACATATAATTCTACTAACCTACATCGTGTTTGTACTTTGTACTCGACTTCACGTGTTAGGTATATTATAAAAAATTTTTAGCGAATAAGCAGTTTTCACGATTAAACTGACACCGCGGAATGACGCTCCATCGAGTGTAACTATCGACTATGAAAAATATGATACCGCTACACTATAACTTGACATGTACAGGCTCAAATACGAATAACTACTATTAATTTAATGATGATTTTTGTGTCATCATGTGTAAGAGAAAGGCATCCATCGTAGATAGATTTTGAAATAGTCCCAACTCGATAATGATGACCTTCACGGAAATTTACGTTAGTACGTTCAAGAAGCATTGGATATCAGTAGTCGTACGATGACGTGAAGTTACATAGAACAGATATCGATTGATAAGTAAATAATCTGCCGTAACGCGTAACGTGACGTAACGTCACACAATCTTTTCCTTGCCGTGTCCACAGAAACTTCAAAAAACTTTCGCCTCTGAGCGGGTCACGATGTTTATTTAACGTTTCTAAGTAAAAAGATTTGCTTATTTTATTATATTGATACCAAATCGATACAAGTACAAAGAATACAACCAAGATGTCTGCCAGTTACACATTGACGGGCCATTACGTGTTTATTGTGAAATATTATGAGGTCCATAGAGGTTAGTAGAATTTCTTGATAATACCTCTCCGTAGTTATATTTATTGAAGATTGCGTTGTTTATCAAACAATACCTACTGTAGGCAGTACGAGCGAATACTAAACTGCAATACCCATTATTGCTACAAAATATAACTGAACTTATATTGGACAACAATATCATTAAAATTAAATAAAAATCTGTTCTAAAAAAATATACTTTTAGCCACAAATAGGTACTAATTCTGAGGACTAAGTTTAAATTTCTATCATATGCCAAAGCGTGTTTCTAAACCCTATGCATAGTAATAAAACTTTGACAGTGGCAAATGCTTCTACGGTGATAGTTAAAAAATGGATCATCCATCCAGGTAATTACGCCCCGCCCTTAACAAAATGAAAATAAGTTGCATTATTCGTGGGATGAAAAATAACTTGGGACAAATACCAATACCTACCGCGTTATAAGGAAAAATACCGACAAGCAGACATAATACGAAAATATTATAACAGTTGGATATTTTTCAGCCAACCGTCTTTTTGTTTGTCTCGCATATTAACAGGGAATGAAGGTCAAATTACGTGTCTAGATGACAACATATTATGTATTGTCGTCTTTTCGCGAAAATAACGAATAAAAAGTTAATAGCATAAAAAAAGTTTTTTTTTTGTGATTATAAATAAATAAATGTATTAACTTTTACAATAATTGTAGAGTACAAATTGCAGTTGAATCATTTTAAGCAACGTTGACCGTTCGACCTAAATTTTTCGTCAGTGACAACATTTTAATCGGTCGATTATAATATGAGACGAGCGAATTATTCACTGTTTCAACTGGCATACGTACACAAAAAAGGGCTTTGCCTAAATTTGTATAAGACCCAATTTTATATAACGGTACTTTCGACGGCCGACTTACTTATGTAGGTAGTTTTAAGCTACAATTTTTTTTTTAAATATATAATGACTACCTGTGTCCGCGGCTACGCTTGCGTGTATTACGGAATGTCATCAGTCACGCAACACGCGCGAAACGTGCTGTGTGCAGAAATGTTTATTATGGATAATCCTTAAAAGATCGACATATGCTATATGTGACTTTTTTGTAGGCCCTTTTAAGATCTACGATTACGTAGTACATTGGTTTGATATATCTCTTATGGTTTACTCAGCGTAAGCCATTTAGGAGCCCCAAAAGTGTCTTTTTCCCGAATCGATGAACAATTATAGTGTCAGCCTATTTGTACGGTAGGTTCTTTATGTAACAAAACATATCCTATAACCTGGTCAGATAACATAGCTATGAAATAATGAAAAAGGTCATATAAATCGGATAAATGGTTTTCGAGTGAAAAGAACATAAACGGACAGACAGGCAGAGAGACGTTGTGTTTTATAATATGTATAGATATTGATATACAATGTAAATAAATTTGGCAACTTATTATATTTTTATACGACCTGAAAGCCAAATAAAATTATTCCTCAAGAAGCTCTGGAAAACTTACTCACCGCAGGAACACAACACAAGGTTTGGTTGCGGTCTTCTGTAGTTTGAAGGTATTTCACCAATAAGCTGCCTCGAGTAGAGAGAAATCTCTAAAGAGATTTTTCTGTGCCCTCCTTTCCAAGACACACATACATGTTGTATTATACGAGTGCAGTGATAAAGACGCTCTGTTAGTAATTTGCTAAGTGCAGTAAATAACGAATGAACTATAAAAATAAATCAAAGTTTTTATCGCAAGCTTCTATAGAGTACAAGTAACAGTTTGTCTCGAGGGGAAACGCTTTATATTGATAAGGTATCGGCTCTTACGTCAACTGTTTACGTTTGTAGTTGCTGATACAATGTTGATTAACGTTGCCAACGTTTGATTTATAATCGGTTGCAAAGTTTAAGGCCAGCTCCACCGTGTTGGGTTGAACACTTGCACCAACACTAGTCCAACCGGGACCAACGCTATTTTGTCAACCCAAACATAGGACTATTTTTTTTATTTTATTTTTCGAACTGATTATACTGGGCCATAAGGGCCCTGAAGCCTCAAACGGCTTTTACAGATTCACCCGGGCTTGAGGGCGAGCGCTTAAGCGCTTAAGCGCCACGAAAGCAATGCTACAACATTTGACTAATAGTGAGGGGGCCTTTTGTATGTGTGAAACAACTAGTATAGTCAAGGAAATGCGAAATTTACTTACATAAGAATTGCTAAGGGGTCCTCGCGATTTTTTTCCTTCACCTAAAGCTCAGGATCATTGTAGAGATTTGAACTCAAGTCAAACGACGTTATGTAATTACAATCTATATACCAATGAGCCATCATTGCAAAATTAACAACGGTTACCAGCAGTTTTTATGTTTTATTATTATTAAAATTAGCTGTAATTCATAAAACTTATTGTATAAAAATTTTAGTTTTCAAATTCTATTTTTCTCTTTAAATATTTAAAAGTTATTGCACTTACGTAATAACAAGTGCATACCACGTGACTTCATTATGAACGGCATAATGATAATAGTTTGATTTATTGCTTTACTTTTGAACGCAATGTTTACCAACCGATATAGTCCGTAATTATCTGACCAGATATCGGGTCATTTGATATTATTATAGAAACATATCAAATTAAAAATTACTTTATATCACTCTACAAACAAGTATGTATGAGGCGTAATAATTATATTATATAATTTATAAACCAGTGATGGTTTGCATGACAGATGCATCTTATGTTTTTCTTTTTTGTTTGGCACCGCAGAAACACTTGCCAGTGTCATTGTTTTTAAGTCTTTTTAGTATTTTCTAATCTTCAAAGTGGAGTAGGGTGGCGATTTTATTAAAACTATACAGGGAGTTCTTGTGGAAACTCAAAATGCATATTTCCAGTGTATATCATTTATAATCCACGCCACGTATGCACAATAGCCAAACTATACTTATCTCGCAAAATGCCGCCAATATTACATAACATAATGTAGGGTTCAAGAACCTAAGATAAGAATTCAAACTAAAATAAAATACAACAAGGCAGCTGAAGATCTCGCCAAAAACTCTCGCCTCCTAATTTATAGTATAGATAATGTGACGTAACATACCTAATTCTATTTTTTTATCCGTAGTATATTATGTTTTAATGTTCTTTTCTAATTAAGAAAATAATGGTTCGCTATACGCAGTGACAATTTTAGTTCATAAGCATTTTCACAAGAGGACGTGTAAAAAAAGACATTTCCTTATTTAAAAAAAAACTTTTTAGAAGACAAGCTTTTATTTACAAATTATCGAACGAAAAAGTAAATAATAATTTTTAATAAATAAAGTTGCAGGATAACACCATCTATGATCATCGATCAGAGGCGCAGGGAGTATATATACACGGATACATACAGAGATACTGGCAGAATTGTGTACAAGTTGACATTAATTAACTAAATAAGAAGATGCAGTCCCCGCCAAATGATACACAGATAAAAATCAGAAATGTTGCTTTTAGAATAAACAAATTAGAATAATCTGTGAAACAAGTTGATATTTCATTCGCGACCTCAAAATAACTTTATCTATGTTTTGATTGTATAACTTATCTTGTATGATAGAGTTGTTGATAAAATCGATAACCAACGCTTAACTACACTTTAATATTGACACTGCATATTACGAATAGAAGTATGCCAGTTTAAAAGTATATGGGTTGAGTTAAGAAATAACAAGAACTACCTACTCTTCAAATATGTTTAAAAAAACACTAAGTCTTGCACTTTGTAAAAACTTACAAAAAATAAATGTCAAAAATCGTAAACAATCAATTGTTTTCAGTTGAATTAGTATGGTCATACCTGTTGGTCATATACAGTGCTACCAGATGCACTGTAATTATGGTAGATATACTGTAATTTAATGTCATTTACTATACACTGTATTAAAAGACCTGTAGCATATATCTATCTTCTAAGGATGACCCATAATAAGCATTTTTGTTTTCAAAATAATTGGCGGGCAAACGTCGTTAGTCGGAGCGGGAGCTTCACAATTCGCGCGTGCGCTCGACCGACGGCATTCTGTACCAGATGCGAGTAGAGCCGCGGGCACAGCTAATGCTACTTAAAATTTAAATCGTAACGTAATCAACAAACTGAAGTCATCTACTAAAGTTAGCCTATATTTGTAAATACAATTTGTTTGCTAATGAATTACTCCCTGGACGTAAAAAGCGTCCGGACGCTCCCCTGACGCTTTACAAACTAGGACAAATTCGGAGAAACCCGGATGGATGGCAGCCCTATGTACAGCATCTGATGGGAAGTACGGTACCGTCCACAAACTACGGGGACCGTCGGTGATATGTTATTTTGCTATCACTTTGTATTTCCTTAAATAATAATTTGCATAACACATTATTATAATGTATTCTTATTACCGCTTATTACATTACTATTCAATTTCGAACCGGTTTTAAAGAACGACCCTTCCTAAAATGTTCACAATTCACACTTTTTTTATTTTATCATCTTTGATTCGATTGTATGGTTTCCCCTGGTATTTACTTATTGTATTTAGGGTTTCAAGGTTACCACGGCGTCGTTTCTCACGAGTGACTACTTTATAAAAGACAATCAGTTTCCCCTGTAAGTAGGCACACTAGCCGGGAGACAGTTCCACCTGTGCTTAGTCCGTCAGTCAGTTAATTTTATTAAGTATACCAGCTGTGGCTCGCTGTTTTAACCGCGTATTACTTGAAAGAAATCAAATTATTTATTATAATACTGCAGTATAGACAACATTTTGAAAGGGTGGCCAGGGTTATGCGTCACAACTCACACGGCTCGTTCGCGCCACTACTATTGTAGGCATAGACCCGAGTCGAATTATATACATTTTTCATTATCTCTTAAAATATGCGTCCAAATAACATGCTATAAAGGGTAAAGTTTATCTTAATAATATTATCTTGATGATAAAGTTACTTTCGCACGTCAGGATTAATATGCCATGCCTAATAATTATGCTTATAAATCACTTTTTACTTTTCAATAATTTCTTGTCATAAAATACCTTCTTTGGCTTATGTATAAGTTACAGGCATATAGTGTCCCGGAGTTTTATCACTGACCATTACGATAGCGCACGCGGATAAAGCAGTTCGAGAGCACTGTTTCTTCCGACTTATTTAACAAAAATCAATATTTAAGGCTAGCTGGGAGGTGTAGCCTAATGCAAAATAGCCTATACAATTCCTCAAAAACTGGCTATTATAATAAAATTTTCGACTGGTATTTCCAGAGTAGTGCGCTTAAACAAACAAACAAAAAACTCTTCAGCTTTATTATATTGAGTAAAAGTAAAGAGTACCTACCTATCATACGACATATTTACATATACGTACAGGTTCTACCAATCTTACGATTATGAGAAATTTGTAATCAACAGCGAAAAATACTACAATAATGACGTCACAGTTTCTTAATACCGCAACATAACAGTTGTTATATAACACAATGTCAAGGTAAAATAAATTATTAAAAGAAACAATAAGCACATATAAATTATAGACTTTAACTACTTCGTTTAAGAGTTGATAATCGCATACATGATATCATTAGCATAAATTATGATTTCGTGCTAAAATCGATACGTCAATGTAAGAATGAATATGTATTTGTCTTTTATAATGTTTTTTAAAGACAATATTTCATTTTTAATAATTCAAAAATTTATAAATATTTTTATCTCAATCATCTTATTTTTCTTTTTCCTATTTCGGTTAGCAATTCTAGTTATTACTGCCAATATCAAAAGAATTTTGATAAAAGTGTCTTGCGGTGATTTCATTTATTTAACAAAGTGTGTGTTTAAAACAGTGTTTAAGAGAGGTAGGGCACAGAGAAATGTCTTTGGAGATTTCTCTCTACTTGGGGCATTCCTACTGGTGAAATATCCCCACCCTATAGAAAATCGCAGCCAAATAATCTTTTGTTATATAAAATAATGTTGTCCCTGTGGTGAGTAGGGTTTCCAGAGCCCCTTGAGGCTCCTTGAGGGGGTAGAGCACAGATAAGTTTCTGTTTCTTAACCTTAAGCCTCAGAAATCGGCGATAGCACGGCAACAGGCTCAAGGGTACTAAAGTGGCCGAACCTCGGCTTTGCTGTTGCCGTACAAAAGAAAATGTCGCAATCTGGCTAATTCCGTATCCGTAGTTCAATCTAACTAAGTATACATGATCCTGCCTTCTGGAAGGAAAAAATAAACGTGTGAGTATGTATTTAGTAGTTCGCTTACAGAACCCATGTACCTGAATGGTATGCATGGTGACTTGCAGTGTTATGTTTGTATGTTCGTAGCTAGTGAATGCAGGGTCAGTGTATCGTGCGAGCGGCTTCGGGCTCAAGCGCTCCATGCCAAAGGAACGGACCTAAAAAATCTTTGGAGATTTTTCTCTACTTGGGGTACTCCGACTGGTGGAATACCTCCACCCTACAGAAGATAGTCAAATAACTTGTGTTATGTTCCTGCGGTGAGTAGGGTTTTCAGAGCTCCTTAGGAAAGGGAGTTTCAAGATCAGCTACGCGCTAGTTATGTCAGTGGCATTACAAGCGTCCGTAGGCTACGGTAGCCGTTTACCATCAAGCGGGCCGTATGATTATTAGCCACCATAGTTAAATAAAACAGCGATCCCGCCTAAAACTTCATTATGATTCTTCAATTTTTTTTTTTAGTAATAACAATAAAAAATAGCAAAAACTAAAACCTGAACGTAACTATTTATAAGTTCAACATTTTTTTTTAATAGGATCATTAATTCCGGAGGTTACCTTCTACATTCAAATTAACTAATTTTAATCTTCATAAAATAGTATTGCGGTATTGATGATTTTTAATGAAACGAACAT
Source organism: Saturnia pavonia (assembly GCA_947532125.1). Lineage (NCBI taxonomy): Eukaryota > Metazoa > Arthropoda > Insecta > Lepidoptera > Saturniidae > Saturnia > Saturnia pavonia. The sequence continues at coordinate 19,868,501 of OX383895.1, read as the reverse complement.
CGAAACAAACATGGCGGCATATTAAGATTCCCGGCAAAATGAAGCGATTAAAAAATCAGCTCAAACTTTTTTTAAACACTATAGGTATAATAATAAACGGATGACGAAAAACGAAACGCATCGTAGATATTCGTGAAATAGTATGTGGGTCACCGACTGACTTAACACGCAGTTCTTTTAACGAAATTCTAAAATTCTGTTACACGTGGAGTGATGGAGGAATCATACTTTATTATCATGTTATAGCCACTCATGACATAGTTATTAATAACCTTGTATTTCTTAACTAATCCAGTAGAGAGATCAAAAGTAACAAAAGAAAAAATCATCTATCTACTTTGTATTATAAATCTCCAGACATTTTTTTGGTTGTTTGTATGAAGTTTTTTATAAGTAATACGAAATTTTAAAAATAATCGTTTGTGAAACCGCAGTGCAGATCAAGGTAAATTTAAAATTTTAGGAAACACCGACACAAGGAATCCATCAATGAGGATATTCCAATGAGCCCAAACACGATATTACGCTGTAAGTTGGTGAAAAGTTCGGTATCCTGCGGATTCCAGATGATGATGCAGTATCAGGTCAAGGTTACCATACTCTGCTAATATCATTAAAGTAACAAAATACCAAATTTCAACTCGATCAGACTTGTAGAAGATGCTCACATCCATTCATCAACTAGAAAGGGGCTGATAACCTTTAAACGACTGAACAGATTTTTATGACTACACTCTCGATCAAGTCAACTTTAAAATGAAAAAAAAATATGTGTTAACCTATTTGAGAGCTACAATGCCACAGCATACACAGAGATACAAACATTAAACTTACTCTGTTTGCGTTGGAAGATAATAAATGGATATTGGTAGACAGTAGACATACGAGATTGTTTGACAACAACACCGTATGACCGATCACCGACCGTACAAGTTGGTAAATCTAATATTTTTTCATGGAGAAGATTTATATGCTATCCATAAATTCGATAGATGTCGTTTTGGACGAGCTATCGACTACTGGAAAAGACAAAACAACGTCTGTGAAGCCGGCTAGTACATACTAATAATTGTTTTTTTTTTTCTTCATAGTTTTAGTTTTTTTCCATAATCTGACCTGATGTTAAGACGATTTGACCCAACGTGGTATACGTTAAGTTTAGTGGGAGGACTGGCTCTCAAGTGCAGCTGCCGGAACACAGGTATATGCGCTTGGCGACAGACTTTTAACTTAAGGGTGGTAGTTAGCCAGGTGGACAAATGCCCTACCACCATGCTATGGTTTCATCACGATGTTTTTCATCTCCAGAACTACAGATCCAATTCTAAAATAAGGAATCTAAAATATTTGGGAAATACCCAATATTTCCCAAATAGGAAGCTACGATATACACATCCTAACTAATATTATAAATGCGAAAGTGAGTTTGTGTGTGTGTGTGTGTTTTTTTTTTCTTGAACCCCTATAGCCTAAGGCGCTCTAAAAACCTTACTCACCAAAGTTTGCTTCTTTATTACTCAATCACTCAAAAACAGCTACACGTATTTGAATGAAATTTCTCAAAGAGATATCTTTATAATCCGGATTAAGACATAGGATACCTTTTATCCCGGTAAAAACAATCTTGTTTATTCACGCGAGCGGGCCGCGGACAGAGCTAGTAGGCTATATTTTATTGTTATTGAACACTAATTATTTTTTAAAAATAAAAGTAGCCTAAGTTATGCCTTATAACATCAGCTATCTGCCAGCGTAAGCCACGTCAATATCAGTCCAACCGTTTCGGAGATTACCCGGAACAAACACACAGACAAACATACAATTTTTTTTTATTATATATAGGCAGCGTGTATACTTTCATATGCATTTAGTAGAAATGTGTTATTTTGACATTACAAACAGACACTTCAATTTTATTATATGTAATATACATAGTATAAAACAAAGTAGCGTCGCTCTCTCCGTCCCTATGTATGCTTAAATCTTTAAAACTACGCAACGGATTTTGAAGCGGTTTTTTTAATAGATAGAGTGATTCAAGAGGAAGATTTATATGTATAATACATGCATAATATTGTAGAGAAACACTGATAAATTTAGAGGTTTCTAATGTGATGTCGTAAATAAACACATTTTTTGCGCTTGCATTGCAAACGCTGGCTGAACCCCACGAGATAAATCAAAATAATGTACTACAGTATTGTACACCTTAAAAAGGTCAACAAAAAAGTTCGCGATGGTATATGTCTAACTCTTAAGGAAACCCACAATAACCATTTATTATCCTTTACATTTTAGGGGAAAAAATGGCTTATTTACGAAATGATTTTAAGCAATACAGCATTAATCCTTATCCAATTAAGTACCTTAAATACATTGTCCATTTAATATAGATCAATATAGCCCTTTACAGCATGTAATTTAAATTAATATTTCCGAAGATATTACAGATTTAAAATGCAGGGACATAGCGGTGCGGCGGTACCGGTAGCGGTATACCATGGTCAATTATATGTGCTCTTTCAAAAGTAACCTCTAAACAAAACATGTTTGTATTGTCTAATGACAAAAAAGCTGTAAACGTTGTTTAAGGACATTCTGTAGTAGGTAGGTACATTTAGTATCAGCATTGCACCCGTGCGAAGCCGGGGCGGGTCGCTAGTATGTAATATAGATTAATGCATACAAAGTCGCAAGCGGTTGCTAGTTGAAAATAAAGATATTATCAAATAGGTAGAAGGAAAGACAGCCAGATGTTGAGTTTTATAAATATAGACGCTCTGGTCTACAATTTGATGATAATCACGTGCCAACTTAAGTTCAGTCACACGAATTTACATTTATTTCGGGCAAGTCGATTCGTAATATAGAAATATGTCATATAAAAAAAGCATTCCAAATGTAAGAGCAAAAAACATTATCGCATTTTTTTCCTTGTTCAACTACCCGTATCGTTCACATCATATTTTTTTGCGGAATTTTGCTTGGTATTTTTTTATACCACTAAAGCAGCAAACAAGCATACGGCCTGCCTGAGGGTAAGCGTCTTTCGTATCCTATGGATGCTTGTAACACCAATGTATCACTAGTGCGTTGCTGACCTCCCCCTAGCCTTTGGCTGCGATCTTCTGTAAGGTGGAAGTATTCCACCAGTCGGAGGGCTCCAAGTAGAAAGAAATCTCCAAAGAAATTTCTGTGCCCTAACTCTCTTTTTTTTTTAAATAATATTACGTAATAGTTACAAAATCTACCTATAGATTTTTTATTAAGGTATTACTATTCTATGTCGTGTCTTGACGCTTGACGAAGGTTGCCACCGATATATATAATAAAGTATTGTACTTTATAACAACAAATTACGTGAAATAACAAAAATTCACTATATCTAGGATTCATTTTACGTAAGTAATTAAAATACTAAAAAAGGTATTCGTAAATTTAAATAAGGCCTATTTAGTACTTACTCTCGTCTCTACAAATATATCTTAACGACACATTCTATTTAAAAAATATTAGGCATAGAATATAAAATATCACTGGTATTATTCATGTGAAATAGAAAATATGTCACTATGTTATTAAGCCACAATTTTTAATTTTTGTAAAAAAATTAACAATTGACACTTTTGCATAAATTTTTAATACCGATTTTTCCTATAATGTAAGAAAATTGTACGTAAAATTATAATTATGAATGGATTTATCACTGCTATTTTTCATAGGGAATCAAAATTAAAAGATATTTTACGTTATGATCGTGAAAACAATACTACCGGTTCGGAAAAAATCTCAGTCATCGAGAAGAACCGGCATTTTTTTTCGCAATTTGTATTATATACTTGATACGGTATGAAAAAGAAATAATTATAAATATGAAATAGGAGATTTTCACTTATCACATGTGAAATAACACTGATAAAAATATATAATTTCACTGCTATGCAATAATATTACAATAGCAATAATTACCATGTCCAAACAATGTACTTTTTTCCTATTTTTATCAACCAATAAATATACTTTGGAAACCCTACGCTCGACTACGTTAAATACGAATACACAATGAATTAAACAACTGATAAGAAAAAGACATGGAAAACCTATTTTGTATTGAACTCGAATTAATACTTCAGTGGAAAATTGAAAAAACCCTGACATCAACCTGCACATTGTGCAGAAATCATGTTTTATTTACTGAATAATGGTGTTGGTTTAGGCGTTGAAAGAACAATTTTCAAAACACGAAAGCTGTTTTTTCGCACTCCTACTACAATACCTTTGTCGAACAACGCTGGTTCGAATCCTATACAGTAATATTACAAAACTCAACCAAGCCCGGGGAAGCTGTAATAGCCATCTGAAGCTTCAAGACCCAAGGCCCTACCAGAACAGTAAGATAGAAAAAAAAACTGGCTCCAGGTAAAATTGCAAATTATAATGCATTTTTGTAGTTATTATTTATAATTCACTTGTACACAATAATTAAACTATATAATGCAAAATGCCACCAATGTAACATAATATGGGCCAAATAACGTTGTTAAGTTATTAATTTAAGTAAAAACTCGGTTCAATTTCTATGCTTAGGTTAACACCTGATAATTTATCCGAATATGGGATGAAGCTGTAACCTTACTTCGGCTTAAAATATCTCATAGTAACATCTAAATATTATTATTATTATTCCTGAAGCTACAATATAATTTAATAAGTGCTATAGAAGTTAATTCAATAATTACAAAAAAAAAACTGTAAATATTTTATCAGAATTAATATTAAACTACGCTAATTTCTAAAACTAAGCTAAGTATCTTGAAGCAATGAGGGCTCAGTGGTAGCGTGTACGGACATCGCGTCAATTCGAATCCCTGCAATGAACCTCAACTTTCGGTGGAGGAAAACATAGTGGTGAAATCATAGCATGGTGGTACGGCTTTCTCTAATGCCCGTCTGGCTAGCTAACACCCTCAAGTCGAAAATCTGTCGCCAAGCACCAATAGGTGTGTTCCGGCAGCTGCACTTGAGAGCCAGTCTTTCCACACTAGGCTTAGCGTGTTAGCATTTTAAGCCACATCGTCATTTAATATCAGGTGAGTTTGTGGCCAAAATTTAAACCAATTACGAATTTCAAAAACACTACTGATCCGCTTGTAAAAGTATTATCATCGAATGATTATAAAATTTATATAGTAAATAACGCGAAGGAAGTCTAGGGTGGTTGCTAGTCACAAAAAAAAACATGTAAGAAAATGGAATAATTTTATCGGTATTACAAACACATGGCATGTAATAGATAAGGAGATAATATGGATTATATTATAAATATGTTGATAAAAACCGAAGATATATATTGAAAACTTGACATAGATACTAAACATCAAACATAATATGCATTACTAAAATGATTTGGTAATTTAAATAAATAGTAATCCAGTTTTGTAATAATCCGGTAATTGATAGGTATATAAACGAGTCGTAAAACGTTAAAAACAAAATTTGACGACGCGAAGGTTTTCAGCCAGGCGTGAAATATTATAATGCAAATAGGTACGTGTGTGCTATGACAGAGAAATTTAGATCTGCAGACGTCCAAGCCAGTCTAAAATAATCCCTTACCGCTCCACAGCTATTTTCGAATTCACTAAAATTAAAAACTTGAAACTTTTGCAAATATTATAGATATATTTAAAATACTAAGAAAGCCTTATACACCAAAATGCACAATAATATGATAATTTAAAAAAAAACACTGTGAAATTATTCACTTTTATCACAGTAGCACAGACACAAAAAAAAATTGATTGCATACAGCAGATTTTTGTATTTTTAATGACAGGGAACGCATTTGACTGGTTATTTTTTTATTGATGCGAAATTGAGAACGTACCGGTTAATCGTGTTACGCGACCGCACTGCCGCGTTCGCAGACTCAACTGAAGCCGGGTTTTTATTTTATTTTCCCCGGACGCTTCGCTTTCCGACAAGACAACGCTGCGTGGCTGTATAAAATTGTGCCCGGTACTTGCTATTATTGTGTGCGCGATATAGTGACGTGACGATATAGATATATCTTTCTGTCGATGACAATTTTTAACTTTTAATTTTAATCATATAGTAATGCTTGTAAATCCTGTGCTTTTCTCATAGGATTCTTAAAAATAACATAAACCTTTTCTATAAATGGTACACGAAATTAATCTATTTTACTTTAATAAGACAAAGATTTTACAAATGCTTTTTATTTGAATTAAATGTTGATAAAATATCATTTATTCACAGCTGAAATATATGGTAGAGTCTTTATAATTATATTATTTAATGCCATAATTAAATCATTACATGAATACAGATAACCATTCGATAAAAAAGGTAGACGAACAATTACATTTTTTATTTTGTAATATAAAATAAGATCGATCATTAAAATTGATTAAGAATAAATAAAATTTGTATTATGTGATTTGTTTACCATTTCTTAAGAGTTATTGGGAACTCTCAAAGTCAATCAATACAAGAATGATACAATATACTTCCCGTGAACAAAAATCGGCACAGCCGTTTTTGAGTTGAATCAATATATACAAAAAGACAATTTTTCATGTCATAGTCGTGATCAATGGCCTTTATAAAATATATCTATCCAAAATTGGAAGAAAAGTTTACATGTAGAGACACAATAAAAAAATTAATAATATAGCTATGTTAATCTGTATATATAAATCTATTTCAAAGAATCAACAATTTCATAATATAATTATTATAAGCGGATAGTATGTAAAAAAAAAAACCGACGGGTTTTTATATAATATACCCTGCATTCATTAACTAACCTATATTACTCACTTCTGTTTAATCTAGAGTGATAACCTTGATTCGGTAAATACAAACGATACATATGTTAAATAAACTATGATAGTTCTTTCAGCACTTTTAAATATTTTAATACACATTTTATATCGATAAAATTACTATCAACACTTTCCTACATTCAGTCAATGCCGCTTATGCCGATATTCACGCACACATCCCTAACTGAGCTTAAAGCTTAAATTCCTATTAAACTGTTATGAACTTTATACCTTGAGATTACGGTTTATTTACGATTGAATGTTTAAAAATATGTAACCGTAATTTGATTCTGACGAACGATAATAATTTTTGATCATGGCGTAAGGTTAGATAGTCATATTGAAGCAAGTCCCAACCTTTGCCTCTGTATGCGAAGGAAAGAGACCTAACTAAGCAGTCTTATATTAAATTGACTTTTAGTTCCATCAGAATTGAAATTAATCTGTTTTTTGACCTCGATGGTAATAAGTGATCAATGGGAAACAAGGATCTAACGACAGTCAGTTATTTCAATCCTAAATACAATGGATCTAACTAATGGAACAATAGAAACAACTGCCACGCTGTCGCTGTCATGCCAAACTGCTTAAATGTCTCTGTCTCTGTCATTATGTTTGAAGGACTACATGTAGGAAGGAGAAAACACCCTGGCTGAGAGACAGTGGGGGCCTGAAATAAAAGTAGGCTGTCCTTTATTTGCTTTAAATTTATTTTTTTACTACTGCTTTAGCCATTACAGAAAAGCGTAATGATATATGTAACCTAGATGATAGATCTTTCGTTGGATTCAGGTAGTATGAAAACTACATTAAAAATAAGGAAAAACGTTTGTTCAAATGACTCGCGCGCCATTGAATGTACATTGAAGGTACTATATCGGAATCTTAAATACAAGTGCCAACAACTCCTGTACAAAGAATCAGATGAAGGATCCGCAAACGCACAGAACAAGAATGCACATAACTTTTTACATAGTTATAAGCTGCATATATCTTGGAACTTTAATATCGAATACCGGCTGCCTAGATGAAGAAAGAAGGCATATGGCTATCACTATATTTGAGATGGACAAGCTCAAAATATATAGAAAAACAGAAATATTACCAAAGTCACTAAAACCACCCTGCAGAAAGAAACGTGGACACTGCGATAGGCGGAAATGAAAAACATCTTCTTTCTCAAGTAGTACAAGCCTGCAGGTTCTTCGGTATCGCGATGAAGGCATGGTTCTTTGGAGCGCTTGGTCAACACAAGATGGAAGGTACAAGAATACGCGGGAGGGCACCAATACGGTGAACCGATGAGGTTAAGTCTGCTCTCGGCTCTAGATGCCCGATCGAGACGTATGGAAAAATATCGTGAGGCAACTGTCAACGTCCCCGATGACACTTCACGACTACGACCATTCTTTCAATAGTGAACCAACAGAGAACATTAAAAATTTGGTGGACTGCATACCTGCTTGCTACTTCATATTATTTACAAAAAAAGTAGGGATCCAACATGCATTAATAGGATTTACGAATACGAATTCAGCATCTAGGTTAATAGATCAGAAGTTCAGTGTGAACATTTGGATATTTTTTTCAAATTTCCTGATCGTATGTAGCTATGGATTAAAAAAACAAACATGCAAATCGGATAAGTAGTTTTCGCCTTAAAAGAACATAAACGAACAGAGAGACGTTGAGTTTTATAATATATAGATGATGCTGAACAACGAACGGTACCCTACACAGTTCTAAAATACAAAACAAATGTAAATACCTATCGTTATTTCTTGAAACAGTGTTCTCACCCGGGTTATCAATGCATTATGTATAATTACTAATAATAAACTGTATGCAGTCATTCATTACTTCATCTTACCCGTTATTAAGAGTTCAATAGTTATGTTATCTTCACGACTTCAAGTCTGTAAAAGTGTAGGCACATCATTATAAAATAATATTCGATCTGCAAATTGGTAAATACGCAAAGAAATTTGTCAGACACAGCTTTCTTTATGTGAAAACAAAAATGTCAAAAAAGGTATAGATTATCTATACTAATATACACATAAGTACTGAAATTTGTGAGTAATCTATACATGTAATAAAATTGAATTGTCTGTTTGTAATGTCAAAACAACAGCTTTTTACTAATTGCATATGAAAATATATACGACAAATTTTTACAATTTTTGTCTGTGTATTTTTTCCGGGTAATCACCGAAACGGTTGAACAGATTTTGACGGGAGTTTCACTGGCAGATAGCTGATTTTATAAGGAGTAACTTAGTCTACATTTATTTTAGAAGAAATAATTAGGGTTCAGCGCATATAAGATAATAGCCTTTTTATCTTTAAAATAACCGGAGAAAGACCCACGGTGGATGGAAATTTGACGAGAGTAATAAATTCATACAAAACACTTCAGTTTGCCATCTCTTCCATTATTAGTTTCAGATTCAAATTTGTATGGTTTTCATCAAGCTTCTAATCAGTTGCAGGAGGAACTAGCATTGATATTTTTGAATGATTTAGTTTCATTGTTAAATTAACAAGTTAGCAAACATACGGACAAAAGAATTAACTACTAATATTGCAATCCATAAATATAGAAATGACTTGAATACCACATTAAATATATATATACCTATTATAAAAGCTTTTTTCTGTGTTTGTTATTCTAACATTGCGGTTTACCTAATGCGACGTGACTGGGTTGACTTATTTCTGCACAAAAGAGGCTTCAGCTTACCTAATTATGACTAAGTAATGACGTAATTTTATATAACCCACTATTTTTTGCCCTCGGAATAATTTGTAATCGTAATTTGTAAATGTTCTGTGGCAATGTTGGATCAGTAGTAGACTAGACGGATGTCGATCGATATAAGTTCGAATCCCTGCAATGAGCCTGAATTTTCCGTTAAGGGAAATATCGTTATGAAAACATAATATGCCATTTTCTATTATCCGCCTGGTTAGCTACCACTCTCAAGTTGATAATCTAACGCCAAGCATCTTTAGGTGTACTCCGGCAGCTGCCCTTGTGAGCGAGTCCTTACTTACGTGTCACCATCTTGGGCTACATCATAACTTAACATAAGTTGAGATTGTGCCAAACGCAAATTCTATAAAGAATTTTTAAAAGTTTCGAAATTCAGAAGCATTTTCTTAATAATCTCCCCTTGGGACGGTATAAAATTTATTTAAAACGCCTGTGAAATTTTTATAGCAACAGAGATATGTGAAATGAAAAATAACTATTAAACCACGGAAGAACCTGTGCAGATTTCCGACTGCGGTTCTCAGAAGTGCCAATCTAACAGTGACTTATTTCAAGATTACGCTTATGTTTGATTTTTGGTATAGATCTGGATAGCTAAAAGTTGCTGAGACCAATTAAAATAAAGGGGACTGCAGGCCTATTAGCAACTTCCTTACATAAAAAAATATATATTTCAAAATTATAATAAACCGATACGATAAGACATATAATGATGATAGCTCAGTGGTAGCAAGTTTGGATACTACGTCAATTGCATTTTTTTTTGCATTTTATTATAGCCCATTTATTTAGGAAGGACACAGGCTATATTATAACTTCACGCTACAACCTTAGGAGCAGTCACCATGAACGTAAATCAATCTGGCAAACTGTAGGCCAGTACTTACGGTAAGTAAGAACAACGACAAGCTATACGGGTGCGTTAGCGGCAGCGCAGTGAAGACTTGTCCGAATAAATTTTAACAAGGGCTATATGTATCATGGGGCAAACAATACAATAAACCTCAGCGAAAGCGCGTAAAACCATTCACTTGTGTGGTCTAGAGCCTAAACACGGCACTGATAATTAATTTGAAGTCTATAAATTATGCTGCCTTTATGACCTAGGGACCCAGGCTAACGATATATGTGACTAGATGTGCCCCGCGGTTTCACCCGCGTATAATTTAAAAGAAATCGCTGATTGATGATTTATAATACCTTAGTATAGATAATATTTTTATCGGGCGGCCAGGGGTATACGTCACAACTCACACGGCTTGTTAGCACCACTACACCTATAGTCATAGACCCGAGCCGAGTGTTGAATTATTTTAATTTTATATTATTTCCTAAACTATTGTTCCAAATAACATTTTTTTTTTTTTTTTTTTTTTTTTTTTTTTTTTTTTTTTTTTATTATGGTCTGCGAAACTGGATTCAATTTATAATGGCTCATATGTTTACAATGTTTACATAAATCAACGTACGAATTGAACCCTTCTTGACGCAAACACAACTTACTTTTTTTCATTTATATATACATGCACATACATAAATTCATGTTTAAACACTCATAACGTAGTAATATAGTATATAAAATAAAAACAAAAATGTACATTAACAAATAACACCAGATGTTAAGCGAAAAAAGACGTACTTAGTAATTTAACAACAGTAAAATAAGATTAAGCTTCAAATTCTGCCATGCGTGCTATTAAAGTATTGTTTAATTCTGATTTTGAATGAGGTTAAAGGACTAAACTCAAAGAGATCTATATCTTTATCAACGCTATTATATGATGCGCACATTCGATACATGGGACTATGTAAACCTAAGTTAGTTCTACATGATGGCAGAATAAATGTTTTACGGTTACATACGCGACTAGAAGAACGGGGAATACAGAAGGACAGCCTTCCTAATATATCTGGAGCGTCTACAAAACCGTGAACTAGTTTGTATAGAAATACTATATCAGCTATTTTCCTGCGGATTTGTAGCGGTTCTAGTTTGTAATACACTAATCGTTTATTATGAGAATCAAGATTTCTACATTGATTCTCGGAAAATGCTAGGTGGTATAAAAATTGTTTTTGGACTCTCTCAATTCTATCAATGTGGACCTGATAGCCGGGATTCCATACCGTACTGCAATATTCCAAGATACCTCGAACGAATGTGTTATACACTAAAATTGTTATTTGTGGTTGTTTAAACAGCTTCATTTGTCTATTTATAAAACCTGCTAATTGGGAAGTTTTTTTTATTATATTATTTATATGTACCCTATAGCTTAAACCACTGTCTATTGTAATACCCAGATCTCGAATCGAGGATACTTCGGAAAGTGCAATTCCGTTTATGTGATAGGATGCTGATATTGGATTTTTTTTTCTTGTAAATTTTATGTGCATGCATTTATCTAAATTGAGCTCCATATCATTACAGCAGCACCATGCATGAATGTTGTCAAGGTCGTTCTGCAGTATGTTAATATCCGATACTTTAGATATAGTACGGTATATTTTTAGATCATCTGCGTATAGTTTGTAGTTAGAATGGATGTTATCGGTAATGTCGTTCACAAAAACTAAGAATAAGAGCGGTCCTAGGTGAGAGCCTTGTGGGACTCCACTAGGAGCTTCATATGTTTGAGAAGAAAATCCGCGAACCATAACTATTTGTGATCTATTTCTAATGTATGATTCACACCATCTAAGTAAAGATCCATGTATTCCATACCGTTTCAATTTTGATATAAGATAGTCGTGGTTTACCAAATCAAATGCCTTTTTGAAGTCCATGTAAATTGCATGTACGTCACATTTACTCTCAATCGCTTCTACGATATCTGATACATAACTAATTAAATTTGTGTTAGTTGATCTTTTGGGCATGAAGCCGTGCTGATTTGTATTGAATGCCTGATTGAAGTGAGCTAACAACCTTTTGTGAATAATTGACTCCATTACCTTCCCGGGTGTAGATAATATAGATATAGGTCTGTAATTTGTGACGTTGTCTACTTTCCCGGATTTAGGAATAGGAGTTACGTATGCAACTTTCCACTTGGTTGGAAATATTCCCTCTTCAAGAGATGTGTTATATGTATATTTCTGTTAATGGCTTGTACAAGAATTGTGAACAGTTTTTAAACACCGTAGGAGGTATCGTATCTGGGCCAGAACTTTTATTAGTGTTTAAAGATTTTAGACACTCTAAGACTTCTTTTTCATTTATTTTACACGTATTATTGTAAGAAGTGCTATGGTAAAAATTGTTTGAATATGTTGTTAATTGGCGCAGAATACTGTTGCGTGACAAGTTAGAATTATACACTTGTTGGAAATATTTAGAAAACATATCTACGATCGCTTGTCCACCCCTAGCTGTTTCACCATTCCAGGACACCTCGTTAGGAATGGAATTGCTGTTAGATTTAGATTTCTTCAAGAAATCCCAAAAGTATTTGGGCTGTTTACGTAAATTTTCAGCGGCATATTTTTTAAAATTATTGAAACATGTTTTAACTAAAGCGTCGCAACGGTTTCTTAAAATTTCAAATTCAATTTTATCACGTAAATTTTTATACTTTTTATATCTGTGGTGAATCTTTGATTTTTCCTTGAGGGCTCTTATTAGTGGTCTTGAGAACCACGCTGGATAGCTTCCGCTACGTGGCTTACGGTGCGGGGTATGTTTGCCAAGTATATCATGTAAAACTTTGTAAAAAATGTCGACCATATGATCAACGTCTCGTACTCCATTAAATAGGCTACACCAGTCGATTCCGTTTAACTCACTGTTAACTGCGTCAAAATCACACTTATAATAATTTAAACTTGGGCTATTGTTTGGTTGAAGGTTGCGTTTGGAATATTTTGTCACATCAATTATTAATGATGGGTGATGTGAGTCTATTGGTAGTAGAGGATTATCTGTAGTAGATACGGCTACATCAGATAGAATTGAGTTATTACAAAGTACTAGGTCGAGTATGCGTTCACTGTCATTCACAATATGATTATACTGCTGAAGATCACAAAATGCTAATGTATCGAGTAGAAGGGTAGTTCTAGCTGAATTGTTACTGGAAGAGACCAAGTCTAAAGCATCTATTTGCCATTTGATTTCGCCCATATTGAAATCACCAACCACAAACGTCGGGAAGCTTATCACTCCACTTGAGGTAGTCTGAACGACTCGGGACATATTTTGTAGAAAAGTCTCCAGATAATCTAAACTAACCGGGGGCGGCACGTAAACTGCACAAATATTTATCGTAAGATTGTTGAATTTTAAAGTAAGCCATATATCCTCGCAAGATGATTCCCATGACACCTTACGAAGAACTTCATAGGATTTTAATACCGCAATCATGACCCCGCCGCCATCTTTTTTTGTTTTATAAGAGCTTGTCGTTGATCTGTCCCGTCTGAATACATTATAACGGTGATCTATTAATTCGTGATCAAATACTGTAGCGTTTAACCAAGTTTCAGATATTATTATTAAGTCGTAACAATTTTTTAATACTGATAAATAAAAATCTTCCGTCTTAGTCCTTAAACCTCGTACATTTTGATAGTAAATTTTAAGATTGAATTTTTTATTATTAACGTAACAGTATTACACCATAAATAAAAGAAAACAAAAATAGGAAAAGAAATAATGTAGGTATTACAATGCTTGTAAACATTGTGCAGTTTTTATCAGTCTAACAGGTGATGTCGGGTCCTTTCGCACGAATATGCGTCCATTACGTATCCATACGAAGCGGTAGTTTTTTTCCTTAGCTGCCATCCTAGTGGCCGCATGAAGTATTTTATTTTCAGGAGACAGGTGTTCAGATACGAAGATAGGAGTTTCTTCTGCAGAAATCCCGATTTGAGCTGTATTAAGTTTATTATTTTCATTTGTCTTATTAAACATTTTGACCGACGCTAAAAGCTGATCCCTGACGCGTTGGCTACTGAATTTAACTATTAGACTACGAGGACGCTTGGATTCAGGGTGCAATTTTGCAACGCGGCTAAAACTTAAAACTTCGGCATCTGTTATGTTGAATGAGACCACCGAGCATATTTTTTTCGTTATTGAAAGTAGATTTTCGCTTTTCCGCTCGGGAATCCCCTGGATTTCAACATTAGTTTCTCTCGCTCTTTGTTCCAACAGAGCCAGCTTACAGCTTAATTCATTTATTTGCGTCATCGACATGACAGTATCTGTTGTTAATTTTGACGTACAGGAATTCAAAGAGTTATTTATTTTGATTTGTTCATCGTGGTATTCAGATAAAAAGTTTATCGATTGTTTAGCTTCATCTAATTCTTCCCGCATTTGAGAAAACTTTGCCCCAAGAACACGGATTTCCTGGACTACTGTTGATAATGTCGAGTTGTAGGCATCAAGGCTAGTTTGTTGATTGTTAAATCTCGTTAACATATCTTCTTTTAAGCTTCGAATCTCACTGATAATGTCTTCGTTAATAGGTTTAGAAGGGAAAGTCAATTGTGACATCGTAGTTGATGGTGATATAACTGGCTGCGAGATTTCTCTATTTAATTTTGACTGTATGGGAGTGTTCGTGTTGTCTCCTTTCGGTTGCCCTGATAAACATATCGGACATACCCACTTGGAACGGATAATGCCGGACTCGTTGTATTTTACGCAATCTTGATGATAGCAATGATTACAGTTCGCTTGACTGCATTTTATGCGCTTCTGTGCGGTTATTATATTGGTATTACAAGCTGAGCAGTGAACCATGGTTAAGTCGAATATATTTTACAAATAAATTCGTTCACAAAAAGTGGACTTCACTTCGTTGGGTTACGAACTTCGATCAACGTTCTCAATGTCGAGCCTATGTCACCAACGGCCAAGACAAGCACATAAGTGTTAACGAAATTAACTGTCTTGATTGATTTGTATTATTGTTTTTTCGTTCATAATATAATAATATTAGGAATTTTACTTGTTTTATATCTCTAACTATATCACCACAGGTCACAGAATACTGAAAAGCAACTGCAAATCCTCGGGAACCACTGATGTTAGATTTGAATAACCACTATAAAACAGTCATTTACTGTATATATTTTTACACAAAACTCTTCACGCACAATACTTGGAGTTCTAGGTTGTCTAGTTCACTACTATAATGCTGAACCAACTAGAATTATTCACATAAACTAATTTTATTCCACTCTTAATACGACACTGATGTTTACTTGCTATAAAGGGCAAACTTTAACTTCATAAAATTGTCTTAATGATGAAGTAACTTTCGTTCGTAAGGATTAATATATCATACCTAATAATAATGCTCATAAATCACTTTTCAATTTTAAATAAAACATTGTCACAAAATACCTTATTGTGGTTTATGTATAAAAGATAGGCGTATGGTATCAGGAACTTTTTTTTAGATGTACTAAGAAGCAATATTTTTGTAGAACATTGTATTTACGTATCACTAACGATTACACCAGCGCACGTGGATAAAGCAGTTAGGGTGCGCTATCTATTCTGACTTAGTTAATAAAATCAATATTTAAGGCTAGCTGAGAGGTGTAGTCTAATGCCTATAATACTCCTCGTGTAAGTGGCTATCATATAGAAAATTTAGAAGATTTTTTCGAATCCGAATGGTAGTTCCAGAGATAAGCGTTTTTAAACAAACAAACAAAAAAACTCTTCCGCTTTATTATATTAGTATAGAAAGTTACGAGGCACCTAGACGATGTCATTATTTCACTTCTTGAATAGACAAATTTTGTAGGGTGACAACGATTATTAAATATTACAGGACATTGTTTTTGAAGTTATAATTTTTTTGACGCGTTTAATGCCCTAATAGAGGGTAGATTGAATGTTGCGCGCGCATTTTGTGATGATAGTGCGACATGAAGTTAGCCGTCAATGATAATAATGTGATAGTAACACTATTAGTTAACGGTGATGGAAAACTGTGAGGAAACCTAAACGCTTGGGAACCGTTTGTGGGAAATATACAAAACTGTGTTTCTCGGGGTTTGAAATCGAAAAAACATCGCGAGCTGGCGTGGTGGCTTAGCCCGTGTCCTTTCTTAGAAAGAAGCCTTAGTCCAGCAGTGTGACACAGATAGGCGGCTATTATTATTATTCAGCAATTCAATCTAGTTCGTAAACATCAAAAAGGAATACTCAATTTGATATTTTGAAAACATCCTAACTCAATTCTACTTGATGGTGTCTCTAGTAATTTCGCCAAGTCATGAGTCATCCGATACTATGAAACTCATTTTTGGTTACAAAGTTCCGTAGACAAACGTGACGTAACTATTAATTTACCCATTAAATAATGAACCTAAAGGAACAATGTAGTGAAATTTAGGACGCCTGCCAAATTATTAGCGGCAACGTTTTGGTGTTCTAAAAATCTAGATATCTTTGGTCGTACGTGTAGGCAAATAGTGCACTTCTATGATACCACATGAAATGTCTACCTATATTCGAATTAGGTAGTGTATGACATCTATACATGCATACATGATATATCTATACATATAATAAAATTGAAGTATCTGTTTGTAATGTCAAAATAACAGTATTTTACCAAATGCATATGAAAGTATACACGGTACTTAAATATAACAAAAAAAAATTGTCTGTTTGTTCCGGGTAATCTCCGAAACGCTTGAACCGATTAAGACGGGACTTTCACTGACAGATAGCTAATGTTATAAGGCATAACTTAGGCTACTTTTATTTAAGAAAAATAATTAGGATTCCGTACAATAAATAATAAAAGGTTTTTTAGTAGTCCGAGGGAAGCCGCGGGCACAGCTAGTAAAAAATATATGGCGAATAACGTAATTTACGTGATTTCGAATTCCTGCAATGAGCCTGAGCTCTCGGTGAAGGAGAAAATCGGTCCAACCGTTTCGGATATTACCCGGAACAAACAGACAGACAGACGAAACATTTTCAAATTTGTTTTGTTGTTATAGGTATCGTGAATCCTTTCATATGTATTTAGTAAAAATGAGTTACAAACAGAAACTTCAATTTTATTATATGTATAGATTAAATAAATACTTACACGTAAATTGGAATAATAAGTTGCATAAAATCCTCGTTTTTGTACTACACGATTAGTTACATTTTAGCTCATGAAACATGAAGTGGTGATATCATCACTTTTCTTAATAATTGAGTCAACTAAACTGAGTTAACCAAATACATTTAACCTAACCTTGTTTTTAGGGTTCCGAAGGTAATAAGGAACCCATACAGTTTCGCTATATCCGTCTGTCTCTCCGCGGCTTAGCTCAGGTATTCTTAGTACTGGAAAGCTGTAATTTGGTATGGGTAAGACACGGCTAAAATAAAACTTGAAAAAAAAAATTGTTTAGGGTACCATTCCTACACGTAAAGTGGGAATGGTTTTTTCTCTCGTCTGTCCCATCGTTTGGGGTGTCGTTGGATAGGTCGTCCAAAAATATAAATATTGCGGGTTTATTAAGACCATTTTTTGATTCAGGGGTCCAAAATATTAAGCTTTAAATTTGCTAATTTTTCAAGCCCCCACCCCTGCCAGCTAAATGTTTGTTTTTAGATATGTGAAAAATTCACGGCAATATACATATAATGAGGTTAAAAGGAAAACTATTAGAGGTAAGTAGGATTTACAAGTTAACGAGGAATAGTCAACCAATTTATAAAATGTACTTGAAGTAGTAATTTCGAACGAATTCCATTGAAAATTACTTGAAGCCCCATCTCTAAGTCTGCATATTGTGACAGGCAACTACGGAACCCTACACTGTGCGCGGCCCGATAGGCACTTGGCAATTTGTTTATTATGCGCCTTTGTTAGTATAAGACGAAAAGAGTCTACAAACATAAATACGTTTCAGTATGTACTAAAGACATGCAGCAGATTCTTCGTTAAAGATAATTCCCTCTACTGGGCGTGAATACGTTTTATATTGGCACAACTGTTTTTCATTTTGGCGCGGAGTTTGAGTTACATCTGTTATTTAGAATAAATACAGTGCTGTATTTAGTTAGGTCATATCTAGTACTAGCAGTGCCCGCGACATGGTCCGCGTGGAATAGTGACTTTGGGGGGTATTGTGACTTTCTGGATTTATTTATTTATTAGTTCGCTGAGCATAACTTAGCGCGAGTTAGCCACGTGGCATGGTATCTCGCAGAGGCCCCCTCGCCCCTCATGACCGCCCACCACATCATACATACGCACGCAATACTTTATACTTATATGGCTACAACGCTAATACTTACATTTTAAATATCGCGATATCTTTTGAATGAAACGTCCGAATTGAATAATTCAAAAAGTTCGAAATTCAATGAAAGGTGAAAGTTCAAAATTTATTTTGATAAGGATTAATACCAAGGTACAAAATAAAGAGTTTTGAAGAGACGGCATTTTAATTATTTAAAAATATAAAAGAAAAAAACTACAATAGTTAGACATATGGTTACGCGTTTTTTGTAGACAATTATATATTCTGCAAAGTGGTAGTACATTGTTTTGTTCCATAATCAATAGTTTTCGCAGCGCACGCCGTGTAAGGATTTTTTCGGGTCATTTTTTTACACCTTGGGTTACATTATTGGACTTTTTGTAAGGACCCCTATAAAATATAATGTAGCCTTCCTCGATAAACGTACTATCCAACACTGAAAGAATTTTTCAAATAGGACCAGCGGTTCCTCAGATTAGGGCATTCAAACAAACAAACTCTTCAGCTTTATAATATAAGTATAGATGTATTGCGAATTTCATAATGGACAAAAACATCGCACAGTTTGTCTTAAATTTTGCATCGCCAATGGAATTTCCTGTTCGGAGACACTTAAAATGTTACAGAAGGCTTACGGTGAATCGACTTTATCAAAAACACGTGCTTATGAGTGGTACAAAGCGTTCAAAAGCGGTCGAGATATGCTGGAAGATTTGCCTCGCCCTGGTAGGCTATCAACGTGTTCAACTGAAGTTAACATCGAAAAAGTGAAGGAAATTGTGATTGATCCTCATTCAAGTTTGAAAGAGATAGCTGCTGAACTTTCTGTTTCTCACGAGTCGAACCGTATCATTTTAAATAATCACTTGTGTATGTAACGTGTTGCCGCTCGGCGAGTCCCAAAAAACTCAATCGCATAAGAGTCGCTGAGGACATGCTACAACGAGTCAAATCCAACCCAACATTCTTAAAATGCATTGTTACTGGTGACGAGACGTAAGTTTACGAGTTTGACATGCAAACTAGTCAACAAGCTTCCAAGTGGCGCCTTCCAACTGAACCGAAACCGACAAAACCACGCCAAAAAAAACGCCACGAAAAAAAACAAAATCAAATTGAATCAGTTTCAAGAGTAACCCCTCAGTTTTAGACTAGACATGGGTAAAATTTCTTAGTTCAATACAATAACTCCGACACAGCTTACTGCGCCGGCTCATTGAGCTAACTCAAATAAGCGTCATGGCATGGCGCAGCAAAATGGTCATGTGAGTCGGTGAACGTGTGCCACCCGCACCCTATGCCCGCTTTCTTTTAGTGCAGACAGCACACCAGTTTGACTCAGCGTTAGCTCAGCTCAGCCGGCTCAGCGAGAGAGAGAAATGAATGAGTCCACTGACCGCGCTATGTTTGCGTTATCTAAGTAATCTTGGATTTCATGAACGTACTGTGCTGCTCCATACGAAATGAAATTGCCAGTAAAATGTATAAAGGATTTCAATTATCTATTAGTATTACAATGATTCTATACCAGAACATATTATGTAAAGAGATACCTATGTAAAAAAAAATATTTAAAGTTTCGTGCAACTGCCACACTATGAAAAGTGTTCACATGGAATCATGTTTTGAAAAGCTGCGTTGAAGTGCATTATGACAAATTAGTTATTATCAATTATAGACTAATACTTTATGTTATACTGAAACAGATTATGCACCCAATACATTTGGAATAAGTGACTTGACAGCAGTGTTGCCATACGGTAGAGATTACAAAGTCCGTACATGGAATAAGTTTAAAACTCCGTACGAAATCCGTACAATTTTTTTAATAAAAATACTAAAATTATTATTTATAAATATTTTATTAATTTTTTTTATCATTTCTTTGTCAATTTCTAAATTAAATTTGTGTATTCCCTAACAACTGTTTTCTATGAAGAAGTCCTTCAATTTTCTCTGTTGAGAGTTAATTTTTCCGTTTGGTTTTCATTATATTAATGTTGAAAAAAAATCGCCAAACCACTGCACTTAAATGAAGTAAGCAAATCAGCTCAACACATCAGCAATTATTAAATATTTGTTATCGTTAATAATTTCATTCGTACAAACAAAACAAAGCTCGTCTTTCTCCCTTTCATTCAATTAGCACAACGGCACAATATGTTAGCAATTATCATGCTTTCTCTGTCAGTAGTCACAAAGTAATGAATGAAATATATAACCGTAAATCTTCGTCTACTGCTTAGTGTAACCAGCGCAAAGTTAAAAAATATGTGAAATATTTTAATAATTGGATAATGAAACGGTGTATATAAATGGTTACTTGATCACATTTTGTTGTACCTTTTTAGTATAATAACGTATGGGTGAAAATCCGAACACATATCCGTATGCAATTTTTATCCGTACAGAGTATTCAAATTCCGTGCGTGTACGGACAAATCCATACACATTATTGCGATGCAATTAAAACACAAAATCGGCTTAGGTTGCCAATAATTAAACATACAAATTACCTTGCAAGTATGGTAGAATGATAGTATTTTGTTCGAACACAATTTATTTACCTAATTAAGTCAAGCAACAATACCGTAGTCCACAGAGAGGCAGAACATACTTATCATATGCGAAGCTTTTTCCTGCTGAATGGGCCAGTGAGCTATCCATTATCGTCATAAAAGTGAGAATTTTATCATATGAAGACATATTTATGAAACAAACAAAAAATTATATAAAGCAGTTCATAATAGCGCAGTTATAAAAAAGGTTTTGATAAATAAAAAAACGAAATACAAATTTGTACATAATTTTTGCAGAAAAAAAAAACTTTTCTGGAAACAAGAAGCAACTTTATACTAAGTATCACTGGCAACACTGTACTAAATAAAACAGCTGAAAAAATTACGTTTGACAATTTGTAAACAGTATTTTGTTTTGGACTTTGATCGTTTAGCTAAACAGCGAATGTTGAATATTCGCTATTAAAAATAATGCTTTCTTCTTTTCATTCGTTTGTGTTTTCGCATTCTCGAAAAACGATAAAAAGTAAGTAGAAAATTATAAAATCATCCTTTGATCTTTAAATTAAAAAAAATGACTTTGGAAAATAAAAAATAATAATAAAATAGACTTGTTTTTTCTTTCAGATTTGGTACTCAGATCATGTTCCTCTATGAAAGAAATACCTCAGTATGAAACACTCTCTGTTTCTGTACCAAAGAAACATGTGTTTCATGTAGAATTAAACCGTCCAAAAAAATTAAACACATTAAGTAGAGCAATGTGGAGGTGAGTTTAAATTATGCTTTTTAATTCTGTTAAATTTAAATCATTTATTTTAAACATTTTGTCATATTCCTATAAAAGTAGCTTTGATTAAAGCAATATTTAAAATTAAAACCAAGATGTTTGTGATTCTCTTGTAAAGTTACTTTTAAATTAAGCTGAGTTTAGAAATTATCGTTTTTAAAGAATGCTCCTCCATTTTTACCAAATTATTTTAGTAAGTTTAAATTATTATTATTGAATGTATCAAATTATCCTATAAAAGTACTTCAGATTTGAGCTTTTATTTTTTTATGTTTAAATGCATGCTTTTTATTCCTATATAAAGTTAGTTTTATAATTTATAAGTTTTATAATTGTTGGAATGCCACTTGTTCCCACATTACAAAGACAATGCTTTCTATCATAGGAGTAGCCAGGTACATGCAGGTGGTGGCTGAATCCCCCAGCACCAGCAAGATGTCAGTAAGCCCTCAGTTGAAGTACTAGAAAAAGGAACAGTAAAAAAATAATGAGTTTAGTTTTCCTAAAATTCTAGCTATGCCCATGGCCTCCTATAGTCTTTCTTCTCAGTCAGAATCCTCAGGTTTAGGAGATATGACTACTATATCGTTTTTATAACAACATCAAAGTGAAATGAAAATGACATGGAATATAGCCAATGCAATATTATTCATGCCACATAAAAAAAACAGACAGTCCTCGAATTACGTCTCATTTTCCAAATAACGATGTGTAAAAATATATGAAAAAATAAAGACCACTTACATCAATGCCTTGTATATCGTGAACGTAACACACCGTAAGTACTAAGACAGCCTGTATATATTAATATGCAGTGTACCTGCAAGCACCAAAATTATGCATCTAAGTATAATCTCCTACAAGAGAGATGCAGAGAAGTAAGAAAAATGAATTAAATTATAATTAAATTGGTTTCAGGGAACTAAATGAATGTTTTTCTACTCTAGACAAACATTCAGAATGCAGAGTGATTGTTCTATCCGGCCAGGGCAAACTTTTTACAGCTGGTAAGTTAATTCATATATTGTACTTTTACATTCAACAAAAGTATATTTTGGTGCTGTAGTGGGAGAGTTAAATAATTACACTGTTACCGAACCAAATGATAGATGTTCATTAAGTTTTGTGAAAGCATTAGTTAGTACTGTCTTTGGCTAATATATGCCGTTATGTGTATTATACAAACTTTCACTCCATCTTTTCACACCCTTAAGAATTATAAACTATGGGATACATCTTGTTTACTTTAAAATTATGCTTCACTAAAGTTATATACCGTACATACATTAAGTCAAAAGAGTATCAGGAATGGATGATTTGTTTATGGTTCCAAATTCATTTTTTTTTATTAGTTTGGTAACGCTGTTTTTCTTTCATACCATCGAGAATAATGTTTTGATAATTGGATTATTCGTTGGCGTAAGTGTATCGTTTGTGAAGGAACGTACTTTGAAGGCAATAAAATAAATTTAGATAAATAACTAACATTTTCTGTATTTTTGTTCTTTTCTTGGTAGTTTTTTGACAGAGTAGTAGTATCTATCTATGTTGCAAAGAATGCAAAATATTATATCTCACGCAATCTAGCCAATGTAAATTAAATCTTTATTTATTCACAACCAATTGTAGTGAAATTATTTAAACTGCGAGTTTTTTACAAAATTGAAATGCTATAGTAATTATCAGTAACATTTTAAAAATCGTACAATATGAGTTAAAATAGCATTATGAAACGTATATATAAGTACAGCCAATCAGATTGGAAACGTTTTGCGTTTATTATGTATAGTGTACAGTCAGCAGATAAATAAAGAAACAAATTATTTTTGTTTTTGTAGATGGGTAGGTTATAAATAATATTAAACATAATTTTTAATCATGAATTTTTTTCAACTCCAGATCTTTCATAGTCATCCGATAAATAATTTATGTAAATTCTAATTCGTTCTGATATTGTATCTTAAATCACGTCTAAAATTTATTTTATTCTTCAATAGCACGTAGACAAACATTTCTACATCCTCTACAGTTGTCATTAAAAAATTCTCAGCTAATGTCATAAAATATATTATAATATATAATGACATTATCTGCAACTCAGATCAATCTGTTATTTCCCTAATCATCGTGAATGCTGTGAACATTTCCATTTTAGCCATTACATGATCGTAGACTAATAACAGATTTAACATTACTTTAAAAAATATGTAGTGGAGCCGTGAACCGTGTAGAACCCGTGAGTAGCATTTATTTCCGTACTCCCTCCACTTCCCTCAGAAGTCCACGTCTCCTCTACGTGCCATCGGGTTAACAGCAATTAGCGCCGGAATAATTATATTGTATTGGATAATTGAAATGTATGTGTATATCAATAGGCATTGACCTGAACAGCCTGGTGGAGATGGCAAGAGAAGCTGAAGATCTCCCCGATGTTGCTCGGAAGGCGCGCTTTCACTACAACTTCATAAAATTCGCTCAAGTATGTGTTCTAGTTTATTATGATATAATTTCAGTTTAAAATGAACTTAGTACCTGTAACCTTTTTTTTCTACTATTCGACTATAATCTCAAATCAAAAAATACTTTATTCAATTTAGGCCCTAAGAAGGCACTTATGAACGTAAACATTACTACTGAGAAGAACCGGCAAGAAACTCGATCGGAATTATCTTTTTTTTTCCAACTTTATTAATATCATTTACAATATTTTATGATACTTATCACAATAATCATTGTAATATTTATAATTTTGTGGATGCACAGAGTGGGTGTCACTTCCAGACATCACTATCACCCTATAGTAGTAACCTTTTGACAGTAAACCGGATTGACATATGGTCCTTGAACTCATTGTCTGGCAAATCAGTAATGTGCTTCGGGATCTTATTATAGAACCTAACACTCAGTTGATGTTAAATTACAATATACTCAAAGATAAAGTGCTTTATGATTAAAAGTCATAAAATACAATCGACGACCGTCGATGAATTGCAGTTCTCCCCGTGGTCACCGTTATTTTTTATTATATCGTGTAATCAATTTGACGTACAAGAATGAAAACAGTCATCAGAAGTCTGAACATATTATTGATATACGGTATACTTTATACCAGGATGGGATATCAGCATTGGAAGTTTGCTTGAAGCCAATCGTTAGTGTCATCCACAACGCGTGCATTGGAGCTGGTGTCGATCTCATAACAGCTGCGGATATAAGGTAGTATATACATGGTTTATTAACTTCTATGTTTAATTTCTTTTTCAATTAAGTAAATATCATTGTTTTTTTTAAATTTACCTTGTAATTATAATTTTTGTTGATGTATTTATTTTGGGTATAATTGAATTGATAATTGCTATTAATTAAGTAAAGATTTTTAGAAACTTTTGATGATCTATTAAAAGAAATAAATAACGTGTATTCTAAGAAATACGGTTTTTTTATAGTACCTAGTAGATTTGTTGCGTGTATCCGCGAGTTGACAGTATGTTTAAAAATTAAAGTTAATTATAATATTGAACTATTGATAAGAAGCTTTAAACAATACAAATCTGAAAAAAAAAATTGTTTATTTATTAAATTTTTCTTTCCGAGAATTGTATTTTTTTTTTGTTTGTGAATCACTTGTTTAGAAGTACACATACAGAAATTCTGACGTCATCGTTTAATGAATATACACAGTTGAATAATTGTGATAAGTGACTTAAATTATTACTAAACGTTGAAATAGTGGCTTTCAAATTAGATACGCTGAAAAAATTTCATAACTGAAATTCTACTATAGTCTACTTTGCAAATAATACCTTTAACCTCAGTTTTATTTATTGAATGATGACGTCACACCGCGTGTTATGGCATATCAGCTGTGCCCGCGCCTGCGCTCGCGTGGACTACAGAATACCGTTGATCGAGCACACTCGGGAATCGTTTCCGATCGTTTTTCCGAATTATTTTTATTTGAGCAGATCCTTAATTCTTTTTTAAAATAAAAGTAGCCTAAGTTGTAAGCCTCATAATATCAGCTATCTGGCAGTGTAATTCCCGTCAAAATCGATCCAACCGTTTCGGAGATTAGCCGGAACAAACAGACAAACAGAAAAAGAAAAATGAAAAAAATGTTATAAGTACTGTATATACTTTCATATGCATAGTAAAAAGCTGATATTTTTACATTACAAACAGACATTTCAATTTTATTTACTTGTATAGATTTTTTATTTAGATTAACAATATTTTTATATTACTTTTAAAAGTTTAATAATGAATAAAAATTAATTCACGGGTATTATTTTCAACATATAAATTGTTTAAAACAATTATCGAAAAGTTGTCTACTCCTGGATTGTGTGTGACTTGAATGGAATTGTTCTAGATTGTTCCAAACGATTCAGTTCTTATTACAGTTAATTTCTACTAATATATAATATGTATTACTTTGAATTATAAGATACTGCACAGAAGACGCGTGGTTCCAGATCAAGGAAGTGGAGGTCGGCCTCGCAGCTGATGTGGGAACATTACAGAGATTTCCTAAGGTATTATTTGTATTTCTAATATCAGTTAAATATTTATTATTTTATTTTTATCGTGTATAGGTTGAACGTTTTAGTCACAATCTCACCTGGCTGGTCTGTAAGTGACGATGTGGCCCAAGATGATAACACGCTAAGCCTAGTGGAAGACCGTCTTTCGGAACACACCTGTAGGTGTTTGGCGACAGATTTTCAACTACAGGTTGGTATTTAGCAGGCGGGCATTTTAAAAGTCCTACCACCATAGTATGGCCATGACCATGACTTTTTCATTTTAATTCGGGGTTTAACAATTGAATTAATGTCTGGCAAATTAATTTAAAGTTTTTCTTATCTTTAAATAACATAATGTTAAAATTAAAGACATTATAAAAAACTTTTTTTTTTTTTTTTTAAATCGCGTATGGCTCATAATAAGCATCGTCAAAAATGTCTGGCAATAAAAAAGGGACTTCAGGTAGACTTATTTAAAAAGAAAAAAGTTAAATATACACTTCTTAAAATGTTTTTAAGATCCAGGATTATTACCTGGACAGGTAGGATGCGCACTAATGAACGCGACCGCTACCGCCAGCCAGATAGCCCAAACTCTAACCGAAAGGGCAAGAAGGACGGCATATCACAAAATCAGCTGACCTAAAATTCTTACTTTTCAAAAGTTGCTAGCTCCCGTACCGTTAATAGCTATATTATATTATTTGGTCAGGTTATATGATATATTTTGTAAGATAAAGTAACATACGAAATAAGCAGTGACTATAATGGTGAATTAATTAGAAAAAAGACGCATTTTAGACGCTTAAATGGCTTACGCTAAGTACATCATACGAGATATATGTAATTAATGTTCTACATAATTGTAGATCTTAAAAAGACATATAAAAAGTCACAGATAGTATATATATTTCTTCTAAGGATCACTCACAATAAGCATTTCTGTCTTCCGTCTTTTGAGCGGGGTCAGCACAATTCGCGCGTGCGCTCGCGACTGCATTCTGTTGTCCACGCGAGCGGAGCCGCGGGCTGAGCTAGTAACAATAAAAAAAGTTTAATTACTGTCTTTAAAACTATTAATTTTAGATATTCAGTTCAAAGCACTTTTTTGCCTAGAATAAATTATTTATAAAAATATCGTTTATAGTTTTTCTTCTAGTGTACCTACTCGATTAGTCGAAGTGTTTGCGAAAAATACTCGAATTTTATATAAAAAAATATTTTCGTGTCTCATAAATTCAAAAAAATTGAAGCTACAGTTAGTATTTGAAATGTAGATAATTAACTGATCTGTCAGAAAAATTATTGAATTAGCAAAAGTATTATATGTGTAACTAGTTATGCCCGCGGCTTCGCTCGCGTGGACTACAGAATGCCGGCTGTATTTTGGTGACCGTCGCCTGCCGGTTAAAAATCATTATTATTTATTTGTACGAAAACCTAATCCTTATTCAAAAATAAAAGTAGCCACAGTTGCGCCTTATTATAGCAGTGGACCAGTGGATTATGTGGTAAGGTGGTAGCAGACCAACTAGCAAGGGCATCCGAGACGATACTGTCAGGTCCGGAACCAATTATTCCCTTCTCTTCATTCAAGGATGAGGCGTCTTAGAGACACGGAATGGAACAGTCGGATGGATTGCAGACAGGCGCGAGAATCACTACCCTCTGCCAATCCCAAAATCTCTAAGTCCATTTTACGCTTGACCAGATGCCAAGCACGTATGGTCACCGGAGCCTTAACATGACGTGAACATTACAACAAACACATTTTTAATTTAGGTGTCATAGATAGCCTCTTATGCTACTGTGCATGGAACAGGGAGAGAAGCCAGTCACGTGCTCTTGAAGGGCAAAGAGCTGGTTCAAACATTAGGCGACTTGTAGACTTCCTTGAGGAACTGGGTTGGCACGACTAAAGTCAACCACCACCACGCAAAATAGGCGCATAGACGTCGAGTTGCGGGAACTTACCCCATGTAAACCTGATCCCATCATCTCCCTTCCACTGCCTGATCTATGGAGTCACACTATGGAGCTACACGGTAGCGCCTATCATGGTATGAAGTTCGAAAGAAAGTTCAAAGAAGTTCGAAAATTCTTACCTTTGCCGTACCGTGCAGATGTGGAATGGTCTCCCAACCACCGTGCTCCCTCCTTCCAATTATATTGGGTCCTTCAAACGAGGCTCGAAGACCGCCGATGTAATTATTATCACCGCCGGGCGCTGTTGTTTGTGGACTGAACCATACTGACCATCAGTCAATTTTGCCGAGCTAGTATAAAAAAGAAGAAGGGACATATGGTGTTACCACAAAGAAACACCTTTGAGAAATAATATATAGAGATTTTAGAATAGATGGGGTGATATTTTTTGTAATATTTCAGATTGTAAGCAATACATCTATAGCTAGGGAGCTGTGCTACACCGGTAGGAAATTCGACGCGAACGAGGCGATGCAGATCGGCCTCGTGAGCAAACTCTTCCCTGATAGAGAAGCGTGAGTGTATAAAACAGATTTGTGTCTTCACATTATAGCGCATATAGTGTTTTTTAACAAAGATTTTGAACTTACATTTGGGATGGGAACTTGACTTCAAGTAAAGTAAATCACGAACGGAATTTGCAACACGCTTCATTGGCTAGCCATCGTATATTGTTGTTCATGTGATTGAGGGAGGCAGTATTAAGAACCACATACATAAATTAACTTTTTATTTTTATTTAAAAAGTCCGAACTACTATTATAGAAGATATTAATGATACAGAGTATTCAAAGGGCCGGCGGATAAACAAGCAGAATTTGCCTCCATGGTCTTTTTTATCGGATCTTTGGCGATCATTTAGATACCAAATAAATAAAAAATCTGGCAAAATTTCAGCTCTTAATCTCAAGCAGATTTCGAGTTTTTTTTTTACAACTTTTTTGTTTTTTTTTACAATAGTTAAATTAATAATTACCAACTGGCGATTTTCTCCTAATTACTTACTTACTATTGAACAAACAAAGATATTGTATTGTATTTTGTAAAGGGCATTAAGTCACGCGTTAGACGTAGCTGCGGACATCGCAACGAAGAGTCCAGTGGCCGTGCAGACAACTAAACAGAGCTTAGTGTACTCGCAGAGCCGACCCAATGAACAAGGACTGGAACATATTGTACGTACACTATTCTCCATTTCCCTATTCCCCACTCTTCTATGCTTCAATTTATTTTAATTTTATGCCAACTGTGTTCAGACACAATTCTGCCAAAACAAATTTTCAAATGTAGCTCTAACAAGAGCTTTGCTTTGTTAAAACGGTCGAAGCAGTTTTTATGAAAACTTAAACTGCACGTTCCTAGTCCAATGAGCCTGAGCTTTTGATGAAGATTGTGATGAACTCATAGCATGTTGGTATGTCCTTTTCTGATGCCCGCCTGACTAGCTACCACCCTCAAGTTGTTAATCTGTCGCCAAGCACCAATATGTGTGTTCCGGCAGCTGCACTTGTGAACCAGTCCTGAATTCCTCTAGCGCGATACCATCTTGAGCCACATCGTTACTTAACATCAGGTGTTATAAAACACAACGTCTCTTTGTATGTATGTCCGTTTATGTTATTTTCACGTGAAAACCACTTATCCACCACCACGTGAAAATAATACGCACACTCGTGTATTGTTTTCGATCTTATCTTATTCGGTATATTACCGATTATAATATATACTATACCCTACAGACATGATGACACTGCGCTTGCAACAGACTCACTCATTGGTCTCGATTGCCTCATTGCCTGCGTTAAGAGACAGCGACTCACTTGGCGCGTACCATTTTGCTGCGCCATGCCACTTTTTTTTTATCGTTATAAGTTTGGCTTAGTGGCCACAATCTCACCTGATGTTAAGTGACGATATGGCCCAGGATGGTAACACGCTATATCTAGTGGAAGACTGGCTCTCAAGTGCAGCTGCCGGAACACACCTATTGATGCTTGGCGACAGATTTTGGCAACTTGGTAGCTAGCCAGGTGGGCATCAGAAAAAGCCCTACCACTATGCGATGGTTTCCTCACGATGTTTTCCTTCACCGAAAGCTCAGGCTCATTGTAGGGATTCGAACTCACGTCATTCGACGCGAAGTCGTACACGCTACCACTGCGCCATCATCGCTTCGAAAGTTTCGAAAATTTGAGTTAGCTCAATGAGCCGGCGCACTAAACTGCGTTTGAGTTATCGAGTTGACGCAAGGAATTTTGCTGAGTTACCCATGTCGAAGTATACTGAACATATGGTTACATATGTGCTAAATTTATTCGACTAACTCTTTATCGTGCCAATGTGTCCGTGTAGCCATGTAGCTCATGTAGCACATCGTTGTTTTCACTTCCCGTACTTCTACAGCTTTCCAGAACGCCTGACGTTCATATTTACAGCTCCTGCTCCTTAAAATCATATCTGCCTGGTAGTTTCAGAGATTGGCAAGTATAATTGTAACGCTAGATGGCTGTATAAATAATGTTTGGGTTTTGTGTTGAAGATTGTCTCGTGTGACTAACATCGAGTGTGACTATTTAAGGAAGTGTAACTTGTAACGTGCGTACCTCCTCAATACACGCATCCTTTTTTAAACCAAAATTTCTTATCAAGTAAACTACCAAGGATGTCATTGTTGCCAGAACGTTCCGATTTGTTAACTTTGTTACTCAAATGAGCATTGTTCTAATATTATTTTTTCAGAGACTATTAAATTCGGCGATGAATCAAGGTGAAGACCTTCCAAAGGCGGCAATGGCGCAGGCAACGAAAAGTCCAGTGCCGGATTTTGATAATTTATAAAGATCAGTATTTCTGTGTTTAAACGTTAGTAAGTTGTTATAGATTTTGAGGGTCATAATATAAATGGTTTTGTATATAAAATCGAATAAAGGGTTTTTTAATTATTCGTATTTTTGAATCGCTTTTTACACGTTGGTTACTACCTCCTAGTGCTGTAAAACATCGATTGATGGATACCCAGTTAATACATTACCTTAGTTTGACATAACATTTACATCATATGCATCATATTCCAAAACCTTACCTACATTCTAATATTGAACTACTCTCTCTGCTCTTATATTTTCTGGATAATGTCGGTTAATATAAAATGATTTTACTTGTGTATTCTCAAAAACCGTTTGATTCATTGCGTTATCTGACATTAACTTTTGGATTGTATTGAATTGTGATTAGCATTCGGTTAAAGTGTGTGGTATAAAGTGGAAGAGATTTTCTCAGTATTCCACTTCTCTGAAAAAAAGTGAGAGCCGTTCGTTCAAAGGATTTACTATTTACTTGACATGACATGAAATCTTCATAAATAAGCGTTCATGTGTGCGTGACCCGTTTTCGCTCGTATGGAGCTGGCTTTTTGTTATTATTCTGTGATTTTATAGAGGGCTTTTGTAAGCTCGCACCGAGTCAAATAACGCCACATATTAAATAGTGTATAAGTAGCGTATTAAATTCATACACATTAGAGCTAAGAGCCAAATTAGAGCCCACCATGTTTTTTCGCCTTAATGTTTTTTTACATTTTGACAAAAATGTTGACACTTAAAAAATATCCCTTAATTTAATCAATTTATTCGCAGGTGTAGTAACAAATGGAATCTTATCTAGTCCTGGCCCGCTCTTTGAGCCTATCTGATACACTTTCAATCAATTGGGTAACGTTTTGTTGAACAAACTTTAAGCGGAGTTCATAACACCTGTTGGTTGTTAATATAATTTTCTTTGATGGTATTAAATTGTTATATTATGAGTAACATTCGAGAGAACTCAGAGCATCGTACAGCACCGCACACTAAGTCAAAAAAGACTTCCTATAGGATAAAGTCACTCACGAGGGACATTTGATGTTTCACGTCCACTTCAAAATCACTGCTGACATCTTGCACGGCATCAGACTGAGTGGAGATCGCGTCGGCCTCTTGCGGGGAAGCTATTGCAAAGTCCTGAGAGGAGCTCATATCATCGTCCGGAGACCAGACTTACTCTTCATGCATCATTATTGATATTATTGTAACTGACTTATGTAAACTATAATAAAAATATACAGTTTACCATTTATATTAATAAATCTGTGTTCTGTCTGTACATGCCATTTTTTTCATTTACTGATAGACATCTATACAAATATTATAAAGCAGAAGAGTTTGTTTGTTTGTTTGAACGCGCTAATCTCAGGAACCGCTGGTCTGATTTGAAAAATACTTTCAGTGTTGGATAGTACATTTATCGAGGAAGGCTACATTATATTTTATAGGGATCCTTACTAAAAGTCCAATAATGTAACCCAAGGTGTAAAAAAATGACCCGAAAAAATCCTTACACGGCGTGCGCTGCGAAAACTATTGATTATAGAACAAAACAATGTACTACCACTTTGCAGAACATATAATTGTCTATAAAAAAAAAACGCGTAACTATATGTCTAACTATTGTAGTTATCTCACAATAAGTGTTTTCATTTACTTTTTTAATAATATGTAAGAAACGATTTTTAGAAGCACTACGTGTTCTTCTGTCGTCCACGCGAGCGGAGCCGCGGGCACAGCTAGTGTATTATAAATGACACTCACTGATAACAAATATGACATTAATATTTTGTCTATCTCTCTATGTCCGGATTTCACTCAAAAACGGCTTGAACGAATTATTGAGATTTTTTTTACACGGGACGCTTATGCCATTGCTCAATTAATTGTTTGTGTCACAACGATTCTAAACAAGTTTCACTTCAACAACTTTACAAAGAATATTTACAATTAATAATCATATTAATAATTTTATGGATGCACAGAGAGGGGAACACTTTTTTTATACTAGAAAGGTGGCAAACAAGCATACGGCCCGCCTAATGGTAAGCAGCTATCGTAGGCTTGTAATACCGTATCTCTAGCGCGTTTTCGACCTTGATCCTCCCCACCCCAAGAGGAGTTCTGGGAACCCTACTAGCCGCAGAAATACAACACAAGGTTATTTGGCTGCGATTTTCTGTAGGCACTACTATCATCCACACTATAATAACCTTTTGACAGTAAAACCTGCTTGACATGGACGTTGAACTTATTGTCTGGAAAATTAGTAACTTCGGGATCTTATTATAGAACCTAACACCAAAAAAACTTTTATTAGTCTAAGTCTAAAACACGAAACGACAAATTTATGTCTCTTTCTAGTAATAAAACTGCTGGTGTTTGACTAAATCAAGCTTGTCAACATTTTATCGAATATACATTAAATTCTCAAGAATATATTGGCAAAGTTAAGATATTAAATTACTGGAATTTGTTCTTTAGTGATTCGCGAGGTCTCATGTTGTATATTGCTCGAACTGTTCGCTTTTGTAATATGAATATGACGTCGACCTCAGCTGTTAAACCCCACGCAAAATACCGTAAGACATTAAGCTATGGAAGTATGCGAAGTAGACCAACCTAGCAGCGGCAATATCTGTTAACGTCGAACCTTACGTACGGCGTATCAATAACGGGGAAGATAAGCTTTTAAATAATGTTTAAATCATTAACTTTGATTATTATTAAATTAACGGAGATAAGCCGTTGTCACGAAAAGATACCTTTCAGAAATAATATTATATACATATGATAAGTGTTTAAATAACCTTATAAGTATACTAGCTGTTCCCGCGGCTCCACTCGCGTGGAATTATTGTTTATGAAGAGGTCTAAAAAATAAGGGTTAATCGTAGAGGGGTGAAAATTTAGGGTTGTATGTATGCTGTATCATAAAAAAATAAAAACAAAAAATTTTGTCAAAAAAATTAGTGATGGACCCCACCCTTAACATTTAGGGGGATGAAAAATAGATGTCCGATTCTCCACCCTGGCCGATATGCACGCTAAGATTCACGGAAATCGGTCGAGCCGTTTCGGAGGAGTTCAATCACGCACATCGTGACACGAGAATTTTATATATTAGATTACTAGCGCCCCGCCCCGGCTTCGCACGGGTGCAATGCTGATACTAAATATACCTACCTACTACAGAATGTCCTTAAACAAAGTTTACAGCTTTTTTGTCATTAGACAATACAAACATGTTTTGTTTAGAGGTTACTCTTGAAAGAGCGACATATAATTAACCATGGTATATAGGGCCGGTACCGCCGCACTTCCCTACATTTTAAACCTGTAATATCCTCGGAAATATTAATTTAAATTACATGCTGTTAAGGGCCATTTTGATCTATATTAAATGGACAATGTATTTAAGGTACTTAATTGGATAAGGATTAATGCTGTATTGCTTAAAATCACTTCGTAAATAAGCCATTTTTTTCCGTAAAATGTAAAGGATAAAAAATGGTTATTGTGGGTTATCCTTAATAGATAGACATATACCATCGCGGACTTTTTTGTTGACCTTTTTAAGGTGTACAATACTGTAGTACATTCTTTTGATTTATCTCTTGGGGTTCAGCCAGCGTTTGCAATGTAAGCGCAAAAAATGTGTTTATTTAAGACATCACATTAGAAACCTCTAAATTTATCAGTGTTTCTCTACAATATTATGCATGTATTATACATATAAACCTTCCTCTTGAATCACTCTATCTATTAAAAAAACCGCTTCAAAATCCGTTGCGTAGTTTTAATGATTTAAGCATACATAGGGACGGACAGAGCGACGCGACTTTGTTTTATACTATGTAATGATGTTGTCCATCATATTCAGAGGCGGACTAGCAAGTCTTGGCCGCCCTAGGCCATGTAGTACCAGCCGCCTTCTCCCGCTTCTCCGCTCAAAGTTTACTGTGACGTATATATAATATGAATTTACTTAAATTTTAAAACATTTCTAATTTGATGATAATAAAGTACTACAGTTTTACGATGTCAACTTTGTAATTCAAACTGAATTTTTTTCCGAGTCTGGAGTCAACACTATATGATACTTTAGTCTAAGTACCTACTATTATTTATTGTCGACACATGTTCGCATTATGTAGTATATTTTGTGTCACGATTAGCCGCTCTTAATATTTGGCCGCCCTAGGCCTGGCCCTAGTTGGCCTTAAGGGAAATCCGCCACTGATCATATTATTAAATGGAAGATTAGTATGTTCAAAGTGGAACAAAATAAATCTTTTATTAATATTAATATCTTATAATAATTAGCGTTACTGGCCTTACATAAAAAATAATATTAATTAAGAAATAAAACAGGTCACTAAGAATTTTCGAAGGCAAGTGCTAGTGATTTCTGATTTTGTTATATTTTCGCTAACCATAACTTATTTTTGTTAGACGTTACGTTAGCCACAGACACAAAAGTAGCCATCTCGGCAAGAACAATTCTTTGTTCAAACTTCAATCGTTCAATTGTTTGTTGCAAACTTCTGTTTGCAAATTATTATGTTTATCGTACTGTGAATACATGGAATAAACTCTCGATCAGCGAGTTTCTTCCCTCCTACGATATCGGATCCTTCAAACGAGGCGTGAAGAGTCATTTCTGCAGGCCGTCATAATAGCGACAATTGACAATGGAATTTGACCCCGGCGGTCACCGTTGCTTCTGGACTGTACCGTAATTTCCATCACGTATTGTGCTTGATTTTGCCGATATAGTATAAGTAGTCTCTTTGTGTTTTTTTGGCGGGCGTTTTGCTCAAAAATCCATAGCTTAAAGCACAAGTGTTGCGAAGTGAAACGGACTGGTCTAGTGTTATTTTTTATTGAGGCGTAAAAAATACCATCGAACTGGTTTCGAATTGCCATTATTTTACTAAAGCGCTAGCGGAAATATAACTTTAGTAATAAAAATACATATGTTCATGGAATCAACAACTTTCAATTTTGGAACGATTAAATTTTTTTTATATGAATTTGAGATACTAACTATATAACGGAATAATATCGAATGACGTCATAGTTCCGGACGTCACTGCCACATATTTTGTAATAAAAAAAAATCAGGTAACCTACATTTGTGAGGCTTGCATTTACGTCGACTGCGAATGACCTGCCGAATATAGAACAGCTATAAATAGATGGGGGCTCGTGCAAGTTCTGCCTTGTGAATGGCCGAGTGAACTGCATTTAGGCCACGATGCAATGACCTGACCTAGTTATTTTTCAATGGATCAGTGCTGAGCTACTCCGTCCGCCGTTTCATTCAGTAACGCACGTATCCTTGAGCGGGCGTGATCTATTTCCGCAATCCCCTTTTACATGACTATTAATTCACACATAGTTTTTCAATAATAAATTTCAGTTATAAGTTAGATATTATATATAATGATCAATTGATTTTTACAATCGGTTTATTACTAAGTGAAACATAAAAATCATCAGTGCAAGTGAATTTTTAAAATAACGCGCAACCTATTATTCTTGACATTTACGTCGTTATTATTGGTTGATACGTAGTGCGGGAAGTTTTGATTGGTTTAAAAATTGCTTGTGTAACATTTGACCAATTGTGCTCGTGGTTTGTGCGATTACTGCGCCACCTGTCATACTTACAAAACGTATTCATTGAAACCCACCCAGACTGTTTTGTTAGTACGCACGCGCGTTGAAGCCCAACAAAGGGCTCGAATAAGTTAAGCTTACAAGTGAATCTGATGCATTTATGTTATAAAAATGGTGAAATCTGTGAAGTGGCATGTAGAAATTAGGATATTCGACGTCTCGAATCATGACCGGGGCATCTGAAAAGTAAGTACAGTTTCTGTTACTCAGTTATTTGTGTTTTGTCTTTCGGCCCGGATAGACCTCGCCCGACCATATAAAGCTTATTACTTATTTATGATGACAACTATTTTACTTATACTTCGACAATCGTAAAAAACTGATAAAATGTCTTACATATCAGGATATTAATTTGTAGAGCATACAAAACTGTGTAGGTTAGGTAGGATTTGGGACCGCCGCCCTTCAGGGTCAACCGGGTTCGTTGTATAGAAGGTGATCAATGAGATCCCATTCATTCACAATAGAGTGGGTGACTGATTTCGAGGTCGTTTGCATGTGTTTCACTTCGGTACGTTTTAAAATTCATTACGCAAATAATACACTAGTGTTTATCACGAAATTTTAGATAATATATACCTATTTAATAAATCTCTAGTTGTGTCTGTATGTGTTTTGTTTTTTTTATTTCAAATTTCCTGATAATGTTAGAAAGAGCACTGATAACGAATAAGACTTAATATATTTAATAAAACTGTAAATATCTCTGTACGTGTATTTTTATTTTCTTTATTATCTATCTATATTATCTATATTATCTTAACATTATAAAAAGCACACACTGATCACGAATAAGACTTAAATATTTAATAAATCTGTAGATCTGACTTAACGTGTATTTTTTTTAATTTCTTGATTATACATAATAATATTTAATTATTATAGAGAGCTGTGATAAGACAATAAATATATTATGTGTGTCATTTCATGATTGATAGGTTATAATATTTATCAATAATATTTTTAAGAATCGTACAAATGAAAAAAATTATGTATTCTTTCTTGTCTGGTTTTGGCGAAATTTTGTTGACGGGAAGCATATATCATTTAATAATTGATAAACTATAAGAACAATGAACGATTACTTTAGAAAACGTTAAAAAAAATGTTATTTCTCAACAGATTTTGATAACATTTTGAACACGGGAAATTCCTGTATATTTTTTTAACCTTATGGCTTCTGCCTATTGAGACAATTTCGTTAATGTCTATATGACAAATATACATTTTATAATAATTGCTATAAGAATTGACAACAATATTAGTAAAAAGTAGAAATTACGAAATGAAAACTATTACAGTAGAGTCTCAATAATCCGGCACTTCAATAGTCGCGTACGTCCAATAATCCGGCTCCGTCCGCGTACGCCTCCCTCAACTCTCCTTACTCTCGGTTTGCGCTTCCGCACCGGCATCAGTATAATAAGCAAAATTTAAAACTGATTAGTCAATTGTAAAATATGTCACTTATGTGCAATATATATATATATATTATTTAAATACTAGCTGCGCCCGCGGCTCCACTCGCGTGGATTACAGAATGCCGTCGGTCGAACACACGAGCGAATTGTGATGCTCAAAAGACGGAAGACAAAACTGCTTATTGTGAGTTATTCTTGGTAGATAGATATATGTCATCGCTGACTTATTTGTAGGTGTTTTTAAGATCTACAATTACGTACAACATTAATTTGTTATATCTCGTATGGTTTACTCAGCGTAAGCCATTTAAGCGTCACAAATGCGCCTCTTTTCCGAATTGATTCACCATTATCGTCCCTGCTTATTTAGTATGTTACTTTATCTTACAAAACCAGATCAGACCAGATAACATAGCTATCAATTAAAATAAAATAAAAACATGTAAATCGGATAAGTGGTTTTCGCGTGAAAATAACAAAAACGGGCAGACAGACAGAGAGAAGTTGAGTTTTATAATATGTAGGTTTATAATAGATTATAAAACGAAGTCCCCCGCCGCGTCTGTCTGTCTGTCTGTACGCAATAAACTCAAAAACTGCAGAACGTATTATCATACAGTTTTCATCAATAAACAGAGTGATTCATGAGGAAGATTTAGGTGTATAATTGATTAAGGTTTTGCTAAAATTGGCTGAAATATAATGATGATTGTTGAAACTGTCGGACTAAATCATGCGTTACTGGCGTGCGCCGCGTAAACCATTTGAGTTATATTATGTACTACGGAGTTTTTCCTCTTAAAAAGATCTATTAAACTGTTCCATTCCATTCTAAGCGTATAATGGACTTTTTATTTAAAATAAATATAGGCTTAGCAAAGCTTTTGCCTGAATAATAGTAGAATTAATTAAAC
This sequence comes from Saturnia pavonia, assembly GCA_947532125.1. Classification (NCBI taxonomy): domain Eukaryota; kingdom Metazoa; phylum Arthropoda; class Insecta; order Lepidoptera; family Saturniidae; genus Saturnia; species Saturnia pavonia. The sequence continues at coordinate 19,828,935 of OX383895.1, read as the reverse complement.
CTGGCTAGCTATCACTCTCAAGTTGAAAATCTGTCGCCAAGCACCAATAAGTGTGTTCCGGCAGCTGCACCTGAGAGCCAGTCTTCCACTAGGTTTAGCGTGTTATCATCTTCACATCGTCACTTAACATCAGGTGAGATTGTGATATGATGTATAGGGATGGTGGTGACCGTTGAGATGGTGGTGACCATCGGGACGGTGGTGACCATTTAAGTTTTACTTCAATCGCGTGTAACGCTTACACGCTTGAATTTTTTTTATCATTTGAATTTATTTGTCGATTTTTATTAAAAATACACTAAAATGATGAAGAAAACCACTTATTGTCAGTTTATTACATTATCGATCATTATAGGTGGGTATTCAAAAAAAATCAAGTACCCAGTTATTAAAAAATATTAATTTTAAATTATTTCTTTTGTATATATTTCGTTAATAGCGAAGAACATAAATTTTAAAACTAATGATGTGTTTTATGAAGAATAAACGAAGAGATTGCGTTGCCAGGAGAATAAAATAAAATACCTTTGAGAAATAATATATTAAATAACACCTACCTGCTGAAATTGTTATATGATATAAATTACAAATAAAAGGTATCATCCACTAGAAAAGTAAAACATTATTTGCGAGTATATTTTTCTGAGAAATATATGTTTTTTTTCCTAGATATTCTGTTACAGAATAAGTTGAAACTATTGGCAAAAATATTTTTTATTTTTATTTGACACTGGTATTGTTTATTATTTTCTGATTATTATCGTTTTACTAAAAGCTCTGCCCGGTTGTTGAGTCACCTAAAAATGTCCATCTGAAAAGTTCTCTTTGAATGAAAGTACTTTTGAAATCGTTTCAACCGTTTCGGAGACTAGCCCAGACATATAAACAGACAGGCAGACATCAATTCTAACCTTTAAATTAAACAAATTTAAAAATAATGATTACCAAATGCGTGTCGGGCAACGCGCTGTAGTGTAGGGTTCCGTAGTTGCCCGTCACAAAACGACACCCCACACAACGGGATAGACGAGAAAAAAATAAATCATTCCCACTTTACGTGTAGGGTGTACCCTAAACACTTATTTTGAAGATTGTATTTTAGCTCTTTGTCGGCGTGATCAATATGCATGCTCATACCGTAAAGCAGCTTTCTAATACTGAGCTAAGCCGCGGACAGACAGACAGACAGACATAGCGAAACTATAAGGTTTACTTGCTGACTTCGGAACCCTAAAAAATGAAACATTATCATATATAGCAGTAGAATATCTCCTATATCATGTAGTGGGTTGTGGGTGGGTACTGGATACATCATCCTGAGTTACCTTATTGTCAGTACTTACCTAGACTTTACCGTTAAAGGTTCTCTCCAGCCATGAGTGATACTCCAGGCAGGTAAGTTTATTATTAAACAAAACAATAATCCGGGAGTGTATATAAATCAACTTTGGTAAAATTAAAATGTAGTTTAAATGTCCGTTAGTTAAATCATATAATTGACTTCGATTATATTATCGTGTATATTATTACTTATTAGTACAACAAATTATATTAACCTAAATACATACATAATAATAATTAAAAGAAAACTACTATTAGTGGATATCATTGAAAAATGATTTATCATATGGATATATAATATGATGAGCCTATATAAAATTGTTGCCATTTCTTGTTCTTTATTCGTTATCGTGTATTGTATATTACTGAAGTTTGTCTTACTAAATATCAGCTTAAAATGTACAAATTGGGGTTTTGTGTCTGTATGTTTTTTATAAAACATTTTTTATGACGGCTATTTGGCAAGTGTTTGCACTTGTTGGTTTTTTTTTTAAATAGCTCGGCCACATTGACTGTATTTTCTCTGATGGTAAGCCCAGTACAAGCCAAATACAACGGCGACCACGGAGATATCGAAATCCATCCATGGTTTACGAAATGGTGGCTAACGTGAGACGAATCCGCAATAAATAATTACTGTTCGATCTCGAAACGTATTGTGCTTAAGTAAGTGAATTAATATCACAAGTTTTCACTACGAGTATATAACTAGGAATTAAGATCAGCATTTCCAATTCATTCCGATTCGATGTATGTTTATACTTTGATAATATTCAAATGCTTTCCTTGCCAAATATATTAACATCATAAATTAAAATGTTAAGAAAAAAAAAGAGAATAGTCTATTAAATTGTTTTTTATTATTTAATTTATTTCTGTTAAATTATAAATTTAAATAAATAATGTAGACAAGTTCTACAATATATTTTTTCAATAAAACTTCATTATATACAATTTTTTATTATTATTATTTTTTGCAAAAATTAATAAGAACTGGTCTGTTACATATATTAAGAGTGTATCACTTTGTTTAATAATAAAATATTAAATTTAACATAAATTATGTCTTTTTCGTTAATTCTATAATCATCTGCTCTTGCCGAGTTTCCTGTCAATAAGTTGTATCAAAGAACCACTAAAATCATTATTCTAAAAATGTTTTCCGCCGATAGACTACATAGATACACTATCCCTGAGTGGTATAGGTATTTTTATTAAATTTAAGTATAAATAGATGTGCACGCGGCTTCGCTCGCTTGGACGATAGAAGAAAAAGTAATTTCTTAAAAAAATAATAACTTTTATTGTATGAAGATATAGTGATAAAAAAAAAATTGTCAAGACCAAGTATCTAAGGAGTAAAAAACGTGTGGTGTCGTGGGACGGGAAGTATTATTATAAAATAATAATTTCAAGTTCTATTCGAGGTATAAAGAAAATAATTATTCGGGTATACATTTTTTATTATGATTTTTTTATCGATAAAAATCAAAAACACTACTTTGCAAAACTATGTTAACACCTTTATTTTATTTACATTGATTTATAAAAATATATAATTATTGACTGATAAAATAATAATAGCAAACTGCAATAATAATAACAGTCATCACGTAGACTATACATTAGAGATTAGACACTGTATAGCCATCATACATAGACTATACATAAAAATCTTACGCTTTTTTAATGTTACGGACTTATTTTGCCCCTTTACTCCGCTAGAGTACCCCTCCGCAACGCCCCATAAGGAACTTCGTTCCAAAAGTTGATCAAAATCTATCCAGTAGTTTTTCGCATGATGGGCGCATAACAGCAAACCTCAATCATTTTATTATGAGTCCCACGTCACCCGGGCCCAGGCCCAGTTCTGTTTCGGAGAGCTCCTAGGTAGGAAAGAGCTTAAAAATTGAAAACATAGCCCTCAACGTCGTGCTAAGTGCCAATAGTTGCGGACCGACGAGAGGATCCTAGGAGTGTTTTAAGTTTTTCTCCAACTGCTGTATCTCCGAAGTTATAAAAACCGGACCAAAAACAGTGAAATTCGTGCACGTGGGGCGCTCGATTTTCATCGATATCGTAAGTATTTTAAAGTATCATACTATTTTACTTTTAGTTCTCCCTTAATGTGTAAAATTTTTGGTTAATAGTTTTGTAAAAAAAAAGTTTCTTGAAACTGTGCGCTTCTCCTGCTGCAGTTCAAGGGCAGAAAAGGAAGTAACAAGAAAGACCGTCCTGTGGAACAGCAGTAGGCACCACCACCAACTCGCCACAGTGTGTGTCTCGACATATCGACGAAACAAGAAAAAACAAATTACATCAACTACGCAGTTACAAGACTAGGGGCTCCGCCACAAAATAAAAATTCCAGGTAAACACCGGCAGCAAAGTTGCGCAATCGTGGAAAGTTTGGTTTTGTTTCGCGATTGTGCGACGTGAAACCTGTTGCGTAGAATGTGTACGTCACGACCAGAAAGTGCCAGTACGGTTCCATCTTCGGTTGTTCGTAGGATTTACGCAGTGACATAACACGAAAGAGCCGCCTATTGGTTGGAAGAAAGACTGATTGATGTTACTGAGGTTCTGAGTCTGTGACGTCGTATTTTCCCAAAAACCTCCCTCGCCCTGCCCCCTCAAAATTGAATCCTGATTTCCCTTACCCTTCACCCTCTCTGAGACTGCCCCACCCCCCTTGGAGTAAACTCGGCGAATTACCACCTTGTAGTACCTGAGTTAAGGATAATCGAAATCGCCTTGACTTAAGGCAGAACTGGGTTCTAGGGCCATCAGAAAAAATCTGCTTGGAAACGAGGGCAAAATCGTGTGAGAAGCAGTTCTGCGTAATTGACAAACTTGTTGAAGCGTCACATGTGTTAAATTGAGGCTGAAGAGTAAGCCTTCCAAGAGCTCCGTATCGGCGGATGGCTACAGAGTGCAGTATCAGTACGTGGTAGCTCAAGAAGGCAGCTGGGTGGAGTCGGCTAGCAACACAAATAGAGTTTGGCTCACTGCAACACACCACGACACGCCATCCGTCTCGCCGCAGCTACAAATTTTATAAATTGTGAATGCTTCATATCTTGTACCGAAACGTGAGTGGCAGTTCTGAGAGTTACATTTAAGAGTATACAGACTAGATATTTAAGAGTGTACAGACTATAGATCCTAAGCAAGAATATTAATAGTAATAAATAATAACTGACTTATGAATAACGAAATAACAAACTTATATATTCTAAATTAAATTTGACTTATAACCAAACTATTCTACTCTGTACACTAGATTAATATTAAATTTTCACTAACATTAATTATCTCGTATAACGCAGCTAGATTTATCTGTGATATTAGGTTTAAATTTATATTCGATTCCACAATATCAACCAAGCCTGAACCAGTAAAGCGGTTTGCAGCCACAAAGGTGGCAAAAAGTGATACAGAGACTCAGCGCCGGAAGTTGAGGAGGCAAGAAGGCGCGGCAGCAAGACGCTGCAGTGATACCGAGGACACCGTTTTGAAGGGAGTCTTCAGTAAAAATGAAGCAGTTAAGGCGTGCCCTCCTTCGAAATTAGCCATCAATATTACACCGGGAGTAGCAAAGAGCCCAGGAATCCAAACTGGCTTGGAATTTCCATTAAATATTAGTTCAAAGGAGGTGCCACTTGTAGTCCCATTAGTTAGCCAGGGCACAGATACGGTACCTCAAACTCCAGAAAGTACGTGTGAAAACTTATCGGAAGAGGATTGGGGGAAAAACTTAGTCGGTGACTTATTTTTTTTATCAATGAATATTTCTTGGTACCTACTCTTTATTATAACTTATAGCTTCAATATTCATTACCTATCCATAACGGTTCCGATGTCGTAAGCGTTTAACATTTTTGACAGTCATCCTGGATTTTTTTGGAAGCCTATCGCTGTCTTGCAGTGTTTGTAGATCATTTAACTACAAACAAACTATTACGTAACAAATATTACCCTCCTTTTAGTTTAATGGCTTTAGTTATGTTGTAAATAAAATGATCTTCCAACGCTACATACATAATATTTTAATATACCTTCCTGGAATATATTACATTGTAACCTAGCAACACTATTGTAGCTTTGTTATCAGTAACAAATAACAAGGAAAATAATATCATAATATTCTTTGTTATCTATAAAACGAAGTGATAATGATGATTTGATTTGATTTGATTATTTGAAGCGATGATGGCGCAGTGGTAGTGTGTACGACTTCGCGTCAATTGACGTGAGTTCGAATCCCTACAATGAGCCTGAGCTTTCGGTGAAGGGAAACATTATGATGAAATACATTGGTGGTAGGACTTTTTAATGCCCGTCTGGCTAGCTACCACCCTCAAGTTGAAAATCTGCCGCCAAGCACCAATAGGTGTGTTCCGGCAGCTGCACTTGAGAGCCAGTCTTGCACTATGTTTAGCGTGTTACCATCTTGGGCCACATCGTCACTTAACATCAGGTGAGATTGTAGTCACTACGCCAAACCTATAACGATAAAAAAAACTCCTTCTTTCTGTTTTATTTTCGGAAAAAATAATGTGTAATTACATACAAGACGGCGTATTTCTTAAATAATATTAAAACACGGGGTGCTAACATTGCATGACGTTAATTTTAAAACTGACACGAGGTAATAATAGGTTCTTACATATGAAATTAGCGTCATATAAATATGGAAAAAGTAAAATATTATTATTCATTTAATCATTCGAAATATGTACCATAATTATCAATGCACCTTCGCAATTTTATAGGTAGTTCATTGATTCCATTGCAAAAAATATTGTAGGAGCGAGAATCAATAAAATCTTTGAAGGCGGTTTGGACAGCCTCATCGGAATTGATTTTTTTTCCTTGCAAGAAATTGACCGAATTCCGGAAAAAGTGGTAAACTGTTGGATCAGTGTCCCGGGCCTATGGTGGGTGTCGGAGACATTCCAACCACAGTTCCTCTAATTTAGCGACATCTGCTTTGAAGTATAGGGTCTAGCGCTGTCCTGAAGCAGCAGTAGGCTAGAGAGATTGACCAGTCTTAGTTGTTTAACGACTAGATTTTCCATCATGGTTTTGCAATTGTTGACAATACAGATCTGCCGTTATCGTCTGGCCAGATCTTAGGAAGCTATAGTGTATGACACCAGCACTGGTCCACCAAACACTCACCAGCACCTTTTTCTGAGTCAACTTTCGCTTGGGACAGGATTTGGCCGGTTCTCCTGGATATTCAACCACAGTGATGAGCATATTCGATTGTTGTAAAGGATCAATTTTTCGTCACAAGTAACAATACGATTCAAAATTCCCTCGTTATTGTGACGGTTGAGTAATGTAACGCAGCACTTAATGCGTGTTTGTTGGTGTGCTTCAGTAAGTTCACGCTGTACCCATTTCTCGAGCTTGTTCTCTTTAGCAATTTGTTTAAAGTGAATTAAAATTATTTTATCACTCACATCGAAGCCTGCCGCTAACTCTGACATGGTTTGCGATGGATCCGTTTCCATTATCACTTTCAATTCTTCATTATCAACTAGGGTCTCCGGCCGTCCACAGGGTTTATTTCGTAGATCAAAAACAAAAACGTTGGAACCAAAAACGTACCGCGCTTTCTTTTACACTAGCTTCCCCATACACATTATTCCTTCGAGCTGTTTCTGCAGCGCTGATACCACGGTGGAACTCATATTAGGAAATAACGCGATATTTTAAGTTTTACACATTGTGAAAGAACGAATAAATTACTGAATTCGATACACAAGCCTAAATTTGAAATAAATTTGAATTTGGAATTCCTAACCAAACGCCAGATATTTGACATCAAGGTGGCCTGTTTATTAACAAAACGCCATTTTCACTAAAAAAAAAAATCTTTAAACGAAGCGAATAATCTGTTAGAAAGCTAAGAACAACCTGTTGTTCTTACGTTATTCTTAAAACTATTGTTGCCACATTAGATTTCAGGCTACTTACTATATAGAAAATTTTACCAAAGTTCGCTTTTCTGCATATTATATCATCGTCTGAAATTTTGCCACGGACGGTCACTTTTAATTCACTTACTTGCATATTTCGTCTGCTAAAAATCGTGTTACGGACGGGAACACTTAATTTATTGATTTATGATTTTATATTCGTATATGATGATTCATATGCGATTATAGTTTTGCTATTATGCACAAGTGAAGTGAATCAGAAATAATTACATGGAACGTAAACTTCTCTTTATCTCAAAAACTACTTAGAATATTTTAATTTAGATATCCACCATTTTGCTAAACGTTCCTTGAACACGTTTGCATAATTATTAATAAATTTCAATAAAGATGTGACATTGAAGAGTTTAAGAACGATACATTGAATTTAACTTCAATTATTATTTCTTTTTTTTATAGTTTTTTTATAAGTTTAGCGTTTGGCCACAATCTCACCTTTTGTTAAGTGACGATATGGCCCAAGATGCTAACACACTAACCCTAGTTGGAGAACTGGCTCTCAAGTGCAGCTGCCGGAACACACTATATGTTTATGCACTATTTGCTCTTTTATGTTTTAGGGTAATATATCATAAAAATTTAACAACAAATTACTATATGTGTTATTATAATTACTATATACTATTATTTTTAGCTATAAGTTCATCTTAACCATTTCATATATTAATTTCATGTATATAGTTCATCATCAACATCAAATTACATTCACTGTCATTTACCGGGTGTAACCACAGATTACAAAATGTATCAAACAACAAATGTCATCACGATCGAACATCATAGCTAAGGTATAAAATAAATCGCTCCATATACATATAAGAATCTATATGTTAAATAATTAAAACAACGGCGGTAGTATCTTGCATACGGCGACGAGTACCTCCGCCTTTAGCTCCCACGGCGGAAAGCCGGAGAACGCAAAAGCCACCGATACCGATACTCCAATTAGTATCCACGGATCACCCTTAACGCCACAGCACGTCTCGGTAAACTGGACTCAGTTTAAAGCTTTTAAAGAAAACTGCATGCGCCTTTGATCAGTGGCCAAAGATGTGTTGGAGTTTTCATGTAACTTTATTCATTAAAATTATTAGTTACTTTTTTAGTTCAATTATTTATAAATAAAAGATAGTTTTTATAAAAGTTTTTGTATAATGTTTTATTTATATTTTTTAGTATCAGAATTCATTCAATAATTTATATACATTAATTATCCATTAAATATCTCAATATATAATTTCTCAAAGGTGTTTTGTAACAACACCATATCTCCTTTAATTATTCATCAAAAACTCAAACATCATTTCAACAAGCATATCTTACCCGTTATTGACAAGTCTAAAATTAAAGTTCTCGCTACAAAATGGTTTAAAAATATTTTTATAAAAAAATCGTGTTTGGAATTTTCAGAATGTCATCTATTGATGTAGAAGGCGCCGTCTATTAGAAAACTTTTAAAATAACATGAACGTTGTTATTTACATTCCATGTTGATATTCGTTAATGTGCGAAAAATTCGCATCGGTCAGCTAGTACAATTATTAACCGTAAACATTATTTACACGTTTAAAAATAAATTGATAGTCCCAAAGAGTTTCTTGTTTTTTTTTTCGATCTAACTATACTGTTAGCCTTAAGGGCCTTGAATCCTCAGAAGGCTATTACAGCTTTACGGGGCTTGGGGGCGAGCGCTGCAGGCGCGAAAGTGTAGCAACAAGCTCAAGGGTGCCAAAGTAGTCGAACTTCGGCTTGGACTGTTGCCAAACATGCAAACAAGTTGCGAACTAATACCCTATCCGTAAAAAACTAACTAAATTTATATATATACATTACACATGTTTTTGCCTTCTGGGAGGAAGGAACACGTGGGCTCCACTAGATGACGTATGTTTTCCGAAGTAGCAGTAGTCCGAGGTAGTGTTTTTAACTTTCATAAATTCCTTCCTTCTTAGGGTCAAAATTAAGTAAACTGTTTTTGACTTCAATTATGTAAATAATATATGTTCGCAGTGGGTATCTGGTGCGCTTGCGGGCTCAGGTGATGTATCACGACGAAGGCACGGGCGGATGGATGGCGCTGGGCGGTGGCGGACTTGCCGACGTCGTTGTGGGCAAGCGTCCAGCCCCTACACCCGACATTACAGGTGATTAATATAATTCTGACTACGTTACTGCACTACTTTACTACGTACATTTACAATTATCCTTTTTAAAAGCTCAGTGACTCAGGGTTTGAACCGTGTTAAGTTTATTTGAACAAATCTCCAACGCGCCGCCAACGGATTCGTGTAACGTGTGATAACGCGGCTGTATAGTCAGTTCACGCGTAACGTCATCGTTCAATAAATAAAACTAAGATTAAAGGTACTAAGTGTATATTTGATTATACTAGAATTACAATTATGAAATTTATTCAACACTTATATAATTTTAAAGGCTTAGTAACACACTTAGTAATTAATTTAATTCAACGATGACATCGTTTTTTCTTATTGTCGTTTCCAATCACGTGACTCGCCGACATAAAATCTTAATTTTCCCAAGAGAAATGAACTACTTTTTCTAGATTTGTATTTTAGGCTTTTTATCGATAGACCAAAATGTTTAATTAATAGATCGGTTAGAGGACGGTTTTTGACAAATCGATTTGTATCGTTCCTCTGGGTCAAAGTATTAATATTTTAATGCGTAATCGATAATATACACGATTTATTTGTACATTTTTATAAATCACTTTTAAACGTTCACCCACCAAAACGTTCCAAACAGTCAAATCGCTCGTAGGACGTCACATGCTTAAAGCAATCAGATTAGTGCAGTTTCACGTGTTGTGAATGACGTAATGCGCTCCGATTGGTGTTCTATGTCACGTGACCAGGGGTGCTACTTATTTATTTCTTGAAAATCTATACAATTTATAAAACTCAACGTTTCTCTGTCTGTCTGTCCGTTTATGTTCTTTTCACGCAAAACTACTTATCAGATTTAAATGTTTTTGTTTTATTCATAGCTATATTATCTGGCCACGTTATAGGGTATATTTTGTTACATAAAGTAACATACGAAATAAGCAGCGACGGTAATGGTGAATCAATTCGGAAAAAAGACGCTAAAACGGCTAAACCATATGAGATATATACACTTAATGTACTACATAATTGTAGATCTTAAAAAGACCCACAAAGAAGTCAGCGATGGCATATGTTTTTATTTTAACGACAGCACGAAATAAGAATTACTGCTTTTAAAAAGTGGGAATGAGGGCAGTACTATTGGCGCGTGCACTCGACCGACGGCATTCTGTAGTCCACGCGAGCGGAGCCGCGGGCACAGCTAGTATTATGGATTAAGATATTTTTATTTCTCTAAGAATATACCTTACATAAAATAACAAATTACTTTCATTTTCAACACTTTGAAATTAAGAACGATCGTAAAAAACAAGCTTTTGTCATGTTTTCTTAGCCTATTATTTTTAAACATACTGTCAATTTTCGGATTTCCGACAGGTGGCGACAGCAGCGGCAGCGATGAAGCGTCACCACCCGCGCCGCCCACCGCCCCCGCGCACGAATACTACATCCACGGGAAACGCATCAGCGACAGCATGGTTGGTCCATTGCTATTATAAAAACGAGGTTTTATTCTCTTCCCTTTGACAGTTAAATCACGTGATTAGCCTATGGTTACGTCATTGATTCTCATTGGCATACGGATTAATCGCGATATACTTGGCATGTATAATTATTACTAGTAAAAAAACACAATAAAAGTTTTTGTAACTTATGAATTTTTTTTAACTATTTATCTATAATATACAATATAAAAATGTTCATCCAACTGTGATGAAACGTTGGTGTGTTTTTGTAAAGGCCGTAAAGGTTTCTTTGTTAGTATAACCTCTTTACAACAGATGGCGCGTAAGTCCTTTCATTGACGTCAATCAGAACAAAGTCTCGGCAAAAGTAAATATTACATATTAAACAAAATTAATCTCACACTACATTGGCAATAGTAGTGATACAAACTTAATCCATTGGCTGAACTATCAGGTCTCTATACCTTTGTTGGGATAAAAATATAGAACGATATTTCTGTATTTTTTTACAGCTTTGAAGCACAGTTTTGTGCACGTTTCCTTAATTTCTCTTCACCATTAATCAAGTTACTTATTAAATCCAAAATACTAATGGCACGCTGGTTCCGGAAAATTCTGTATGTTGAAATCGGATCGATATACCGATCATTCGAGGGCATTGATCTTTATTGGTAACTTAACTAAATCACTTTAAATACTTCTTTTCTTACACAACTAAGATGGGAAACAAGCGTACGGCCCATCTGCTGGTAAGTGGTCACAGTAGCTTACGAACACTAGAGGTATCACTAGCGCGTTGTCGACTTTGAACCCGTCTTTCCCAAGGAGCTCTGGAAACCCTACACACCGCAAGAACACAGCATAAGGTTATTTGGCTGCGATCTTCTGTAGAGTCGAGGTACTTTACGAGTCGTGCTGCCCCAAGTAGAGAGAAATCTCCAAAGAATCTTTCGTCAAAGAAAGTGAAGAGATATTTATGCAGGCCGGCATGACAGCGACGACCACCGATGGATTTCGATCTCTCGGTGGTCGCCGTTGTGTTTAGTTTCTCTGTGCCCTACCTCTCTAAAGTTCATAAATCATTCCACGAATTGTCCGTTACAGATCGTCCTGGAATGCACGATAAAAAAGGATTTCATGTACAACAAGGTGATGCCGACCTTCCACCACTGGGTTACCGATGAGAAGCGCTTTGGCCTCACGTTCCAAACGGCTGCAGATGCGAGGGCTTTCGACAAGGGTGTAAGAATCGCTGTCGAAGAACTACTTGATGGTAAGACCTTACTTTTTGTTATTTCGGCCACACCAGTTACTCGAAGTTAGCAGTTACCTTGTTCTCTCCTGTCTGTTCCTATCCAAGGCCGATTAGAAACTGTTCTATGATATCTACTTGTGACTTGCAGCTTTTTGTGCATAAACCACATAATTTGAATAGTAGAAATAAACACATCTCATGTTTTATACACATGTTTTTGTTTTAAATCAGTAATAACGTTAGGTTCTGTAATGTTCGGCAAATTAACGATTTGCCGGAAAATGAGTTCAAGTATCATGTCAAGCAGGTTTTACTGTTAAAAGGTTAGTATAGGGTGGATCATTATGTGATGTCTGGAAATGGCTCCCTGTCTGTACATCCACTTAAAAATAATATGATTATTAACTGTACATATTATTTAAACAGTTAAGAAAAATTGATAAACACGATCGTGTTTCTTGCCAGCTCTTCTCGATGACTGAGATGTTTTCCGAAATACCTAATAGGCCTAAATAGAATAAGGAAATTTTGATTTTGACATTTATAAGGTTTTACTTTCAAATTTCTTGAACCTCTTGTGGTCGGAAGTAAGCTTTGCTAGCGTTGGCCTTTTGCCACAACCAATGCAAAATTCGAGGTGACGATGACTCAATAATATTGTGATCGACCACGTCGTCGATTGACTTGGAAAGTAAAAAAAAGACCAGAAGCTTTCTGTGAAGTAAAACCATTGTGATGAAACCTAATGCACGCATGGCGAGCTACCAGCCTCAAATAAAAAATTTGCCGCTAAGGATCTATCAGTGTCATTCAGCATCCTAAATGTAATTAAGTTGACGCATTTCCTCGGAAAGGCGCTTTTATAAGCCGATGTTATTACTAATCTGTATTTTTTATTGCTTCGTCTATTTCGTATACCTGGATTCCCATATGGTAAGTTTTAAATCAAAGTTTGTAGAAAATAATTATATGTTAATATTTTAAAAATTCACTAAGCATTTATTTTATTATTATTTTTTAAATATCTATACTATTAATACAATAAAACTGAAGAGTTTTTTGGTTTGATTGCTTGTTTGTTTAAATGCGCTAATCTTTGGAATTAGTTATCAGATTCGAAAACATATTATTGTATATAATAGCCAGATTCATTAGGAATAATATAGGCTGTAAAAGTTCACGCTACGACCCTAATAAGCGGAGCAGTAACTATAAAAATCAAGCAATCTGGCAAGCTGTAGGCAAGTACTGGAAGTGGAACAACGATAAAGCTACACGGATGAGTTGAGAGCGTGGAGAGTTTGTCGAAAAAAAATTAACATTAGTGAAACCGTGGTGCATAGTTAGTACAAAGATAAACTTGGGACCATAGTTTCCTATTTTGAGATATTAGGGTAAGGGGTTTTTGAATATCTATTAAAGATGATGGTAAGAATGAAAGTTTTATATAAAAAAAAGTAGATATTAGATACACATTCAAAATACTAAATAATGTCTTTAGATAACTGATTTCATCCCTTTAAATATAAATAAAAAACGCATATTCAATAATTTATAATTTAGTGTAAATACGAAGTTTGATAAAAAAATTCTGATGATTTGGCATTCCACACAATTAGTTTACACCGGTTTCCCTTACGTGATCCTTTTTATTCCTTTTCGATGCCTACATGATTCGAATAACATCTATGCAAAAAATTTAAGGTTCTAAACCCAGCTAAGTTAGGCCCATTGGCGAATCTAAAGTTGTTTTCCTCGGTTGAGCGCACGTGCGAAGGGTGCTGCCCCATAAATACTTATAATTTAATTTAATGCTGTGGGTGATCCCTAGAAGATAGACATATGGTATCGCTGACTCTTTGTAAGTCTTTTTAAGATCTACAATTATGTATTATATTAATTTGATGTGTACCTCTTATGGTTTACCCAGCGTAAGCTATTTAAGCGCCACAAAAGCGTTTTTTTTTTCGAATTGATTCACCATTATCGTCACTGCTTAGTTCGTACAATACTTTATGTAACAAAATATATCGTATAACCTGGCCAGCTATGAATTAAAAAAAAATAACATGTAAATCGGATGAGTGGTTCTCGCGTGAAAAGAACATAAATCGACAGACAGACAGAGAGACGTTGAGTTTTATAATATGTATATATATAAATATAGATGTACATATACATTGTTTGTATATCGACAGATTTGCGGGGTGCGTGGTCGTCTATTCACGATTGTGAAAAAAACTATTCAGTGGTACCTACAATGGAAGACGAGGAACAAAATATATTCGAGGTAAATAAATTTATTCTTTCAATAGAGAACACAATTGTTTGCAAAATCTGCTCGTTACCTGACCCCGCGCTTCCTCAAAGCGCGCCTCAAGCGACACCCGTTTAGTAGCGATAACAGCGAACGTACACTTGTATTTTTATTTTTAATCTGATTTTTGATTTCAAATTTGTATTTGTTTTTATAGTAATTAAAACCAAATATATTATTTTTTATTACACTCTGCAGTAAAGCGCGACATGACAATGTTTTTTACATACTGTCATGGCAGTTAACTTCCAAATTTTTTATAACTTATAACTTTTTGTATCAGTTTCTTATTATTTGCTTAAACCATGAAAGAAGAAAAATGTATAAATAGTTACTTAAATTTTAAGAAGTGTTTGACACCTTATAAGAAAATTTTGAGACCAATTAAAATTCGTCTTTTGATTCATTATCTCCAATTGACTCAGTTATGATGAATAAGTATGTTTATAAAAACGCCACCAAAGTTGCAAAATATAGGGTTAAATAATTAAAGTTTCTAAAATATATGCTCCTTAATTTGTTGGGAACTTGCTATTATTTGCACTTTGTTTTTGTTGGGGTTGTGCTGCTAAATAATATTATTACAAGATGTGAACTCATGTAAAGATAATTCACAATGTTCTGAACTTGTGGATTGTTAATTTGATACGACATTTTGTGAACGTGTTGTTAATGTTACAATAAATACATTAACAAGAGTCCAATTATTTTGCTTTTTAATTCCTCGACATATTAACTATGTTATTGATGTTGATGACGACTGTTATTGATGATAAGCACAGTACCATCCAAACACCAAGTGATCGGCAATCCATGGGCGGTCGTTCCTGTCATGTCGGCCTACATTAATATCTCATCAGATTACGCTTGAAGGACCCGATGTATAATGGAAAATAATCCCACAGTTACACAGTACAAAGATAAATCATAGAGAACTTGTTAGTTCATGCCGAGATCAAGGGTACCGAAAAATGTAACTCCCGAAGTTGAGCGCGTGTTGTTTTGATTTGAAAGGGAATTAGGTTGAACAGCTCTTCAGAACACTTTTCATGATACACAGACGTTAAGCAAAAGAAAAGACAAGCAAAAGTTTTATACGATGCCGAACGCAATTTATTTATCACATACTTATTAAATTGGATATAATTTATAAAATATATTTCATTAATAATTTGTTACTCTGTTATAAACATATAAATATAATATATAGAATAAGAATAGTTGTAAACATATTTATGATTTTTTTTTGTCAGCGGTACTAATAATTGTGATGTCTGAAGGCCCTAATTGTCATCCTTGAGATAATCTAACCATTAAATTAACTTTGATATAAGTCATAAAATATATTTCATTAATAAACAATTATTACCTCTGTTCAACATAATATATTAATGTTAATGTTTTTTTGTTAACAGTACTGATAATTGTCGCGCCGGGCCTCAATTTGGCACAATCTAATACATAAATAAATTTATGATGTTTTGTTCAACATATTTATGATATAATTTTATTTTTGCCAACGCTACTACGTCGTCATAAGACCGTCACTAATACAAACGTTAAAAATGTGTTATAAAGAACAAATGACGTATGAAAAAAAATCCGTTTGTATAGATAACTTGCCATTCGTTATATAGAATGGATAAATTACTTACGAGTATGTAACGCTTATTATATATAGTATATATAAGTTTTAAAGTTATAATTATATGTGAAGCAACCTCTGATGATTATTAATATTATTAAACTATTTGTGCCCAAGGTTTCACCCGTGCTAAATGTACTCGACCAACTCGCTACCGTGTCGCCTTCAACGCACCCTGTAGCCTATTATTGTTTTTGCTTCCCGTACTTGGCTACAGCTTGCTAGATTGCTTGACATTTCATAGTTACTGCTCCGTTACTTAGCCTTCCTAAATAAATGTGTACAAATAAATAAAATTGAAGCGTCAGTCTGTAATGTCAAAATAATAGCTTTTTACTGAATGCATATGAAGGATACATGATACCTATAAGTAACAGAAACTCATTTTTAAAAATTTTGTCTATCTGTCTGTTTGTTTGTTGCTGGTAATCTCCGAAACGGGATGTTATAAGGAGTAACTTAGGCAACTTTTATATTAGAAAAAGAATTAGAGTTCCGCGCTAAAACCGACACAATTCGCGCGTGTGCCCGATCGGCGGCATTCTGTAGTCCACGCGAGCGCAGTCACGGGCCCAGATGGTAGGATATAAAATGTATAATTGACTAGTATTTCCAGATATTAGCACGTTCAAAGAAGCGAGCAATCTCTTAAGCTATAAAATGTGTTACTAATCTGCCGCAGTGTCTCGATCTGCCCGGAGACTCGCGTTCACTTCCCGGCGGTCGTAATGGGAGCCGGACGCCTGAGGCAGCATCTTCTGCAGAGGGTGAAGTGCCGGGCGCGCGCCGGCGTCTTTCACCGGGGGACATCACGCAGACACCCATTCTGTCTGCGATCACGCTGCCAAACCATCCTCTCACCGGTAAATATGGGTTATGTGTGCTCCATCTGTCCGCACTTAGACTCTTGATAGGTCCATTGTGCATAGATATTCCAGCCAACCCAAAACCGACCAGAAGCGCAGAAGCCTCTAGGGGCATCCACAGGCTTCTCGAAGCGACCTCGGGTTATTAAGGATTTCTGCCCGTTGAGTTTACGGGTTTACGTGGGTGGCGGTTTTTTTTCCCTCCATACATGCTCTGCACATGGGGCTGTCAGTGACACCTAGAACATAAATGTGTTTATTAAGTGAACGAGCCAGTTATATTTCCTACCATAACTCCAATCACGGTTCGGGGATGGGTAGTCTACAATCACTAACCGTTGTCCATCGATGTTTATGTAATTCTATTGTTCTTCAACGCAGCCAAGGGAGAATTTGTCTGACAAGCAGAGGCAGTATGGGTAGAGGATCTGTCGGCAGACTGCTCGAACCTCTCTTTGCCAGTTCATCTGCTGCCGCATTGCCCAGTGATCCACTGTCGGGTTACTTTGTTGTTAGTTATAGTCTTTTCTAGTGCATTGTGACACATCTTTATATTTGGTTTGTTTTTTTAATAGTCCCTAGCGTCACCCCTAACTAGAGCTGCCATCACCTAAATTGTTGACAATAACTTGAAAATCCCCATACATTTGCGTGAAATAGGGATTTAACCCGGACTTCTTAAAAAATGTTTTTAAACAGAAATATAACATTATTTCCTTTTCTTCATTCATTTAAGCATCTTATTTTCAAATGTTTACCACAGTTCCGTGTAGACTTGTTCAGAACATGAAAACGGCCTTGTACCACCGACACCTACAAACTGGAAAAGCCAGGCACTAAAATTAAATGTAATTTCACTAGAATAGATCTTACAACCAGTACGATTCAAATCCGTGACGTCAGCAACCTCGTAACGTCAGCCAGGAATCACAGAAATAAAGCTAGAGTAAGGTACTCGGCTTGTGCAAATTAAAACTTGAATGCCTAACTTTTCAGAATCCTTTAAGCAGTACGAAGCGCAGTACGAGGAGAGACTTGGCATTGATGATGATCACGACAAGCCTCGTTACGTCCACTTATCCGCAGTAAGTACACTGTATCTTTTTATTGCACCTGTGGACAATCAGCATTTGTTTTTTTAACCCCGTCATAAACAGAGGGGTCTTATAAGTTTAACATGTTTATATCTGTGTATATGTGTGTGTATGTGGCATCGTTGCTCCCAAACGGCTAAACCGATTTTGATCTAGTTTGTTTTTATTTGTTTAATAGGTGGCTTGATTCAGAGAGTTCTTAAGTATGAATCATGAAAATCCGTTCAGCCATTTGTCAGCTCTTCTCTAGTTGATAAATGGATGTGAGCATGTTACACATTCCTGATCAAGTCGAAATTTAGTATTTCATTACTTAAATGATATTAGAGGAATATGACTGGACTGATGCTGCAGCGTCATCTGGAATTTGCAGGATACCTAGCTTTTCGCTAACTTACAGCTAAGATATCGTGTTTGGGTGTACTTAAATTTTAAATTTACCTTGTCATACAAATTCTTACGGCTCGCCAGACGGTAAACAGTTACCGTAGCCTATAGAAGATTGATGTTACAATCGCATTACAAGTACGTTATCGACCTTGATCCCTTCCTATACATTCCTCAAGAAGCTCTGTAAACACTACTAATCTGCAGGAACACAACTCAAGGTTACTTGGCTGCGATTTTCTGTAGGGTGAAGGTACTCCACTAGTCGGACTGCCCCAAGTAGAAAGAAATCTCCAAAGAAATTTCTCTATGCCCTATCTTTGAAAAATAATCTCTTAATAACTTATTACTGCGTAAAATACGCGTGTGGAACCGCGGTCGCCCGCTAGTATTAGTATAGATTATGACAATAGGTAGTTAGGGTTAAATAAAACTTCGTGCAAGTGCAGGCTTATCGATGAACGAACTGGTATTAAATTTCCAGTTTTCATTTCTCAGTATTCGCATATCTAAATAATTGTTTCAGGTACACGATTATACATATCCGCAAGTGAGGCCGGGCTGCGGGATAAGTTCAGAGAAATCATCGCCGAACACTAAACCGCCTCTATTGAAGCGGGATTCAGGTCTGTATTCATAACTTATCGATAATCTAAATAATTTCTTTTTTTTTTCGTTCGGACTGTACTATTAGCCTTACGAGCCCTGGGGCCCCAGAAGACCTTTGCAGTCTGACCGGGCTTGGGGGCACTTGGCCGATAATCTAAATAATGGCGACTTTAAAAAACATACGTATCGGGTAACGAAATTTCAGAATTTAGAGATATTTAAATTTTATTTAACGTTATTGTTTATTGAATTATCAACACTTTTCTAAATTATCCATTTAAAAGAAGCTGTCCATGAACAACTGTATCGCACAGGTCATTCGCCGGGTCACAGGATCTAACGATGCATCAATGACATACTATTAGAATGAGTCACTTGTCTCCGTTTTCTTTTTGTGCTATACAGCATTGAAATAGTACTTAGTACTAGATACGTTATTTTAAACTAAACTCAAATAATTCATTTGATATGGTGAAATATTTAGGTAAAATTTTATTCATTTAATTTTAGAGTATTCGATGAAATCGGTAATTTTTATATTTAATTTATGGACGTTCTATCGATAGGAGCACGGTGCGTGACACTATCGATCGGTTTCATTACACGGACGTGCGAGCGAGAGCGCGATATCATTAACATCGCTCCTACGCTTTTTATAAGCTTTTTTTTATTATTAGCTTCAGATGTATGTATGTTAGTATGTAACGGAATATTTGAACATGATTTTGAACCCCTTAAAAAGTCGGATTAACTCGAAATTTGGCATACTTATTAAGGACCGATGACAATTCAATATTAAATAAAAAAAATCTTTTATTCACTATTCTTAATTCAATTTTTTTATTTTTTAGTTGGATTTTATATAAAAGCGTATTTGAACTATTATTTTTAACTCTTAGAAGTGTAAACCGTGCCACAGGTAACTGCGCACGGCTAAGTTTCACACGTGTCTTTGGCTTTGTTTTATACAAGCTGCACTACATATCAACAGATAGCGGACCACGCGCACTTTAAGCACGGGCTGTGTGTTTATGTGACGTCAGAGGTACACGCGTGTTTTTCGGCGGATGCGCCGTTCCAGTACCTATCCGATAACGCGACCCCGTCCAGCCTAGCTAGGATCCCCGACGTATTAGAGTCAACAGCAGACGCCGACTTAGCAATCGATTCCCTGGTCGACTACCTCCAAACCGGCGTAAGGGAGGCCTCGAGAGAGGTGCAAGCGGCGAACGAACGCCGTTTTATACTCCCCCCCGGCTTACGAGCGTTAATCACGGAAAAGAACGCCGCGACACGTGCACACGATTCTTATCCGACGAGGGATAACACCCGTAGGTTACGGCGACTTCAGAGAGAGGTTAGAACTCGCATCGGCGAGTACAGAGGTCACCGGTGGGATAACCTCTTAGAGGGTCTCAAGCCGTCCCATCTGGCTTACTGGAACCTCGCCCGCTCTCTGAAGTTAGAAGCTACCGCCCTAATGCCGCCCCTCGAAAGGGGCCCCGATCTCCCACTCGCGTTCGATAGCGACGATAAGGCAGAATGCCTTGCCGCAAGCTTGGAGAGCCAGTGTTCCCCAAACTGCGACAACGTAGACACTGCCCACATCGAAACTATCGAGACCGCCGTTCAGGAACTAACTTCGATTCCCCCCGCGGAAACAACCCCGGTCACGCATGACGAGATTTGTTCTGTTATTAAAGGCCTTAAGCCTAGAAAGTCCCCCGGCCCCGACGGTATCAGGAATGAAGTACTTAAACTTCTTCCCGATCACCTCATAGCTCTTTTGGTCTGCATCTTCAATGTAGCCATAGCCCACTGCTATTTTCCAGCCGCCTGGAAATAGCTATAGTTATAGGTATTCACAAGCCCGGCAAAAAAGCTTCGCTTCCCGATAACTATCGCCCGATCAGCCTTTTAAACACACTAGGGAAACTTTACGAGCGGCTCCTTCTGGACCGTCTCAAAACCGTTATAGATATTAAAAACCTATACCCTCCCGAACAGTTCAGTTTTCGCGCCCGACACTCGTGTACACATCAAGTGCACCGCTCACGGAGCACATCACGAGCAACTTTGCCAAAAGTAGTATCGCCCCCGCCCGTACGCTTGCGGTCTTTTTCGACGTAGCTAAGGCCTTCGATACGGTCTGGAACGCCGGACTAGTCCACAAGCTACATCAACTAGAAATCCCGGATAGGTTAGTTCACCTAGTTCATGATTCATCTACGCGACCGCACCTTCCACTACCGAGTGGAAGGGGTACTATCTACCGCCCACCCTATACGCTCAGGCGTCCCGCAAGGTTCCATTCTGGCGCTTTGCCTTTTCAATCTGTACGTCAGCGACCTCCCGAAGCCCCCCGGGGTCGAGGTAGGGCTCTACGCTGACGACACAGTCATATACGCGTCAAACAGACACAGAAAAAATCTCGCCTGCGCAGTCCAACATGCCGTAACCACTCTCGGGGAGTGGTTTCGAACGTGGCGAATAGCTATTAATCCGGTAAAGAGCGCCGCGATTATGTTCGAACCGCATACATGTAAACTACCACGCACGGTAGGACCCCTCTCATTATTCGGTAGGAATATTCCTTGGGCCACCAAGACTAAATATCTGGGTGTCACCCTCGACTCGAAGCTTAACTTCAACGCACACGTTACTATAGTCCGGAATAGGGCCGTCTGGATCCTTTCCCGCTTGCGAACCTTGCTCAGTTCGGTAAGCAAAATGTCCTTAAGACATAAGCTTACACTATACAAGATGTGCGTCCGTCCGATCTTGACATATAGCTGCGCAGCGTTCGCACATATGTCCAAACATAACTTTGCCCGCATGCAAAGAGTCCAAAATCGGTTTCTCCGTCGCCTGCTTGACCCTCCAGCCTTCGTTAGGAACATGGACCTCCACAGGGACATGAGGCTTCCCTCGATATAAGCCTATGTGAAATATCTCACCAGGAGATACTTCGATAGCGCTTCGAATCATCCCAACCCGCTCGTAAAATCCACCGTGAACTACGTCCAAGACAACTCGATCCCCGTTGCCAAACGTTATAAACGCCGTCCGCGAAATCTCTTTGTCGATCCCGACGACGACATCGAGAAAGCTAATAATTACTACGCGTCCGCTCCCGCAACATATGCGTGCTCGCGCCCACGCCCGCGAAACCACCGTTCCCTCCGTAGGGGACGTACGGTTAACTTCGCTCCCGCACACCCGCCACGACCGCCCTCCTCTGCGGTAACTCAAGCCTAGGTCCGATCCATCAGCATGGAGCCCTTGAGTCAAGCAGCCGCTCGCGTGATACAAGTGATTCTACAATCACTAGCTTTCACAGCCATACATGACACTGCATTATACACACATGCACAACACACATAGGTACATAGGTTCTGTAAGGGACCTTTTTTTTTCTTTTTTTGCCTAGTTAGAGTAGACAAAAATTTCAGACCACTAAATACACATACACATGTTCCTTCCCTCCTCCCAGGGGGCAGAAACATGTATATATGTATAGTTAGTTTAGATCGAATTACGGATAGGGAATTAGTCAGATCGCGACTTAATTGCATACGCGCAACAGTCCGAGCCGAGGTTCGGCCACTTTGGCACCCTCGGATGTTGTTGCTTAGCTTTCGTGGCTGAGTGCCCTAAGCGCTCGCCTCCAAGCCCGGTAAAGCTGTAAAAGCCGTAAAGGCTCCAGGGCCCCTCAGGCTAACAGTGTAGTCAGTACGAAAAAAAAAGCCGTTCCAGCGAATCTGTAGACACATTTCGAGGCCACGGTAGCTATGTTTCCTCCCCTCTCACTCGCTCTCGCCCTTCTCTCTACCAAATGGCCCAAGCCAGCGCAGGTGCTTTACAAGTTAGGACCTGTTTATTTTTACGATGGAAGTATTTATTATTTATCCATGTTTACGGGATACGAATTGTATTTCGTAAAGGGATCTTCAACGGAAGGTAATCTACGGTGTTTTTTCTCCAATGATCGATGAACTAAGTAATCAAATTCGTCTTTGGATGAACTATCTAGCAAAAATATTGTCATTTTGCATATAAACACGTGTGCTCTCTAAGGCTGTTGAGACATAATGGACGTAGGAGTGGCGTCTGGGTCAACTAGCAGTGCTAGTAGTGTGTGGCCGCATCGCTACATCGAGCCACGTGGCTCTCGTGGCAATAGTGCACGTGTACCGACGTGCGCAGCTATCTGCAGTACGCTTTGTGACCATATGTATTTCATTCCCGTAGTGTGATTAGTTTTATTTATTTACTATTCTTTAGGTTCGATAAAGCAATGCGGGTACAGTGCACCGCCTCCCCTGCCGGAGAAGAAATCACCTCAATCGTACCAGCCGAGATTTAAATGCAGGTAATCTTTATTAAAATAAATAATCGTTGATGCATCTGTCATGCATGTTTTTGTTTCGCTACAAATTTTTGCTCATCAAGTTTTGTTTTATGTTGATACCAACAATGTCTTTGCTTCCGATACCGAAAAGAATATATCTAAACATTTCCCACCCGTTCGTGTGAAGTGGAGCGGACCACAATAATTTGTCAATATCTCACGTCGCACGACTCGCATAATAACTTTTATTTAATATAATAAATTACAAGAATCTGAGCCTTATTTCTACGACATACAATATAATTTGCTTTATACTAATGAATCCTAGTGCCTGAACTAGGCCGAGCCTGTATCTCAAGCGATACTCTTTTCCCGTGATATATTATTAGTAAAATTATTACTGAATGCGTATACTGAGGCTGAGAAATTATACATGTGCCTAAGAAATTTCATAACTGAAGTTCTAGTAAAATTTATTCTCACATAAATTCTTACCTTAGTGTTGTTTACTGAACGATGACGTCATACTTGGTCATTTATTATTGAAACGAAAAATATTTTTAAAATCACTTCTAAAGGCGTATTAATTAGTAAATATTAAACCACAAGTATAAATTTGTTTTGTACATTAAATTGTTTTCATTCCCGGATAAAGTTCAATTTTTCAAATAAATTTGAATTATAACTCGTTGGGCATATCATTTTAATTTGTAGTTTTTTAGGCAAAATTAAAGACAAATATGCTTTTATAGTAAAAATGTATATTTGAGAAGTATAACATCGATGATCGTTACCGTTCCAGACACTGTGACGAGTGGTACTTGGAGAGCGCGAACCGGCCGGGCGCCTGCGAGTACGCGCCGGACTGCTTCCGCTCCTGCGTGGACTGCGTCTCCTGCATCAAGTGCGCTCAGGTGACCACCGCCCCCACCCCCCGCTACCCCCACCCCGCCCCCACCACCACACGCACCACTAGCGCGTTGCCCCCCCCCCCCGCCCCCCGCCCCAAGGAGCTCATGAAACCCTACTCACCACAGGAACACGACACAACGTTATCTGGCGGAGGTACTCCACCAGTCGGGCTGATTTGAGTATAGACAAATTTCCAAAGACATTTCTCCGAGTCTCCTACTTCTCTTTTACTAATTATCACCAAATCTGTGAAACTAATTCATTATTATATTTCTTCTACATAACAAACGATTGTAATATTTTTATTTACACCTGTCCAGCATGCAGTAGATACCGAAGTTCGGTAGAATTTCGGTGAAAGTACTGAACTTTTATCAATCGAATCGAAGTTTTTGTCGATTTTTAGCCCGCATCAAAGCGAACTCATGGGCAATCGCAAACATGACTTGAGTCCACACTTACATACATTAAAATGAGTGTAATTTATATTGAGTGCGTGTGTTTGTGTCGCAGTGCATGCTGTACCACTGCATGTCCGACGCGGAAGGTGATTTCGTGGCGAACCCGTGCGCCTGCGCACCGCTCGACCACGCCTGCGTCAAGCGGTACGTATCCCCACTCTATCCTTCCTCCCCAAATAATGTGCACATCACTAGTAAATGCCCATCATCGAAGCTATGCGACGCTAAATTGAGCGATAGGAATTTGTGTATTTTTTATACATTATAAGTTTAGGCGTTTGTTGATATAAACTCTGAAAGGTTGGGTGAGGGGAGGAAGCGAGGTTTGTTTACAAGAAAACATCAGAAACTTCTGCATTATCTGAACTCAAGGGTGCTAGCTCGATTACGTTCTTAGTGTTACCTGGAAACTGAGTGGTTTATGCGGTGCGTCTTTATGTACCTACTCACTGACATTCCTAAACAGTTGGCTTAAAAACTCTTCTATATTAAATAATATTTCCAACCTCGGCCCAAAAGTCCAGTAGAAAGAGAAGAGACGTTCAGTTTGTTCCCGGATTTGAATATAACTTTTACAGTTTTTTTTTTTCTATAAGAAACTAATACGAACATTTAATATAAAGTATTAACAAAATTGATTATGCCGCTGTTAACTGAAACTGGTTAACAACGGACAACATTTCATAATTATTTATATTGCTATGAAAATTTTTGACAAACGATTTCGTTTCATCGCTACTTCTGTGAAATTATTTTTGCATTGAAGCTTACGTCGAATCCATTTTTTCGCGCGAACTTAACAGTAGCCGCGGTCGTACCGCTCGGGCCTGTCGGGTCTCGTATCTTTACCCTCATAAGGTCTAAATGTCGTTTTCGATCGAGCTTTCACCCCTCGTTATATATTTTTTTTAATACCCGAAGTACGTGCCAGACCAATAAAACATACAAATAACACACCTACAGGTGCTCGACTAAAGATTTTCAACTTGAGGGCATTAGAAAATGCCCTACTATCATACTTTGGTTTCAACACGGTGTTTCCTTCATCTAAGCTCATTTTAGGGATTCGAACTCTCGCTGATCGATGTTCTTATACGTTACCACTGAACCATCATTGCTTCGAAGATTTAGTGTAATGAAAAAAGTGAATATACCGTGGGTATGGGTTGCAGGTGGTCAGGCGTAGCTCTGCTCAGCCTGGTGGTGCCGTGTCTGTGCTGCTACGTACCGCTGCGCTGTGCACACAGAGCCGCGTGCGCAGCTAAACTCGCGGGCGGCGTGCACGCGCCGCTGCACCGCTAGGCACCGCCTGGCACCGCCTGGCACCGCCTGGCACGCCCCGCCCGACTCACTTTATCGATATCAATATCGACATCACTATCTCTAATATTGATCGTTTTCAAATACGATAAAACGTTCGTTTTCTCTATGGTCACTGGTAGCGACTCTAACGGAAACTCTCGACTACTACTACCATCACTACCTAAATCGATACATCAATAAGTAATTATTTATCGATAAAATAGTAATGTGTAAATGAAAACCATGAATGAGTTTATAAAAAAACGTATTGAGAACCTCCGCCGTTTTTGAAGTCGAAGAGAAGTACTATGGAAGTGTTGTTTGCGTGCCGCCTACATACTGCAGTGATAATGCAGAAACAAAGCGTTTCATCGTATTTCAAAATCATCAAATTTTATCGATACTTTATTCTTTGTCACATTCATATCGATTTAATTTAGTTTGATTTTAATAACGAGTATATTCATGTCGAGTCATTGCCGGAAAGGGTTTATATATAGTTATTTCGTTTCTGTATATTTGTAAAGTATAAAGCTTTAAGTTAATATAATTTTTCGAATTTGTAGACTTTTGGACACTACCTTCTGTTTATAATTGATACTCACACATTCGAGAGTCGATGTTATTCTATTCGAATCGCGGCGAAAAACCTCTCGATTTATTTCATTATTGAACTGTCACATAAAGCCATATTAACTGTGTGTCCGAGGAGATTTCCATACCTAATATTTATATTATTTGCAAGAGGTATTTTTGATGCGTATTGCATATCATTCACAAGGTTATTAGGGAAAGATCGTGATTTGTTATGAATTATTATAAAGAAAGTAACATCAACTATTTATATTTGAATTGAAAATGTTTTCCTTATTTATTACTCATACATTTACGTAGTTTACTATACTAGTGTATTTTCATATTGATTTTAATTTTATCGATAGAAATGTGTTGAAATATAAATCATTATGGTTATAAAATATATATATTTTTTATTAAAAACATTGTGATTAATCCTATTTTTTTTTAAATTAAATTAGGCTAGTTAGTAACTTAAAAAAATGTACTTTATTGTTCGTACTTTTTATCATAACAGTTACCGATGGTTGATATATCGATACCGATGTAATAATATGTTAAATATCGATATGAAGGAACTTTTTCTGATTCTTGATTCATTTTGATGACTATTCTATGTCTCAGTTACTTGGACTGCATTTCTAGTTTCGGTGGCTTAAATCTTCAGACTATTGAAACTTTTATATAACTACCCACATTAAAGATAAAACATAAATCTTCGCCTAAGTTTATAATCGAGGGTTTCATAACAAATGGGCATATACTACAGTGCAATTTTAGTTTTTAAGTTATCACTATATCTATTGCAGTAAGCAATAATCTCTTAAGAGACGAGTCGATTTGAAGATCAGACCACTTGTGGTCTTTACCTTAGGGTCATTTTAGACGACCTACATTTTAGCTGCAAGCTAGCTGCATAATTGCAGTTTAGATGCGATTTTGGTACAATTGAAACTGTGAACCGACGCGCTTCTAATGCAGTTCGTTTGACTGCAATAGAACTAAATTTGTTTGAGCTTGCGCATCTCTGATGCAATCAGTGAAACTAAGTTAGAACTGCACGCAAACAGCAAGCTGACAGTTTCGATACAGTATTGTCAACTGCACATTAAATCTCATTAAAGGGCAAAACAACAATGGCTTGAATAATATCGTTTTGTGTTTCTTAAGAAAACAAAATGTCGCTGTAGTCACAATCGGTTAGAATGACAGAGACACACTCACACACACACACACACACACAAATAACAATAAACCAACAATGGCATATTTTGCGTGTAAGCCCCTTTGTTCTGAAGTCCTCTAATTATCATATATTATTTGTTAGGTTGTGGTCAAACCATATCGATATCCAATTTTTAACCATACATCCTTTGGCGTTTTAATTTTATCATGGAGCATACCTACATATTTCAAACGAGAGACTATTGTGTGAAAGCGCATTAAGCCTTATAAAGAAGGTATTTGTATATTATGACATATATCGATATCGATAAGCAAAGGATGAAATATCGACAAGCGCATCGTAAAGGAATATCAATCGGGTAACTGATATGTTAAAATTGTTGTTTTATATTAGGTATTTATAATACGGGTATTACATACTATACCCGTTAAATGGGGTGTTTCGGCTTCTTATCGGATAGTCGATAAGTTTTCGTAAATTGATGTGTAAAATTGTCTAAAAAAAACTTTTATCGTAATGTCACTTAAAATGACTTTTATCGTAATTAATTATTCGGCGCCATTGACGATTCTTGGCGTCGTAGTTATCCGTATCTTAAGTGTATTCGGTATCGTAAAGTATCAAGATCTTCGATCGATCTGGAACTACGTTAATTTATATCCAACGAGTTAGTTAAGACGTTATTTAATTATTATTTTTTTAAATTAATCCGTTGGGTATAAGTTAATGTATACATAATTTTTTTATTATAGGCTAAGTGTATTTTTAATATGAAAATGTCAATGTTTCCGTTCGACGCTAATTTTTCTAGGCCTTGGACGTCTGTATTTAATTTTTATATTTCTATTTTAACGTTAATCGATCAATTGTTTATGTATATAAATAAGGTTCACACGATATTATCTTTGGTCATAGTACGAGATTGTACATAAAATTACAAAGAACAAAGAAAATAAAAGCAATAGTCCTTAAATATAGAATGGAAAGAAAATATAAAATTATCTAAATTGTCGTAAGAAAAAGGGCTCACTTATGATAATTATAGACAATTTTGTATTTCCGTTTCGTGGCTGCGATTCATTTATCGCGGTGGCGAAAAGTCAGGAACGATAAACCTTAATTAAAGTTTAAAACGTAAATAATAACTTTTTAAATATTGTTAAAAAGTGCGCAATTTCGTATTAGATCGACCTAAGACAATTTCGTCGAAACGGTTACTCCGCATTGAATTTTCAAATGAGATTTAAAAGTAAATAATAGTATTTACGCAGTGTTTAAATTTTAACTCGAATGGTGTTTTTAATAAAGTTTAAACAAATTTTAAACTACGTTAAACTCGTGTTGTAGTTAATTAACAGATTTAGAATATGAAGAGACTTCGGGATATTTACTGTAGTAAATTTAAAAATTGAATATCAATGTTTATAGTATATGATGTTATTATTGTAACTGTATAGAAATATATCACAGATAATAAAGGTAAATTATTGTAAAGCCAAAGTGCATGAACTGGGTCCGTATGATTCGCTCTACGGTTATGTATGATTCAAATAATAAATGTATTAAGATACGAAATAAATAAACGTAAAATACTTTTCCATTTTTTGATTTATTGAAGTGAAACTTCTTATGTGACTTCCAAGCGTTAAACGTTAAAGTTTAACGCACATTATCGGTCTCTCATCTTTGTGTGAGCCAGAGCGAGAGAGCAAATGTCGGTGTGTATGTATATTGCACGCTGTTTAAATAAAATATAAAATATGTTTTAAAATGAAGTTTCACTTCTATCGTGTGTGAATCGCACACAAACCTTTTTTATTTACTATAGATATTCGTAGTATGACCGAAGTAGAAGCAAAGCACATCGCTCGTAGGACGGAGCCGAAGAGTTGTCGAGTGGCGGTGACCGGTCATTGTGACGAATATTGAGGGAAAGCCTATGTCCAGCAGTGGACGTCTTTCGGCTGAGATGATAATCTTTTAAATTGTTTTGTTTTTCGATAAATCTGCATTTCCTTTTAATTTAAATTTAAGGTACCCAGTTATACCGCCGTTATCAGACATCCAGGAAACAAATTTTACGAACACAAAAAAATTAAAACATATAGACATAGCCAAAGTCCTTCTATTATTCTTGTAAAAATATTAAAAGTCCAGTTTTGATGGAAAAACTGGGTAATAACAAATTCTGATTTCGTCTATTTTATATAAGCTGCAGTTGTCTCTCTTGCGTTCATTCAGTCCTTCGGGCGTAGCGTGATAGCAATAGATTTTTGTTAAAACATACCCATAAAAGGTCTTGCCGTCTGCATTTCCTCTTGACACAATAAAACAGTATGTAATAATAAATTACTTTAATACTACTTAATTAACTAATATTTACAAATCAATATTAAAAATAAATATTTCTAAATAATAATAAATTGCAACATTATGGAAATACATTTTAAACAAACATTTTGGGTTCTATATAAAAGCGATATTTATGTGACAAGGTGTTTTTCTCGTGTGTAGCATGCGTTATGGGTCCATGTACGCTGAATTATAGAAAATATATTTCACTTCTTTAAGTTGGTTTTCATTTGAAACGACACGCGAGCCATCTATTGTAACCAAAGAGAAAACAATCGTACATGTACTTTGCAAGTTACGAAGAAGAAAAAATAATAATACTTAATGTAAAACTTAGCATTCCGGGTAGATATGGAGTTTCGTGCGTCCCAGTGCCTTTGCTGTCGTCGATAAATTCAAATATCTGCGCTTGAGATACATTATACGTCTCGGGTTCTAAATCTTCTAGATATGGTGTTATATCCGTGTCGTCTATTGTCGCCGGTTTTATTTCGCCGACTGAAAAATATGTAGTGTTTTATTTTTCAAGTTATACTTTCTAGTCGCGTCATGATATAGTAAGAGGGGTAACGCCATGTTTTACCACCTCCCACCCTCTCCCCGTCTTGTACGATTTGTAACGACCCGCTAACTAATTCGACACATGAAAAAGCGCAGACTGAGATTTCGAGAACCTATCATCGAAGGTACGTGTACGTCACACGTTGACGCCAAAGGACTTGGTGTTCGCTGAAGAAAGAGAAGCAGGTTAGTGCACGACTACCCTTTTTCCTTACCATCGCATCCCCGCGCCATTGTGACATATAATAGCGAGCGCACATTATAACAAGAGTCTGCACTATGAAATTGCTTGTTAATCCTCTTGTTTTATTGTGGTGAAGGTAAATGACACTCGATGTTATACGTCACATAACTTGTCATGTAAAGTAAGTTTCATTTTTGAAACAGTGAGTTCATTACGTGGATGAAAGTGACTCCCTCTCTGTACATCCACTAAAAATTACAGTGAACTGTAAATAATACTCATAAAGTAAAAACAAATGAAAATATTGATAAAAACGATCGAGTTTCTTGACGGCTCTTCTCGGTGACTAGGATGTTATCCGAACCCGTGGTAGTGAGTTGATATTCATTAGGTAAGTCAAAAAACAGCACAACACTATGGCTTAATAAGGTTTTTCCTTTATAAGAAACCTGGGTTCGATGTAGAATTTAAATACATCACCTACACTGTAGCAAGCGGATGCGCTTTCAAAGTCATCATTAGTTCACGAGGATCGTTAATAAAACAACTAGAAAGGGGAATTATATTTACCTCCAGGTTCTGTTGCAAAATGCAATACAGCCGACTGCTTACTCCAACCGAATCTGTGCAATCAATATTTAATTAAAACATTTTTCATATAACCTGCATTGAAAGTGCGAGTTTCAATGCGACTGAATGACGTTCCAGCTCTGCTTTCAATAATGTCAGAGTATCTTTTGTTTATGTCAAAGATGTATAATTGTCATTTTAACGATCAACTAAACTGACAGATATTATATTTCTGCAACTAAAATAAATAAGAAATACAATTTTAATAAAACAATTTTAACATGGATACAATAATTACAATTACACCACAACATCTCATTGATAAAGCAACAACTGCAACTTTGGATTTAAACCCGAACAATAAAAAATAAGGTATTTGAGTGCTTACGACAAATATTTTGTATTCGCTATTAGTCTGAAATTCTCTAGTTCTGGTTGGCATTAAAACTCGCACTTTTAATCGCTTAGGTCAGGCAGGCAACTTTACCCTCGACTGAAATCGTCTTGTTTCATCCCTAGTCACACTATGTTCTATCATGTAACAAGTATTGTCTTGGTTTACTGTCTGACAACTGACTCGTGATAGATCACAGGTTGACTCCCATTGATACCAACTCAATTTATATGTAGATAATGATACAGCTTACGTATTAGGTAGCAGTATTGTAAAGTTTGTATTTGAGCTAACTACCCCTTAGGGAGATGTCAGTTATATTTCCTGAGTACCTACTTTATATTAAGTTGTGTGTATGGTTGATGAATACCTACTACACTTTCCAATACACCTAACTCTTGACCAAAATTATCATTCAACTTCAAAAGTAAACATTACATTGGATTTTAGCTGTGATAGTGATTGAAATTCTGCGAGAAATCGTTTACCTCTTTTTTCAACGGACATAAGAGTGTAGAAATGATTTCAACACATTTATTAAAATTTTAAGCCTTTTGCATAAAATAACGTATAGGAATTTTTGCCTTTTAAGAGTGATGAAATCTGTGCAAAGTTCGAATACCGCATATCAGCAGTACTCGCGCTGCTGTCTTCTGATCTGAAGGGTGTGTTAACGACACGCACTAACACTCGAGGCATTCCAACTCTGTCGTCAAGAGTAGCGATCGTAAATAGAAAAAGTCATTTACCTGTTCCTCGCGGTCACTATCGCTTCATAGACAGTGGACGGAGTTAGGCCACGCACGACATAAATTGCACTGTGTATAGGTCCTAAAATAAATTAATGTAAATTGATTAATTCACTAAAAATACACTTTTAAACTCCATCACAAAACAATATACATATTTACCGTCCCTAGAGTCTCCGGGTACAACGATCTTGCTCCAGAAATTCGCAGTGGGCGCCGTGGTGAATGAATCTGGTTCAGTGTTAACGTGTCTACCGTGGTACTGCCTTAACCATAGGATGTATTCTGTGTAAATTTTGAGTAATAGAAAGAGTAAATCTAGATAACATTGAGTTTCAGTACCACCACTACAATGTAAAATAAAATAAACCATAATTTTAATCAATACTGAATCATTATATCAGATTAATGTTAATCCTGTATCTCCCACATTTTAACCTAATATTGTAGCTGACATCAAAAATGTATTATACTAGCTGTTCCCTCAGCATCGTTCGCGTGGACTACAGAGTGTTGTAGTACATTAATTTGATATATATCTTATGGTTTACTTAGCGTAAGCCACTTAATCGCCCCAAAGACTCTTTTTCCGAATTGTTTCACCATTATCGTCACTGCCTATTTCGTGTGTTACTTTATGTAACAAAATATATCCTATAACCTGGCGAGATAATATATCAATAAATTAAAAGAAAAACCATGAACGGACAGACAGACAGAGAGCCGTTGAGTTTTATATACTTACTTAACAAAAATCAATATATATTAATATCAATATCAAGGCTAGCTGAGAGGTGTAGCCTAATGCAAGATGTAGTAGCCTATACTATTCCTCGTGATTCTGGCTATCATGAAAATGATGAAAATGAATGTTTTTTAATCCAACTGGTATTTTCAGAGATTAGCATGTTTAAACAAACAAGAACTCTTCCGCTTTGTTATTATTATTATATTATAGTTTAGTATAAATAGACGATATAGAATATAAAGTTTTAATTACCAATAATAGTCGAATAGGAATCCACTTCCCATATAAGCGTGAAGCTCGTAGATGTGGCTTTATTTAAAGCAGGATCTACTTTGAACGATGGTGTATTTGGAATACCTGAAAACAACAATTCATATGATATAGACACATAAGAAAAACAAACCTTATACCTATAGTTAATGCAGGCACATAGAAGTTTTGTTCTCATTGGTGACAATAACAAGCGCTGTGATTCGTCGATCGCTGTCTCTTCTTCCTCGACCATTGGCGGCAATTAATCGAGTATCAACGACTTGATCTACGAGTTATAAGATCTAAGTACCTTTCTTATATGAAATTTTTGGAGTTTGTTCACAATTTTACGTCCGATCCTCCTACTTGGAGCCCTTGAGCCAAACAGCCACTCGCACGATACATTGACACTGCACTCACTAGCTTCCAACATACAATCATTACACTGCATTAAACATACACGCACACCACCCAGATACCGACATAGGTTCTGTACGGGACCTTTTTTTTCTTTGTTTTGGCTAGTTAGTGTAGATTGAATTACGGGTAGAGAATTAGTCAGATCCCGGCAACAGTACAGGCCAAGGTTCGGCCACTTAGGCATCTTGGGAACTTGTTGCCTTGCTTTCGCGGCTAAGTGTAAGGCGCTCGCCCCCAACAGTTTTAACAGTACGAATACGAATATTTATTCAATAAATTTGTGTAGTTGAAACTACAGTATGGTAAAATAATGAAACAACAACAATTAAATAGTGTGTCGACGACTAGGATCTTTGTTATCCATTTGTGTATCTTCCACATAAATCAATTAGAAAGTAAAAATAAATATTTTTAATAAGCATCTATTAATTAATACTTATTTTATGCTCGTATGTGGTTTTTGACAAATTTATCTACTGTCATATGGTCTGAAAACAATTTTCAATATCGTATATGTACTTCACTTATTATGAATTTATTTTAATGATTTGCTTTATTAAATTGACATGACCAAAAACAATATATTTTTATTATTATTTAGAAATGAAAAAGTGTAAATATTGTGACGAGAATTATTTAAAACTTAGGTGAGATAAGGGTCAGAGAAGACTGAAGAATATATTGAAGAATATATGCACCTTCTACGTATTAGTAGTGAGTTCAATATATCTGCCAATGGTTATGAATAAACTACAATTTACTGTACAAACTTACCGGTTAACTTGAAGGATATGTCAGCCATTCCTAATTTATTCTCAGCTCTGAAAGTATAATTTCCAAGATCTGTCTTTCGGACCGAGCGAAAGATCAACTGGTGAACATTTTCTTGCGCTATGATCAGAACCCTGGAATTATGTTCCTTATTTTAATAATTGAAATTATTCTGAAAATGCAATGATTTAAAAATGTACTTTTGTTTATCCTGACTTATTTGTTTTGTTGGCTCCATGCGCTGATTTTTCAGAAATATTCGAATTAACGGCCGCCGAGATTTAGTTGAAGTTACAAAAAAAAGATGTACGAGATATTTACTCAAGATTTTCTAAAATTATATCTACGACCCATAAAACAAGACAATTTGTTGGAAAAAATGTATTAATATCGTATTTGATAAAGAATAAATGAGAATAAAATAAATCACGAGCCTCT
Source organism: Saturnia pavonia (assembly GCA_947532125.1). Lineage (NCBI taxonomy): Eukaryota > Metazoa > Arthropoda > Insecta > Lepidoptera > Saturniidae > Saturnia > Saturnia pavonia. The sequence goes on along the minus strand of OX383895.1, from coordinate 19,793,585 downwards.
CATCGGTGTTAACTGGTCTGCCATCTCTATACCATGAAATCCGTGCTGGTGGAATTGCGAACTCAACTTTCGCAATCAATGCCGCTCGCAAGCCCACGGCTGTGTGGACGAACGTACGCTCTGCAGTCACCACCGGTGCGTCTGTACCAAATATACCATCCAAACATGTTTACTCAAAATTCTATGTAAATATAGATGGAGATTTACGTACCAAACATTAGCTATACGGCTATAACTTATCAAGAAGTCAACATTAAAATTTGGTTAAATTAAAAAACACTCTACAATCTACATTGACGTGTCTTTCCAATTAACAGGTTCACGCACCAATATTAATGCGATTTGTATTGCGACATTGAAGACAATATACAACGAAAATATAAATAATATAGTTCCCTCGTCTTCTCTGTTGAGGTAATTTGTATTAGAGCATCTCGTCTTTCAAAATACTTTTATTAATCTATCAATAGATAATCCTTATTATACGTGTAAATATAAATACTTTCTACAGAGATCCAAATAATTTTGAAAGCTACGAAATTAGGTGGCAATCCTTGTTTTAATTATCTATGGTGGCAATGATCCCTTGTGATGAATATGGCTCGTTTTTTTTTCTTGAGATCAAAGAGTACTACCATTATCCTTGTAAGAAGGGTTAAAGAACAGACTTTCTATTAAGGATAGATTCATATTTGAGCAAGAGTTCATTTGCAAAACACTAATCTGACTAAATCGGTCACATAACTTCAGCAGCTCGCTCGAAAACCTCATCCAATGAATAATCGGTTTGAAATCCTACAAACAATTTGCGGTAAAGGATATAACGTAATTCAGTATTCCCAATTTAAAAATATCAAGTTGTCTAGCTACAATGTTTAAGTTAAAGATCTATCGGCAAACATATAGCCTGCAAGGACATTTCACTTGAGAGCCATTCTCGTTTTATAAATTTTGCAGGAATCATTTTAAGATTTGGTGTAACATTAGCATATTATATTTAATATATAAACGCTAACTCACCATGTATTACAACCCTAATGGCAGCCCTAACAGGACTTCCAACTCCGTTATTAGCAGTGCATTCATAAACACCAGCTAGTAGACGATGTTCTGCCCTGAATTTGATGCGGGACCGATGGTCCAAAAGCGCCATGGGCTCACCCTGAAAATTAGGCCTATCAGAAAAATTTCAAGGCAGGGCGTGACATACACGCGTGATGAAAATTTTACCATAGTAACTTTCTTCGATATTACACACCTGTAGATTTGCCACTGAATACAGTTACAATGACTATAAGAGTATGATTTTAAGCAGACAATTGGTCACCATTCTCATAAGACTTTGGACCATCTTTACTCTTTCCACTACACAGTACCCTACTTACTGCATCTTCAACCTTGTGATTCGTCTTTGACATTCGTTATGTGGCTTTATTTAGTTATTCCATTTGTAAAAATTATGGTCATATAACGTTAAATTACTCTTTCCGTGAACTTGAACTTATGAATATCAGATACATTTTTGAATTATTAAATATATGAAGCTATGTATTCTTTACTCTAAAACTGAAGATAGCTTAGAAGATATTGTTGTTTAAAGGTACTTTTGTGTTAACACAATATGAACTAAAACAGTACAAGACTTCAAAGTTCAATCCTTAGGGGTATAAACTTTTTATAAAGAAAACTCTGTAATCTTTATCGAGCGAACTTACATTCTTTCTCCAATCCACAATCGGTTCGGGAGTTCCAGTAGTCTCACAGCCAATATCAACAAATTCCCCCTTCCGTACTTCTAAGAAGCCATCCTCTGGAATTGTTCTCACTGTAGGCGAGTCTGGTATAGAAATAAAGTCTATTTGTTTTTAACATTTTAAAACATATATACATATCAATTCTCTCTTCTCTTGTGCCCAAGAATTATTTTCATATGTGTATTATATTTATTCCAGATTAGGTTACAATTTAAGGGATAAAAAAATGAGACAGTATCTATTATATGGTAAGTATTTTTTTATCATTATACTTTCAATTCATAGATAGATAGATAATTGATAGTCCAGTCACAAGTTAAAAAACGGGTTAATTCTTGTTCCCGGTTCTTAAAATATGTGCGATAGCTCATTCGATTCGAATTGGCGTTTAGAAAAAGGCATCTCGAGCATTTGTTAGCACATAAAAAGTTGCAATTGTTATTAACAAAATAGGATAACTCAAAAACCGTTAACCAATTTACTTCTTTTAATACGAATTCTTGAAAATTTTAATTAAATAAAAATTAAAATAAACCACATAATAAATTTTCATCACATGATCTTGTTAAGTATATATACAAGAAGAGCTCCAAAAAGCAAAACAATTTTAAGTCAATTATTTAAGCTTTTATAACAGATTTATTTTATAACAGAAATTGGAAAAAAAATAGTTAACAATTGTATAACTTTATGAAAAATTGCTTTTAGGAGCTCTGCTTGTATATATATATACTTATATATATGTATATAACTAAAATTAGTTTCCAAAACATCGGATTGACTTAGCACTACTTACATTGAACTTCTATAGAATGGGTCTGTCTGATAGGACCCCAGGGTTCGGGACGAACAACCTGTAATCAAATACGATATAGTATTAATTATAAGATTAATTTACAATTTTTTTTTTACCCGTATAGAGTTGCCAGCTTTTTATTAAAAAAATAACATATCAAATTCTTTGGATTGGAAAAAAGAATTGAAAGAAGAATAAATTAGATTTCAAATTCAATTTTTACTTCATAAAAACATATATTCAGTGCTGGAGTGCGGAGCACATGCTAAAAATACCTTGTTGTTTTTGAAAGTTTCAAAACTAGTTTAATCAACTAAATTTAGATTTAAATAATTATCTCGTTTTTTATTAAATTTATTGTTTCCCTATCCTCGCCACTTCAGATTCATTACTGACAAAAATTATATCAGTTAAAGCAGAAATGGCAGGAACAGAGAAAAAAATAAGATTTTTTAAACATAGGTCAACAGTGTTTTTCTCTGCAAATTATTTACCATTATTAGAGGCCTTTCTTTGGATCTATGCTACTATACCCACATACTTTTAATAAATAAGTATCGATAAATAGTTCAGTAGTTGCCCATGTGGGAGTTTCGCATACTTTACTTTTATGCAAAAGTATAATTGTCAAAAATAAAATATGAGAAGTTATTATAAAGTATGATTGGCAACCCTAAACCCATAGCAGAAGGAGAAGTAAAACGACTATTTTTTTCCTACCTTAAAATTAATAAATATTTTTAGTGTAATTACATTTAAGTCGTCGCTTGTCTTACAGAAATAGGCGTTTATTAGAACGGTCAAGTTTTGTAGCGCTTCCTAAAACATTTTTTTTAATATATCGCAAACAATAATTTGTTGAGACACTATAAATCGCTAACAGAGAAGCTATGTAGTCGTATGGATGTCTTACGCTTTTTAAAAAGTAGCTAAGTATTTTGGTAAAACTGTAATATAATACTTCGAGAAAACATGTTACAGTAAATAGTATAATTTAATTTCTAATCTATTTTTTCACATTATAAAAGTGGTTAATACTAGCAAAGACAAAAATTTAGGGAGTGTGTGTATATAAATGTGTGTGAGGTAAAGGTACCTATAGATACGATATATTATGATAACGTATGTAATTTTCCTTATTAGGTGCGCACAGTTGAAACTTGAAAGTACCTAATCACTAGAATTACTTTATTATTACTTGATTAACACAGAAAAGAAAATTTTAAAGATATAAGTAATTCCTTAATTCGTGAATAAATATTAGAAACATCTTCTCAGAATAAAAACACCATTTTCATTATTCACTATACAGAAAGATGGCAGTTTTGGTTAGTTCCAGATAAGGGTGGTCAAGATTGTCAGGAATTAAATCTAACTATTAGCAATTATCTAGATATCTATAGATATTAGTCAATCATATAAAGTAAGTACTTCCGTCAAGTCTCTCCCATGATTCTTATTATCTCTAAATTTACATGTCCCCAATAGAGTTCAAATATCTACATGTCTTTACCCTCGTATTTATAGACAAATCATTACTCGCTATTTACCCATTATTTCCTTTACTTACGGGTAATACGGATATACTTCGGGTATAATTTAATATCACAAAATATGATTGAAAATAATACTGCGAATATATAGTTTTTATTAGAAGTAAATAACAAAATAATACAGATATTAGTCAATACAATAAAATAAACATTAATATGACAAAGCTAAACAAGTAATTTTCATATTCACATCTAAGTAACTGGATGCAAACATTAAACGTGACTTGCGACAGATGACTTCTATAAAGGTAAGATTGTATACATATTACAAAACAACATATTTCTAAAATCGATATCTTCTCTTAAAGGAATCTAATGAAAAGTTATGTAGCGGGTCCTTATCTCTGATATATATTTTCACTGAACTGAGTTCAGAAACCATTATTATATTATATTCTCAATTTCTTCCAATAAATCTACAACTAGGTATATTATATATAGCCCATCTAAATAACGTTCCAAGTGTTACATATTATTCGCTGTAAAACTGTTCACTAATTATAAGTTAGGTACTATATTCATGCAATGCTTTTGAAAATAAACAGTTTATAATAGCATTCTATTGTCCATAAAAACACATGTTAGAATTACATAAGTAAGGGCAACGGTGACTATTACTCGGCTAAGAATTCTACGACATTACTTACTCGTCTTAGTTTCTTAACTATAAAATTAATTCGGTGACTTTAATCATGACTTTATTAAGTAATTACTTTTTCTTAACTATATATACCTACTAGGGTAACTCTGTCTCGCTAATAGGCAAAGTAACATTTATTTTGCCGGTCAAGATCTTACTAAATTATAGTATCGTTCCACAAAACAGTTTCAACAATTGATTAATTGCATAATTGTCTTACGAATACAACTGGCTGTAACGTACCGTTTAGTGATTGGAAACGATCATTGTACACAAGTATCGATGTGTTATAATAATAACTAATATAATATTTTATCGTTAAGTTCAAACACGACCATTTGAATCTAACTAATTTTGGGTCATTACTATAACAAACTATGACATTGTACAAATAAATATATAGATATGTATAATTGTTAAATAAAGTTTTTGTATTCATATTATAAAACTCAACGACTCTGTCTGTCCGTTTATGTTATTTTCACGAAAGGCTCCAGGACCCCTAAGGCTAACAGTATATTCAGTTCGGAAAAAACGAGAAAAGCACATCCGATTTACATGTTGTTATTTTAATTTATAGCTATGTTATTTGGTCAGGTTAGGATATATTTTGTAAGATAAAGTAAGATATTGAAATAAGCAGTGAAGATAATGGTAAATCATTTAGGAAAAAAGACGCATTTGGGGCGCTTAAATGGCTTACGCTGAGTAAACCATAGGAAATATATCTTTTTTTTTACATAATTGTAGATCTCATAAATACCTACAAAAAAGTCAGTGATAGCATATATCTTTTTTTAAGGATGACCCACAACAGGCATCTTTGTCCTCCGTCTTTTGAGTGGGGGCAGCTTGATTCACGCGTGTGTTCGACCGACGGCATTCTGTAGTCCACGCAAGCGGAGCCGCGGGCACAGCTAGTCCTATATGAAATCGAACCCACGACTACTCTCGGTTTAACACTGGACTATTATCTACCACCTGTACGTTATGTTTCTGTTAAATATATAGATAAATATGATACTTCACTTTAGGAAACTGGATGTTATAAAGATGATTTAAAATAGTACATTTCTTTAGCGCGTGAAAATTAAAAAAGTATAAAAAATTATACATATATAACATTCTTAAGACGCTGGGGGTTAAAATAATCACTTTAAATACGAAAAACAAACACTATTCGTAAAAATCGATACAATATTATCGACAACATTATAATTCCCGCAGTACTAGTGGCAAATTAAACGTTAGTTAAGATCGAAGGGAGTTTCGTTTAGTTGAAATTAGTTGCTCAGTATACTTTAAAACTATGCTCCGTATTTTTATTTGCTTTATAATTGAGTGACCTTTTTTATTAGCTTGTAGTCAACGTGTTTACCGTTTTAATTAAAATATTTAAGATAGTTGGCTTCGTTTGAAGTGGAAGGTTAAAATGAAGGAACCCAATAATTTTTACATATTAATGAATATTTCTTGGTTCTCCTTATGATTTTAATTTTAACTAACCATAATTATCCCAAATGGTTCCGATGTTGTAAGCGTTTGAAATCTTTAGCAGCTATCTCGGATTTTAGATTTTTTTGACTGGGACACTTAATTGTTGTTGGGTTCTCTATAATTTTTACTTTGGAACCATATCGCTATCTCTTTCAGTATTTGTAGATCGTTGCTAAACAAACAAACTACTGCGTAACAAATTTTACCCTCTTTTTGGTTTCGTGGTAGTTAGTTTTTAAATAAAATAATCTTCCTAAGCTACATAAATAATATATATATATATACATATTACTAAAACTTCCAAGAAAATATCTTGTTACGTTAATTCACGCTACACCGGTCCGGGCCCCGGCCGGAACTCGGTCAAACATCTATAGTACTCGTATACTTTTGTATTAAGTGATCCATGCTACACCGGGCTGGGGCCGGCTGAGATCATAGGCATGTTTGACCATGGCCCGGTGTAACATAAGCATTCTTAAGTCAGGAACTACTACGGAACCTATCCTGCGCGTGGCCCGACAAGCACTTGTCATTTTTTTTAAATATACAAATAACGTGGCTAACTAGGGTGTAGCCCGCCTGTGATAATAAGTAGTTACCGTACCCTATAGACGTTTGTAACAACAGGCTTGTAACCTAATCTTGCCTAACCTAACCTAACAACGCTTGTATCACTGGCGCATTGCCGATCTTGTACCCTCCTCCTCAAGGAGCTCTGGAAATCCTATGCACCTATTTGGATCACTATTTGGCTGCGGTCTTTTGTATGGGGGAGGTAATTCAGCAGTCGAACTGCCCCAAGTAGAGAGAAATCTCCAAAAAAAATCTTCGTGTCTCTTCTTGAAGCCCCATTTTCCAAGGAGCTCTGTAAACTAGTCTCACCGCAGGAACACAACACAAGGTTATTTGGTTGTGATCTTCTATAGGGTGTAGGGTAGGGAGAAAACTTCGTAATCGTCAAATTACCTCGCAAGTATAATCTGCAGTGTCTTCAGATCCAAGAGTGTCAACTTGAAGGCTGTAGTTGGCGTGCATGCGGACCCTCGGCGGGAGATGATGGTGAGCATCCTCACTATCTCCCAACAGTGTCGAGTCTTTATACCAACGAACACGAAGTTTTGACTCTAAAGGTAACAAAAAAAGACATAAGTAATAAATATTAATAACTTATAATATAGTTAAATGATTTATTGTTTTTACATATAACGCCTAGTCGTGCCACTATGATGAGGTTTACATCTGGTGTATAGCGGTCGTGATCCAGTCGTGTAAAATCCCTACCATTCTGCTTAATTATTGAATATACACTGGCTGATCCCGGAAAGTGACACGTCTAAGCTTGCCACTATTGCGGGTGTTACACCTGGAATATTGTGGTCGTGATTCAATCGGGTAAACATCCCTACCACTCTGCTTGATTAATGAATATACACCGGCTGTTCCCGGAAAGTGACACGTCTAAGCGTGCCACTATGGCGGGTGTTACAATTGGTGTATGAGGATTGCCATCCAATCGAACACAATTATCAAGTCCTACCACCCAGCAGTACCAGTATTGCCAATAGACAAACACCGAATTTTTACGTCTTTTATTTCAAATGTTTGAAAACATATTCCAATTCATACAACTGCACTCCGAGTTTACATTTTTCAGAATTTACATATTTTATATATTTTATTTAAGGTTTTGTTTAAACTATCCAAAAATGTATCTACCTGATTACATCCCTGTTAAGGAAATAAACTGAAGATTGGGGTCCACGTCAATATGGAACGAATTGACAAACGTCACAATTGAGACACAAAGAATGTATGGATCCCTTCCCGTCGTTAACAGACGCGTACGCACAGTCCTTACAAGATGTACGAATATTACTGTGCACATTCGATCTTCCTTCTACGTCTTGGATATTTGATATGTCACCAATATGCTTTAAAAATTCATAAGCTAGCATTGATCACAATCTCGACTGATGTTAAATAATGTTATAACGGAAGATAGTAAATTAAATGTAGGAAAAGAGTCATACTATTAGTGATTATTTTTCTTTTTTTTTTTTTCGAACTGACTATACTGTTAGCCTTAGGGGCCCTGGAGCCTTTACGGCTTTTACAGCTTTACCGGCCGGGCTTGGGGGCGAGCGCTTAGGGCACTCAGCCACGAAAGCTAAGCAACAACATCCGAGGGTGCCAAAGTGGCCGAACCTCGGCTCGGACTGTTGCGCGTATGCAATTAAGTCGCGATCTGACTAATTCTCTATCCGTAATTCGATCTAAACTAACTATACATATATACACGTTTCTGCCCCCTGGGAGGAAGGAAAGAACATGTGTATGTGTATTTAGTGGTCTGAAATTTTTGTCTACTCTAACTAGGCAAAAAAAGAAAAAAAAAGTCCCTTACAGAACCTATGTACCTATGTGTGTTGTGCATGTGTGTATAATGCACTATCATGTATGGCTGTGAAAGCGACTGATTGTAGAGTCACTTGTATCGCGCGAGCGGCTGCTTGGCTCAAGGGCTCCATGGCGATGGATCGGACCTAATTATTAGTGAAAGGTTTTTATTGTACATCGGTAAAACGACTCCAATTTACATGACGACATTAAGCACTTTACAGCCAACCTTATTACGATTCAGAAGAGGTAGGGCACAGAGAAATTTTTTGGAGATTTCTCTCTACTTGGGGTAGCCCGACTTGTGGAATCCACCCAACAGAAGATCGCAGCCAAATACCTTATGTTGTATTCCTGCGGTTATTAGGATTTCCAGAGTTCCTTGGAGCGGTAGGGTTCAAGGTCGGCAACGCGCTAGTGATACCTATGTCCATAGGCTATGGTAGCCGCTTACTATCAGGCGGGCCGTATGCTTGCTTGCCACCTTTGTAGTATAAAAAAAACACCCAATATTAGAGAAACCACGATAAAAAATCGCGCCAAGTACACTACCTCACAGGTGGTGTGGAAATGTGTGTATATCGTGTAGAATGTAACTCCTTCAACTTTTAGAATCGCGATATCTTAAGAATGGTGATTCTTAGAAAAAAAGTATAAATCTAATTTTTGTATACAATTTTATGATTTAAATTTTTATCTGAGCTATAATTTTGACAAAACTTTCCGTTTTCGAGAAAAATCCAAAAAATCTAAAATGTTGACCTTGAATACTTTTTTTAGTACACATGGGATCGATGGAGACTTTTGGCACTTTATTTCTACTGGTGTCCAAGTCTCTAAAAAATTCAGCTCTGTCGGAGTTTTTGTTATTTGATCACTATTTTTATGTCTAATTTGACCGAACTATTAATACGTGAAATGGCAAAAAAAACGCATCCATAATTTTATTATATCAATGTGTCGACATCCGACTAGTCTCCACGCTATGTAGATCGTGAACTATTGTGTCGAGATCGGTACGTGTTAAATACAAAAATGTAGTATTCGCTTTTGTTGCTCGAGTTTATTAACTAACAACGGTTTAGTCACGCATCTTTAAAATAACAAATATCAATATGACCCTATGCAAAATTTGAACGGAGTGGAAACACGATGTGGATCTAGCAAAATGAAATAAATCAATTTCAATTTGGCCCTCGAGAAGGTACAAATACGAAAGCTTATCACTATATAACAAAGGTTTTGTGAACCTTCTAGGTGATCAATTGGAACCGCCAACTGATAGCAACTAACTGGACATTGATGGGTTCTAGTTGCGCTTCAAAATTCACTTTAATATCGCCATGGTGCCACGTTAGCCATGTTCATATTCTGATCATCAGTTTATTTGGTCTAATTTTCATTCCAACTGTCATTTTGACCTTTTTTTATCGTGTATTGGTTTTGCGATATGGCCAGTTAAGTGATGATGTGGCCTAAGATAGTAACACGCTAAGGCTAATGAAAGGCTATCTCTCAAGTGCAGCTGTCGGAATACACGTATAGGTGCTTGACTTCAGATTTTCAACTTGAGGGTGGTAGCTAGTAGTCAGGCGGACATTAGAAAAAGTCCTAATACCATGCTATGGTTTTCACGATGGTTAACCGAAAGCTAAAGCTCGTTACAGGGTGCGAACTCACGTCCATCGATGCGACGTGCGTACACGCTACCACTATGTCTTGCTTGGGGCGATAGCAGTCATTTGTAATTGAAAAGAACACTGTACACGTGCCAGACGGCACACTGCGGTCATTTGAATTTGATGCTTCGATGTCAGTCACCGGTGACTGACATGGCAGTTAACCTGATTGACGTCACTGTCCCTTATGGTAAACACAGTACAATCAAAACGCAACGGCGACCACCGAGAGATCTAAATCCATCGGCGGTCGCCGCCTTTATGCCGGCTTGCACAAATAACTGGATATGCACAAACTGATCCCGAAATGTGACACGAAATACCGAGGCACTATGAAAGATTTTTCACCACGTGCATGGTGGTCGCAGAATAACCCTACCACCCCGCTATCGCCATATCCTTGTTCTTTATTTAGCAGGGTGCTGGTAAGGTTGGCTTGGATGTCTCAGTTCTAAAGATGCACAACATGTTTTCCTCTTCCACTGTACTCTATGCGCTGTCATATCGGTATTCATACCTTTTATTCTCATATAATTCGTCACAAAATCCATTCATACCTTTTTCGGTCTTCCTCTACTCCTCCATCCATCCACCTTCATACTTTTAACATTTTTCTAGTTATATAACTTTCGTCCTTCCTCATGACATGCTCATACCACGCTAAACTAAAACTCCTCAATTTCTCTGTAACTGGGTGCTACTTTAAGACCGCCACTTGTATACTTAAAAAAATTAAACGACTTTTCTGAAAACCACGATTAAATTAGATACGATGTTATTCGTATTATTGGACATAGAATTATCTATCGTCTCTTTACATCAACGTGTTCAAACGCTATACTTACAAAGTAAAAAAAAAGTTAAAACTCAATCTCATTTTGCTGTACTAATATTAAAAAAAAATATCTGTAAAGTCTAACTGTATTTACTGGATGTAACCGACTATTTTAAACAAACATAATTTAGATAAATGTTGTAATTTGTTGTTGTTGCAATGTCAGCCAATTAGTTAATCATAGACCACAGTGGTTTAAATCATGGGAACATTTCAGTCGAATTACTTTGGTTTATGACTACCTTATTATTAATCTTCTAAATGTATTTATTAAATTATCTGTAGTTTTGTATTTACATCATTTTTTTTTACAAATTTCCTTTTTGTCATCGTTTTCTTCTGTAGGTCCATATTATAAAACTCAACGTCTCTCTGTCTGTCTGTTCGTTTATGTTCTTTTCACGCGTAAACCACTTATCCGATTTCCATGTTTTTTGTTATAATTCATAGCTTTATTATCCGGCCAGGTTATAGGATATGTTTTATTACATTAAGTAACATAAACAAGCAGTGACGATAATTGTGAATCAATTCTGATAAAAGACTTTTTTTGTCCTCCATTTGTCTTACACGTCAGGAGGACGACCAGCTTTCCCCTGTGTAATTTAACAGAACCCTAAGTTTGTTGTGGTGTATTGTCAAGGTTCTGTGTGTTTTATTGTTTTGGTGGTTTTGTGTGTGATGATAGGGATGATAAAATACCTTACGTGAAATTTTCTGCATAATTGTAGATCTTATAAAGACTTATAAAACGTCAGGGATAGCATATATCTATCTTTTAAGGACAACCCACAATAGCATTTTTGTTGTCCGTCTTTTGAGCGGGAGCAGCACGATACGCGCGTGCTTTCGACCGACAGCAATATGTAGTCCACGCGAACGGAGCCGCGGGCACACCTAGTCTATTATAAAAGGAAATGATTATGAATACGACAGTGATTGATGAAAATAATTACTGCGTAATAAATTCTTGAGGAACTGCGGTGTGCTGCTAGCATCTTCCCCTCTCGCGGCTACGACCGTTTGAGTTTAAATCTGAAGGGCTAACATAAACGGTGACTTAATTTAATAAATATTGCAATCGGCTATCTATTGAACACAGTTGGTTGGTCGCGGAGATAGTTATGGAAAATAATAATCAGTTGAAACCTGTGTCACCTAAGAATATTGTAATTAACTGTTAAGAAAGCACGCAGTACCCTAGGTATGCTCAAGATAACCGAGTAACAATTTGGTACCGCTGGCCGACCATAGATGGCGGCAAAATATAGTGTTAAGTGAGTCAGGCATGTGATCTATGTTGCGCTCACCGCTCGCGTGCTCTTCAAGCACCATCCCTCGCCGAATGCCAGTTAGCTGCCTTCGGCCTTGAGTTGAGTTCACATTGTTTTTCATTTTATTTGTATTAAATTAGTTGGCCCATTTGCCTCCCCAGAACTGCCCGTAAACTACTATTACACATGGTCCACAACTACTATTTGTTGATCATCTCACATGCGCAAGGCACTTAGTAATTACATGTCACCCTACGTACAGTAAGCGGATGACAAGCATCAGCATTAAAAAATTAACTGTGAACTCATAGTTTCTTCTGTATCAATTTTATTTTTAAAGTTTTGTATTATCTTAATACATTTTGTATTTTGAGCTCCTCAAATTTACCGTATTTATTTACATAGAAAGATATTATAGTTCTTGAGTTATTAGGGTTGGAAAATAGAATTTTTATCATTCACTAACTGACTCATTCAAACATCAAAAACCTAGACCACTTCTAGGTGACTCAGAAACTTGAAATTTTGCATCGAGGCCAAGTTAGAAATCCAATATCAAAGAAAGTAATATTTTTTTATGTAAATTAATTTAAGAACGCACGTTCCTACAGCTATAATTAAAGTAACAGCTATGGAACTTAACACGCATTAGACCTCAACTCTTTTATCGGTGACGACTACCCGAACGTCGTTTCTACCGATCTTGGCCCCTTTTTTCACATTTAAGTTTATGTTGGGATTTTATTTCTTCTGTACAGTCAACGGTCTTCGGTATTAAAGTTGAAGACACTCGATCAACTTTAGAAGCTTATAAGGCATCGACCTTTACCCTCTATACCTTTTAATCTGACAACGTCGATCAATCTATTAGACAAACAGATATACGTGCCATATATAAAGTGCATGAACTTTTCATTATCATAATAATATCAAAGTCATGGATCGTATTAGACATTCATTTTTATATTGCAAGCAATTTTGAACTTTACGCCTTTAATTTATTCTAATATTATAGATTGTTTGTTTATTTAAATGCGCTAATCTCTGAAACTAATAGACAAATTTGAAAAATTGTTTTTTTATAGCGTGCGTATATATTAAGGATGGCTATATAACTTCACACTACTACTCTAAGGAGCAGAGCACTAACCATGAACGTAAACCAATCTGAACGCTAGTCTACACGGGTGATATGGCGACGCGCGACGCCGCGTTGGAGAGAGTTGTTCCAATAAATGTATATACAAAAAATATAAATGTGTTATTAAAAAGAGCTGATTTGATTAGCCATCCCTAGCCTGGCCGTTAAGGGAAACATCGTAATGAAGCCATAGCGTTGCGGTGGGACGTTTTCTAATTCCTGGCTACCACCCGCAAGTTAACAATCAGTCGCTAAGCCTAGAGGTGTGTTCCGGCAGCTGCACTTGAGAGCCAGCACCTCTAGACTGTTAAGATCTTCGGCTACATCGTCACTTAACATCACATGAGTTTGTGGTCAAACGCTAAGCTTATCTGTACCTAGGTATATTATAAAGCCCATGAGATTGTTTGTTTAAACCCGCTAATCTCTAAACCAGTAAACAATTAAAAAAATCTTTTTTGTTTTTAGTCTATTTAACTTAACACTGCGACCCTAAGGAGTGGAGCAGTAACCATGTACTTCAAGCAATCAGGTAAACTGTAGATAATTACGGGACGCACATAGACGGGATATGATAACAACTTAACAACAATACGCTACACGGGTGTATTGACAGCAGCGCGGTGTAGAGTACGCCGAATAAATTTAAAACGGGTGAAACTGTAGGGCACAGCTAGTAAGCTAAAAAATAATAATAAATAAATCATCGTACCTGCCCCTTCTAAGTAGCACGGCAGCAACACGGTGTCGTTTTCATACGACTTGACAATAACTGGCACACTCTTGAAAGGCTTCTCACAATTTGCTATGTTTTTTATAAATAAAATCACTACTATTTCTCTTACTAACAACATTTTACTAATGCCTATTTACTTATTGTATAATCTATAATATAAAGGAAATATAGTTTTAAATATTTTAAAAATAGTATTTAGTAAAAAAAAAACGTAAATACTAATTAGACATTTATTAATTATTTGCACGAACGACGAACGGATGTATAGGGATTTTTTGCTTTGTTATCATTGCCACGGTACTATAAATTTAAAAATGCACGGATACACGGTCTACTACTTCAATGAGTACTATGTTACTTTTTTTTAAACAGTTGTGTCATGAGCGAATAAAACAAACGGTCATCAAGGAAAAAAAGAAAGAATACTAATTATCTAATTTAAAATCACTATAAAACATCGAAATAGATTTTAAACCGAATGAATTTATATTAAATATCGGGACAATTTATTGAAAAAAAAATTACAGTGAGTTCAACGAATTCAAAATTTTAAATATTTGTTTAGTATAAATATAATGCGTGACTGTGACGCAAACGCTCGGTGTTGGGAACTATGCCGGACTGTGCAATGTGCACGGACATGTGCCCGGTTGTTCGTCACGGGATGATTGCAGAGCTAAGTTAACGATACAACGAGAACAAACTAGTTACGTGGCGGTTTTTTTGATGTGAAACATCTAATGCGGCGGGTTAGACCGACTGCTGGCGTAGCCTATATGATAGTATGAAACATCTAATACGGTGTGGTGATGCGTCGCCATACGCAAGTGAACGTGCTCTTTTGGTTGTGCCATATTTCTTTCTTTCATAAACTATGCTTTTATGCATGTTATCTGTACAAAATAATTTCGATGTTTCACATAAAACGACAAAGGGCCTCAGTTTTGTGTCAGCAATTCTTAGTTTTATAAATATATTAGCTGTGCCCGTGGCTCCATGCGTTTGGACTACAGAATACCATCGGTCGAGCGCACGCGCGAATCATGCTGCTCCTGTTCAAAAGATTTAAGGTTAAAAATGTTTATTGTGGGTGAATCTTAAGAGATAGATATATGCTATCATATTGTAGGTATTTTTAAGATATACAATTATGTAGAATATTAATTTGATGTATCTCTTATAGTTTACTCAGCGTAAGCCATTTAAGCGCCCCAAATGCGTCTTTTTTCCAAAATTATTCACCATTATCGTCACTGCTTATTTCGTATGTTACTTTATCTTGCAAAATATGTTCTATAACCTGGCCAGATAATATAGCTATGAATTAAAATAAAAACATGTAAATCGGATATGAGGTTTGTGCGTGAAAAGAACATAAACGGACAGACAGTCAGAGAAACGTTGAGTTTTATAATATGTATAGATAGATATAGATTTATGTATTGCTTTCTGAATATTTGCTATCTGCCGTCTTGTGTATGTAAAACAGCGGAAATATAAAAAAATAGGTGCGTGTACATATATGTATGTGCGTTGGAAGTTATACTTCTTTGACATAATCTAAATTATTTTGAATTTGCACAAAATTAATATGAGGTATTCCGGTAGCTGTATTTCAGATACGGCCAATAGTCAATAGTCAATACCCAATAGTCTATCTAAAAAAAATTTATTAATTATTATTTAAGTATTAAATTTCAGTCAAAATATTTACGATGGATTTCCGCAAAGTAACGCCTTCGTCAATGAAATAACTAGAAAAATTAATTTTGAGATGCCACAAAAAAAAAGTGTGTGTGCGATCGATTCACACACGATAGAAGTGAAACTTCATTTTAAAAGATATTTTATTTAAACAGTGTGCAGTATACTCGTACATACACACCGACATTTGCTCTCTCGCTCTGGCTCACACAAAGAGGAGAGACCGATAATGTGCGTTAAACGTTTAACGTGTTGGAAGTCACATAAGAAGTTTCACTTCAAAAACTTTCTGGACAGCTCTAACAACGGAGTCACTATTTTGTTAGAGCTTTGTTTGAACTCTGAAAATTAGAAAAATATTATATATACGTGACATTGATAGAATTGTTTATAAACAAATTGCCATTAAATAATAAGAAGAAAATGGTAACAATAAATAAAACCGTATATTCGATAGCGTGCCATAAACTATGCTCCCATTGTGCCCCGGGCTTACAATGTGTCCACTCAATTAACCGTACCACCTTTAACTCAACCAAGAATGAGAAATAACTCCATACAAGATTACTCACAATGTCCGCGTATAAAGTTACATTCGTATTATTCTATAAACTTAATTAGTATTAGAGACTATTACAGAACTATAGATATATCACTTGTAAATAAATATTATTATATTATAAGGGATTAAAATAAAGGCAGTCATAAAAAAATTCCACCAAAGTTAAAGTCGAAATACTTTATTTTATTTAGGCCCTGAGAAGGCACTTATGAACATAAAAACCACTCTGCCAAATGTTCGGAAAACATCCAAGTCATCAAGAAGAACCGCTAAGAAACTAGAACTGGTTTATCAATCTTTTTTTAATAATTTAATAATATTTAATGTTATATTAGGTATTTTGATGGACGTATAGAGCACCATTATTCCACAGCTTTCCCATCACCCATCATTAACCCAGCTCGTTTATTTACGTCCCTTCACGAATAAACTAAAACAACAAATTACAACATATCGGGAAAGCTTGCTGATATTTGCTTAATGTCCGATTTTTCAATCAACAGATAAATTTAAATGAAGATTATTTTTTTAATTTTGGCAGGTTCTCCATACATTATCTGTCAAAATTATTCCTCGTATAAAATTATCTGACGATTGAAAAATTAGCCCTTAAACTATTTTTTATTAGCACGGCATATGACGTCACTGTACTTGACAGTAAGCCCAGTAACATCTAAAAACAGTGGCGACCATCGAGAGATTAATAATCCACATCCAGTAGCCGCTGTCTCGCCGGTCTCCGTAAATTGTAAGATATGCGCCGGCTGATGCGGATACGCGACGCGCATATCAGCGAATCACAGTAACGGACTTTTCACCATATACATGGTGGTCGCGGCCTAGTCGCTTTGTACACAGCTCTACCACCCCGCTATCGCCATTTCTTCGTTGGTTACTGTGCATCCACGTGCAGGTGACGTTTGGCGTTTCAATTCTTAAGATGTCATTTGTCTCCCTTACATCCCAAAAATAAATCATAAGCAATGCAAATCCATTAAGCCACGCGGCATATTATAAACTATCTAAACAAATATAATAAAGCGGAAGGATTTTTTGTTTGTTTGCTTAAACACGCTAATCTCTGAAACTACCAGTCGAATTCGAAAAATTCTTTTGCATATGATAGCCAGATTCACGAAGAATAATATAGGATATCTAGCATTAGGCTACACCTCTTAATTAGTCTTAAATATAGATTTTTGTTAAGTAATTCGGAAGAAGAAAACACACCCTAACTGCTATATCCAGTTGCGCTAGCGTAATGGTTAGTGATACGTAAATACATTGTTCTACAAAGATATTGCCTCTTAGTACATCTAGAAAAAGTGATTTATGAGCATTATTATTACGCATGGAATATTAATCCTTACCACCGAGTTACTTCATCGTCAAGACAATTTTATGGTAGATAAACTTTGCACTTTATAGCATGTTATTTGGACGAATAGTTTGGGAGATATTTGTAAAATCAAAATAATTCAACACTCGGCTCGGATCTATGACTATAGGTGTATTGGCGCGAACGAGCCGTGTGAGTCGTGACGCATAACCCTGTCCGCCCGATTAAAATATTGTCTATATTGATCTTCTTACGTATCTCTATTATTATTTTCCACTACAATATTTTCAAATTTAAATAACTTATAAGTTATTGATATGCAATTATAAATACTCTTTCAGCTTCCGGATTAATTTATATTAATGGTTCCTAATTCCATAAAATATCATTAAAGTTAATCAGTTATGCGTTCATCGAATTAATTGAGACTTTAT
The DNA here is from genome assembly GCA_947532125.1 of Saturnia pavonia. Taxonomy (NCBI): domain Eukaryota; kingdom Metazoa; phylum Arthropoda; class Insecta; order Lepidoptera; family Saturniidae; genus Saturnia; species Saturnia pavonia. The sequence continues at coordinate 19,775,241 of OX383895.1, read as the reverse complement.
ATTTATACGAAGTGATCGTCGAAACTTCGAGATGAAGACATAGAATATAGAATGGTGGTACGCCATTTCGTAGCTACCACAATAAAGTTGAAAATCTGTTATCCCCCAGTAGAATTAGCGTGTTACCATTTTGGGCCACTTCGTCACTTAGGTAACATCAGGCTAGACTGTGGTCAGGTCGGACACTAAACTTATATAGTATAAAAAAGGTGATTAATTCCATAACTTCCTTTAAGACAATTTAGAGTTTGGTAATTTTATGTCTCGGTTTGATAAATATATTTTCTTTCATATCAACTTATTGTTCAAAGTACTCAACTATAAAATTATAACAATTCTAGAAAAAATAGAACAAGTAGCGAGTAGAACTCGTTCCCAAAGTGTTCCGTACTATTTATTTCATGTTTAAAATAAAATTGTTTGTATTAATCCTAAAATTTCCCAACGTGGCTCACGAAAATTTTATTTTGCGGACGTTCGCATAGAACACTGTAAAATATTATTATATACAGCATATTATTATATAACTTTGTCTCGTATTGCAGACGGAATTTGAAATATATTATTTATCAGGTTTATTCCCTAACTTACGCTTAAAGAGTGCCAAATTTTAAGACTCTAGATTCTAAAGACCCTAAAGGTTTTGATAATCTGTGTGCAAGACTTTTAGTATGACGAGCCCTAACTCTTTATTGCATTAACATGGAATAATGTTTTTTTAAGTAGTTTATTGGTAGCGTGTACGGGCAACGCGTTGATCGACCTGAGTTCGAATCCCTGCAAAATGAGTCTCAAACTCGGTGAAGGAAAACATCGTGATTTTACCATAGCATGGTGGTAGGGCTTTTTCTAATGCCTGCTTGGCTAGCTACCACCCTCAAGTTGAAAACCTGTCGCCAAGTACCTGTAGGTGTGTTCCGGCAGCTGCATTTGAGAACCAGTTTCTCTACTAGGTTTAGCGTGTCACCATCTTGGGCCACATTGTCACTAAACATTAGGTGAGATTGCGGCCATAATGCTAAACATATAACCGATTAAGAAAAAAAATAAGGCGTTTTCATGAAAAAAAAACGTACAGTATAAAGAAAAGCAAATAATCTTACATCAAAGTGATCATATAAAGGTATAATTTCTTTTTTTTCAACTTATACTTTTTTGGTGCGTTGTTAAGGAGAAGATTGTGAATATTGTAACGTAGTCATCCATGATAATAACGTGAATTAATTTTACGGACTTTTATTTACTTTTTAATTGTGTAACTAACTAATAATTTAACGTTGTATAAATTAACCATATTTTAAAATAATATTTTTATCATTAATGGCTAACTTCATCACGTTGTTGTCATCCGGGATAAAAAATTGAGTTTGTTTTGTTTCGTCAAAGAAGTGTAATTTCCTATGACACATTTTTTTTTATTTCTTTATTTTAACTACGGAACCCTAAAAAATGAAATCATCTAAACTAGCCCACATAGCCCAGGTGAGTGTGGGCATTGGGCAAGACAATGTACGTTATTACTTGACCAACAAACACCCACTTCGAATCAAACGAGTTCCGTGGTCTTAAAATTGGTCGTGTTAAATATATTATACATACTTACTATGATTACTGTAATAAAATAATAATTTAATGATTTAATTTATAAATAGATTTTTACGATGTGAATAATTAAATGTTTTAATTATTGTATTATGAGTATACAACTAGATACTGTTATTTTTATAACATAATTATAAAATTGATTAACTTTTAACTTCGGTACGCTAGAGATTAGCTAACAGTATAGGGATGCAAGTTTAAAATATATCGATATTTATATCGAAGATATCTAATATCGATATGCAATACATTAACATCAGTATTATCGATATTTATATTCGTTTTTAAAAAGCCCGATCTATATTAATATATCTATAGTTCTATGTGTGTATGTGATTTTTTCGCAATTTCCCGTTAGACTACCAAGGTTCGATTAAGAACGAATATGACATTAATTATTTTTTTGTCCGTGTAGTATGTTTTTCATACAAATTTTGTATATCCGTGTTTAACTCAATAGTCAATAGTACTTTTAGAAATTCAATTATTTTTTTTCGTTGTTACTCAACCGATTTTGTTGAAATTTTGTACACTGGAACTAGATACCTATATGGCATTCTTCAATTATCCCTTAGTGATGTATATATAAAGGTTATTTTATTTTTATTTCTTTATAGATTTTAGTGTTTGGCCACAACCTCACCTGATGTTAAGTGATCATGTAGCCCAAGATAGTAACACGCTAAGACTAGTGAGAGAACTGGCTTTCAAGTGCAGCTGCCGGAAAAACCCCAAGGTGCTTGGCGACAGTTTTTCACCTTGATAGCTAGCCAGGGGGCAATAGAAAATGCCCTACCACCGTGCTATGGTTTCATCATGATCTTTTCCTTCACCGAAACTTCAGAATCATTGTATCAGTGTAATTGGGAACGTTGGAAGAGGAAGGCCTAGACGAACGTTCCACGATCAAATCGGGGACGTTTTGAAGAAAGGTCAAGTCAAGAGTACTCTAAACCGACGAGCATGCATGAAAAGATTGATGAATGTTGAGGAAGCGAAAGATGTATGTCAGGATCGTAGCAAGTGGAAAGACGTGGTCTCTGCCTATCCCGTTGGGAAAGAGGCGTGATTTATGTATGTATGTATGTTATCCACTCTACCAATGAGCCATCATTACTTCATTATTCTGATAAATATTCTATAGCACCGATAGCGCAAGTGAAACCGCAGGGCGTAGCTAGTCAAATATAAAAAGAAAGAAAAACAATCGTGTAATTGCTACAATTATTCAAAAAATTCATGTTTACAAATTTATTACGTGTAATCGAAATAATGTGCCAGTTAATTAAAACATGTCACTCGATTGCAGTGTTATAAAAACTAATTTATTTTATTACTATCTGTGCCCGCGGCTCCGCTCGCGTGGATACATAAAAACCTTTTTTATAAAAATAAACCTTTTTTATTTTAACCGTAATTATTTTTCTAAAATATAACATCAGCTATCTGCCAGTGAAAGTCCGGTCAAGATCGGTCCAACCGTTTAGGAGATTACCCGGAACAAACAGACAGAAAATAGCTTTTTTGTTATAGGTACCATGTACACATTTAGTAAAAACATTTTATTTTGACATTACAAATAGACACTTCGACTTAATTATATGTATAGATAAAGCTTTTGCTTTACTCAGTACAATAGGACTGGTTTAACTTTAACGAGATAAACTATTTTTATTTATTTTATTACTTTAAACGCCCCTCGGGGTACAGGAAACGAGGCAATGATGATGTTTCGTAGGCTGTATTAAGTTTCGGCCTTGATTTAGTTAATTAAAAAAAACCTTGTTACGTAAACCTGTTAGGCACACGCACATAACATTAATCATTCAAATAAATGACATTAAAGCTTAACACCATGCATTTCTTAGTGCTTAAGATTAATATACACAGGTGTCCTATAAATCAACGTCAAGCCGAAAATGGGTGTTAGGCGACGTGACAGTAATAAAAAATATTAGTCATGCACAATTTGTAAAAAATACGTAATTTAAAGAATCGAGAAATTTTGACACCTGTGGATCTTACGAGTACCGTTAGTATAAAACTATTTTTTTTCTCCATTGTAATATAAACCCAACCATTCATAACCTTCTGGAAATTATGGTATAATATTAAAAAACAACTGCTTCAGTTGTTCAGGGCCTTTTACAAGATGAGTGAGACGGATAGACACGCCACCCTAGCCAAATAGTGACGCGTAGACACAACAAATAACCCGTTTTTTTTAGTTTTTTTCCTGTTTGTAAGAAATAATCTAGCAAATGTCTATTGGTGTAATTGCCAAAGTAATTTATGATGCCGTTCTGCAAGACTGGATAATGCACTCATATAAACCGGCTGATTCCGAAACGCGACACTTCTAAACGTCCATTATGGCGGGTTTTACACCTGGTTTATGGTGGTCGCGGTTTAATTGTAAGTACCTATCACCCAGCAACGTCTAGCAACTACTATTTTAAAGAGATAAAGTTTGTTCGCTTTAGGTAGTTTTTTGAGAATCACCGAAAATACTACACAAATCTTTAAAAAAAAATTAGGTTAAAAACTATATTATCGCTGAATGCTATGGATTATTGATTATTCTTTTAATTTTAAAGTAACAAATGAGAACGGAGTCGCGGGTGGTTGCTAGTAATGAATAAAGTTTTTTATTATTATTATGTAAGTACCTACCGTCATGTTACATTCAATTTCGCAATATTGCATTTACGCAATTGTCCAAGCCGAAGTTCGGCCGTTGCCACCATTACGCTTGTTGCCGCTTTTTCGGCTGAGCGTTTACCACGCTTGCCATAAGCCTGGTGAAGCTGTCAAGTGTCAAGGCCCTACCGGCCAACAAAGTAGTCGAAAAAATAATAATATTTGTGTACTTATGTAAAAAAAAATCTTTGACGTAACAAAACAAAAATTAGTCCAATAATTTTATCTCGTCTGCCAACAAACTGATGAAGAACACTCTACAGAATAATCGTTATGTAGGTACCTACCATTTTTCGTTGATTTATGAGGTGGCAAAGCTTATAACTAAGCCTTTGATTATATATCTAAACGTCTAAAACTATCTAAAACAACCAAGCATACAGCTATCGTCTCTTAAATATTTTAGCGAAATTACAATATTTATTGTTCTTTTTAAAAAAATCTTCCTTATCGTCTGGTGAGCTACAATAGCGCTGTTATGTTCAATTGTACATCTATTGTGCGTCTTACATGTAAAGTCCTCCATCGCTGTCACCGGCTTTAGACCAATTCATCACAAAGACGACACATTGTTATATTGTCGTTAAATTATGTTGTTAAATTTTATTAATACCTACTCGTATATTCCTCGCTTATTTATATCTATCCTCTTTTTTACATTGAAATAAATGTAGGCAGTAGAATCAATGACATTTTATATAGTTATAAACATCTTAGACACAGAATACAGAGTATAATAGATTAGTATTAATTAATAAAACACACCAAAAACTTGGCTCTGAATATAGATAGCGTCTCTTTGCGTCTCTTTTTAACACGTCGTTTCGTAACGTCACCTAGGTAGCGTACGGAAACGGCTAATGTAATCTCTCTTACATCGTGCCTTAATTATTTTAGTAATCATATATTCTATAAACTGAGATTCAACTAATATAATTAAAATTATTACGTTAAAGTTGTAGTTCCGGAACCTCCGTTCAATGGAACAGGCTGATTTTCTGATTAGGAAGTTAACCTAGAACGTAATGCATTCATATCATGGTTTGGGTACCTAATCCGTTTAAAACTACAATATTACTACTAGAGTTCAGTAGTTCATGTTACTTCATCAACGTTTCTTCTTTCATAATCTACTTATAAACTTACAATTATTATATGTAAGTTAAAGAACATCAAATGATTCACTAGGAAAAAAATCTAGAAATTGTACCTTACGAAATTAAGCGTATAAAATTGCAAATATTACGATTTTTAATATTTATTAATACTGGGTAACGATGTGAGAGTCGAGATATTTGACTCGAGTAGGTATTTCACGTCGCGAGTAACTCGAGTTACGCGCCTTGCATATCGCAAATATTGGCAAGTAGGAATACAACCGTTGCCGTTGTATGGAAATTCGTAACTTTTAAAGTTAGAAACGTTATTACAAAATAAATATATCTTAAATCCTTGTCCTTATATAGGTTTACCCCGTGGTTTCACTAGCGTCAACTTTATTTTCCGCTCTATAGGCATGGTTGGCAGATTGTGGGTTTTTTCGCAATTTTAGGGCATAAATTCATTCTTTGAGTTATTTTGGATAACTAAAATCCTTGGGGAATTGATAATGACATAAAGGGAATTTTTGAGTCTTTTTTAAATACCTATTACATTGTACACCGTACTCGAGTACGAGTACACCGTACTCGCTAGTTGAAATATAATTACAGTAATTTTTAATAATAAAAAATTGCGCTTGATCTCGTACCGAATATGTGGAACTATCTGAGTTGACCTCTCGGATTGGACCAATATAGTCGCAGCAGAGGATTTATTTGCTGGAACTATTTGATCTTTAACTACTTACCTCTAGGCGGTGTAGATGAGTTAAACGTGGTAAAAACCTGTTCAATTCCTTAAACCTGTGCGGTGCGTGCGACGCATATTATGAGACAGCGTTAATGTAGCAATCACAAATTAATGCGTTATACGACGCACAAAACCCTTTGATGTGTCGAAAAAACTGCCACCCGAGTTATCGCTTAACGTCTAACGTCAGGGGAGACCGATCACGACCGCCGGCGGGAACGGACGTGTTTACGACCGCTCTCTGCCGCCTTTGTGAAGTTTTACGACCGACCGGCTTTGCCGCACACCTGCATCGCACCTGCGCCGCACCTGCGTATCGCCTTCTCGCTCGCACCCATTGTGTCGCGTACTTTTAGTATGCTACACAAACATAAACTGCTCTTTTAAGAGCAATTTGTTTCTATTCGACGAAATCCACACTTTAGTGGTCACTTGCCTGATACCTGACGGTGCCAACGAAAGCAAGTGGGTGCGTGACCCAAGCGCCCCTCGGTTGCCTCCTTCAGAGGCAAACGATAGTACTTGGTCGGGCTCAGGAATCTTGGCCCTTGATAGAGTCATAGTCAAGCCCTGAGTGTCTCCTTCCCACCCTTCCGATCCTGCTACACATCCATCCCCGAGTGTCTGTTTGGGCGTAGCTAGGTATTTATACCGGCTGCGTTCTCTGCCTCGGGCTTGATAGGGACCTCCACGTAGGGCCCGGTAGGTTCTTTTCCTGCGAGTCATTACACCGTGACCCGCAGGTCCCTTTGCACGGCTCGGGATAGCCGTTTAAATTCACTCGGCGCACCCCCCTGCCTCTCCGGCAGGGAGGTTTAACTTCACCCCCGCCCGCCCAACCGCCACCGCCGGAATGGCACACGTTACTGATTTGGAACGCTTCAAAGCGTTCGCAACGACTTTGCATCCGTCGCTCTGGACGGAGTACAATAGGGCCATCGCGGCCGAGCAACCCGCCGTCGTCATCGCTCAGGGCACCGAGCCCACCAGCGACCCCGCCGCGCCACACGCGATAAACAAGAAGCCCGTCCCGCGCTCCCGCTCGACGGCACCCCGCGCTCACCGTCAGACGCCGTACAAACGGCCATCGTCGCGCTCACGTTCCCCGGGCATTCAAGCCCCGACCCCAGCGCCCTCTGCGCTACCAACCAACAATTCATTTGCGTCGCTAGTTCCCGAAGCGGACACGCCGACGCTAGTAGCTACAAACGTTAGCTACTCACCCGCCAGTCCGTATCCTGAACCCGAGTCCGACGAAATGGACACGGCGATAGTCAATGATAACGAGGGCTTCACCCTCGTTCAAAAAAACAAGCCCGCCAAACGTGCATCGCGTTCGCGTCCCGAGTCTCCGGAGACTCAGTCCCGCCCTCAAAAGGCACAAAAGACAGGGCTAAATAGCCACGCCCCCCGCTCCGCAGCGCCCTCAGCGCCTGCCGGTACCTTTGCCGGCAGAAAGGCGCGTCGCCCGCCCCCCGTGACGGTCCAGAACAAATCGGTCTGGACAAAACTCTCAGAGAAACTGAGAGAACTCCGTATCCACTACACCCAGGCCAGTAACACGGCCAACGGTATCCGCGTCCAAGTTTCCACCTCGGACGAACACCGTCAATTTACCAGGTTGCTCCGAGACAGCAACCTCGAATATTTCACGTACTCCCTGGAGGAAGAACGTCAACTCCGGGTTGTAATCCGCCGCATCCCGGTGGAAATCACACCCGAGGAGGTCAAAACTGACCTCTTAGCCAAGGCCTTCCCTGTCCGCGAAGTGCACAGAATGCACGGCGGACAATCCAAAAACAGACCTCTCGACATGGTCTTAGTCATTCTGGAACTGACCCCCGAGGGCAGAGCCATTTTTAACGTTAGGAAAGTGTGTGAGCTCTCCGGAATAGCCGTAGAGCCCCCACACAAGAACCGCAGTCCTCCGCAGTGTCACAACTGCCAGCTGTACGGTCATTCGGCACGCAACTGCCATCTCCGTCCCAGGTGCGTTAAGTGCCTCGGGGACCACGCGACGAGCGAGTGCTCGCGCACTCGTGAGTCGGCTACCCCTCCGAGCTGCGTGCTATGCGGCAACGAAGGTCACCCCGCGAACTATCGCGGCTGTCCCCGTGCCCCGCGCCCCACGCGCCTTACGCGACCCATGCGCCCTACGCAACACACCCCTCCTCAGAGGACACGTCCCGCCGTAGGACAACCAAAGCCCCTGCTCACGCCAGAGGCTTTCCCCAGCCTCCCGGGCGCCTCCAGCGCCCCGGTGGCAGCCGCCCCCGCGCCTCGCGCACCCCATCCGGCCATGCGAGCCCCTCAAGCAGCATGGGTCTCCACTCCCCGCCCTCAGCCTCCTAAGGCTCAGGCCCCCCCGCCCGTCAACACGCGCCGCGGCGTTGACTACATGGTCATGCTCTTCCGCGAGCATGACCCTCAGGAAGTACTGGCGTACGAACAGTGCGTCGCTGAGTACGGCCCCGGCGAATCCATCAGGCGTTTCCCCCTAATGACAGCGACGCTAATGCGCCTGGCCCGTGCCGGGAAATAGATATAGGTTATCAATGGCACGCATTAAGCCTAGAAGCCTCAACATATCTTTTTTTAACGCGCGAAACCTCTTTCCACAACGGGACTTAGTATCCACCTTTCTTAGGGAACGGGAGATAGACGTGTTTCTAGTACAAGAAACACTTCTAAAACCCAGTAGGCGCGACCCTAAGATAGCGAATTATAACATAGTTAGAAATGACCGTGCCACCCGAGGCGGCGGCACGCTCATCTACTACAAGCGTTCCCTCTATTGCATGCCAATAGACCCTCCCGCACTTACCAATATGGAAGTGTCCGTCTGTAGAATAGGCATGACTGGCCATCCGTCAATCACGCTTGTCTCTGCATATCTCTCCCCGAATAAAAGACTCCTTCAGTCCGATCTGGAGGCGCTTTTTTCACTCGATCAATCAGTCATAATAGCAGGCGACCTCAATAGCGGTCACACCCTTTTCAACAACCCGCGCAACACCCGTAACGGGGTTATACTAGAACTACTATGCGACGTGCTCGGCTTTGACGTCATAGCACCGCTAGAGCCCACGCACTTTCAAGACAACTGTCAACCGACAGTACTTGACATAGCCCTCCTCAAAGGTGTCTCACTTCGGTTACGACTTATAGAATTCGTACACGAACTAGACTCCGACCACCGCCCGGTTATCTTACAACTCGGGCAACCGTTCGACCCCAGCCCGCCAAAAGTCAAAATAGTTGACTACGCGATCTTAAATCGCTACTTATCCGACAACGCGACCCCGTCCAGCCTAGCTAGGATCCCCGACGTATTGGAGTCAACTGCAGACGCCGATTTAGCCATCGATTCCCTGGTCGACTACCTCCAAACCGGTGTAAGGGAGGCCTCGAGAGAGGTGCAAGCGGCGAACGAACGCCGTTTTATACTCCCCCCCGGCTTACGAGCGTTAATCACGGAAAAGAACGCCGCGACACGTGCACATGACTCTTATCCGACGAGGGATAACACCCGTAGGTTACGACAACTTCAGAGAGAGGTTAGAACTCGCATCGGAGAGTACAGAGGTCACCGGTGGGATAACCTCTTAGAGGGTCTCAAGCCGTCCCATCTGGCTTACTGGAACCTCGCCCGCTCTCTGAAGTTAGAAGCTTCCGCCCAGATGCCGCCCCTCGAAAGGGGCCCCGATCTCCCACTCGCGTTCGACAGCGACGATAAGGCAGAATGCCTTGCCGCAAGCTTGGAGGGCCAGTGCTCCCCAAACTGCGACAACGTAGACACTGCCCACATCGAAACTATCGAGACCGCCGTTCAGGAACTCACGCTGATTCCCCCCGCGGAAACGTTAACCCCGGTCACGCCAGATGAGGTCTGTTCTATCATTAAAGGCCTTAAGCCTAGGAAATCTCCCGGTCCTGATGGTATCAGGAATGAAGTACTCAAACTTCTTCCTGATCACCTCATAGCTCTTTTGGTCTGCATCTTCAATGCAGCCATAGCCCACTGCTATTTTCCAGCCGTCTGGAAAAAAGCTATAGTTATAGGTATTCGCAAGCCCGGCAAAAAAGCTTCGCTTCCCGATAGCTATCGCCCGATCAGTCTCCTAAACACTCTAGGGAAACTCTATGAGCGAATCCTTCTGAACCGTCTCAAGGTCGTTATAGACGACAAGAATTTATACCCGCCCGAACAATTCGGTTTTCGCGCCCGTCACTCGTGTACACATCAAGTGCACCGCCTCACGGAGCACATCACGAGTAACTTCGCCAAGAGCAATATCGCTCCCGTCCGCACGCTTGCGGTCTTTTTCGACGTAGCCAAGGCCTTCGATAAGGTCTGGCACGCCGGACTGGTCCACAAGCTTCACCATTTAGAAGTCCCGGATAGGTTAGTTCACCTAGTTCATGATTTTCTACGCGACCGCACCTTTCACTACCGAGTGGAAGGAGTACTATCTACCGCCCACCCTATACGCTCAGGCGTCCCGCAAGGTTCCATTCTGGCGCCTTGCCTTTTCAATCTGTACGTCAGCGACCTCCCGAAGCCCCCCGGGGTCGAGGTAGGGCTCTACGCTGACGACACAGTCATATACGCGTCAAACAGACACAGAAAAAATCTCGCCTGCGCAGTCCAACGTGCCGTAACCACTCTCGGGGAGTGGTTTCGAACGTGGCGAATAGCTATTAATCCGGTAAAGAGCGCCGCGATTATGTTCGAACCGCATACATGTAAACTACCACGCACGGTAGGACCTCTAACATTATTCGGTAGAAATATCCCTTGGGCCACCAAGACAAAATATCTGGGTGTCACCCTCAACTCGAAGCTTAACTTCAACGCACACTATAGTCCGGAATAGGGCCGTCTGGATCCTTTCCCGCTTGCGACCCCTGCTCAGTTCGGTAAGCAAAATGTCCTTAAGACATAAGCTTACACTATACAAGATGTGCGTCCGTCCGACGCGCAGCGTTCGCACATATGTCCAAACATAACTTTGTCCGCATGCAAAGAGTCCAAAATCGGTTTCTCCGTCGCCTGCTTGACCCTCCAGCCTTCGTTAGGAACATGGACCTCCACAGGGACATGAGGCTTCCCTCGATAGAAGCCTATGTGAAATATCTCACCAGGAGATACTTCGATAGCGCTTCGAATCACCCCAACCCGCTCGTAAAATCCACCGTGAACTACGTCCCAGACAACTCGATCCCCGTTGCCAAACGTTATAAACGCCGTCCGCGAAATCTCTTTGTCGATCCCGACGACGACATCGAGAAAGCTAATAATTACTACGCGTCCGCTCCCGCAACATATGCGTGCTCGCGCCCACGCCCGCGAAACCACCGTTCCCTCCGCAGGAGACGTACGGTTAACTTCGCTCCCGCACACCCGCCACGACCGCCCTCCTCTGCGGCAACTCAAGCCTAGGTCCGATCCATCGGCATGGAGCCCTTGAGCCAAGCAGCCGCTCGCGCGATACAAGTGACTGCACAATCACTAGCTTTCACAGCCATACATGACACTGCATTATACACACATAGGTACATAGGTTCTGTAAGGGACCTTTTTTTTTCTTTTTTTGCCTAGTTAGAATAGACAAAAATTTTCAGACCACTAAATACACATACACATGTTCCTTCCCTCCTCCCAGGGGGCAGAAACATGTATATATGTATAGTTAGTTTACATCGAATTACGGATAGGGAATTAGTCAGATCGCGACTTAATTGCATACGCGCAACAGTCCGAGCCGAGGTCCGGCCACTTTGGCACCCTCGGATGTTGTTGCTTAGCTTTCGTGGCTGAGTGCCCTAAGCGCTCGCCCCCAAGCCCGGTAAAGCTGTAAAAGCCGTAAAGGCTCCAGGGCCCCTCAGGCTAACAGTGTAGTCAGTTCGAAAAAAAAAAAAAAAAAAAAAAAAAAAAAAAAAAAAAAAAGTCTAACGTCAGTAACAATGCCACATATTAATTAATGCGTTAATGTTGGCCCCATCTGCGTAATGTCTTAATTATCGCGATAATTAATGCGTTACGGCACAGGAGCATAATAAATAAACTTGTGTTTTCTCTCGAGAAGAAACAGAAAACATGATGTTATTACTACAAGTAAAAATACTACAAAAAAATATATTCTAATTAATATTTTTTACTGGCAATATTTTCACAAAATGTCCGACGATTGTCAAGAAAACGATGTTAGCCCGCCTATTTGTAAAAAAATTAAATTTACTAATGAAAATGATAATAGTGTGAAAGAACATCAAGTAGAATTAAAAGACTTTGTTCTAGAGAAAGTTTTGAACAATAATACAAATAGGAAAACTGTGTGTGTAGTCGGGAAATTTAAAAATAAAAGTGGCGTGGCTCTAATTTCGTTTGAGAAAAATGCGTTCAAAGAGGAAGAATTGAACGAAGACGGGTATTTTTCATCTGAAACAGATCTTCGGACGTTCTTCCAGAACGATATTTACGGGAATTTCGAGTGTTTCCCGCGCCAATCTTTAAACGGTGAATACTTTCAACTTTTCATTGCCAAACTTGTGATTAGTCATAGTTGAGGAAGTCTTGTCAGTCGTCAGAAATCGTGAATCGATAATTTGCAGTTTTGTTATCCTTGTATATATTTCTGTTTTTAGTTATTTAAACGAATTACATGTAAAGTATTACACATTTTGTCATAACTATAAAATAATTCTGCACATAAAGGAACAAAGATAAGGTAATATGATAATGATTTGCTACCAGATGTTTGATAAAATTTATATTTGTTCAATGTTTTTTTTTGATTTTCTGTAATAACGATAAATGTACATTATTTATTATTCTAGAATAACTGAAAAGCTATTGCATAGGATAAGTTAAACATTATTTAATTTTTTTGCAATGTGCAAGCAAAAAGTATTGTTTGTATCGTATCTCTTCAGCCAGTTTAGGTTGGCAGTCTGCTTTTAGAACTGTTTCCTTACTTACGATAAGCCTGAATAAACTCTTTTGTGTTATAATATTATTAGCATTGGTGTAACTAGCAAATTTTTCTAGGGGCAGTAGGCAGCCTGCTGATTAGCCACTACATGTTTTTAATTTTGGTAAAATAATTAGAAATATTCTACTTTTTGGGCAGAATGAAAAAATGTCATGACATGCACAATACAATATCATGATTTATTTTCTCAAAATGAAAAGAATAAAAATGGTATATACTTGCAATAATGTCGATTTTTCTAGAGTAGGCAATGACTTGTCAGGTGGGCAGTCCTCACTCCTAGCTACGCCCATGATTATTGGTGAATCCAACAACATAAATATTGACATGAGCAGTTTCCTTGTTACTTTTTATTGTGTTACTACATCATTTCCTTAATAACTTGTTATTTTTTATTACATAGCACATTATAATGATTGATTGTCTATGAATTATGATTAAATTGAAAATGAATATTCCTGTTTTACATCCCACACTCTTTTAGCATTTTAAGTTTTTACTGTGCAGTGAGTAGAATTTCTAAGACAAATAATATATTACACATAGATGAGATGCTGCTATATGTAATAGAGATAAGACAGTAAATGAAATTAAATTAAATTAAATCTTTAAGTATATAATCATTTAGTAAAATTATGCCTATATGAAGCATCTACTCCATTTAATAAGTGCTAATCACACTCATTTATATTCTCACAATCTTCACTCAATTTGAATACATATTGTTATTATTAAAAAAAGTAAATTAAATAATTAATTTAAACCTAATTGTTATTATTATTTAATATAAATTTAGATAAGAAACTAATTTTGCACTAACAACTGAAATATTTATTATTGAAATATAATTAAATTTAAAAACTTTTTCCAGGTGTGAAAACCACTATAATTTACCCTGCTACAGAGAAGCATATAGCTAAGTTCAGTCAACAACAGTCACATATAGTTCTAGAAACACCCGAGTTATATAATAACTTAACCCTTCCATATATTGAAAAAGAGCAATTCAATTTACAGGTAACTGAATTTATCTTTGAAATTTGTACCGTAAATATAATTTAAGTAGTAGAATAGAAAGTCAATTAAAAAAATTGGTTACAAATGGTAGTTTGCTGCTATGCTTATCCATATTTTTTTAATCAGCACTAGTGCTCCCTATGAAACTTTCTGCACCATCTTTTTAGTAAAAAGTTTTTTTGTCAACCATGGGTTTAAACTAAAGGTTTCAGCACAATAAAGCAAGATTTTGATGTTTTATGATAATGTAATTGAAGATGGCAACACATTAAACCTGGGAAGGGAAATCCCATCAAGCAGCTGATGGAATAAATTGGTATTAGGCTTTTTCAACATGTGTGTGTTTCTGTCATTCATTATCCTAGTGCACTGCATAGTATCTATCACTACCTGATTTCCTGGTTGATATAGAAAGTCAAATGAAATTTAGTATAGGCCCTCAGAAGGGATAAGAACTTATTAACCTCAATTATATTACCAGTTCAAAAAATATAACTGTCATAGAGAAGAACAGGCAAGAACTGGAAGAGTTTTCTTATTATAATGCTTCTGTTTAATAGCTAAATTTTCTGAATTATATTTCAGTGGGTATACAATATCTTGGATGGCAAGAGTGAGCAGGACAGAATAGTACACGACAATAAATGTGAAAAGGAAGGATTTGTTTTATTGCCTGACTTAAAGTGGGACGGATTGACGAAAGAGACTTTGTATCTGTTAGCTATTGTAAGACAGAAAGGAATATTGTCTTTACGTGACCTGAACGGTACTCACTTATCTCTTCTTAAGAGAATAAGGGACGAAGGGAAGGTAACTAAGTATTCTATAATTTCATTATTTTTTAAATTAATTGTTTTGTGGTATTGAATACAGTCATCCAAGTAAATATCACCTGCATATACAATAATTTATTAAGTAACAAACACTGTATACTGAAAAAATGAAGAAATAAAACCACAAAATACACAACATGAGAGGTAGAGCACAGAGAAATCTCTTTTTTTTCTACTTGGGGCTATCCAACTGGTAATATATCCCCACCCTACAGAAGATCGTAGCCAAAAAACATTATTGTGTATTCCTGCGGTGAGTAGAGATTTCAGAACTCCTCCTTGAGGAAGAGGGGTTCAAGAGAAGAGGTAGGCCACAGAAATCTCATTGGAAATTCCTTTCTACTTGAGGCAGCCCAACTAGTGAATTACCTCCATCCTACAGAAGATCACAGTGTAATAACCGTGTGTTGTATTCTTTCCGTGAGTAGAGTCTCCAGAGGAAAGGGGCTTCAAGGTTGGCAACTCGCTAGTGATACCTCTGGTGTTTAAAACGTCCATAGGCTATGATAACTGCTTACCATCAGTCAGACCGTACGCGTGTTCACCTCCTTAGTTGTAAAAAGAGGACAATAGTACTAGTACTATTCTATTAGATCATAGGATCTAGTACTAATTTTGACCTAGAGGTGCCCATAGCTAGATTGTTGGGAACTTGGTGCTGTTTTTATGTTAGTAAAAATGTGTGAGAACATTTGTTCATGGGACCATATATATAGTTTAAAAATGAATGTAATGTATTAATTTTGTATCCTAAAATTATACATTCGATAAATTTTATCCCGTGTTACCTGATACGAAATTTCATGAGCGGACAAATGTGAAAACGGCCATCATAACATGCTGCTTAAATAAGCATAAGTTTAATAAAATATTTTGTTAAACTATATCAAACTTTCTAAATGTTGTTTCAGAAAAGAATATTAGAGAAATACAACTTACCTGGCAGCCAATTACGGATTTACCTCCATTATCAACCTTCATTCTATCATTTACATATTCATTTTACTTACCTGAAGCACGAAGCTCCTGGCATCTATGCAGAGAAATCTCATCTACTCGACACTGTCATTGACAACCTCGAAATGATGAGCGATTATTATAAGAAAGCAACCCTACCGTTCACCATCAGAGAGATGGACAATTTATTCAATGTTTACGAAACCAATGGTCATGTTAATAGAATCAAATCAAATAGTGAACTGATCGATAAATAATTTTGTACAGATTTATTTGTTATATTTTAAGTTATAAAATGTTGGTGGAAAGTATTTTGATGGAGCTACGCTCGAGATTGCGCAGTTGTAATGTTTTCATAACGACCGGTATTAATTTCACCAAGGAATGTAATTTAAAAATCAGCATTCAAGTCAATTGTATCATACTCAACTATTATAAGAATGATTTTAAATCATTAAGAAGGGACAGCTTGTCCTCTATCGAGAGCCTCTCGGATTGTTACTCCGAAGATGAATTGGATTTCTGTTCCACAATAGAGATTGCAGAATTCTGCAGAGTTATTCCGAATTCAATGTCATGCCTCAAAATTGATAAAAACACTGTATCATTCAGGATTCTGACTGAACCAAAAGATGGCGGTAACTTTTATAAGGAGATTATAACGGCGAATGGTGTACATAAGTCTGTAGAGGCTGACAAATTGATAATAAATATGAAAATTGGAGTTGGAGCTAAATTGACTTGTTCAAACTGCTCGAACGTTATATCTGATGGTTCTGTTGATTTTGGCAGAATATTAGAACTACCTACAGCTAATTTGGACATATCAGAATGGTTTTGCCATGGGCATGGGCATGGTCATAATTCTAGCACAGACAGTATTTTGAAGCCAAATAAAACTGATTTTTTATACAGATTGACTTATTTTGTGGTCAATCAATCGCTTCTGTCAGATAAAACGAATAAATTTAATTCTAAACGGAATATATACCATTGTAATAGATGTTTGGCTTGGTTGGGTCTAAAGACTCAGGATACAGTGAAATTATACAATTCTGAAGTGAAAATTTGCGAGAATGATATTGAGAAACATGTGTTTTCTCAAAAAAATGAAACCGGTAATGTACATTTAAATGACTTTATATATACAATCGAAAATATGACTCGAGAGTTCAACTTGGGCTTACAGTATACAGTTATGTGTAAAATCGTTCTGGAATGTAAAATTTCAGCGACAACACGTCATTTCTTGTTGATTTGGGTGATGGACAAAGAATTGCAAGTTCTTCGCAACAATGAACATAGTTTTGTGAATGACAAAATTGAATTACAGTCAACGTTGGTTACTAAAATCTTGTATAAAATTCATTTGTCCCATAACGAGGAAGTTGAATCATGGATGTCCGATCCCGTCGTTATTTCTACGGATATATCTAAAAGCATGTTCACTCATGGTGTCGATCATTTGCAAAATATGTCATTGAAAGTACCGGAGCCATTCCGTAACACAAACGGATATTGTGTTAGCTATTTGAAAGTGTAATTTTAATAAAAATGGGAGATTAATCCTAGATATATTATTTTTATTCAATTTTTTATTTATTAAACTAGCTGTGCCCGCGGCTCCTCTCGCTTGTACGTGTAACTTTTTATTGAATAAATATGACTTGAATTTTTTTTATAAGGACCAATATTGTCTAAGTTTTAATACAAAAAATAACTGACAATGTCTATCCAGTAGATTTTGCACAAGACGGCAAACCTCAATCATTTTATGTACATAAATATACTAGTTGTGCCCGCGGCTTCCTTCTCGTGGATTACAGAATTATTATTTATGAAGATATCGTGTTTTTTTTTTAATAAGGAATAGAACAAATAATTGAGCAAAATCTATCCAGTAGTTTTTGCGTGATGCGCGCACAACTGCTAACCTCAATCATTTTATTCATATAAATATACTAGCTGTGCCCACGGCTCTTCTCGCGTGGACTACAGAATTATAGTTTATGATTTATTTATTTTATAAGGACCAAGTATCTAGTTAATAGAAAGAAAAATGATCAAAATCTATGCAGTAGATTTTGCTTAATGCGCGCACAACGGCTAGTCTCAATCATTTTATTTATATAAATATATTCCCCTCGCGTGGACCAGAGAATTATGGTTTATGAAGATATTTTGTTTTTTAGGACTTAGTATCTAATTCAAAGGAGTAAAGCAAAAATTATTTGATCAAAATCTATGCAGTAGTTTCTGCGTGATGCGCGCACGACGGCAAAACTTAATTTTATTATACTATCTGTGCTCGCGTGGATTCTCAGACTAAAGAATTCAAGAGAATACCATTTCAAAGAATCCAAATCAAAGAAAAGAATACCATTTCCCATTTCGCCCGCAGTGTTATGCCGTAAAAACATCACAAAACCAAAAAAAAAAAATTTGATCAAAATCTGTCCAGCAGTTTTACAAGATGCGCGCTCGACAGCAAACCTTAATCATTTAATTTATATCTATACTTATATAAAATAAAAAATATATAAAGCGAAAGAGTTTTTTTGTTTGTTTAAACACGCTAATCTCTGAAACTACTAGTCGAACTCGAAAAATTATTTTTGTATATGATAGCTAGATTCACGAGATAGTACAAGCTATCTAGATAGCACTAGATAGTGTAGCATTAGGCTACACCTCTCAGCTAGCTTAAATATTGAATTTTGTTAAGTGGAATTATTAGTATACCCTAACTGCTTTATCCGAGTGCACTGGCGTAATGGTTAGTAATACGTGAATACAATATTATACAAAAATATTGCTCCATAGTACATATAAAAAAAAGTCCGCGTATACCATATGTCTATCTGTTACACGTAATCCACAATAAGGTATTTTTTGACAGTTTTATCCAAAATTGAAAACTGATTTATGAGCATTATTAAATAGCATGGCATATTAAATCCTTACGAACGAAGGTTATTTCATCATCAAGACAATTTTATGTAGATAAACTTTGCCCTCTATATTATGCTATTTGGGCAAATAGTTTGTGAGAAATTATTATTTAAATTTATTATTTATTGTAATTAAAATATTTTTATTCAATACTCTGCTGGGGTCTATGAGTACAGGTGTAGTGACGAGAACGAGCCGTGTGAAATGTGACGCATAACCCTGGCTACCCGATAAAAATATTGTCTATACTGAAGTTTTCAACTATATGGGGGTGAAACCGCTGAGCACAGCTAGCTATATATATATATACTACCCCGCTCGCATGGAATACAGAATGATTGTTTATGTTGATATCTTGATATTTTTTATTAGATCAAGATTAAGTATCTAAGTATAAAACAAAAACATTAAATCTATCCAGTAGTTTTCATGATGCATGCATAACAGCATACTTTAATCATTTTATTTATATAGATAGATAGATTCTGAACAATTTATTTTATTTAGCATAGCATAAGTATGGACCTTTAAAATGCATGTCTAATCAATAACAAAATTAATTTGAAATAAACTACATGCAATAACTTACTTATGATAAACAAAAAGAATGTCCATGTTTTCAATTACTATTACTAAAACTACTATTGTTTTTAAAAAAGATGATAAAATGATTACTGAATTTTCACCAGAGCCTAACAGGACATAGGCATTATAACAAACATCTCCATAATTTATCTGTCACATAATCCCCTTGTGCCAAGCATTCATGGAAAAAGGAGAGACAGGCAAACACTTGCTCTTAGAGTGCAATGAGCTTATCTAATATTGAGTTAAATACCTTGCACACCTAGGACTCTCTCAGAAGCATTTAACAACCTCAGGTGACTGGTGAACTTCCTAGAGAAACTAGGCTGGCACGATTAAAGTCAGCAACCATCACACAAAATTGGTCCAGAAACTTAGCCCGTATAAACTTGATGTATCCAATTTACTCCATAAATACTATGTATGAATATTAAATCATAGATGATTTATCTTTCGCCTTTAACAACACAATACAACAAACATAGCTTTATTTATAATGTATAATTATATTATGTAACAATTAATATAATAGTACAAAACTTTATAACAGGATTCTGTGATGAAACTCTGAAGATCATTATGATATCATTCCAATGTATGTAGTGCCACGTAGCTGTGATATCCCGCTAACAACGATGGAGTAATTAAAATACCAGAAAAGAATGAAAATTATCCCAAAGATTATATCTGATAAATTAGTCAAGGATATTTCTTCCCATAAGTTAAAATTTGGCGATTATAATAAATTTGAAGTGATAAAAAACTTGAAAATTGTAACAATAACTTGGGGGAGACAGTTCTTACAGAACACAAAAAATATCTTAGTAAAATGTTCATATTAAAATACCATAGGTTTAAAACATTAACTAGATTATTAGATTAACCACATAGCAATACAAAAAGCTTTAATATAGATACGATAGTAGACTTGCATTACATACTTAATTAGACGAATTTGTTCCGTTACTACTGTATCTGGAGTATAATTTCAAAACAAAAAAAGGATACGTGTAACAATCTTCTCCCATGTGTCTACAATATAGAGCTCGGTCACCAACAAATACCTTATGTACCAATATTTTATAAAATTTTGAATTGTTTTCATAAGTTCCATTTTAACTTCTTTGTCTCGGGTTGTAAGTTAGTAATAGCTATAATTTACGTTATTTATTTCCTAAAACTGTTTGATTATTATAATTGAGAATCAGATAAATATATGTATTTCGGATTTCGCGTAAATATTTAAAATTTATAAGTCAGATCGTCACAGTGTGATAATCTCACGCAGTGTTGCCGCTTAAGAAAAAATAAACTCCCCAAACTGTTACTAAAATGTCACTAGGTTTTGAGAAAAAATAAATTCAAAAAGTCACTAGAAGCCACTAAATAAATTCACGTATTAAAGTGGTAATTAGAAGCCAATAACTTAACTCTACAAACTTGAAAACTAAACGATAAATTACGTTTATCGCAAAGAATATGGAGCGAACGAATAAACTAATGAAACTATTATGTGTACATTGTACATTATATTTTATGTATTACTCTAAACATTGTAAGATGAGATAGCATTATTATTATTACTATTAACATTATTATTATTATTAACATTACACTATTATTACAGTTTGAGATGCGTAATCATGCGTATAATTAGACGAAATACTATAACGTGGACCGTTAATTGTAGGGAAATCCCCGAGTCCGTAATCCGATAGTCATATAAACATTTCATGTTGCCAGTATACGTTACTCAAAAACTGGCTAATTTGAAGTAGATATTATTAACAAGTTAAATATCATATAACTCCTGTGTTGATCACGAAGATGCTCTCGGTAGAGAATACCTGTATTCGTTGTTAAGAAGTCACTAAAAGTCACCAGATATTTTTTTGTCACTAAATCATAAAAAAATGTCACCATAGACATTTAAAACTCACTAGGTCTAGTGACAAAGTCACTAAAACGGCAACACTGATCTCACGGTATGGAATCATAGTACAACACGAAATAGAGCAATGTTTGTTCTATAGACAAACACGGGTACTTTAGATTTTGACATTTTCCTTCTAATTAATCCTTACCCCTAATCAAGATCTGGTCACATTATTCCAATTTGTATTTTTTATTTTGCATGCTTGCTGCCATTACAATTTTAGTAGTGATTAAGTGAAGTTACGTTGAGCTCAACTCAGTACTTATCCTCTTATAATCAAAATTGTAATTGACGGAAGTGTTCCTTGTTTGGTTAAAATAAATAGAGGGCTTTCCAACATGAGGATTTTTTGTTGTATTCCGAGTTGTAGAAGCAAGCGAGGGAGTGACCAAAAGCATTAATAATTGAGATGGAAGACCCAGGTTTAATATTTCTTTCAAAAATGTTTCCTCTTTTTTTTTCTTTTTAATTTATCTAGTAAAAATAGTTTTAGTCCTTACTAAAAATATACTTCATTTTTTAAACCTTAATTGTTCATATTTTTCTAGATTTCAAGAATTCAATGTGCTATTGCACGTATTTCAATTCAACGTTTTTGAACTTCTTGATTAGACTATTTATAGTAGTATATTTTTTTCTATTAGAGATTTATGCTCATTAGCGGTGGCATTTAAATCTAAAAGATAGTAGTTTCCAATTTAAAAATGACATATATAAAATATCCCTTAAAAATACACTAGACACAAAAATGAAGGGATATTAAAAAACCCCAAATTTTTTCATGACTTTCAAACACCTGTAACATGAAGAGAAATGGTCGTGGAAAAAAAAATAGAAGGAATTTATAGCTTTGAGTTTCCTTGTCTCATTTTGTTCCCCTAGATTAGACCTTTCAAAACTCCCTGTATTTTAGGGAAACACCTAATCTGACATCATTAACCAGACTTGTGTTATATACAGAATACTGTCAACTGTCACAGGGGTTTTGTTTTATATAACGGCTACTGAAGTTAAGTTATTAAAGCCTCCGTCCGATCCTAACGTACAGTTGCGTAGTATTCGGCCATATGGCGAAATCAAACCAGTCCCTTACAAACATTGCAAAATCGTTTTTTACGCAAAATAGTTAATTCCTCATGGTTTGTTCGAAACGAAGACCATAAAAATATGGAACTGCCTTCGATCAAATCTTACATCAAAACTCTCGCGAAGAGCTATTTCGCCAGAGAGTCAAGCTATCCGAATCCGTTATAACATCTGCCGCATCATACACCCGTCCCAAAAACCCCCAAGGCAAAACGTAGGCCGCGGAACATACAATGACAAAATTACGGTAGTTAACGTGTCATACCCTTCCGTCTCTTCAAGTCAAGCGTGTTTGCGCCCACGTCCGCGAAACCACCATTTCCTCCTCAGGGGACGGGCATTTAACTTCGCTCCCGCACACTGGCCACGACCGCACTCTCCAGCGGCAACTCAAATCTAGGTCCGTTCCTCTGTCGTGGAGTCCTTGAGCCAGCAGCTACTCGCGCGCTACAGTGACTACATTCACTATAAGCTATATAGCTATCGACACACACACACACACACACACACACACACATGATACTGCACTTCACGCATGCGCACTCAGGCACATAGGTTCTGTGAGGGGCCTTTTTTCTTTTTTGGCTAGTTAAGAGTTAGACCAAAATTGTCATATTACTAAATAAGTGCATATACGCAAGTTTCTTCCTCCCAGAAAGAAGAAACATTTATTATGCCGAGTGCGTTCCGCTCTTGCCCCCAAGTTCGGTGAAGCTGTCAAAGCCTCTAATGGATCAAGGGCCCTTAAGAATTACAGTTTCAAAAAAATATAAGCCTGATTTAGTACTATTTCTAACTTTCAGACAGCCTTCTAAGAAAATGGGGGCCTCTTGTGGGATTTTTCCTAGTAAGTTTCTTGTAACATCTCCGTATTATTGTTCCATGTTGTCAGTTTTAACTTACTTGTCTACAATAACAACCGTATAATAAATAACATGTTCCTCCTTCTTATGATGAGTCCTTCAAACAAGGTATAATAAACTCCAAATATTTTAGCAGACCGTCATGACGCGGACGGCGACTGCCGATGAAATCTGTCACAGATTGTCACGGTTGTTTGTGAACCGTACGATACCATCAGTATACTTACCTTCAGGTGCTAATATAAAAAAAAGGTGTGTGTGCGATTCACACACGATAGAAGTGAAACTTCATTTTAAAAGACATTTTCTATTTTATTTAAACAGTGTACAATATATACATACACACCGACATTTACTCTCTCGCTCTGGCTCACACAAAGAGGAGAGACCGATAATATATTGCTTTCTCGTTCTGGCTCACACAAAGCGGAGAGACCGATTATTTACGTTAAACGTTTAACGCTTAGAAGTCGCATAAGAAGTTTCACTTCAAAAAAGAACAATACTTACTCGTTTCATATTTAATCGTTTTATATGAAGAGGTCGTCATTGGAAACATTCACAGCAGTTATTCAAACAATAAATATTTATGAGGATATTTAACGAAATAAAAAGTATTTCTCATAATATAATATGTTTATTATTCGCTCGGTTAATATGACCTTACACAACTAAAAAAATTGGTATCAGCCGTTTATATCTATCACTAAAATAAAAATGTTGCAAGCCTAAAATAATTATGTTTTATACAATGGTAAGTAGTACAATTCCATTTTAAATAAATCACCGATTTTGTACTTAAAAATATGTTAAAAGTTTATTACACTATACGTACATGATTTTAATTAAAATTATTAAGAACATGAACATGCCAAAAAGGCAGTGAAAATGACATTATCTATAATGAATTCAAAACAAGCGTTGGTATTCACAGAAGTAAAACAAAATCCATCCACATTAAAATATGCAATAGGTACATATGCAATTATATATTATTCAAACTATTTAAAAGGATTCATTTTTAATAAATTCAGAATTTATGCACATGGCAATGTAAAGTTGCCCAGTTTCACAGAATAAAATGGTAACATTAATTAAGCGTGCAAATAATATATTTTAGGAGTTATTAAATTTTTTATCACCGTTACATTAAAAAGTTGGCTCCCATTTATACTGCCTAAATATTATTTTGTGTTTGACTAATTTTTGTTACGAATTAAATGAATTATAATAAAATGTTTAATAATAATTAATGAAGGCTATTAATATATTTTTTTATCTATCAATAAAAACAACGCGACGGAAGATTCCGTGATGTTATAATACAGTTATATTAAAAGGCATTCGTTATAAATTATTTCGAGTTCAAAAACTGAACCACTTACTGACAGAATTGTCTAGACATTCTAAACGTTTGGTCTCGCATCACTGCCAAGAAAATTCATTAAACCAGTTATCTGTATAATAAAAAGAATCATACCAAAGCTAATATAACACAAAATAACAGTTACGCAAAAATAACGTTATGATCAGCTTTCACATACACTTATTTTCCTATCAAAATATTATAATTATGTTGTGAATTATAATTTTTAATATTCGGAAATTCAGTCTTTTACAAGGCACCCGATATATTCTGATATTATTTATAAAAATAGTTGCCGTTTTATATATATATTGTATAAATAAATATATTGTATACTTAGTGTATTTTTTTTTATAAAATTGGCACAATTAAGTTTTCTTATATATCTACATATTTAAAATATATTTTGTTTATCGATATTATATTATTATCAATAAATACTGTATAGTGTATACATTTCATTTGCAATTAAAATTAAATCCGAGCATCTGCCGCGCTATATCTACGGAAAAAATGTCTCGAGACAGGATGGATGGACGTAATTTTGAGTTCAACCTAATCTCACAAAAAAAGATTTCGATAAAACTTCCAATGCATTTGACAGATAATAAAAAAATGCCGAGACGATGAAACACATTATTAACTACATTATAAAAATTGACAGGAGGTTGACAAGATTTATTATTTTGACAGGAGACAGCATATCTCATCTGTCTCGAGACATCTATCGTAAACTATGGTTGGTACAAATATCGATTAATCAATTGACAATCGATTATTTTTAGTACAGAGTGTACGTCCACGTGCACGTCCACGTCGACAGCGAAAAAAAATGTCATTTGCGTGTTCCGCAGGTTGCGTATTTTGGTAACTTGTCGAGCTAAAGGAAAAGCTTCAAAAAATCGTTATTGTAATCTCAGAATAACCCGTATTATGTATTGGAAATAAACTATAGATAGTTTTAATTGTCGATTGTTCGATAGTGCTACTAACTGTAAATAATTCCATAGTTAATTGATGTTTGAACACATATCGTAAACATTAATTATCGAGACGTGCGATAAGCTGACACTCGGCTTTATATTACTCAGTGAACACAAATTTAGCTTTATAGGACATAAAATATAATCTATTCACACTATCGGGAAGTATCTCGATAAATTACAATGTAATACATACCACCGGTACTGTGACAATTTATTAAAATAATCGAACGAGCGAGACACAAGATATTTCTATCACATTACTTAAAAGTATCTTCTCTAACCATATTATGTTGCTGAGTTAGGCAAAGTCGTATTTTATATCGAGTTTAGTTTAGCGTACTGACGACAATCTCACTAGACGTTAAGTGTTGCTGTGGTCACACGCTAAACCTAGAGGGTCTAGATCTCAAGTGCAGCTGTCAAAACAGGCCTCCACCAGACAGTTTTGAATTTAAAAGCTGCTATTACAATTTTTATTATTTTCACTGGTATATTATGAAGTCGATAATCATATATTTTAATAAACAAATCACTAATACAGCTGCTTTACGCTACGGAATATTCAACAAATCTCTTTTAGTTTATGGAACCATTCAATAAATGACAACAAAAGAATGACAGTGCCTGTGGCTGTTTAAAATATGATTAAAAAATATATATAACTGTAGAATCATTTTTAAAAACAAATCATTCACAGTATCATGTGCAATCATCACAAGCAGTACTCGTATAGTGAAAATACTTGATGTTTGTTTTATTTTAAGAAAACTGATCTCAGTATTCGTAAATACAAAACATGTTAGGAGTGAGGCGTATTTATCGGAACATTTTAAAAGAACAGGTATTTATTTACAATAACAATTTGCAGCTGTTATCTGTAAACTAAAAAAGCTGTTACTATGTACCTGTTCCAAATACTTCTGTGTGAAATAAATGTGAACTGTTTCACTTTGAAACGTACATACTGGTACTCTTCTCTATTCAAACCTGAGGATGTTTATTTTGTTAGAGGGTGTCAAACAAATATGACTCGGAACAAGCTCTTTACTCTTCTCAATTATAGTAATAAATAGATACAGCATCTTGTAACAGGCTGTTATTTTGTAACAGGTCATTGGAACTGTTATTTCCCTGGAACAACCTGTTATAATAGCTCACCTCTAGTCATTGTTAGTACGAACTCTAAATAGAACGAGAAGTATGTGATCAAGTTGAAGACAATTTGACAACATCATATATGATTAAATAGCGTATTAATACTGTAAATAAACATGTTCACATTTATAACGTTTAAGAATGAATTAGAAGCTCGCCAACTTCGGGAATGTCGCTTGAAGTGGTTTTAAAATCTCTAAAAGAAAGGTTTAATTCACTCCCGTTAAAGGTTAGTCGAAGACGGTGAAGATTCATTCGAGGTAGTCGGTGTAACCCTGGGCGCCTGTGAACAATTTTTTATTAGTTTATTATAGATCATTATAAAAAAATACAGTTATGTAGTAAACCTATACTAAGATGATAAAGTGGAAGAGTTTCGTTTGTTTAAACACGCTAATCTCTGAAACTACCAGTCGGATTCGAAAAATAATATAGGTTATTAAGCTTTAGGCAAACCTCTCAGCTAACCTTAAATATTGATTTTTGTTAAGTCGGAATAAACATCGCAGCCGAACTGCTTTTTCCTCGTTCGCTGGCGTAATGGTTAGAGATACGTAAATACAATGTTCTACAAAATTGTTGCTCCTTAGTATATCTAAAAAAACTCCGCGGTACCATATACCTACTTCTTATACATAAACGACGATAAAGTATTTTGTGACAGTTTTATTGAAAAATTAAGAAGTTATATATCAACTTTATTATTAGCCATGACATATTAATCCCTACTAACGAAAGTTACTTCATCATCAAGAAAATTTTTCTTTCGAGAACCTTTGTCCTTGTGAAAAATGTGAAATTAAACTAATTCAACACTCAACTCGGGTCTATAATTATAGATATGATGAGGTGTAGTGGCGCGAACGAGCCGTGTGAGTTGTGACGCATAACCCTGGCCGCCCGATAAACATATTATCTATACTGAAGTATTATAAATAATCAATCAGTGATTTCTTTTAAATTATACGTGGGTGAAACTGCAGGGCACAGCTAGTACTGCTTATTTTACTCGTGTTAAATTTATTTAACTAGCATTCCACCAACGCATCCGTGTAGCCTAAAGCTTACCGCACTTGAATAAGCTTGCTAGATTGTTTGACATTCGTGGTTCCTGCTCCACTCCTTAGAGTTGTAGCGAGAATTTATATAGTCTATAACCTCCCTGAGTAAATATAAATAAATTATAAACTTACTCAGTACTTAATTTAATGTACTGTTTAAATTTATAATAAAATGTTTATTTTCATAACTTAATAAACAGAAACTAAAAAATAAATTCGTTTATATAAAAAATCGTATATCAGCGGGACTCGAACCACAGACCACTCGTACTATACATACAGCAGTGCGTACAAATCTGGTCATAAGACAGCTATTTTAATTACAAGACGAGCCAGTTTTGAAAATCCTATATATATATATATATATATGTCACTTTTTAGTGTCGGTCGGTTCGGACACTTTTTCCAGTTTAGATCTCATCCCGCGATAAGGAACTTCGATCCAATCAACTCAAACAAAAAATCTCTTGAACTTCACAGTCAACATTATACAGATTCGTATATTTACCCGTGAAGATTACGTCGATCCATATGCGTGCTGCTTCACCTGAAGGCGCCATGAGGAAGTATCTGCGCTGGCGCGTCTTCACTATGAACGTGGTCTGCGGGTTCGGAGACTTGGACGTGTTCCCGTGGTCGAGGTACACCTCCTCTATCACCTGCACGTACGTCAAACGTCACAATCTATACGCCGACCGCTGTAGGCGCGACCCTCCTGATGGTTTGCGGGGCGCGGGACGTGGGGCGGCGGGTGCGCACGGATATACACGGTATTGAGAGAATACCCTATATCTTAAAGATTAATATTCTATGCATGCTATTGTATCTGTGACAGATATCTAATGAGATATAAAATATTTAATATTCATATTATTGTCGTCTTTATTAAAATGGTAATCAAAATACTACTACATCAAATGACAATGTAGTGTATAGTTTTTTTTTAAATGCAGCGTCGGTAGATAGACAGGTACTGAGTAGTGGTGGTGATTCGCGGGTTCTGGCGCACCTGATTGAATCCTCGGTTCTGGGGTAGACCGATCCGATCCTACAAGTTGCATATGATGTCAAGGATGGGCGCAAATAAAGTTCATATGACCGCAAATGGCATTAATTGGAAACGCGGATTAAGTTAAATTTAGTTGTGAATTAAAGTGTGAAATTGCCGATTTTTAATATTGACTAGTTGGAATACCGATATCTTTCGAGAATTTTCCCACATTTCCCTTTTTTTTTTTGAAGTGAAACTCCTTATGCGACTTCCAACGCGTTAAACGTTAAATGTTAAACGTTTAACGCACATTATCGATCTCTCCTCTTTGTGTGAGCCAGAGCGAGAGAGCAAATTTCGGTGTGTATGTATATTGCACACTGTTTAAATAAAATATAAAATATGTTTTAAAATGAAGTTTCACTTCTATCGTGTGTGAATCGCACACACACCTTTTTTTGATATTGTTGTTTTTGTGACCATGTAAAAATCGAAATTCGCATTATTTGCCAATACGAGTTTCGATAAGTTTTTGGAAATTTTAATCTCAACAATGACCTGAAAGATAGAGAAGCTAGGAAAATGGGTACCGTATGAACTCACCAAACAACAACAACAAAATCGCGTCGAAGCTTGCTTTAACTTGTTGGATAGATACACAAATGACGGGATTCGGAAAAGAATTGTCCCTTTTTATAAAAAGTGGGTCCTGTATGATAATCGAAAATATCCGTGGCAATGATTGGACACAGGGAGGCAGCCAGATCATGTCCTAAACGCAAAGTGAATCAAAAGAAGCAGCTTGTTAATGTATGGAGGACCTGTGCATTTATCATTACAACCTCTTGAGAACTGGCAATTTAATTATTGAAGAGGTGTGCTATATAAAACGGTAATTTCATATTTAAACACCTATTTTTAATGTAGCCGAATAATTGTGAAATTTGCAACCGACCATTTTGAGCGGGTATAAAATAATACAAACTTGAAAGTAAGCACCGCCCCTCGGTTTCTTCTCACTCTTGTCCCAATAGTAGACGAACGTTTTCGTTTCCCTGTCGAAAACGAACCACCTGCGGGCGTAAAAAAACTTTTATGTGACGTCAGTGGGACATAATTAAACCTTAATGCACAAAGACTGGGGGACGTTTAAAAATATCGATATGTTATTTATCGATATAAATACGGTAAATATAATTTACGTGACGATATCAGTATGTAGAAGATAGATTAAAGATATACATTTGTAGAGACAAAATTATCTAAAATTTAGAAAATATATGTCTGTCAACGGTAGGCGTTGTTTTCAAGGAACTGTTGAATCAACTGAATGAGTTAAGATAAAAATAAAAACTGGCTTAAATTGGAAACTGCAAGCACACCATATATTTAATATAATTCTTAAGACAGACTGAAGCATACAATTTTGCATAGGAGTGCCTTACTTAGTAGGTGAGCACCAAGCAAGGCTTTTGAGTAATTCATTTCTTAAGAGGGTTTAAATTATATGTTAAAAATAGGATTGTTTCTGTGGTGTTTCCGATAAGAAATCCCATCACACACACGTCTTAGTTAACAATAAAATCCATAACTATACAATCAAAATTAAGTTAGCATTTGAAAAAAAAGAGTGTCTTTGACCTTTTAGACCACGTATGGAACTTTGCTCCAAGCTTGTGCAGGTACCCGCGGCAGGAGGTCGAGTTCACAGTCACGTAGGAGCACAGCTCGATCTGGTGACCTGGACCAATATTAACAAACACATTATAGATACGACAAGGAGCTGTCTGCTAACCTCTATCATTAATTCACTATAATTATCACAGATTGCATGACAGATATATATATTTTTTATCGTAGCACTGAATTATATCTGATGTTAAGCATAGGGCAATCCAAAGCCATCGGCAACCAGCTGGCATCGCTGTCATGCCGGCCTGCTTTTGAGCAGGTCTATTCACGTTATTTTTGAAGGAGTGCGTGTTGTAGGAAGGAGGGATACACACTGGCCGGGAAACATGTTCACGGATCCGCAGTATGACAAAGATACGATTCTTAGATCCTACTTGGGTTTTACGATTTTCGATTCTTTTTTAGAGCCAAGCAATATCTATACATATAATAAAATTGAAGTGTCTCTTTATAATGTCAAAATAACAGGTTTTTACTAAAGTATACATGGTACCTATAACAAAAAACCAATTTTATACATTTTTGTCTATCGTCTGTTTGTTCTGGGTAATCTCCGAAAAGGTGGGACCGATTTTGACGGGTCTTTCACTGGCAGATAGCTAATGTTATAAGGAATAATTAAAGCCACTTTTATTTTAGAAAAAATAGCGGGCACAGCTAGTCTATTATAAAATTTATGCTTTAAAACAGTTGAGGCATATGTAAGAGATGTGATGTGAGGCGTATTTATCGGGACAGTATGAAAGAACAGATATGAAAGTGTTTGTAACTGTTATCTGGGTGTGACACAAAAGTACTGTTTCAATTTGGAACATGCTCTTCTATATTTAAGCTTAAGGATCTTTACTTTGTTAGAGAGTGATACAAAGAAATATGACTTGGAGCAAGCTCTTTACTCTCCTCAATTATAGCAACAGAACAAGATAGCATCATGCAACATGCTGTAATTTTGGGACAGGTTTATAGAAGTGCTTTTTACCTCTGGAAACGGAACATGCGGAAACGGTTTCTTATAGGCTAGTTAAGAAGAACGTTAGGTAGGTACATACCGGCGGATTCGACGTGTCTCCGTAGATCGAAGTCGTCGCGATCGACGGGCAGGTATCGCGTAAGAGGTCGCTGTGCCTCGCTGTATGGTGCGATCCCACGCCGACTCCGTCTCGGCGCATTGCTGAGCGATACTGCAGTACAAACATAGAAATTATATAGTCCATTATTTGATTATCGTAGTTAAACAAGTGATTATTATAATTATTATACTAGCTGTGTCCCACGGTATCACCCGTGTTAAAATTATCCGACCAACGCTCCACCACGCCATTGCTAACGCAACCGTCTAGTCTCTCGGTAATCTCACTTACCAGATTAATTAACTTTCATGGTTACTGCTCCGCGCCTTAGAGTCGTAGCGTGGAGCCATATAAACCATAACCTTTCTCAATAAATAGGCTATTATAGACAGACATATTTTTCAAATCTGACAGGTAGTTCCAGAAATTAGTGCGTTAAAACAAACAAACAAAAAACAATCTCTAGAGCTTTATACATTTGATAAACATTATTAGTATATATATATATATATATATATAAGCAATTGTAACAATTTGATTATTTTTTATTGTAGTACGACAAAGTGTCTGATGATAAGCACAATACAATCTAATAACAACGGCGATCACGGAGAGGTCGGCAATCCATAGTTTCTTCTTATATAATTATCTAATTCTTATATAAAGATAAAATATTCATAAAATATATTATTAAAAAATGAAGGGGATACTATAATTTTCTTGAGATGAGTAAAAGTTACAGTTTACAATCTCACTAGATAGTTTATAAACTAACGGTTCCTCCAATTATCCAATGACATATACTACAATCATTAAAGTAGCAACAATATTTTCTGTCACCACTATTCCCAAACAAATATTTTTGTTAATTCAATTGGTATCAGTTAATTCGCTCTGTCATCAAAATATTATATTTGTTACCAAATACATAGTTGTTTCTTATGGTTTATATTGTAGCCAATTAGAGATGGAAACCAGTTTGAGGAAAACGCTTTTTTTTGGAAACACCGATACAACTGGTTCATTCAGCAAAAAACTTATTTCAAGCGTGATTCGTTCATTCGCGAATGTAAAGAATTTGCGAAAACAAAAATCAGGTCATAAGCTCTGTGTTAAGGTATAATATATGTACATTATAATTGGTAAACTAGGTTCTATGATTGTATGTCATTATTTGTCATTCATTCATGTCATTGTATGTCGCATTTAAAGTTTGATAAACATTTATCGGTGCCGGCAACTTCTGTGCCTTCAGGAGCGCATGTTTTCAACGGCAAGATAGTTGATATCATCCATAAGGTGCTTGCTTTTAGGAAGACGCTGTCAACCAAATATGCTTCATTCACTAGAATGATAACTTAACAATAAAAAACAAACAGTTTCATTATTCCAATTGTTAGACTTTTAGCTTTATAAATGGAAGGAAATAAAAGCCGAATAAAAACAAAATCATTTTATTCGGTACTTATTCTTAAAAATCGATTCTAATTATTGTAATCGGTTCAAATCTCTACAGCTAATCTAGTTTGCACATTAATTTGGTTAAGTTAGGCTGTAACTGGAACAGTAACAAGTCAGCCGTTGAAAGTTCTCATTTTTAGGTAAGCGATTTGATATTGTTTGGTAATTCGATTTTGATGAAACACAAGTCCTATTAGTTAGGTCATTGAACGTGCATTTATTTTCCTATATCTAAAAACATACCCATTTAAATTTGATGTGATATCACATGCTTTTAAGTATAACCTGCCAAGCATGGGGGACAAAATAATAAATCAAAATTTACTTAGAGTATTTATATATGTAAACAAACAACCGTTTAACAGAAATATTTACACTACTTCATTGTAAACATAAGTCATATAAATGGTTCTGTTGTCGCTGGTAAAATCTAAACACGTCATAAAAGATTCTCTTACGTCAGAAATAAAAAAAAAACATATTTTTAACGTTCGTCTCTCAAAACTATGAAGCCGAAATTACCTCTATTTATATGAAATAAAATTCTTTGCCATTGCCAACTAACGTGTCTTCTAATAGAAGCATTTATTTCACATCTTCAGTGCGGTTTCACGTTCGGATTTATCTTCCTTTAAAATATACGCGTTTTTTGTGAAATCACATAATGGCAGGAAAAAGTTGATTTTCATTGGTTCCAAAATTACCTACTGTGATTCGTCAATTATTTATTACCTTTAAATACTCTTTCTGGCTTATGATAGGCTGCACTAAGGCGAACGCCCTATGCACACTACGCGACACACCCCTCCTCAGAGGGTACGTCCCACCGTAGGACAGCCAAAGCCTCTGCTCACGCCAGAGGCTTTCCCCAGCCTCCCGGGCGCCTCCAGCGCCCCGGTGGCAGCCGCCCCCGCGCCCCGCGCGCCTCCTCCGTCCATGCGAGCCCCTCAGGCAGCATGGGGCCCCAGGCACCACCCGCAACCTCCCAAGGCTCAGGCCTCCCCGCTATGTAGTCAACGCTTCGGCCTCGACTATATGGCCATGCTTCTTCTCGAGCACGACTACCAAGAAGTGCTAGCGTACGATCAGTGCGGCACTGAGTACGGCATGATTGAAGCGATCAAACGCTTTCCCCAGCTGACAGCCACGCTCCAGCGTGTGTCCCGTGTTGCAGCTTTAAACACACCAACTAGAAATGGCTCGCATTAGACCTAGGAGCCTCAACATATCTTTTTTCAACGCGCGGAACCTCCTTCCACAACGGGACTTAGTATCCACCTTTCTTAGGGAACGGGAGATAGACGTGTTTCTAGTACAAGAAACACTTCTAAAACCCAGTAGGCGCGACCCTAAGATAGCAAATTACAATATAGTCAGAAATGACCGTGCCACCCTAGGAGGCGGCACGCTCATCTACTACAAGCGTTCCCTTTATTGCATGCCAATAGACCCTCCCGCACTTACCAATATGGAAGTGTCCGTCTGTAGAATAGGCATGACTGGCCATCCGTCAATCACGCTTGTCTCTGCATATCTCTCTCCGAATAAAAGACTCCTTCAGTCTGATCTGGAGGCGCTTTTTTCACTCGATCAATCAGTCATAATAGCAGGCGACCTCAATAGCGGTCACACCCTTTTCAACAACCCGCGCAACACCCGTAACGGGGTTATACTCGAACTACTATGCGACGTGCTCGGCTTTGACGTCATAGCACCGCTAGAGCCCACGCACTTTCAAGACAATTGTCAACCGACAGTACTTGACATAGCCCTCCTCAAAGGTGTCTCACTTCGGTTACGACTTATAGAAGTCGTACACGAACTAGACTCCGACCACCGCCCGGTTATCTTACAACTCGGGCAACCGTTCGACCCCAGTCCGCCAAAAGGCCAAGTAGTTGACTACGCGATCTTAAATCGCTACTTATCCGATAACGCGACCCCGTCCAGCCTAGCTAGGATCCCCGACGTATTAGAGTCAACAGCAGACGCCGACTTAGCCATCGATTCCCTGGTCGACTACCTCCAAACCGGTGTAAGGGAGGCCTCGAGAGAGGTGCAAGCGGCGAACGAACGCCGTTTTATACTCCCCCCCGGCTTACGAGCGTTAATCACGGAAAAGAACGCCGCGACACGTGCACATGACTCTTATCCGACGAGGGATAACACCCGTAGGTTACGACAACTTCAGAGAGAGGTTAGAACTCGCATCGGAGAGTACAGAGGTCACCGGTGGGATAACCTCTTAGAGGGTCTCAAGCCGTCCCATCTGGCTTACTGGAACCTCGCCCGCTCTCTGAAGTTAGAAGCTTCCGCCCAGATGCCGCCCCTCGAAAGGGGCCCCGATCTCCCACTCGCGTTCGATAGCGACGATAAGGCAGAATGCCTTGCCGCAAGCTTGGAGAGCCAGTGCTCCCCAAACTGCGACAACGTAGACACTGCCCACATCGAAACTATCGAGACCGCCGTTCAGGAACTCACGTTGATTCCCCCCGCGGAAACGTTAACCCCGGTCACGCCAGATGAGGTCTGTTCTATCATTAAAGGCCTTAAGCCTAGGAAATCTCCCGGTCCTGATGGTATCAGGAATGAAGTACTCAAACTTCTTCCTGATCACCTCATAGCTCTTTTGGTCTGCATCTTCAATGCAGCCATAGCCCACTGCTATTTTCCAGCCGTCTGGAAAAAAGCTATATTTATAGGTATTCGCAAGCCCGGAAAAAAAGCTTCGCTTCCCGATAGCTATCGCCCGATCAGTCTCCTAAACACTCTAGGGAAACTCTATGAGCGGATCCTTCTGAACCGTCTCAAGGTCGTTATAGACTCAAATTTGTGAGTAGTAAATAACAGTATAGTAAAATTAATAGTATCTACTGTTTCAAATATTATTCATGAGGCATATGTATTGGCATATAAATCTACTTAAGTCAGACATAACCGGAACTTCAACAGATCCTGCGTATACAGCTGGATATGAAATTGGTCACTATGAACGAGTTCGCTATGTAAGGCCAATCGTCATATAACCCAGTCTTTGCTTATTTGTGGGAGGGTGAAGTGGTAATCCTCGAAGTTGTTAATGTCCATAAAAATAGGCCTACGTAATGAGTAAGACTGGCATCAGTTGCTACGACAATACAAGTCTCGCTAAGCATGTAAATTTTATTTTTCAATTTCACTAAGAGTTCATGGAATAAATATATATTTTTAGTTAACGGACTTTAAAAGCGCAACGATGACACGCCGTTTAGTGCAGTTTAGCTGGAAGAAAGGTGATCCTTTACGTAATAGGTAGATTGATGTTCTTCACTACGTGACGACTTCCAAGACATTCTCAGCAAAATTAGTACTTCCTTGATGGCCAATGAGGATTAACGTTTATTTTATTATTAAGTACACTTACATATATTATCTCTGCTGAAATCTGAAGCATGGCTTAAAGGTCGGCTATCGTCGCTGCGCTTATCGTCTTCTGTGGACTCGGTACGGGAATTTCTGACTTGGAGCTGAAATCAAAGAGTACAATTATTCATAAGAACTTTTTGCAACACCCGCTATTTTTTTAAAGTGTAGTAGTAACTTTAAATAAATATAATCGCCAAGCTGTTGGACAATTAAGTTGCTCGCTTGACTCAATATTTAATCATTATCGTCCATTAAAAATTGCGATACAGATTCGCTCATTCAACACTCCTATAGGATATTTTTGAAGACTTTGGACTTGCATAAAAAAGGTAGGTATAAAACAAGCGAGTGACTTTATTGACAAAACTTTGTTAAAGCATATCGTTGTGGCTCTGTCAATTAAATTAAGCATAGCCTGTAATCTATATCTATCTATAAATGAAGAAAAAAGCATAAAAGTACGAAAATTACCAAAGATGAAGTTTAATTTTACTTGGCTGTATTAAAGAAACTGCTACATAAAATAGAACTAGTACATCGTTAATATTAATTAGCACAGAGATAAGGTTTAATAAAAGGAAAACTAGATTTTCGAAGATCTGGAGTACCTGATGTAGAACCCTAAAAGTCCCGCCATACTATAAGAGATATCGAAATGCTGTCTTAGTGAAATTTAATAATTTGATGATTGTTTTCTGACGGCACATAAAAATCGAAGGTCTGTAGTATCTGATGTGGAATCCTAAGAGCCCCGCCATACTATAAGAGCCATCCAAATTCCGCCTTGGATATAAAAGGGAAGCTATCAAAACCTGGAATTTCGAAGATCTGGAGTACCTTTTATTATCGTTATAGGTTTAGCGTTATGGCCACAATCGTTTAGCGTTTAGTAGTTTAGCGTTATGGCCTATTTGGAGAACTGGCTCTCAAGCACAGCTGCCGAAACACACTCACTGGTGCTTGGCGACAGAATTTTAACTTGAGGGTGGTAGTTAGCCAGGCGGAAGTACGTAATAGTAACAATGACTCATACAACATTTTCAACGGTACAAATAATTTAAAATTCCACAATATATAATAAGAATATATTTAACCTTATTGTCTTGTCATTAATTAAAATGTATTAGATTCATATAATTAGGCACAGTAGATTCAAAAGAATGGAATTTAACGAGTAAAAGATGGGCCTGGTTTTAGCCAAAATTACTCGTTTTTTCATATCCACCTCCAAGAATTTGCTTTTTATGAGATATCACTGCTTTTTATGGACAAATCATCTCAATTGAGACTTGGCACGCACAGCTTCTTTACAAACAATTGATACCATCGGTTTTTCGAACACTAAACAGTGCGTTGTCCATCGGTAAGCCTTATGAATTGTATTAAGTAGGTGTAAATTTTATTTAACAGGCAAGAAATCAATGTTCGTATTAGAGCTTATTTCTGAATCAGTACATACAATTAATCTAAACATACTCACAAACACAGGTTTAGGCTTGCATCCAATGCGCCAATGGGAACTTTTTATAAGTGTTAACCAGACAGACATAATGATTCACGTTTATTATGTACATTTATATATCTCACTGCGATGTTTACAACCGGTTTAAATATAGTTCTCTCATTGCTTGCTTATACAAATGTTTTGGAAAAATCACCTGATTATCTACTTGATATTATGTTATTTGTATAAATGATTATTTTCAATTAGTTTTAAAATGTATATTAATAAATACATTAAGAAAATTAAACTTTTATATATACCAATTGTAAGATATAGACAGAATTCATTTCTAATCCGAGCGTACAAACAATTTTTTTTAGATGATAATGTTGACTTAATTAATAAAAGTGTGTCGTCTCTAAGGCGCAGTTTATGCAGAGACTTATTTCAATTATTTTTAAGTAATTTTCTGTTTATATCTATCTTTTTTATTTGTGAAAACTTGTAATTGGCGTTCTATTTCGATTATTTTTACTACTGTTTCTATTATCTGTAAGTTTTCCTAATAATGTAAAATAAATAACATACGTAAGAAAATAAACAGAGTTGGGTTTTTTAAACAAGTATATCTTTTCTGTGGTAATTACGATATATTATGGTAAACAAGTGGATGAACGAGCTTTGCTCGGTTTTTTTTGGTTAATTGTCTTTTTTAGAAATTATATTTTAATACGAATTACATACTAATGAAATGTGAATAATATTTTTCTATCTTACCGACAGAATAAAAAAATATATGAACTGATTAGTTGATTATTGAAAACACGAATAAAACGTCATTTTCTGAAAATGAATCCTAGCTAGATCGATTTATCGCCCCCGAAACCGTCTGTATACTAAATTTCGTGAAAATCGTTGGAGCCGTTTCCGAGATTCAGATTATATATATATATATATATATATACAAAACTACATATAACAAACATATACGTACATAAATTGGATAAAATTAGTTTGTATGAATTATATTAGTGTAGTAGTATATTACTTTGTATTAAGTTACAACACTTGATTCTATTTAACAGGCTTTATGCCTCAAATGGGTCAAATCTTGCAACAGAATTTTAAAACAGTTATCCCAACTAATTTTGCATACACGTTTAGTTTTGATGACAATGCATGGTTAGCTAAGTGACGTCATTCTAAATCCAATATGGCGGACCAGTTATTTTTTATGTACCCCTATGATATGGGTATCAAACGAAAGGCTATCTTGAGAAGAATACGAAGCTAAAAAAAATAACCGAAAATATCTAATATTTTTTAGTATGTTTGACGAGCTCTATGTAGTTAGATCTAAATCAATATTTAAGGATTAGTGTACTTTAAAAACTCGCATCTAAGTTCCATAATTTTATTGAGAAACGTAAGTCATAAAACTGAGTTTTTAAGGTCTCGGTTGGATAGACACCGTTACTCATCCCGATCTAAAATTAACCCGATTGTTCCGAGCCCACGCGAATACTTCGAGATTATAATTTTATAACCACACTCATATTTTATATTAAAAAAAAAAAACACTTCGGACGGGCTGTCTGCCAGTTCGCATACGTGTGAAACGATATCTAACTTAAAAAATATTTCAAATGTGCGCTTACGCAATGATTCTGATGTATATGTCGTCGGCATATTGTATGATTCGTCATTATACAAACGGCGTAGTCTGCTTGAAACTGCTCGCTGTTTTGTAAAATGCCAAAGTCGAATTGTAATACTCCATTAATTTAAAAAAACGGTTCGAACATCGTTTACAAAATGCCGCGACGAATTGCAATAACTCATCATTCTGTATATAAAAATGATAAAGTGTTCAGAAATTTTCGTTCAGACTCCTGCGAAATAATTACTGTTCAAATTTGGACATGGCTCACTTTGCTCGCTCGGCTTGTGCTTGTAGTCATCGCAAAAAACTTAAAATGTCCGTCGCATCACTCTTTTGGTCGTTAAACTGAATAAATATATAATTAAAAAAACAAATCAAGACCAAAAAGGGATAAAGTGATTGGATGATATCTTGAAGTCTAAGTAATGATTTAGGTTACCGGATATTACGCTTTTCCTTATAGAGAATAAATAGGTAGCAAATAATAAATAATATACAATTAACTAAAAAACTACACAATTTACATAAAACACGTACTTCCCGTGAATTTTAAAGATAATTTTTACGTGGATGAAGACGCGGGCAACAGCTTGTTATGAAATATTTCCACAACAATTCGGCCACTTTAGCATATTTCATTGTGACGTTTTATTTATTTATTTTTAAACATAAATTCAAAACTAAAACTCAAGGTAATTGTAATTTACGGTGCGTGATATTCGTTTTCATAATGATCTCTGGTGAATTTCATTATAAATACACAGAGCTTCGGAATTATCCGACTTCTATATATATTTATAAAGTTGTGTGTGCATTTTTTTTTATTTGGGATTTCAACAGAAATGCTTTATTAAGAAATTTTATTACAATTTCAGTTATTAAATAGTAAAGATAGTTACAGGTTGCCCAAATTATAATTATACCAGATGTGTCCCGCGGTTTCACCCGTGTTAAATTTATTCAACAAAATTTCCCACCGTGCTGCCGCTAACGCAGCCGTGTAGCCTATCTTGTTCTAACTTCCCAACGCAGCCGTGTAGCCTATCTTGTTCTAACTTCCCAACGCAGCCGTGTAGCCTATCTTGTTCTAACTTCCCAACGCAGCCGTGTAGCCTATCTTGTTCTAACTTCCCAACGCAGCCGTGTAGCCTATCTTGTTCTAACTTCCCAACGCAGCCGTGTAGCCTATCTTGTTCTAACTTCCCAACGCAGCCGTGTAGCCTATCTTGTTCTAACTTCCCAACGCAGCCGTGGACAGATGGACTGATCTTGTTGTATAGCCTATCTTGTTCAAACCCTCCGCTTGCCAGATTGCTTAACGTTCATGGTTAATGCTTTGTTTAATAGGTTCGTAGCGTGAAGTTATTTAGCATATAAGTTTTCAGAATAAATAGGCTAAAGGTTTGAAAAATACTTTTTCTAATCTGACAAATACTTCCAGAGATAGGCACGTTGAAACAAAAAAATAAACAATCTTTTGAGTTAAAATAATAGTATAAACGTTAAATCATTATGGTCTAAACAATCATAGTCACAAAAATAGTAATAAAATAGTAGTAAAAAAGTTTAGTATTGATCCAAAAATCCTAAGAAAGCTATCTAATTGAAAGTTTAATATGACAAATTATGTTTATTTTGCTTTTAAATTCTTTATATTGTTCCTCGTTAAGTAAATAACAATCATTCACTTCACAAAAAATTAGATTCAAATATAGTTTAATATCTGTTAACAAGACACACATGTAAACAAGACTTAAGCATTTGTCAGCTGTCACAGTAGAAGAACAGAATACTAGTGTGTGTGTTGTAGAAGTCCCTGGGAAGTTGCGTAACCGATGATTTATGTATAACGTATGTGAAATGAGGAATGCAAAAACCTTGTATGCACGGTACAAGCTCCAAGCGCCTGGCTCATTCGATATCACAAACGTATACAAATACCGTAAAATATTAGTCTTCGTGTAAGAGATTACGCAGAAAACTGTTTACATTGAAACCTACGGGCGCGTCCGGTAAAATATACGTTCAATGTTATAGTTTCTTCGGCTTAATAAATAAGAAAAATGTATTCGTTTTAACAGATTTGTTATGTTTCATGAAGGTTTTGTTTTTATTCAGTTTCAACAGCAAAGCGTGTTGTTGCACTAAAGGTGATACCGGTCGGTGGCTTGTGCGCTCGCTGGCTCTCCGCTGAGGGATACCGTGATATACGGCATATCACTTTAACATGGCGAGGAAGGAGATGGAGAGTCTCCGGCTTCCGAGGAGGTAAATCGCATGAGGACGCAGGTCAGAGCCGCAATCATGCGACGGTAAGGGAGGACCTGGCGGATGCGCGATATGATCGCTACACTATAAAACTTCATCTGTCCGTTTCTCATACGGTGGTGTGAGGGAGCAGGGCTCCCTAACGTTGCGACTGGTGCAGGTGCTATCCGGACGCGGCTGTTTCGAAAGGTACTTGCACGGTATCGACCTCAACACCGTGTGTCGAGTGTGGTGCAGCTGGAGAGTCTGCTCAGCATACTCTCTCGGAGTGTGCTGTGTGGGAGAGGCAGCGCCGTGCTCTGACCACGGTGGTAGAAGGGGACCTCTCGCTACCGAGTGTGGTTAGCGCCATGCTTGACAGCGAAGGGTCATGGTAGTTCTGGGAGACGATTAGGGTTGTACTGAACTGTCTCCTTTTAGCTGAGCCGTCCGCCGCTGGGGCGACGCTGTGCATGCTTACGCGATCACGTGTCGCCCCATTACAGCAGCGGATGGTGCCCCATGGAGTTTTTGTGATTAAGTTTCTCACATAACCACTCGCTTCACCGAGCGGGTGTGTATCCACGAGGGATTTCCCACGTTTAACTGACGAGACGACTAACGAGAATTTACTGTATTGAAACTAGCAGAAAAAAAAACCGGGTTTTCCAGCTCATTTCTTTGGAGTGCCATCCCAAGGCCAGTACAAGTTGTACACAGCACCGAGCAAGAAAAGAATTTTGACTTATGTGAATAAAGAGTAGAAAATACTATTACCTACTGAAGCTATGTATTCTATGAATAAAATCAAAAAAATCAATGAATGCAGTTTTTTTTAGGTTTACAATTGATGTCACGTTTCTTTAGAAACTACATTTCTCTATCTCTTAGTTTCCAGAGTTCTCATCACTGACTGTTCTCAATACTGTAAAAAACAGTTCAGTACCTTTTTCTCCTCTGTATGACCACCGATTTTTTTTTTGTTTAATGGCATTTGATGGGTTTAGTGTTATCAATAAAAAAAACTATACCAGAAAACTAAAAAAAAACAAAAGAGAAAATGTAATACATACAATAAATTTAAATATTAAGGTGTTAGTTAATCCATGGTTATTATTATTAGGTATAAAAAAAAATGTAAGAAAAATGATAATTCTTTACTTATATATTATAAATATATTTTTTATTTTGTCATTTATTTCTTGTAAGGGACAAGGACATTGTCTAAATAATTTGTATGATGTACTTGTTCAAAAAATTAAACTTGCAAATTTTCCCCAGATTTTTTAAGATTTCTAACGCTAAATTTATTTCTTAAATTGAAGAGAATAA
Source organism: Saturnia pavonia (assembly GCA_947532125.1). NCBI lineage: Eukaryota > Metazoa > Arthropoda > Insecta > Lepidoptera > Saturniidae > Saturnia > Saturnia pavonia. Next base: position 19,731,991 of record OX383895.1, on the reverse strand, counting down.
TTACTATTTACGTGATTTTTCACAAAACACTAATAAATATATTTAAAAAGCAAATAATATTAAAATAATGCTTCTTAAAAAAACGTTTGTATTAATAAAAACACGATTACGTCACAACACTATGAATGAAAATCGGTAAAAACACAAAAAAAAAGTTACTTGTCGGAATTTCGCACACTTCATACAACAAAAACGAACGTTTCGCGCCAACCGACCAAACAGTACTACAAAATAATATTATATTATTCTTCGCCGGTGAGTTTACTTTTTTTTCAACAGCCTCGTCCTTGGCTCAAGTCACACGGCATACAGCCGAGTGGCGCGGTAACAAACTGACACTTCGAGAAGACACAATTTTACAATTGTGTATTTTTGTATATAAAAGATGTCGTGGGCGAGACACGGTGTAAATATTATTTCATCTTTATTATGTCTTAATCTGACCTTAGCTCGTTAACTAGGTATTGTTCGCGTCTTCACCTGTATTGTAATATAACGAACTACTTAAATATAAACTACAGATTTTTGTATCCAAAAAGAAGCTATTGCTTTGTTACATTTTTAAATGTTTTCATATATCTATCATTATTGCTTAGAGAGACGATGGGACTATTTTTTTCATAACAAAGCGTTACAACAGGCTTACGGTTCCACTAATATATTTTTTTAATTCTTGAAGGTTATATCATTTGACCACATTCTCACCTAATATTAAATAAAGATGTGATCCAAGATGGTAACACGCGAGCCTAGTGGAGAACCTGGGACTCAAATGCAGCCCCCGGAACACATCTATAGATATATGGAGAAAGATTTTCAACTTGAAGGCGGGCATTAGAAAATGCCTTACCACCATACTACGGTTTCATCACGATGTTTTCCTTCACTGAAAGCTCGGGCTCATTGTAGAATATAGGGGTTCGAACTCACGTCCATCAACGTGATTTCTTTTATCACTGCTATTTCACAGTTGATGAATTAAAACCAGTTGATAAATATATTAAGATGATCGTGCACAGTACGGCTGCATTAAATTCTGGCTACTACAAGTATCAAGTGACCGAATCATATGAGAAATAAAAGTAATACAGATTCATATTCTATGACAATTTTTTTCACACCATATGAAAAATAGCAGTGGGATAAATTCTACTTTTATTATAAATATGAAAGTTTGTATTTTAGGATATTTGTAACTCAATTACGCAAAAACGGCTGAACAGATTTGGATGAAATTTGGCTTATAGATTGTTTATACCTTGGATTGACCCTTATGATACTGCTATAAGCTATTACATGCACACATACATATAAATAAATTAAATATTTCTCATTTCTCTTTGAACCCTAGAGTAGTTGGAACAAAAAGTACAGGAAATCACACCGTAAGGCGGAAACTCTGTTGTCAAACAGGATAAACATACTTTCGAAGTTGTCTCTGCGAAGTGAACTTGGGGCAATAACACCTCGTTCACAATGCAATGTAAAGAGCACCAATGAAGTATGTACTTATAAAACATCATTGCATATCATATAAGAAATTAGCTTATCATTTTATGTACATGAAAAATAACAGTGACGAATAAAGTATTCCATGCCTAGTACAGGTACTACTACGTAGCATTTTCTAGTTGCCCTAAGAAACTTATTCACTTTGAATGCGAGTCACACTTTTTTTTTGTAATAAATAACGAAAAAAATCACTTACTTTTTTAGTGTACATAATTATATTCCGTTTTATATACAAATTTATGAAATAACACTTTAAAATAACATATTCTAGTACCTACCACAAGCCGAATAAAGTTTATCGAAAGTAAAACAAATGAAGAATTTATAATCGTAAATACTGATTTAATAATCAGATAAATGTTAGTAATGAAATTGGCGATAATGCAATTAAGATAAGTTTTTTGTATACTTTCCTATAAACACGTAAATTTAAAAAATATAATTGTTATTTCTACTTTTATATCTGACAATGTCATATCTCTCATAATCAGCTGTATATATACTAAGCGAAGTTATGTTTATTCATTAATACAACTTTCAAGACAAGTGGCACTTTATTTGTGCAATAAACCAGTAATATTTAAAACATTGAATGACTGTAATCTTTGTGGCAACACTGGGCTACACTCGATAACACTTTTTCATTACGTGACGTTTCATCCGCCACCGTAATGGGGCGATACGGAGTCGCGCATTCTGATTTAGCCGCATCATATGCCGGGCCCCGGCTATAGAAAGGAGACAGCCTGGTACAACCGAACTGTCTCCCAGAAGGCTGAACTTGTGCAATGGGTCTCCCCTGGTTCGACTAGGGTGGAGGAAGGAGACGAACAAAACGAATCCTACCACCAGCCCGTCTACGCCGGAGAAGGTAGCTTAGAGGATTCTACTCGTGAGCCCTCGCATCACTTCCTCGCAGGAGACCATTGCCGTCCATGCTCTCTCATTGCCGAGCATTGCTCTCACCACGCTCGGCAGTGATAGATCAACTCCTAGCACCGCGACGCTACTCCTCCCACGAAGCAGTACTCTGCTAGAGTGTGCTAAGCCATATCTTCCACAGCACCCCATTCGCGGCACGCAGTGGTGGGCTCCCTGCGGCGATGCAAATACCATTTGAAGTAACTATGTCCGGACAGCACTTACACAAGCTTAAACGTCAGGGAGCCCCGCCCCCTCGAGCACCATCGACTGAGGACCAGACGGAAGGCGTATATTGTGTAAATATCATTACGGGCATCTGCCAGGTCCTCTGCCCACTGCTACATAACTACGGCCTGGGCCCTCCGCCTAAACATTACAACCTCAGGCTCCCCTCTTTATCCCCCTTTTATCGCCGCCATAAACTTACAAACGGCGGCAAGCACTACAGCCTCCAGCTGTAGTGGGGAGCCAGCGAGCACACAGGCCGCCCCTGCGGACAAGTCAACTTCTATCGCAAGTACCATTAAAGGACTTTGTTCAAAAAAAAAGTGTATGTGTGTACTTATGTGACAACTAACATCGAATATGACTATCTTCATTCACCACATTAAAACAAGAGGTTTAGCAAGCCACTTCATTCTGTCGATAGACTTTTGGCACAATATACGTGTGCGTCGTAAAAATTAACTCTCATAATTATTTAAAAAATGCGCCCAGATTAGTACAACATCAAAATTTTTATTTTATTATAAATCATCGACATCCTTACAAGGGAAAACGTTAAAATAAGAAAGAACACGGCACTCTGTATAATTAGGGACATCCTGTTCACGAATAGAACGGGAAATAAATAAATAATCTTTCTATTTTGAACATGTTTCCACTGCGGTAACGAATGATACAAGATTCTAATGCGTATTTACCGTTGAGAGGTACATTTAAGTATGTTTGTAGAATCAAAGGTTTTATGACCACGATTTAATGTATTGATTCGTTTGCAAGGTTAATATAATTGTAATCTTGTAAACGGAAGGGTAAATATCGTTTTATTTTTAACCACCGACGTAAACAGAGGGGTTGCAAACGTTTAACATTTTTATCTGTCGGTCTGTGCCATCGTAGCAAGGAGGTGAATAGCGGAACCCTTCAGTGGTTACTAACAAACTCCTCGAGTTTAGGCTCATATGATTCGTTTTGAGGAGTCCAATAGATTGAACTTGGTAAGGATATGTTATTATAAGACTAAAACAGTTTTAAACGAGTTTTTTAGTTTCTTTAAACTGCATATTCATTATTAATAAATATATACAATTATGTAGTACACTAATTAGTTATTCGATTGAGATTTGAATTTTGCCAACACAAGTAAAGATGTTCGTATAAGATTTTTTTGTTTTACCATAATAAAGAGAAGAAAAGTAGCGCACTGCACTTTATTATTGTAACAAATTAATCAAGTTTTTCATTCCACGCAAACTCTACGTGCACTTCTAACATTTTTAACAGATTCTTAAAGTTAATTATTTAGTAGTCAGGCGCGTATTCAAAACTGTTACAGAATTATATTTCGTCGGTGATATAAATGCAAAAGGGGAAAGTCAGTAGGAACTGAGTTTACAGGAGAGAGACGAAACTGTTTTTAACGATTCACCTAGGCGTGTGACATGCATATCGTGGTGTTATAACGAAAGTAAAATTTATATGTTTTTCTATGTATAGATATTATAAAAGTCAACGTCAACGTGTCCGTTTATGTTCTTTTTACGTTTTTTTTTAATTCATAGCTATGTTAGTTGGCCAGGTTATAGGATATATGTTGTAAGATAAAGTAGCATACGAAATAAGAAGTGACAATAATGGTGAATCAATTCCGAAAAAATACATTTTTGGGGCGATGAAATGGTTTACGCCGAATTTACACCTGTTTACTAGATTTTTTACATTCAATATGCAAGTGTAATCTAATCTATCACACAAATCAATCAAATAAAATGAATGTGAAACGTTATAAATCCGTGTGATATATTCGCATAGGTAAGCTCTTAGCAATTTATAAATATAATGTACAATTTAATTTTTATGTATGTATTTATGTAAAAAAAGAATTGGCAACAAAACTAGCCGAGTTTCTGGCCGGTCGTTTTCGAATGTTTTCCAAAACGGTGATAGCTATGACCTTCGTAAATGCCTTCTACTGAGGTGAATAATGTTTATTTAACATCGGCAAACAGGCTTGCAATCTACCCGATTGTAAATGCCAATTGTGCCAACTATGCCAATAACTTATAGTTAAGTATAAGAAACCTCAAAAGGTCCGCAGTCGTGAAGCCAGTCATTTATAGGTTGCAATAGATGGACTGCTCCATATGGTCTGCGGAACGCGGGGACGAAAAATGACCGACCAATAAGCTGGTCTATTGCCAGCCAACGGCAAAATTAGACGTTTGACATGGGGCATGTCGCGTTTTTTTTTGTCTGCTACACATGAGATTATTTTACCATGATGGAGTTACCGACGTTGCGTTTAAAAAAACTATATGTATAGTCAATTAAAAGTAATTCTTTGAAGCAATCTGAGTATATGATATTGTCAATAAATAAAATGATTGAGGTTTGCTGTTGTGCTGATGCAAATACTACTGGATAGATTTTGATATGTGGTGCTTATAAAAAAAAAACGATATCTTCAATATCAATAATTCTGTAGTCAACACGAGCGGAGCCGCGGAAACAGTAAGTATATTATTAAATTCGATGAAGTTTTACTTTAACCGCGTGTAAAGATTACACGTACAATATAGTAGTAGTTTTTTTGTTTTCCATTTTAATAAAGAAACAAGATAATGTCTATTAATTATTTTATTTGTCATTAAGATATCTATCATAGTTGCAATAACATGCATAAAAAAATTATGTAACGATGGAGGATAATATTTCAATACCGTGTATATCCGTGCACACTCGCCGCCCCGCGTCCCGCATCAGGAAGTTCGCGTTTACAGCGATCGGCCTATAATCCTAAGGACTAGTTTTCATTATGCATCAATTGTTTTGTAAAAAAAAAATAGATTAATTGCCGATTGTTTCTTAATACCGTATTTATATAACATTTAGGTGACCGAGCATCCAAGACGACAAAAAAGTTCATTCGCGAGGTTTTGTTGCGGTCAGACAATTAATATACCTTCCCTTTAAAATATAGCAAATTTTTACTATCAATAGTTTAAGCCCAACTATCGAATATTGAATAGTGCAAATGACTGTCGATTAATCGATGTTAAATGAACACCACTAAGGACTGATTCCGTCCGGCTTGCGTGCCGATGCGATTTATTATGATTAATTTATACAATACATAAAAAACTTATTAGAAAGATAGAATAGATCATTCAGTTTATTTATTTATTTTTGTTACAAGGCATACACTTCACCAAAATAGAAATAAAATAAAAACATGCTTAAATTAAAATCATAAATGTTGCCTTAATAAAAGGCAGCTCTGACAAGCAAAAATAAATAGTGTAAATGAGTTTAAATGTTCATTAAATCAAGAGAATACAGACAAATAGCATAAGTACTTAGTCACTATACATACGTTTCTAAACATTTGTCTCTGTAGCATTTGTAACTCTTGCCATATGTCTATGTTGGGAATTCAAATAATTCAAATAATTTCTTTTAGACCTTTAAAGATTTATTTATAAAGTAATTGGTAAAATCTCCCCTAACTACAACCCTGTGCAACACCCCCACGTGATACGTCTGTCTAATTTAACTTTTGACGCGTCCGCTAAGATATTTCTTTGTTCTCCTATTTTTATATCAACATAAATTGTAGTTTATAGCATAACAGTCGCCCGTTTTGTGTTCGAATGTGTTGTGGATACTTGACGGCGCGGCGTCTTCACGGATATGCCAGTAATAAATATGTATATCGTTACTATGGGAGAATACTGAATTAATGTGCAGGGTAGTTAGGACAGGATAATTATGTAAAAATGGATCAAGACTACCATAGACCAGGGGCCTGAGTCTGCTATTTCACATTTAAGAATATACCATTGTCATCATATCGACACTCTACTAATGTTATATCGAAATTGTTACAAATTTGGTATTCTGCTAAAATTTCATTACTGTCTCGATAGAATCTCTATAGTGTTTTGATAGTGTGTAAGTGGGATGGCAATATCTATACGTCGTTGCCGTTGGTGTTGCCTATCAAAATCTAACATGGATTCAGTGTTGCTAATCGATACTACTATTAGTTGACAATATATGTTAGTGCTATTTTTTCTGTTAAATCTGTCACCATCTCGATTGTCGCCGTCTCGACTGTCGCCATATTGTTTATCCTCATATCGACTGTCACCATCTTGATTGTCGCCGTCTTGACTGTCACCATCTCGACGTTATCCATCTCGACTATGGCGATTTCGCCTGTCGCCATCTCAATTGTCATCACTTCAAATGATCGACATTTTATAAATTCGATGACGTTGATGACAAATTTTAATATTAATTTGATATTATTTTTATGAAACGTGAAAGCAATCGTACTAAAAAAGTTGTTGTTGTTCAATGGCTACTCAATAGTAATAAGTCATAACACCATAGAAGTACGATTGATAAAGCTCTTAAATATTTAAGAGTATACCATTTTACCTACTATCGAGTTGCTATCGAAATATCATTGAGACGCAATTGTAGAGAAGAATATCTAATGAATCAGTGGTTTTCCGATAGAATGGTAAACAAATAGGATAATACCAAATGTCTATTGAGATACTATCGACATACTATTAAAACACTATCTTGTTAGCAGATTTGAGCCCCTGGTGTATGTCTATTATATTTAGTAATCAAGCGGTGCGGTAGAGATACTCGACTGGGACGCGACCGCCATGCAAATGGTAATAAAACCGTCACAGTGACTGGATTCACTCGTTTCGGGATCAGCTCGTGTATATCCAGCTGAAGATAGGCCTACAGGCCGGCATGACAGTGCAAGATATGTACATAAAATGAATGTTTGTTTGTCCCCTATGTGAAACTTTGCCGAGTTGTGCGCACACCCACGATGTTTCTATATTAGTACCACCAGTTTACAACAGGTGGCGGGTGATTCGTTTCATTTCTGTTAACAGCATTAGTATCAAATTAGCTGCGCCCGCGGGTTCGCTCGCGTCGACTACAGAATCGTGCTGCCCCCGCTCAAAAGACGGAAGACAAAAATGCTTACTGTGGGTGATCCTCAGAAGATAGATATATGCTATTGCTGACTATTTTGTAGGTATTCTTAAGATCTACAATTATGTTTCACAATAATTTGATATATCTCTTATGATTTACTCACCGTAAGCCATTTAATCGCCCCAAAAGTGTATTTTTTCGAATTGATTCATCATTACGGTCATTTCGTATGGTATTTTATGTAAATATCTACGAATTAAAGGAAAATCATGTAAATCGGATAAGTGGTTTTTGCTTGAAAAGAACATAAACAGACAGACAGACAGTGAGACGTTGAGTTTTATAATATGCATAGATGTACGTTTGTTTAAATGTTTGTCCATCAGTCACGCCAAAACGGCTACGCGGATTGTAATGAAATTTGGCATACATAGTTTACCTATCATTATTTTACAGTTTTACGGTAACCTCCATCTCGGCACAAACTAAAAAGTTATCTATGACTTATCTTTGTCGTACCGTGAACTGTGTAAAATCTCCCGGCCAATGTGTTCCCTCCTTATGACATCGGGTTCTTCAAGCGTAACGTGAAGAGATTTTTATGCAGGCCGACATGACAGCGGTGACCGCCGATGGTTTTCAATCTCCCGGTGGTCGTCGTTTTATTTGAATTGTACTGTGCTTACCATCAGGGAGAGTACAGACAACGTGCTGATCTACTATAAAAAAAAAACGATATAAAACAATACGCCCAGCGAAGCGAGTGAGAACCAGCTTGTTATTTTATAAAGGAGACTTTCCCCGGACACGTTTTCAATGGTGTATTTTATTAAATTAATAATTTCGAAAGCTTACTTACCTCTTCAATCGACGACGACATAAATCCAGAACTGAAAAAATAATAATAATTATTAATAAAATAATTAATGAAAGGCAAATATAATTACTAAATAAAATAATACTCAGTAGAGATCTGTGCTTATATTGTTTTAGGTCTATTGTTTTAACTCTACTATTATTGCTCCGATTAGGGTTGCCAACCCTACTATATAATATATAATCCTACTATATTAGCCGTCTGACTGCTATAATTCTAAAAAAATATATATAGTAGACGAAGCTACTATATTATTGTAGGATTTAAAAAAAATAGGCAAAATTATTTATTCTAAAATGTTTAAGCGTGAAACGGAACCCAGGTCGCAGCCTTTATCTCTTGCAGTATGTAATAAAATATCTTTAATCTGAGCTTTATCTCTTTCTGACCGAGACTTGGTATGTCATTGTCAATATGATTATTTCTCATTCCTATTATTATTTGTCTATCGGACAGTAAAATATATTCCATTAAAAAATAAAATATTTATTTCGGTATAACGTAGTCTTTGATTTTAATCAAGTACCATATAAAATGTATTATTAATTCAAAATATAAATATTTTTTTAAAACATTTTGATAATTATATTTTACGTAAGATTTATAATTATCACCCCGATCCCTTTGTCAGCAAAGTAAAATAATACTAGAAACACCACCCAAGTCTGATTACGTAATACTTGAACGTCCCCTTCATCGAAAGATCAGACTCATTTCAGGATTCGAACCCACGTCTTACCGCAACGGAGCTACCATACCTTAAGCCACAATGGCTTTAATATGCGGAAGCTTAACAACAGAGGTCAACGTATTTTTCGGCAAACCTTTATTACACTATTTTCAATTTTACGATAGCATAAAACATGAAAATAAAATTATATTTCAACACTTCTCGTAAGTAAATAAGGTAATAAAATCAAAAATATTGCTTCTAATCATTGACGTTACTATTAACGTCTGGTCTATACCAGGACTTCAAACCTGTGCTTAAAAACGTCACAAATAAAAAGCACTAAAAAAAATAAAAAACAATGAATTCCAATTTTTAAACACATTATACATTTTCCTACCGCGCCCCGCTTATGCTAATATTAATATTTGCCAAGTGCGTGTCAGGCCACGTGCAGTGTAGTGTTCCGTAATTGCCCGTTACAATATGCAGACTTAGAGAAGTTAAGCAATTTTAAATGGAATTTGTATGAAATTACTACGCCAAGTACAAATGTATAAGTTAATTGACTTTTAATTACTCTTTAACTTTTAAAGCCTACTTACCTACTTATAGTTTTCCTTTTAACTTCACTATATATATACTACCAGCTATGAGCTTTTCCACATATCCAAAAATAACCATTTAGATGGCAGGGGGTGGGGACACTTGAATCTAAAAAAACTAGCACTTATAGCTTAATATTTCGCAAATCCGTTTGAATCTGAATCGAAAAATTGGTTTCCATACAACCGCAATATTTTTGGACACTTTACCCGTAGGGGAGGTATCGAGGACAGACAGACATAGCGAAACTATAAGGGTTCCTTGTTGATTTCGGAACTCTAAACAGAGATAAAGTTTGTGAGTATATTTGTAGGAGACAACCTCCGGAACTACTAATCCGATTCTGAAAATTCCTACACTAATAAGTAGCTGAATTATCCCCCCCCCAGTGATTTGCTATTATTGTTATTAAGTTTTATATTGTACAATTAAAGCGTAAGAAGTCGCGACTGATCGTTAAAAAAAATTATAAAACTAAACGTTATTTAAATATTAATTTTCATTTACAATCATTAAGTTAATTTTTATTTTCTGTATTCAAACACAACTTTAATTAAGGTTTAATATTTTTCTTCACACGAATTCCAATAAAAATATATACAGGCCGTATAATATATAAAATGAAGTTGATAATGTTTTAAAACAACACTTCTTAAACCATGAGTTAAGATGTTATTTATATTAGGTATTGATATATATATATATAAGGTATAATATGCACTTACAGATAGCTATAATATGTGTTTGAACGAATAATTAATAAATGTATACATAAGTATTTTAAACTGTTTACATAAACAAACACCACGTAATAATTGTGGAATGCAGATGCGCGTGAGTGGTAAGGTTCCATTAATTTTTGGGTTTTGTATACCTTTCTGTTGGCATCTACTAAAACAAAGCATGCATAAAACTGTACAAAATATACTTGTAGAGGAGCTCTGTGTAATAAAGCTCTATGTATGTATGCTTAACATATTAAATAAATGAAATCGCCTTCTTGGACTTATACCCTTTTGTTTGTGACGTGCGATATATTATGGGGGTTTGAAAGCATTTTGCATTAATCTCATATATATATTGATTATATATATATATATCTGACAAGTGATCGAAAAAGTTCTGCATTGGCTAAATCAATGATGAAGCCAAATTATTTTCCTTTAAAAGTATACTGTAAATTCAAGGGATTTAAATGTTACGTCGCTATAAACCTAAATGTAGTCACGTCGAGGTCTTTATAAATGAAATACAATGTATGTATTTGAATATTAAGATTTTCAATATTCAATGTCTCATACGGTCTTCACATCTGGAGACTACAATGTTTTTTTAACATAACTATAGGTATAATAATCTCGTACGGTTTTGCAATTAGTTCGGATTGGTGGACATCACTATTTTTAAAACCTAAATTGACTAGCAACACGTGAAAGACATTTTACTCCGTGGGGTCAAAAAACGCACTTTAGTCTTTTTTATATTCTACAATGTTTGTAGTTTAGAATAAAAACTATTCATGAATTCAGAAGGCTTGGCTGTGGTGCGGGTCGCGGAGGTACACGGACTTCAAAATGTCGAGAAGCGGTTCCTAAGTTTTTTGAAACTACGGAACACTCAACAAAACTCTTTTATTTTATGGAACCCTTTATGATAAGAAATGTAAGACAGTTGGTTTGAACGCGATAATCTATGGAATTACCAGACAGTTTTTTTTTCGCTTTTTATAGCATTTTATTTTATAATTTCACGCTACGACTATAAGGAGCGGAGCAGTAACCGTGAACGTCAAGCAATCTGGCAAGCTGTAGGCAAGTACGGGAAGTGAGAAAACGAAAATTTAAAACGGGTGAAACCGTGGGTCATAATAAGATTCAAAAATAAAATCCGGAATTATTTAACAGACAAAATAAATCAACGATTCAATGAGTAATTCAACTGATTAACCCTGGTGACTTTGCGACGGAACATACGAGTAGTTTAGGAATCACTGATGTAGAGTTTTGACGGTACTATTCACACTAACATAATTCTACAAAAGAATAAGAGAGATAGATATACATTCTTGATAATATAATGTACAGTCGTAAAAACTTTGACAAGCTAGATTTTGTCAAAGACCAGCACGGTTTTAATAGTATAAATAGAGATAAATTAGTCGTACCGTGTTTTGGACTTAGTAAGACTAATAAGAGTTGTTTGGCCAATAGTGTTAGGTTATATAATAAGATTCCGAAGCACATTACTGATTCGCCAGAAAATGAGTTCAAAGATCATGCCAAGCAGGTTTTACTGTCAAAAGCTTATTATAGGGTGAATCATTATGTGAATGATAGTATGTCTGGAAGTGAACTCCCTCTTTGTGCATCCATTAAATTATTAATATGATTAACTATTAACTGTAAATATTATTTGTACAGTTGGATTTAAAAAAAGATAATCCCGATCGAGTTTCTTGCCGGTTCTTCTCGATACTGGGATGTTTTGACGTTTATAAGTGTCTTCTTGGGGACTACATTGGATAAAGTATTTTTTTATTTCAACTTTGGCTTGATGGATGGATGGTAGAACACGACTACTATGTCTGACTGAATCGCTACCAACATACACCAAAATAACACGCGCCTCAGTTGCACGCTTAGGCATGTCGCCTTTCGGGCGATGAAGTGATGATCACTGGGTGGCCGCCGTTGATTTTGAATTGTAATGTATTTACTATCAATCATAGTGCCGTCACTTTGCCAATAAAAACGGCAACAATATAAGATCCTGCTGTGAATCTCAGCTCATTGACATTGCGCATGAAGCACTCAAGCCACATTCCATCACACTCATATCTGTCAGACATTGCTTTTCGTTCTTGTCGATTAAAACGTGTGTTATGTTCGAATAATTTACTTACCAACAGAGCAAAGTGTTTTTCTGCTTCATTTTTGACATTTTCGTATCACGTAACTTGTTCTAACACTTCACATAATATCACATTAAGTATAGACACTAAAAAAAAATATATTCTCACGTCATATTATAAATGGATCAGGAATCTTTTAGGCTGTAATAAACAGTTAAATTTAGCTATTTTCTTGTATCGCATATTAGTGACAACAGCTTAAAATGTTCGTGTAAGGGGCGTATCGAAAAACGTCCCAAAAACAATACGAAAAACGAACAACAAAAGGCGAAATCGGCAAGACATTAATTATAAGGCATTAGCAAATTGGCAAAGTGTTGTATTTCATAAATCGATTGATTCAATTCCTTCCAAACGAATTTTACAGGAAAATAATATGCAGGTGGTATTCGATCATTCAGATCATAATTACAATAAATTGTACTTCTCATGCCAGGTGAAGACAAATCTTCTTCTTTTAATGGCAACGGTGTTCATTCATAATTCTGCCAACGCCAAATAAATATAATATTTTTCTAATTATTCTTGTAATCTTCAAACATAGCTCTAACAAGATGTTAAAATTGTCTAGGAATAATTTGTGAGCTTAAAACGGATGCCCCTAGTTATTATTTGTATTCCTCTTCATTGTGCACAATAACCGATCTACCTACATCACGTAAAAATGCCGCTAAAATTTCATAATAATATATAAATATATGAATTAAAATAGAATGACAGATCAAGATCCCAAAAAAATTCCGAAGAGAAATCACTATAATTCAAAATTGGAAGTTCCGAAGATTAAAACTTTCAAAGGAGCCTACTGGCTAACACACGTGACCTTGACCGCGATCCACCAACTGCAGAATTGCAACAAACGGCCGCGCACGTAGTGACCAATAAAGTTCGGGTATTAGTAATCTTTTTTAGCAAGTTATTTGGAACAGACTAAACCTGGTATTGATTAAAATTTTCAAGAATTCATTTGTCAATAGATTTTGTTTTAACTTCTACGAGAATGGGTTCAAAGACTCATGCCAAAAATTCACTAGATTCACTTGATAAACAACTCAACAACTTTCGCAAAACGTCTAAAGACGTTTATCGCGTCGAAGTGACTGTTTAGTGTTCACTCAATCGTGACACTAGGAAGTTGTTATTCACGACATACGTACAGGATGAAGACCATCAAGTTAAATATTATAATTGATATCACCGTATTTATGCAATACAACGTCAGGTCGTGTTAAATTGCAATGAAGTAGCAGACGGTGTAGAATTTCCTTAATATTCACAATGTAGCCCCATCGGTAAATGTATAACCAAATACTCTCATGCATTCTCAAATAAACAAACACACAAGGAGACATCTAACAGATACACATTTTTTGGTAGCTTCTCACCAAACTGGTTATACACTGGCTGCTCGCCAAACGCGACGAACCATAAGACATACATAAATACATCTTTCAAGCCGGATCACAAACAGCGTTAGCACTGCAGCATTTGCAAAAGAAATTCGAAGACTTTTGAGCCGAACTTGATGTGGGAAATTTAAGCCGAAGAAAGTACTTATACATCGACTTTAAAAATTGAAACGATTCATATAAATAATATATAATCTTAGCGATGTATTGATTTGTATGTGTGAATTGAGATGAGTACTTGAAGAAGGCGAGATCTTAGGCAGTATTAACTTTGTTATTTAGGCACATAAGCGTATCGTGGCTTATTTGAATAAATTATAAATACTTTCATTATTATTTTTTAAAATAGTTCCGCAAATTGACTGTGCTGTCTATGATGGCAAGCACAGTACAATCCCAACACAATGGCGACCACCGAGGGATGACAATCCATTGGCGGTCGCCGCTGTCATGCCGGCCTGCATAAATATCTCGTCACGTTACGCTTGAAAGACCCGATGTCGTAAAAAGGAGGGAACACATTGGCCGGGAGATGGTTTCGCAGTTTCACTGTACGACGAAGATAAGACAGAGGACTTTTTAGTTAGTGCAGAGATGGTGGTCGCTGTAAAACTGTGACTCCGAAGCCCATCGCGTGTAGTTCTGATGTGGAAAGGAGAAGAGGGAATTAGATTGATATAAACTTTAAGAGTAAACGCGGTCGGCAAGAAAACTGGAGGACAATATACGGCTATCGAGCTACTCAGCGCCCGAACAACCGAACAGAGAGCGAGAGTGAGAACTGCAGCTCAGACTGATTAAAACTATGTAAAATAGACGAAATCATAATTTCGTATGCCACTGTTTCCTCCTCCAAAACTGGAACGATTTTTTTTCAATCATCATATAATGGCTTTGTCTAAGCCTATCTTTATATATATATATAATTCTTCTGTAAGTGTGTATGTGACTGAACTCCTAAATGGCTGGACCGATTTCGATGAATTTTTTGTGTGTGTTTGCTTGGTTTAGATTCACAAATGGACCCGGTAGATGGAGCTGTGTGTAGTCCACGCGAGCGAAGCCGCGGGCACAGTTATTTTTTTATATATTCGTCACATTTGTTCACAGGATAAAAAAAACATAGGAAAATGTCAGCGATAGATATAGATTGTAACGTATAAAATTATTTGCACTACTTTCCATCCATATTATCCTGGGATAAAACATAGGAATACGTTTGTATAAGGTAAACACCACCCGCGTTCGCTTAAATAGTCCATAACAGTAATTAACATAGCAAATAAAACGTTTCCAAATAGAATCAGCCTGTAGATACACACAATAGGCGAAGTCTAAATAAGGTTAACCTAAATAACCGATGTATCGGTGCCCTCTGATTTGATTGTCGACTCAACTATATCTTACTGCTCTACTGACATACATGCGTGAAAGTACAATATCGCTATCACTTTATGAGTTACTATCGATTGTTATTGCTTTGATATGCCTTGCTTATGTTAAGTCAGTGAGGATATATGAAATGCCATTCATTGGATTTGTGTTTAAATTGATGTGTATTATTATAATAACAGTTGTAATTGTCCAACTGTTAGGCAAACACTTCTTCCCAAAGAAAGGCACGAGCACGAGCCATTACTAAGTTCGTCAGTTATTTATTGACTAAAATTCCTAGGTTTTTTTCGTTTTTCCACACGTTTGCCCACAACGGCAAACCTTAATAATTTTATTAATATAGATATTATAATATTATCATGCGACGCGTTAACAGGAAGGGAGGTGGCTCATATCAAATCGTGGCTACAACTGTCTACCAATATTTTGCCTATTGAAAACGTTTACTTTCAGGCTGGAACACAACTTCGCGAGCACTGTTGCTTTACGGTAGAAATAGGTATGACGGTACCGCCAATGCGAGTAACTTTAATAGTACAGAACATTAATCACACATACAGAAAAAAAAAGTTTTTTTTTTGACAAAACACGAAACGCGTTTTCATATGATAACGTGCGAGGCGCAACTGCTCGTGTTCGGTTTTATCTTATCAGCTGTGATTGTAAATACATATAACTGATTCACTGTTAGCAACCTCGAGAGGCCTCGAACGATTTTCCCATTTACTGTGCCTTTCTAAAGAGATGACAATCGCGATCGCATATTCACCAACTTCACTCACTCTACTTTCCGAATTTGTACACAGCCAGCAACGAAACCATAATATATATAAAAATTTGTGTGTGCGATTCATACACGATAGAAGTGAAACTTCATTTTAAAAGACATTTTCTATTTTATTTAAACAGTGTACAATATACATACACACCGACATTTAATCTCTCGCTCTGGCTCACACAAAGAGGAGAGTCCGATAATATATTGCTCTCTCGCTCTGGCTCACACAAAGAGGAGAGACCGATGATATATTGCCCTCTCGCTCTGGCTCACACAAACAGGAGAGACAGGTAATGTGCGTTAAACGTTTAACGCTTGGAAGTCCATAAGAAGTTTCACTTTAAAAAAATATGTATTTTTTAGAAATAGAAAATTACCATTCCACATACTTACAGTTTATATTTTTTTTGTGTATTACACCTTATTTAGGCACATAACTACCATAGATAAAAAGGCTTGCAAGTAACAGGTCTGAACAATTAAAACTTGTAAAGCTCCTTACCGCACAATTTATTTATCTTTTGTGTATCTTCTATTTATATTTTTCATTAATTGTAATAAAAACATAAACCGCTGTATTTTATGAATTTACTAGTCGTGCCCAACGGTTTCACCCATGTTGAATTTTTTCGACAAACTCAGTAGTCCCAGTCCCCGTACTTAGCTTGCCAGAATGTTCGACGTTCATACTTACAGCTGCGCTCCTTAGGGTCGTATCGTAAAGTTACACCCTATACAATTTATTATGTATTTGGCTACTATTATTTGTATCATATACAAAAAGATTTTTTCGACTCTCACTTGTAAGTTCCAAAGATTAGCGTCTTTAAATAAAAAAAAAAAAAAACAAACACAAACAAAATAACTCTTCCGTTTTATTAAATGATAGTATAGAAATATAGATTATGTGGAGTCATTTACTTACCTCTCATCGTAAGCTGTCGAGTTGACTATGAAACTGTCATCGAAGTTGGAATCTTCTAGAAGACTGTTGAACAATATCTTCTCGTTGGTCGGTCTACCGAACTCACCGCTGTCGGTCTTCTCGAAACGGGCCGGGAGACTGTTCCCTCCCTCTACGTATTTCTCTTTGTATCTCTGATCCCACAGTTTCTTCGTCTCGTCTTGCGCTCGACGCTTCAGCTCCGATATCTTCTCCCTTTCGTTTTCTATAACTTGACAGCCTGTGAAAAAAATTTCGCTTGAAATCCGTTTAAGTCGCACTTTGGATTATTTGAGTTTTGATGCTATGATGGCTATAATAAGTAGAGCTTTAGGAGGAGGAAAACATTGTGGTGAAACGATACCATAATGGTAGGACATTCTTTAAAGCCCGCCTTGCTAGCTACCATCCACAAGCTGACAATCTACCAACTATAACTTGCTATAAACTTATATTGCAAAGCGACCCTCCAAAAAGAGACAAAACAAAACAGTTAAATACAGTAAATCACATGCCTCATCAATTATACGGAATTTTATTTATCCTACCTTGTTCTTCTAACATCTCCAGCCTCCGCCGTTCCACTTCCATAAGACTATCTAAGGTTCTTTTCCCGAGCGAATTCATGTCTGTATCGGTGGGAAGTATTGGCGCATCTATGGTCACTTTAGATATCCTATCTATATCGTCTTGTGATGGCACCTTTCCTGAATCACTCATCTTCTGGGCATCCAGCAGCTTCACGCTCGGTTCATCGCCGCAACTCTTTCGGTGTAAAATTTTGGCTTTAGCACTCTCCGACCCTTTGTCATTTTCAAAAGTTACCCGGCTTTTTTGAATGGCCACCTCTTCAGTAGTTTCCTCAACTATATCGGCATCTTTGATTTTATCGGGTGATAATGATTTGGATTTAACGTATTTATTATCAGCGTTAACTGGTTTAAGGTTTTTGATATATCGGTTTTTAGTTTCCGGATCATCGCTTTTAAGGGTAACGTCTTTCGATTTTTTACCTAAGGAATCTTTTCTCATAATTTTCCCTAGAGCGGCGAAAGTTGGTATTTTTGAAGAAGAACTGCTTTTGATGGGACCAGCGTCCTTCTTATCTTTCTTCTTGGAATGTCTCAAACTGTTAAATCTATCAAAATCAGATTCGATGTTTTCGTTGTTGTAAAATAAATTTTCGTTCAAACTCTGCGACATGATGTCGACTTTCTCGGGCGATTTCGGCTTTTTATTTTTCCGTTTTAACGAATCGAAATTCCTTTCCCAAAATCCTTTCTTCTCTTTTGAAGAAGTCGAAGACTTAGACGGACTTTCGCTATATCTGTTAGCATCGTCGTCGTTAGTGATACGTTTTTCCAGCTCTACCGTCATTGACTGCGACATCTGATCTATTGAATTGAATTTATCTTTAATTTTCTTTGTTTGATCTTCGAAATTAGTTTTCAAATCTAGATCGTCGCTGTCCGAACTCTGCGGTGAATATCCGTATTCACCAGATTTTCCTCTGGTTTGATCCGTGTAGAAGGCACTATCAGGAGATTGTGTTCTTTCCAATTCGTTCAGTTTGGAAACAATAGGTCTTAATTCTTTTTCTATACTTTGTACTTTCCCCGTAAGCTCTTCGACTCGGTTGAGCTGTTTCACGTATTCGGCGTGCAAAACTTTAGTTTCGTCGAGCGCTGATGTCAAATTGTTGTTAGCTTCCGACTTGAGAGTTAGAATTCGAGTTTTCTGGGCTTCTATCTTTTTGGTTAGAGATATTATTTCATTCTGTAAGTCTTCTCGGTTCGATAGCCTGTGAAAATGCGCGTGAATTAATTATTTAATGATACAATGATGTTACAGCTTTACTAATTATTCATTTTATTGGAATTAGAGATGAAAAAATACGTCTCAGATTATGCGCTTGGTTCTGTTAGACAACTTCTATTTTAGAGATAGAAAGATTTTTATAAACCATAACAAAATAAAAATGTAATAGGATATTTTTTGTAATTAGACGACTGCAAAAAAGGAGGATTATTTTATTATTTATTGCATATAAATTTGGCAAACACCAACTGTATTTTCCGCATCATCGCAGTAAAAGACTAAAAATGATATCTATCAATAGCAGATATGGATACCAATCTAATAAAAAAAGTTATTCTTGTAGAGTGTTCGTCAATCCAAAAATACTATGAAATACCGATATACTAAGATCTATCTTAAATCTACTTGTAAGAGAGAATTCGAGAAATAGAGAAACGTAATAGTAATCATTTTGTTATGTTAAAGAATCTGTTTCAAATAAATATTATTTAGCAGACA
The DNA here is from genome assembly GCA_947532125.1 of Saturnia pavonia. Classification (NCBI taxonomy): domain Eukaryota; kingdom Metazoa; phylum Arthropoda; class Insecta; order Lepidoptera; family Saturniidae; genus Saturnia; species Saturnia pavonia. Next base: position 19,712,457 of record OX383895.1, on the reverse strand, counting down.
GTGAATTTACTAAACGAACACTATGCACGCATTGGGTTGCCCTAACGTTTTCTTTGGAAGGAATGGAAAATCTATTGAGTCAAGATTTCCTAGAAGTCTGACTGATCACGAAATAAACTCGTTACTTACAATTCAGACTCTTCCTCCAGGTGTTGGAATTCTAGATCTTCTGAAATCTTGGTTTCATTATCGAGTATATCCTGAGCGTTTTGAAGTTCTTCTAAAGTAGCCGTGCCATTTTTCAAATCCTTCTCCAATCTATAAAAATCAAAGGACCACGTTACTTGGCACAATTAGCGGCCATAATAAAATTACGACTTGTCTTTTATAACTTTTCGTGTACCGATGACATAACTGGGTGGGCTTTTTTTAAGGTAAAATGACAAATTGGCGACACTGTGCTTGATGGTACACAGAATGCAATCCAAAAACAACAGGGAACATCGAAGGATCTACAATCCATCACCACTGTCATGCCAGCCTGATCAAATTTCTTCACATTATGCTTGAAAGACTCCATGTTGTAGGAAGAAACACTCTGGCCGGAAGACGGTTCCACAACTTCACAGTACGGCAAATATGTGACATAGGGAACTACTTTGCTTGTGTCGATGTTACCGTAAAACTGTGGTTCCGGAGCCATATAATATAAGAATATACAAAAGGCACAGCACAAAGAAATAATGTAAAAATAAAAATAAATGAACTCCTATCGTTGTCATTAGTGATAAATGAGGATGATAGTCTGACACCATTTATGCATGTAATTATTACAGTTAAAGAAAAAGGGAAGAGGGTTGGTTTTGAAGAAATAAAAATCTATAATATACTATTTATTAACTCCCTAAGAAATGTTAAATAAAGCCTATACCTTTTTTATCAGACTCTATTAGTTTAAAATATAATCTTTGGCATTACAATATAACTAACATAACTATTTAAGTTAAAAAGGTTACCTTTCAACTTTCAACGTGGCAATCTCAACTCTATCGTGCATTTCATTTTGCCTCGTCTCTTGTTTCTCTTTCAACTCTTTGATCTCCTCTTCGACTTTTTTTGCTTTTTCCACGAGAGCTATTTTCTTTTGCTGTTCAATGTTTAGTATAGCGATTTCAGAATCATATTCACCCTTGATAAGCGCTTTCTCCATTTCCAACTGTATTAAAATAGATAAAAAATGTAAAAAAAATTTAAGAGCAAAATATAAAAGGGACAGATCATTCTAAACATAAAGGGCATAATTGTTATTCGAATATTCGATATTCGAATATTCGATATCCGAATATCCGATTAGTCAAACACTTCAACTCTGATGAGTATTTAATCTTAAAAGCAGAAAAAAACCAAGAATTTTGTACACATTTTTAGTTATTTGCGTTAATAAATGTTTAATGATATTTCTTTTTTTGACAAAAAAAAAATGGTATTAAATGCTTACCTCCCTGAGCACATCATCTTCCTGTAAACGAATTTCAGACATTTTACATTTAATATCATGAATTTCCACAACCAATTTCTTTCTTTCTTCCTTCAATTTCTCATATTTAGATTTCAATTCTTCTGAACTATCATCTAAAACCGTACTGTCGATTGAATCAGCTTCTATATCAATTCTCTTAATATCTTCAGATATGTTTTTAATTAATTTATCTCTTTTAGTCTTTTGCAAGTCTTTTTCAAATTCTTCTAATTCTGGAATGTCTGCCATTAACTCTTTCTTCACATCGTCAAAACTTTTATCTTTACTTAGTACAGTCTCTCTTTCAGTTAAATTAGGTATATCTTTAATGTCTTTTTCAGTTATTATTTTGGAATATCTAAACTCTATATCGTTCGGTTGACCGATATCATCAATCATGGGTATCTCTTCTTCAAGACTTAATTGTTTTTCTATACCGATTTTTTCTTTTATACTGTGACCTGTTATATTATGATTTTCTTGAACGTCTATAGTTACTTCGAAGTCAGGCTGTTTAGTATCTTCAACGGGAGGAGGTGTGGGGAATATAAAATATTGTGGCGAACTTAAATTTTTATGAGCGAAAGAAGTTTTAATTCTCGTTCGAGGGCTTTGCGTATTTGGAGATGTCGGTTTCAAGTTGCTGTAGACATTATTCTTAAAATATACATTCTCGTAAGGACTGTTCACAGGTGATGTAAGTACGGGCATGCGGTTTTCGCTTTGGTTTTTCTTTATCATAATCGGACTAGAAACATGCCTAGGAGAATCGTCGAATACTGGAATTCCTATCTCATCCATACGACCTACATTCTCGTAGTTCTGTGACGATATTGTGACTTCTGGTGTGAGCTGTTCGATTTGCGTGGGTGATGTGGATAAATCGAAGTTTTCATAGCTAGAGAGATTTCTTTGTATCGGCAGAGATTTGTTAATCGAGTTAATAACCGTATTGTTTCTATGACTAGTTTCAAACCTGAAAACATTACATTACTTTATAATTGCTGATCATTGCGTTATTTAACTATAATAGAAAAAAAAAAAAACATAATCCAATATTTGTGCAGTTTAACACTTACTTATAATATCCTTCGCTGGTTTGCACGAAGTTTGGGTTACTGAGTGCGACGCTTCTCGGCAGCGACCCGTTTGTTATGATCTTATTGTGAGGTCTCTTCTCTGTTGGCGTAATGGGGATACCTGGAATATGTAACTACATATATATAATGTAATAATGGCATATAACATACCATGAAAACCATGGTGGTTAATATTTATTATAATACGGACGATGCAACAATTGTCGCTGGGGCTCGCTTCTGCGTATCATTAAGTGAACTATCTTTTAGCTGTGATATTAGCCATGGATCCTGTGCATCGTAGATCTTTTGGCAAAACTTGGATTCTACTGTATTTATCATCAGGTGTAATACTGTCACTTTCCCTAGGTACTATAAAAAAATGTACTTAATACAATTAATGACTCCACTTAAAAAAACAATCAAATGAATACCTGACGCTATCTGCTTCTCATATTCGGCGCACATGTTCAATATCTCCTCCAGTCGTGCCGTTTCGGCCTCTTTCTGCTCTTCCTCTTTAACCCTATCTTGGTATGCCTGAAACAAGTTTAATACTTAATTTAAAAAGACCTTGATCGTACTTTATAGTTTACTAGCAACCCGCCCCGGCTTCGCACGGGTAACAGAATAATACATATAACTCTATTTGTTTACGCGGCGCACGCCTGGAAAGCTCTCCTCGACATGTTTTTTTCTGACATTTTCAACAATTATAGTAATATTTCAGCCAATTTACATAAAACCGTAATGAATCACTTCGTCCATTGATGAAAACCGTATAAAAATCCGTTCGGTAGTTTTTGAGTTTATCGCGTTCAGACACACAGACAGACGCGGCGGGGGACTTTATATTATAATATGTACAGCTCTGCAACATTACATATTCTGCTTGAGATTGGTTTTTAGAAGGTTATGAGCTGCATTCGTCACTCAAATAAAATGTGAAGGTGCGGTAACTAACACCAGAATTTTATGCATAACATTTATTGTAACTTTTATTAAGTATTCCGATTATAGCAACGAATTGTTTTCAGTATTTTCAGACTGATGTAACGATATTCATTGTTTGTATATTCTTATAATGAGGAATACAGGAATACAGGTGACTTAATTGATAACTTACTGTTAACTGGTTATATAACTTACTAACTTATTGTCATAGTTCTTTTCAAGCGTAACGTGAAGAGATATTTACGCAGACCGGCATGACAGCGGCGACCACCGATGGATTATGATCTCTCGGTGGTCGCCGTTGTATTTGGACTATACTGTCATTACCTTCAGGGACAGTAAAGTCAATGTGCCGAGCTACTATAAAAAAAAATGTAACTTTACCGAAATGATTGCAGTATTTTCAGACCGGTGTAACGATAACGATTGTTTGTACACTACTATTTTTACATCGAGGATAACAGTTAAGAGATTTAATCGATAACTTACTGATAACTGATTATATAACTCACATTATAACTTACCAAGTTACAAAAGAGTTTGTCGATCTTCTTAATAATACTGTTATAAATTTCGTTTCTAAGATAAAGTTCGTTGAATTGGTTATTTTTAAAATCATTTCCGACAACAAAAACGTTACTATTTTGTATCGGCGAGGATATGTTTTTAAATACACAATTATTTTGACTTGCGACATTGATTGTCGACGCCATTTTAGCTACATCATCCTTCAAGTCATCGTATGATTGTTTTATTTGCTTCTCTAGCTTTATGATTTTTGCATCGATACTGTTTTCGTGATTTCTAGTTTCCTTTATGTAGTGATTCGTTAATATTGTGTTAATTGTACGGTAAACTTTTATATCGTTACGTAATTTGTGAACGACATCGAGTTTTTGATCGACAGATTTCGATATATCGATAATTTTATCAAAATTTCCGTCTCTGTTATATTTTATATCGATAGAAGATTTTAATTCTTTCAATGCCAGAGTATTCTTCTTTAGATTGTCGACGAAAAGTCTTAGTAGTTGTTTGTGTGACGGCTCTTTTTTCGTTGTTTTCAATGTCATTTTTCTATATGAACTTGCTTTGTAATTTTTATATAGCACTTTATGTTTTGTCTTTTAGATTTAACAAAACGATTAAAACGACTTTCATTGAATCTTTCTAAATCGAAGCGTTTTGTAATTCTATCGCGGTTTTTCAATTATTTTTATAGTCACGTTTGAACAAAATACAATCATAGAAAAATCGCTCTTTTTATTTTCTATAAAACTTTCTAACAATTTAGTGCAATTAACTCAACGAGATTTTTTAATAAATTTAATTCTGACAAGTAAATCGAAAATAAGATATATAATTTACAAAAATAAATGACTGAATATTTAACACACATATCACGAAAGCAAAATGCGAGGTGCGACTAAGAATATTTTATACTTCCACAAACGAAAGTTGTAATCGATATGGTAATTTGCCTTCTGTTTCGGATATCGTTAAATATTATTACGCATTTTAATTGTAAGCTTCGATAGACAAACATTAATTTTAGAGCCACTTTCGAATCTCAATCACGCAGTTGCAATAAGCCAGTACCCCTAAGCTGGTCTAAGTTAGCCGACATACAGATGTACATGCCGTAAAAATCACAACACTGTACGAATCCTGTATACATCTCGTAGATCCCAAAAAGTTAACACAAAATTGAGAACACTTTAAGAATCACAAGTGCAGTGTGCAGAAAAAAATTTTTGGACAGCACTATACTATACTTTCAGTATAGTCCACTGGTTAAGTAGTTGAAAATTAGGCAACATTTAGAGGTAGAATTTACCAATGAAATAATTTGAATAATAAAGCAAGTGCTTAAGGATCCGTTAACACTGAAACTGGTCTTTTGGTGTTGTTCATCGTATCTCACCGTTTAAAGATAATTAATTGTAAAGATAAAAAAATGTGTGTCAATGTGTTTCAATTTTTTTTTTGTTTTCTTTTTTTTTGACTTATATTTATTAATTATATAAACATAACTTTCGCGGTTGTTTTTTTTTACAGTTTTTACTCTGCGGGTTTGCTGTTTTGCTATGGCTCAGCTGCCATAATGGCCAATTGCGATATTGCTGCCTATGCTATTTGATAATTTTTACATTCACGGTACCTATGCCTATTTGTACAATTATCTTCACTCGATAAAGTTTATTTAATATTTATATCCCTTCGATATCGTGTCTACCTACAGTCGATGTATTTATATGTATAAATAAATGACACTATATATATTTTTAAATACACAAACTGTTCACACATCACCCTCGATTCAAACACGGAAACAGTATCAAGGAATTGTCGCAGAGAGACTGCAGTGGCGCTTTTTATCGTTTCGTCATATCATAATCAGTCGACTAACGAAATCCCGTGGTTTCATTCGTTCACAGCTTACATAATACAATACAAGTGAACCTAAACATCCAGGCTACAAATCATTCAAGGTGCGGATTTAGGTTATCAGGGTTTATGTAATTGAGTACCCTTCCTAAGTACGAGAGGTACGGCACAGAGATATTTCTTTGGAGATTTCTCTATCCTTGAGGCAGCCTATTTTGTGAAATACTTCACTCTACAGAAGATCGCAGCCAAATAACTTTGTGTTCAAACGTTGAGTAAAGTTTCCAGAGCTCCTATAAGATAAGCAATAATGACCAAAAAAGAAAAAAAAATAAAGGCGACCTACTTTTAAATCTAGGTAAGACCGTACTTCCCGTGGAACATTAAAGTCATATTCACATAAAAAAAAGTCGCGCGCTCCGGCTAGCATAAAATAAAACTACGAACAGATTTACTTTTATAAAAAAAAATCATATCAATGATATTATTATATTGTAAGAAACGTGTTTTTAATGGCTTCTTAGTAATATCAAATTGTTTATCAAGACTCTTTTGATAAAGGCAAGGCCGCTTGGAGGTTGGCCGGAAAGAGGAGGAGGGCGGGGAGGGAAGTAATCAAATCTAATATCGTGACAAATTCACATGAAAGTTTACAGCGTACGTTTCAGATTTTAGCTACAATTTCAACTGTTGTTAAGATGCTAACTCGCTAAGCTTAGTGGAAGGACTGAGTATCTAGTGCAGCTGCCGGAGCACACCTATTGGTGCTTGACGACAGGTTTTTCAACTTGAGATTGGTAGATAGCCAGGCATTAGAGAGCATTAGAAAATATAACTATGCTATGGTTTATTATATTCTTATTATATTTGGTTATTATATTCTTCTTCACTGAGAGCTCAGATTATGCACAGATATTTTCCCAGTTACAATTTTTTTGGAGTGGTATGATAGACAATGGATTTCATAGGCTGAAAGTATGGCTGACTTGTTAAATAATTATCTCTGACTACATCCAAGGTAGTACTAGTCATTTACCAGGAGTATATGCAGGACAATTACTTAGCAGAAAAAAGAAAACATCTTTTCCTAACTCTTCTTGACTTCAAGCGAGCTAATTTAGAGATATCAATAAACAATGATGCGTGTCTGGAGTTCACTCTTAAAGAACGATATGAAAATTAAAATTATTAAAATATACATATTATCACTTGCGTATAGGTACAAGTAAGTTGAGTATATGCATATACACACGTTCAGTATAAGTCGCGCGAATATGTTGCTCAGAGGGGCAACATAACTTCATTTTTGGTAACACTCAATTTTGTTAATAAGAAAGGATGCATGATATATCCATAGAACGAAAATTGTTACGTCGTGCAAATATCGACATAACCGAATTACGTGCATTTCGGCTATCAATTATCGTTATAAAAACTAATGATACTGATAAACGTTATAAAAACTAATGATACTGATAAACGTTATAAAAACATTTAGCACAAGCAAAATTCTTAATAACTTTCTCCGTACAATGTTTATATTGAATTTTTTTATTGAAGTGAAACTTCTTATGCGACTTTCAACCGTTAAACGTTAAATGTTAAACGTTTAACGCACATTATCGGTCTCTCCTCTTTGTGTGAGCCAGAGCGAGAGAGTAAATGTCGGTGTGTATGTATATTGCAAATTGTTTAAATAAAATAGAAGATGTCTTTTAAAATGCAGTTTCACTTCTATCGTGTGTGAATCGCACACACACCTTTTTTTATTTTCTTACTTTACATCGAAATAATCGAACGCCGTTTTACATTTAATTCATTAATAGGTTTTTTATTTCTAATAAAAGTAAGTATGTATTAATAACTGGACGAACGAACATGCCGACGATCTTGTTGTTTGGCGTCAGACAATCAGTAGGTACGTGTCAGAAAACCGTGTAGGCCTCAACTGATTTAAAATATAATCGAATTATCGATTATATTTAGCTATAAAGAAGAATTGATAATCGTAAAACTTGCGATTTAATTTATGCTACATTCTTAAATAAACATTTGACATTTGTCATGAAAACTTTCTTATGATGAACACAGTATAGGGAGTTTTTATCGGAATCTCACGCTTCCATTTTATGGTTCTTATTTTAATTCATGAAGTTCGGTTATTTGACCCTATATTATGTAAATGATTAAATTGGAAACATGCATGTTGTTTTACCACAAAAACTCCCTAGATAGTTCTAACAGGGGAGCCACCATCTTGTTAGATCCCAGCTTGAACATTAGAAAATGCTACGAAGGCTTGAAAACATTGATACTGGCAAGTGCTTCTGCAATTTTGCTTGCTAAACGTTAAGTTTGGACGTTATTACATACATACATACATATATCACGCCTATTTCCCTACGAGATAGGCTGAGACCATGTTCTTCCACTTGCTAAGATTCTGACATAAATATTTTGGCTTCTTCATTCAACATTCATCAATCTTTTCATGCATGCTCGTCTGTTTAGAGTGCTCTCGACTTGATCTTTGTGCACAACGTCCTCGATTTGATTGTGGAATGTTCGTCTAGGCCTTCCTCTTACAACGTTCTCATTCATACTCATCTTAAAAAATCTGTCTAGTCATTCTTCTTCCATTCATACTCTTTACGTGCCCAGACCATTTAAGCATCCCTTTCTCAATCCGTGTCACTACATTGTATTACATACCTCAATGCTCTCGTTATTAACGTTATTAAGAACTAAAAAGAGACCAATGTTTGGCCTCTTAGGCCCAGCGTCCATCCAAGTAACGTGTCATGTGATCTGACAAGTGATCTGGCGCATAACTTGTCACTAGCATCAACATTCAAAGGAATTGTATGGATAGTGTCCATTCGCGTGGCGTGACGTAACATGACCTGACGTGCCACTCAACGTGTGCTACTAGTGACACAATAAAGAGCCGCGTGTCACGAAACTTGTTGTGACAATTCAGTTTAAATTCAAAATAAAGGAAGATTTAGAATTTTGGTCCACAGTTTAACTAAATGAGATCTCAATTTTTCGAGCATAATAAAATAAGTTTCTTTTTTTAGTATATTAAAATGACTGAAATCTATCAGGATGTCTATTTAATTCCTTCATAACGACGTATGAGCCACCAGTTTTTACCTTTTTTTCACAATGAATTTAACCAGAAGAGACTTGTCTGTTTTGAATATTTAAAATTTGTAATAGTAGGGGATCAAAATGTCATAGTCAATAGCCCAAGCGGGGATTTCGGGATTTACTAAAACGCTAAAGATTACTTACTATACAGAAGGATACCTTGTACCCGCTTAAGTACCTCCACCAAATATGAGCCCCATATATAAGGCCGCCCGTCGAGGATAAAAGATCAGATTAGTAAAAAAAATTGAACATCAGAAATTCTCGAGCGCGTCAGATTAAGGTAGGGTGAGTTAATTACTTGCAAAAAAGTGTATATTCTACTAATCTGACAATTTGAGTGATGTAAAGAAAAGGGTGGGCTAAAAGTTGTAAAAAAGTCATCTCGACATTCTCGAGCGTGGCTATTTTTATTTTTATTTTGAAGGAAATAATTCATGAATAACGAAAAATATATAATTTGACAATGTCCACAAGCCGAAATAACAAAAACTCGTCGATAAAGTTTAATGCGTACAGCTGCGTGATGCCTAATTACCCTCTTCTCTACAATTTTTTAAGCCTTTTTTTTATTTTCTTATAAATACAAGTATTCTACTTAAAAAACATACACTTTTTTATTTGCATGCCATTTCCTGAGCTTTACAATTAATTAAGTTCAATGATTTAAAAAAATAAATAGTTTTTTTTTTGTCAGATTAGGCGAATCCTTTTAGACAATAGTCAAATTATGAGAAAGCACGACTAGGACATAAAGATGAACCACATATATCTTAATCTGACGCGAATGAGTATTTCAAAATGGCGGATTTTTTTTGCACATTATAATAATATATAATAATGGCGAGTTTGCGTCACATCGAAATCGACAGATTATTGAATGAGAGCTTTTTTTAGGTTCACTTAACACCCCCTAAGAAAAACTGACGCGATAGATTAATTTTTTTTTTCATTTTCAATCTTACGTACGACCTTACCCCCGTCATGCAAACGATCAGATTAACATACGTATTTTCAAAAAAATACTGTCATTAATTGATGCTATCAATATCTGACGCGCTCGAGTATGTTCATACAACAGTATTTTTTTACATATTTGAAAATCTTTAGCCGCTCTCCCCACCGATGAAAGGTATACATTATTTGACATTTTTGTCTTCTTATCATCTAAGCTTTGCAACCCAATAGGTCTCTATGACGCTCGAGTAAATCCCCATTTAGCATCGTGGGCTCCTCTACCATAAAAGCAAGAGCATATTCTTCATAAGGCGAAGACTAAGATATGTATTTGGCACGTCACTCTGGGTGACTTTGAAATCACGTTACTTAAGTGGACACTGGGCCTTAGGAATCACAGGGGAGCAAGAAGTGACGTATAGAAAAATATACTAATGATACTGCGTTAACTAATGTTAACGATTCAATAGAGATTTATTTAACATTGGTGCAAGAAATATTTATTACTACTGGGTCTCATTTACTTTTTTATTAAAATCGAGTGTACATACCTTCATCCGGCGACTCTCCGCTTCGTGGCTCCTGTCGTAATGGTTCACGTAGACCGGGGAGTATTGCGGATTCCTGTCGAAAGCCGGAGACGGCAAGCCCAGGCCTTTCCCTATCCTGCCATACTGGCTCTTCTCGTTCGCTTCATTTCTAGAACCTTCCACGGGTATATCCTTATTAATCTTTCCGTACACGTTGTCCTGTTGATCGTTGTTGACCTTCTTCGGGAGTTTGTACGTGTCGTCTAGATTCCTGACGATATCGTCAACTCTTGTTTTATTTCTTACGGTGACATTAGCGTAAGAGCAGTTCCTGGCGTCGATTGAATTGTTCTCGTTCAAAGTGATCACCTTTTGGTCTTTATTTTTAATATAGTTCGGTACAGTTTTACCGCCTAGGACGTCTTTGGCGGGCGTGTTGACGGTCAACGAGTTCGCGCTGAACACTTTCGGTGAGATCTCAACATCGTTTGCCGTGTAGAACTGGCTCCTGCCGACGCATCTCTGTTGCTTTGCGTAATATTCGAATTTCGATACTTTAGACATGATACTAGACATTTTTGGTTTCGACTCTTGATCGGAATTCGAATCGGATTGATCCGGATCACGGTTCGGTTTCTTGGGCGCGACCGGCGGTTTCTTTCTTGAGATTTCTTTCAGCGTCATGTCTAGTTCTTGGTCGAGTCGGTGTAAAGGGTTCTCTTTGTACAGGTTGTTGGTTTGGTAACATAGGTTGTTCGGTTGGTCGTGATTCTGGTAACCTGTGGGAAAAGAGAATTCGTTGCGAGTTATAGTAATATAAATCTATCTATCTATTTCCACTGCTATAAGTGTACAGATTTTCTATTTTACTCCACTCTATACGATTTTTTACCAATGACATCGCGAGATTTCCTATCCCTATATCATCGAACTTTCTAGTAGATGGCATGATAGTAACGTAAGTGAAAATAAAAATAAAAGTGTGCCAATTTATTTTACTCGGGAAAATTGTGGAAATTAGTCTAATGTAGTTTTCAGTGACTAGTACCAGAGAACAGTTTAATTTGTAATTTAATCAAAAGCAAATATACTTTGTTCAAATAAGATCTTGAGATGGCTTGCAAACGTCAAAGGTACCAATAGTTGGTAAAATATCCGAATGATCGGTTAATGGAGAGAGGTATTTCTCGGCCTGAATGTAATTACTTGAAGCATGATTTATAATATTGATTAAAAGTGTACAAATATCAACACAATTCACAATCCAGAAAATAACAAAACTTAAAACTAAGTTAAGGACAGATTAACGATTGATGTAAATGAATTCAAACAATTAAATAAACAACAAAGCTAATTATCAGATGATTAATTTATTGAAAAGGAATTAAACCGTTACAATTAACTGATCAAGCTTAAAAAAATATTAAAATCGATCATCTTTACAAAAAGATTCAATAGTTATCTTTTTATCGGAACTGTATTTTTAGTCTGTGCTCAGTGCTGACATCTAAAACTTCGGACTCCATTAACTCTTGTGCCCTTGTGGATTATTTCTTACCTAATATTTATAAATGTACTAACCCATGGTTTGTGGGTTTCTTAAAATCCTTCCATTTTACAAATATAATAAATATCAAAAGATATCATTCTAAATTCAAAAATAATTTATTTAATTATAGTTTATTACATGACCTCACTTTTATGCAATGTCTTAAAACCCTTTCAGATTGCCAAAATCCGTAGTAGACTTTTTGGTGATGGGTTGAAAATATTAAGCGAATACAAAATAGTATTAGCTATAATTTACACCATTTCCTTTCTTTTTACATCCAGACCCAAGATTGTATGATAGAGTATCAGTCTCCTTTACTCCCTAAGATTCAGTCTTGCAATATATTTTAAGAATGGTAGATCTCGTGCAAGTCTCGACTGTAGAAGCAGCATTGCCACAGTTATTAATGCCGCAAAGCAGCAGTGCACTTGTTGAGTTCCGGTACGAAGGGTGCGTTTGGTAACATACACTAGCAAACTAGGCGTTACAACGCAGTCATCACGATTGGAAACCTGTTATGAAAGGTCTGTGATACTTTTGAGGTTGGTTGTACATATTTAGCTATAGGTTGTTTAGGGCTTACTGGTTAGCATTTTTATGGAATACTACATTATTCAATGAACCACCTCGGCTACGTATGGTAGCGTGAATAGGAGAAGTTCAATTTAAGATTTATGTAATGAGATCTCTCAAGATTCGGGGACGAGACATGGTATCCAAGATAATGTAATTCAACACTCCATAACTATTTTTTGTGGGGTCAAGAGCATGTATGAGGATAAGTGTGAACCATCGAAGATCTAAAAATTAACATAAAATGAATCTTCATTGAGATAGAGGAGTCATTAATTTAAAAAATATTGGAAAATAGGACGTCTCTCGCTACCATATGATATATCTATATTATATACCTGAAGGTGGTAAGCATTCGTTGTTCTGGCAATGGCCTATCGACGTCGAATGGCCAGACGGTAGGACGGACTTCATCAGCTTCGCCTCGGCCGGGTGGTTGAACCGTAGATAGTTCGACCGGCCTATCGTCAGCATGCTACCTGCGAATATTAAATACGTGCTTGTCGTTTCAGCAGAAGAATTTTCAGATATGTTCGATTTTGGTACAGAATATAAATGACTTAAAACCTTTTACCAACATGTTATTTAGTTATAATTATTACTATTATTTATCGTCGTACGTCAAAGTGCGGGTACTGTACCAAATGTTGAGCACAGTACAATCATACAACGACCACCGGGAAATGTAAATCTATCGGCGGTCGTTGCTGCCATACCGGCTGGTAAGAGTCTCGCCAGCTGTATATACACTGTCTGATCCCGATATATGTCAATCGAAAAGAGAGCCCCTGTGTCGGGTTTATCAACTTGTGCGTAATAGTCACGACTCAGTTGGGTATAGATTCCTACCACCCTGCTTGATAACTGGATATTAACCGGTGATACGAGACGCGACACCCCTACGTGTTTGTGTACACGGTGCCGCTTATGCGCCGCCGCGCCTCCACCGTCACACCGCCACCGAATGATTTGCAATATCAGTGTACATTTTTAATAATATACTGCTAGCCACGAACATTATACATGTAGGCATAATTAACAAGTTGAGATTAACTAAACGAATACTCCGCTTTTTACTAGATATACACTGGGTCCCGAAACGTGACAAAACCAGACGAAAATCACTGTGAGATGTTTCGTTTATTCCTATGTGTATGGTGGTCGCGACCCCTAACACTCTGCTTGATTAATGGATATAGTTGAATTTTGATCTTTTACTCTATAAAACAAACACGTATGGTGTTCGTGGTTAGCAATGTATTGCTAAAAATGTACAGTGATATGTCCCAGTCTCCCGTCCAGTTTATCCTTACTATAAACATCGGCTCTTTCAAAAATAATGTGAGCAAATATTTGAGCAGGACGATGTGTCAACGACGACTGGCGATATATTATAAATGTCTCGTTAATCGCCGTTATTCTTGGATTGCATTGTACTTACCCATCACCTTATAATACCGGCACTTAGTCATACTATAAAAAAGAGTTGTACCTTGTGATAGCCTCGTTGGTTTCTCAACTGGCAGACCGTCGAGTAACGTGCTCCCACTTATGGGATAGAGGGTGACCACGCCGTGAGAGTTCTCGACGCGACTGTGCACGCTTGCGACTCCCGAGCCCAACACATATATATCGCATGTCGGATCAGATCCTATTGTCACCCTACCTGGAAACATTTTATTTACATATTTATTAGTGACCAGCCGAAAGTAGATTTTAACTGAAATCGAATTTTGAAGCAATAATGGCTCAGTGGTAGTGTGTACGCCTTCGCGTCGATTGACGTGAGTTCGAATCCCTGCAATGAGCCTGAGCTTTCGGTGAAGGAAAACATCGTGAGGAAATCATAGCATGGTGGTAGGGCTTTTCCTGATGACCGCCTGCTAGCTACCACCCTCAAGTTGAAAATCTGTCGCCAAGCACCAATAGGTGTGTTCCGGCAGCTGCACTTGAGAGACAGTGTTCCACTAGGTTTAGCGTGATATCATCTTGGGCCACATCGTCACTTAACATCAGGTGAGATTGTGGCCACTACGCCAAAACCTATAGGCTATTAGGCTTCTATTTTACTTTCGCCCCAATTTAAAAATATTTTTTTTTGTTCCCTAGAAAATAAATGATGTTAAATATATACTTCATATAATAGAGTTGAAGATTTTTTTTGTTTGTTTAAACACGCTAATCTCTGGAAATATCAGTCGGATTCAAAATATTTTTTGTACATTTTAGCCAGATTCATGATTAATAGTATAGACTAAATAAGTAACTTCACACTAAGACCTCAAAGAGTGAAGAACTATGAACGTCGAGCAATCTGGCAAGCTGTAGGCAAAGTACGAAAAGTGGAACAACGATATACCTGGCGATTTGACGGCAACGCCGTAAAGAGATTATCGAAAAATTTAACACGGGTGAAACCGCGGGGCACAGCTTAATCAGGATATAAGGTGTTATCTTTGTCCGTTAAATGTAAAACATTATATCATAAGAAACAAAAATAAATCACTGTGAAACTATGCAACCTATGGTGGTAGGATGCCGATCTGTAGATATCATCAGTGTGATAATATATGCCACTTTCACACTTAGTGATCAAATATTATAAAGGAACCTTTTGTTTTCCGTACTGACAATTTTAGTTCTTTCGTGATTCTGTTAGGAGGCGCTGCTAATCAATATACGAAAACTATTAAAACTTTTACTAAGCTTCGGGATACAAGTGTTAATATGCTTGGGATTATTCCGTTCGTGCCGAAATGAATGTTGACGCTATGTCTAAGTATAACTAGTCCATGTGTTTCTATAGTTGAAAGTGGTAGATGATAAGGTCAAACAACTATTTAGAACATTCATAATGAGACAGACGACAAAACACGCTTAGTGATGCCATGTCACTTCGTTACTAAATCCCTAATGATGACAACCCATCGTTGTAACCGGTCCAGGGCATAAAGAAAATATTGGGTGGAATCGTCCTTGAGATGCCCACCGAACTTGAGTCTTATAGAATTGGCCGGGCGTGAAAAAGCATCGCACTCTGATAACACTTCCAACGTTGGCTCTGAGATTGAGATCACAACGGATATCCATTCATAAGATACTGAGGTCATGCTTTTCGAGTGAGACATGCTGAAGAATGAGAAAGGGGGAGAACGGAGATTATTTATAAAAGAACACGGAAAACGTAAGTTTTCTTAGTATTGACCTCGACCAAGATGCGTGTACAGCATGAAGATCATGAGGCCTAAGAAATGGTTGAGGTCAGTGGCGAGCCCTGCCCGCATCTTCCCTGTTTCAACCCGTCTAACAGTGGTTTTAAACTACAATAACACCTATGTACCGTGGTGTCATCTACATAGCCATAGATGCAACCAGAGGCTAACACATCATTGACCCTTATAAAGAAGGTACAGCTGGCCAGTGTGAAAGATTTACACCTCTAAACACGGCGTAGTCCATTCAAATGAAAATGGCGATACCTAAGGCAATAAAAACAGTTACGCTTACCTTGTTTGATGGGATGTAGCGTCACAGCCGTGCTGAGTCGTCCGGTACCCAAACTAACCAGATGCGGAGTATTCGTTGCTACCCTACAAAACAAAACAAACAAAATTAGCCTAATTTAACTAGTGTGTTTTATTTTTAATTTCAAAATATTTGAATATTGTAATTCTATTAACTGATCGATCTGATTAACTTTAAAAGTAATTTTCTACATGCAATTCCGAAATTGCACTTGATCAAAGTGATCGTTCCGAAAAGCCTCAGTCTAATACGATTTGTTTATCCTCTAAATAAATTTTGCAAAAGATACACATGTTCTCATCCTAGTATTCGATATCAATTCATTTACAACTTTATACTTCAAGCTGTTTTCGAGTGAAAGGGTCTTGTCAAACGGAAAACCGAGTGATCCTATAAGGATTTGTTTTTTTCATTTTAGGTACGGGACTCTAAAATTCATTACAAATTATAATAAAAAATCTACGCTACTATACTGTCGACGGTATGGCGTAAAAAGCGTGAATGCACACGTGTTTTAGATGAAGCCGATGGAAGGAAACGACAGTTCTATTTCGAGAGGCACCGCCGCAAGCCGACGTGGGCCTTTTTAATCCTTTTTCTGTCACCGCCCTTTGCTTGGTGCGATGACATCAACAGCGGATAACATTCGACGTATTTTCCCACGGGAATTCACGCAATTTATTGCCAATACAAAATGCATTTATTTGTACCACATAATCTATACTTATAATATAACAGTAACAAAGTCGAAATTTGGACATTAAAGATATTCGAGAAAAAATACCAAGAGGTGTTTAGAATCACGGACAAAAAACATTATGACAGTTTTTGAAATTTTTGTCTGTCTGTCTGATAGTTTGTACGCCAATCACGCAGAGATTACTGGACCAAATTTCATGAAATTTGGTATGACTGGAGTTTTTAGTCTGGAGGTACATATAGGATTCATGTTTACACACATGGACATTTGTATGGTATATAAATTGCGTTTAACTTTTTTAATATATTTAAAACATTAAATGAAATAAAGAGAAATCATACGAAATTAATACAAATTATTTTATTCTCACTTAATTTGGAATAAAAAGAATAATATAACACGTATTTATTTTCCAGGAGTATTTATAGATGGCGCTATATGGCTTGGTTTATTAGTTTTAATGTTCCGAGACATTACAAGGAAGAAAGTTAATATTAAATATTTAAATACATTATTATAATTATTATATTATAAATATTTTCTTTAAATAAATAAGTAACAAAACAAATAAATAATAATACTATACAATTACGAAATAGTTATGTTAGCTTTATCCTGCATTAAAATTATCACGAAATTGGCTTTGTATTTACTGTCACACATAAGTATATTATAATATTATTTCTGTAAGCAGGTGTATTAATAATTTAAAGCTGGGCTTATTCATTTTGCAGATTTGAATATGGTGTATGTGTTTATGTGCATTAATGTGTAAAATAATTGAAAATATCTCTGTTATTTATTCATTTTATAGTTCGGTCTTTTTTCGGTAACTTTTTTTCTATGCGTTATAGCGAAAATATAAAAGATTTTCGAACTTTTTTGTAGAGAATTTGATATCCTACAAGATAACGAAAAGGGAAATAAAAAAATAATAATTCGACGAGTTACAATGAAAGAAAAAAGTTTTTTTCAATGTATTTTAAATGGGAAAGGGGACGCCCCCATGCGACAGCGCAATTTTCAAGATATCAAGCTCATCTTTTAGGTTTTTTTGTCTAACGAAAAAACTTTTTAGATGTACTTACAAAAATATATACATATATATGTTTTAACGCAGTCTAGTAAGTATATAATATAGTACGAAACCCTCGGGGTATGAGTTCTAATCATTACTTGCCAAAGTTTTATTATGTATGGATTACCCTCCATTTACGATGATATTAATATAAATTAAAGGAACATAAAAACTAACGACATCTATCAGTAGATATGAGAAACCGGCAAGCATTATAAACTTCTAAGCTAGAAACACTCCGTTAAATGAGGGACATTAAACTAGAAACGTTCATTTCAGTTAAAAGCAGCCGCGGCCGGGGGCTATTGTTCCGTGGACCGTACAGTTTGTAGTCTGTTTGTAAACATATTATTAGCGCTATGCGGATGACCTCTTTATTTATTCGTGGCCCACCAATGCGAGGGTTAAAGACCGGATGCCGGTAAAATGTTACACACCTAGTATTTACATATAAATATGAACTTTATTAACACTGTTTTGCTTATTTGAGCCGACGCGATGCTACTATCTGAAACTATGAGAACTTTTTATGGCCGACCGAAGATACAGTTTCGGTCAAAAATCAGCCAAAACCTCGGCCGCGCCGAAACACAGTTCGTGAATTTTCAATCGTCGTTAGGGATAACTTCGGTAGAGTTCGTGACTCGCGTGTAACTGTACAATCTCGTATTTTTTTTGGGAACACAATTAAAATACTTAATTTAATAAGGAGTTTGTACTTTAAGTGACGATTTTTGACAAAGCTTACTACTTAAAAAGTAATATAAATTTAACATGTGTATCTGTGTACCTCTGTATCTGTCTCTGGCGTCGTAGCTACCAAGCGGCTGAACCGAGTTTCATCTACTTTTTTGGGTTTCGAAGTCAAAAGGAACCCTTATAGTTTCGGTACGTCCGTATGTCTGTCCGCGGCTTAGCTCGTAGTACTAGCTACATAGATTAGTAGATTCATAGTACTAGCGAGCAGTAATTTGGTATGGGTAAACATATTAATCACGCCGACAAAGTGATAAAATAAAAACTAAAAAAAAAAGGATTAGGACTTACACTTAATTCTGCATATTGTGACGGGCTACTACGGAACCCTACACTGCGCGTGGTACGACACGCGCATGGTAAATTTTTATTTATATATATTTCATTTCCGTAGTCGGGTTACAGTCTTTTAATACTTATTTTTAAATTAAACATTTATTATAGTACTTTCGTCTTTTCACGGCACTATTTGGGAGAAGGCACAAAACATCTGCTTAATGAATTATTTCGTAGACAATATCTACAGTTGGTGATTTTTTTCTCTAACTGTTTACCATCTGGTGCTGGTTTCGTTTTGACGCTAACCAGACAAGTATACACAAAAACAAACGTTACACATCGCACTGAAATTGATTTTTGTCACTGTTTATCTAACCCTCATGCATATCTCCATCTGTGGTATATATCAATACATATCAAGGGTTTCATGCCGTAGGAGACTAACATGCATTTTTTGTTTAAGTAAAACTACTTCAGGTGCTACTTGAGACTAACTCTGATTTTTTTTCTGGCGGAAAAAACGGTCAATAACTGCCAATAAATAGGCTTGTAGACCGGTATGGCAGCGATGCGACGACCAACGATGGATTGTCGATCCCTCGGTTGTCGCCGGTGTTTTTGAATTGTTCTGTGCTTACCATAAGGCACAGTGCGACATTATGCCGAGCTACTAGAACAATCTTCAATTACAATTACAATCGCAAAGAAACCTACTACTTCCTAGGTTTGCGAACATTTGAAAAACATTGTGACGGTCGTGTGTTACCTCATACTGGGGCCCTTCGCCATTCCCTAACTTCGCCACGTCCGGTCAATATAGACATTTAAAAAAACAAAAATTCCCGGAGAGCCACATATTGGTGAAGAGCTGAGGTTTACCATTACAAATAAAGTTTTAAAAATTCCCATCGATCCTATGTGTGCTATAAGTTATTTGGGGTCAAAGGTCAAAGTTTGAGGTTTCTTGGATTTTTCTCGAAAACGGTAAGTTTTATCAAAAAAAAAAAAACTTAAACCAAAGTTGTAGATCTTTAAATTCTCTACACTGGCACTGACAAAAGTTATTTCAACGTACCTTGAGTCACGTTTCTATCTAAACAGAGTGCAGTGTACGCTTAACATACGTACAGGCAGTCTTCGAGTTACGACAAACAACATTTTGACACCATTCTTCAAACAAACGTCGAGTTTCTCGATTTCGTCATAGGTGAATTTAACTAACTTACTACCAACTTAACTTTATACGTTCTTGAAGCCTAAAGTTTAATTTATAGCCTAAGGTTTAATTTATTCCGTTTCTCATATATATTTTGATTGTGATAAAATCAAAAATAGTAAAACCGATAAGCACTTACAATATTAATTACGTTATCTCTAATTCGATAAATAAGTACTTTAACTTAAGAACTTGCTCTGAGTAATGAAGCACATTTTAATTTATATAAATGAAATTATTGAGGATTGCTATTGTACGCGCATCACGCAAAAATACTGGATAGATTTTGATAAATTTCTTAAGCCATAAATTCTTGGCCCTTTTAAAATAAAACACGATATCTTCATTCACAAAAAAGGTACACGTCCACGCGAGCGGAGCCGCGGGCACTACAGTATATAATAAATACAGTTTAAAACACTTGATGAACCTAACTCCTAATCAGCGATTCCTTTTAAACTATACGCGGGTGAAACCGCGGCGCATAGCTAGTGTTCATGTAATTGTTTTGTATAGATCGTGGCCGCAAAACACTCAACCTTAAACGTTGAAACCTCAGACTGGCGACCGACCGGCATGGAGGGATTAGGTTACCTAGACATTACATCACTTGCCTATATTATATTACCAACTGAAATCGAACACTAATGTAATCAGATAATGGAGTGCGTGTGAACCCTGTGCAAGGTTCGCTTTAACACTGTTCCAGCCATATTAATTTTCTGCTCCACTCTTGAAGCCTAGTTCGGAATATGCAAGTAATTTAGTTAAGTCAATTTTTTTTTTCAGCGAGTAGCTCTTGGGGTGTCAACCGTACTTTATAATAAAGTATCCTACTTTATGATAAATATGCTTTATATTTTTGTATTAAAATAAAGTATGCAAAAATACTTTATTTCCAATCTTTACTACTACTGATGCGTACGAGTAGAATAAAACACTCATATGGGTAAGATAGCTTACCAAATTTAAAAAAACTTATTTACTCTCTGTTCCCACCACTTCAGATTTCACTGCGAGAGTTTCTTCGGAAAATAAAGAAAGGATTGTTCATAAATTTAATATTAAACAAGTGATTTATTTATTTAAATCTAATTTTCGATGGTAAAACTAGCTTTGAAACTTTCAAAGGCAAACAAAGGATTGTTTGCGTGTGCTACAAAAACACGCAAAAATGTGTTTTTAACGGAATAAAAACATAAATGTTAAAGATACCTTTTTATCTTTCAGATAGGTACGTACTTTATTTTTTCTTATTCAAAGAATTTAATACGTATTTTTCTCAAAAAAGTTGGCAGCCCTAAGTAGCGCCTCCCACTTGTCATCACTGCTCATTGTTTCAACTTTCGTCCACTAAACAAGTCCAAACTTGTCGTTTTATCCGAGTTCATTAGTTGCCGTGACGCGAAAACATAAATGGCAGGAATACTAGGTATTTAAAATATAGGTAGATATGTAATTAGCAATACATTTTATATCAGTATTTTCCATTATAATGTCCTTCAGAAGAGATTTCGTAGCTTCAAGTGCATATCTTCTATCAGTTCATTTTCATATACAAAGTTTTTTTTTTCATATATCTCCAAGCCGTCCCATCTGGCTTACTGGAACCTCGCCCGCTCTCTGAAGTTAGAAGCTTCCGCCCCTCGAAAGGGGCCCCGATCTCCAACCCGCGTTCGATAGCGACGATAAGGCAGAATGCCTTGCCGCAAGCTTGGAGAGCCAGTGCTCTCCAAACTGCGACAACGTAGACACTGCCCACATCGAAACTATCGAGACCGCCGTTCAGGAACTAACGACGATTCCCCCGCGGAAACGTTAAACCCGGTCACGCATGACGAGATTTGTTCTGTTATTAAAGGCCTTAAGCCTAGAAAGTCCCCTGGCCCCGACGGTATCAGGAATTAAGTACTTAAACTTCTTCCCGATCACCTCATAGCTCTTTTGGTCTGCATCTTCAATGTAGCCATAGCCCACTGCTATTTTCCAGCCGCCTGGAAAAAAGCTATAGTTATAGGTATTCACAAGCCCGGCAAAAAAGCTTCGCTTCCCGATAGCTATCGCCCGATCAGCCTTTTAAACACACTAGGGAAACTTTACGAGCGGCTCCTTCTGAACCGTCTCAAAACCGTTATAGATATTAAAAATCTATACCCTCCCGAACAGTTCGGTTTTCGCGCCCGACACTCGTGTACACATCAAGTGCACCGCCTCACGGAGCACATCACGAGCAACTTTGCCAAAAGTAGTATCGCCCCCGCCCGTACGCTTGCGGTCTTTTTCGCCGTAGCTAAGGCCTTCGATAAGGTCTGGCATGCCGGACTAGTCCACAAGCTACATCAATTAGAAGTCCCGGATAGGTTAGTTCATCTAGTTCACGATTTTCTACGCGATCGCACCTTCCACTACCGAGTGGAAGGAGTACTATCTACCGCCCACCCTATACGCTCAGGCGTCCCGCAAGGTTCCATTCTGGCGCCTTGCCTTTTCAATCTGTACGTCAGCGACCTCCCGAAGCCCCCCGGGGTCGAGGTAGGGCTCTACGCTGACGACACAGTCATATATGCGTCAAACAGACACAGAAAAAATCTCGCCTGCGCAGTCCAATGTGCCGTAACCACTCTCGGGGAGTGGTTTCGAACGTGGCGAATAGCTATTAATCCGGTAAAGAGCGCCGCGATTATGTTCGAACCGCATACATGCAAACTACCACGCACGGTAGGACCCCTCTTATTATTCGGTACGAATATCCCTTGGGCCACCAAGACTAAATATCTGGGTGTCACCCTCGACGCGAAGCTTAACTTCAACGCACACGTTACTATAGTCAGGAATAGGGCTATCTGGATCCTTTCCCGCTTGCGACCCTTGCTCAGTTCGGTAAGCAAAATGTCCTTAAGACATAAGTTCACACTGTACAAGATGTGCGTCCGTCCGAACTTGACATATAGCTGCGCCGCGTTCGCTCATATGTCCTAACATAACTTTGCCCGCATGCAAAGAGTCCAAAATCGGTTTCTCCGTCGCCTGCTTGACCCTCCAGCCTTCGTTAGGAACATGGACCTGCACAGGGACATGAGGCTTCCCTCGATAGAAGCCTATGTGAAATATCTCACCAGGAGATACTTCGATAGCGCTTCGAATCATCCCAACCCGCTCGTAAAATCCACCGTGAACTACGTCCCAGACAACTCGATCCCCGCTGCCAAACGTTATAAACGCCGTCCGCGAAATCTCTTTGTCGATCCCGATGACGACATCGAGAACGCTAACAATTTCTACGCGTCCGCTCCCGCAACATATGCGTGCTCGCGCCCACGCCCGCGAAACCACCGTTCCCTCCGTAGGGGACGTACGGTTAACTTCGCTCCCGCACACCCGCCACGACCGCCCTCCTCTGCGGCAACTCAAGCCTAGGTCCGATCCATCGGCATGGAGCCCTTGAGCCAAGCAGCCGCTCGCGCGATACAAGTGACTCTACAATCACTAGCTTTCACAGCCATACATGACACTGCATTATACACACATGCACAACACACATTTTTTTTCTTTTTTTTTGCCTAGTTAGAGTAGACAAAAATTTCAGACCACTAAATACACATACACATGTTCCTTCCCTCCTCCCAGGGGGCAGAAACATGTATATATGTATAGGTAGTTTAGATCGAATTACGGATAGGGAATTAGTCAGATCGCGACTTAATTGCATACGCGCAACAGTCCGAGCCGAGGTTCGGCCACTTTGGCACCCTCGGATGTTGTTGCTTAGCTTTCGTGGCTGAGTGCCCTAAGTGCTCGCCCCCAAGCCCGGTAAAGCTGTAAAAGCCGTAAAGGCTCCAGGGCCCCTAAGGCTAACAGTATAGTCAGATCTCGCTTCTTCTAAAATAGCCGTTACGAAAAGATTATTAGCTTAATCGCTGTAAGTAAAGTCTGTTGATTTAGCAAAATACCTCCGACTTGTGTAGAACTGTACGTGACTATAGTCATCAGGCGAGATTGTGGCCAAAACGCTAAACCAATATTAATTAAAAAGCTATAACAATATTTTCCTTCACATAAATCTCATCACTAAAAGTCAATCGTTTACTTAACAGAGAAAATTCAAAAATAAAATTTAACAGTGTCAGAAATTACACGGAATTCAACGCACTGAGTACCACGGATTTAACTTAAAAAAACGCTATGATCCGATTAACAGAGTTCAGATCCACCGTTCGTTAAACATCTATTGTTCGCAAGTCACTTCCCATTGTGAGTCATGAAGCAAGGTTGCATTTCACATGCTAATTTTAACCTAGAACCTTCAAGTATGAGTTAAATGTACCGTTTCTGAAAAATATATTATTATTACGGGTGGCCTTTGGGGTTTAATTATGCACTTGTTTTATATTAGCAAAGCAAAGCTTTTTTTAACGTTTATAGTTTAAGGTGTCATCTATGATGTTAAGTGACGACGTGGCCCAAGATGGTGACACGCTAAACTTAGTGGGGAAACTGGCTCTGAAGTGCAGCTGTCGGAACACACTTATGTGTTTGTCGACAGATTTTCAACTTGAGGGTTATAGCTAACCAGTTGGGTATTAGAAACTACCCTACCACCATGCTATGGTTTCATCACGATGTTTGCCTTCACCGAAAGCTCAGACTAGTTGCAAAGATTCGGACACACGTCGATCGACGCGGTGTCCGTACACGCTACCAATAGGCCATAATTGTTCCCAGTTGCGGCTTAATTGCACTATGCGTAAAACAGCAGCGAATAGTGAGAGATTGCCAGTCGACGCTGTCATATCGGCCTGCGTAAATACGAGAAACTGGATTTTACTGGTTGATCCCGAACTATGACGGGTCTTTCATGCACGGTGGCAGCGACCTAGTCGAGATGTACAGCCCTATACCGCTGTCGTCATTTCCTCGTTCGTCGCAGGCGAGGTTGGCTTGGGTGACTCAAGTTTTAAGATGTTATTTGGCCTCCCCCCATACCTCATACACTTACAAATACACCAGTTCACATAAACGTAGGGAGTTTTTGGCGGCCACTTGATCTATCATGTAGCGGTTTTTTTTAAATTCATATATGTACTTACATTATTTAATCCTATATAACCTGTAATATTATTGGTGGAATTTTGCGTGATATAGTTTGGTTATTGTGCACAAGTTTTTTTTATACTTCAAAGGTGGCAAACAAGCATACGGCCAGCATGGTGGTAAGCGGCTACCGTAGCCTATGGACGCTTATAATAATATAGATATCACTAGCGCGTTGCCGACCATGAATCCCCTACCCCGAGGAGCTCTGCAGAACTCCGCAGCTCCGCAGAAACACAACACTAGATCATTTGGCTGCGATCATCTGTAGGGTGGGAGTATTCCACCAGTCGGGCTGCCCCAAGTAAAGATAAATCTCCAAAGAAATTTATCTGTGCCCTAACTTAACATTCCAAGTTGCCACAAAATTTCCCTGGACAGGTTTAACAGTAGAGCCACCATCTTGTTAGAGCATTACTTGAATTCTGAAGATTAGGAAAATATTCTAGCCACGTGACATTGACATAATTGTGTATAAATATACGTTGCAATTAAACAAGAAAACGAAACCATAAATTTTATTTCAACAGACTAGACATTGTCATGTTTAATAAAATATTGGGTGATACGTCCACTGATGAGGCGGCTAGTCTGTTAAAATCAATTGCTCATTATAATTAAATGTATAATAAACATTATTTATGTTACGATGTTCGGATACTAGGTTTAAGCTACGATGAGACTGGCATATGCGAATTGAATAAAAGCCTCTAAAAAATTAAGAATTAAAAAAAAAGGATATAAACGTGTATCACAGTTTATTCAAGAACGAAATTTTATTTTAAAAAGTCATCGACTGAGCGATTTCCGCACGGTTAAGCGCTAAACAACACTTTCCCCGGTTAAGTGAGTCAGAAAATTATAAAACTACCGGCCAGGTATTAATTCTATTATTTGAAAGTCTTCATTTAAAATGTACACCTTGGAAGCGTATGGGCGTAAGTTACAAATATTCTAATCTGACTTACGCCCTCATGCTTCTAAATGTGAAGAAATTACGTCACATGATACTATCGAGGATGTTAGATATGCACGTACGTCTTCGCGGACTGGTAGTCTTCACGGTGTTTGATCATGAATTCACCATCTCAACTTTTCCTTAACATAACGAAAGTAAGAAGTGTTTAATTATACTAATCAGTCTTACTAACTACTCCCAAAAAATGCAAGGCTTTATGATTTTAATCTATACATATAATAAAGTTGAAGTGTCTGTTTGTAATGTCAAAATAACAGGTTTTTACATTATTTTTGTCTGTCTGTCTGTCTGTTTCTTCCGGGTAATCTCCGAAAGGGTTGGACCGATTTTGACGGGACTTTCACTGTTGTTATAAGGTATAACTTATGCTACTTTTATTTAAAAAAAAATTATTAGCGTTCCGCACAAGAAAGGTTTTTTTACTAGTCCACGTGAGCGAAGCCGCGGGCTCAGCTAGCCTATCTTAATAAATCTGGTAGTTCAGTCCGTAGATGTAGTTTTTGCCAAATTTTGTGAATATTTATTATAAAGGAGACTGATAACAAATATGAATTTGTCTCTGTCTGTCGGTTTGTTTCTATGTCTAAAAACTTAAAAATGGATTGGCCGATTTTTATGAAGCTTTATACATTGGAAATATGTATCATTCCTCAATATTGATAGGCTAGAAAAGTATCAAATAACATTATTAATAAACAAATAATCAAATGAATACACGTGTGCAACCATTTTACAATAGGTGGAGCGCGAACCGTTTTATTTCAGAAATATCCCTATATCATTATTTGATAATATAATAACTGCATTATTTGTTTATTAATAATGTTATTTGATACTTATTACAAAGTAATATATACAAAGTCGCGTGCAAAAGTTTGTAATTGTACAATAAACTAGCCGTGCCCCGCGGCTCCGTACGCGTTTGTTACGCAGTAATTATTATCATACCGTAAATTTATTTTTACTCATATTCATGTCAATATTTTATAGTTTATGACAGGTACTTCCCGTGTATAATTATCATCAAAAATGCTTTTTTTACGATTATTAAAAGTATCATTGTTTTTTTTTCATATTAATTTAACAGAACATAAAGTACAAATTTTAATGAGACGTCCTGAAAAACCAGAATTGGTTTATGCCGAAACAATTGTTATAACCTATCGTTTGAGCAATGACATAAGCATCCCGTGCACAAAATTTCATAAAAATTGGTAAAGCCGTTTTTGAGTTAAATCCGAACGTACACACAGAGAGATAGACAAATATATATTCTTAAACTGTGTCCCTTTATGTATAGGGCTGCCATAATCTAAATTGTTTGACTTCGGACAACAATAACTTGGAAATACCCTGACATTTGGGTGAAATCTAGATTCTTCTTCGAATATACTAAAAAAAATTTCTTTAAACAAAAATAAATATATTAAATACTTATATACTACAAATAACCATATTTATTCACTATTTTTTATTAATTTAAATAGCTCGTTCTCGATTTATTTTTTAATGTTTGACAACGTCGACCCAGTATAGGTCCTATGAAATACATCTTCGATTCGTTTCGAGTATCACATGGGAGTTCTTTGCGGAGTCTCAAAGTGCCATGTGATGGTATAGCAAATCAAATGAAAAACCTAATTAATAATTATTAATAAACTAGATACTCTACTTTCAAGCATCAATTTGTTTTATAAATTAAACAGTATTTCTCTTGACTCAAAAAAATGGTCCTTTTTAATACCTCCTCCCGAACTTTCCCTGGTAATTATTCAAATTAGGACAAATCAAGGAAACCCGGACGGATGGGCAGCCCTAATACCAGGTTTTTTTTTAATATACAGACAGAACTAAAGATTTATTAAAATAGGAAACTTTGTAAAATATTTGCTTCGTGAAGTTTATTCATATAGTTCAATTAACGTACAATAGATGGGATGCGAGCCGTTTCAAGCAATTAATCCATTTAATATAGTTTCCACGACTGAACCTGCGAGTGGATCTAGGTTACATATTATTACGCTTTTTTATAGTGTGATAAAAATCTCAATTAGTCCTATTTAATCTCAATTAATCCTCTTTAATCCAGATAAGACAGTAAAAGCGTTTTCACGTAAACAAAGTCGGAGGCACCAGCTAGTTATTTATAAAAAGTTACTTGTTTCATATCAATGTATTATTAGATATGGAAATTACATATTAACAAGTTGAAAACCACAATAATAATGACTTTACGCTAGTTGACTTTAGTCACAGATTAAGATTTTTTCGCAGACAGAGGACAATACTTTGTTTAAGTCATATCTCTGAAAGGCTTCATCAAAGTAAATGATTACAAATTAACACTGGCCACACACGCTTCGATTTACCGGTGAGGTTTATATGTGTACGTGTGCCTGAGCAAGTCGCCCGTACGTCGTAGCGAGTATTGCCATACACACACGCATAAGTTCACCGAATAGTGTTTTAGAAAAAAAACTAATTTTCGATTTTGCATCGACTAACTGCACAGGTTCGAAAAATGCACAGGTCTATTCCAATACACGCTCGGGTCACCTGTGCAGGCGATCGGTAAACCATAGCGAATAATTAATAAAATGAGAATATTAATGAATCAATTTTCGTTGTATTCTTCTCCGCATAAATTCTTTGCCTTAGTCTTTATATGGTTTATCTAATAGGAAAGGCCAAAGCTTAGGGAGTTTCTCAAGTCCGATGAAGCTGTAAAAGCCTTTTGAGGATTCAGAGCCCTTAAGGCTAAAGGCTGAAGGCGGAAGGCTAAAAGACTGATTCACGAACTTCATAGCTTTATCCATGCAATGCGAGTGATTGCGTGGCTAGTTCTCAGTAGAAGTTGTGTGATGAGAATAATTGTCAGTTGTCTGTATGTGTGTTAAATATCTATATAATAATGTATAGGATAGCATCAGTTATTTAGTTACCACTAGCTATGCTCGCGACTCCACTCGCGTGGACTACTGAAAAGCTTCTTTTTTTACGCGGAACCCTAATTATTGTTCTACAATAAGAGTAGCCTAAGTTACTCCTTATAACATCAGCTATCTGCGAGTGAAAGTCTCATCAAAATCGGTCAAACCGTTTCGGAAATTAGCCGGAAGAAACAGACACACAGACAAAACAAAAATTATAAAAATGTTTTTTTTTTGTTATAGGTACCGTGTATACTTTCATATGCGTTTAGTAAAAATGTGTTATTTTGACATTACAAACAGACACTTCATTTTTTATAGAACTGGAGACCAAAGGGCTGGCTCAATAACTCGGTCAGCGGATTAGCATTGGCTATGGGGCCAGCATTCTGGGAACGTTTTCTTCTGGTGGCGAGTTGGATGTTAACCCCTACTTACAGTAATGATTTTTGTTGGAACTTTGTTTTCATGCAACTACTGTTATTTTGAATTTATTAATTATTTTCATAATATTAATCTTCCTTATCTATACTCATCTCATCTGCCAACAATCTACATGTTTCAATTTAGCTTCGTAATTTAAGCAAATATTTTTTTATCTGTCAAGTAAATAAGGCGCATCTGAGGATTATGATCAGGGATGTTAGATAGCGGCCCAATAATCCAGGTACAGATGTTATTAAAAGTTATTATTTGAGAAAAAGTTGGTACTTCCTAAATCAGCGGGATTCGAACTATCGACCTTTCGTGCGTACTGTGTATGCAATGTGGTCGTCTCACACCACTAGGCCAATCCGACTATTAAAAAAAAATCAATCAATCAATACAATTGAGTAATCTATGATGTTAGCCAGGAATTAACACATGACAGTACATTGACCTCGATAGCTGCTTCAATTCAGTTTAATAGTTAGCGCATTGGGATTCGTTTATTTCTGAAAGCAATCAAATAGACCGGTTCGTTTGAAGTCGTTTTAAGAAAACTCGCTTCTTTGATAATGTGCCTACACCACTAGCATGAAAATAAATATGGTTTCGGGAATCGAGTTATAAAAAATTCGTTTCAAAGCTTTTTTATATACACTTGTGACCTCAAACTACAATAATTCCTTATAAGATTGGCTAGGATTGCCAAACACTTGGGAACAAAATAGAATACTTTCAGGTACTACTACAGACTACTGCAAAAATTTACTATTCCTTAAAAAAAATACAGGCAAGAAAGATTTTGGTGGGTTTGCGATCATCATCGCAACATCACAAGGTGTAACACCCGCTATAGTGGCACGCTTAGGCGTGTCGCGTTCCGGTATCAACCAATGAGATATTCAGTTGTCTAGAGACTTGCAGGTCGGCATGACAGCGGCGACCGCCGATGGATTTCGATCTCTTGGCGGTCGCCGTTGTATTTATATTGTACTGTGCTTACCATCAGGACAGTACAGTCAATGTGCCGAGCTATAATAAAAAATAGTTTTGGTGATAATGTAAAATTAAAATAATTCAACACTCGACTATAAGTGTTGTGGAGCGAACGAGCCGCGCGAGTTGTGACGCATAACTCTGGCCGCTCGATAAAAATATTGTCTATACTGAAGTATCATAAATCATCAATCAGCAATTTCTTTTAAATTATACGCGGGTGAAACCGTGGCGCACACCTAGTAATATTAGCCTTAAAGTAACGTATAACACACTTGAAATTACAGGTCTGAATTTGAATCGTTTATTTCGAGTTAGAATACTAACTTAATAGATATTCAAGCTATATCCAATAAGCGAATGAATCTGCCAAGGTTAAGATTCTGAAGCCTTACTTGTAAAACGGGTATTCCATACATGTACACTAAGGGCTACATTACACACATATAATATTTTTTTATTCGATAGAAGTAGTCAATGAGTATGTTGGTTTGAATTTTTTACCCGTCTAAGTCTTAAATCTAAAATTGGAAAGAAACTTCTTTATATACTACGGTACGGTTGTTTATACTGTGGTTGTTATTTTCATTCTAAATATGTGTTATCTATATTGTGATTTTGATGGAATTTTACGTGATGTGGATTGGTTATTGTGCACAAGGAAAGTGGATTATAAGTAGGAATATGTATTTTGACATGACACAAGAACTCCCTGGACAGTTTTAACTAGAGAACCACTATCTTTTTAGAGCTATGTTCAAGTATTACAAGAATCATTAGAAAAATATATCTATTTATGTGACGTTGGCCGACTTGTAGATGAAATCTATGTCTATCTTCTAAGGATCACCCACAATATTCATTTTTATTTTCCTTCTTTTGAGCGGGGGCAGCACGATTCGCGCGTACACTCACTCGACGGCATTTTGTAGTTCACACGAGTAGAGCCGCGGGAGCAGCTAGTACTAGAGATAAACACTAATTTGTCATCCCGTGTTTTAGACTCGGTAAGACTGATAAAAGTTTCTCAATTAATAGTCTTAGGTTCTACACACTAAGGTTCCTCACTAAGCACATTAAGATTGGTTTTTGTGAACGCGCTCATGTCTGGAACGAATACCAGTCAGATTAGAAGAATTGTTTTTGAATTTTATAACATAATTATTGAGGAAGGTTATATAGGCTATATCACTTCACGCTACGACCTTAAGGAGCGGAACAGGAACCATGGGAAGTAAGAACAACGATAGGCTACATAGCCGCATGGGTACGTCGCGTCGGCGCGGCGCGGCGTGGCGGTTGTGGGAGAGTTGTTCGAATAAATTTAAAACGGGTGAAACCGGGGGCACAGCTAGTAATAATATAATTATTAACTGTAAATTTACACAATATAAATAAACACCCGATCGAGTTTCTTGCCGCCTCTTCACATCGATTAAATTACTATTATCTATACTAATATAATAAGCGGAAGAGCTTTCTTTTTGTATTTATGTTTGTTTGTTTAAACACGCTAATGTCTGGAACTACCAGTGGGATTTGAAAAATTATTTATGTATATGATAGCCAGATTCACGAGGAATAGTGTAGGCTATCTAGCATTAGGCTACACCTCTCAGTTCGTCTTAAGTATTGATTTTTGTTAAGTAAGTCGGAAGAAATAGCGCACACAGACTGCTTTATTCGCGTGCGCTGGCGTAATAGTTAGTGATACGTAAATACAATGTTGTACAAAAATATTACTCCTTAGTACATCTAAAAAAAGTCCGCGATACCATATGCCTAACTTTTATACATATGCCACAATAAAAAAATTCGATTGAAATTTGAAAGTGATTTATGAAACTTATTATTAGGCATGTCATATTAAGCCTTACGAACGAAAGTTACTTCATCATCAAGACATTTTTATGTAGATAAACTTTGCCTTTTATAGCATTTTATTTGGACGAATAGTTTGGGAGATAGTGTAAAATTAAAATAAGTCTACACTCGCCTCGAGCTTAGGACTATAGATGTAGTGATGCGAACGAGTCGTGTGAGTTCTGACGCATAACCCTGGCCCGTCCTTTTTATTTATTTTTTCGAACTGACTATACTGTTAGCCTTAGGGGCCCTGGAGCCTTTACGGCTTTTACAGCTTTACCGGGCTTGCCTGGCCCGTCCGATAAAAATATTGTCTATACTGAAATATTATAAATAATCAATCAAGGTTTTTTAAATTATACGCGGGTGGAATCCGCTGGGTACAGTTAGTTAATAATAATTCTCAATACATATAATACCTTTCCTTATGCAGTCAACTAATAATAAAAGTATACTGATAATTAATGAGTAATGTATTGAATTAACCACACGTTTATCAAAGCTGGCACGAATGCGGGTTGGGGTTTTGATGATTGATCTATTCCTCATTATATGACGTATTTCCAATTTATTAATTTGATATAGTTGCTAATAAGTGTTGGTTTATTAATAATTTATATTTTACTAGCTGGCCCGGCAGGCGTCGTTTGCCCTATCCGGTAGTTAACGGCTCGATCAAAGTCGCCACATATCGGATCCTAACATACCTATGAACCATTGTCTCGATAAAACAAATATATTATTTGAATATGAGCTCAATCGGTTAAATGGTTCAGAAATTCAGGATCACTAACAGACGCACACACATCGTTTTAATATGCGCGGCTCCGTTCGCGTGGATTTCAGAATGCCGCGCCGCGCCGTCGGTCGAGCGCACGCATGAATTGTGCTGCCTTGTATAGAAGATATAAAATTTATTTAGTTTTAATCATAATTCGAGTTATAGTATATAATCTATACCTATTAAATTATATATTTTGTATGTATTTATATCTATATAAATCTGTAAGTATATGTACTTTCTCAATTCATAACAAGAATTGCAAATAATATGAGTAGGTACAAACAAAATTACGAGACGAAAATAAACGTGTGCGGAGCCGCGGGACTCTGCCAGTATATATCATATACGTAATTTGTCCAACAGGTCACGTGGACTAATGAATAAACTCGGTTAGTCCAACTTTTAAAAATAGACGGTAAGTATATTGCAGTCAATAAGCTACGCGATCGGGTGATTTATACCGGCGAAATATCTATTCGAAGTCCACAGGTACGAGTCCCGGTATGTACTTGCGAATTCATCGGAATTCGCGTAGATAAGACTATCGGGTGACGGTCAAGGAGAACATCGTGAAGAAACCTGAACGCTTATCTTTGCCGTGCTGTGAAGCTATGGAACTGTCTCCCGGCCAACGTGTTCCCTCCTTCTTACAACATGAAGTCCTTCAAATATACCGTGAATATACATTTCCGCCTGCCAAGCGTGGCTATTATGGCAAATCCCCTCAATTATGAAAGTAAAAAAGAAACCTAGACCCCTATCCACAATTGTGTCTACCTTAATTTGATATATTTCTTATGATTTAATCAGCGCAAGACATTTAAGCGCCCCAAAATCGTCGTTTATCCGAATTGATTTTTACTTGCGCCGAACGCTAATTCGTTTTCTAAAATAAAAGTAGCCTAAGTTACTCCTTATATAATCAGCTATCTGCTAGTGAAAGTCCCGTCAAAATAAGTCCAACCGTTTCTCGGAGATTACTCGGAACAAACAGGCAGACAATCAGAATTTTTTTTTTGTTAAAGTACCGTATGCATGACCATATGAATTTAGTAAAAAGCTGTTATTTTGACATTACAAAAAGACACTTCAATTTTATTAGTTGTATAAATAGATAGATGTCAGGGACAGCAAAATGTGAGTGTGGGTAATTTTTTGGATTAATCAGTAAGTACCTATATTGAAAATTAGGAGAAAAATTTTTTGTATCCTATTCACCGTGCTTACATAGAGACTTAAGAGTAGTACAGAACTCTAATTAGTAAGAAAATATTACACATATACACCCACGTATACATACACAGACGCATACACTCGTAGGTAGCCTTTTTTGCAATTTTTTATTCTATTATATACCAGCAGTGTGCCCGCGGCTCCGCTTGCGTTTTTTACGGCAGTATTATGTTCGACAATTTCGACGACAATGCATATAGCCTATCAATCGTAGAATGACATATACTTCCCGTGTACAAAATTTTATCAATATCGGCTGAGACTTCACAAAATAATCATTTCTTAAATTATTTCTTTAGTACTAGCTGTGCCTGCGGCTTCGCTCACGTGGACGACTAAAGAACGCGTAGTGCTTATAAAAATCGTAATTTCTTAAAACTTTAATAACTTTTTATTGAATTCAGATATCGTGTTAATATTTATATGATAAGGTGACAAGGACAAAGAATCTAACAAAAAGAAAACAAAAAAACAATTCAAAATCCATTCAATAGTTTTTGAGTGATGCGCGTACAACGGCAAACATCATTTTATTTATATAGAAGATAGATTTCTAAAAAACACATTAAAAATTCTTATAGGTACTTATCATTTGACATTAGAAAAATTTCCCGTGTAGAAAATTTCATAGTAGTCGTTTTTGAGTTAACTAACGAGAGACAAATAATTTAGACATATTGGTAATCAGTGTGCTTTATATAGGTGTCTATATATCGGAAAATTTGAAAAAAAGTACATGTGCAGACATACCTAATAAAACAGACAGATTTAATAAAATAGATAGGTAATTGAAATAATAACAATTAATAATTGGCTGTCTGGTCTGCTTATTTTTTTTTTCGAACTGACTATACGAACTGACCATAAGGGCTCAGGAGCCTCGAACGGCTTTTACAGCTTCACCGAGCTTGGAGGTCTGCTTATTAATATCTACAGTTTATATTGTACAATGCCAAAATTGTGAATCTATATATTAATACGTGAAGCGAAAACTTTGTACCCCTTTTTACGAAAATTGCGCGGACGGAGGAGTATGAAATTTCCCACACTTATAGTTTATATAGAGAAGGAGTGCAGAATGCTAATATTTTGTTTAAATTATTCATAAAAAATGCATAAAATCAATAAAAAAAACATTACACACACTACCATGTATTTGACACACACACAGGGAATATACGTTTGTTTATTGTTAAAGTCTATTGTCAAATTGAGAACAGATTAATATTATTTGTCTATTGTCTCACTGAATGTCAAAAATAACTATAATATATATGGCAGAAAATCGAGTCTATGTCACTATTTAAAAAAGAAATCATGTTTCATAGCAACGAGATAACAGATCATGACAGGAATTCAAAATACGGCATATATAAAATAAATGGAAAAAAGTATAGATGCCGCGCGCTAGAAACAGGTGTGCTCTGTGTACCCATTTAAGCAGCCAACGACGGACTTGAAGGATGGTTCTAGCTCGAGCGCCTCGCATTGTGAAGAGATCTTCTCCGTTAATATGGATCCTAAGATTGTTGAAGGCTGCCTACTAAGTCGGAACTCGAAGAGAAGATCATTCTAGCTGGAGCTTGTCGGATCGTAAGGATGTTCAAGGTCAGTTACTAGGTCGCCTACGGGCAGCGATAACAACAGACATGCGAGGCATGGGGTGGTAAACTCGGTCACGCATGACGAGATTTGTTCTGTTATTAAAGACCTTAAGCCTAGAAAGTCCCCTGACCCCGACGGTATCAGGAATGAAGTACTTAAACTTCTTCCTGATCACCTCATAGCTCTTTTGGTCTGCATCTTCAATGTAGCCATAGCTCACTGCTATTTTCCAGCCGTCTGGAAAAAAGCTATAGTTATAGGTATTCACAAGCCCGGCAAAAAAGCTTCGCTTCCCGATAGCTATCGCCCGATCAGCCTTTTAAACACACTAGGGAAACTTTACGAGCGGCTCCTTCTGAACCGTCTCAAAACCGTTATAGATATTAAAAATCTATACCCTCCCGAACAGTTCGGTTTTCGCGCCCGACACTCGTGTACACATCAAGTGCACCACCTCACGGAGCACATCACGAGCAACTTTGCCAAAAGTAGTATCGCCCCCGCCCGTACGCTTGCGGTCTTTTTCGACGTAGCTAAGGCCTTCGATAAGGTCTGGCATGCCGGACTAGTCCACAAGCTACATCAATTAGGAGTCCCGGATAGGTTAGTTCATCTAGTTCACGATTTTCTACGCGACCGCACCTTCCACTACCGAGTGGAAGGAGTACTATCTACCGCCCACCCTATACGCTCAGGCGACCAGCAAGGTTCCATTCTGGCGCCTTGCCTTTTCAATCTGTACGTCAGCGACCTCCCGAAGCCCCCCGGGGTCGAGGTAGGGCTCTACGCTGACGACACAGTCATATATGCGTCAAACAGACACAGAAAAAATCTCGCCGGCGCAGTTCAACGTGCCGTAACCACTCTCGGGGAGTGGTTTCGAACGTGGCGAATAGCTATTAATCCGGTAAAGAGTGCCGCGATTATGTTCGAACCGCATACATGCAAACTACCACGCACGGTAGGACTCCTCTCATTATTCGGTACGAATATCCCTTGGGCCACCAAGACTAAATATCTGGGTGTTACCCTCGACTCGAAGGTTAACTTCAACGCACACGTTACTATAGTCAGGAATAGGGCCATCTGGATCCTTTCCCGCTTGCGACCCTTGCTCAGTTCGGTAAGCAAAATGCCCTTAAGACATAAGCTCACACTGTACAAGATGTGCGTCCGTCCGATCTTGACATATAGCTGCGCCGCGTTCGCACATATGTTCAAACATAACTTTGCCCGCATGCAAAGAGTCCAAAATCGGTTTGTCCGTCGCCTGCTTGACCCTCCAGCCTTCGTTAGGAACATGGACTTGCACAGGGCCATGAGGCTTCCCTCGATAGAAGCCTATGTGAAATATCTCACCAGGAGATACTTCGACAGCGCTTCGAATCATCCCAACCCGCTCGTAAAATCCACCGTGAACTACGTCCCAGACAACTCGATCCCCGTTGCCAACCGTTATAAACGCCGTCCGCGAAATCTCTTTGTCGATCCCGATGACGACATCGAGAACGCTAACAATTTCTACGCGCCCACGCCCGCGAAACTACCGTTCCCTCCGCAGGGGACGTACGGTTAACTTCGCTCCCGCACACCCGCCACTACCGCCCTCCTCTGCGGCAACTCAAGCCTAGGTCCGATCCATCGGCATGTAGCCCTTGAGTCAAGCAGCCGTTCGCGCGATACAGTGACTCTACATTCACTAGCTTTCACAGCCATACATGACACTGCATTATACACACATGCACAACACACAGGTACATAGGTTCTTTTTTCTTTTTTTGCCTAGTTAGATTAGACAAAAATTTTCAGACCACTAAATACACATACACATGTTCCTTCCCTCCTCCCAGGAGGCAGAAACATATATATATGTATAGTTAGTTTAGATCGAATTACGGATAGGGAATTAGTCAGATCGCGACTTAATTGCATACGCGCAACAGTCCGAGCCGAGGTTCGGCCACTTTGGCACCCTCGGATGTTGTTGCTTAGCTTTCGTGGCTGAGTGCCCTAAGCGCTCGCCCCCAAGCCCGGTAAAGCTGTAAAAGCCGTAAAGGCTCCAGGGCCCGTCAGGCTAACAGTGTAGTCAGTTCGAAAAAAAAAAAAAAGGCATGGGGTGGCTGGCTATATGGAGGAGGTTGGAGGCTACTAGGGGCAACCCTAAATAAACATTATGCTCACTTGAATTGTCAGACCCTGTACATCTCTACAATACCTGCACCTAACCCAAATTACGCCCACAAGATCTATGATTCCATAATTAAGATATCAAGGAAAATCCTGGTGTCTTCGACAGTATATTCTGATCTCACTCTTTGATATAAAAATTACTTTAAAATAATTAAAAATGTATTCTTTAATATAATCATTTTTTTATTTTTTTTTATTTCATGTTATTTGTTTGAAAAAAAATAGGGAAATTAACAGTGTAGCCTTGGCGAAATCTGTGATTATAAAAGTATATAGTCTTTGACAATAGAATCTTAATAATGTTCAAACTTATAATTTTAATGAATTATGGTCGAATTTCGACCTCTGGGCGACCACTAGTATTATTAAATAAATAAATTCATAAAATTAACATCAGATGGTCTGTACCTACGACTATTTGCCAATAAATATCATAAAAATAATATCCCTATTTCTCCCTAAGCAGGTAACGTGGGGGAACTTGAGTCAATGCGGTAAATCGAACTATTTAAAACGGTCCGTAAAGTTAATTATTCAGCAGTTTCCTTAGGTTCCTTAACAGTGCCGTGCGCGATTCAGTTAATACTATGTAATAAAACTTCGTGTTGTTTGTGCAAACTAAAGTCATGGAAATCATAACAAAATTTCACGTCTTCTTAAATTTAAACAATGTAAGTAATTTTTTTTTTGTTCATTTAACTGAGTGCGTATAGGCCGATTATATTTTAAAACGTTATATAAATTATCTCGCGTATATTTTTAAGGAAGTACTAGTTGACCCGTGCGAATATTACGCATATAAACAATATAAATGTACGCATATAAATATGTAAACAATCTAACTATCAACTGTCCTGTTAATTAAACAAATTGTTATTTGATGGCGCCTTGAATATATTTTCATTAGCATTAACATTCCTAATGATTATTTTTTTATATAATTTTTAACTATTTTGTCTATGTATTGTCAATAGCTGGGAAAGTAGGCATTAAAATGATTTTTAAATAATCAATTTTTATGAAGAATTAACGGAGATATGGCGTTGACAGGAAAAATCACCTTTGAGAAATAACAAAGATTTCGACCTAAGTTGACCAGCCACTTAAATCTGGCAATTCTGAGGGCTATGTTGGTGATTTTGGTTCTTCTACAACGTCCCGAACATAGCCCTCTCCATTGCCCTTTGACTACACGAGACGAGACTACAAGAGATAGTGATAGCGAATTCTTGAATGTTTTCGTAATCGAACGAATCGAGCATTTGCCTCGCTCTCAGACAAAACTATCGAAACGTGTTTCGAGAGTTTGGAAAGGATTGAGACTCGGTGTCATTTGACGTGCAAATGTACGGGCGGGTAATCGAATATAATTTTTGTTTATCGACACGGCCATGCGTCTCCACCTAACTCAAACCGCTTCTATTATATATATTGTACACATAATTCGTGTCTATTATTTACGTAAATATCTAGTTTTTATAATTCAAGCTAAATCCAATTGATTTTATGAACTGTTGAAAATAAAAGAAAAGTACTGGATATTGTTATGCAAATTAAGTTTCATTACGATATCCTCGTCCAGTCTCGTCTACCAGCTGACATCTCAGTATTCACACTTTTATACGCTTACCATTAATTCCTTTACTATTTGATGATTCCTGTACAAATTACTGCTTGGCTTACTGATTATTGAAGAATTGCAAAAATCACAAGGCATGTAAGGAGTTCCGTATAATTAGAGATTCGCACTTTCATCGGCTCGTCTGTACTCGAAAGTTCATTCGAATGGTCAAGATACAACATTAGAGAACAATCAAGAAATTTAAATAATTGATTTTATTTTTCGTCGTCGACTATTTCAATCCATTAAAATTAGTTAAAGTATATACACATTTTATAAAAAATGTGTTTTAGAATTACATGTTGGACCATCATACGTTACTTAAGTTATTGTTAACAGAGGAAATCGTTATTTTGTTATACATATAATAATTAGACTAACCAATTACAGAGTTACGATGATAAATAGAATAAGGAAAAAACGAACTTTTAAAGTGAATTGGAATTATGGTCAAAAAATATAACCGATACGTACCTAAATTAAAAATAATTACAAATTATGTACATGAATATCATAGATTTGAGGAAAAGGCAGATGGAGCCTGTCAGATCAGGAAAATGTCCGTAACAACTTTACAATTAGTATTTAACTGTGCCAATTTTGAAAGGAAACGTCATGCAATGTCAGGACACCGTATGATTTAATATTATATGTAAAAAAATATGCCGTCCTGTGTATAAATTAAGTACACAGTAAAAATTCTTCCTGAAGATAAAAAAGGAAGAGGGAAAATCGTTTCATAGGTAACAAAGCTTATTTTGATATTATTTTCCGTGTTATTTGTTACTGATTACAAAACTGCAACAGTGTCGCTACGTTACAATGAAATATTTTCCTGAAAGTTATAGTATAATTGACGAACCCGGTCAACTTTGGAGCGCTGTAACAGCGTTAAAAACAAATGAAATTTAAAAAAAAAAACAGGGAAAAATTTTCCTCAAAAGATTATCTACTTTTTATAAACATTCTTTAATATTTCACTTCTACTAATTTTAATTTCATATTCTTCTCAGCGAACCCTTTCATTTCATATGCCTATCACGGGGGTGCATAAAAAATAGCTGGTCCGCCATCTTTGATATAGAATAACGTGACTTAGCTAACTATCCAATGTCATCCAAACTAAGCGTGCATGCAAAATTTCAACTCAATCGGTTGGGAATAACTGTTTAAAAATTCAGTTAGAAGAAATTCTTGTAAGAAAATTATATATTAACAAAATAATGAAACTGCACAGTGCGCTTGTTAAGTGCACACAGTGGCGGATTTGCAGTCTTGGCGGCCCTAGGCCGTGTAGCACTAGCGGCCCCCTTCTCAGCATTTCAAATTTCATGGTATAAAAAGTGCAGCTTTACGATGTCAATATTGTAATTCAACCTAGATTTTTATCCATGTCTGGAGTCTTAATATATGCTTCATATTATGCTTTAGTGTACTGTTATTTATTGTCATCACATGTTTGCACTTGGTAGTATATTTTTTGCCACGATCAGCCGCCCCTAATATCTGGCCGCCCTAAGCCTGGGCCTAATTGGCCTTATGGGAAATCCTCCACAGAGTGCACAGCTCCAATCTACTAAACAGTCTAAACGTCAAGTGCACAGCTCCAACCTAATAAGCAGTCTAAACGTCCAGTGCAGAGCTTCAACTGACTAAACAGTCTAAACATATATCTACCGCATACAATTACTAAACATTATCATTCAAACAAAACTTATCTAAGTCATTAGGTTATTTACATACCCCTAACAACATTAATAATCCGGTTGTTTGATAACTGTTATCAATTAATTACTTAACAATTATTCTCTCCAATTAGATGAAGTAATATTAAAAATAATTACTATCAGTTTTATACATTCAACTAGCAACCCGCCCCGGCTTCGCACGGGTGCAATGCTGATACTAAATATCCTACACCTACACTAATATACCTACTACAGAATGTCCTTAAACAACGTTTACAGCTTTTTTGTCATTAGACAATACAAACATGTTTTGTTTAGCGGTTACTCTTGAAAGAGCGACATATAATTGATCATGGTATATAGGGCCGGCACCGCCGCACCGCTAGGTCCCTGCATTTTAAATCTGTAATATCTTTGGAAATATTCATTTAAATTACATACTGTCAAGGGCTATATTGATCTATATTAAATGGACAATGTATTTAAGGTACTCAATTGGATAAGGATTAATGCTGTATTGCTTAAAATCACTTTGTAAATAAGCCATTTTTTCCCGTAAAATATAAAGGATAAAGAATGGTTATTGTGGGTTATCCTTAAGAGATAGTTATATACCACCGCGGACTTTTTTGTTGACCTTTTTAAGGTGTACAATACTGTAGTACATTATTTTGATTTATCTCGTGGGGTCTAGCCAGCGTTTGCAATGTAAGCGCAAAAATGTGTTTATTTACGACATCACATTAGAAACCTCTAAATTTATCAGTGTTTCTCTACAATATTATGCATTTATTATACATATAAACCTTCCTCTTGAATCACTCTATCTATAAAACCGCTTCAAAATCCGTTGCGTAGTTTTAAAGATTTAAGCATACATATGGACGGACAGAGCGACGCGACTTTGTTTTATACTATGTAATGATGGTGTTGTTTATTACATTGTAGACTGTTTATGTTTTTATTCCTTTGCAATAAATAGCAAAAGGGCATTTAATTATATATAGAGATAAAGACGAAAGAAATAAAAACGGTTTATTGTCACAATAATAGAAAGAAATAAAAAACTACTAACTAAACTAAACTAACAGAAAAAAAATGTGTGTGTGCGATTCACACACGATAGAAGTGAAACTTCATTTTAAAAGGCTTCTATTTTATTTAAACAGTGTGCAATATATATACACACCGACATTTACTCTCTCGCTCTGGCTCACACAAAGAGGAGATAACGATAATATGCGTTAAACGTTTTACGTTTAACATTTAACGTTTAACGCTTGGAAGTCGCATAAGAAGTTTCACTTCAAAATATAATTTAAAAAAAGTGTGTGTGCGATTCACACACGATAAAAGTGAAACTTCATTTTAAAAGGCATTTTCTATTTTATTTAAACAGTGTGCAATATATATATACACCAACATTTACTCTCTCGCTCTAGCTCACACAAAGAGGAGAGACCGATAATGTGCGTTAAACGTTTAACGCTTGGAAGTCGCATAAGAAGTTTCACTTCAAAAAAAACTAACGTACGCCCAACACAAGTTATACATACTTTTGTGAATAGTGAGACTCGATGACATGTGACGCATTACATCGAATGTGACTGACTATCTTCAAAGGAATAAAACAAGAGGTTTTAGCAAGCAGCTTCATAGTGAAGACTTTCTGTTGGAATATGCGCGCGCATCGTAAAACTTCATTTTTGTCATTTACTAGCTGTGCCCGCGGTTTCATCCGCGTATGATTTAAAATAAATTGCTCATTGATTATTTATAATACTTCAGTATAGACAATATTTTTATCGGGAAGCCAAGGTTATGCGTCACATGGCTCGTTCGCGCCACTGCTGCTATAGTCACGTACCGGTACAAAGTGATGAATAATTTTAATTTTGCTTTATTTACCAAACTACGTCCAAATAATATGTTATAAAGCGCAAAGTTTATCTTCATAAAATTATCTTGATGATGAAAAAACTTTAGTTCGTAAGAATTAATATGCCATGCCTAATAATAATGCTCATAAATCACTTTTGAATTTTTAATATGTTTTGTCACTAAACACCTTATTGTCGCTTATGTATAAGAGATAGGTACATCATATCGCCGCCTTTTTTAGGTACATTAAGGAGTAATATTTATTATTTACGTATCACTAACCCTTACGCCAGCGCACGCGGATAAAGCAGTTCAGGGAAACTGTTTCTTCTGACTTACTTAACAAAAATTTATATTTAAGGCTAGCTGAG
This sequence comes from Saturnia pavonia, assembly GCA_947532125.1. Lineage (NCBI taxonomy): Eukaryota > Metazoa > Arthropoda > Insecta > Lepidoptera > Saturniidae > Saturnia > Saturnia pavonia. Next base: position 19,668,597 of record OX383895.1, on the reverse strand, counting down.
AGGTGTAGCCTAATGTTAGATAGCCTATCTGGCATGAATCCAAATATAAAAAAAATCGTATCTAACTTGTAAATCCGGAGATTAGCGTGTTTAAACAAACACTCAAACAGACAATCTAACAAAAAACTCTTCAGCTTTATTATATTAATATAGATTCATAACGAGCCTAAAGAAGTATTACTTAAATAAATACTACAAGAAACAATGTCTTGTAATCAATAGTAACAACTTAGTTCAATTGTATCTATATTAATAAAAATCTTAGTAGTAAGTTCTGTCTGTACGTATATTTCTTTCTCTAATTATGAGCTAGTTATACATTAAAAAATATATGTCCGTCTGGCTATTGTTAAGTCCACATTTAACTCAAAAACGGCTTGACCGAGTTTTATGTAATGTTATACACAGAAAGTATACATATATCATTCCTAAAATCAACCATAATAAGTTAATAATAAGAGAGGTAAGGCACAGATAAATTTCTTTGAAGAATTTTCTAGTGTTGTATTCCTGTGATGAGTAAAGTTTTCAGAGGTCCTTGCGCTTGTGGATACCAATGGTATTATTACAAGCGCCCATAGGTTACGGCACCCTCTTACCATCATGCGAGCCATATGTACCACCATATGTTATTAGCTTTGTAGTATAAAATATAATCTTACATAATATTAATATTAGTATTCCGAAAATCCGTACAATGTATATTAATTACCTATACGAAATTCTATCAAAACCAATGTTCAATGGACATAAAAATACTTGTTCTATGACGTAAGAATACTAAGAAAACCAAACCAGGCTGAGCGGACTGACCTCAAAGCGCTGCCTTGTTCTCTAACGTCAACACCATTGATAGTCTCCTCGGTCCTAGCCTGCAAGCCGGACATTTTCCACCAATCAACGCTCGGCAGCGGCACGACCAGCCAATCCAATCACGGCGCTCGATCACGACGCTGCGGTGATGTCATATCTTGAAACATCGCTCTGTGAACACCATATTCACCAGTCAATAATGTATACAAAATACTAACGCAGAATAGAAGTACTATTTCAATTATAAATGAACCCTTTAAAGATATAGTACGATCTGATTAGGGCACTTAGTAAACTTAATTAAAAAAGTCCCAAATAAATTTCACATCGTTCGACCATTCGACGGATTTAGGACATAAGGAAACAGCCTCGCAAACTAAATGCACGTCACTTGATGTACAGCCGTAGAAGGTTGTTCCCTCTACGGAAGATATTTCTTACTCTTTCACTGCGGACTGAAAGAGCGACATAAAAAAAATGTGAAGAGTAAAAGAAAAGGGGTTAAGGATTTTCGGGTCTCTATCGCTGTAACCATTTTTTGACTATTTGGTGATAAAAGCGCCACAGATGTCAAAGTAATCGAGGTTGAGTATTTTGTCGTGTTTTTCTTTCTAACGTGAATAAAGTAAATTAATATTTTATTGTACGTCTGACATTGAATAGTGTTTATGGGTGCGTGCAATGATACATTTTAAGGAATTTGAGTAAAATAATAACACTATTGCTACCTCATACCCGGTTACATGGTCTGTTTAACTAGTTTCTTCTCTATCTACGAATAACGCAGAATAAAAAATGAAAAGACATTTAAATAATAGGTCCTTACATATAAAATTAACGTTTTATATGGTAAAAATAAAACGTATCAAATATTATGAAATTATATATCTAATCAATCAAAGTATATATCATAATTCTCTATGCACTTTTGCCATTTTATAGGTTGAATAGGTTGATTGCTGAAAAAATTGTGGGAGCGAGAACCAATAAAATCTTTGAAGGCGGTTTGGACAGCTTCATAGGAATTGAATTTTTTTCCTTGCAAAAAATTGTTCAAATTCCGAGAAAAGTGGTAATCTGTTATAGGATGGTACGGGGAGTATGGTGGGTTTCGGAGACGACATTCCAACCGCAGTTCCTCTAATTTAGCGACCGTCTGTCGTGAAGTATAGGGTCTAGCGTTGTCCTGAAGCGGCAGTGGGCTAGAGAGATTGACTAGTCTCGGTTGTTTAACGGCTAGCTTTTCCGTTAAGGTTGGCAATTGTTGGTATACAAATCTGCTGTTATCATCTGTCCAGATCTTAGAAAGTTGTAGTGTATGACAGCAGCACTGGTCCACCAAACACTCACAAGTACCTTGTTCTGAGTCAACTTTTGCTTGGGACATGATCCATTATTCGTCTCACAAGTAACAATACAAACAATTCTAAATTCCCTCGTTTTTGTGACGGTTGAGTAAAGTAACGCAGCACTCAATACGTGTTTGTTGGTGTGCTTCAGTCCATTCATGCGGTACCATTTCTCAAGCTTTTTCACTTTTCCAATTTCTTACAAGTGATTTAAAATTGTTTTATTACTAACACCGAAGCCTGCCGCTAACTCCTAACGTGGTTCGCGATGGATTCGCTCCCACGATAATTTTTAATTCTTCATTCTTCATTATCAACTAGGGTCTCCGGCCGTCCACAGGGTTTGTGTCGTAAGTCAAAATTTTCAGAACGAAAACGTTCCAACCAAAAACGTATCGCGCTTTCTTTTACAGTAGCTTCCCCATACACATCATTAATCCATCGAGCTGTTTCTGCAGCGTTGATGCCACGGTAGACCTAATATTCGTAAATAAAGCGATATTTTAAGTTTTCAATTTTGTGAAAAGAACGATATCAAAGAAAAATCAAGCGAATCACTAAATTCGAAACACAAATACACAAGCCTAAATTTGAAATAAATTTGGATTTCCTAGCCAAACGCGAGATATTTAAGATCAAAAGTTCAACAAAATGCCAATTTCATATGCAAGGACCTAATACATCGGTGAGATTCAATTTCTACTCCATCTAATCAGGTTTCACTGCATCACTTTAAGGACGATATAAAACAACACTATAATGATTCATAATAAAATTAACGGTATATTTAATCGGTTAGTTAGCACTTGTCCGCATTAAGGTACCAATAGTCCGATCGGAATTCGGAACGCGCAGTCGCTTATCGAAGAAGGCAAAATGAAAGGAAGTTGTTATGATCCGTGATGCAAGCCAATGCTCTCTTACGTAACTGTAAAATGGGCTACTTTGTTTTTATTATACGAATTGACAAGTTTCGTCGCGAAAGGTCATGTAGCCGACAAATATAAATCCGACCGCATTATCCAATAAGGCTGTTCGATTATGGCAACCTAAAAAAACTACCAGCATGTTTGCAGATGTACTCGAGTTTGGGTCTCATTGTTTGTGTTATAAATTTTGACAAACATCGTTGGCCAAAATTAGAAAGATCAATGGGATCAGAATTATATTTGAATACTTAATATGGTTAGTCTATGGGTTCATTCAAAGAGAGGAAAATTTATACTTCAATAGCCTTACGAGATCACGCTTATTTTCCACATTATATTCAATGCATCTTGCATTTTCCATAAAATAAAAGAAATTCTATTTAATGATGTTTTATGAAATGATTTTTTTAACTTAATGAATAACAGTAGTTATCTTAGAGAAATCAAAGAGTGTCGCTTGCTAACCAACTTCCGACAACATAGCACGACGCAGCGCCGGCGCATCGTTCCAATAACCCCGCTTAAAATTAGATCCGCTGAGGAAATCCAATTTACACTAACGGCCAGTGACTCGAGATAAATAAATAAACAAAATTCAAAATCAAAATTGAAGACAAACTATTAACTTAAAATTATTTCTTTCAGTTGGACTAAAGTTCACATTTATAACGGGTTTTGATTCATTCAATTCTTTTAATCATCTTTCATTCATCTAAATCATACACGAAATATGGAAATAGTGGTTAAAACACAAAATATATTATGTTAAGTATAGTGGATTTTTATAGTCGTTGCGCTTGCAAAATCTGTTATGTAAAAATCTTAATTTACAGTGCAGTTAAAACTCGCCTTTTATAAATAACAATAAAAAAGTTACTATGCATTAAAACCATATATTAGTTCTCTTGTCAGTTGTAAAAAAAAACGTGTTTAATAGACCTAAAGGGTAGTTTTTTACTGAGGCAAAATAACAAGATATGATATATGATTTGCTTCAATCACAACGGAAGAAATGAGAGGAGACCTTTTAGGATAATAATATAGCAAGCTTGACCATGTAAACCGAAATACATAAAAATGTTATATTTAAATGACAGGTGAAAAAAAAAATTAAGACTGGAAATTACTTATGGTTCAAGAGAATCGCTATTCAGCCCTATAAGTAGTAGATCCACAAGGAATAGAGCAAAGGGCATACAACTCAAATAAAGAAAATGAAATTTAATCCGACAATTAATTTCCTTGATTAAGATTCACTATGCGGAAAACATAGAACTCGTGAACGCTCACCAAGTTTGAGAATTATTTTTCTAATTTCATACATCGCGCATAACTTTGCTTCTTAGAATTGTTTATAACAGTTATGTCACGTAAGCTTTTGTCTGTTTCTCATTGATGATACATAAGGGACAAAAATACCTAGCAAAGTACGAATATGTTTACAAGAATTTAACAAATAAGGTTATTGAAGGCAACCTTGAAGAAATATAAAATAATTTTCCTACTACATCGGTATCATTGGCGCCGACTAAATTTGATTCATTGTTTTGTATTGATGTAAACAATACCAATATATTTTCATTGAGCGTATTTTGCCTGTTCTTTTCTGTTGATTACTGGTCTGAAATGAACTTCCCTAATTTTATTAGGGAATTTGTATACATTTTTTTGAATTTACTCATTAAGAATCAATTATCATATATAGTACGTAGGCAATATGAAGAGCTAAATTTTATTATTGTTATTACTTGTATACGTAAGTAATAATATAATGTAATATAATTTAACTTTACCAATCTATATACATATAATTAAATTGAAGTGTCTGTTTGTAATGTCAAAATAACAGGTTATTACTAAATGCATAAATACAGTATATGTATGTAACATATACAAAAAAAAAAAAATTGTCTGTCTGTTTGTTCTGGGTAATCTCCGATACGGTTGGACCGATTTTGACGCGACTTTCACTGGCAGATAGCTGATGTTATAAGGCATAACTTAAGCTATTTTTATTTCAAAAAATAATTAGGGTTCCGCACAAAAACATAAAAAACCTTTTTTGTAGTCCACGTGAGCGGAGCCGCGGGCACAGCTAGTTGTATCATATATTCCATGACAATAGTTCTTAAAGAGTAAACTACAGTCGCGGGTCGGAGCTGACACGCACTATTTTTTCATGCTGATTTTTAACTTCACAAAAATTTCATTAAAAAGGAGTAAGAATTTAATAATCTATGTATGAAAGTTCACTGGACTAAACTTACGAAAACTCATCAGTACAAAACACTTGAAAACGTAATAACCTCTCCCAATAATCCGTGCACTTAACGCTTGGATTTCAACGAAGATTCATTAGTTAAAACGGTATCGAAGCACGTGTTGAAATGTGAATCTATCGCTGTCAATAGCCACCTTATAAAAATAAACAAACTAAATGCAATGGCGTGCTTCGACTGGGTTAAAAATACACTGTCCGTCTAGTTACGTGATCATGGCAGCGTAATAACTCTACGCTTGTAATGGACCAGTGACACGCGATAGTACTATTTCGCTTTGTATATGTGCCTTAACTGGCAATTCACGGACATCTTGTTATTCCAAGCATGAATATTTATACAATAATTACAAATTTATACAATAATTACAAATTACATTATTAAAGTATATTATATTATTATAATTATGTCTGTAGATGTATTTTTAAGCGTGTTGGCTGCTTTTTAAGGGTTTTTGTACACAGAATGTTTATGTAATTCCGGAATTGGTAAGCTAAAATAATTGTCCACGACACATTTAGAAACTGCAAAAGAATAGAATTGTAATTCTCAACCGATTTTGATGAAACCTTGTACACAGGAAGTATATGACATCCTTTAATAGATAAGCTATAAGAATTCTCAATCATTCTTTTATAAATCGTAAAATATGGGTAACGATACACTTTCGATACTTCTGTAAATAATTGCTGCGTAATAAACGTGTTCAGCTTGTTGTATATAAATATATTATTAAACCTAATTAATTTCTTCATTGGCCGTTTATATTTTCACGTCCCAAATTTTTGTCACGTAATCGTGATATTGCTACTATGTAGTATGTGGTTGAGACACTTGAGAGATCTCACAGGAGTGAATTAAAACTCAGAAACTGAATAAGTCGTATCAACCGAAATTAGAATGTCTCTAAAATTGTCGGTGAAAAGTATTAGAAAAAATTATGTAAAGCGTTAATTAATTTCTTTTTAAATTTTTTAATAATTGTAAAATTTTTAACTCATTTTGTACTCGTAGATTTCAAGTCGTGGTTATTAACCATTGTTTTTTTCTTTAAGAAAGTTCCACTGAGTCATCGTTCTTACTTCTAACGCAATTTAAGCCTAGCAACCCATCCGCGACATCGTACGCGTTAATTAAAATTCAGCATTTCGACGGCTCCCACGCATAAGGTCGTAAGGCAAAAAACGATATTTTTCAGGAGAGCTATTTTTGTAAACGTTACTGATATAGTTCATTTGTGTAATTCAAAAACTCATAATTTATAGAAGATATTAGTATTCAGGAATTCAGTAATTAGGGTTCAGGAATGTTTAATACGGTATATTATGGTTCTAATGATACAAAAATATACTGAAAAAAAAAATTGTTAATTGTAGCTCAAATTTTATCTATTAGTTACAAAATTCGGGGGACTACTAAACTGAGGCCTACTAGTAACCAAACTCAGTTTTGTAAAATAAATTTAGTTACTTTTTGATAAATTTATTTTGTTGGCTGGTAATGAACTAGTTTTGTGGTATTAACAAAACTGTTTGTGTACCAATAGCTTAACAGCTTTGCAATTACTAATCAAACTGCTTTGTTTAAAAATAACAACAATATTTAGCTGTTTTCAAAATTTAGTTTATTTAACACAGCTTTTAAATTGCTTAAATTAGCTTAACTTTTTGGTTACTACTAATGAATTGTTTATCAATTAATAATAAAAATTTTATGTTACCCGATCAGATTTATTAAGCTAATGCTAACTTAATTATATAGTTACTTTTAAATAAAATGTTTTGTTACCAGATTGAATAAATTTGGCTACTGCAACCAAAGTTTATCTACTTTTAAATAAAATGTTTTGTTACTAGATTTAATAAATTTGGCTTCTGCAACCAAAGTTTATCTACTTTTAAATAAAATGTTTTGTTACCAGATTTAATTAATTTGGCTACTCCAACCAAAGTTTATCTACTTTTAAATAAAATGTTCTGTTACCAGATTTAATTAATTTGGCTACTGCAAACAAAGTTTATTTACTTTTAAATATAATGTTTTAGTTATTAATAACTTAACTGTTTATTTATTACTTACTAATATTGCTTTGCTACCTGTCGCTAGTTGGTTAGATGAATTTTTATTTGTTTTATTAAACTAATTATCACGATTGCCATTAATTTAAATTACATTAAAATAACTTACATGAAACTTCTAAAGTAGAGATCAGGCCTGCGTAGAAATCCTTATGGGAAGTTCTCTAGTCAACATTTGATTTGTTGTTGTTTTTTTAATATAACAATATTAGCCAATTGCAATCGTTTTAATTAGTTAATCTAAATAAAACAAATAAAGAATCAGCTAACCACCTAGCGACAGGTAGCAAAACAATGTCAGTAAATAATAAATATACAGTAAAGGTACTAATAACCAAAACGTTATATTTAAAAATAAACTTTGTTTCAGTACAATAAATAAAAGATTATACCAATTTATATTTTGTTTTTATTGATGTAATAACAAAAATATACAATTAAAAATGGTATCGCCATAAATGTAGCTAAGTCTGCAGCCTCTTCGTTACCCTCTGCAACAAAAAGATTACTCTAATAATTGATTGTAATACAAATGTATAGTAAAATACATTAGCATATTAGCCCAAATAGGAACTTACCAGCTATGTATTCTATAATTTCTTTTAAAATTCTGTCAGTTCTTTTCATTGCAATCATTTTGGGTCTTGTTATATACCAAATATTACTTAGTTTGTCATCATTTTCAGGATACAAAACTCTGAAGTCCTTCTTCAAAAACTGCAAAAATTAATTATGTATTGCAAAAGTATAATTAAATACTATATTTATACAATGTATTATATAATTAAGAAACTGTATCACATTATCACTTACTAATAGATGAGATAGTGGTCAAACTCTAGCCTATCACATATAAAAAGTTGACAAGATGGTGGCCGCCTTGTTAAAACTTATCAGTTCAGGGAGTTTTTGTGACATCTCAGAATTCATATTCCGTGTTATTCTTTGACATCCCATTCACTTGTACACGATAACCAAGCTATATTAAGCAAGATGCCACTAACATTACACAAAATAGAGTCAAACTACGCATGATTACAAAAAATACTAAAACCAATAGTTACATAAATGACTAAAATCCCGCCAAAACTTAATTCAACTTGCCAGTTCGTTCCTATTTTCTTGAAAACTAAATAATAAATAATATTGCGTACCTGCAAAATTATCGATGTAGATTTCAAGACCCCATGATCGTAACTCATCGGCCATCGGATCGACTGGCATCTTTCTCCATGTAAGAAAGTCGTCGGTGTTTCGTTTTTGAAAGTTATTTAACATACACCATGAATATTAAAACAGAGGCACTTGAAAAACGCATAAAGAATACTCTTCATAACAACAAAGCAGTGTAGTTAATTCAGCAACTGTCGTCGACGGAAAGAAGGAGAAGAATAATATAATTTTAACACTATGTACCAGTGTTTCCATATGAAAATTAAAAACTACCGTGTTTGTAGCTTGAAATTATCGTGTACAGAACTAGAAATACCGCGCATAAATAAAAAAAATGTTATCTTGTTTTTATAATAAAGACAGTTTCAGACAAATCTTGTAAAAATCATGTCTAATACTAAAACTTTCTATAATTTTTCGAAACCTGTTTTTTCTAGTGGTGAAACATATATTTTTAAAACTTATCATATGGTTGGCACAATTTTATTAGGGTCTTCAAAAAACTCTTGAAGGAAGCGCACCGAAAAAGAAAAAACGGGCGATAAAAACATATGTATTACTTTTAAAGAGGTATGCAAAAGTAGATTGCAGTGGTGCTCTATTCTTTCTACCTTTCTTCCCGTGAGAGACATTGCGTGAAGTTAATTAGTAAATAAATCTGTGGAATGCCGTGGTGGAGAAGAGTGTCGCCTAAAGTTACAGGGTCTCAAAAATACGTAAAAATAAATAACAAAATATTAACTTATTGTATTTTAAAGAAACTTCATAATTATTATGGTTGCGATCAAATAGCGCTGAAAAACGCAAAAGCAAAATAATTCACTTAACTATAGAAACATTTCGCAAAAGGGCGACAAAAATCACCGAATCTAGAGAATAAATCGCTAAGGTGGCAACACTAATAAGCGCAGAAACGCGTACCGCGAGTGTATAGGAGATTCGTGTCGAAACAAGTTCATTTAAAAAATTTGTTAATTTATCTACTATTTATTAAACAATTTGAAATAGATAACCAAATTTTAGCTAGGAATGTTTTTAATAACTTAGTTACATATAACTGTAAAAGTTTGTCTTCTAATTGATAATAAATTTTTGCTACAATAGGAAAATAAATTAATAAACATTTAATGGATCTGTTAGTCTATTATTTACTTAATACTTGCTTAGATATAACTAAACATTTTGTATAATAATTACTAAAGTGTTTGCCTATCAGTAATCAAATAGTACTTTTTTACTAAACTTTGTTTTGTATAAAGTAGATAAACGAGTTTAGCAAACCCATTTCATTAAATAATAGCCAATTTTTTATTTAATAGCAACAAAAGTACGAATAGCTGAACTAGTTTGGGAAGTGCAGCAAAACCAGTTTAGCTATTTTAACAAAAGTTTGGTTACTAAGAAGTAAATTTAAGATATTTTCTGATTAGTCAAACTAGTTCAGCTATTCTTTTTTTTTCAGTGTACAATTCGACTTTACGCGTGGGAGCCGTCGATTTGATAACAATAAAACATAGCCTATACTAGCTCAGGAGTGATGTTCTACTCCCGATTAGTGAAATAATTTACAGGATCTCACACACAGAGAAATCTCTTTGAAAATTTTCTTTCTCCTTGGGGTAATCCGACTGGTGAAATACCTCTATATATGTTCCCATCCAAATAATTTTGTGTTGTGTTCCTGCAGTGAGTAAGGTTTACAGAGCTCCTTGCGGAAGGTGGGTTCAAGGTCGGTATCGCACTAGTGATACGGTCTATGGTGTATGGACAAGCGTCCATAGGCTACAGTAATCGTTTACATCAGACGTGCCGTACATTGGTTTACCAACTTAGCTGTTAAAAAAAGGATTAGAAGTTCTGTAGAATACCTCCAACAAACATATTCTCTAACTGCACCTCTTCCAAATAACTCAGTGACTTATTCATAGTATTAATATAGATAGTTACGTAAAAAGTGAAGAGGCAACAAGAACTTGCACGACGAAATCAGGACTAACATTTTATCTGGAACAGACAATTTGACGTCACAAACAATACTGAGCGAACGATGTTTATTATATAACTAATTTCCATATTAGTCACGTTTATAAATAAATCCGTGGATAAAATTTCTTTGTAACCTTTAGTAACGAATTAATGGAATAAAAATAATGTAGATATAAAATATATAATGCATAATACAAAACTCGAAGTGTAGATTTACAACTGTGAAATCAGTTATAAGAAGCGAACGCGTCATTGAATTTAGTTCATATGAATATTTAAGGCTAGCTGAGAGGTCTAGTCTGATTCTAGATAGCAAATACTATTCCACTTGAATCTGGCAATCATATACAAAAACAATTTTTCGATTCCAGAGATTAGCGTGTTTAAAAAAACAAACAAAAAAAACTCTTCCGCTTTATTATATTAGTATAGATTAGGGTTCAACGTAACTTAAACAAAGTGGCTAATAGAAGCTAGTATACTAGCAAACATCATGGTAAAACTTCTAGGATTTCATACGAAAAAAACCTCTTAAATATAACAAAGTATCGAAAGAATGACCTTCGTGTCGGACCAATTACGTCATTACTCAATAACAAACATTTAAACGACCATGTACGTGATAGATTACGTCTACGAGTATAGTCAGAAGGAACAATTTATAACTAAAATAAAAAAATAACGAAGAATCACAGACTTTCATTAAAATGATAAGAAAGGCATGTAACGGTTTTTGCAACGGTGCTTGTTGACAACTACCTTCTTCAAACCGCAACACAGAGACCGGGCATCGAGAAAACTTCTCTCTTTCTAGTTATGATCCCAGATGGTAGTAGAGTCAGCTTTTCGTATTTTTCTCCTCTCATTTCCTATTTCCTTGACACTGTTTTCGGATATATTGCACAGGACTATTCGATATAGAGGTATATCGAATAGTCCTCCACTTTTCTAGCTCTTTTTGGCCTGCCTCTAGATCTTTGGCCGGAAGTTGTATTGTTTAGCTGCCTACGTCATCTGAAGGCTTCCTCTTCACGTAACCAAAACCATCGCAGCTTACTCCCTTGCATCGGCTTTTTTTTTATCCAACTTTTGTATATTCTAATAATGCAACAGTCGGACAGCCCTCGAATCGTGTTTGTCTACCAAAGTAAACACTGTATGTAATGTGCTAAACATTTTTTCTCATAGTGCAAATTGACCTGGTTTATGTACTACCTAATAGCTACAAAGATGAACGACGTTAGAAACGCTATTTCTTTTGATTAGATTAAAGTTGCATTATACACTTGTTGTTAAGTGAAAATGCAGTCGCTAATGATGACCATGTTAATCCTCAAATGACCTTACAATATTTTCTTGGAGTATTCTGAATACAGGCTGGAAAAAACGAATGGGACATGGAGGAAATCTACATTAAATTTGAAGATAGAAAATTTTACTTAAAGGAAACATTCTTTTATTTTTTAAATAAGAATAACCCTATATACAGTTATTTTTAAGTTTCTCTGTGCCGGAAATCTAATCTACTAAAACTGCAAAAAAAAAACGACATTCACTACGTTATTGTGCCAATCGATAGGGTATGATAAGGAAAAAATATCTCGAATAAACATTGTATCTCATAATTCATGAAGAGCATGAAATTTAGCTTTAACTAACACAAGCTAACCTAGACTATCTACTTAAAAAAATCTTAAATCTTCACGAGGAGAGTACCTAAATTAAATAAAAGATAATTGTTTGAAGTGTATAATCAGCTAAATTACACCACTGGACTTCTTCTATGGGGTCACGTAAAAAAATCACAAAAAAAACTTCGATACTGTAGAAAAGTTTGGATTGAAATTCAAGATGTTATTATGAATATTCATTCCAACACATTACAGAAGGTTATACATAATGAATATCTGAAAATACTAAATCTGTATACTATACAAGAAAATGGATCTCATTTCGAGCAACTTATCAGTTATTTTATTAAAATGTTGTATGAAAATAATAATTTCAAATAATATATTCTTTCAGTAATAACTTTCATATTTAATGGAAATCTATCTAGGTATCCTTAATGTTAGTTCGATATGTACGAATTGTTAAATTTAATGGATTTCTTGAATTGTGAGATACATACAATGTTTATTCCAGAGATTTTATCTTTATAATAGACTATCAATTAGCACAATAACATAGTGAATGTCGGTTTTCGAATTTTTCAATTCGTTTCCCGGCTTAGTTAAGCTTTTTAAAAATCTGTTATTGTCATTTTTAAAAACAAAAGAATGTTTCGTTTAGTAACATTTGCTATCTTCAATATTTAATGTACTTTTCCTCCACGTCCCATTCGTTTTTTCCACCCTGTATATAAACTATTTAGGAGATATCATGTGATCCATCGGAATCCACCAGTTTATGGAAGATTATACCGGGAAGTACGAGTTTCCTATGACTAATGTAAATGGATAAACATCGTTCATCATCATCCTCAGCAGTAGTATGGTGTCGTTTAACAAAGCATTGACAAAGAAGTCCATGTTTTACGACCGTCGATTCTACTAAGAAGTAACCAAGTATTTCGGTTCTATGTTTTCCTTCTCAGTCGCTTTATTAGTGCCGTTATAAATTCATTGGTTATCGGTTTTTTTTTTCCAGATATTAATTTTCTCCAATTCTATATTTTAAATAGCCGATTCATTGCGCACTTATTGACTCAAACTGATTCGAAATCTTTCATTCTCTGCCATAATAATATTACGCAAATATACATACACATTTCCATAGCCGTAGTTCACCAAACTTGAACTCCTCTTAACGTGCGTTATGTTATGAACTCATCCTTCGTGATATGAATTTAAATTGGCAGGTAATATAATAGGTGCCTAGTGTTTTCACAGTGATTTGCATATTTTACATGTACGAGTATGTTTTATTATTTAATCTTTAAATATTTTCCGTAACTTTGACCATGTAAACAGTCTGGATTACACATGCTGAAATTGGTATGATTTTATACAGTATCGTTCTTGGTCCCTGACTCAGAAGTTATATCGGCTGTATTTATTCAATTATTGACAGACTTCGGATCTGCGTTCAAAAGTATCCGAACTAAGAACACAAAAGCTCCTTATCATATTATTAGAAGTTTTCAAGTGACATATTTATTGTCTTCATTCGTCAGATTGGATCGTTAAATATTTTATAATAAAATAACAAGGTTTTAAATTAGAATCATTTGGTTGACGAACGTAAAGGTTTTTATTTAATTTTATTTTACTGTTCTATATCACTATACTATTGTAAAGAGCTAAAGTCTGTAGGAGATCTCGACCTTCTCGAACTGACCTAACTCGAACTTCTGATCTGATTATTAAAAAAAATTCTACATTGAGTGATATAGGCAATTTTTATTCTTATTAAATATTATATTGTAAATAAGACGAAAAAATACTTTTAAATTTGTATTAATTTAAAGCGATGTTAAGATATTATATCACACTAACTGTGTCTTCATCTTCACTCGCGTGGATCGTTGAATGCCGTCGGTCGAGCACACGCGCGAATCGTTATGACCCCGCTACCATCCACAGCGGTCGCCGACTGGTTATTTTAAATTCAAAAATGCTTATTGTGATTAATCCTTAGCAGATAGATATATGCTATCGGTGACTTTTTTAGGTATTTTAAGAACTACAATTATTTCGTACATTAATTTTATATATAAATTATAGCTTTCACAGCGTAATCAATTTAAGCGTAACAAAAGCGTCTTTTTTCCGAATTGATTCAACATTATAGTCACCGCTTATTTCGTATGCTGCTTTATCTAACAAAATATATCCTATAACATAGCCAGTTGATAATGTAGCTATGAATAAAGAAAAAACATGTAAATCGAAATGTTTTCGCGTGAAGATAACATAACCGGACAGACAGACAGAGAGACCTTGACTTTTATAATATGTATAGAAGAAGAACATTTCTCTCAATAGTATTTTCCTTTTATGGATCCAGTCACTGAAAATTGGTTTAACAATAAAATGTGACTGAAATAAATATTCCTTGTTTGACCTTCCTGCATATCGTCGACAATGGCATTTTTACTTTTATATATCCTCCTCAGTTATATAAGGAAGACTTTGATCATTAACTATTAATTCACCGTGTAAGTAATTTGTTCGATTCACGCTGTAGACGGCGAGGCTTCAATGACATTCAATTATAGAACAAGTCACAGTCGAATGAATACAGCTAATTCACTTATTTGGTTACTAAGAGAACTTTATATACTATTTTATAAAAAAAAATGTGAGTATTTATGTACGCACGTAAAAAGTAATATTTCTTTGACGGAACAAAGCAAACTTAACAAAAATTTTTTAAATCTCGCATTCCAACAACTTGATGAAGTTACCATTTTAAAATTATGTTCATTTATAAACCGTTTAATTACTTTACATTGATTAAAAAAAAAAGCCAAGTGCATGTCGGGCCACACGCGGTGTAGGGTTCCATGTACCTTATCCACCTGGTTAACCACTTTTTGACAGTTGCCTTAGAACGTAACTATTCCAGATTACGTAAAAGTTAACTTTAAAATGACTGACAAACAAATATATTAAATAATTAAAATATTAAATAAATATAAAATATTAATTAATATACTGCCTTATGTTATTACATTATCTTAATTATGACTTTTTATAGACATTATAATACCATAAATATTACAGGTTTTCCAAATAAAAAAAGATAATTGTTAAGAGTATTAAATTTAGTTAGATTCTATCGTACCTAGTGATGGGATCGAATGTATTCGCTGCTTGTTAACTTCGGAACCCTAAAAAGTCAGTAAAATGAATTCACGTTATTATCCCTGATGGCTACCTTCATCATAAACATAACGACTTCATTTTTTGTTAATACTCGATTTCGTTCTCCATCTAATTTACGTACCGTGGTATATATATGAATATCAATTCTTAAGCTTCTTAACGCCAAAAACCGAAGACTATGGTACTATAGTAGATAAATACCTATCACTAATATATATATATATATATATCTCACAATTTCTTCTTCTACGTTACAAATCGTCACGTACATACCACAAAAAAATAATAAATAAAATTGTATACATAGTTTTTTTAAACGGCAGTATTATTTATAATATCTACTATATATTTCCCTACAAAATTGTGTAAACATTCGGGCCAACGTTGCCTTAGTACATTGAATAACATTGACCTAGAAAACCATGCTTCGTTTGAGGTCACACTGCCTACAGAGCAACCTTATCTGTATTTTAATTAATAAGTACTTTCGTATCGATAATTATGGAAAGACTTCGGTAAAATAACGAAACTAATGCGAAGTCTTCTCAGTAAGTTATAAAAGTGCTCCGGAACGGGTTCTAATGGGAGCCGAATAACAACGTAAGACTTGAGATACCCAAGCCCAACTCATCTGCACGTGAGGCACCCTTCTGAGTAACGAACGAGGACATGGCGATAGGGCTGTTGCGACCACCATGCAAATGGTGAAAAGCCCATCATAGTGATTCCCTTATGCGCGTCAGGTTTCGGGATCTGCCGATGCATTTCTAGTTTCTATTTGCATGACAGCGGCGGGTGTCGATGGAGATTGTACATCTCTCGGTGGTCACCATAGTTTTTGGTTTGTACTGTGTTTACCGTCACGTACAATTCTGTTTCTATGTTGTGCCGCTATAAAACAGCCAGGTTCAATCCTGCTGGAGCTAAATACATTTGTACTTCCAATTTACATTGAAGCAACCTGTTGACGCACCAGAATACATATATCAAACAAATAACTTACAACAGCATAGGAAATGATAGAAAAAAATAAGATTAAAACATCTTACGGTCCATAGTCCATAAAGTGTCTTAAAAGTAAATTACGGCGGAGTCATACCACTCAGCGTATCTGAGTCGACGGCATCTGCCGTCGTGTGTAAAATCTAACGTAAGTTAGCAGATGGTGAAAAGTCGATATGAGTAGGTAGGTCAAATTTTCAAAATGGCGGACAACTGATTAGGAATTATCCTTACCATGAATATTTAAATTAAAACGGTTTTTTAAAAAAAAAGCATATTAATTAGGTTCAGTTTCACGATGTACTTAATAATAAATCTAGATTTCGCGTTTACTGTGCCACTGACCTTATTTCCCTGGCACTACAAGTCGGATTTGAAAAAATCTTTTTGTATATGATAACCAGATTCATAGGATATATAACTTCACGCTACGGCCCTAAGGAGTGGAACAGTAACTGTGAACGTCAAGCATTCTGGCAAGCTGTAGGTAAGTTCGAGAAGTGGAACAACGATAGGGCTGGGCTACACGGGTTCCCAAGCCCGGGTGAAGCTGTAAAAGCCGTCTGAGGCTTCAGGGCGTTATGGCGTTGGAGCCGGCGATGTGGAAAGTTTGTCGAATAAATTTTAACACTGACGAAATCGTGGGGCACAGCTAGTATCAAATAAAAGTAGTCGCTACAGATGAATTAATTAACTTTGGAAATAATCTGCTCATCCTCACACTCTAAAACCTAGCCAAAACGCGAAAACAGTAAAGTACGCTAGGGTTGTGGAATGGGTTGCCCAGCGCGGTTTTCTCCCAGGGCACAGACATGGGGTTCTTCAAAAAGGGATTGAAATACAATCTCTAAGGTCGACAACATGGCTGTAATGCCCCTGGTGTTGCAGTTGTCCATAGGCGACGGTAACCATTTACCACCAGGTCGTCTGTCAATTTGCGCCCTGTGGCATAAAAAAAATTCTATGTGTTGTACTTTATCATATAACATACTTAACAAAAGTTACTTATAATAATTATTTAGGTAAATTCATAAAAAAAATGAAGACTTCAATTATTTTTGTTTATGAATAAAACTTTATTTATGATGATTATAGATTGAAATAAAAATATTTTTTAATTTTCTTTAAATACATTTTATTGTCTATTTCCTAACTGTGGCATTTAAAAATTAAAATAAAATAAATTTAATTTGCATCAGTTTTCAAAATTTATTTTGTACCTTTAATTCTGCATTAACGTGTACCGCCCTTAGCCTGTTCAGGCATTACGCCAGTGAGAATACCTTCTGTAGCGCTCGTTGCATTTAAACTTGGAATCGAAACAATAAACCTAAACATTGTTAGCAAAATTATATGAGTAAAACAAAACGTTCACTTTAACTTCTGCCCGAAAGTTTAGCCGTACCTACGTTTTTTGCTGGTCGAGACTGTTGGCAACTCTATTTATAGGTCCTAGTTACCAGTTATCTAATACGAGTCTCGTATATTACAGTCAAAGAGCCGAGCCGGTTCCACGAACGCGTTGAACGCAAAAAAGGTAAACAAACTTCGAGAATTTAATCGTATGGCGAACGGCGACGTTTGCAATGCATTGATAACGGTCGTACAAAGTTGTTCTTATTTAAATATATTTTTACTTATACAACTACTGACTCACGCTCCAACTACATTTAATTACGTATTACCTAAATGTATAATATAAATATTGTTTTGTATAGTAAAACTATTCCAAAATGTGAATGTTGGCAAAAACTAAAATGTCCGTGTCTGGAGTTTATGTTTATTATATGTAGATATATAAAATTGTCGATGTTTTCGTTATTGTACATGCGTTTCTATGTTATGAGAATTGAGACCTTGAGAAATAAAGACTTTAATCATTTTCATTCTATCTATTAACGACCCTATTTATTTAAGTCAAATATAGTATTTATTTATTCGCCCTTTATTCTTTCTTTTTAATTTTGAATGCTGTTCATTTTCTTTTGTGAAAAAGTATACCAATATTGGCAGCAATTTACGATTCTTTTGCGACAATCTCTATAGGTGCTACTGTTTGACATTTGTGGTATGAACGTAAATAACGAGAGTTTTATTTAATTTAGGGGCAATTTTTCAATCAACAAATAACATTAATTGAGGAATAATATTTAAATTTTGACAGGTTCTCCATACATTATCTGTCAAAGTGTCAAAATTATTCCTCGTATTAAATTATCTGACGATTGAAAAATCGGTCGATAATGTGACACATATTTATCTATATAAATATACATGTGTAAGCGTGTGTAAATAAAACGAATGAGGTTTGCCTGTGTGCGCGCATCACACTCAAACTACGGGATAGATTTTGATCTTTTTTTGTTTTACCCCTTAGATACTTAGTCCTCATCAAAAATCTTCATTCCATAAAAAGTTATTTAAACTACGCTTTTTATAAGCACTACGCGTTCTTCTGTCCCACACGAGCGGAGCCGCGGGCACGGCTAGTTATGAATAAATCTTTCTGCACTCCTCCTTCATATAAACATTAACTATGCCAAATCTCAGACTCCTCCGTGGCCGCAATATTCTTAAAAAGGAGTCCGAAGTTCTCTCTTCGCGTAACTATTAATAGATTTGACATTACTATTTTGTTACTTTTACATAATTCACTAGTTTTCTAAATATCAACGAAAACTAAATTCTTACGGTTAATTTATTCCAGCATCAGTTTACGTCCGTTGCTCTGTCGTGTGGAATAAGCGATATTTTTATTTGTTCCTTAATGTTAACGCAACCATGTAGCACTAGGGCCTGAACTGACGGCGACCATACTTAAAACTCCCAACGATGGTTTAAGTACTTCTGTTTATCGCGTTTACACATACAAGGCGTAAGTAATTGCTGGAGGAATGATGGCACAGTGGTAGCGTGTACGGACATCGCGTCGATGAACGTGAGTTCGAACCCCTACAATGAGCCTGAGCTTTCGGTGAAGGACAAACATGATGATGAAACCATAGCATGGTGGTAGGGCTTTCCCTAATGCCCGCCTGGCTAGCTACCACCCTCAAGTTAAAAATCTGTCGCCAAGCACCAATAGGTGTATAGGCTGTTCACTTAAGATCAGGTGAGATTGTGGCCACAACGCTAACCATATACGAAAAAATAAACACAAAGTAATTACAGTGTGACTATCGGTGTTATATTTTAAGTTTTTCCAGCTACATTAATGGACAGCCACTGTCGTTGAACGATTCCCGCTTATCGTTAACATTTTCAAAATTTTTTTTTTTTTTCAGTTTTTATTAACGATATTTTTCAGACTCGCTAAGACGGAAAACGTCGATAGATACTTGTCGAAAGATTTTCAAATTTGAGGTTTATAAATAAGCGTCATGCAATGATTTCACCACGATGTTTTTCTTCACCGAAACCTTACGATTAATATAGAATTTAATCTCACACATTCGACGCTACGGATGTATGACCCTTCTTTTTAGTGTTACATCTAAATTCCCGCGCTACCAATAACGTAAAGTCCCAGCCGGGCGAGCTTTTTTCTTAGGAAAACTTGACTTTTTATTTCTTTTCCATACAAAACATAGCTAAGTCTGAAGCAAGTAAATACTAAAAATAGTGGTAGCCCGTCTAATCATATCCGCAATAAGCCTCCTGAATCCCCCTGCATCATCTTTATTTTTCACCTCGTAAACCTACCTGTACATTTTATTCCCATAAATATCTTTAAACCCTGAATTTGAGGGTACTCGATCTAGGAACATTGCTTCAACGACACATTTTATACTATCGTTTTTATTTAATGTGGGATTAGAACACGTCTTCGTTTTTTAATTACTCGACGTAATGGCCTGGTTACGATCAGCGGATGTAGGCTGCCGAATCATCTCTAGTTACACTGGGAAAATGAGGGTATTTACTAGAAACTGCCCTCGCTAACGAAGACACCGCAATACAGCAGTCGGCTCGTGGCCACGGCCTGTATAACCAGGCCGAAACGTCCAGTAATTAAAAAAGTAAGACACGTTCTAGACACGCGTTAAATATAGAGTACATTATAGTAGTGCTTCAATAGCATCGTGGAATTTTTCACGAAATATCCAAACAATTTTATCAGTTTGACATCTCAGATTACTCGATGCGTTCGCTACACAATGTGAGGCAAGATTTGAATTGATAAAAACGCTTACAGTACTATCACAGTTTTAATACAAACATACTAAACCTACATCGTTGGAAATTTCGTCACCGCGACCTAAAAACATGAAAAAAACCAGTGTGATTTTAATTATTTCTACGGGCTTTGTAACGATTTAAATTGTATAATTACGTATATTGTTCACTATTGCGTATGTCTTTGAGCAATCGGAGACCTTTTAAACCTTAGGCCAGTAACCTTTATGCATTTTAGTAAATTAATAAATAAATACAATTTGAAACAACTTTGAGTGCGGTTTGCGGGGGGTACACATTTTACAAGGAGGGGGAGTCCATTAATTATGTAATCTCAAAATGGGGAGTTTCTAAAAAACTTACGTCATCATCCTAATTTAGATTTACATTTTTTATAGTATCTGGGCAAATTGAAGTTACTATTTTTGGAGATTTCTCTCTACTTAGCGCAGTCCAACTGGTGTAATACCTCCACCCTACAGATCGGCAATCCATCGGAAGTCGGTGGTGTCATGACAACCAACATAGTTCATTTTCTCAAATAGAAGGTGGCACCCTAAGAATAATGTATTAGAACTTGTTAGAAAAATATAATTTTGCCCTCGTATTACTAATGTATTTCTCTGTTTTGGCAAAATTTAAAGAAAACTTACAGTACTTCGGCGTACACAATATTTTTAGTTTAGCCATTAAGAGACTGATAGGGATTTAGTCAGATCGCGACTTAATTGCATACGCGCAACAGTCCGAGCCGAGGTTCGGCCACTTTGGCACCCTCGGATGTTGTTGCTTAGCTTTCGTGGCTGAGTGCCCTAAGCGCTCGCCCCCAAGCCCGGTAAAGCTGTAAAAGCCGTAAAGGCTCCAGGGCCCCTAAGGCTAAAAAAAAAAAAGCCATTAAGAGTTCGGCCCTTTTCGGTAATGCTCGGTTGTCATCAAGCGGTCAACCCGCCCTCTGCTCTCGATACCCCGCGCCGCACCACACGGCAATACGTACCATTTTTTTTTTTTCGAACTGACTTTACTGTTAGCTTTTGCCTTTGCCGCTTTTACAGCTTCACCGGGCTTGGGGCATCACGCTCTATTATTTTGTTCTCGTTTACCGTACTTTTTGACATACTATTTGTATGGTAATTAATTGCTCCACTCCTAAAGATCGTAGTGTGATCACAGATAGCCTACAACCTTCCACATAAATAAGCTACAGAATGCAAAAAAAACATTTTGACTGGTAGTTCTAGAGAATAGCATGTTTAAAATTTTATTACTACCTATAAAGTGGTCGACTTTACACTGGCAGAATTTAAATTTACGTCATAAAAAAGTTGAAGTAAATAAATACAAAATAAATGTATAATTCATTTCAAAATGATGCTAAAATCTTGTAAACAAACCGTAAATTAAAATTAACTCGATAAATAGAAATCAATCAGTTAAAACAATATTAATAGTATGTTCTTAATAACGTCGTGGTGTTGACATTATCATAAAACAGATAACCTTTTTTGTCGCGTAAATGCACGTCATGACCTCCTTACTCATGACGTCACTACTTGAGAGCTTTATAGTATTGTCTATTTCTGGATACTCACTTTTTTAATGCGGCATCGCATTAAGGAACAGATCTTCAATTGTGATTTAAGCCACTACATCACGCTATAATTATTTTGTGAACGTTATTTGCATTGTCTTTTATTTATTATGGAAAGATGTAATGCTGTTTTAACGTTTGTAAAGCGTTCTATTGAATCATAAAATAATGTTTTTTTTAATAATGTCCTTTTCGCATATTTATCTTTAGTTGTGAACTTTTATATCCTTATTTAAGGGGTCTTTTACATACCATATGTAAATGTATGCCAGCCCCATCGGAGCATGACAAAGTTCAAATGAAAAACAAAAAATATTAAATGAAATGAAACAAGTGGCATATTAATGTTAACCTTGTTCCACGCTCAATATCCAATAATGCCGATATTCTGGACTATTATTATAAAGAGTTAATGTTCGTATGTTTGTAGAAGGGAATCTCTGGAACTACTGATTTGAGTCTAATGACAGCGGCAACTGCCGATGGATTTCGATCTCTTGGTGGTCCCCGTTGTGTTTTGATTGTACTCAGGCCGGCATGACAGCGGCGACCGCTGATGGATTTCGATCTCTTGGTGGTCGCCGTTATATTTGGATTGTACTGTGCTTACCATCAGGGACAGTACAGTCAATATGCCGAGCTATTATAAAAAAAAAAACTCTTTCAATAATAGAAGGCTACATTAACCCTGAGTGATATTTAATATTATAATTAACGCGATCGTAACGCTGAACAAAAAATTGTATTATATTGTATCGAAGCCATGTACATCCAATATCGTTTCGCGATAAAAAGAACCCGACCTATTGTATTCCGAGAAAACGAAATGGAATTTTAAAATAAACATGTAATGCATTATAGAGCGTTGTTAGAACGTAGAATAGATGATAGATTCTTGGAATTCCTTATGCTATGTAGGCGGCCTATATAATCCGGCTGGATACAAAGAAATTAGTTCATATCACATACGCTCATTAAATGCCATATGGACTCAAGACAGCGTTAGTGATCAATAAATAGGTATCGAGGTTTTGTATCCTGGTTACTTCTGAATTAGGTTATGTCTTTTTTATTTACCACTAGGCGTGCCCCACCGCTTCACTCGTGTTAAATTTATTCGACCAAAACTTCACCGCGCCGCGCCGCTGGAATTAGCGCGTTTAAACAAACAATCTCTTGAGGTTTATATGTAGGTTACAGAAATACTGGATGGTATGTTAAATACCACAATTTTAGTGTTCCATCCCCGAAAAACTAAGCCCAGTATCCGTCCTACCTTTAAGAACTGTATTTTTAACTTTAATACATAATCGGTTTAAATAATGGTGGATAGGGAATGTAATCCCGGAATACCGGGATCCCGCATAACATTTTGCGGGACTAAATCTCGGTTGAAAATTTTGGGAGCTCGCTGGACCTGCGGGATTACAGAGAAGAGTGGAACGATGTGAGGGCGCGGGGCAGTTACAACTTGTAATTATGATTTAATTTCATTGAATATGGATTATTTTAGATTAATACAAAGTAAACTGAACTATCTAGGTTTTTATATTGTTTAATGAGTGACCATAATGTCGGAAACAGTATATGAGGACTTTTGTGGTTTTCATGTATGGAAGTACGTCAATTTAAGTCATAATCATGTATCAAAAAGCTTGTTTAATTTGGGTTAAAATTAAAACCTTGAAAACGAGGTCTGTTAGGTATTTTTACGATTGATATAAGTCCACCCTGCTGGATCTCGCTAATACGAATCCAGTGGGAATCTCCTCGGCCTATATAAAAGTAATATTGAATTCTACGAATTAAAATGAACATGCATCTGGGATTCATAATATCATATTATAACTAGCATCCATACCGATTCAGAATATTTATATTTAATATATTCATAATATATTTTTTATTCATATGGTATGAAAAAATCTGTGAAACCGATTAATAATTATATCATACACATTTTTTTTTCATGTATTATGAAAAACATCAGTGATATATGAAATTTGAGGGCAAACAATGAAAGTAAACAATAAATAATAAAAATGTTTGAGTTAGACTCGAAGAGAACAAAAGAAAAGCAAGTTTTTGGTAAATACATAACACTAATATAATGTATGGTTGAACGGAACCCTCGTGCGTAAGTCCGACTCGCACTTGGCCGATGTTTATACATTTGCTGATCATTTCACACTGCAGTTTAAACATTATACAGCCTCCAATCTACAAAAAAATATTTGCATTTATAACCGCGCCTTTAAATCGGAACGTGTGGACCGGCTCTTATGCATGTGTGTCACTATTGCCTATTTCTAAAAACCGGTCCTAAACTAAACTTTCATTGTTCGTATAACGAACGTTTTCTTTCATTTTATCGTAGCAATTTATCCGATAGTCTAGTCGGTGTGACCGCTTTCGACACTAATTTCAATATGATGCTAATATTTGAGACCTTACTCTTTAGATTTTAAGGTCGAAATTGCTTTATTGATTCCAAGATTATTTGCATATAGACAATGATTCAATGTAATACCAGAGATAAGCATCGTTTTGTTCTCGGTAGTGAAGCGGAAAAATCTCTTATACAGGAATAATTGCGTCGAATGTATTCTTCGAAATCAGACCGACCTTGTGGGAATCAAGCTTGTCACCTTCATGGTTTTTGTCACAGAACGCTAACTGACATCTAATACACATAAAACTCAACGTCTCTCTCTCTGTCTGGCCGGTTATATTCTTTTCACGCGAAAACCACTAAACCGATTAACATAGTTTTCCTATAATTCATATATACATTATTTGGCCAGGTTACATAATATATATTGTTACATAAAGCAACATACGAAATAAGCAGTGACGATAATGGTGAATCAATTCGGTAAAAAATGCTTTTAGGGCGAATAAACGGCACAAGAGATGTATCAAATTAGTGCACTCCATAATTGTATATCTTACAAAGTCCTACAATAAGTCAGTGATAGCATATGTCTATCTTCTAAGGATCTCACCCACAATAAGCATTTTTGGGGCAGCACAATTCGCGCGTGCGCTCGACCGACAGCATTTTGTAGTCCACACGAGCGGAGCCGCGTGCAATGCTAATTAATTATATTTTTCAAAGATGTTTATTTATTTAGTTCACAAAACATCTTGATCTCTTTACCCAGTTAACCACCCTTCCATCAGTTCATAACCGCCATTACAGACAATTGAATTGGTAGCATGGTTAATGGTAGCGTGTACCTACGGATATTGTATATTGTACGGATCGTCGTGAGTTCGAACCCCTGCAATGAACCTGAGCTTTCGGTGAAGGAAAACATCGTGATGAAACCATAGCACGGTGGTAGGCCTTTTCTAATGCCCGCCTGACTACCTACCACACTCAAGTTGAAAATCTGTCGCCAAACACCTATAGGTAGGTGTGCCAGCAGCTGAACTTGAGAGCCAGTTTCCCCCAGTGGGCCACTAGGCTTGTAGTAGTTTTATTTTATTTTACTTAATTAAAGTGACGATGTTATTCATATTGGGTGTCGATATATATAAGTTACTGGTCAAACATGATTTGTGCTGCGCCATTTTAGCATGAATTAGTTTATAGAATAATAATTTATATAACTTTAGATAGATAATATTCATCAGAGGCGATCAATATTACTTGGACTGGCGAATTATCATTTTTATATACTACCAGTTGTGCCCGCGGTTCCGCTCGCGTGAAATACAGAATGCCGGGAGTTTTTTGTAGCTCTTTTTAAGATTTATAATTATGTAGAACACAATTTCATACACCTTGTATAGTTTATTTAGCGTAAGCCATTTAAGCGCCCCAAATGCGTTTTTTTTCCAAACGGATTCACCATTACCGTCACTGTTTATTTTGTATGTTATTGTATCTTACAAAATATATCCTACAACCTGGCCAGATAACATAGCTATTAAGTGAAATAAAAAACATGTCAATTAAACAATACCAAAACAAATGATATCCTTAAGTATTCCTTATGACATGATTTAAAACTTAAAATTTTTCCTTATTTTACATTCTTGTACGCTACGACCACAAATGACTGAATTCCATCGGTCTTTTGTTGTTCTGTTATTATACTATAACAATACCGATAGATAGTCAGAAAATAGTATGACTAGCTTTGCCCTTAAAAAAACCTGATTTAATTTTTAGTGAAATATTTTTATTTTGGAAATGTTTAAGCACCTGGGATATTAAAAAAAATATGAAAATATGAGTGACCAACAATTTTAAAATAATGTCGGTTTCAAGTAGATTTTATGATGGCTTTCCGTAATTATTGTATTTAATGTAAATAGTGAATTATTAGTGAATTAATTGAATGTATTAGTGTTATTATAAATAATAGGAACTAGGAACCTGCATTTTAAGTTGCCACAAAAACTCCGTGGACAGTTTTAACAAGCAAGCCGCAATTTTGAGAGATTTTTAATCGCCTAGATTACAAGAATAAGTTATAAAAATATTCTATTCACATGGCGTTTTCAAAATTGTTGATAAACACAATATGTTGGCATTAAATAAATAGAAGAAGAATACAAAGTGCTATATACATATGGACCGTTTATTTTGAAAGTGGTGTAAGTCCATTTTTGAGAAAAATGAGCTATCACGTAATTCATGCTTAATTTAATGTAATTTTTTTATATATAACTAGTCCGTGTTTCATTTCTCAAAAAATCCCATGTTTTGTACAACTTAAAATCGGTCGGTAAATGAAATTGCATAATCATCGATTATGAAAGTGGTGTAAGTCCAATTGACAGAGGTAGGTGGCATAGCAGATGGATGCCGATTAGTGTTTTGTTATTTTTCATTTATTTTATACTAGCTGTGTCCCGCATCATAGAAATGGCATTGAGAAAAATGAATTTTGTGTACACGCCACAAGATTACTATAATGTAATAGCGCAATGTAGAAAACAGGATAAATTCATTTTATATGAAATGAAACGGGAGAATTTCATTTCAACAAAAAATCTCCTAAATGCAATTAAAAAACAGATAAAAAAAATACTAATGGGGAACAGGTCAATTGGTTGCAAATATGTTGGTTGAGGTTCCTCAAAATTGCACCATATACCATTTTTTATAAAACAACGATGACGGACGCAGAATTTAAAATTATCAATTTATTACCTCTACGTCCTGGAAGACCGTTAAAATTTGAAAAAATCGCCCTGGAGCCTTTGTACCAAAATGCCAGAAGTATTACGTACGAAAAATATAAAGACATGAAGCAGCTACTACCCTATATACCTCCGGTGCATCATGCATATTTTGAAACACTACCACATGCAGAGAATAAGTAAATTCTTGTAATCAGTATCTTGTAATGACAATGTAATTGCCGTCTAAAATAAAATGTTATGTGTTGTTATGCGTATGTATTTGTAAACAAAATTATATTAAAATGAAGTATATTTTAAGCGATATTTGATTTTTCTAAATTGAAATTAAACGATTTTTACAATTGTCTAATTTTGAAAGTGGTGTAAGTCCATTTACAGCAGATAAATATGTGTTATCGTAGTCTAATTAGCCAAAAACAAATTTATATAAACAAATTAAATGTTGATAAAACAATAGAAACAATGCCAGACCTCATATGATTTGCCTGTATTTTTAAATCAACAAATATAGTAACCTTTAATTTTCTCGAAACAAAAGAAAATGGACTTACACCACTTTCAAAATAAACGGTCCATATAATTAAAGTTCTGAAAGCTTTATTTAATAAAGGTTATTTTATCAAATAATATTACCTAAACTCAGTGAACTCTTTGTATTTTTGTAGATAGGAACAAAAATGTAATATAAATTCAAAGGATTTTGCTGTAGTCTGGAATCATGGGGAACGCTGTAGAGTTCTGACGGTACTTTTCGCAGAAACATGCGATTAAAAAAAAATTTTTACTTAAAAATTATTAATGTCCAATCCGTGATCAGTGTCCTTTATGCCTGTCACGAAATTTGGGGAAAAAATACATGAATAGACAGAACTGGTTCAGTATTTATTAGTAAATATTTCTTTACTTTCATTTATATAAATATCAAATCATTAACTTGGAATGTACTTTTCCATTGTTTTTGTCCGAATCGCGATATCTATGTGTTTTCTATATCATATTATTCGAGAGGTATTTTTTATGTACCAAGTGCAAGTGTTAGTATAACAGACTTTTTTTATCACAAACGTTTCTTGTTATTCAGTATTCGTATGTTTATATAGATTATAGATACAATTTGATATGTGAAACGAATGCGATAGAGTCAGTGAATCATACTGCTCAAAGATACGTGTCCGTTCAGGTTTTGTCCAAATGAAACGAGTATGTAGTTGTTAAATAATCAACCTTGAAGGCCAGACCGACTATACAGGATTGGAAATGTTGTATATTACACATAATAAAGTTTTTAAAATAACACTAAGGGGACAAAGAAGCGTACAGCTCACCGCGATTACCGTAGTCTATGGACGTTTCTAACACTATATGTATCACTAGCGTGTCGCCGACCTTGAACCCCCCTTACCCAAGGTGCTCAGGAAACTCTTCTCATCGCAGAAAACAACACAAAGTTATTTGGCTGCGATCGTCTGTAGGTTGGAGGCATTACATCTGTCAGGTTGCCCCAAGTAGAGAGAAATCTCTTTGGAGATTTCTTTAAGCCCTACCTCTATTTAAAGTATATATTTTATCGTCATAAATATAAATCTTTAGTGTGACAAACAACGAAGTGATGACGGAATTAAGAACAATACAATAAAGATCATATATCCGTTTAGTAATTTGATTTTTAGTGGTAAAGTTAATGAATGTGAAGGAAAACACCGGCGAAGAAACATGAGCTCTTGTGAATTGTTCTCATAGTACCTACAATCATGTAGATATTTGAAAAAACAAAAGTATAGACATCTTGTTGTTGCTTGAAATCACGTATAGGTAGCCAATCATACTATATAATATAGTAATATATGTAGGTATATATAGTATGGTAAATAATAAATTTGAAGTATCTATTCGTAATATCAAAATA
Source organism: Saturnia pavonia (assembly GCA_947532125.1). NCBI lineage: Eukaryota > Metazoa > Arthropoda > Insecta > Lepidoptera > Saturniidae > Saturnia > Saturnia pavonia. Next base: position 19,639,329 of record OX383895.1, on the reverse strand, counting down.
ACGGGTTTTTACTAAATGCATATGAAAGTATTACACGATACCTATAACAAAATAACATATTTTTTTAATTTTTGTCTGTCTGTCTGTTTGTTCCGGCTAATGTCAGAAACGGTTGGACCGATTTTAACGGTACTTTCACTAGCAGATAGCTGATGTTATAAGAAATAACTTAGGCTGTTTTATTTTAGAAAAATAATTGTAGTTTCGCACAAAAAATAAATAAGCCTTTTTAGTAGCCCATGCGAACGGAGCCGTGGGCACAGCTAGTAAATTAAATAAAATTAAAAAAATTATTAATGTTTAAAAAATATTATTATTTTTTAAAACGAGAGGACTGGCTCTCAAGTGCAGCTTTTGGAAGTCGGAAGATACCTACAGATGCTTTAACGACAAGCATGTTTTTTATATATTCTTTATATGTTTAACGTTTGGCCACAATCTCACCTGATGTTAAGTGACGATGTGGCCCAAGATGGTAACACGCTAAGCCTGCGGAGGACTGGTTGTCAAGTGCAGCTGCCGGAACACACTTATAGGTGCTTGGCGACAGATTTTCAACTTGAGAGTGGTAGCAAGCCTGGCGAACATTAGAAAAAGCCCTACCACCATTCGCTATCTGTGGTCATGTTCATTAAAATGTTTCCATAACTGAAAGTTCAGGCTCATTGCAGGGATTCGAACTCACGTCGATCGACGCTGTGTCCGTACACGCTACCAGTGAGCCATCACTGGGCTGCATTGTTAGATAAACGAGGTTGATATAGTTACATGCTGGCAGTTGGCAAGATTGATAATTGATACCGAATTATATAGTACTAGCTGTGCCCGCGACTCCGCTCGCGTGAACGACAAAAGTACGCGTAGTTAAAAATCGTAACTTCTTAAAACTATGAAGACATCGTGATAATTATTTTCTTATAGATCAGGACCAAATACCTGAAGATTAAAACAAATAAATCATCAAAATTCAAAACAAAATCTATCGAGTAGTTTATGCTTGATGCGATCACAACAGCAAACCTCAATCATTTTATTTATATCGATTTTAGCATAAAACGTGAAACTATCTAAATCGATATATAGAATAAAAACAAATCAAACAATAAAACTCATTATAAACCTTTAGAATTAGATTAGAATCCTCTTTGTATGAAGGGGAACCATTTTGGAGGTAATGCTGCGTGACCCAAAGTAGATTAGAACTACAGATAAATAAAAATTCCGCTTGTCCACTCTAGTACTATCATATAATTTTAAATAGATAGAAGCTCTATAGAATTCGTTTCATTTAAGTGTTTACACTCAAAAAATGTGGAACACATCCGATTTTTAGGTCTCATATAAGACTGTGTACAATGTACCGGCTGGTTTCAATATTATCTATGCTTATTAAGGCCATAGATTAACAGTACTGCTGTGGATTTATAGGCTGTGGTGCTGCTATCAAACATTCATTCATAATGACGTCATCGGTTATCCATCCTCGTCCCACTGTTCTCTTTAACAATGAATTATAAGTTTAATCTGTTAAGCTACCTAATTCTTGCTTTATACAACCAACTTGCTAGATTGCTTGACGTTCATGATTACTGCTCCGTTCTTTGGAGTCGTAACGTGAAATTATATAGTATATAATCTTTCTCAATAAATTGATTATAAAATGAAGATATAATTTTTCAAATCTGACTGGCAGTTCCAGAGATTAACAAGTTCAAACAAATAAACCAAAAAAAAAAACAATATAGCTTTATATTATAGAAATAACAATATGCACGAAATTTTCGCCCACATAACAAGGCGCTATTAAATTGAATAGAACAGCGTATAATTTACAGTGACATAATTTACAAATTCGACGCCGCCGCATCATGCACTGCGTCCCATTTTCACACGTGTTCCGGCTATCAAAATCATTTTAAATTGCTTTTATTAACTGTCGACTTCTCGACTATTACGCGAGAACATAGCAGGCAGCAGTCATAAGAATAACGATCTTCGTTGATCACACTTATACCATACTACATTTTGTGTTAATTTAAATATTTCATTTTCTTAATTTCTATTAAATTAATTATATTTCAATAAAAACAAAACTATATTATAAGCCCTGACAATGCACTTTTGTACGTCAAAACTAAGATTTTTGGTCAAGAATTCCCGGGAAATCTCGCCTTGCTCGAGTCGAGAAAAAATTGTCGAGTGGTCGAGAATTCTCGTAGAGAAATCTTGTCTTGACTGTGCTCACGTAACATGTCTCTTAATGGAAAAGGAATCTCAGCTGATTGAGTAAACTGGTAAAAAGGCTAATATTTGTAAAATATAAAGCTTTAATGACAATAAATCTAGCCTCCCAGACAAAGAAATTTGAACGGTTTTTCGTTATTTAGATACTTTGTACATCTATAGCCTCTAGGATAAGAAACCGATTATCAGATGCAAATGCTAATAATACCCTTGTATTTTCAAAAACATATTTATAGAGGCGAATAGGTTAAAGATTTCCCATTTAGATCTCGATTTATTTATCTCATCCTATGTTTTTATGTATATCTAATTAAAAGACATACTTAAATTAGGTGGACTCTTTTTAGTTTATTGTGAAGATAGTTCGTTTCTTCCTCGTTCCTTTTTGTTGATTGTATAAATATTTTAATACGCAATAATTATTTTCATCCTATAATTTTTATTTTTTCTCGCACTATAGGCAATTTATATAGACTATCAATTGAGCAATGACATTATGTCATAAAAATCTGTCAAGCAGTTTTTAGTTAAAGCTGAATATACAAACAGACAAACAGAAAGGCAAGAAAATTTTTAATGGTCTTCGTGATCAGTGTTTTTAATATAGGAAGTCTAACGGGAAAAGAAAAGAGGTCATGTACAGACAAAACTACGGAATACTTATTATAAGTGAAATTTATTTTGCATTGGATTATCAATTTTATGAAATTTGTCCTGAATTGTCCTGAGATACCAGTGGACTACTTTCGAGGCCCGAGAAAAAATAAACATTGAAATCAGAAACCCTAGTCAAATACGACCATATTAGTTAAAATAAAACACCCAATCATTCAAAAAAAAACCAACTACAACTCCATATGGTTTATCGTTGTTTCTTTAACTGTTTTAATTACAGTCCAAACATGACTGTTGTTCACATAATGATCCACCTTATAATAACTTCTAACAGTAAAACTTGATTGAACTTATTGTGCTTTAGAACATTTTTGCAGAATCTAAAACTATTACCTAAAAAAATTATTTCTCTTGTTAAGTCTAAGTCATTGGGTGACTACTTTATTCATCACTTCACTTCATTCAAAAAAATTCTTCAATGATTAGGAAGGTCCCGTATTATAAATTCTTAAAATATCATAGGATATATTTTGTAAGATAAAGTAACATCGGAAATAAGCCGAGACGATATTGGTAAATCAATTCGGAAAAAATTCGCATTTGGGACGCTTACATGGCTTACGCTGAGTAAACCATACAAGATACAAATTGATGTTCTACATAATTATAGATCTTAAAAAGAGCTACAAAAAAGTCAGGTATAGTGTTGCGACATCCCTTTTTCCTTCCAATTTCTCCTATTCCTTGGGGACATCATTGAATTTAAAATACGCGCGCAATCTGTCGCGTGATTGTTCGTCAACACGAAAACGGTGTAATAGCCGCCACGGAACTGCAGCGATACACGCGCTGTGAATAATTTCGTGGTAAATTGCATAAAAGTATCGGAAACCTAGTGAAATACATCTTTTTAGTGCTCTAGAAGTGTTAAGACTGTTCAAGACGTGTGAGGAAGTTCTGGGTGCACTTTCGGATCGTGGCAGATTCAACCAGGTTACGTGGTGAATCCCCTTACTGCTCCATTATATATCTTACCAGTCGTTGCATCCTCTTGGTTGTGATTAACTTGTATTCAAGCATCCTACAAACAGATGTGTGAAATAGCTAGCTGGCTCTGATATACGGCCAGTACCGTCCAGATAGCATATATCTCCTAAGAATCACCCACAATAAGCATTTTTGTCTTCCGACTTTTGAGCTAGGACAGCACAATTCGCGCGTGCGCTCGACCGACGGCATTCTGTATTTCACGCGAGCGGAGCCGCGGGCACAGCTAGTATTAAATATAATTCTTCCCATAAAGTTAGTTCCAACAAAACTTCTGAGCCAGTTTGCATACTTAACATTTATATAATCAAAATATATATTTCAAATATAGGAATCTACTACCTTAATACTTCATCTTATTAAAAAAAGGTAAACAATCACAAAAATTATCAATATCTCTCTTGTATTTGTTACCACTAATTAATTTTTAATTTATACATACATTCCTTTATTTCATATTCAAGGCTTATGACTAAAATAAAAAACATTTTTTGTTTTTAAACATTTTTAAATGATTTATGTTTATTGAAATTTTAACTTTCACTTCAGCCATCTTTGTTTCCCTTAAGTTGAATTGACAATTTACATATATGTAGTTCACTGTATAGTAAAGATTCAATATTCAATGAATATGGCAGATGCTAGAATTTAAAATATTTTTTATATAATATATATAAGTACCTAAGATACATTTAGCAGCAAAGCAAAACTTTGTAATGAATCTATAACTCATAAAAAAACATGTTTCGTCATTCGCCTCCCTATTTAGATGCTCACAATATGACACAATACCCTCTCATACTAATCTTTTGTACATTATAAGAAATGTTCTGATTTCCATATATTTTATTATTAATTAACTTTTTATTGCGTGATTATCCCGGACAGATTAAATATGTGTTACAGACATTGTAGACATGTGATTTACATTAGCAAAATACCAAAAAACATTGATTCCCTGTGGCATTACACAATTGAAACTTTAAAAGTGTCATGGTACAAGAATGTATTTAACAGAATTTACTATGGACTCCGAATGGTACAGAATGTTCTTCATATAAATACATAGACATTGTGTCAATTAGATTTTGAATAAATTATTGCAAGGTCAAAGGTGTTAAAGTACAAGTCCAAATATACTTATAAGCTTCTTATAAATAATGACTATAGGAAGCAGTCATTACAGATAGGAGTTCATCAGGCATTAGGAAACTCAAAAGATGCTTTAGAATTTTTCAAAATAAACATGTAGATTTCAAGATTAGAGATTATTTTTTACAATTAGTTACAGAATACAAGGGTAAAGTGGCACCAATAATATTTTATTGGCCATTGTTAAAGATCTGATAATGGGACTCTATTTTAATTGAAACAGAGTCATTAATTTTTTATAATACATAACAGTGTATATTCATTTGATGTATAATTACTAGCAACCCGCCTCAGCTTCACACGGAGTAATAGACACTCTATTAATTTATGTGGAGTTCGCCAGTAAAGCTCCCAGTAAGCATAATCTTTTCTGATATCTTCAACAATAATCATCATATTTCAGCAAATTTACACAAAATCTTAATTAATTATACACTTAAACATTCCTCATTAATCACAGAGTGATCCTTTGATGAATACCATATGAAAATCTGTTAATAGTTTGTGAATTTATTGCATTCAGACAGACAGACGCAGTAGGAGGACTTTGTATTGTAACATGTCATGATTTGTAGACTGAATAAATTACTAAAATGGGGAATAAATACACTAGATGACTTAATAATATGCAACAATATTTATCTGTTATTCAGGTCTTCAAAGTTTTTCAATCTAAAGATAAAGTCACTAAATGAATAAGTCATACAAAAACAAATTAGACAAACTAGGTAGTATGTTCAATCAAAGGTAATAGTCAAAATATTTCTGATAAAATTCTATGGATACAAGTGACATTATTATTTTTATTTACAAATTATAGGTCAAACCTACTTTGCAGATTTTCATTATATATAATTCACATAACAAGTAACATAGAGATCCAATTTTTTTTTTAAGTGAAACTTATATGCGACTTCCAAGCGTTAAACGTTTAACGCACATTATTGGTCTCTCCTCTTTGTGTGAGCCAGAGTAAATGTTGGTGTGTATGTATATTGCACACTGTTTAAATAAAATAAAAAATGTCTTTTAAAATGAAGTTTCACTTATATCGTGTGTGAATCGCACACACACCTTTTTTTTCTTGTTTTTATATATTATCTGTATAATGTATATTAATAACAAGAAAATTGATTAAAATGATAAAATTTTACATACAAAATTAAATCATCCCTGAAGTATTTGTTCATGTTTAACCAAAAATTAAATTATTACAAACAAAATTAAACTTTTCTTGAACTATTAAAATATTTTTCATTGAAGACACAAGTAGGTACATACACTGAAATGTTTATGTCTGACCTACAAATGAAATTCGATGTACAATTTGACTTGTATGATGTCCAAAAATCAAAAACAATATTTAAATCAACACAGCAAGGTTGCACTACAACGAGGTCAACCACTGAGAGACCAGAAAAAAATAATTTTGCAATCACAAACAAATAAGGCAAAACATCTTAATCGCTCGTGCATAAATTTACGAAACACTGCTAGTAAAAGATAATTTATCGTAAATACATGGAAATAAATTAAGAACACTCACCAATATTCTTAATTATACGTAATTTTCTGTTATATTTTATCATGAATAAAAACACACCGAACGAGAAAAAAACAAACTATGTCAGATAGATGACTAACTATTCTCAAAAATTTTTATCACTACACAATATCACAGAGTCACAACACAGGAAATATATCTGTTTTAATAGATACGTAATACTGAAAGTTAATATTATTTTACGAAAAAATCAGTTATGAAGCGATGAGATAAAACATAAACAAAACACATTAACAACACAACAATCCAAACTTCGAACTGATTTAGTAATGGACGATATACATCGATATATTAATACACTCGATGTAAAGTATCGATACATAGAATTGACCGATATATCGTAAATTTGTCAGCATCGAGTAAACATCGATAATTTTTATTAGATAAAACGAAGAGGCAAACTTGCTAGGATACAACTACTTTCGCATAAGCGTCACTTTGTGAGTAGTATTTAAACCAATAAGACAAAGCCAGCATCGAATTCTATGAAAACGAATTTTACCTCTGCGGATAAAATTAGTTCTTCATATTTGATTAGGAGGATTTAATTCGTTTTCCATTGATGGCGATGAGGACTTTGTCTTTTTGGTTCGAGTACTACTCGCCAAATAGTGCTTATGCAAAAGCAATGGTATCCACATGTCAGAAATACTTTGTAACGAGTTGTAATTGAAACCTACGTTGAATATCTATTGAATTCTTTTTGTCATTGGTTAAGTTACTTCCTTCATTGATTTGACTTTCGTATAATAACGTCTAAAGTGTCAACTGTCAAACAAGTGACAGTCGCGCTTCCATCCCAATGGCTGAATGCCTCCAATGCTAGCCAAGCGTCAAGCCCTAAAAAAACATTTAAAAATGCAAGTAGTCCACCTCTCGTTCAGCGTTGCCAATTTAGCATATTTAATGCCACATTCATATATAATTTGTTAATAGAAAACAATCGATGTATTTTTCCATATATCGATGCCAATATGAGATTCATTAGGACGAAAAAAACATCGATGTTTTCATCAATGAGCATCACTAAACTGATTTCAAATTTCAATAGTCTTGGTCGACCGTGATTAAAGGAGTCAAATGACCGAAACTCAATCTCCGCCTGACCGACTCGTTCATCGGTTCTTAAAGATCTCAATCATTTTTGTTCCATGCCCGTCGTCTGTTCCGCGATTACGCGCGAAATATTTTGAATTGCATAGAATTATGAATATACAGTATGCAGCAGACTTTATTACTCTATGTTGAATTGTCCCGCGCCAGCAAACGGAACACGAATGGCTTGCACTGATACATGAACGGCTAAATTAGACTTTACGCCTATACCATTATAGTAGTTAATACAATTCACGCAACGAATTTACTGTTCATTTGATGATTAATTTGATGATAGATCCGATTTTTTTTGGTTTGATAACCACCATTACATTATTTACTGTACTCAAATACATGTAAATAAATGACAGTTTCTCTCTTAATTACTCAAACACTCGCATGATGGCTATGTGTTCAGTCTTCTTTGCCTCTCTTTAAATGATCAACCGAAACATTGGATTCGGTCATTTGGCTAGTCGGTCATGAACGATACGGATCATGGAGAATGTACGACCGACACAGGACTACAATGAATTCATTTCATTTCACTCATCTACTTCAACTTTCAACTGACATATTTGACATTTAATTTGTTCTACATGATTATTGCCACTTTATACACTTTTTGGTTAGATCTAGCCAGATTTTCAAGGTTGTTATTTAGAATAAGTAAATTAACAGCTAAATGATTTATTTAATATGTCTAATTATTTCAATACCATTGTAAATTTTAATAAATATGTAAACCGAATTTAAAAAATAGTTTTAAAAATATTAGAACTAAACCAGCGTCTTGTGTGAATGTTCTTTTGTTTTAAAGATCACTGGATAACCATCCTTTAACCTATTAGTAACAATAATGGTGCTACATTAAAAATTCTGTAGTTTACATAAGTTTCTACTACTAAGTAAACAAAATAAATTAACGATGTAAACTAAAAATTCCTTGCACGTTTACAGTTACTATATAATATAACAATTAAAGATTATAGTATATTTAAAAAGTACTGAAGTTATAAATAACATTTAATAAATAACTAATTAACCAAATAAATTTTCATGAAATATTTTAACAACAATAATTACAAAAACAACACTAAGGCTTAAAAAACTGACATCTAGTGTAATTAACAATTTAAAAAATAAAAAATAACTAGTTCATTTTCTTCTGTATTTGGCACCCTAGCACAGAGTACATTTGTATGTTAAAGTGCATGTACAAATAATATTCCTTTTTTTAACTAGATGGCACTATCATGTTGTACCACTATGTTACAATTTAATTATTTTGAAATAATTAATATTATGTACGTTACGTAGGTTAAAAGGTTGAGAGAACGATTTGTTGATGTGGATGAGGAATGTGAGATAGAGAGTTTTTGGAAGTATTTTAAGAAAGGTGTAGGTAGTTAATGTTGCAAATGACGTATGTGGTATTACTAAAAGAAGAAAAGGAAGAGTGCAGAAAAATGACTGGGTAGATAAACAGGTGAAACAAATACATTAACATGTTAATGAAGGTTTGTCTGGATCGGTTAGCAACAAAGGCCAATAAAAGAGTGCAAAAAGCGACATTAGAAGATATGGATAAGGCAAGAAACGTTTACAAAACAAATTAAAATTTTTTGGAAATCGATTAGATTGGCCCGAGGAAAAACAGCGAACTTGGAGCTATCTAAATCAGAAGCAAAGATGGGAGTATTATAAAATGAAGAAGAATGTGTGTTGAAAAGATGGAAGGGGTATTTTGAAAGCCTGTTTGAAAAAGAAAAGGTACGAGAACAAATACAAGCATCTCCTCTTGATGTGAACGTAAGTGAACCTGAAATCGAAATCGGTTTGGAAGAGATTATGAAAGTATTGAAAACTATGAAATCTGGTAAAGCTGTGGGATATGACAGGGTGTCTGTCGAAATGCTGAAGGCTGGACAGAGTGTGGTAGCAAGTCAGTTGTACCACTTTTTTAACTTGTGTTGGAAAAACAGTTGAGCACCGGGAGACTGGTTCAAGGCTGTGATAGTGCCATTGTACAAGGGAAAAGGGTCACAACAAGACTGTAAAAATTACCGCGGAATTTGCCTTCTCAGTGTTGTCGGCCAACTGTATGCTAAAGTAATAATTGAAAGAGTTATGTTAGAAACAGATGAAAGAATATGGGATATACAAGCGGTATTTAGAAAGGGAAAGGGATGTATGGATCAGGTCTTTTCCTTACGGTACATTACGAGAAATTGTTTGGCTTCCTACAAAAAGTCTATTGTGCATTCATAGATTTGGAAAAGGCCTACCAGTGCTTGTGTCAGAATAAACGCAGCGTACATTGAATGATTTAATATCCAAAAAGGTGTTAGACAGGGATGTGTAGCGACTCCATGACTGTTCAACCTATTCATAGATAATTGTCTGACAGATTTGTGTTGAAATAATAAAATATAGCAATGCAATTACATCTGTATGAATTAAAGTTATACTTATGTAGTCTTTGGTTGTGTTTATAATCTATGGTTATATATGTCTGTTCTGTTCTGTCCGCTGTGTTGGCAAGTTGTATCATTTTTATTTATCGCATTAATAGTGTAAGAGTAATAAATCATAAACAATTCGCTTCAATCTGTATATTTGTTTAATTGTAACAATTTGAAAGATAGTTACTCTTCAAATGTCTTCTTTACGCCGATGATCAAGTATTACTTGCATCGTCGGCTAAAGATTTACAAGCGATAGTAACTATTATGAATAATGCTTTGGAAAAAAAGAGAATGAAAGTAAACGCAAAGAAGACTAAAGTTATGGTGTTTGAAAAGGAAGAGAGCTTAACAGAAATGTGTATCCGGATTGGTGGCGACAAACTAGAGCAAGTGAATGAATTTGTATATTTGGGTTCGATGTTTACTAGTAATGGAAAGTGATATTGAAAGGAGAGTTAATGCTGGTAATAAGGTGAATGGGGTGTTACACGCCTTTATGAACAGTCAGAAAATCTCTAGAAAAGCTCGTCTGGCTGTACATAGAGCATTGTTAGTTCCAACACTCATGTACGGAAGTGAAAGCTGGGTGTGGCAGAAAAAACATGAAAATAGAATAAATGCAGTAGAAATGAGAGCGCTAGGAGGAGGAATGATAGGAGTGAAATTGATTGACAGGATAAGAAATAGTGTAGTAAGAGAACATTGTGAAGAAGATATAGTGACACGGATTGAGAAAGGGATGCTTAGATGGTTTGGGCATGTAGAGAGGATGTATGAATGAAGAATGACTAGACAGATTTATAAGATGAGTGTAAATGGGAACATTGAAGAGGAAGGCCTAGACGAACGTTCCACGATCAAATCGGAGACGTTTTGAGTCTCGGTTTCGAGTACTCTAAACCGACGAGCATGCATGAAAAGATTTATGAATGTTGAGGAAGCGAAAGATGTATTTTAGGATCGTAGCAAGTGGAAGGGCGTGGTCTCTGCCCACACCGTTGGGAAAAAGGCGTGATTTCTGTATGTGTATGTATTACAGTCTTATTTAGTCGAGCTATCTGGTAGTCAATTATCATAGAATGGTCTGGCCGTATACTCAACGTTCGATCCCCAGTTTGGATTCGAAGAATGCAATATATCATTAATTATTCATACATTACGATAAAACTTCAATACAAATACAAAACTAAAACTATAAAGAAACCCAGTAACTTAGCTTTTGTGTACAAACTGAACGGGGATTTTGACGTCACGAATCGGTATGACCACCAGCGGTGCGTTTTGCGATTTTAAATTTCCCTCGTATTTTTAATACTTTTTATTTATGAAAATCTATTAAACAAAAAGCGAATAAATAAATAAACACATTATAGGTTTAATTCTACAGTAATAAATATTCAAAATAAAAATACTAGATCTATATTTAAATTACAGGCATATTCCATATACTTTTTGTACCAAACGAAAGCTTTTTTTTACCATTTGTTCTGTATAAATAAATTCAAATCTTTTCCGTTCCAATTTAGTCCTCATGCTCATGAGTAATAAACCTATTATCTCTGGCCTCAGCTAAGATTACGCTCTTTTTGCAGGTTGGTTTTAAATAGCTATAGCTGCTCTCTTTATCGGGATTTCAATTATTATATAGTACATTGAGATTATAATATAAACAGACTGAACACCTCACAGAGTAATGGTTCTGAGGGTGATGATCTCAAGAAGATAAGTTGGTATCGCCTGTCCTCAGGCTGAACTTTGTCTGGCGAACAGGACCGGCGCAAGACGAGATGTTGCCCGCTGCAAGTATGAGTTGGGCGTCCCTAATCACGTTAAAATATTTTATTATTTATTTACATGTAAAAATATTGATATATAGATAATTTTGTTCATGGTAAAGTTAATTAACATAAATTCGATCTACCTTCTAATGAAATAGAAAATATATAGGTATAGCAGGTTTTTTATACAATATTATATTCCAAAAAAATATCAGCTCGAGTTTTAATTTCTAGCGAATCGTAAATATAAATTTATTCGACAAATTCTCCACTTCCCGTACTTGCCTATAGCTTACCAGATTGCTTGACGTTCATAGTTACTGCTCCGCTCCTTAGGGCCGTCGCGTGATTTTATACAGCCTATACTGTTCCTCGTGAATCTATCATATTAAAAAAAATCGAATTCGATTGGTAGTTCCAGAGCTTACGCTTTTAAAAAAATATTTATTTATTATTTATTTTATTTTTATTTTTTTAAGCAATCAATCAAAAAACTTTTCAATTTTATTATATTACAGTATATACCTATTATACTATAGTATAGATTGGTACACACAAGTGATTTTAATCAATCTACACTCGAAATCAAAATTAGCTAATTCAATTTAGGTCCTAAGAAAGCATATTTATGAATATCAAAACACTACCACCGGTTTGGAAAACATCCCAGTGACTGAGATGAGTCAGCAAGAAACTCCATTGGGCTTACCAAAATTATCTATATCGGGTTTTTAAAATATAATTATTGTTTAAATATAAATGTTGCCATCGAATATCTTGTACTTATTGAAATCTTCTACTAGCAGCTAAAGAATATTTTTTCTCTAAAGTCTTACTGTAATTGAAAGAACTACAGAAGTTACTCTATAACTTCCAATGTTACTTCTGCAGCCTGATTTAAGCAATAGAAGTATTTTACTTATTTACACTAGATTAAGGAAAATTGCTGTTGCAGTAATATACTAATTCAATGTATGAATCAGATAGAAGGAAATTATTAACAACTAGCTTTTCCCCGCAGTTTCACCCGCGTATAATTGTAAAGAAATCGCTGATTGACCATTTACCATTTATTTACTTCAGTATAGACAATATTTTTATCGGGCGGCCAGGGTTATCGCGGGGTATATCTAGTTTATTATATTCCAGTCTTGGTCTCATTAGTAGATCTAATTCTAGAACTTTGTTACCTTGAAAAATCACTTTTGCAGATACAAAAACACGTTTAAATTACCATTTATTATTTCCTAAAATTGATAAACACTGGTCGGTTTTTTTTATTCATTTCATTCTTGTTAATGATAAATAATCTAGTGCGGTTAGAATTGGAATCAATGTTATTAAAAATGTTCTGAACATTTGACCTAATCTACTTTTTGATATGACTTTACCAATTTCCTTAGAATCTCCACTACGTTTTTCCCCGTTTATAGTATCTTACAGTCGTAGTATTTTATGATTAGATAAATCAATACATTTTAACTGCGTACCTAATGGTTTTTTTTTTAAATGATTCCTTTAATGTAACAGTTTTTCGTGTATTGGTTCCCGAGCAGTCTTGTTTCCTACTCGGTACATAAGTAACAACGTACTCCTAAATCTCGAGCAACCTTGAGAGTTGATTATATTCTGAGAATAAAGCGCTATAAAGCAGTCGTCGTTTTTAAATGAAGAATATTCGTTCAGAATAATACATATTAACAAACTAGTGGCCCGCCTAGGCTTCGCACGGGTATTTAACAAAAATTTCAAAAATTATAAATTTTAACACACACACACACACACACACAAACCTTTATTTTTGCGGCGGGGTTTTCTAAGAAAGAGTACATTATAGAGAAAGTTTTTTAATGTTTGTTTTTATATTTATATTTATTTATTTTATTTTTATTTCTTATGTTTCTAAAAAGATCATATCTACAAAACAGCCATTAAATTTATTGGATCAGAGCTTTCCTGTAAACGATATTTGATGTTGTTTTATTTTGTGGCAGCAAAATAAATTGATTTTCAGAAGCTCCGACCCGCAATAGAACATACAGTTGGCCATGAGTAAATTTAGTCAGATCGCGACTTAATTGCATACGCGCAACAGTCCGAGCCGAGGTTCGGCCACTTTGGCACCCTCGGATGTTGTTGCTTAGCTTTCGTGGCTGAGTGCCCTAAGCGCTCGCCCCCAAGCCCGGTAAAGCTGTAAAAGCCGTAAAGGCTCCAGGGCCCCTCAGGCTAACAGTGTAGTCAGTTAGAAAAAAAAAACCATGAGTAAAATATTATTTTCCTAGGTCGATCCCTACTAATTGGAAGGTATAGCCTTGAGACTTGTTAATGGTTAACGCAAAAGATATTTTTACCGGAAATTGAAGCCGTTTAAATGGGATTGGTAGATTAGTTGGGATCATCGGTATCCTCGGTATATGTGCTAGTTGACCAGCTGCTGGGCCGGTGATAATGGTCGCTACTATTAAATTATCCTTCAATTCCTTAATAAGCAGCCTCGTCCCATTGCACATGCTCGGCTTAGCCTAATTTGAACCGGCATTACTATTGCATATTTTATTTTAACATAGAAAAGTAGTTATTATGACATAACTGTAATAGTTAGACATATGGTATCACGGACTTTTTTGTAAATATTTATGTCATCTATAAAATTTCACTTTGCTCTATTGTCAATAATTTCCGCAGCGTACGCGACATAACGTTTTTTTTTAACAGTTTGGGTTACATTATCTTTGTTTTCATACGGATCCCTAACTTCTATCACCGATCTTTATCAGGGAAAATGTAGGATTCTAACGGTGAAAGAATTTTTTAAATCAGTCTAGTAGGTCAGAGGCTATTCAATGCAAAAACAATCAAATCTTTCCTCTTTATAATATTAGTTTAGACTAGTTTAGATGATAATCTTACATTAAATTATTTATCGATTTCTAAGGAATATAGCGCCCCATAATTGGTGGCGTTCGCCCACTTACACTGGCCGTACTGCTGAAATATTAATCCTTGGTGGAAACAACATATATAGCCACCGAAAATTTGAAATTAGCTATATCTATGCCTACTACATAAGGCACACTAAAAATTTCCGGAATCCCCACTTACAGTAAGAATATTAAAAAACTAATTACGAAATTTGAAAATTGAACTCTTTGGTTTTAAAATGCAGTTTTTTTCATCTATTTGTCACTTCTTATTACATTTTAGCGACATTTTAAGTATTGCGTGTCTACGTTGCCATGGATTTGAAGAATTATTTACGTGGTCAACGATTTTCAACACCAGAAGAGGCTATTGAAGAGTATAAAAGGCACCATTTCCGAGGTCACCACGGAAGGTGGCATAAATGTTTTTAAAAATTGGTTTATTCGTATTATTACGTCCGTGGGTAATAAGATGCCGTAGTGACACTCAAAAGTAATTTGTTCGTACTCAGCTAATACAAATTAAAATAAAATAAAACAATAACAGAACAAAACACATAAATCGTCCACCGAATATTCTCACAGAATAACCCTGTAGATACTTGCAGAATAAGACTGTTTGTTTCTCTCTTATTTCGCTTCTTGTTGTCACTTCGCTTTCGAATTTATAACTGCCGCGTCTCTTTTTTTTTTTTTTCGAACTGACTACACTTTTATCCTGAGGGGCCCTGGAGCCTTTACGGCTTTTACAGCTTTACCGGGCTTGGGGGCGAGCGCTTAGGGCACTCAGCCACGATGCCGCGTCTCGCAAATCAGCTCCCTTATATGTCTAAATGACTCGATCCCGAAATCTCTGGAAGGTCCCGGAACTCGTTAACATCTTGTAAACAACTAACGTCATCGCTTTTTAAAACGAGGGAACGTTTAATTTATAGCCCATTGTTTGCTGACAGTTTTAGCGATAAGACTTTATATGTGTGTGTCGTTGAACCTAAGACTATACGTCACACGACTGCACTATGATAAATACACGATCTTTCGGGACGCTCCTTGAAATTTCGAGAAAGGTGTTTTTTTTCTATTTTCTTTTTGTTCTAGCCGTAACAGTATGAAAAAAGTGCATTTAAGCTAAGGGAGAATATTTTGAAAAACAATAAATTGATTTTTGACCAGTCATTTTGAAGCGATGATGGCGCAGTGGTAGCGTGTACGACTTTGCGTCGATTGACGTGAGTTCGAATCCCTACAATGAGCCTGAGCTTTCGGTGAAGGGAAACATCGTGAGGAAACCATAGCATGGTGGTAGGGCTTTTTCTGATGCCCGCCTGGCTAGCTACCACCCTCAAGTTGAAAATCTGTCGCCAAGCATCAATAGGTGTGTTCCGGCAGCTGCACTTGAGAGCCAGTCTTCCACTAGGTTTAGCGTTTACCATCCTGGGCCATATCGTCACTTAACATCAGGTGAGATTGTGGCCACTAAGCCAAACATATAACGATAAAAAAAAAAAAAAGTCATAATTTTTTTCTTATTCATTCCAGAAATTATTAGTGCCCCAACGTATTGTAATTAAGCTGAAGCGTTTTTTGTTCGATTGATTGTTTGTTTGCTTTTTTAAACGAACTAATCTCTGGAACTATCGTTCAGATTCAAAAAATTCTTTTTGTATAATATTTTCGCCAGATTCCTGAGAAATAGTATAGGTTATCTAGCAATAGGGTACACCTTTCAGCTAGCTTACAATATTGATTTTTGGTAAGTTGAAAGAGAAAGCACTCCCCAACTGCTTTATCCGCGTGCGCTAAAGTAATTGTTATGTATCATAGTCAGATAGTCATATGATAGTCAGATTCATATATAGGCTATATAACTTCACGCTACAACTCTAAGGAGCGGCGCAGTAACTATGAACGTCAAGTAATCTGGCAAGCTGTATGAAAGTATGGGAAGTAGGACAACGATAGCGCTACACGCTACACGGACACGCTGGAGGAGCGCGGCGCCGCGCCGTTTAGAGTTCGTCGAATAAATTTAACACGGGTGAAACCGTGGGGCACAGCTACTCTTTGATATTATTTTGCAACCGTTCTCCCGAATATAAAAAATCTTTAAGAGAAACAACACTACACAGTACTCGTATGTACGCTACCGTCGAAAACACTGCGTATCTTGTCAGTGTCTCCAGATTTCTTGAAGCCCCATGGTCTACATCTAAATTAAAGTATAATAAATATACATCATTTATTGGTTTTCTACTATGAATATTTATCATTATTTTATTGTTAGAACCGCAATACCTTATAGCGTTGGTGAGTCCTTACCTCTAAACGTGAATCCAAAGACGCGAACCATTCAATCGACTAGACGGGTCGAAGGAACCGGTTTGTTTTTCAAATACGTCAATAGAAAAATATTAAGAGGAAGGAAGAATTCTTTATAAAATATAAATTTACATTTATTTATAATAAAGGTTTTAATGACGCACTCAAAACTAGAAAACTTTTTAGTATTATAATAACATCTAGTTACCAAGCCCAATCTATTGTTGCAACTCCTCAAACCAAATCATATGAGTTAGCCGTAAAAAAAACATGTCCGAAGTACTGTAGTATGCGCGACTGTACTACGGCCGATAGACGCTGTACAATGCTGAGCTCATGGAGTATGGACACATTGGTGCGTATATAAAAGTAATGAAACTAATAAAATCATATTAAAACAAGACACAGCGATACACATTACATACCTATAGATTTAATATGAAGACAAACAAGAAACTGCGAAGTGCGAATATGACAATACTAATATCAGAGATTAGAAAAACAAGAAGATTGCCAATAACCATACAAACATTTGTAACGACCAAAAATCTCATAATTTCTGATTTTTCTTAAATGGCGTTGACTCACATCTGACAAAGTTACTATAAGCAATTGATAATAACAAACTTAAATTACCTTTCAGCTAACACGAACAAAAAAATTGCCTTTTTCAGATGTGTAATAATGTATAAAAGCTTTCCCTCAACGATTTTGAATTATACTGAAATATATCGATTATTTACGACTATTTATGTGGCTCATGACAGATGGCGTGATGGTAGTGTATAAAGCAGAGAAATTCCCTTGACACTATTATCACCATGTTGTACATTGGGTATCGGCAAATCTCACACATTTTGTTTTGTTTAAATGTAGCATTAAAACATTTAAAATAAACCATTGAGAAGCTTTAACTAAAGTATTATTTAATGGGCTGACCTCTGAATCTCTTGTTGCACGGTGGTACACACGCCCTGGCGTTGTGCTGAAACCTGTGGTGGTACCAGTACTATTTTTCTATACATATTGTAAAACTCAACGTCTCTCTGTGTGTCTGTCCGTTTAGGTTTTTTCCACAGGTTGTATACCATATTTTACATGGTTTTTACTTTAACTCATAGATATGTAATAATGATAGATAATGGTTAATCAACTCGAAAAAAAAGACTCTTTGCGCGCGATTGAATCGTTTAGGCTGAGTAAACCATAATACATCAAATTAATGTACCACATAATTGTAGATCATAAAAAAACCTATAAAAAAGTCAGCGATATCATATGTCTATTTTCTAAGGATTACCACTTTATTTTTTTTAACGTGGAAGAACCCGTGGAAGAACCCGCCCGGGGGGACGAGTGGTTATGTGAGACTCCTACTCACTAAACTTCCACGGTGTACCATCAGTCGCCACCTTGTGGCCAGGTAGTCCACACCGGAAGCAGAGTAGTCTCCTGTCAATCTCCAATGTATAGACAGGCCGGGTGTGGCCCACGTCCATGCATCTATAACACCGCATGGGTGCACCCTCCAGGAGGCGTACTCGCGCCGCACTACACCCGACTAGGAGTCGACTCGCTTCGAGAAGAACCTTGGCAGCAGCAACAGGGAGCGAGAGATATACCGCTCACTACCCCTACCATAAGGTTTGATGTCACCGCCTTGATCTGTGCTGGCTCACAGCCTTCCTTTGCTGCCGCAGCCAACACGACTTCCTCTACCGACACAGAGTCATCTAACCCTATGACGCGGATATTGGCCCTTTTAATAGGCCGAATCACCGTTGCCATGTCCTTCAACTCCTCTTGAAGGACTTGGGCCAATTTATCGGCCTGTGCCGAGCCTAGGTCACCAGGGATCTCAATGATCCTGGATCCCGTGGCGGTGGGGCACAGTGAAAACTTTTC
The DNA here is from genome assembly GCA_947532125.1 of Saturnia pavonia. Taxonomy (NCBI): domain Eukaryota; kingdom Metazoa; phylum Arthropoda; class Insecta; order Lepidoptera; family Saturniidae; genus Saturnia; species Saturnia pavonia. The sequence goes on along the minus strand of OX383895.1, from coordinate 19,620,221 downwards.
TATCCCGAGATCCGACATCACAACCCGATCCCGCGCCTTCAGAACAGCATCCATATAGCTCACTCCCTCCGCCACAGCTCCCGGCCGCAGCGTAATAATCACTGCCGCCGAGCGCGGTGTCATAGGGAGTTTTGCCTTAGGCCTACACCCAGATACTTTTCCGAGAGGAGCGGGAGTGACTGCCGCAGCAGCCGTCGGTGCCGTGGACGGAGGCTTCTGTGCCTTGGGTTTACGGCGACGGGACACGGTAGTCCATCCTTCTTCGTTCGACGTCGTAGGAACATTAAGAGCGGCCCACTCCATCCCCAGGGGCTCCTGAGGACGGTCAGTCGTCGTCGCACCCGTCGCACTGGATGTAGGGGCTGAAGCTGCCGGCTTATTTACCGCAGACTTTCGTCTGGTGACCTTGCGAGGCTTAGAAGCCGCAGGTCCAGAAGTCTGCTTGCGGTCGGCAGCCAGAGGAGGGCAAACCACCTTGGCGGAAAGAAGTCGGTCCTCCAAAGCCTCCACGCGAGCGGTTATGACCTCACCCGTAAAGACTCGGAGAGACCGCTCCATCCTCTCCATATGGACACCTATGGCGTCTACCAACGCCTGCGGCAGAGTAGTATCCTGTACTTGACTTGGTTCCGGCGGCACTTGCAATGATGACGCAGGTGGAACCTCCCCCCGACAGCGCAACGAGGTGAGCTCCGCCTTGAGATCTTAGACCTCCCGATGAAGCCTCCCCGTTTCGCGCCGCAAAACGAGGGTCTTCTGCGCCACCGTGCGTGTGAGGGCGGTGGAGGTCACCTCTTGTAACGTCCAAGCTGCCTCCTTCAAGGATTTAATGTACGTCCCTTTGAGGTTGCGAGATTTTTTGCTAACCTCGAGGATCTTGTCAATTTTCTCTTTGGCAAGAGCCCTCAGCCTCCCAGGGTCGAGGAACTCTATACCTTTGAGAACCGAAACATCAGCGCAAACTGGATCGGCAAGGGCACTATCCTGTGGCCTATTCGCATCTCCAGCGACTGCCACTCGCGTCAGCCTTTGGGTGCCACCCATGTCACGGGCTCTGCCCCTGCGCGCCGTGGTGATTTTTGGGGCAGCCTCCAGAACATTCCCGTCCGTGTCAGAATCAGACCGCAACGTGAAAGTCCGCTTGGGCTCAATCGAACCACCCACTGACGCTGAACTTCCAATACTATCCGTCCAGTGTTGAACTGAAAATCGATCCAGCACCGGATCCCTCTGTATCAAAACGATGGGCAAATCAGTATTCCGTTGTTCAGAAGCCAAGGTCGAGTTTTTTGGTGAGCTACGTAAAATTCTCCCCCCCCCCCCCCAGAAAACGCGGGGCAGCCCGAGCTAGGCTCGGGGAGGGATCCTCCTGGGGTAAATCATTTTTTAATTTTGAGTCCATTACTTTCATATCTCCCCGTCCAGTTTGCGGTACGCCTGCCGGGACCGGCATGAAATAATCGATCCCGCCAGCCGCTGTCCGAAACTGGGCCCTTGGGACTCAAACTGAGCCCTCATCGGCCCCAGCCTGGTACTGGGTGCGCCGCTCACATACCACACCCAGGAGTTTTTTTTAGGAGCCAAAACAATTTTTAGGATGGTTTTCTCCACCGCCGTAAGAGACGAGTCCCGTCCGAAGTGGGCGAGCCGGAGCAACCCACTCTTGCCCCATCCCCTGTCTCCTCTGATAAGCAGAGGGGTACAGGGGAGGGACGCCGTCGGTCTGGTATTAGCCGCCTGTCACTAAGACTGACGTTGCCCGGGGCACACCATGAGGAGGTTCCATCCATAGTGCCCCTCTAAGGATCACCCACAATAAGCATTTATGAGTCAGCACAATACGCGCGTGCGCTTGACCGACAGAATTCTGTAGTCCACGCGAGCTGAGCTGCGGGCATAGCTAGTATTAGATATACATAAACTTCAATTATAAATAAGTTACTCGCCACTCGGGTCTGGCTCAGATGATGATTATTCATCCTCTATAAACAACAGATTCAATTGAATTTTATTAGGGACACACTACATAATTTCACTGTAATTCAAGTTACTAATCAAGAAATACACTATCGGTAGTATGACACTACGTCTCCGTGAAATAGAGATGAGATGAGATGCGTGTGGCTGTCGATATTTTTTGTAAGACCACAGTCCATATGGTCGTATGATACAATTATTTAATTTATTCTCATACATAGTTATTGGTTATTATTTATAGATAAGTGAAAATAGTTTCACAAAATGTATTTCAAGTATTGTGTCAAGGAGAATCCTGGTGTCTTCGATAGTATATTTTGATGTCTCTCTCTCTCTTTGACATATTTATTTACTTAAATATTTTATAATAAATATTTATTTCACTGTAAATGAAATCCATATAAAATAGTTAAGGTAATAAATTAATAATGTGTAATAAGGGGCTGTAACGTCGCTGTGCCGTGGAGACATGTGGGCACGAATGAATCAATCTCCCTTGGTCCGATTGGTCTCCAAGGTCCGATCCGATAACTATATAAAGGAAAATATCGCGTCAGATCATGCAATGCAAATGCACAATCCCTAGTTTGCACATTCAAGTTTAGTTCATTGAGTGCATTGCGCGGTGTCGCCGTTTTCAATAAGAATAAACAATACGACACATTATAGTTTTTCATCTAGGTACATACAATTAAATACGTGTTGTGATTGAACAAGTAGTGAACTCCTTATTTTATTATTAATTTTTAATCTTCAGCTCTTATTTATATGTACTACGCGCGTAAAGGGCATAGGAAGGGCAAAGGTAAAAGCACATAAAGGGCCCCCTTTATGAGTCATTTCATTGGATCTGAAAAACTTCTATATACAATTGAAGGCTAAAGGTAAATTATTTTTATAATATTTAAATTAGAAATAATATCTGTATTAGAAGTCAGGATGTGTGTAAACGATACAAAGGTTTAAAATTTTGTGAAATATAAAGTTAATTCTAAACATCCGCGATTATTGTCTTTTCAAACTTTTTCTTAAATACGCGTCGGTTTTGTTTTTCTCTCTTTACATTAAATGATTTATATGGTCTTTTGAAATCTAAATAATAATCTAAGATTGGGCTATAAATTACATGTCGCTGAATTTGTGAAGGAAAAAGTGAGGAAACAAATAATTTTCGGGATTTTTTTAAATTTAGAGAATATGTCTTTGACTTGTATATAATTTTTCAATGGATAATTATTTGTTTCGCTCGCTCGGCTCATGCATTATGATCACACTTCAAACCTAATGTTGGATTCGCGTCACTTCCCTCGACTGAGGAGAGGTACCCGGGGGGGACGGGCGAAATTTGTATATGCCGGATGCCCGTCTCGTGACACCCCTACTAATGTGCCGGCGGCGACTCGAAGCCTCGAAGCGGAGATAAAGGGTCCGAGGAGAGGCGGGGGTGCAATATTGCACGGTGCACCCGAAGCGACGACTCTTCAATAAAACACCAAATCTTGTACCGGAGCGTTTCTTACGCCGACCAATCTTCGTATTGCTGCTATTGACATCTGTCTATTAGACGCTAAATCACATGCCCCAGTACTTTTTTTTTCGAACTGACTATACTGTTAGCCTTAGGGCCCTGGAGCCTTTACGGCTTTTACAGCTTTACCGGGCTTGGGGGGCGAGCGCTTAGGGCACTCAGCCACGAAAGCTAAGCAACAACATCCGAGGGTGCCAATGTGGCCGAACCTCGGCTCGGACTGTTGCGCGTATGCAATTAAGTTGCGATCTGACTAATTCCCTATCCGTAATTCGATCTAAACTAACTATACATATATACATGTTTCTGCCCCCTGGGAGGAGGGAAGGAACATGTGTATGTGTATTTAGTGGTCTGAAATTTTTGTCTACTCTAACTAGGCAAAACAAGAAAAAAAGGTCCCTTACAGAACCTATGTACCTATGTGTGTTGTGCATGTGTGTATAATGCAGTGTCATGTATGGCTGTGAAAGCTAGTGATTGCAGAGTCACTTGTATCGCGCGAGCGGCTGCTTGGCTCAAGGGCTCCATGCTGATGGATCGGACCTAGTGCCCCAGTACAAAAGTCTCGAGCTTAAGTACTCCGAGGCGTTACCTTAAAGAGATAGTGCCTAGAGAGCCCTGTTCACTATTTTTATCTATTTTTACTTTGGTCGGCCTATTTCCCGCTCTTTAACTCTTTATTTACAATCTTTACATATATGTATTGTACATCGTTATTTTTCTTATTTTATGCTCTATATAATGTAAATTAAATCTTACTCGTAACAATTTCCGTTTTATAATAATTTACAAAAAACCTTAATTCCTATGGGCGAACCCGCAGTTCGCTCTTTGTATTTTATATATTACTATTAAACTATTATATATCTTATTATTCTCTTTGTAGCATTCTATTCTATATCTATAATTATATAAGATTAAACACAATTTTAATACATATTTCAATAATTAACGGTTACTTAAACCGATGAAACATACATCTCAATAAAAATCGTATTATCTAGTACTAACTCTATAAATATTCCATACATTGTAAACAAAATATCAATATTCTATTTCGAAACACATTCTTAACATAATTATATCAAATATTTCTATAAAATAGTTACTTATTTGTTAATTCTATCTATAATACTTCTATCTAACCTAACCAATTTTATCTCCATAACGGAAAAATTTTAAATATCTTACTGAAAACGGCACACACTAACAAAAAAATGTAAAGAAAAAAATTTACGTAATTTATATATTAACTAATAAATAAATAATACTTTATATATTAACAATAAGGAGCATTAAACAATAATAATACGAAAGAATGTAGGAAAGTTACATATTATACATAGTTAAAATTCGAAACGTTCAGAAACTTGAGAGAATTAAGCTATATAGTTGAAGCATCTTTACCCATCTTGCAAAAGTGAGCTTTATAACAACTGTTTAGAACTTATTGTTAATGGGAGTCCATTTTTATTGGAACATCGCATAATAATATATGCAGCCAGTTTTTTTCCGTTGTGGCCGTCGCTTGCAGATTCACATAGGTACTCTGCCAATGCTGACCAACACTCAATTGTTATTTATAATAGTGTTCAGTCTGAATTTAATATTTTCAATAACATACAATAAAAGTACACTTAAATAAAACTAGTACTTCGATCCATGATTGAATTTCAATATAAGTCTCTCGCAAATCATGCATACTAATTTCACATTATACCAGCCTGTATGTGTTTCACTGCTGGGTAAAGTCTTCTTCTACAAAGGCTTAATTACCACGCCAGCCCACGATATATTGGTGATTACTAGACATCGGATTATATGCATTGGCATGTTTGCATATGCAAATGCATAAAACGCTATTTCTACCGCGTTATTGCATATTTCAGTAGACTTTTATTAATAGTGCTTATTTCAGTAGTTAAATGTCAGGCGTGTTGTATTATGCGGGAACAGTGGAATGCCGGAGACTGCTAGTACCGTGTTACGCGTATGTCTCACGAGCACTCCGCCTAATTCGATTCATTAAGTTGCTCACTTTTTATTTACCTACGAAAATATTCTTTCTCTTGAAATAATGCCTCCAGTGAAAAAAATACCCAGTCTTTAATGGAATCTTGGATAAAAATGTATCCAGGCCAATTTACTACTGATGGCTCTGTGATTTTCCGCAAGGTCTGGGTCAAGCGCATTCCTTTATCATAAAAATTCCAGATCGATCAACGTGTGAGTACTGTTTACCATATAGCTGCAAGACCGAAACCTACAGAATTTCGCCTTCTGAATAATCTAAGATATTAAATATATAATCTAAGTAATCAACTTTTGTACGTTCAGCTTGAATATTGATTGACAAATATCTTATTTAAGAACAACATGTATTATACTAGGTATACTATAAATATACTAATATTATAAATATGAAAGCTTGTATGTTAAGATGTTTGTTACTCAATCAAACGAAAGCGGCTGAATGGATTTGGATCAAATTTGGCACAAAGATAGTTTCATAACCCGGATTACATAAGAACATAAGATACTTTTTATTCGGGTAAATAGCTTGGTTTAACGATTATTATAACGATTATTATCAACTTTATTTCCGAAATCCAAGCGAACGAAGTCGCGGGTAGAGCTAGTAATTTTATAAAACAGAGACGAAATGATGCATGTAAGATAAATTTTCAAGGAAAATCTATATATGTATAATATGTACTATGCATACTGTTGGGTTCGCGTCACTTCCCTCGACTGAGGAGAGGGGGGGTGACGAGTACCCGGGAGGGGGACGGGCGAAATTTGTATGTGCCGGATGCCGTCTCGTGACACCCCTCTAATGTGCCGGCGACTCGAAGCCTCGAAGCGGATATGAAGGGTCCGAGGAGAGGGGGGGGGGGTGCAATATTGCACGGTCCACCCGAAGCGACTCTTCAATAAAACGCCGAAATCTTCTTAGTACCGGAGCGTTCTTAGGCCAACCAATCTTCCTATTGCTGCTATTGACATCTGTTGGATTGACATCTATCTATAGACGCTAAATCACATGCCCCATTTTTTTTTTTTCTTTCGAACTGACTATGCTGTTGGCCCGGGGGCCTTAACAGTTTCACCGGACTTGTTGGCGAGCGCTTAAGGCACTCAGCCGAGAAGTTTTGGGCAACATGCGCAAGGGTGCCAAAGTGGCCGAACCTCGGCTTGAGCTGTTGCCGTTTTTGCAACATACGCGACCTAGCTAAATTCCTACGCGAATTTGAGCTGACTGACTATACATGTATGCATGTCTCTTGCCTCCTGGGAGGGAGGAAGAGACACGCGTACATGTATTTAGTGATCTGAAAAATTTTCTAAGGCTAACTAACCACAAAAAAGAAAAAAAAAGGTCCCTTACAAGACCTATGTACCTGAGTGTAGTGCATGTGTGTTCATACAGTGTAATGAATGTATGTCGGTAGCTAGTGATTGCAGTGTCACTGTATCGCGCGAGCAGCTGGCTTGAGGGCTCCCTACCGGGGGAACGGACCTAGGCTCAGGTCGCTGCAGGAGAAGGCGGTCGAGATATGTGTGCGGGAGCGAAGTTTGCCGCCCGCCCCCTGCGGAGCGAGCGGTGATTACGCGGGCGTGGGCGCAAACACGCTTGGTTATTAGATACGGGCGGGAAAATCGCGTTCGCTTCCGTGATTTTATCATCGGGGTCAGATAAAATATCGCGCGGGCGTCTATATTTGTTAGACATTCGGATGTCTGGATTCGGGTTCTGAGATGCGGCTGCCACTACTAGCTGATTCGAATGGTTCGACGCTTTTTCAAAATAATTATTTGATAGGGACTTTATAAATGATTCGATCGAAGGTATTTCCATATCTTTATGGAGATCTACGTTCCGAGCGAACCAAGGGGCACCGACCGCCCTTCTGAGAAAGCGGTTCTGAACTATTTGTAACTTATTGAGGGTGAATTTACTTATGTGAGCAAAGACTGGGGAACTATAAGTTAGGATCGGTCTGAGCGTGAGCTTATGTCTGAGGGACATTTTGCTCTTCGAGCACACGAGAGGGTGCAGGCGGCTTGAGACCATACCGGCTTTCCTTCGCACTCTATCGATATGTGCCTTGAAATTTAGGTGTTTATCCAGTGTGACACCCAGATATTTGATCTGGTTGGCCCACGGGATAGCCAAATTAAATAGTTTGATAGCGGGAATTTTAACTAATCTTTGAGTGGGATGAAAGAGGATAGCGCTACTCTTATCGGGGTTAATTCCTATGCGCCATCTACGGAACCATTCGCCTAGCTTATCTACGGCTTTTTGGACTCGTAGCCTGAGGGTTTGTCTGTTCCACGAGGAACTAAACAGGACTGTGTCATCAGCGTAGGAACCTACCTCTACCTCGGGGAGGCGAGGGAGGTCACTGATATATAAGTTGAATAGAGAGGGCGCCAGAATGGAACCCTGGGGAACACCTGAGCGTATGGGATGAGGCTCAGAGAGAGCACCCTCTACTCGGTAGCAGAAGGTCCGGTCAGAGAGGTACGCGTGTATGATTTTAACTAATCTATCCGGGATTTGAAGTTTCAAAAGCTTGTGGACTAAACCGGCGTGCCAGACCTTATCGAAGGCCTTGGCGACGTCGAAGAAGACCGCAAGTGTAGGGCGAGGTTTTGGGTCGCGGTTGAAGTTTTGAAGAATGTGCTCCGTGAGGCGGTGCACTTGGTGGGTACAAGAGTGTTTGGTACGAAAACCAAACTGCTCAGGTGGTAAAAGATTTTTATCTGAAACTACTGACTGGAGCCGGTTCAGAAGGAGCCGCTCATAGACTTTACCTAACGTGTTAAGGAGACTGATAGGGCGATAGCTGTCGGGAAGCGACGCTTTTTTGCCGGGCTTGTGAATACCTATTACTATGGCCTTTTTCCAGACGGCTGGAAAATGGCAATGGGCTATGGCTACATTGAAGATGCAGACCAAAAGAGCTATGAGGTGATCAGGAAGAAGTTTGAGTACTTCGTTCCTGATACCGTCGGGACCAGGGGATTTTCTAGGCTTAAGGCCTTTAATGGTTGACAGAACTTCAGAAGTCCAAATCGTCTGTCGAGGGAACCGCGAGAGAATTAGTTACCGCTGATTCTATCGAGCCTACGAACTCGGGATCGATGTTATCGCAGTTCGGAGAGCATTGATTTTCAAGGCTCTCGGCAAGGCATTCTGCTTTTTCAGCGCTATCGAAAGCGGGAGGTTTGCCGGGGCCTTGATCTAAGGGGGGCATAGGGACATAGGAGGGATAGGATTTAAATGTGCGTGCTAATTTCCAGAAAGCCAGATGGGATGGTTGGATACCCTCGAGTAGGGCCCCCCATCTAGCATTACGGATTTCGGAAATGCGGCTTTTTACCGTTTTCCGAAGTGAGTTTAACCGCCTACGATTGTCCGCAGTCGGGTATGAATCGTGTTCTCGAGTCGCGGCGTTCTTTTCCGTGATCAGCGCTCTCACGTCGACAGGAAGTATAAAGCGGCGTTCGTTCGCCGCTTGCACCTCTTTCGAGGCCTTACTGACGGCGTTTTGGAGATGGCTGACCAGGGAATCGATCGCTAGATCGGCATCGGCTGTCGATTTCAACTCGTCTGGGACCCTATCCAAGCTGGAGGATGAGGGATTGTGCAAGAGGTATCTGTTTAGCTCCGCATAGTCCACCACCTTGACGGAGGAGGGATGCTGGTCAGAAGGCTGACCTAAGTGGAGAACTACGGGTCGGTGGTCGGAGTCTACTCATGTACGACTTGTACGAGTCTTATATTGAGAGAGACATTTTTTAAAAGTGCTATATCTAAAACAGATGGACGACAATCATCCTGAAAGTGAGTGGGCTCTGAAGGAGCGATGACATCAAAGTCGAGAATGGCAGATAGATCCTCCAGAATCCTCCCGTTCGGGGAGGTAGTCGGGTTGTTCCAGATGACATTCCCGCAATTGAGGTCACCCGCTATAATAACTGAATTACCTAGTGCAAAAAGAGCCTCCAGATCTGACCTGAGAAGCCTTTTATTCGGGGTGTGATAGGCAGAGACGATTATGATTGACGAGTGGCCAGTCATACCGAGTCTGCAAACAGATACCTCTACACATGCCCCAGTACAAAAGTCTCGAGCATAAGTACTCCGAGGCGTTACCTTAAAGAGAGCCCCTATCGCCTAGAGAGCTCGGTTCACTATTTTTACCTATTTTTACTTTGGTCGGCCCATTTCCCGCTCTTTTACCCTTTATTTACAAACTTTACATATATGTATTACACATCATTATTTTCCTTATTTTATGCTCTATATAATGCAAATTAAATCTTACTCGTATCAATTGCCGTTTTATAATAATTTACAAAAAATCTTAATTTCTATGGGCGAACCCGCCGTCCGCTCTATGTATTTTATATATTACTATTATATATCTTATTATTCTCTTTGTAGCATTCTATTCTGTATCTATAATTCTATAAGATTAAACACAAATTTAACATATATTTCAATAATTAATGGTTACTTAAACCGATGAAACATACATCTCAAGAAAATCGTATTATCTAGTACCAACCCTATACATATTCCATACATTGTAAACAAAATATCAATATTCTATTTCGAAACACATTCTTAACATAATTATATCAAATATTTCTATAAAATAGTTACTTATTTGTTATCTCTATTAATAATACTTATATCTTAATTACGTGTTTCATATGTCGCCAACACATACTATAATATACTTATTTACTAGCGGCTACCCGCGGCTCCGCACGCCTTTTTTACGCGGTAAATTTTTCGTTTCGTAATTGAAAATTGATATAGTCTATGAGGAATAACATAGGTAAGTTAAATTTCCCGATCATTTTTACGACATCTATAAATATAATTGAAAATTTTATTCCGTCGAGCCGTTTTACAGTTAAATCCGGACAGACGGACAATAATATTTTAAATTTTATATTAATGATCAGTGTCCATTATAATAGTGGTTTATAAGGAAATTCGGAAAAAAAACTTGTACAGACTGAATTACAATTTTATCATTCGACTCGACAATCGACAGTTTTTAACTACTTACCGGAAAGGTCAGACTAATTAATATCTTCGATGTCATCCAGTATGACTTTTACAGTGAATTATACAATTAATATAATATCTAGCTAGATAACTTTTCGCTTCCAATAGTTTATATTGAAAAGATATATTCAAATTCTCAGGAAAGTTCAAGGAAAATAAATATCAAAATACGATTTAATTAACTTGTAAAGGAATTAGAGATGTTTATTTTTTAATATTCTTAAATACATAGTAAAATAGTATAGGTACATAGTTAAATTTATTTCTTAATTTTGATTGTTGTCTTAGCATGCCGTGAACACCTATAAACATAAAGGCATTTTATTTTAAATCTATATATATATAATGAAATTGAAGTGTCTGTTTTTGTAATACCAAAATAACAGGTATTTACTAAATGCATATGAAAGTATACACAGTAACTATAACAAAAAAGCCATTTCGTCTGTTTGTCTGTTTGTTCCGGGTAATGCCCGAAACGGCTGGAGCGATTTTCACTGGGAGATAGATGTTATTTCGAATAACTAAGGCTACTTTTATTTTAGAAAAGTAAATTAGGGTTCCGCACAAAAATTGTACTCCACGTGAGCGGAGCCGCGGGCACAGCTAGTATAAGAATATTTTTTGCGTAAAAAATTTGTAGTGATTTGTTATCTTGGTTACTCATAATTAATAAATAAAATTATCCATGATCCATCATCTATATATATTATAAAACTCAACGTCTGTCTGTCGATTTATGTTCTTTTCACGCGAAAACCACAAATCAGATTTACGTAGTTTTCCTTCAATTCATACATATATTGCATGGCCAGGTTATAGGATATATTTTGTTACATGAAGTGACATACGAAATAAGCAGTGACAATAATGGTGAATCAATTCGGAAAAATACGCTTTTGGGACGATTAAATGGCTTACGTTGAGTAAACCATAAGAGATTATCAAATTAATGTACCACATAATTGTAGATCTTAAAAATATCTACAAAATAGTCAGCGATAGCATACATCTATTTTCTAATGATCACCCACAATAAACATTTTTGAGGTATACACAATTCGCGTGTGCGCTCGTCCGAGGGCATTGTACAGAATGTCGGACTACAGTCTACGTGAGCGAAGCCGCGGGCACAGCTAGTAAGAGATATATCAAATTAATGTAGTACATAATTGTAGATCTTGAAGCAATGATGGCTCAGTGGTAGCGTGTACAACTTCGCGTCGATTGACGTGAGTTCGAATCCCTGCATTGACCCTGAGCTTTCGGTGAAGAAAAACATCGTGATAAACTTAACGTCACGTGACACTGTGGCTAATACGTCAAACGTATAACGATAAAAAAAGTATCTCTCTTACACTACTTCAAATATTATATTCATAACGTCGCGTCGCGTCGATGTGACAGAGATATTGATATTAACTGAATCATCGAGTTCGTTGACGTCTAATTAACGTGCCAAATTTGGCAGCAAAATACGAGTAGTGAACTTAGATGTAAAAAATTAAATTAGTATTTTTATTTTACTGGAGGGGTGCTAATCCTATACAGAAATTTAAAAAAAACCTACATGTTTATTTGATTATATTTGTCTTTTCTTTTCAGACTATAATAAAATCGCTTGAATCTCAAAAGCGGTACAAGCCGTGCAGATACATAATGACGAATAAAACGACCGAGTTGGGTAATGCTGACGAAAAACGTAGCACTTCCGATGACATAGATGCAGTAAATGGAAAGAAGTAAGTTTTTCTGGCTATTGATTTAAGAGGCGGCGTTTATTCTATACAAACGTATTCTTCTGTTTTATACCTGGATAATGAAACTAGAACAAATATTTTTACACAATAAAATCTATATCTACTAAGAGTGGTGTTTATTTATTGGAGCAGTTTGGAACTGTTATCTGTAAACTGAAAAATCTGTTACAAAATACTACGTACCTGTTCTGCATACTATTTTGTGACAAAAAAGTAAACTGGATAAGGATGTTTACTTTGTTAGAGAGAGATAAATCCATAGGTTTTTTAATGTGAAATATATATAATGACGCGGTTAGGGGTAAAATAAATTGTACCTACCTGCTGTCACAGGGTTACATGGGTATAGTAACCATCAGTTTCGTTTTAACGCCATCTATCGCTCATGCTTCGTATAACATTGTTAACCATACATGTTTTAATTGTCTCATTTTTTAACATACCAGCAATTTTTTTTAATGCCATTTATTCAAGGATATTTCCTAAATTTAAAATTTATTATTATTAATTTTGAGGAGAATTTGATTGCAATAAAAATATTTGAAGAGCAAATTGCAAACATAAGGCAGGCCTATCTGAAATATGTAAGCACATCTGTGATTTAATTTATTATATTTAACAGATTTGTTTGTATTGAATAGTACTACTACATACAAAACTTAGCTATTTTTACAAATTATATTGTTAGTTATTTTCTAAATGTTTTTGAAATCTGTACTTACATATGTTTTTTTATTGCATTTATCCATTTTTGTCGGCACAATACGTCACATTTTATGACATAACCACGGAAAGTGAGTACCATTCGTGGACAAGTAATATAATTTTACACCATTTGACTTATTTTTATTTTTCTTTGAAAGGTTCGAGCATCCAGAAATTGAATATGACATTATCACTTAATTAAGTGTTATTTTTCATTTCTTTTGTGTGTTTAATTTTTAACTTGAAGTGTCAATTTGAAATATTATTTGCATAAGTGATTTGGATTTGCGCCACCAAGTAGCAGAGCCTTCGTCGTGCACGTTCCCTATTATGTCTAGTCCTATTCTAAAATCAATTAGTTTGTATGTAGTCTTGATATGTAGTTGTGCTTTATTATATATAATTATATATAACCGCAATTATATATAACACACTAAAAATCAACATTTTACTTCGTATTCAGTTCTTTCGAGAAACGATGTTCTTATCTTAAAGCTTAAAGCTCTCACATCTTAAAGCTTAAGCTTTAAAGTGCTGATTTTGATAGAATTCAGTTTCTTGTTATTGCATATTTGAAAAAAATCATGGCAGCAGTATACTATATAACGAAGTTAGCGAGTACTAGTCGACCAGCTTATAAAATGTACTCGGAGAAGTAATTTCATATAAATTCCATGAAAATTACTTAAAGCCAAGAGGACTAAGACTGCATATTGTGGCTGGCAACTATGGAATACCTAGACTGCGCGTGACTCGACATTCACTTGGCAATTTTTCTTAAATTAAAGTGAATCGATTTTGGGCAAAATAGGGGTTTTCTTAAAAATACTTTATTCGTATTATAATTTACAGTAGGTATGTTGCGGTATTTAAATTATACCTTAATATATGTTTAATCACTCAATTTGTCAAAGAAATTGATATCACTTTGTCAGTTTTTAAAATAAATATTACGTATATGTTACTTTGTTACAGCATAATCGGCAAGGTCCAGCAGGAATATAACGGTAACAATGGAGAAACAATATACAGTCCGGAGGGATCTGATCTATCTAATAAGTAAGTATCGTTAAGTACAATGACATAACCAAAGATTTACATCTTAACAGTTGACACACCCCACCCAACCTGATCTGCATGTGACGCACCCTGCTAAGTAACCTACGTCCGTTTGATTCGCGATCACCACGCGAGTTATAATGAAAAGTGTGCTATAGTTATTAGCTTATGTGCGTTGCGTTGCAGTGACGTAGACGCGCGCGGCGCGTCGACTGGTTACGTTTTGTTAATTATTATGTTTTTTAGATTGTAGTCGCTTTATCATCATCCATCATTTTGCTGTGCTACTATATAAAAAGCTTAAATAATACTTAGGTAATAATTAAATAAATCAATCAATCTCGATGTCTCGTTATGCGCCGTGATTTACAACTTTTACATAACATTAGAGATGTGCCAAATAGTTTAATATTATAAAAGTATTTAAATACAAATACTTTGTTATTTTTCTATAACAGATTCAAATACAAAATGGTTTTAAATAAAATAATTTCAATGCAAAATACGTATTTTTTAAATGCCTTTATTCAAATAAAATACCTCTAGTTAGTGAATTTTTTACATGTAATTTATTATACTGATTTTAATACTAGTGATTGATCAAATATTTCATCTTTCATGTTCCGTCAATGTAGCCTCATTATCATTCCACCATAGGAACATCGACGTTCAACAAAAGCATAACTTGGTATGGTAAGCATCTATTATCGCAACAAAAACGTGGCAAAACTCGATTGAAATGTTTTTTTTTATATAAAAATTAGTGAAATCTCAAAAGCAGCCAAGTCTGGGAGGTGGATATAAAAAAACAGTAATTTGGGCTAAAATCTGACCTACATTTAACCCGTTAAATTTCATTATTTGAAAACTACTCTGCCTAATTATATGGGCCTAAAACATTTTAATATTAAGGGTTAAAGAATGAAATTGCCGATTTTTAATATTGACTAGTGTGAATAACGATATCTTTCATTATAGATAAAATTGCAAAGTCATATTAATTTTATATATTAATATAGCTCTATATTTAACATTTCTTATTAAAAAGCAGTTGTGCATTTGTCGCTTTAGGATTTTTCTTTGGTATCGCTGTTTACCGACCATAGAAAAATCGAAATTCGTATTATTTTCCAACACGAGTTCCATCGTGGCGCCAACACAGCACAGAACGACGTTTAATCGCTTCCATTTTGGAAATCTTTATCACATCAATGAGTTCCGTGCACAACTGGAAATGAAAGTCAATAACGATGAATCGAAAGCCGTACTGGCAGCAGATACATCTCAAACCATGTCAGAATTAGCAGCAGCCTTAAACGTTATTGATAAAACAATAAGGTAAAACCACCAGTAATTGACACTGCACCAATAGTTGACACTCTGACGAAGAAAATTAAATATTTGATACTAAATTGATTTGAAGTCTTGAGTTTGTTAACCGACTTTTATAACTGACTGTACCTATATGTATTTATAACATTAAAAATATATCAGTAATCAGTGATTTTGGCCATCTCGATCTTTGGCTTCCTTTTTTTTCTTAATATTTAATTTTCTTCGTCAGAGTGTCAACTATTGGTGCAGTGTCAATTACTGGTGGTTTTACCTTACTGCTTCGTTTACGTCAAATTGGAAGGATGAAAAAGCTAAGAAAATGAGTAGGTACCGTATGAACTCACTAAACAACAAGAAGAAAATCGCGTCGAAGCTTGCTTTGGATTCGGAATCGGATTGTCAATTTTTATTGAAAATGGATCCGTACATTAATCGAAAAAGTCCGTCGCACTGGTTGGACACAAGGGAGGCAGCCAAATCATGACTTTAACTCAGATTGAGTCAAAAGAAGCTGCTTGTTAGTGTATGATGGACCTGTGTGCCGGCACATAATAGTAATCTTCATTAATAATGCTCATTACAATCGGCATAATGTTCATTACAACATTATGAGACCTGGCATAACAATTAATGAAAGATGGACTGTGAATAATTGCAAATGAAAATGGAGAAGCTCGCTAACAAACAACCAATACTTGTTAATTGTTTTAGTTCCCTCGTTCTTCACGACAGTGAAACTAAAACTAACAAAGAGCAAACCTACAGAAGTAATGATTGGAAGCTCTCCTTCACCCACCATTCTCACCAGTCCTTGCTCTAACTGATTTCCAATTTTATCCGAATTTGGGTTGTTTGTTACAGTGGGGAAATTTCAAATCAGATGAAGCGGTTAAAAGTACCTTTAAAGAGTTAATTCATTCTTGTCTCCAGGATTTCTACAGCAGAGGCATCAGTGAACTTCCATTAAAATGGCAAAGCATTAATTGCAATACTACAGACTTATTAAGTAAATACTTATCATTAAATAAAATTTTTGATCATTACTATATAAAACGGCAATTTCATATTTAAACCCATATTATTATGATAATGAAAAGATATTTTTTTAAGTTTTTTTTTATAATAAATTATTTTTAGTATGGGTATTAGGAATATTGATATTCACGCTTGTGAATCTGTCGATACACAATATGAATAACATCGTAACACATTTAGTCATGGTCTTCAGAAAAGCAGTTTTTTATCATATTCGTATTTATTTTAGGTACTTATTTTTTGGCATTATGATTTAAATATATAGGTGATACTTATTATTAAATCTCTTTCGATTTAATACTTGTAAATTGTATTATTATAATTATTTAATTAATTAAGGATGATAAATATTATACATGACATCTTTTTTTATTTACAAAAATAACTTTATTCAAGTAAAATGAATCTAATAGTCGGAGAGGTGAGGCCGTAAAACTCAAACGTAGAGTTCTTTTTTCTGTTTGTTTTCTGAATTTTCTTGTTATTAAATTTAAGATGTCATTCACTTTTGGGTGTCGCTTTCATTAGGCATTTTTAAATATATTTTGATTTGGTTTCTAATTCCTAGGCAAAAAAATGAAAAACTGAATTATCCCCGTCACGACGTAGGTGGTGAGGAGCTTTTCAAACCTACGGATACACATAGTATCTGTAGCGTCCAGCAGTGAAACTATCAAGCCGAGGTCTTTAAGAGTAAGTGCATATTTTTTGTTACTTATCTAATGAATATAAATCGGTGGTAAAAAGTACGGGTTCTGTTTGATTAAAGCAATGATGGTTCAGTGGTAGTGTGTACGACTTCGCGTCGATTGACGTGAGTTCGAATCCTTGCAATGAGCCTGAGCTTTTGATGAAGGAAAACATCGTGAGGAAACCATAGCATGGTATAGGGCTTTTTCTAATGCACGTCTGGCGAGCTACCACCCTCAAGTTGAAAATCTGTTGCCAAGCACTAATAGGTGTATTCCGACAGCTGCACTTGAGATCCAGTCTTGCACTAGGTTTAGCGTGCTATCATCTTGGGCCACATCATCACTTAATATCAGGTGAGATGGTGGCCACTACGCCAAAACCTATAACGATAAAAAAAATTTAGAAGGCCACAAAGAGCCTTAGTTTTTCTTCTAATTTTTAATTAATTGCAACTTCTATTATTATGCCAGCGTCACGTGAATCGAATATTTTACTATTTATTCTCGTAATCCTCAAACACAGTTATAACAAGATGGCGGCTCGCTTGTTAAAATTGTCCAGGGAGTTTTGTGGCAAATTAGCATTTTCCCAGTTATTATTTATATAATTTACTTCAATTGTGTACAATAACCAAACTATATCACGTAAAAGGCTGACAAAATTACATAATGTAGGGCCAAATAACATAAGTTAATGATTTAAAATGAAAACCATCACATGATGTTATGTATGAGTTGTGTATGTGTGCGTGTCTGCGCAATCCTATGTATATACGAATACACACTCGAATACAGTCAGTGTGTTACCAGCTGCGCGTTATTTCACTCGTCCCAGCCCGCATACTTAACCCATGACAAATTAAGATCCCGCCAATAACTCAAGCTTCAGCTTTTTGTGACGAAAATCGTGGTGGAAAAAAAGGATGAATTCAGGGGACCTCAACAGGGGCAATGATGACCCCACACAAGAGGGCGTTCACAATATAAGATTTTGTAATTGCAACTTCTAGTAAATCATTATATTTTCAATCCCCTATTTAACCTTCTTACGGGACAACATTTCAAAAATCTGGTGTAGTTAGTGCTCATCTACTTTAAAAGAAAAAATCCTGTACAAAATATCATGATTGTATTCTCTCCAGTTTAATATGTTCGTTGTCTGCCAGTTAGTCTGAAGAATTATTTTATAAATAACTAGCTGGGCTCGCGGCTCCGCTGCCGTGGACGCCAGAACAACGCGTGGCGCTTATAAAAACCGTAGTTTCTTAAAACTTAATAATTTATTATTGAATATAGATATCGAGATAAGGACCAAGTATCTAAGAAGTGAACCAAAAATATTTTTTTTATGAAAGTCTGTCTGCTAGATTTTGCTTGATACGCGCACGACGGCATACCTCAATCAATTTATTTATAAATATTTTACACATAGCCATTTGATTTTAAAGTATACTTTGCTAAATATCTAACTAAATATACGTTATATATCAGACACAGACCTGATAATGATATGCATCGCACAAGACTGTCCTTTGCGTAGACTTAACTGCTGCTGCGTGCGTAGACTCACATAACAGCTACATCATAAAACATGACAATTACCATAATATCAATACACGAACTATCAAAATTTTTTGGGATCCCATTACCTAAGACAAATGTAAACTCATCTTAATTACTTTTTTAATTTGACATGCCTTGTGGAACAGTTGTAACTAAATAATGCACCCGACAAAGTCGTGCCAGATGACCGGCTTGCTTTCCTCCCTACCTACTAATTTAAATTCCGTTCAACCTTGAATCGATTTCTATGTTTCGTTTTTATCATGACCAGGTGTAAAGTCCACTCATAAATAAATTGTCACTAAGGGTAAAAGGAATTTCACGGCTTTGCCTGAATCACCGGATAGTATTCCTTTCTTGTTGCCCAACAATGTAATCATTTTAATAAGTATTATCTGCGGACGTTGCCAGCTTTAAATCCTGTTGTTTTTTAGTGGCACATATAGCATCAAACGTGCTGCTCGCACGAGTTTGATAGTTAGCTGTTATAAAGCAAATCTTGCTGCGAACCCCCTATGATCAGCTGATGAAACTATAGGGGTTCACGTACCCGACTTTGAGAAACCTTGCTATAGTACAAGTTTGGATTGAAACCAAACTTCCGTACGTAAGACTACAACTATTAATATTATCGATTTGAACGGATTATTCATAATTATTATAATGCTTTCAGGTGGAAGGGAGAATACAAACTGCATATCGGTCTCCTTGTACTCGGAGATGAATATTCCCCATAATTATTACTATTAAAATATTGTTTAATATTATGTAACGATTTAAAATTAATCTATTTATTAAAATTACTTATAATAATTGTCCGAGGTTTAATTTACCTAAATTATTTAAACGAATATATGATAAGTTAATATTATTGTATCACTTAAAGTTTTATTTATATCAAACTGTTCCTGTTTAAACATACTGAAAGGACAACTGTTCGTATGCATTATATACTGTTATGCGACTACCCTATTTTTGATATCTACAAATGCAAATGTACCTATCTTATCTAGTTAATAAACAAAATATAAAAATGAAGAAAAAAACA
The DNA here is from genome assembly GCA_947532125.1 of Saturnia pavonia. Taxonomy (NCBI): domain Eukaryota; kingdom Metazoa; phylum Arthropoda; class Insecta; order Lepidoptera; family Saturniidae; genus Saturnia; species Saturnia pavonia. The sequence goes on along the minus strand of OX383895.1, from coordinate 19,600,423 downwards.
AATGTGTGTGTGATCGCTTTACTAATTAATTAAGACACGATATGATATACTAAGGTAGGAAAAGTTCCCGTTTGATAAAGGTGGTAAGAAAAATAAAGAGGGTTAGTTGCCAAATTAAAGAAGTCGAGGTAAAGCATACACAGTATATTACAATGCGCGAATAGTATTCAGAATCTTTAGAATAAATGCTATATCTGGAATTCGACTTTAAATTGGACGATCAGTAAAGGAAACTATTAGGGTAAGTACATTTCAAAAACAGTGACGACCACCTTGAGATCAATAAGCTATGGCCATTCTCCGCTGCCATGCCAGCCTATGTAAATAGAAACTTATATATATGTAAACCTATAACAGGTTTTTTACCGTATGTATGGTGGTCGCTACCCAATCGCGCTGTAAAGCCCTACAGCCCCGCAAAGGTTTAGGTGTGTTCCAGCAGCCGCACTAGAGAATCGGTTTTTTAGGCTTAGCACCTCTTCATCATCTTAAGCCACATGTTCATTTAACGATCAGATGAGATTGTGGTCCAATGCTAAAAACCTAGGAAGTATAAAAATACCTGTATTTTCTTCTTATTTAGTGCTACCGTGTGTATATGTATTATGGGCGAGTATAAAATATAGAGAATTATTACATACTTTGCCTAAGAATTCTATGGAATGCTAAATGCTATTTAGGCTATGTATGAAATACATCTCCGATTCGTTTCGAATATCACACAGGAGTTTTTGGTGGGATCTCAAAGTGTCATGTGATGGTTTTTGTTTTAAATTCATAAAATTATGTTATTTGGCCCTATAATATGTAATTTTGGCGGCATTTTGTTTGATATAGTTTGGTTTTTACGCCAAATACTATTGAGGCAAAGTATGAAATATGGCGATTGCGCTCGTCCAACTCGGTCTCTGAATGGTCGTTCTTGGAGTAGCGATGGTAGTTGCCGCTCGCTAGAACTTGTTCACAATTCCAACCTAAACTTAACCGAGCATCGTCGGTATTTTGTAACAATGGCACTCCTATTATTTTTTCATAATAACTAGTATTTTTATAATCTTAGGCAATCTATACATTGCCTGTAATACAAACACAATAACCATGATGACAAATTTAGAAAAAAAAAAAACCTTTTTAAAATGATTTCTATGTATTTAGTATTAAAATCCAAACTTATTTCCGCAGAAAATACAGGTTTAGTAGTAGAAATTGGCTTTTATAAAAACCATTTTTTTTTAAATGACGTCACCAAAAACACAACAACTATAATAATCCATTAATGTGTACTATAAATAAAACTAAAAAATTGGCTTATGAATTCAGATTATCTACAGTGTAATTGGTACAATATTGTTTTTCATATAAAGCAAATCTGCTTTTAATATAAATATGAATAAATTTTATAGTATTTTTTAAGGTTCCATAGTCAAAAAGGAACCCGTATAGTTTCGCCATGTCCGTCTGTCTGTCCGTGGCTTAGCATGTAGATTATGAGTACTAGAAAGCTGTAATTTAGAATGGGTATGTATACATTATACCTATTAATCATGCCGACAAAGTGGTAAAAGAAATTCAAAAAAAAAAAAATCTTTAGGGTTCCTCCCCTGCATCTAAAATAAACGAAAAATTTTTTCGACTGTTCCGAGTTGTTTTTTCAAAATTATTGTGTGTTTGTGAATGGTTTAAGATTTCTTGTACCCTCTGTAAAAGCCCATCAGTAGAAGTTTTTTTTATACCATCACGTTTGTGGCAAACAAGCATACGGCCCGCCTGATGGTAAGCGGTCACCGGAGCCTATGGACGCTTGTAACACCAGTAGAATGTGATGTGAGTAGAATGTGCGTTGTCGATCCTTTAAAACATACATACATATTACATACCACACACATTAATTTATTAATTTTCCTTTTGAAGAATTCCATACGTTAATTCTCTGGGAAAACTTCAGCAGGGAGCTCATTCCACATTCGGAGCGTTCGCGGAAGAAAACTCCTCTGAAACCGGACTGTCTGCGACCATTCGATGAACTCTCTGCCGCTGGCGAGCGGTGCAATGGTGGAAATTAGTCTTTGACATCATGTCGAACAATTCAATTTATCATTTAAATAATGGCAAAAGAAAGACAAGATAGGTAGATGGAATTTTACAACGTGACATACTATTGCCCTGTGGTACGCCTCTCTCCACCGGCATAAGAAAAGATGAGAGCTTATCTCTACTTTCACCCCCTATTTCCACATATTGGAATCTATCAGTGAGAAAATTATGAAACCACTGAATAGTAGCTATATCAAAACTAAAATATTTAGGATAGGAACGATCTTTAATAAGGATATTTATCTCTGGTGCGTGCATATCAAATATTCTCAACACGTTGGAATTAAAAGTGGTCACCATGTCATTGACATTCGTTAATGCTCCTATATTAGACCAATTTGTACCCTCGAGATCACTATCAAACTCATCCTAGTTTATCACACTGAATGATCTTAATTTTATAAAAAAGGGAACCGCCTTTTCCTTTATGATATTTATTTCAAAGCTGATTATAACACATGACTTCCAAGATCAGGGATATATATCACTTGAACATTACATGCATGCGTATCCGTGCACAATAAATCGATAAAGGATTGGCTATTCTCGAGTACATGCGTGGGATCGTTATAAGTTGTGTCAAATTAGTGTAACGTAAAAAATCATTAAATAATTTTACTTTAGCATCCACAGAATTGAAGAGATTAATATTAAAATAACCTAACAGTACTATGAAATAATATTGAGAGAATGCTGAGATAGACTCTGTAAGTGCATCCAGAAAAATATAATAAAATATTAGAAGTCAGTTTTAACCTACTTGTAACTGCCGTATCGTAATAAAACTTTGTATGTGTATGTATTTCTGATAACAAAACTATAATTTGGTATCAGGGAGCTGATCTGAAGATGGAGCCAGGAGGTGGATAGTAGAATTCTTCGGTGGCTACTCGTAAACACTTCGAGTTTAGGCTAATACGATTCGTTTTGACTAGTCCAATAGTTTGGGCTTGGTAACGAGGGTCTGGTGATGGAGCCAGGAGATGGATAGTGGAACTCTTCAAAAACTACTAGTAAACCGTTCGAATTTTTTATATATTTATTTATTTACCAACCAAACAGCATACATATTTTTATGAAATAACACAATATATTTAGAAAGTAAAGCCAAAACAAGATTTCACAGTTATAACAGTGGTATAAAACAATAATATTAACAAAAAAATAATAAGTAACAGGCTTGTTCTGTTTTCTGGCATATATTTGTGTGTGCCACTTACAGGCGTGTGTAAGTGTACGTGGGGTTGTGCGAGCCCGGTGAAGCTGTACAAGCCTTTTGAGGCTTTAGGGCTCTTTTGATTAACAGCGTAGTCAAATTGAACAAAAAAGGAGTGAGTGTGTGAGAGCGGGTGTATATGCGTGTGTACATGCTAGCGCGTGTGTGTAAGTGTGCGTGTATGTTTTGTGTGTGTGTGTGAACGCGTACGCGCGAGCGTTTGTGTGTATTTTTACGCGAATGTGCATGCGCGTGTGTGTGCGTGTGCTCGCGCGTTTTTATGCGTGCGTTAGTGAGTGAGTTTGTTTGTTTGACTAGTTTAAGTGCTGTGGAGCTTGAAATATCCCAATCAAGTCAAGGTGAAAAAATACCAAGGGATGTTACCATAGATGGTATGAATATGGTAAAAAATGTGTATCGCAAGCGTCACCTTATATATAAATATTATAACTAAATTAATATATAACTTAAAAAAGCTAACAAAGCCAACTTTGAATGCATTCTGTACCAGAAAAAATATGGTAATGTTAAGACTAAAAAGTTAAAAGTTTACTCCCATGTTAATTAAAAGCGCAGTATATGCATTTTACCCTTGCACATATTTTACCTTTATTGTAGAGAAAACGCAAACATATATGTTTTTACACAATACACGGTGGGTGATATATATACCTTCGGTAGTTACTAGTAAGCTTGTCACTTCTTTTAATTCAATGGTTAATTCAGAAAGCGTGGAGCGCTTTGTAGTTGTGTGTATTTTTAATTAGTTTCTAATCTTGTATTTTATCATTTTTAACTTACGACGCCAAGGATATATATATATATTACATACCAGCAGTGATCCGCGGCCCCGAACGCGTTTATTAGGCAGTAATTAGTTGCATATCGTAATTTTATGTTTATTCGTATCATTAACTATTCTTATATCCTATCAATTGAGGAATGACATATATTTTCCGTGTACAAAATTTCATCAGAATTAATAGATATATATTTTACGAATTGATTAACCATTATCGTCACTGCTTATTAACTACTGCTTATATATGCATATATGTATGCCTCCCATTTCACATTTATGTTTTTGATGGTATATCATTAGTTTTTGTACAGAAATTATAAATAGGTACTTACGTTATTCATAATAAAATTAATACCAAATGGTTTCTGTTAATCTACTGTATTTTATTACGTTTACGGGGTATAATTGTCTTTTTTGTGTTATTTACTATATTGTTACGGCTTGAACATAAAGAAATGGAAAAAACAACATCTTTCTCGAAATTTCCAGGACCGTCCGTAAAAATCGTGAATTTATCATAGTGCAGTCGTGTGACGTATAATCTTAGGTTCAACGACACACACATAGAAAGTCTTATCGCTAAAACTGTCAGCAAACAATAGGCCATAAATTAAACGTTCCCCTCGTTTTAAAAAGCGATGACGTAAATTGTTTACAAGATGTTAGGAGTTCCTGGACCTTCCAGAGATTTCGGGATCGAGTCATTTAAGTATATAAGGGAGCTGAGTTGCGAGACGAGTCAGGAAGACCGATCACGACCGCCGGCGGGAACGGACGTGTTTACGACTGTTCTCTGCCGCCTTTGTGAAGTTTTACGACCGACCGGCCTTGCTGCACACCTGCATCGCACCTGCGCCGCACCTGCGTATCGCCGTCTCGCTCGCACCCATTGTGTCGCGCTACACAACCATAAAACTGCTCTTTTAAGAGCAAATTGTTTCTATTTCGACGAAATCCACACTTTAGTGGTCACTTGCCTGATACCTGACGGTGCCAACGAAAGCAAGTGGGTGCGTGACCCAAGCGTCCCTCGGTTGCCTCCTTCAGAGGCAAACGATAGTACTTGGTCGGGCTCAGGAATCTTGGCCCTTGATAGAGTCATAGTCAAGCCCTGAGTGTCTCCTTCCCACCCTTCCGATCCTGCTACACATCCATCCCTGAGTGTCTGTTTGGGCGTAGCTAGGTATTTATACCGGCTGCGTTCTCTGCCTCGGGCTTGATAGGGACCTCCACGTAGGGCCCGGTAGGTTCTTTTCCTGCGAGTCATTACACCGTGACACGCAGGTCCCTTTACACGGCTCGGGATAGCCGTTTAAATTCACTCGGCGCACCCCCCTGCCTCTCCGGCAGGGAGGTTTAACTTCACCCCCGCCCGCCCAACCGCCACCGCCGGAATGGCAAACTTAGACCAAGTTAGGTTCAATGAAATAGTTTTCAAATTCCTCAAGGACCATGATCTTCTCGCGAAGTTCACGATGATAGCCGGGGCCCCGCATCCCGCACCCGCGTCCGAACAGGTCCCCGGGACCTCCCATACCCCCGCCGCGAAAAAATCCGGCTCGCGGTCCCGCTCAACGGCACCGCGAGCACTTAACAAGACGCCGTATAAAAGGCCAACGTCGCGCTCGCGCTCACCACCCGGCAAACAAGCCGCGATCCCAGCGCCCTCTGCGCTGCAAACATCAAACTCGTTCGCAACTTTAGTTCCCGAAGCGGAGACACCGTCGCTTGTAGCAACAAACGACAGCTACTCTCCCGCTAGCCCGGACCCCGAACCGAAGTCCAACGAAATGGACACGGCAATACGCACAGATAACGAGGGCTTCACCCTCGTACAAAAAAACAAGCCCGCCAAACGGGCCTCGCGTTCGCGCCCAGAGTCTCCGGAGACTCAGTCGAGACCCCAAAAAGCGCAGCGAACCGGGCTGGATAGCCACGCCCCCCGCTCCGCAGCGCCCTCAGCGCCTGCCGGTACCTTTGCCGGCAGAAAGGCGCGTCGCCCGCCCCCCGTCACGGTCCAGAACAAATCGGTCTGGACAAAACTCTCAGAGAAACTGAGAGAACTTCGCATCCACTACACCCAGGCCAGTAACACGGCCAACGGTATCCGCGTCCAGGTTTCCACCTCGGACGAACACCGTCAATTTACCAGGTTGCTCCGGGACAGCAACCTCGAATATTTCACATACTCCCTGGAGGAAGAACGTCAACTCCGGGTTGTAATCCGCCGCATCCCGGTGGAAATCACACCCGAGGAGGTCAAAACTGACCTCTTAGCCAAGGCCTTCCCTGTCCGCGAAGTGCACAGAATGCACGGCGGACAATCCAAAAACAGACCTCTCGACATGGTCTTAGTCATATTGGAACTGACCCCCGAGGGCAGAGCCATTTTTAACGTTAGGAAAGTGTGTGAGCTCTCCGGAATAGCCGTAGAGCCCCCACACAAGAACCGCAGTCCTCCGCAGTGTCACAACTGCCAGCTGTACGGTCATTCGGCACGCAACTGCCATCTCCGTCCCAGGTGCGTTAAGTGCATCGGGGACCACGCGACAAGCGAGTGCTCGCGCACTCGTGAGTCGGCTACCCCTCCGAGCTGCGTGCTATGCGGCAACGAAGGTCACCCCGCGAACTATCGCGGCTGTCCCCGTGCCCCGCGCCCCACGCGCCCTACGCGACCCATGCGCCCTACGCGACACACCCCTCCTCAGAGGACACGTCCCGCCGTAGGACAACCAAAGCCCCTGCTCACGCCAGAGGCTTTCCCCAGCCTCCCGGGCGCCTCCAGCGCCCCGGTGGCAGCCGCCCCTGCGCCCCGCGCACCCCCTCCGGCCATGCGAGCTCCTCAAGCAGCATGGGTCTCCACTCCCCGCCCTCAGCCTCCTAAGGCTCAGGCCCCCCCGCCCGTCAACACGCGCCGCGGCGTTGACTACATGGTCATGCTCTTCCGTGAGCATGACCCTCAGGAAGTACTGGCGTACGAACAGTGCGTCGCTGAGTACGGTCCCGGCGAATCCATCAGGCGTTTCCCCCTGATGACAGCGACGCTAATGCGCCTGGCCCGTGCCGGGAAATAGATAACGGTTATCAATGGCACGCATTATGGAATTTTATTACGCGTTTTCTGTTAATACTTAATTTGGTCAAATCGGGGCGGTATAACATGCGCAGGTGGTTATACTCTACAACAGAGATCTCTTTGACTTGGATCTACATTGATAAGATGTACTCCATCTAAGGTTAATTTAACTCTAGACAGCTGCCGCTCGCTCGCTCGGGCACGTTCTCGTCAAGGTTTTATCGCACCACTTCCACCCCGCTGCTTCACGGCCGCCGCACCGTGCGCCGTGGTCAGAAATACCTATTATTTAATTATTTATAATTAATGATCTTACAATATTGATGTGCGCTAAATATTGAAATAATAATTAATACTAAATCCCAGTTAATAACGTAATAAATACGAAAGTCGACTATACTCTCATTAGTTATAAGACTTATAAGTAGTTATAATTACTCAAACATATATGTTTGGATTAAAAAAAATAAGGGTGGTATTCCACTTACACATATATTCAAGTGATGACCTTAAATTAATTGAATAAATTAATTGAAAAATTATTATAAAATGCTAAAAATTTACTAGTTTCTGATTTATTCCTTTGTATTCACCCAACTACCTATCTGAATGCCAAATTTGAACTTTCTAGGTCATCTGGAACTGGGTTATAGTTTTGGTCTATAGGTCAGTCAGATATAAAAATGTCGATTTTTGGACGTTAATATCTAAATAAATTTTTGAGGTGTGTTAATGAAATTTTGAGCATATATGTATTTCACAAGTCTCAATATATGAGCCAATATTTGGCATGTTTGTGTGAAATAGTTTTTGAGTTATGAGGGGGCAAAAGTAGCTTCTAATGCTTCGTTTAATAATTACCTTTTTTGATAATTTTAAAGGTGTAAGGTTTTACCAGATGACCCCTTCATCGGTGGTGTGAACACGTCTTCTCCTTCCACATCGCGATAACCCACATACAACGCTTTTCTGAAAATTAAGCAACAGAATTTATATTCGTATTGCTTGGCTGTAGTTATGGTTTGTTAATATATAACATTCTGACGGCATTACTCGCAGTAAAGTAAATCTACAAAAGAGTAAGCGTGATAGATATATTAAGATGATTCCATAGTAACACGCCTCATTTTAATTTACAACTAGCTGTGCCCGCTGCCCCTCTCCCGTGAACGGCAGAAGAAACGTGCGTAGTTCTTATAAAAATCGTAGTTTTATCGTAATAAATAAATCTTAAAATTTTAAACTTTTTATTGAATGAAGATATAGATTTTTTTTAAAAGGACCAAGTACATAGAGGAAGAAAAAAAAACATCATATTGGGCATCAACACAGTGGGCATTAGGAAATACCCTACCGAAATGCTATGGTGATATCACGATGTTATGCTTCACTGAAAGCTCAGGCATTGGGATTCGAACTCGCATCGATCAACGCTATGTCCATTAACATTACCGCTGGACCATCACTTTATTTAATGTTTGTTGATTGAATTTAGCGTGATGTAGTTTGGTTATTGTGCTGAATTGAAGTGTATTGTAAATGATAAAACATGCATTTTAAGTTGCCGCAAAAATGCACTGGATAGTTTTAAAAGATTGCCGACATCTTGTTAGAGCTAGGTTTGAAGATTACAAGAATAATTAGAAAAATATTCTAAACGAAAGACGTTGAAAGAACAGAGGATGAACCCAGTTCCCGTTAAATAAAAAAAAAATTGCCAAGTGTGTTTCGGACTACGCGTAGTGTAGGGTTCCGTAGTTGCCCGACACAATATGCAGATTTAAGGATGTTCATATTACACCCGACCGGAGCCGAGCAAGCCGTGATAAAACAAAAGTTAAGGCAATTTAAAGTATACAGCTATTAATTTGAATAATAGTAGAAAGACAACGTAATGACAGTACACAATTGGGTATTTGAAAAAATAATATGGTTTTTTTAATGTATTTTAAAGCTTCATCATAATTATGATAAAAGTAAATTGGAAAAATTCTTAAAACATTTTTTTAATTAATAATAAACAATTTAACATTGTAATATTTTAAAAAGTTTTTTTTCGAACTGACTATATTGTTATCCTTGGGGGCCCTGGAGCCTTTACGGCTTTTACAGCGTTACCGGGCTTGGGGGCGAGCGCTTAAGGCACTCAGCCACGAAAGCTTTGCAACAACATCCGAGGGTGCCAAAGTGGCCAAACCTCGGCTCGGACTGTTGCGCGTATTCAAATAGTTCGCGATCTGACTAATTCCCTTTCATTCGATCTAAACTAACTATACATATATACATGTTTCTTATTGAATTAAAGAATCAAATGACTACGAACGCGCCACGATTGATCGCCAGGTTTGTGACGTCATAATGTTAAAGGAATTTCATCGATTAAGAGTCAAAACAATGTATCAGCTGTGTGCTACAATGAGTAGACATTAACATTGTGACGTCAAACGCGCTCGGGTGTGTTCGGGAACGAACGGCGCGTTTTCGGTAGATACCTACTGTACTGAAAAAATAATTTTTATTTTAAATAACTTTTTAAATATGTATTGCGAAAAAAAAATAGTTTTGTTACAAAACTTAAATACGATCTTTCCATTTATCACAAAAAAATATTTCAAAAACCCAATCACACGAACGAGAGAGCGCCCACAGTAAATAGACGACAGACATGCACATCAGGCACATTGCTATTAAAATTAGCGCAGGCGTCCATACTCTCAACAGGGCGCCGCGCCGCGCCGTACTGTGGGCTGTTAAACGGCTTTCATAGACTATAATAAACGAAGGAACTATAACTTTTTACAAAGAAATTGGTATGAAGCTAGTATGAAAAATCCAATTATCCCTTAAATGGTAAGGAAAACCGTAGTATCCTTACAGGTGGTTAAAGTACTAATTAGGTATGTATGTTTTTTTGTCATACTCCATATAATGCCGTTTTTTTTTTTAAATCGATAAAATATGTATATTTATTTTACATATGGAACGATTCCTTTTAGTTTAGTGTTGAGGAACCTTTGAGTGTTGAAGTTGAGCAACACAGACTTTTGAAAACATGTCAAAACCCCCTATACCCCGAAGGAGTAGGCATAGGTTTATGGTACACCCACACTTAGACAATTATGTTTGAGCTAGATATGTAGCAACAAAAAATGAATGTTAAAACTTTTCATACAGCCAAAATACCAAATGACAAATTGTTTAGTCTTCTAATGAGTTTTACATACATTACAATACAATAAGTAATTACAAAGATTAATTTTTAATAAGTTTTTATCCTTACGGTTATTAGTTATTATTGATTTTTGTTATACTCAGTACTCTACATAACGATTATTGTTGCCGATTTTTTTTAAACATCCATATGTATAATAAAATATCTTTTTATTATCTTTTAAGCTTGTAACAAAAAACAAAATACATATAATATTATTACCTGACTTGACAAATAAACGATTTGCTTTAAAGAATGTATTACCTATAACACTAATATTGTTAAGCTCAAGATATTGTTTATTTGAAAGCGGTTATCTCTGGAACTACCAGTCACATTTGAAAAATCGTCTTTGTAATGTATAGTATATTAATTAAGAAAAGTTATAGGTTATATAACTTCACGTTAGAATTTTAAGGAGTGGAGTAGTAACCATCAACGACAAGCAATCTGGCAAGCTGTAGGTAATTAGGGGAAGTGAGAATAACAATGCGTTGCGATGCGAACGGGTGCTTGATTTGATCAAGATTTGATGGAGGATGGATTTGATCGAATACATTTAACATTCAAACCGTGGGGCACAGCTAGTAAAGTATAAAAAATCATACTTACTGGGCTTGCCGAACGTGTCCAGGCGGGATGAACACCTCGACACTATTTGCGTGAACGCTGTCAATAAAACTGAAATGAAAATAAACCATGTTTAAAAATTACATCTTTGTGAATTATTATAAAAACAAAAGTGTGACGTATTATACAATATTTTTTATAACCATGTGACGTTGTACTGTTGTAGTGTTCAATAAAAAAGTAACCAGAACGTTCGACTATAAACAATAAGTCTTTAATAAGAATTTAAACGATTCAAATAGAAGTTTCATTACCTTTTCATGGTAATTAAATAAATCAGGATGCACCAAAAACTTGTCTGCATTATAAAGCAGAAATTCATTACACTGGTGACTGATTTATAAAAGCAACTGTTTAAAAAAAAAAATTGAGTTCAAAGTGATTAACTTAATATCGCCTCTAATTTTTAATCCATGAGAATTAAAACAAAGTTAGATTGCTTCTCTGTACTAGGCTGTACAATGCCTTGGACTGAAATAATCGGTTTAGTACACTCGTGTTAATATATTCATTAGGTGTATTTAATATTTTTAATACTACAGTGATTGTTGACTCATAATCAATAAGTTGCGAGGGAACGAGGAGCTCAGCATCCCGGAAGGGCAGGGTTGTCACATTGCGCACTTTGATAAGATTCGGACTTCTTTCCCTTTCATGAATATAATTTTTTATAATAAATAATCTACGTTAATAAATTTGTAGTTCTTGTACATGTAATTTTTTCCTTAGTTCTTGATAAATATCCAGTATAAAGCAAACTGATAATTAATATGATATTTATTTCATTGTCTATTTGTGTGTTAGGCTTTAACTATAAAACGGTTTGACCGATTCTTCGAAATTTTGTACACGGGAAGCTTAAGTCATCGGTCAATAGCGTCCATAGGCTGCGGTAACCGCTTACCATCAGACAGAACACGGGGTTTTTTGCCACCGTCGTGTCAAAAAAAGATAGGATATAATAATAGTCAATAATATTTAAATTTTTTTTTTTTTTTTATTTAAAAAGCAACCGATTTTGATGACATTTTATACGCGGGAATTAAAATACATTTTTCCATAATTGATAGGCTATAAAATAACTATAATAATAGGGGCTTACGTATGAAATTTTCATTTTAACGCACTGGCCACTTTGAATAAACATTAAATCGGCTTAGAGTCGATTTCAGAGTTAAACTTTTTTCTCACGAAAATTGTATGTAAAATTCCAAATTTAAGGACATTAATAACATTTGATGTTCGACTTTCATTTTTTTTACATTCAGCTTTTAAAGTGAAGATGGGTACAGCGAAAACCAGAGTAATATTCGAATACGAGTTCCGACGTGGGACTAACGCACTAGAAACTGCTCGTAATATCAATGCTGTTTTTGAAAAGAATACAGCTAACGAACGCTTCTAACATTATTGTTTTAAACGCTTTCGTAGTCGAAACTTCAACCTGAAGAATAAACCATGAGGAAGACCAGTTACTGTTACTTAACGGTAAGGTTTGACGTTAGTTAGCACACCTACATATTGACTCACTTGCAGCAAATAGGTAAACTTAAAAAAACTCGAAAAATGTGGGCTTCATGATTTAACTGATATACAGAGAGCAGCAAGAGTTGAAGCTTGCCTTACCTTGTTAAACCTGTATAGTAATGAAGGAATTTTGGACTGAATTGTGACAGGTGACGAAAAGGGAATCCTTTACATTAATCGCAAGCGAGGAACGCAATGACTGACCTAAAGTGAAACGACAAAACAATGCTCTAAAGCGTAGCTTACCCAAAGAAAAGTGATGGTAACTGCTTGGTGGTCACTTCAAGGTGTAATTCACTACAGCTTCCTCAGATCCGGTTAGGCAATAACAGCAGATGTCTATTGTGCAGAACTCCGAACAATGTTGGCCAGAATCGCAGCAAAATCGTAACAAAACCGACTCTTCAATCGGTCTTCAATATTATTATTCCACGATAACGTCAAACCTCACACTGCTCGTGAAACTCATCTTTATGTCATACATTGCCTATTTGTAGGTATATATGTATAAATATTTTATGTTGACGTCACGTTTTCGGATTGGCCTTTCCAATCATGTGACTGCTAGACAAAAAAGTAAAAAATAACTAAATTTTCCCAAGTGAAAATAAAATAAATAAATAATTGTTTATTCCACATCTGTATTTTAGGCGTTTTATTAATAAACCAATATGATTAAATAATTAACTTAAGTATTTAAACATTTAGTAAATTCGCGAATTATCCGATGATATATCATATATAGGTTAAATGTATCTAAAAATAAAATGTGGGCACATAAACATACTGATGTCTAGTTACCAGTAACCCTCTGTTGATACTGCCTATAGTATAGTCAGTATAGTATATATAGTCAGTCTCTATTCTCGAGAAGTAGACCCATGACAGCAGCGACCGCCGATGGATTTCGATCACTCGGTGGTCGCCGTTGTATTTGGATTGTACTGTGCTTACCATCAGGGATAGTACAGTCAATGTGCCGAGGGTTTATAACAGACGCAACGTTTCAAATTGCAATGATAAGCTCATCCTTTATCAGGCGACCAATAGTCGCTTGATAATGTAAAATTAAATGTATTATTTAAATTACTCTTAACTTAAAACATAATTGGCAGCGATAAACGTTATAAAAATATATTTTTAAATTCTCCGCTTTTTTTGATGTGAAATGACTGTACTGTTAGCCTTAGGGGACCTAGAGCCTTTGCGGCTTTTATAGCTTCACCGGGCTTGAGGTCGAGCGCTTAAGGCACTCAGCCACGAAAGCAAGGCAACAAGTTCTGAGGGTGCCAAATTGGCCGGACCTCGGCTTTAGAGACCTAACTCTACATTTTTGGCCATATCTCCGATCTTATTGTCTCAATTTCGATTCTGGTTGTTATTTCGAATAACTTTATGAGTCATTTAATCGGAAAAACTGACGTTTTTGTGTACTAATAACAAAAATCAGAGTTGAACATCTTTTATTCCAAGAAAAATCGATAGTTATTTTAAAAATACATGGAGGAGGGAAGGAAGATGTGTATGTGTATTTAGTAATCAGAATTTTTTTGTGTAATCTAACTAGGCAAGAAAAAAAAGTCCCTAACAGAACCTATGTACATGTGTGGCGTTCAAGTGTATGATGCAGTATAATGAATGTCTGTTCATAGCTAGTGAATGTGGAGTCACTGTATCGCGCTAGCGGCTGCTTGGCTCAAGGGCTCTATGCCGATGGATAGGCTTGAGTTGCAGCAGGAGAGGGCGGTCGTGGCGGGCGTTCTCCGCCTTGCGACAAGTTGGCTGGTGCAGCCGGGAGGACTTCTGCATCATGAAAAGTATTAAGCATCAAAAGGTACCCGTGACGAACATATTATACACGTGTTTTAAACGGAAGTTCACGAACCAGATAAATTTTGTAAAAAAAAAACGATATAAGCCGAACGAAATGAATTAATTGAAAAATGTTTGTAAGCATAAAATTCATAACATAAATAGTAAGTGTTTGATATTGTTACGATCTGATTAAAATTAGAAAGAAATCACTGTTTTGGAAATCTCTAGAAACGTCTAGAATGGTCTCGAACCATCGAGTATGTAGTCATAGGTTCAAGGATGCATTAATTTACTCACAACTAGAAAGCTTATCGCTCCGATTGCGACACCAAACAATGGTCTGAAAATAGAATACTCCTCTTCCTCACCGACCCCGACGATAAATTTGCGGAAGCTAATGCTTCCTACCCGTCCGTATCTCCAAACCAAAGAAAAGTCAGTTCAAGAGTACTCCAAACCGACGAGCATGCATGAAAAGATTAATGAATGTTGAGGAAGCGAAAGTTGTATGTCGGGATCGTAGCAAGTGGAAGGACGTGGTCTCTACCTACCCCGTTGGGAAAGAGGCGTGATTTATGTACGTATGTTTATGATTAAATACCTCAATATTTCACCAATGGTTAGTACAGAAATACCCCGACTTACGCTAACTCAAAGTTGTCTCCCGGCCAGTGTGTTCCCTCCTTCACACAACATGGAGTCCTTCAAACATAACGTGAAGAGATATTTGAGCAGTCATGACAGTGACGACTGTCGATGGATTATAAATCCCACGGGTGTCGCCGATGTTATTGAATTGTACTGTACTCTCAATTAGGTACTTTGCTATCTACATTGCAGTGCTACAAAAAAAAACGCAAATTTGACTTCCAAGGTTATCGCTCGGTCCTATTTATCGCGTAAATTATGTGTATTATTTTAAAATCATGACTTTTTTTACGATAGTCGATTTCTTATTATGTCATAAATATGACGAATCTCTATACTAATATAATAAAGCGGAAGAGTTTTTTGTTTGTTTAAATACTCTAAATCTCTGGAACTACCAGTCAGATTCGAAAAATCATTTTCATATATGTTTGCCAGGAATAGTATAGGCTATCTAAAATTAGGCTAGATCTCTCAGATAACCATAAATATTGATCTTTGTTAAGTAAGTCGGACGAAACCGCGCGCCCAAATTGCTTTATCCGCGTGCGCTGGCGTAATGGCTAGTGATACGTAAATACAATGTTGTACAAAAATATTATTCCTTAGTACACCTAAAAAAAGTCTGCGATACCATATGCCTATCTCTTATACATAAGCCACAATAAGATTATTTCGTGAATTTTTTTGATTGAAAATTAAAAGTGATTTCTTTGCATTATTATTAGGCATGGCATATTAATCCTTACGAACAAAAGTTACTTCATCATCAAGACAATTATATATAGATAAACTTTGCCCTTTATAGCGTTTTATTTGGACGAATAGTTTGGGAGATGGTGTAAAATAAGTCTACACTCTGCTCGGGCCTATTAGACCAGGCGCTGGATGGAGTTGAGTGTGCAAAATGTGAGGACCGCGTTCGGTGTATGGTTTTGACCTCAGAAAAGCATGCAGCTTATGATTCTGAATGTTGCCAGGAGCCATATTGGTCCATTTTTGTTTTACACCCCACCCCCTTAGACATCTAGTAAATGGACTGAACACATGCTTTGATATCATTATAACGATTGTTTTAGTGAGATATCTAGGGCTTCCAAAATTAGGGATATGTTAATTCTGTAACTGATTACGAATTTTGGTATTCCAATTACGTAATTACGT
This sequence comes from Saturnia pavonia, assembly GCA_947532125.1. Lineage (NCBI taxonomy): Eukaryota > Metazoa > Arthropoda > Insecta > Lepidoptera > Saturniidae > Saturnia > Saturnia pavonia. The sequence continues at coordinate 19,584,240 of OX383895.1, read as the reverse complement.
ATTTTCTAAGATATTTTTGAAATCGAATTTTTTATTATATAAGTAGTAAATAGCAATGGACAATGTAAGAAGTGTAAAAGAACATTGATCAAACAAAAGTTTTTATTGAGTAATATGAACATACAGAATAATGTTACATAATCAACAGCATAACTTAGCATAATCTCTTATTAATTTAAAAATACTAATCATATAATCGCAAGTCACAACGCAAAGATATTATTTAGATTCGTAAAACAATAAGGATATTTTTTCCTAAACGGATGTTTATTTACTTATTTGATTTTTCCTGAAAATGAGATCTCATAGAGGACAACGCAACACTAACGTGTTAATTTTATTTGTTGTTTGTTTGAGGGAATTATCAAGTTTTGTCATGTGGTTTTATCTTTTATCTTTTTTCGTTAGCAAGTGAAAATGAGTGAGGATAAACGTAAACGCAGTCTTAATTGGCTGTCGTCTGAAAAGGAACTTCTGTTGAGCCTAGTTGAATTTTATTTTAATATTATAGAAAATAAAAAAACTGATGGAGTGACTATAAAATCGAAATTAGCTCAGTGGCAAATTATTGCAGACCAGTACAATAGTGCATTACGAGTATACAATGAATATACAGTGCACTATACAATGCCAGACTATTAATTTAGTGCGTTGCGTTGACTTGAAATTAAAACAGAATAAATATTTGTGAAATGACAGAAATCAGATGACTGGACTGACTGACGCCATTAAATTATTCTAGGAATAGCTCCGTTATTCCGTGCGAAACGGCGGTATAGTAACAATTCCCGAATAGGCCCACTATTCTTAGAATTGTAGATGGTAAAACGTAAAATTGATTTACTCTCGATTAACTGACGATTTATTCTAAGATTAAGATTTACTCTTGTTTGATCGAATCCACCCTTAATGAACTTCTTAATTTACTACATAGATAACCAGCTGAAGAAAAACCACGTTCAACTTCAACACTTGTTGGTGTAATCCATAGAAAATAATTATACGCTGCTGTTAGGTAAACTCCACGACCACCGCCAGTCCTATCATAGATGCACATTTCAACTCTAACAATGGCCTCAAGATCTCTGTTAAACGTAGATTTGTTTACCTGTGACGTGGCTTTGCATATCTCTTTTTCTATTTCCTCGGCCACAGTTAACTCTTAGTCACTGGAGGCTGTAATATGTGCTGTGCTAATTTGTTTTATTGGACTTTTCTGTTGATATGGTTTCGTAAATTTTTCATTGTTATGCAAATACTGTTAACTACCAGATACACTCGTTCGTCTCTCTTTTATTCTTTTCTAAGAGAAATAGCAAGCTTTTCACTGAGTTCGTTGCGTTGATGATCAAGTTTATTTAGCATAAACTGAAGAGCTGCATCTGCCGCCAATAAGTTTGAATTCCGGTGACACAAGGACATCACAGTTGTTTTTATTACATCTAAACTATGGTGAATGTCATGTAGGTCTTGTATTTCTTTTTATATAAAATTCATATTTGATTTTAAATCCAGTAATGTCTTCATGACATGATTTTAATTTAAAAACCGGCCAATCATATCGGACAATCTGTTCCACCTTGTCTTGCAGTCGAGTATAAAATCCAGGCCAGCATTTTCCATATTCTCCTATAGACTATTTCTGTAACAAGTCGTTTTTCAAGGATGACTTTTTAAAAGATTTAACCACATCTTGTACTTTTTTTATAGTATCTTTGTACAGAAATTCAGATTCTGGAACTCTTGGTACTTCGATATCAAATCCTTCATAATTTTCTTCAGAATATTCAGAATCGTAATGCAGTCGGTTGGGACTGGGAATTGACTGGTTCTGTGACTTATATAGCACATCAAGCACCGCAAGTTGTATGCCGTGGGCAAAACACAATTGATGGTGGCCGTCAAAGTTTTTGCCCATTTTAACCATTACGCTGGCTCCGTCTGTTGTGAAAGCAACTATGTCCTCAAGTCAAAGTTGCTCAAATGTTGCTGTATTAATTGAGTTCCAACATCTGCTGGCATTGAACCTTTTATTCTCACCAGACCCAATTTTTTGTAATTAGCAGGTTTGATATCTTTACTGTGGATATTTATGTTGATATATCTTTGATTTCAAGTAGAGGTCCACTCATCGAATCTCATTGTAAATCTTTTGCTTTGGGACTTCATCTCCTTTTAAATACGTATTAGTGCGTTTTTCGTATTATCATGTAGCTCTAACACTATCCTGGATATAGTTGATACCGATTTCTGTAAATCATAGCCGGATTTTTTGAAAACATACCTCAGGTCTTCAGAGGTACAAAATTTGCTCAAAGGGATACCATCCGATGCTGCCATTCTAGTCACTCTTAACTCGATGGAAGACTCGCTCACATAATAATCCGTGAGTTTAGTTTTCTTTTTAGGTGCTACATGTGGGGCCACGGCCGACCTTCCTTTTTTCTTGAATTTGGGCAATATCGGATGTTGATGTTGAAGTACTCACTTGTGACACTCCAGTGATATGTTTGGCCCGCAAGTGAGTATGTAATGCTCCAGTTGCACCACCAGGCGTTTTTAAAACTTTTTACAGTGTTTACTGCACTCGACGGTTTGTCCATTATCGGCACTTAGAAAATGTTCCCAGATTGAAGATGTTGTCCGTTTATTTAAGAACTCCTTGAAAACTGTCTTCTTTTTTGACGACCTTAAACAATTACAACAATTAATTAAACAACTAAATAGTAAGTATTATATGATATGGCACTCTCCAGTCCCCCAACTATATCTATACAAAAAGTCACATTGAACTGTTGCTCCGTTTTGACGTAGCAAAAGGACAAACAAACAAATATAAAAATATTTTTAGAAAATAAACCAACTTCAAAACTTTAATTTGTTAATGAATAAGTAAAAGGGAGATAAAAAATATACCGACAATTTTTAAGTCGGTTCCAGCCTTAATATTTAATTACTGTCAAACGAAACGATAGTTTTTGAGATACGCGCGGACAAACATACAAACATGCGTCTTAAAACCTCGCAACTCGCACGCAAACGTTTATATACCTATGCCACGTTAATAAGTATAACCTGGCAAAGCTAATTCAATAATGAAACAATTATATCACAATTTATACTCAATCTCACCGTATGGAAAATAAATAACATAATAGATTTTATTCCAGTTACATACTTACATATTTGTTGTGGTTCCATACACTAAAATGAAATATCTCCAGCGAGAAAGTGTTCTAAATTACACATAACATAGTCGCTCAACAAAAATACTTTATCGACCTGCGTGAACTTCGACGTGTGAACTGTGGACCTAATAACTGAGAAATGAGTATTGACTGAGACTTTATACATCAAAAATAAATCAGAGCTAAACTCACACATAGAGACGCGGGGATTCCCTGTAAACTATTGTTTACCAAAATTATTCTCTATTACTTACGTCTCAAAGAAAATTATTGCCCTACGTTATCGAAGGCCGAAATAAAACGTGGGGAAGTACCGAGAACTACAGATTATATTCCTGGTTGAATTTTTTTTAGGGGGGAAAACAAGCTTGTTCTGTTTCAATGTTGGCTGGGTTTATTATTAATTTATAAGTATATTATTTTTATTTAGACCTACACCCAGCAGTGGGAAGAAATGGGCTAATAATATGATGATGATGATTAAGACCTATACCTACGTAATTACGGATTTCAACCCTTCAGTTACGGACTTGTCAAAAGTTCAATTTTTTTGCGTAATTACGTAACTGCGTACTTACGTAATTACGGAATGGAAGCCCTAGAGATATCCAATTGATTTTTATGATTAAAGATACTAACAGCTAGTCAAGTGAAAAAACAACAGGAAAATTAAAAATAAAAATAAGAATTATTGATAAAAAATATTATTTTATTCAAAAAAGCAAATTTGAATATATTATAAATGAAAAAAATATAATTATCAATCTTTTTTATTCTGACAATGTTATTTATGCATTTGCATAATGAAATACAATCAATATGTAATTTCTTACAAGAGCAAGCCATTGTTTTACAATTGGATGCACATTTACGCGGTTGAATCAACAATTCCGGCAGTGGTTGCTTGGTCATTTGTCGTGGGTAAAAATTACCATCCTTCCTTTCATAGCCTAAGAAGGTGTAATTAATTGGCTGTAATTGAGTTTGGTCATCATTTACCCATACATATGTTTGTGCTGAAGCTCTTAATAGATGTAAATGTAGAGGATCTGATGTGCAAATAACTTTTAATAAATTTAAGCCGAAACCGATATTTCGGGAAATTAACTTATACCGAAGTTCATCAGTCGTTGAGTTTTTTTTAAAAGATAAGTGCACATTTTTATAAATTCTTTTAGCTGTTCGACACTTAGGTATGGATTTCCCAAATGCTTTATTTAGAGCTTCTTGTACAAAATCCAACGATGCAGCTTTTAAAGAAATTTTTTTCGAGCCTAATCTGCTAGTCGAATCGCAACCACTCAGAGCGTGTAATATTTTCTCCACGGGATTGAGCAGCCAAATGACATCTTGAAATGAATTTCTTCTTACAGGAACCGTCGAACCATAAACAGCCTAGACGTGCAAGCTTGTTCCAGAAGTGAATTCCGAGAATGAAACATCTGTATCAGCGCTAATGATTATGATATAGCCAAATTTGATTTTCACTACGTGAAGTACGTTCTTTTTATACTACAAAGGTTAAACAGGCTTACGGCCCGCCTGATGTTAAGCGGCTACCGTAGTCTATGAACGCCTGCAATACCATAGGTATCACAAGCGCGTTGCCGACCTTGAACCTCCCTTCCCCAAAGGAGCACACAAAACAACACAAAGTGACAAAGCATCCTTGCATACGCTAGTGATTTCATAACGCGATTTTCTACAATTGCATCTTCTATTTCAGTGAGTTCAACTAGTCGCTTGGCCAAGAATAACACTTCAAAAGAGTGAGATGTTAATTGATGTTTCAGTTCATCAATCAGCTTTTCAAATGCCTCTACAAGTATGTCATGTGGTATTTTACTTAAAGGTCTGCCGCTGGATTGTCAGAATTTCTTGGTAGTCACAAATAATCACGATAACAATGTGTATGATACCTCACTTCCATTGCAAATAAATCAGCTGGTTGTTCGCAAGTGCCAATTTTTGTAAAAACATCATCTTGTTTTTTTTTCGGGCAGTATTTAAAATTTGTTCCGCTGCTGAAATTTCAGAATATAAAAAAAGAGTTTTGTTCTTATTTCTTGTTTGTTTACCACAGATTAAACATTTCTGTTTCGTATCAAGTTTTAATTCACTTCTTGATGACCGACGAACACGTTGACTACCTGAAACATTTACACCATTTTCCTGCTTTAGTAATGCTAATTCTCGACGCCTTATTTTCTCTTCATTAATATAAGTTGCAATACAAGCTCGATGCCAGGAAAAATTGTGTGCAGTAAAGTATGTATCACTTTCTATTTTCTTACTAATATCATCTTTTCTGCGATCCGCTGCTTTTTGAATACTAATAAACGTTTGTGATTTTGGATTTTTCACTAAATCACCCGTTTTATCACAAAACAATTCATTTAGCTTTCGCTTCTTCACATTTATCACTTATAGTGACATTGTCCGCGCTTTTATTTAAATAAATCACACTAATAAAACAGTCGACTGCGAAAAAACTTAAATATTATTACTTACATATGCAAAAATAAACCGTTATGGGCTACAAATTCTTTTCTACTGACTACTCCAAGCGTTATGACTCAGCAACGTGTCGAGCAGGGAGAAGGATGAGGAAGGAAGGGAAAGGGACCAGCACAGCTGTCGGCAACATGTGATTTTCTATTATTTAGGGTCTCAGGTAAAAGAATTGGAGCATAGTTGCCGGTCCTCACATTTTGCATACTCAACTCCATCCAGCGCCTGGACTATGACTATACGAGTAGATGTAGTGGTGCGAACGAGCCGTGTTTGTTGCGACGCATAACCCTGGCTGCCCGATAAAAATATTGTCTATACTGAAGTATTATAAATCATCAATCAGCGATTTCTTTTAAATTATAAGCGGGTGCAACCGCGGGGCACAGATAGTATTATTATAATTGATAAGTCTAGATAGAGTACATATGTATGAGTAATCATTTGATTTAAAAAGTGTCGCACTCTAAAGTATAACAGGGTCAACAGCTGTGACATACGAATGATGTAATTGTTGTAAGTTTTTGTATGTACATATAATGTCTTTTTGTCCTTATAGGTTTTAGTTTTTTGGCCACAATCTCACCTGATGTTAAGTGACGATGTGGCTCAAGATGGCGGCACGCTAAGCTTGGTGGGAGGACTGGCTCTCAAATGCAGCTGCCCGAATTCATTTATAGGTCCTTGGAGACAGATTTTCTACTTGAGGGTGGTAGATAGCCAAGCGTGTATTAGAAAACACCCTAATTTCATGCCATGGGTTCATGGCTGAAAGCTCAGGCTCATTGTAGGTTTTCGAATTCACGTCGATCGACGCAATGTTCGAATACGCTACCACAGAGCCCTCATTATATTTTTATTGAATTCTTAGATTTTTTTTTGTAGACCAAATTGAAAAAAGACAAGTAGTTTTCGAGGCGCTTCTAAATCACTTTCACATGAACGAAGCAGCGGGCATAACATTTTTCGTCTGTGTGCTTTGAGTATATGAAGGAAAAGAAACTGATTGGTAAGGTTAAGTATAGGTAGCAGAATAACTTTTACCAGAATAGGGATTTTTACCTCGAAATCAAAATTACTTTATTCAATTCAGGCCCTAACAAAGCATTAAATAAAACACACTACTACCAGTTCGGACAAACATCACAGTCACTGAGAAGAAATTGCTATGTATTAATTAATTTTGTTAGTACGAATGTTGGGTGTTTGGTGAGATCTTGAGTTCTCGTGTTGTGGCTTTTATTTTTAATTCATTAACTTAGTTTTCTTGACCCTATATTATGTAATATTCGTAGCATTTTGCATGATATATTATAGTTTGGTTATTATGTATTCGTGAAGTGGATTATAAATATAAACTGAAAACATGGGGCATTTTGAGATATCACAAAAACTCCCTGGATAGTTCTAACAGGATATTGTTAACAATATATTATTGGACCGACTTTGAATGTTTGAAAAATACTAGGAAGATTTAAACACAATGACACTGGCAAGTGCTTTTGCGGCGCCATGTGAAGGAGAAGAAGTACGAACGTCACGATAGATGATCAAATTCACTCCACTATTACGTGTACGATGCCGGGCGACGGTGGCAATGGAATAAACCAAGTGAATGCTGTGACGTATCCGCTAATTTTAACTGGAGGAAAGTATTTCACAGTGATCAAGAGCAGGTAATAGTAACGACATGTAGAAAGATTGTTTTCTTTAGCGGGTTTTATTCATTCCCCAACAAGAGGCTGTTTATCTGATTGTACATTGAAAAATCTAGTGTTCGTCTAGTCTAGAAGTTCGTCTTATACTGATTAATTGGCTGGACTGGATTAGTTCTATTCTATTCACATAACCTAACATCGGACTGTATTTTGTAATTTGTATTTTAAATAAAAATAATTAAATACTGTATTTTGTATTTTAAATAAAAATAATTAAATACTGTATTTTGTATTTTATATTTCAAATACACGACTTAAAAATATTTTGTATTTCGTATTTTTAATACTTGTGAAATAGTATTTTGTAGTTTGTATTTTAATTAGAGCAAAGCATGTATTTTGCTCAGCTCTGAATCGGGTTTATCAAAGAGGAATGTCATTTCCAGACCGCCCTATAAATAATCTTTTGATAGTGAAACCTGTTTGACATTGTCCTAGAACTTATTATCCGACAAATTGGTAATGTGCTTAGGGATCTTATAGAAACTTATACAATGACTTAGAAACTTGTTTTGGTCTTACTAAAACTAAAACTCGAGATGAATCTTTTTTTTTTTGTTTGATGAGGACAATGGCTCACGCTTACCTATCAAATATCTGTTCACTCTTCGCTTGAAGACTCCCAAGTTATAGGCACTCCTTAGCCGTTCGCATAATTAACGACGCAGTTTGCAGTTAATGGTATCTCGGTATCGGATTTAACGACAACGTTGTCTGATATACTTGCCCCTGTCTGTCACTGTTGCTGTTTAATTTACTAAATAAAGGTCAACATTGTACCGGTATACAGAAGTGGCTAGACGTAGGTAAACATTAAAAATATTATATTTCATTAAAGTTCGTACAAAGTAATCCACCCACTAGTAAACCACTGCGATTTCGTATGCGTCCATTTTAAAAGTTAATAAGAATTAAAATTGTTTTGTCACTCGAGGTTTTTTTTTTGTATGGAGTATATTATTATTTTACCACAATTATGTTATAAAAATGCTATTTAATAGATAAATAACGCTGGCTAAATATCTAAATAATGTAAAAAAAACCTAATAGATATAAGTCAGTCCTCCGGAGTAGCAACCTTCTTATTATTAATTATGGCTCGGCACCATTCGTGCATTAGGCCAGTGTCAAGTATTTTACATATTGTCAACAAAACGAGGGAAACATTCTGTAATCTTTAAACATAGCTCCAACAAGATGGCGGCACCCTTGTTAAAACTTTCCAGGGAGCCTTTGTTGTAACTTAAAATGCATGTTCCTAGTTATTTATTGTAATCCACTTCACTTGTGCACAACAAGCACATTACATCACGTAAAATGCCGCCAAAATTACATAATATAGGGCCAAATGACATAAGTTTATGAATTAAAACAAAAAACACCACATGACACTTTAAGTTACCGCCAAAAACTCTCGAGTAGCAACCTGTCACTATAATTATTTCATAACAATGTTATCTGACAGATAAAAGTCAGCTCTCCGGAGTAGCAACCTGTCTCCACAATTATTTCATAAAAATGTTATCTCATACATAAAATACATCTGGTAAATGTCTAAACAATTTAAAAATAAATCTACTCACAGAAATCCAAACGCGATAAACACACAAACTTTTACGTAAGACAATAACATTTCGAATGTAGTTGATGAATGCCACTGTACGATATAATATGGAATCAGAAAGGAACGTAGTGTTTATATTAACGATTCCTAAAATATGGAAATTAAATTAGAATCGGTTATCCGGTTATATTTATTAAATGCCATCTGTTTTCTTATTGTATGAAACGAATTGAGAATATCACGAGAATATAACACGTGTATTAATTAAGCATTTTGTATTATAGATTTTAATATTGTTTTTAAATTTCTATAATTATTAAGAATATCTCTGTTATTTATTCATTTAAACATTAGGTCTATTTCGTTCTAAAGGTCTATGATTAAGATCATCATGAAAATTATACTAAAACAGACATAATATGCGTCATTATTCATTGCATATTAACGGTTAATAAATGTAAAATTATTAAATAAACTTAGCTTTTCCTAAAGGAATGCAACACCAAATTTTTGGTATAGAACTACTCAGTTCTTATGTCTTCTGGATAATATTTAAAATGATTTTACTTGGGTACCTTCAAAGGCTTTTGATTCATTGCGTTATGATTTGGATTTAAATTTTGCGAATGAACTATTGACTTTAAGCCTGTAGCCGAGTGAAAGCCGTTCGTTCATAGGAATCAGGGGAATACCGTCAGGCGAGACTTGCTGCTGAATTAGATGCTAAGAAAATTTTACTCGCCCCATAAAACTTTAGGGAACGACGTATTAGGTTAGGCCCTGGAGCCTCAGAGGGCTTTTACAGCTTCACCAGGGCTGGGAAAACATTTGCGCTAGAGATGTGAACCGATTCGAGGAAAACCGAAAGAATTGAAATTGAAGGAATGATGGCTCTGTGGTAGCATGTACGGACATCGCGTCAATCGACGTGATTTCGAATCCTTGCAATGAGCATGCGCTCTTGGTGAAGGAAAACATACATTATATCTGGTGATACCTAGGTACCATGATTATTTATCATTCTTTTCGTTAAGTTCCTCGTAGTAAGTGATCCCCCAGTAAGTAATCTGCACCATCCTAATTTTATATAAATGTAATTTTGTATACCAGGTGTCTAAATATATTTGTGAACTCATTAAAATACTATAATTTGACTACAAAAATGTAAAAGTATAATTTTTAATAGATACGGAGGGTACTTGGTAAAGAAAAAACAATTAATTTTCTTTGATTTATTCCTCAAATACTTTGATTATTAATCATATTATAAATGTTGATTATAATTGGCGGCGTTTTATTATTCCTTTTTATATCGTGTTATTAATATTAATTCCTGCAGAAGTTGAGAGTAAATGAAATTTGCTTGGCTTCGATTAATTGATGTGTTTGGCGGAGTGAGGCACAGAGCGCGCTGGATGACGTACTATATCATGATTGGTCCGTGTTATCGTTGTCGTTGTTAATTGGTTACTTTTTTTTTCGAATTGACTTTACTGTTAGCCATAAGGGTCCTGAAGCCTCAAACGGCTTTTACAGCTTCACCCGGGCTTGAGGGCGAGCGCTTAAAGCACTCAGCCACGAAATTTTATTGGTTACCAACGTACATGCGTAGTAGTATACTCGCCAGCAGTAATTCCCCACTATTTTCGCTCCGTGTTCACGACTTGAGACGGAACTGCATTTCCCGCAATGATCACATGTTTGTCGTGCTCACATTATTTCAGATGCTTAACAGACTTGAATGGTACTTGCAAAATATTAATCTAACAAGCAGGTGATCGTGAACACTTGTAAGTTTTATGAGTTTATCTTAATAAAACGCCTTCCATAGCATGTGCATAGTCCAAAATTTAAAATGCATGCCGCTGTCTTCTTAATTGTGTTGGAATCTCAGTGATTTTTCTTTGTTGGACTGGAAAGAAAAAAATATTTTTTACTATTGAATTATTGGTCTCAATGAATAATTACAACTATTATACGTAATGTAACTTATTTATACATGATGTTAAGATTAAGTATTGATTAAGGAGAGATTAACGAAGAACAGCAATTACCAAAGCAAGACGTAAAAACAATATGTACAAATTAAGTTGCCTTTATGATGTAGTAAAAAGCCTTTTATGAAACAACTTCTTTAAGATGACAGAGTGATGAACATTTCTGTAGACGTCCTGACAATTTTGATGTTAGATACTGATAACTTGTTTTTATAATTTCTCTGTTATGAATAAATAAATGCTCACTTGACGGAGTCAAAAGTGTAATCGGTGATTGAGGAAAGTTAGTAGTTACAAACACTGTAACCAAAGCTTAAAAGTTTATCCGTATCAATGTATAAATATAAATGTATGTATATGTATGTAATAAATATAATCACAGATTATCGGATATTCCAAACCTTAGGCTACATTTAAATATTTCTCTCGTAAAACTGACTCCTGAAACCGTTGATCAACTTAAAATATTACCTGAATTTAGGAGAGAAACGCCTCTTTCTAAGTTCGTTAGTGACAACGCTGCTTGCCCCAGTTATATCCTGGAATGTATAATATTAGTTATAAATATTTTACATTTCTAAACTAATATTATAAAGAGGGAAGATTTGATTGTTTGTTTGCATTGAATAGTCTCTGAAACTACTGGACCGATTTGAAAAATTCTTTCACCATTAGAATCCTACATTATCCCTGATGAACATAGTCGATAGAATAAAAAGTGAGGGATCCGTATGAAAATTTATAATTTTTGAATTTTTTGCTAAATACCCGTGCGAAGCCGGGGCGGTCCGCTAGTATATCATACTAGTCTAATTTAATTCTAATTTATATAATACTAAAATGTTGTCGGTCGAGCGCACGCATGTATTGTGCTGCCTCAAAAATGCTTATTGTGTGTGATCCTTAGAAGATAGATATATGCTATCGATGAATATTTTGTAGATTTTTTTAAGATCTACTATTATGTAATACATTAATTTGATATAACTCTTATGGTTAGGCTGAGTAACCTTAAACGTAATCAGGCAACGTAAAATATTTATTGAGTGCTAATCGGCACAGTTCAGATGTAATGTTTATTGTAATCACACAGAAGCTCGAATAGATTTTCCTGATCCATTACCTTGAGAAACTCATCTCCCTTTGGAGGACCGTACTCTCTGAAACCAGGAGGTCCGTATTCGAGAAATCCTTCAGGAGCTTGTTCTACGGATCTGTGGAAAAGGACAAAAAGGTTTTAATTTCTCCTCTCTCCCTTCTCTTCCTTGTTTGTATGATTTTTAAAAGTGTTATTGGTAATCTGCAATGGTTACTGTTGGAAATGGCATCTTGTCTATGATTATATTTATGTTACTAATTTTTATAGCGAAAAGCGTGTCAAATAATGTAAACACCACCAGTTTCAGATCAGTCTGAGTCGGGGTGAGTATACATTTGTGATAAATAGTAAATACACATTACCTTATCTCGTTGTGACACAAGGCAATTTGTGTTCAGATAAATGCTATTAATTAACCCTGGTGTAAAGGTATAATAACCTATACAAACAACACAATGACTACTTGGCTTCAACAGGTTTCGTTAAAATAATAAATCATCATAGAAGTGATAGATAGTGATAATTTGTAGGAAGATTAAAAACAAAAAAAAGTGCTCGTAAGAAGTGATGCTTTTTTGGTGCAGTAAAACAACTGAAAAGTTATCTTTGTCGTACCGTGAAACTATGAAACCTTCTCCCGGTCAATGTGTTCCCTCCTTCTTATGACATCGGGTCCTTCAAGCGTAACGTGAAGAGATATTTATGCATGACAGCGGCGACCGTTGATGGAATTCGATCTCTCGGTGGTCGCCATTGTATTTGGATTGTACTGTGCTTACTATCAGGGACAGTGCAGTCAATGTGTCGAGCTACTATAAAAAAAACCCAAAAGTAACTCCAAAAATTTTTTCAGCGTGACAACAGCATATTGATTGTAGTTTATATATTTTTTTTTATATTAGCTCGGCAAAATGACTGCACAGCATCTAATGTTAAGTACGGTACAATCCACATACAACGATGACGCAAATATCATCGGCAGTCGTCGATGTCGATGCAGATAAACTTAGTCCGTACTAAACGCGCCAAATGGAGCATGAAAAATATATATTAACTTACTGGATTTTAGCCTTTCGAAATGGTTTAAACTACTCTCAGAGGGTTATTTATTATTACTAGTGTTTTTCTATTAATAATAAAAATAGTACCTACATTAAAATTGAAGTAAAAATGCAATTGCTTGTTTAGTGAAATAACTAACAAAAAAATAATATTAAAAAACTACAACCAAAAATATTCAAAAATAATTCTGCTCGTTGAATCATGTTTTAACTTTTCCTTCTATCATAATCACAATTGTGTTATTGGTAACAAATTAAACGGAAGTCTAATTGTAATTCATTCCAGTTAAATGGTTGTAACGTCCAGCAATGACTGGTAGTTAATAATTTATTAGCGCTCATTGAGTCATGCGTATCTTATCAGGAATGCTTGAGGAAAATTTCCTGCAGATTAATCAGAATTCACCCACAGCATTTTTGTTTCACGACCAGATAACAAAATTATTGTTAACGCTGGTTCGATAACTCAGACTTATTTTGATTTGTAGTATTCCTTTTATATAACAAAAAAAAAACACGAAATCGATAAATACTAATTGGATCACATTTTATGAACATATTTTATTCGTTTCAATAAAATTGTGTTTATTACACCAATTTCCTACTCATATAGAACACCACTTCTATATATTCATTAAAATAAATAAAAGTACATAATAAGTAAAAAAAAAAACTTTATTTAATGCCCTAAAAAGGCACTTACGAACATCAAGACACTACTATCTGTTCGGAAAACGTCCCAGTCATTGAGAAGACCCGGCACGTAATTTAGTGAATGTATAAAGATAAGTCACTTCTATACATCACTTTATTTATTTTTTTATTTTTATAGGTTTTGGGATAGTGGCCACAATCTCACCTGATGTTAAGTGAAGATGTGACCCAAGATGATAACACGCTAAACCTAGTGGAAGACTGGCTCTCAAGTGCAGCTGCCGGAACACACCTATTGATGCTTGGCGACAGATTTTTAACTTGAGGGTGGTAGCTAGCCATACGGGCATTAGAAAAAGCCCTACCACCATGCTATGGTTTCCTCATGATGTTTTGCTTCACCGAAAGCTCAGGCTCATTGCAGTGATTCGAACTCACGTCAATCGACGCGAAGTCGTACACGCTACCAGTAATGTGCTTCGGGATCTTATTATAGAACCTAGCAATATTAACTAAAAAATTTTTATTGGTCTAAAGCACTGTATGACTAATTTCTCTCTATTTCTAGTATTAAAACTGTGCTAGTCTTTGACAAAATCTAGCTTGTCAACCTTTTTACGAACAAAATTAAATTATAATACATCCTGTATTGAGATAGCAAAGTTATAATATTAAATTCCTGGAACTTGCTCTTTAGTGATTCGCGAGGTCTCATGTTGTAAATTGCTCAAATTGCCCGCTTTTGTAATATAATTATGTATCTACCTCCGCTGCTGAACCCCACAGCAAAACACCGTAAGCCACTACGCTATGGAAGCGAGCGAAGTGGACTAACCTAGTAGTGGCAATATCTGTTAACTGGCGAATCTTACGTACTACGTATGCAGCAGAGCGTAGCTTAATCTTACCGCCAAATATTTAATGTACGGAACCGACTGTAATTTGAATCAAGCGTAATACCCAAGAAGATATTATTACATAAATAACCGGCACCTTACCACCATACAGGGTACATAACCATTTATATGTAAAAGGCCTTAAGGAAAATCCGCCACTGTGTAAAAGAACAAATATTTTAACACTTACCCAGAGACTTCCTGTATAGCTTTAACTTCTGATACCACCTGTAAATAAGGATAAAAATATAATATTGAAAATACTAAACGCAAATGATTTTATAATAATGTGTTCAAAAAAGTAACCAATTCGAACTTCACTTTACTTGACTTACTGACTGTATTGAGCTTAATTGAAAAACAATATACCATACCTTTTCAGCACTAACTTCATTTTCCAATTTAACCAAGGCTTCAGCTATATTGTTCACTCCTTCTACAGCAACATTTTCAAGTTCTTTTAAATCTGTTCTTATAAGTTCCTCTTTGGCATTGTTGAGTTGTTCAGATTTTTCTTCCGATTTGGTTTCTATATTTATTTTATTCTCTGCCTTAACAACCACTACATTGCTTTCACCTACGGTGGGTAGAGTGGATACTTCAGACTGCTCGGTTTCTGCGTTCGATTCTGTTGATATTTTTATTTCTGCGTTACCTTGATTCAGTTCCAAAACTTTCTCTGTTGTTTCTACTTCTTGTTGAGTTACTTGAGAACTCTCTGCAGCATCAGTCTGTTGATAAGGTTTTATTAATGCACGTATTTCAAAAATAAATTAATACATTGTGATAAATATCTTATACGAAATATCTATCTATCATAACACGATGGTAAGATGACCACTAAGATTCAATGTTGCTTTTAAAGTAAACATAACAATCTTATACAATAAATCCTCCGCAATATTTCAGAAGTAAATTTGTACTATTTATCATTTGAACGGTGAATACGTTATTTTATTGTTATTTTTATATAATATTAATCTGTGCTTTTCTGTTTTATAATAATTTTAAATAAATTCCATCTACGCTGAAAAATTTTGCATATAATTTTAAAAGCACTATTAAAGTTTATTAATTTAATACAATGAACTCACAGATATTTGTGTCGTTTCTTCTAAGTCACTCTGAATAATAATACCTAGAGACCTGCCCTCAAATTCAGGTCCTGATACTATATCATCTGCATTTTCATCGACCATAGTTGATGGTGTGCTTTCTATGTCTTCATTACTGGCTATTTGCGTAATCGCTCTATCTTCAACTGTTTCCGTGACGACAACCGTCTGTTCCTCAGGAGACTGTGTGAATATGACTTTTTCAGCTTCAGAATCTGGAATAACTTTCTTTTCTTCAACTACATTTGATTCTGTATCTGCAACGTTTTCAGCAACTATAGACTTCTCTTCTGTAATGGCTGAAATTGAATAATAATTATTTGGATGGCTTATAGCGAAGAATTTCTGAGACTGTTAATTTCAAATATACTATTTATAAATATAAATTGAAATAAATTACCGTCTGTCACCAAGTTTTGTTCAACATTAGTTTCTTGGTTGGAGCTTACGTCAATAGTTTGAAATATCTGGTCAGTAACAACATCAGGTAGCCCTTGGTTTCCAAAACTAATAACTTCTTGCAGCTTCGGGGGACCAT
Organism: Saturnia pavonia; assembly: GCA_947532125.1. NCBI lineage: Eukaryota > Metazoa > Arthropoda > Insecta > Lepidoptera > Saturniidae > Saturnia > Saturnia pavonia. The sequence continues at coordinate 19,567,899 of OX383895.1, read as the reverse complement.
ACTCTCTCAGGCTGTCAGAGCCAGATGCTTCATTCTCTTGGAATATAGTTACTGTTACGGGGCTGTCAGCAGGTTTAGCCTGGAAGTAAAGGCTTTATTGAGTGATCTACAATCTCATTAATATTGGAGTTCTATAGGTACACAAGTAAGGTTCAATAATGAAAATTATCACTGTGATCGAAGATTATTTATCTGTAAGTTCTGTTGCATCTACAAGTGTCTTCAGGCAGCTTCTATTTGAGATCCAGTTTTTCTAGAATGGCCTAAACTGGGACTTTCACTCTTTAACTTATAGTGTATGCATTATATTATGCATAGTATGTGAATCCTGTAAATATCCTAATACTAGATTAGAGTTTCTGTTGGAGGTAAAGAAAGGGCTTACCAGCTCACCATGTAGTTATTTAAACACCACAAAATAGATAGCTTAAGCATTTAAGTTTCCTCACGGTATATGCGCTTATCGTCAGCACATACCTAGTGTATATATGTACAAAAATAATTGGTAAATAAGCCTTGAAGCTGCAGTCATCGGTTTGATTATATGCCATTAGTCTTAACCATCCGGCCACCATAATTATATTATTACACTAGTTACATTATTAATGCACATACTTGATTTTCAGTGGGTAAGTAGAATGCAGGACCTTGTGGCCTCCAACCGCTCGGAAGGTACGGCCCAGAACCTGAAGCTGCCACCGATCCAATAGCCAACATTAGAGCGATAATAACCTGAAAGTGAATAGAAATAAATGAAGATGAAATAATTCCGAACCTCTAATTTATTTCCGTTTACCCCTTAAAGTTTTATATTTTTGAGTGTGGTAGATTATGTGAAAAATTTGACTTACGCCGCGACACATATATCTGTAGTAAAGTGTAGTAATGCTCGCGCTGCTCTGTGCAACTTTAGTAATACGCTCTGGTACACAAGCTGTTCCAACTCAGCCCCCGAGTTTTCACTATCGGTGGCTGATATGGAGTAGAACTCAGATAAATATGACAAGTAGCAGTCACTCAAGCTTTGTATTAGGTGTATTTGCTTTACATATTAACAATTTTGTAAAGGTAGTAAAGTTATTTTATTATTGAGTTGATTGATATAATCTCTGAAACATGGCTTCATTGGCGCCAATTCTAATATGTCCCTAGCAAAAAGAAAAACCTAAAAATATTGCATAAAATGTGATTACAACCAAATTTCTTTCAAATTCTTTTCAGGAGAATGCTTTTGATTTAAAATAATATAAAATATAATTTACCTTCATCTTGATTTTGTTGAGATCTCGCGATGAATGTGATGCTTGTTCTACAATTAATTCAGTTTTTATACCTCCGCCATTAAATTAGATCAAACAATTAGTAGGCCTTGATTTGATTTTTAAATATTTGATTTGCTCTCAAACATAAATTATATTTTATGATATGCAAATTGTAAAGGGAATTAAAAAGGGAACCAGTTTATTTATCATCGCATTTTAGTTATCTCTGCATTTACTTCATTATTTATGCAAGGTCCAATACTGTAGTATACTGGGACGCGATTATAGCATGATCTCTGTATTATTTGTTGTATACTAGCTGTGCCCGCGGTTCCGCTCGCGTAGATTACAGAATGCCGTCAGACGAGTACTTACATATGTTATTATAGACTTTTTTGTAGATATTGTTAAGATCTACAGTTATCTAGTACACTAATTTGATACATCTCTAATGGGTTACACAGTGTAAGTCATTTAAGTTTTTGAAGCAGTGATGGCTCAGTGGTAGCGTGTACGACTTCGCGTCCATTGACGTGAGTTCGAATCCCTGCAATGAGCCTGAGCTTTGGGTGAAGGAAAACATCGTGAGAAAACCATAGCATGGTGGTAGGGCTTTTTCTAATACCCGCCTAGCTAGCTACCACCCTCAGGTTGAAAATCTGTCGCCAAGCACCAATAGGTGTGTTCTGGCAGCTGCACTTGAGAACCAGTCTTCCACTAAGTTTAGCGTGTTATCATCTTGGGCCACATCTTCACTTAACATCAGGTGAGATTGTGGCCACTACGCTTTTTTTTTTTTTTTTTCGAACTGACTACACTGTTAGCCTGAGGGGCCCTGGAGCCTTTACGGCTTTTACAGCTTTACCGGGCTTGGGGGCGAGCGCTTAGGGCACTCAGCCACGAAAGCTAAGCAACAACATCCGAGAGTGCCAAAGTGGCCGAACCTCGGCTCGGACTGTTGCGCGTATGCAATTAAGTCGCGTTCTGACTAATTCCCTATCCGTAATTCTATCTAAACTAACTATACATATATACATGTTTCTGCCCCCTGGGAGAAGGGAAGGAACATGTGTATGTGTATTTAGTGGTCTGAAATTTTTGTCTACTCTAACTAGGCAAAAAAAAAAAGAAAAAAAAGGTCCCTTACAGAACCTATGTACCTATGTGTGTTGTGCATGTGTGTATAATGCAGTGTCATGTATGGCTGTGAAAGCTAGTGATTGTAGAGTCACTTGTATCGCGCGAGCGGCTGCTTGTCTCAAGGGCTCTATGCCGATGGATCGGACCTAGGCTTGAGTTGCCGCAGAGGAGGGCGGTCGTGGCGGGTGTGCGGGAGCGAAGTTAACCGTACGTCCCCTGCGGAGGGAACGGTGGTTTCGCGGGCGTGGGCGCGAGCACGCATATGTTGCGGGAGCGGACGCGTAGTAATTATTAGCTTTCTCGATGTCGTCGTCGGGATCGACAAAGAGATTTCGCGGACGGCGTTTATAACGTTTGGCAACGGAGATCGAGTTATCTGGGACGTAGTTCACGGTGGATTTTACGAGCGGGTTGGGGTGATTCGAAGCGCTATCGAAGTATCTCCTGGTGAGATATTTCACATAGGGGCCACTACGCCAAACCTATAACGATAAAAAAGCATCCCGAAAGCGTATTTTTAGCGAATTGTTTCAACATTATCTTCACTGCTTATTTCGAATGTTATTTTATCTAACAAAATATATTCCATAACCTTGCCAGATAACATAGCAATAACAATAAAAGCAATTGGAATTCAGATTCAAATTGTTGTAAGTTGTGGTGGTCTAGTGAAGTTGTGGTGATATAGCGAAGCCGTGGTGGTCTAGTGGTTTAGACAGGCAGAATATCGATTCGAGTTCGATGTCGAAGGAAAACATCGTAAGAAAACCTGAACGTTAGAGAAATGTTCTTGTAGTACCACTGTATATGGAAAAAATTTAGAAATGTTGATTTCTCGATGTTTGAAATTGTCAATACGTCGTGGGCTGGCATGGTGATGGCACATGCCTTCCTTTGTGAAAGAGATCTTTGGTTGATAGTATTAAATTTATTATTAATTCGGATAAGTGGTTCTCGCGTGAAAATAACATAAATGGACAGTCAGACAGAGAAACGTTGAGTTTTATAATATGTATAGATTAGTGAGTTTTTATCATGATAGGCTTGTAGATCTGAATCATGACAGCGACTGTTCATGGACTCATTACTTACTTAATTTACTAAGGTGAGTGGGCAGATGTTTTGCCGAAATTTGGTAAAATAGTTGGAACATTTTAACAATCGTATGCCCCGAAATGAATTTTTATATGAACTAGCAGCGCCCTTAGTTCCGATTGAGTTTATTATGCGTTTATTCTACCTATATCATTGGCAATTTATATAGCCTATCAATGGACTAGTTGACTGTTTTTAAAGTAGGTCTTAAATTATTAATTATTGTCCGATTAGAGGAAAAAAAAATTACCATATTCTTTAGGACCTTATAACCTATCGGTTATAAACTTTTTTTAAGAGTTTACTTCTCGTAAACAGGCGGAAACGCTGTCAGCCATATTTAGTCTCTTAATATCGAAAATCGCAAATACTTCAGAAAATATTTATTAATTGCGTCAAATTTGATAAAAGGGAAGTAGCCTATTGAGGAATGGCATATAATTCATGTGTGCAAAAAAAACAGCAAAATCAGTTTAGAAAATATTTTTGATTTTTTACAGTTTTTAAAAGACTTTTTGACAATTCTTATAGTTTATCAATTGAGAAATCAAGCTTCTCGTGTACGAAATTTTATAAAAATCGATCAAGGTGGTTTTGATATAAATCTGGACATACAAACAGATTGACAGAACTACGGGTCTAGATATTAATATACAAAGATAAATATGTTTAATCACTTGATTATTGACGTAACAAGTCAAACTTTATTATGAATTGAAAAATTAATAAATATTTATAGAATAATTATTTATTAATAATGTTTGTGGAGTGTCGCGCATGACGGCCTTGGAAGCGGATCTAATTGCTTACTATTGTTTGTATTCATCACAAATTTTCTAGTTGTTTGGATACCAGAAATGACAGAAAAATAAGGTTTATAGAATCCCGGAATGAACGCTAGCTTTTTTTTCTTAGTAAGGCAATGTGACTGCTTTGTAACTTATGTCACCATCACGCACAACACAATCCAAAGACATCGACGACCACCGAGGGATCTACAAATTCACGTTATACCTCCATGTTGTAGGACTGAGGGAACACACTGGCCGGTAGAGAGTTACACAGCTTCACAGCACAGCAAAGATATGACGTAGATAACTGTATTGTTCGTGCTGAGATGAAGCTCCTCAGCCCAGCGCGTGAGGTTTTGTTACGAAAGGGGAAGAGGGAATTACGTTGAATAGTTCCATGTATGCTATTGGTAGGACGTGATATTTATGTCTGACTGGATCCAGGTTTGTGTATAAATCAGTTTAACTACATGTTACATATGTGTGTAACACATTTAAATATTTCAAACAACACAAGGCTATTTCTTTAGAATGATAAGTCTCTATTCATGAGTATATCGTCACTTCACAAAGAATATATTCAATGGATTTTCAATACGTATTACTAAATTATCCTTTAAACTAGGTGTAACATCCTTTAATGTTTACGCATGTCGCGTTCCACGATTAGCAGGTGTTTATTCATTATGCAGTAATCAAGCGGGTTGGTAGGGATCTCTACCCGGCACTCTGACTCTGTTTTGGTTTGTCGAGTTTTGGATTATACTATGCTAGCCATCATGTACAGTGCTGTAACTTTGAAAAAATGTATTGGTTTGAACTGGCTCTCAAATGAAACTACCGGGATACACCAATAGAGGTATCAGATTTTCAACTTGAAGATTATTGCTAAACAGGCCGGTATTAGAGAAATGTTAAGCCCTAAGTCTTAGTAGAGTTACCCTAATTTATTTTTATTCAAACCTTTTATTCATTGGTAAAATTGAAAAGTAACTTTCTTGAATTTGTTTAAAGAAATTAATAAAAGTTAATTTCTTTTTTAGTCTCACTGGTAGATTGTACGAATACCGCGTCGATCGGCATGAGTTCGAATCCCTGTAGTGAACCTGAGCTTTCTGTCTAGGAAAAGATCGTGATGAAACAATAGCATGGTGGTAGGGCATTTCAAACGAATACAGTAGACTGCACATTTAAGTAGACTTGAGGGTTGTAGAAAATGTCCAAGGCTTGTTTGAGAAAATATCAACGCTAAACATTTTGCTAACGCAAAGCAGCGATGATGTTTTCGCAAAGCTGCTGAATTTCAAGGGTGTGGTTATTAAAACGCATTGATAATTTTTAAAACTCATAGCGCAATTTATATGAATGAATTTATAGTTTATTAAAGAAATCTACAAATAAGTATACTAGATACATAACATAATACATTTAAATATTTTATAGTGTAAATATTAAAGGTACAATTTGCGAGTTGCGAAGTTAATAAGCATCGGAACGTGCCTTGCTATAGTATTCATCACCGTGATGGCCAACGCCGCCATTGTTTCCATTGTTATGATAGTCAGTATCCTCGTTATTTCCGTTGCCATGGTAACCGTTACCACTGAAATTATTCGCATTACTATCATAGCCTGATCTAGCGATCTCATCAGTATCATCGTAATAGATTTTAGGTTTGTAGCCATGTTCGCCCGCTTGATAACTCACGGTCTGAAAATTATAAGCATACAAATTTAAATCATTTCTGTAATTATAAGAAATACAACCGTCAATAAAAAGTATACTGCCTGCATCCTGTCTTGTGTGCTTGAACACCGCGTCTATCGTCGTGAGTTCTAATCTTACAATGAGTTCAGAGATTTCAGTAAAACACAACATGTTAACACCATAGCATATTTGTAGAGAATATTTATATTATTTACCCAAATAGCTAACCGCTCTCAAGTTGAAAATGAGTATGTTTCGGCAGCTGTACTTAGAAACCACATCTCTGTGAAGACACCAGTCTTCAACTACATCACTTAACATTGCCTAATATTATGGCCAAATATCTATATGGTCAAAATTTGACCGATAAATCGAAAAACAAGCAGATGCAATGATTAGTAGGTAATTTTAAGTCATAAACGTTGGTACATTTAGATTAGTTATGTCCAAGGTCGTGGAATAAAACGAACAGTGTTTTAAGTATGTAAATGACATTTATGTACAGATAATAATTATATTGTATAATTTAGTAAATGTATACGAGGGAGTAATTTCCAAACATCACTATTTTTCATATAATTATCTTTTAATGTAAAACTTGCTTGACTATCTCCCTTAACCTATTCTCGGGCTAATCATAATTTTCTTATTTATTTTATTATAGAACCTAACGCTATTCCCTATAAATGCTTTAATTGGTCTTAGTAAGTCTAAAACATGGGATGATGAATTTGTGTTATATAGTATTAAAACTAAGTCGGTCATTTACGAAATCTAGCTTATTTAAGGGACGTATTGTGAGGACAAAAATAAGGCATTAAATTCCTGATACCTTTTCTTTAGTAATTCGCAAGGTCTCATGTTGTATATTGCTTGAATCGCCCGCTTTTGTAATATAAATATGGTGTCTATCTCAGCTTTTATCCTCATATCCTCCATCTAAATGCTTACCTGCTTTCGTCCGTCAGGTAAGACGACCTGGTACTCTCCTTGCGCCCTCTCCTTCTGCCTCTCCTCGTAATGCGCGAAGTCGGTGCCTTCCTGATAATCATTCACCATGTATCCAAAATTGTAGTTGACCGGTTCCTGTTTAAATTCTCTATAACTCAACGAATTAATGTACTACGTAATAGATTTAGCGTTTGGGTAAATATCTAATTTCCCTTCAGTTTTTATAGAACTAAGTTGATGGTAAGCGGCTACCGTAGCCTATGGACGCTTGTAACACTATAGGTATCACTAGCATGTTGCATAACTTAAACTCGTCTTCTCGAAGGGTCTCTGGAAACCCTACTCACCACAGGAACACAGCACAAGGTTATCTGGCTGCGACTTTCCTTATGCTGGAGATACTTCACCAGTCGGACCAAGTAGAGAGAAATCTTTAAAGAAATTTTTCTGTACCCTACCGCTTTTCAGTAATGTAATTGCGGAAACCTCATCACACAATTTTAATTACACTTAATGAATTACGGAATCTGAGAGCAACTTTAACAATACCTTTTAGTAACCAAATAAAGGGACAGTAGGGATAGATATAGAATGCAGTTATTGTTTATGTGAAGTTGCATTGGCGCTAACAGGAGCCTTCATTGACCCTCGAGGTGACACGTAAGGTGTCCTTATGAATGGTTTAAATATTCTAATTATGCAATAAATCTGAATATAAACTCACGCTTAAAATTCTTGTCCCTGAAGATAAATACCCAGACATTAATACTTATATGAGTATAGTGCTTTTACTGACAATAAACGTGGGTAGTATAATGTCACAGCTGTAGACAGGCAGCAGAGTTGGACATTCAAAGCTCTTCTACTAATTACTTCAACTAATTGTGATGAATTGAAAGAAAACTATCGTCATCAGCCTCTATATACCGCTCTAAAGCGGCAAATCCCTTGAATAACTTTCAATTATTTTACTTATATTAACCCGACTCCATTCAGAGCATCTATACCAGCTATAATACCAATAAATATAAGAAGCCTGAGTGCTGAAGAGAGAGCCACTAGTGTGGAATAGTCTTCTTGAGTAAAAGTAATTTTACAGTAAGAAACAACAAGTATTTGTCTGCATTTACTCATCACATGATGATACTTCAAGATTATTTTACCTTTAAGTTTTCGTCACAATGATTACCTTCATCTTGAGTAGATTTTGTTAAATCAAATAAGGCAATGCAATTGAATTCTGCAAAAAAACTCAAAGGCAAGAACTTTGAGATATTGAATTGATATTGCACTAGTGTTAAAGAATTTCACTATATCATAAAATAATGAACTCATTCTTAAAATTATTGAAGATAAACTAGAAAACACTTACATTAATATCTTTTAATGAATGTTTTCCATTTCCAAGATTATCCGAGGTTCGGCCGTATCCGCGTTCTGTCTGGTTATGATTGCTGTTTAGTATCCCATTATTTCCATGGTTGTGAAGAGAGGTTCTGATAAAATAAAATATGCTATCATAATATGAAGTTACCCTTGATTGTGTGTAAAGATTATTTCATTTTAATGAAGCGAAAAATGTTCGCAATAATAGAAAGAACGTTTCATTATTTTAGTCTACTCCAATAGCCGTCAGAGGAAGTGTAATTATGGGCAATTGAAATTTTTACCTCTTGAATCCATTCTGATAAATTTTGTCCAAAGCATCATGAGTGTTTTGTAAATCATGCCCATTATTCGCTCCAAAAGTTGTACTAGCACCAAGTAGTGGTGAGGAATCGTGAAGTGAATTCACATCTAGGTTCCTTGTAGCTATTATTTCTGGCACAGCGTTGAAGTCTTGCTCTCGCTGTGCTTTTGGATACCCATTGCCTCCGGCAGACGAAGGAGGGGGTAGATAGCTATAAAAGACACCAGCATCTCATCGAAATATTCAATTGTTAAAGAGGTCAGGCACAGAGAAATTTCTTTGGAGTAATCTTTCTACTTGAGGCAGCCTGACTGGTGGAATACCTTCATCCTACAGAAGATCGCAGCCAAATGACCTAATGTTGTGTTCCTATGGTGAGTACGGTTACCAGAGCTCCTTGAGGAAGGAAGAGTTTAAGAAAGGTAGGGCACAGAGAAATTTATTTGAAGATTTATCTTGACTTGGGGCTGCCCGACTGGTGAAATGGCTCATTCCTACAAAAGATCGCAGCGAAATACCCATGTTGTGTATTTCTGCTGTAGGTAGGGTTTCCAGAGCTACTTGGGGTAGGGAGGTTCAAGGTCAGCAACGCGTTAGTGGTACCTATGGTACATATTAGAAGCATCCTTAGGCTACGGTAGCCGCTTACTATCACGTGCGCCATATGCTTGTTTATCACCTTGGAAGTATATTTTTTTATTACTTCAAATATTAAAATGTCAAGTTCTAAAAGGATACTAATTCTTGCACCTTATTAGCCAACAAGATTGCGTTGTGGTTGGTGGCGTGTGATTTTTCCATTCAAGGTAACACACTTCAGCCAAGAGGAGCACGCAAAGGTTTTTCTTTAGGAACTCGCTATTTAGAACTAACTTCATTAAAATGAATACACTGAATGTAACGGCTAGTATCGTTAGAAGAGCCACACTGTATTGTGTTGAAAAGGTCTAACGACTAAACAACTTAAGAACCAAAATAGGTTTTGAGTTTGATTTATTCTCGAAATATGTTTGAAAATACGATATAAAAGAGATGAAGAAGCCTAGATGTAAATACGAAATACCCACTATTCTGGAATAGGCCTGCAGTGAAGAGCATGTTAAAGAAATAAGCAAATACTCACCTATTAGATGGTGGAAGTACCGCTATCGCCAAAGCAAACAGCACTGTTAGACTAATTATAATACACTGAAACAAATAAAATAAAAAAATACAACCCACTGTATTATATAGGAGAGTACTGTTAAGGAATATCACTTAATATTAAGAATTTGAGGGGTGGTTAGATATTTTTACCCAACTGGATCACGAGCGTTACCACCGGCGATGGATTGCTGATCTTTTGCTTGTCGCCGTTATGTTTAGATTGTACTCTGCTTACTGTCAAGGACACTGTCACTTTGCCGTGCGAATAAAAAAATAGTACACGCAAAATAGATCTACAAGAACAGACGAGAGTGACGTCAGAACTATATACTTCACATTAAACAAAACAGTATTGGACGCTAAGTATAAAATTACTGCTTTTTAAATAAAATTTACCTTCATCTTGTAATTTATTGAAACCTATAATAAGGTACGATATACGACGTACAAAGATCAAATGATACAATTGACACAAATAATCTAGCTTTTATAACAGTTTAAAAGAAGTAGGGGGTTGAAGAATTACCTGTAATCAATCAAACAAAAGATAAGCTCTCAAGGTATCCTTAGAACTTGAAAGCTTTAGAGTCGAAATAATTTGTGAAAGTATTTTATAGCTCTATAGCATAACTAATGTTTTGATTGCCAACATAGACTTGCCGGAATAAGCATTTGCTGAAGTTAGTCATGGTAACTTAATGGTTAAGACCAGTAGTATATTGATTCGATATCCACAGACTCGAGCCAACATACATCAATACCGCTATCGGTGAAGGAAAATATCACGAAGAAACCTAAATGCTCCAGGAATATTTTCATGGTAATATTGTTTATTGGAAAGTCACAGATTTATAGGGGCTACGTAAAGTAATACAGATCAAAGCGCATGCGAGCGACCGCCTCAGACAAGTACACTTTACCACTTTTTGGACTGTACTGTTTCAGAAACCGAAGCTACAGATGGCTTCGGCGCTGCCCTTTCTCATTGACGCATACGGACACTTTCGGGAACGTTTTGACTAGCCCAACCACGATAGAATTAGCGATTTCTCAGAGTTTGAAAATTTAAAAAAATGTTGCACATAGGTATATGCCGGCAGCTGAGTTTTAGAACCAGCTCCTTTAAGCTTACGTTGTCCACATCGCCATTTAACATTAATTGAAATTATAGACAAATGTAAATTTTATTAAGATAAAGAAAAATACGATAGAAACCTGAGTACTATCATGATTGGGAAGTCTCCATGGATTTTTGTGTCAACTATTATCTTATTCAAGGATACTGAACTTAGATGGTAAAGCACGCTTCTTCTTTATATAATTGTAATTTTGAATGGCCCTATTATATGACAGTTATAAGTTTGACGTATTTACTTATAGGCGGAATCCATCAGTATTTAGCAGCATCATTACAAAAGGCCAACTCAATTTCAATGACGTTGGGTAGTGAAATAGTTATTATGTAGAAGTGATTAGTGTTTATTAAATATCGATTAATTTATAGCAATTTTCACTATCGAAATATCGATAGTCTGGCTTTAACTGTCGACAGTAGGCATGGGAAATGATTGCTATTCGTCAAATTTGCTGTATTTACCAAGGAAGGTATACAATATGCGGTAAGAGTGAGCTGTAACAGGGAAAATAAGAAACCACCAATTCCTGTTACAGAGGAATAACACTACCGACAACCTGTTCCAAAATTACAGCCTGTGACATGAAGCTGTTTTTAAAGTAAAACTTTTATTCTATCGCCCCAAAAAATTTCGTTCATCTATCGCATGTCGCATTACAGCTGGCCATGTAGTAGGGATAAAGTGAAAGGCGCATGGCAAATGATTATATCTATATACTTATATATTCTTTTAAAAGTTTCAATTGCATCGTGGTTTCATAAAACCATTTTTTTTCTATTACTAACTATAATTGAAAAGAGAAAAGTTCTAAGTCATATTTGTTTGTATCTCTCTCTAACAAAGTAAAGAAGTAATGCTAAGCTTGAATAGAGACGAACATATTCCAAACTGAAACATTTTACTTTTGTGTTACCAGTATGTGGAATGGGTACGTAGTATCTAAATACTACAATTTACAGATAATTGTTACTTGTGAAATACCAGTTCCTTTAAACTGTTCCGATAAATACGTCACACTTTTAATATGGGGCTGCATTTTCCTGACTTTGCAGTGACTTTGTTTTGCAACAAATCCCAATAGAACATCACGCGAACGATCTTTTTTCGCTCGCTCGCATAAATATTTTTTTTTATTTCAAAGGCAACAATCTATTGTTTATCGATTAATCCTTAAATATATTTTAAAACAATCGGAGTTTAATGAACACCTGTGATGATGCCAGGTTAAATAGATTCCTGGTAGAATGGTTATTGGGATAGATCAAAAGGCCAACCAGCCCCGGCAAACCAGTAGCGAAATTGGACATTTTGAATCTGGATAGAACGACCTGGTCAGTCCTTTTGTCTAGGATGAAAGGAATTATATTTATGCACTGCAATTGGGTGATAGATTAAAATTGCTGATTGTTATATACAAGGCGCCAAAGCGAAACACTGTGCCATGTTTTATTTTATATAGAGCATCGACGATCCAGTCAGTTACGTAACACTAGGTACATGTAGACGCATGTATTAGGGATTTCCTAAACTCCATAATTCAATTCGTCTTCTTTGTTATAGTAGCACTGAAAAGTTACTGCATTATGCCTGACGGTAAGCACAGTACAATCCAAAAAGACAGGTGACCACCGAGAAATAATCATCCATCGCCGGTCACTGACCTACTAGCCTAGGAAACTAGCTAAGAGGTGTAGGTGTAGGTTAGGTGTAGGTGTAGCTAATGCTAGATAGCCTATACTATTTCTCATGAATCTGGCTATCATATTATACAAAAAATGTTTTTCGAATCCGACTGGTAGTTCCAGAAATTAGCAAACAAAAAACTCTTCCGCTTTATTATATTACTGCCAACAAATATAATATGTTGTAATAAAAAGAAATACTTTATAAATATGTGATGATTGATATTTATTCTCTATGTGTATTATTATTTGTGATGAATAAACATTTACAGATAGGTACTTACGAGTTACTTGTAAAGTAGATGAATTTTTCAAAAATACACCTATATCTCTTATCCGGTTATTTTTTGGATTAAAAATCTCATAAAGACAGAAATAAAGGAACAAACTTAAAAATGTATTATGAACATATTAACGGTGCCCTCTGGCTCTCCGTACACGTTAATGACGATGTAAATATTTTCATTTTTTAATTTTATTTTTACTATGTTTACTGACAATTCTTATATCCAATCAATTGAAGAATAGCATATAATTTCCGTGCACTAAATTTCATCAGAATCGATTAAGAATAATAAATTTATTTATATCACAAAATATGGAGAAAAATTACATATACAGACAGTACCTACTAAAGATTTATTAATGTTGATCACACTTTAATTTACACAGGTATATAAGAAAAACCAATTATTACATTGAAAAATATATTTGCCATTGAAATCAGAAACTCTTAGAAGCTAAACTTTTTTTTGTACTTTTTACAATCTTGCTTTAACATACTAATAAATAATTTGAGTATTTAATTACTTCACAGTGTTTCGTCTAATAAAGAGCGTTTATTTATACACTTTATCAAGTTCGTTCATACACGACGTTCTTTTTAAGATATATGATGTTAATGTAATCGAAATTTACTTTTATTTCATTTAAAATAACATGAACATTTTTAATACAAACAAAACAAATATTAAGAAGACTTTTGACGTGAAACTTCTTATGCGACTTCCAAGCACATTATCGGTCTCTCCTCTTTGTGTGAGCCAGAGCGAGAGAATATTGCACACTGTTTAAATAAAATAGAAAATGTCTTTTAAAATGAAGTTTCCCTTCTATCGTGTGTGAATCGCACACACACCTTTTTTTTACTATGTATCTGAATCATTTTACATACAGTTATTGCATAATACATTACATAGTACATTATTTAAAAAAAAATGGGTTTATTACATTTTTCGTATTAAGTATTACTAGCTGACCCATGTGATATTTCGCACATTATAGAATGTAACTTAGTTAAAAAGATTATAAATAGATGGCGCTTTGACTATATTTTAATCAGAATCAACAGATAGCATTCATAAGGGAAAGTTTATAAAGATTTTTTTTAACGAATACATTAATTATGAACTGCCTCTATGTGTTGTCAATAGCGAGGAACATCTTTATTGTAATTTTCGAATCATTAATTTCGATGAAAAATTAAAGGAGATAAAGCATTGCCAGGAAAAAAATCCTTTGAGAAAATTAATATATATATAAAACTTGTGTGTGCCTGTTAGTGATGTTGTAAGTTCTAAACGAGTTGAACAATTTAAGTCATTTTAACACAATAAAATAATTTGTTTTGTCAAAATGATGGTTCATAGCTACTCTTAGACCAGATAGGTGGCGCTGTAGTCGTTATTAATAGATTCTATATTTATGAGAAAATTGACTCACATTCGCAATATAATATGTTGATTTAGAGCCAAAAAACGAAAATCATGTAATGTGGACCCGATAGGTGGCGCGGTAACAAAAAACAGAAAATGGTCTACCAGGCCAGCCAGTAATGATTAAATAATGATTCCTATAATTTTTGTCCACTTTAAATATTAAAATTTCACGGTTGGGTATGAACGAACTTCGATCGAAAATCATAATATAGAAAGTCAATAAGGTCCATCTTCAGATTTGCTGAGATCTGCTGCGTTGTCATCGTAACCTCCTATGGTAGGCCCTTCAACCGGTTCCACCGATATCCTGGGCTTGAAGCCGCGTTCATCAGCCTCGTATTCCACGACCTGGATTAATATTTATACACGTTTAAACTTGTTACTTTGGTAGAAAACTCCCATAGTAAATGACTTAGAGATTAACCAGCTTGTATCCAGTTTCCTAGAGGTTTTATAATGGTCTTTATAAGCCGATATAATAGTACTCTGTGATTAAATATATTTGTCTCTAGACCGACGATAACCTTGAAATATTTAATAAAATATTAATAGCAGCCTGTAAGCATCCCACTGCTGGGTAAGAGAGATGGGCTTAACTATCATTTTAGCTCACGAAATATTGCCGATTTCAAAAGTCGATGCTCGATAATTCTAATATTTTCTGACTACATTTCGAGAAGATTTCTCCAGCGTTCAGGTTTCCTCACAATGTTTCTCTCACTTTAAGTCATTATTAATTAAATATACATTACTCATTTCATGTTTAGACTCAGTAAGACCGATAAAAGATTTTTTGGGTAATAGGTAGTATTTTTAGGTTCTAGAATAAGATTCCAAAGCATATTATCGATTTGCCGGACAATAAGTCCAAGGACCGTGTCAAACAGGCTTAATGATAGTGATGTCTGGAAATTACTTCACTCTGTATATTCAACAAAAATAATATAATAAGTAACTGAAAATAAATAAATACACAGTGAAATAAAAATGATTAACCCGATCGAGTTTCTTGCCGGTTCTTCTCATTAATTGGGATTTTTCCCGAACCGGTGGTATTGTGTTGACGTTCATAAACGCCTTCTTAGGGCTTGAATTAAATAAAGTATTTTTCATTTTAACTCGATACGACTACCTTCGAATAAAATGTACTTTTGCATAAACTGGTATGATTACCTGTTTATTTCCATCAGGCAGTACTACAAAGTACGTGCCCTCGGCCCTGTTGTCTTGTCTCGATTCGGTGTGTCCAAAATCGCTGCCGGTGATGTAGTCATTGACTTTGTATCCAAAATCATAGCTTGCGGGTTCCTGTACCAAAAATACATTATGTACCTTAGTTTATTTTTTCATCAATTTTTTATCTTACTATGCAAGTGCATGTGTTCACAATGAAAGTGGTTAAAAGCTATTATGTTAGAATCGTGACAGCTCATAGCTATCTTTGTTTTTTGTTGTCCAAAATTTGCTTGATTTGACTTGAAAATCGCTTGCATCTAAGGATTCAAATTGAACAATGTTTATTTAATTTATCTATGACGTATTAATTTCACTATTCTTTGTACATAATTCTTAATTCCTCCCATTTTTCTTTATTAAGGGCGTTCTCAAGCCAAGTAACCCAAAAACCTCTCTATCTTTTATGATATCTCATTCCAGACCAGGCGTGATATTATTCAACTTGCCAAGTGAAGACTATACAACGGCAAATAGCAACTTTTACACCAAGTATTGAATTAGTAGGTATTCTTGAAACAAATATGAACACGATCATAACGTTGGCGCGGCGCATATTTAGCTATGTTTGGTTAAATAAAATCATCAAGTTGGAAGTCTTTTACACATTCTTATTGGTGTTATGTTTTGGGAACTGCACTTTAGATCTAGCTCCCTTTTGTGGGCTTAGTGTATACTAAGTTTAACATTACAGTCTTCGGTCTCATTGTTACATAAGATCATGTGACGTCATTTGACAAATATAACCTTTATTGCTGAATAAAAATAATATGTTGTAGGTATATACAAACTTACTTCGTCATAGGCATCTAAACCGTTTCTAGCGTATCCATAGCCATCCTTGGACAATGTATTATATTGCTCAGGAACTCCGTAATGATTCGAGGGCATTGGACCGCTAACAGAAGGGCCACCGTAGTCCGTAGATAGAGAAGACCTGGAATCACAGATACTTAGGGTAACAATTAAAATATTATTTGAATATATCTTTCACTACAACTCGTGGCAGGCCTAACTGGATGGTTGGATGATGTTCATAACGTTTTTAAAACAATTGATGTGATGAGCTGGAAAAAGAAAGCAAAAGAAGATCGGTCTAAAGCCCACCCGCGGCTCTATAGCTTCAGATGATGATAAAGATGATGATGGTGTTCTTGATATTGTTGAAAATAAATAAAATATTATTGTATATAAAATTACGTCAACATTTATAGGCGCTGAAAAATTACTATACTTATATACAATAACGGACATCAATAAATAATCACGATGAAAGCCACAAAGTAAATTGTTATAAGTGAATTGAATGTTAATAACTAAAACCTGCCATTAATATTCGGTGTATTCTTAAAGTAGAGTTTCTTTTTGCAACTATAATATGCACATAGAAAACTGAAAAAATCTTCAGTTGTGGTGAAAAAAATGGACACAGGAATTTATATCATATATAAAAAGTTTCTTCTTTAATATCTGCTCAACCCATAGCTAATGTTGAAATATCAACTCACATAAACACTCTTTATTAATTAGGTAATTATATTTGTTTATTTGCAAACTGGTAATAATAGAAGTATTACCACTTGTCGGGTTGGAAAATTATCTTTACTAAAATTTACAAAGCTTTAAATTAAAATTTAGAAAATAAGAAAAGTTATAGTTCCTTTCAGAAAACCATCGTAAAGCAAATTAAAGACCCTACATACACAACTCTCACTTACCTTCCAAAGTTGTAAGATGAAGCGACCGCATTTGTTTTTAAATCAGTGGATTTACTCTGCGATCTGTACTGTTCCGAAGAACTTCCTGCAGATGGCGCACCATAATTATCTGATAAATCTCTCCCGCTCGGATCCTCATAGGTTTGGGAAACTGTGATATCTTGGGAATAATCTGACGTAACAATACTATCAGGTGCTCCATAAGAAGTGGGCAAGGGAGCGTTATATTGAACTGGATTTGCTTTGGGAGCACCATAGCTTGGTACTAAATCTCGTGAAGAATATGACTTCAAAGACGCCTTCGGAGCATTGTAACTTTGTGAAATGTCATTAATTCTACTGGATGGTAGTCCGTACTCTTGTGATAAACCTTGTTTTGCTTGGAATTGGTTACGTAATGATTGTTTTTTGGATGATCTAGGCGAACTAGAGCTTTGAGAAGGAAGTCCGTATTGTTTAGAAAGGGTGCGAAATTCTGGTGTTCCATATTGCAAGGATGGTAGTCGGTTTGCTGCATAAGATTGAGTATCTTGTGTAGAAATACTCGCTTGGTACAGCCCACTCCTCCAGCTAGGAGCCCCATAAGTTTCAGATGGATAATTCCGCGGTTGTGGGGCTCCATATTCTACAGAATCCTTGGACAAATTTTCCAAAACAGAAGATCTAGTATTTGGTACACCGTATTCTTGAGAAATACGAGATGATGGCAAACCGTATGATGAAGAGAGCTTGGAGCCAGATTTGGCTGTAGGAATACCATATTCTGCAGAAAGGGTATTGCGTCTTCTGCTGATGGTTTGAGGCAAGCCGTATTCTTGCGAGAAAGTTCTTTGGGAACCGGAGCTGAAATCATGATTATTGCTATAGTATGGTTTTGGTGGAGAGTAATTTTCATTAAATAGCAAAAAAGGTAACAGCACGCAAATGAAATTTTCCTTAAGTAAAAGTAAGGGTAATACCAGTAATCACAAATAAAATATGATATTTTTATGATTTTCGTGATGAAACTAACTTCATAATCCAGAAATTTTAATTATTTGTCAGCATTCAAGCTGGAATAACTTTAAGACAATAAATATAAAATACAGGGTATAATTCCGTCGTTATATCTGATAGTCGCTATATATATACGTAAAAATAAAGCAAGAATGAATGAAAACAATATTTATTGCTAGACAATACAGCCGCGCAATACGCATAAATGGCCTAATTTCTTATATTTTAACTTTACCTACAAAAGATTTATAAACGAGAGCGAATTGTTTCAACTGCTGACAATCGAAAAAAAAATACCAAAAGATAAGAAAGCTTTCTGATTCTATATATGAACCTTTGTGTGTTTGCTTGTTGACTCGGTCTTTGTGTGTCTTAGTTCTTAGTCGCAATATCGTCAAGGGATTGCTAGGTACTTGTTACAAATGGTTCATTAAATATTAGTCGTTATATCCGAAATCGGGTTTACATCCGAAGTCGCTATAGCCAATTATTGTGTTATAAAAGTATACTTAAAATGCAAGGGACTTATGTTTAACCAAAAAGTCGTTACAAACGAGGTCATTATAAATGAAATCTACTGTAGTTGCCAATACTGTATCATTTTCTCTGTAACATATATATATATATATAGTGAATGATAAAAACAATAATCTAAATTTATTTTACATATATTGTTGATTACCAGTGAAAATCTTTAATTTAGTAAATGAGACTTACTTTACAGGAGGTTCAGCTAGGACGATCGATACTAAGCATATTGCAATCACAACCTGGAATAGATGAAATTACTTAAAACATATATCAACTTCAAACTACTATAGCTTCTGTTGTTAATTTTTTGTTATGCCATACCCATAGATGATAGCCAAAGAATAATTCCTAAATAAAATAGTTTTCGTAGTATTAAATTTTAGGAATAAAGAGATACCAAGAATGCTTGGTTTAAAGGAGAGACAGATCAAATTAACAAAATTCTGTAAAGTAAAAAGTACACAAAACTTGTGTGGATGGTTTAATAAGTAATATGAACGAATGAGTTTAGCAAATATAATGGGAAGTACCTTTGCCTTAATAACATTGCGTGATCATAGATTTAATTAAATTCGTTCAAAATCAATAAATAAGTTTAGTTTTTACAAGCTTTTATTTAATTTGCCTGTCTCTTATTTAGTTTGACATCACTTCCATAATATCATGTGCGCCATTTTTTACACATATTGTGATGTATGGGTGATGCCAAATATAGATCACGTGTTCACTGGGAATTTATTTACCTTCATTATTATTCGAAGAGCTAGAAGCTTCATGTACCTGCGGAAAGAAAATCAAAGTGTCAATCAAAGTGTTAATTGCTATTTTTTAATAAAAACGTACTGTTTCACAAATCCGCACTGTTGGATTCTCAATCCTAGAGACACCTACATCGAAGTCTATTATAGATAGCTCCATATAATATCTGTACTTTGCTTATAGGTATAGCGAAAATAAAATATTATGGGTAGTGCGGTAGCATATCTGCGAAACGTAATATGAATGCCTAATTGATCCACATAAGAGTAATTGAAAATAACCCTTATAATCATAAATATTCTATATCCTTACGTAAGTTCAGTCTTTGTCAATTAACTTTTAATACATTTATTTCCCACTTTGTTCTATTATATATATTATATTAATATATTACATATTATATTATATTTTTTTATATTATTCAATTAATATTTTTTAGTCATCCATGTATAGATACAGTATTTTTATATTGATTACGTTGATAAAAGCAAAATAAATAATTAACTTAAAAGATAGTAGAGCTAAGAAAATTTCATAAGAAAGATATAGTTCTTATATAACTACATTAAGACATAATATGTAGAAAATGATAGGAGATGACATGTAAGGCCGTATTAAATTCTAAACAGTTTAATTAAAACAAACCTTTAGGACGACTCGTGGATTCCGAGATGAAATTCGAGTGGTGACATCTTGAAAACATTTCAACTATTTATACTGATCAAGACATGACAATAGTTTGCAAAACTGACTTAAACTTTCACACAACAAACGTTTCAGTTAAAAGAGATTTATACTTATGTGTGGGATGTTAAAGGTGTGGTGAATCGAAGCGTGAAGGCACTTAAATAGTTGTTAATAGTTTCATTGTGGCTTGATAGCCCCCAGTGCATGTATGTGATGACACAAACGAACTCGTTCCACACAATAGATTCTAATCTAAAGGCACTTATCAATATGTCCAGGGTTGTGAGTAAGCTCATACAAGTGTTCCTATTTGCTGGATAAGCTAAAGTTTAGTTACTACAACGGATATTAGGCAACGATGTAGCTGTAGAAATCACGAAAGGGTTATTGGTATTCGTTCCTTTTATATATTTGGTAAGCATAGTGCAATTAAAAACAATGGTGACCACCATGATACTACAATGCATGGTCATTCGTGGCTGTCATGCAGGCCTGCTTGAATGCCTCTTCAAGTCATGTTTGGAGCTATTTTATAGGAAGGAGGTAATATACTGGCTGGGAGACGGTTCCAAAGCTTCACAAAATATGATCATGATGAAGGGCGAAATTGTGGTTACTGTGGCTTCGGAGCCCAGTACGTGTTGTTCTCTTATGAGTTAGCTTGCATACGGAAGGTGCTTGGCAACTGATTTTCAACTTGAGTGTGCCCTAACACCTTATAATAATGTCCTTTTTTCAATACTAGTAGAGTTATTGTAGAAGAGAACTCATGTCGTTGGTTTTAACATTTTTGTAGATATTAAGCTTTTAATCAAAGCAGTAGCTTTCAGATAATTATTTTCAGGCACACTGTTGTGTTTATAGGTCACGGTGGTGGCATAGTTAGGTCAGAGAATGAATGACGATGTTGTTTGGTTCACTAATCTTCAGTAGTTAATATCGCAATGTGAATGTAGCATAGTGTTTGGCTTTTTTAATGATTGGTTAGTGAGCAATACTCAAGTGGGAAATTTATAATCAGAACAAGTGCTATATAAAGATGTGTGTACGCACGTTGCACCTTATGCATCTTTGGAGTAACAAAACAAAAATAACTTTTTAAATTTTGATCCCGCGTGACAACAATATGATGAAGTTAGCCATCAGTGATAATAATGTCAATTAATTTTATTTTTTCATAGATTAAAAATAATTTAACGGTGTATTTAAATTAACATAATTTTATATTATATTCAAAAGTTTTAATCAAGACAAAGCTGCCATTATAAGTAATACTAGTTGTGGCCCACGATTACACCCATGTTAAATAAATTTATTAGACAAACTCCCCACGGTGCTGTCGCCATCGTTGAACCTCTTTCCGTACTTACCTAAAGCTTGCCAAATTGCTTGATATTCATCGTTACTGCTCTGTTCCTTAAAGTCGCAGCGTGAAGTTATACTACCTATGCTATTTCTCTTAAGTCTGGCTATCATGTACAGAAATAATTTTTCGAATCGGACTGGTAGTTCCAGAGATTAGCGCGTTTAAATAAACAAATAAACAATCAAACAATATCTCTTTAACTTTATTAAATTTATAAGTAATTGCAGTCTGTTTTTTTAATCTTATACCCTTGGAAATGCACAAGGATGTTTCTATATTAAATTAATAATAATAATAATAATAACAGCCTGTAATATCCCACTTCTGAGAAATGCATCTTTGCGTTGGAAGACACAAGCTTAAGCTGTCATACCATCAGCTGACGTATTTTTGATTTCTAACGCGGAGAAATCAATTCCTGTATTTTTCCAATACTAGTTGCTTCTGTAATAAAACTAATTAAGCGTTCAAATTATACTCTCTCGCTAAATTATAAAGCGGTTGGCTTTTCCGCGGCTTCACACGTGTCATAGTTGAGTTATGTCATCCCATTTTTCTAATTCCATCAAATTGCTCAATAGCAATTTTCATAGATCTACCTTCGAAAATGACAGATTTTCATACAAACTTTCATACCCTGTTTCACCACCTTAGGGGGACACCTATAGTGTAAAGGGTAACCGGCATACAAATTTTCACGGTCCTAGCCTCAATAGTTTGGGCTGTGTGTTGATATATCAGTTAGTCAGTTAGTTATCCTTTTATTAAATAATATAGATTAGCGAACTACAAAAAAAAAACGTTGGGAACAGCTATTTATACCGGTTAATATTTATTCTACCACCATGACAATTTTCTTTATAAACAGGCTATCATTTAATTTAAGGTAAGCCCAAGGCAAGTCGAGTCTGACGCATTGTTAAACGGCATACATTGTGGGTTTCGGTTTGGCAATGTTTTATTTGTGTATCACGCGCACGTATTATTGGAACCTACTTTGTAATAATGCTGTGAAATAAATTTGCCTCTCTCTTTGTGTTTTAGATAAGTGTTTTTCAACGTTCTGGAATTTGCGATCCCTTTACAAGTGACAAAAATTAGATGACCCCCCAAGTCTAAACTAATATTATAAAGAGGAAAGATTTGATTGTTTGTTTGCATTGCATAGGCTCTGAAACTACTAGACCGATTTGAGAAATTCTTTCACCATTAGAATCCTATATTACCCCTGGTGAACATAGGCGATAGAATAAAAAGTAAGGGATCCGTATGAAAATTTATAATTTTTGAATTATTTGTTAAATACCCGTGCGAAGCCGGGGCGGTCCGCTAGTCTATAATAAAATATGCCAGTGATTTTAAAAACGACATGTCAGTTTTAGCAGCTGAAGGTATGGATAAAATTGAATTTAATTCGCAAACGATTGACATCTTCTGCGTGAAAAGAAATGAAAAATTCCAGAGCTGGTAAGGGAATCTTTTAAGTTGTTATGGCCATTCGCCACTTACTACTTACCTATGTTACCTTCAATGATAAACACAAAAGCTAAGAAATTATTTACGTCTCAATTGCAACTACGATTCGAAAATTTGATGAAAATAAACAGCCTTCTCACTAAAAATAATGTATTTTGATTGTAGCGTTACTTTTTACTATTACCTGGTTTGCAACCGTGATCCTCCTGGGGGTCACGACCCACAGGTTAGAAACACTGTTTTAGATTATTGGTTAGTTAATTAATTTACATAGTATAATTATTAAACTTTATCTACCACCAAAGACTGCTATTTAATGATAAAAGTAATAAATAAGATGAAACAACAGTAAACGTCCTCGAATATTGTTTTTTTTATTTTTATTTTCAGGTACTTCTTTTGGCGCTTTTGATAGAGGGTAAAATTGGGAGTTACGCGCGAATCATGTGACCTAAGTGCGAAATGATGAATATGGCCGTCAAAGGAAAGTGTGAATCAATTTTACCGACCTTTTTTTAAACTAAAATATTTTTTAAACAATTTGATAGAAATCAATTTGAAAAAGTCATTTTACATTTTATATTCCTTTTTTTTTAAGTTATAGTATATGTAACTTCGTACTACGATTCTAAGGAGCGGAACAGTAACCATAAATTTCCAGCAATATGGCAAGCTGTAAGCAATTGGGATGTGATAACAACTATAAGCCACACGGGTGTGTTGGCAGCGGTCCGGTGTTTTTTTTTTTTTTCGAACTGACTACACTGTTAGCCTGAGGGGCCCTGGAGCCTTTACGGCTTTTACAGCTTTACCGGGCTTGGGGGCGAGCGCTTAGGGCTCTCAGCCACGAAAGCTAAGCAACAACATCCGAGGGTGCCAAAGTGGCCGGAACTCGGCTCGGACTGTTGCGCGTATGCAATTAAGTCGTGATCTGACCAATTCCCTATCCGTAATTCTATCTAAACTAACTATACAGATATACATGTTTCTGCCCCCTGGGAGGAGGGAAGGAACATGTGTATGTGTATTTAGTGGTCTGAAATTTTTGATCTAGACTAACTAGCCTCAAAAAAAGAAAAAAAAGGTCCCTTACAGAACCTATGTACCTATGTGTGTTGTGCATGTGTGTATAATGCAGTGTCATGTATGGCTGTGAAAGCTAGTGATTGTACAGTCACTTGTATCGCGCGAGCGGCTGCTTGGCTCAAGGGCTCCATGCCGATGGATCGGACGAGCGGTCCGGTGGAGAGTTGGTGGAATAAATATAACACGGGTGAAAACGTGGGGCATAGATATATACGCGATACATAGATAATTAAAACAAGTTGTTTTAATTGTCTATGACGCGATATAACAGACTCTTTATTGGCGACTAACTTCATCGCTAGATGGCGTTATTTCGTATTTTTGTTTGTATAGCCATAGCATGTTGGATAACATGACTATATGAATCCAAAAAAGCTACCGAAATTTATTATGTCTATATGTTACTTGAATGCACGGATTTTCTTTAAACCATATGCAGGTCGTTTGAGTCTCGTGACATTTGAAAAAAATCAATCTATGAACATCACGCTTTGCCAAATGATTGTAAAGAATTAAGGACAAGGCCGACTTAACGTATTCATATAATACGAACAAAAGAACTGGCTCACAACTAAACAAATAGCTTGTCATTCTCTTGATTAACAAACTTATTTATTACCGTTTTCAAACCATGTGTATAGGACATTTTATTCAAATTAGGCCAGCCTTGACAACAAAAGTTACTTTGTTAAACTTCAGGCTGTCAATAATTGAAATTCTTCGAATTTAGACAGTATAACAATGAGACAAAGATTACTTTGGTCTGTGTATATAAGAAGACATTGTGTACCTTTGAGAAGATTCATGATCACACATTGCCAAGTGCACAGACACGGCTGGTGCATTTCGAGGAGGGCTCCACCAAACATAGTTTAAAGCTTTGAAGAAAATTAAGCCTCTTTGGTCACGTGACAATTAAATTTGGAAGCGAAATTTTAGTGCATTGCTTTATGAGAGACATTCCTGACACAAAAAGAAGGGAATATAAGTATTTGGCCACTAAAAAACAATTTTTTTTATTAGCCGAGATAGATGGATGAGCGAAGGACAAGCGGGTAACGACCTACTTGAAAGGACATTCTGACTCGAACTCTGACCGTGAGGACGTCGGAGATTGGTTACATCTGTTATCAGTCCGCCTCTGACCTATCTTGCCCCGGCATGCAAATCTAGGAATCGGATGCTGTGGGCAGCGGTGAAACAGCCAGTTAAATCAAGGCTCGGAGTGGCTGTAGGGGAGGTCGGAGGCCACTGGGGGTAACACGAAATAAAACATCACTTGAATCGGCCAACTGTTCACATCTCTAACAGATATTCTGTAAATTTGTATACTCGTATGTGCTTGTGTTCGATCCTGACGACGCCCATAAGACGCAAGAGAGGGGCACAGAGAAAGTTCTTTGGAGATTTCTCTCTACTTGGGGCAGCCCTACTGGTGGAATACCTCCACCCTACAGAAGATCTTAGCCAAATGACCAAGTGTTGTGTTTCTACGGTGAGTAGGGTTTCCAGAGCTCCTTGGGGTAAAGGGGTTCAAGGTCGGCAACGCGCTTGTGATACATATGGTATTGTAGGCGTTCATAGGCTACGGTAGCCGCCTAGCATCAGGCGGGCCGTATGCCTGTTTGCCACCTTTGTAATATAAAAAAAGAAACGTGTGATTGTCGCTAATGGTGATTATCTAGGATAATTGCTGCTACTGTTGTTGTTATCACATTACGATATATAATTTAATAGCGGTTTCTCCACGTTTGTTAAGCAGTAATTATTTTTGTATCCCATAATTTTATTTTTACTCAATTTACTGACAATTCATATAGCCTATCTATCAGCGAATGACTTTATTCTCATATACAAAATTTCATAAAACACTGTTAAGCCCTTTTTGACTTAAAACTGGGCATACAAATATACTGACAGACAGCTAGGTAGACAAATAAATAATTAAATATCATATTCGTTATGAGTGTTCTTTATAATAGACGTCTATTAGGAACTTTGAAGAGAAAAATTACATGTTCAGGTAGGACCACAGATTTATTAATATAGAGATGATGTTTTCCTTTCTTAATTACATGAAGCTATGATGTCACGGTGGTAGCGTGTACGAACAACGCGTCGATACATGTGGGTTCGAATTCCTGCAATGAGCCCGATCTTTCGGTGAAGGAAGACATTGTGATGAAACCATAGCATGGTGGTAGGGCTTTTTCTAAAGCCCGCCTGGCTAGCAGCCACACTCAAGTTGAAAATCTGTCGCCAAGCACCAATAGGTGTTGTTGAGCTCAATGACAACACCTTTAACTTCTTGAATATGGACTGTATATTCAATTGAAAGCCAAGTACCTACAATACAGTCGGACGATAGTCCGATACTGAACTGTTGATTTCGAGCCGTGCCGTCCATACAATTTGGCACCATATTTAAACCACCCGGTTACTTAGGACTATTACGTGGTCAGCTATTAAAAATTCATACAGTTTGCCTATAGTAAGCCTTAAATTCGAGTATCAGGTTACATAATAATAATCTCAAAAAATGCTACACATTCCCTCAGTACAGTTTCGTAACACGTAGGTATCGTACCTGACAAATTATACACAATTATTCAAATGCATATGGAAAACTTACGCTTGTACAACCCAACAAGCCCAAAGTAAAAACTGTCCTATAATCAGTGTGACTTAAGTATATTTACATAACTAGTTACGACATTTAAATCACATACTAACATAGAAATTCACTAACTTTCACCATAAATTACAATATAGGTTCACTATTCTAGCATTAAGTCACATAGACACGAACTATAAAACATATAAGCGATAATAAACATTTCTAAACGTATAAGGTTGTGTTATACGTACGCACACTATAGCGTCGTATATAAGAGTTATGGTAAAAAGACATTAAAATACAAGATATAGGTGCATTCACCCAAACTCTTAGGAATTACAACTATGCCTCACAACTAGTAAATATTAAAACCTTATGTAATTCTACTGTGAGGCGACATAAGCTCATCTGTCCTCAACAGGTGTATTCCGGCAGCTGCACTTGAGAGTCAGTCCTCTCAAGAGGTTAAGCGTGTTACTATCTTGGGCCACATCGTCAATTGAGATCAGGTGAGATTATGGTCACCACGCTAAAGCTACAACGATAAAAAGTACTAACTCACCTAAGCGAATTCTGACCCGTGGTTATCGTACATTATAGAATTTAAGTAATCTAACAACAGCTGTCATATTTGTTAAACAGATTGTTAATAGATGACGCGCTGAATTTTTCATTAGCATGAACAGATTGTATTCCTAAGTAAAAAGATTTTAATAATTATATTATGAAGAATTAACGGAGATATAATGTTGCCAGGAAAAACATCTTTTAGTAATAATATATATGATGATACTATCCATTACATACTTTTAGGGAAGGTTGTTTATGGAGTAATAAATATTTTTCGTGTTTAAAGTTCATTAACGTTTTTTTAAACGTATTGAACGAAATTAACATCTGTATAATATAATATTATGAGCTATATAAGAAAAGAGCTAATTGTTGCTTTAAAAACAATGCCAATACCGATGGTCACGTGGCGAAGCACGCGCTCATGGTCTTGTCTTGATAATTAACATATGCTCTCAAACCGGGAACAAATGATATTACAACAAATAGTAAGTAATTAAGTGTAATGAAACAACAAATAAGCCAATTAAACCATTGAAATTTGATAAACAAGCTCATTAATATTTTATCCAACTTTCTTTTAAACGGGCATATAAATAAACAGACCGCAAGATCGAGCACAGACAATTCATTTCAGTTCTAAAGACATTTTGTCTTACTTTAAAACTATCAGAGCTATACCTATATTTTAATTCACGCTCATGTTGTCACACAGGATGTTAAAAAAAATGTGAGCAGCAGTTCACACGATCAGAAGTGAAACCTTAAGAAAAACACATATTTTATACAACATATTTTATGTATGTTTTTTAAATATGTTTTGAATATCCTAAATCAGCGGAATTCGAACTATCGTCCACTCGTACGTACGTCGTGTGAAGTCTGGTCGTCTCGCACCGCTAGACCAATCCGACGACGACCACAATTATGAAAATCATGATTTGCATTAACCGTGCATAATGTAAATGTATTATACTCTTCTCTTCTTGTATTGTAACTCTAGGCTAAATCCTATATTATAGATAGGATTCTCTTTTTATTATCGCTTTTTAATTTCATGGAGTTTCAAATCAAAACGGTGCTAAAGAAGTTTTCACTTCAAAAAGGTAGACAAACAGATTTAATAAAAAAATTTATTTAACTAATTTATTAAACATTTTATTTATAGGATACAAAATTATATTTAAAAGCATACATAATTAATTAAACATTAGTTAAATTGATACATTATGTATTCACAATAAAAAATAATGAAGTCTCTAGAATGAATAAACATTATTATGATTGATTGCTAACTTTATAATGTCACACTTCTATCACGTGATGAACGCGCAGCTCTTAATTTTACTCTCTACTAAACGCGCCAAAAGTAGCATTATAACTTTGATAAATAATAGGAATTACATATTTGATTATTATTTTAAAGTGTATATAAAATTGCACTTATTTATATCTTCTTCTTTTTATAGCGGTTCTTTGGTTACTTTATCATATAATTTTAATGAAGCGTCTACATGAAAACCGAATTTAATTATCTCTAAGGTTGTAAGATCATTATTTATTCCACCACTTTTCATTACATTTTCAATCGGAGGACCCCAGAAATGATGACCGTTGTATGCCTTTTTGAAATTAACTACCAAATTACCCCTCAACGATGCTTTGTGGAGGACTTCAATTTCTAAATAGCCAGCGTTTGCCGTTAAAATAGCTGTTACAGCTTGACCCGGTTTCAATTCGGTTTCTACACCACTAGTGCTGCCAATTGTCACAGTTTCGGTTTTCTCTTCACTCCTTCCCCAGCTAGACGTATACGAAAAGCCCGTCTTACCGGATAATTTCTCGAAAATCATATTAACGTCGTATTCAATTTCTTGGGTCACAGTAAATTCTTTTTCTTTTGACCAGATCGTTGTCAATGAGTTTTCTACGGCGTGACTTATACCGGTATTCACTTTGATGGTTTCGTTTGAATAATTCTCAAAATCTTGCGTCGTAACAATGATAGGTTTTTTACTGATGCCCTTCAATCTTGCCGATTTTATTGAAATTACCCTTGTAACTTGCTCCCATTTGTAAACTTTGTAAATATCCCCCCAAGGTGTTGGACTCGTTAAATAAACTCTCGTGGGACGTTTTCCATAATGTTTTTTTATTGCTTCTTTTAAATTATCACTGGTAATTTTAAATAATTTGACTTCGTTCTCTGTAACAACATTCACTTCGATTCCTGTATAGTTAATAGATATATCATTACGATTATTAATATCGGCATTTATATCCAGCACTATTTTTGATTCGATACTTTTTAAAAGTAATAAACACGTAAAGTATTTAATCATTTTTAAATTATTATATAACACTAGCAATCTAATAACAGAATAAATCCAATATATTTTTTCCAATGAATACCGAGTAATCTTAGTTGTACTACAGTTTGGTGAGGTCAGAACAATAATATCTATCTATATATATATATTATTCTTCTGTGTGTTTGTGACTGAATTCCTTCTAAACGGCTGGACCGATTTAGTTTTTTTTTTGTATTTTTGAGTAGGTTTCTGGATGGTTTAGATTCACAATTGGACCCGGTAGGTGACGCTTCGATCGAGTTTCAGGACTTTTTATTTATTTGCAGGCAAACCAGTTTTCGGGCAGGACAACGTTTGGCAAGTCCGCTAATCTATACATATAATAAAATTTAAGTGTCTGTTTGTAATGTTAAATAACAGGTTTTTACTAAATGCATATGAAAGTACCCATTTTGTAATTAGTGTCTGACTGTCTGTCTGTTTGTTCCGGGTAATCTCCGAAACGGTTGGAACGATTTTGACGGGACTTTCACTGCTATAAGAAAAATCATTAGGATTCCGCACAAATAATAAAGTTTTTAGTAGTCCACGCGAGCGGAGCCGCGGGCGCAGCTAGTATATAAATAAAATGATTGAGGTTTGCCGTTGTGCGCGCATCATGCAAAAACTACTTGCATAATTTCTTTTTTTTTTTGTTTTAGGTCTTAGATCAGATACCTTTGTTTAAATGTATCTGGCAATATAAAAATAGACACTATACTTTTGAAAACTGTAATTTGTTTTTATAAAAAATGAAGGTACATGAATGGTGATTACACGAAGCATTTTTTATTTAATTACCATTAAAACAATCAAAAATCCAGTAACCATATTCCGATGGCCCATATCTAAAATATCACGATATCTTCATCCAATAAAAAGTTATTACAATTTTCAGAAACTACGATTTTATAAGCACACTACACCTTCTTCTCTCGTCCACGCGAGCGGTGCCGCGGGCACAGCTAGTATTAAATATTTTTTAGTTAAACGACTGTTTTAAATGTTATGTCTATTCATGTTTACGTTTTTACATTTAATTTGATAACAATAACCTTGTAAAAAGTTAATAGGTCAATTTTGTTTACATTACTTTTTTTATCTCATCTCTAACTTTATAAAAACGTATGTCGGACTACGATATTGATATTTTTTATTGCATGAATTTATAATTTACGATGAGATGATTTAAGTAAATCTTAACGCAGAATATGCTGTGAACTTGTGTTAACAGTCCATGGCTACAGGTGTTGCCAAAGCAAAACTACTCTCTGCAGTCCTTGGCAACTATAGTTGCCGTTTTCCGTTATAAAATTTCGCGGTACGGTCCCACATTTTTCCGATTTGTTGAAACTGTGGCAAAGCTTTTCCAGGGTTTTCAGAGCTCCTTGGAGCAGGGGGGTTCAGGGTCGGCAACGCGCTAGTTAGCTATGACGTCCATAAACTACGGTAGCCGCTTACTACCAGGTTGGACGTATGCTAGTTTGCCACTACAAACTAACTTTTAGATTTATATCGTACAAAGAAAACAAGATACAAAACCCTTACTGACTTCTGGAGCTGTATTAGGAAACAAGAAGAAACAATGGGACATTACGCTAATCTTCTTCTTCTTTGGCGTTACACTCTTGCTAGAGTGATCCTGGCCGTCACGTCGTGGTTTTTGTAGCCTGTTTAACAAACGCCACTCTTCGTGAATTGCCGCTCTTCTTTTGCATTCGTGCAGAGGACCGTCGACGGCGCTTTTTATTTGGTCCGTCCACCTTATCGAAGAGCTCCCGCGAGGTCGGGTGCCTTCAACTTTGCCCTGCACTACCAGGCGTTCAATGGATTCGCCTCCGCGCCGTGATACGTGTCCAAAGAAAATGAGGATGCGCTAATAGACTTAAAGAAATGAGCAAAGACTGTGTTTATAATGACATATTATTAGAACGGCAGTTAAACGATTATTTTGCAAGTAGCCTCAACCACGAACAACTTCAGATCGAAGTAAAACAAAAACGGCGCATTTACTACATATCTTTTTTTTTTTTTTTTTTTTTTTTTTTTTTCGAACTGACTACACTGTTAGCCTGAGGGGCCCTGGAGCCTTTACGGCTTTTACAGCTTTACCGGGCTTGGGGGCGAGCGCTTAGGGCACTCAGCCACGAAAGCTAAGCAACAACATCCGAGGGTGCCAAAGTGGCCGGACCTCGGCTCGGACTGTTGCGCGTATGCAATTAAATCGCGATCTGACTAATTCCCTATCCGTAATTCGATCTAAACTAACTATACATATATACATGTTTCTGCCCCCTGGGAGGAGGGAAGGAACATGTGTATGTGTATTTAGTGGTCTGAAATTTTTGTCTACTCTAACTAGGCAAAAAAAGAAAAAAAAAGGTCCCTTACAGAACCTATGTACCTATGTGTGTTGTGCATGTGTGTATAATGCAGTGTCATGTATGGCTGTGAAAGCTAGTGATTGTACAGTCACTTGTATCGCGCGAGCGGCTGCTTGGCTCAAGGGCTCCATGCCGATGGATCGGACCTAGGCTTGAGTTGCCGCAGAGGAGGGCGGTCGTGGCGGGTGTGCGGGAACGAAGTTAACCGTACGTCCCCTGCGGAGGGAACGGTGGTTTCGCGGGCGTGGGCGCGAGCACGCATATGTTGCGGGAGCGGACGCGTAGTAATTATTAGCTTTCTCGATGTCGTCGTCGGGATCGACAAAGAGATTTCGCGGACGGCGTTTATAACGTTTGGCAACGGGGATCGAGTTGTCTGGGACGTAGTTCACGGTGGATTTTACGAGCGGGTTGGGGTGATTCGAAGCGCTATCGAAGTATCTCCTGGTGAGATATTTCACATAGGCTTCTATCGAGGGAAGCCTCATGTCCCTGTGGAGGTCCATGTTCCTAACGAAGGCTGGAGGGTCAAGCAGGCGACGGAGAAACCGATTTTGGACTCTTTGCATGCGGACAAAGTTATGTTTGGACATATGTGCGAACGCTGCGCAGCTATATGTCAAGATCGGACGGACGCACATCTTGTATAGTGTAAGCTTATGTCTTAAGGACATTTTGCTTACCGAACTGAGCAGGGGCCGCAAGCGGGAAAGGATCCAGACGGCCCTATTCCGGACTATAGTAACGTGTGCGTTGAAGTTAAGCTTCGAGTCGAGGGTGACACCCAGATATTTAGTCTTGGTGGCCCAAGGGATATTCCTACCGAATAATGAGAGGGGTCCTACCGTGCGTGGTAGTTTACATGTATGCGGTTCGAACATAATCGCGGCGCTCTTTACCGGATTAATAGCTATTCGCCACGTTCGAAACCACTCCCCGAGAGTGGTTACGGCACGTTGGACTGCGCAGGCGAGATTTTTTCTATGTCTGTTTGACGCGTATATGACTGTGTCGTCAGCGTAGAGCCCTACCTCGACCCCGGGGGGCTTCGGGAGGTCGCTGACGTACAGATTGAAAAGGCAAGGCGCCAGAATGGAACCTTGCGGGACGCCTGAGCGTATAGGGTGGGCGGTAGATAGTACTCCTTCCACACGGTAGTGGAAGGTGCGGTCGCGTAGAAAATCGTGAACTAGATGAACTAACCTATCCGGGACTTCTAATTGATGTAGCTTGTGGACCAGTCCGGCGTGCCAGACCTTATCAAAGGCCTTGGCTACGTCGAAAAAGACCGCAAGCGTGCGGGCGGGAGCAATATTGCTCTTGGCGAAGTTACTCGTGATGTGCTCCGTGAGGCGGTGCACTTGATGTGTACACGAGTGACGGGCGCGAAAACCGAATTGTTCGGGCGGGTATAAATTCTTGTCGTCTATAACGACCTTGAGACGGTTCAGAAGGATCCGCTCATAGAGTTTCCCTAGGGTGTTTAGGAGACTGATCGGGCGATAGCTTTCGGGAAGCGAAGCTTTTTTGCCGGGCTTGCGAATACCTATAACTATAGCTTTTTTCCAGACGGCTGGAAAATAGCAGTGGGCTATGGCTGCATTGAAGATGCAGACCAAAAGAGCTATGAGGTGATCAGGAAGAAGTTTGAGTACTTCATTCCTGATACCATCAGGATCGGGAGATTTCCTAGGCTTAAGGCCTTTGATGATAGAACAGACCTCATCTGGCGTGACCAGGGTTAACGTTTCCGCGGGGGGAATCAACGTGAGTTCCTGAACGGCGGTCTCGATAGTTTCGATGTGGGCAGTGTCTACGTTGTCGCAGTTTGGGGAGCACTGACTCTCCAAGCTTGCGGCAAGGCATTCTGCCTTATCGTCGCTATCGAACGCGAGTGATAGATCGGGGCCCCTTTCGAGGGGCGGCATCTGGGCGGAAGCTTCTAACTTCAGAGAGCGGGCGAGGTTCCAGTAAGCCAG
Source organism: Saturnia pavonia (assembly GCA_947532125.1). Classification (NCBI taxonomy): domain Eukaryota; kingdom Metazoa; phylum Arthropoda; class Insecta; order Lepidoptera; family Saturniidae; genus Saturnia; species Saturnia pavonia. The sequence continues at coordinate 19,533,828 of OX383895.1, read as the reverse complement.
ATGGGACGGCTTGAGACCCTCTAAGAGGTTATCCCACCGGTGGCCTCTGAACTCGCCGATGCGAGTTCTGACCTCTCTCTGAAGTCGTCGTAACCTACGGGTGTTATCCCTCGTTGGATAAGAATCGTGTGCACGTGTCGCGGCGTTCTTTTCCGTGATTAACGCTCGTAAGCCGGGGGGGAGTATAAAGCGGCGATCGTTCGCCGCTTGCACCTCTCTCGAGGCCTCCCTTACACCGGTTTGGAGGTAGTCGACCAGGGAATCGATCGCTAAGTCGGCGTCTGCTGTTGACTCTAATACGTCGGGGATCCTAGCTAAGCTGGACGGGGTCGCGTTATCCGTTAGGTAGCGATTTAAGATCGCGTAGTCAACTACTTTGACTTTTGGCGGACTGGGGTCGAACGGTTGCCCGAGTTGTAAAATAACCGGGCGGTGATCGGAGTCTAGTTCGTGTACGACTTCTATAAGTCGTAACCGAAGCGAGACACCTTTGAGGAGGGCTATGTCAAGTACTGTCGGGTGACAGTTATCTTGAAAGTGCGTGGGTTCTAGCGGGGCTATAACGTCAAAGCCGAGCACATCGCATAGCAGATCAAGTATAACCCCGTTAGGGGTGTTACGCGAGTTGTTGAAGTGAGTGTGACCGCTATTGAGGTCGCCTGCTATTATGACGGATTGTCCGAGTGAGAGGAGCGCCTCCAGGTCGGACTGAAGGAGTCTTTTACTCGGGGAGAGATATGCAGAGAAAGGGTGATTGACGGATGGCCAGTCATGCCTATTCTACAAACTGACACTTCCATATTGGTAAGTGCGGGAGGGTCTATTGGCATGCAATAGAGGGAACGCTTGTAGTAGATGAGCGTGCCGCCGCCTCGGGTGGCACGGTCATTTCTGACTATATTGTAATTTGCTATCTTAGGGTCGCGCCTACTGGGTTTTAGAAGTGTTTCTTGTACTAGAAACACGTCTATCTCCCGTTCCCTAAGAAAGGTGGATACTAAGTCCCGTTGTGGAAAGAGGTTTCGCGCGTTAAAAAAAGATATGTTTAGGCTTCTAGGCTTAATGCGTGCCATTGATAACCGATATCTATTTCCCGGCACGGGCCAGGCGCATTAGCGTCGCTGTCATCAGGGGGAAACGCCTGATGGATTCGCCGGGGCCGTACTCAGCGACGCACTGTTCGTACGCCAGTACTTCCTGAGGGTCATGCTCGCGGAAGAGCATGACCATGTAGTCAACGCCGCGGCGCGTGTTGACGGGCGGGGGGGCCTGAGCCTTAGGAGGCTGAGGGCGGGGAGTGGAGACCCATGCTGCTTGAGGGGCTCGCATGGCCGGAGGGGGTGCGCGGGGCGCGGGGGCGGCTGCCACCGGGGCGCTGGAGGCGCCCGGCAGGCTGGGGAAAGCCTCTGGCGTGAGCAGGGGCTTTGGCTGTCCTACGGCGGGACGTGTCCTCTGAGGAGGGCTGTGTCGCGTAGGGCGCATGGGTCGCGTAGGGCGCGTGGGGCGCGGGGCACGGGGACAGCCGCGATAGTTCGCGGGGTGACCTTCGTTGCCGCATAGCACGCAGCTCGGAGGGGTAGCCGACTCACGAGTGCGCGAGCACTCGCTCGTCGCGTGGTCCCCGAGGCACTTAACGCACCTGGGACGGAGATGGCAGTTGCGTGCCGAATGACCGTACAGCTGGCAGTTGTGACACTGCGGAGGACTGCGGTTCTTGTGTGGGGGCTCTACGGCTATTCCGGAGAGCTCACACACTTTCCTAACGTTAAAAATGGCTCTGCCCTCGGGGGTCAGTTCCAAGATGACTAAGACCATGTCGAGAGGTCTGTTTTTGGATTGTCCGCCGTGCATTCTGTGCACTTCGCGGACAGGGAAGGCCTTGGCTAAGAGGTCAGTTTTGACCTCCTCGGGTGTGATTTCCACCGGGATGCGGCGGATTACAACCCGGAGTTGACGTTCTTCCTCCAGGGAGTACGTGAAATATTCGAGGTTGCTGTCTCGGAGCAACCTGGTAAATTGACGGTGTTCGTCCGAGGTGGAAACTTGGACGCGGATACCGTTGGCCGTGTTACTGGCCTGGGTGTAGTGGATACGGAGTTCTCTCAGTTCCTCTGAGAGTTTTGTCCAGACCGATTTGTTCTGGACCGTGACGGGGGGCGGGCGACGCGCCTTTCTGCCGGCAAAGGTACCGGCAGGCGCTGAGGGCGCTGCGGAGCGGGGGGCGTGGCTGTTGAGCCCGGTTTTTTGCGCCTTTTGTGGGCGGGACTGAGTCTCCGGAGACTCGGGACGCGAACGCGGTGCCCGTTTGGCGGGCTTATTTTTTTGTACGAGGGTGAAGCCCTCGTTGTCTGTTCGTATTGCCGTGTCCATTTCGATGGACTCGGGTTCGGGGTCCGGACTGGCGGGCGAGTAGCTAATGTTTGTAGCTACTGGCGTCGGCGTGTCCGCTTCGGGAACTAGCGACGCAAACGAATTGTTTATTGGTAGCGCAGAGGGCGCTGGGGTCGGGGCTTGAATGCCCGGGGAACGTGAGCGCGACGATGGCCGTTTGTACGGCGTCTGACGGTGAGCGCGGGGTGCTGTTGAGCGGGAGCGCGGGGCGGGCTTCTTTTTCGTCGCGTGGGTCGCGGCGGGGTCGCTGGTGGCCTCGGTGGCCTGTGTGACAGCAATGGCGGGTTGCGCGGCCGCGATGGCCCTATTGAAATCCGTCCATATTGACGGGTGTAGGCTTGTTGCGAACGCAACGAAGCTTTCTAAGTCTGGCGAGTTTGCCATTCCGGCGGCGGCGGTTGGGCGGGCGGGGGTGAAGTTAAACCTCCCTGCCGGAGAGGCAGGGGGGTGCGCCGAGTGAATTTAAACGGCTATCCCGAGCCGTGCAAAGGGACCTGCGGGTCACGGTGTAATGACTCGCAGGAAAAGAACCTACCGGGCCCTACGTGGAGGTCCCTATCAAGCCCGAGGCAGAGAACGCAGCCGGTATAAATACCTAGCTACGCCCAAACAGACACTCGGGGATGGATGTGTAGCAGGATCGGAAGGGTGGGAAGGAGACACTCAGGGCTTGACTATGACTCTATCAAGGGCCAAGGTTCCTGAGCCCGACCAAGTACTATCGTTTGCCTCTGAAGGAGGCAACCGAGGGGCGCTTGGGTCACGCACCCACTTGCTTTAGTTGGCACCGTCAGGTATCAGGCAAGTGACCACTAAAGTGTGGATTTCGTCGAATAGAAACAAATTGCTCTTAAAAGAGCAGTTTATGTTTGTGTAGCGTACTAAAAGTACGCGACACAATGGGTGCGAGCGAGACGGCGATACGCAGGTGCGATGCAGGTGTGCAGCAAAGCCGGTCGGTCGTAAAACTACACAAAGGCGGCAGAGAGCGGTCGTAAACACGTCCGTTCCCGCCGGCGGTCGTGATCGGTCTCTACTACATATCGGTAAAAGTGATGACTTCATAGGAGTATTTGTATTATCTCCTTAATTCTCTAAGCATTTGCAGTCTGAACACATCCAGATTGACTTCGCGTGCTTGAATTCTTTCGCATAATTATGAATGGTAATTACTAAACAGTGATAATGGTAACTTCCAGAACAATCGCTGCCGAATTTCGACTCGTTAGTTCTAACAACATTTTTACAAGCTATACATTTCATATTGCCTTGTACGCCTTTTAAAACATAATAGCAAAGTAGGTAAGGCAAGCTCCTTAAAAAATGTAACAGCAAACTGTCCGATCTGTGAGAGATGATGAAGTGCGGGTAGTCTAGTAAAATTGTTTGTATAAACTTTGTAGAGGATATTTTATTCTTGATTTATAAGTAAAAGTCGGGCGTGTACGTCTTGCTGCCGACGGTCCTATATTCAAATGTACTCTGTGCCGGCGGCCGTCAACATACTAACTCATTGGTCGATTTTGTTCCCCTCCCGCTTTCCGCAAACATTATTGAGGGTTGCGTTTAAAGCGCTCTGGCTATACTGCCCTGCTAAACCGAAAGGCGCTATCTCTGAGATACGCCCTTTTAGTTTTTTTAATACTATTCAATAGTTATAACAATTTCGTACCTAATGGTGTAAGCCAAATAGCTCTATCTAACTTAAAAAATAATAAAAACGTCTAAGAAGTTTTTATATCTCAATTTTTCCTTAAATTACTAAGAAATTTGGCGGCATATAGTTTTTATGAAGCCCAATAGACGTATATTGAGACATAGGCTAGAAACGCTTAAAAATTGTTAAAAACAACTTAATTCAATATGCGGTAAGTTCATATTTCGAACTAGTTGCGGAGATGTATAGGAGATGTTGCGAAGTAAATGTGGGTATTATTAGTTCGTTGTGGTCTGAGATACGACTATACCTTAGTATGGCAGGCAATTAAAATTTTATTGACTTTATTATCTTTAGTGTTAAGGATTACGCTCACTTACATTTCACAATAGATCGTGAAATATATTGATAGTGTAACGTAAACATAACGATATGTCTGGACGATCTAAAGATGAGAAAATAAGCGCGTTTATAATTTTTTAATATTCTATCGGGATATGAAAAATATGAAAAATAGTGGATAATTTTTTGTTCTGCTCAAAATAAAAACTGGATGTTTTTTCGTTTTTAATTTATATTATAAATTCGGATCAGATCAATGCAGACAAGATTATTGTTATATACCTTGAAGCCGTTATGTCACACGTTTATGTCTGTAAGCTCTTTTTTTATTGTTATAGGTTTGGCGTAGTGGCCATAAAGACACTTGATGTTAAGTGACGATGTGGCCTAAGAGGAACACGCTAAACCTAGTGGAAGACTGGCTCTCAAGTGCAGCTGCCGGAACACACCTATTGGTGCTTGGCGACAGATTTTCAACTGAAGGGTGGTAGCTAGCCAGGCGGGCATTATAAAAAGCCCTATCACCATGCTATGGTTTCCACACGATGTTTTCCTTCATCGAGAGCTCAGGGTCATTGCAGGGATTCGAACTCACGTTAATCGACGCGAAGTCTTACACGCTACCACTGAGCCACCATTGCCACATTTTTTAACCATAGCGGATGAAAAATAAAATATATGGCTCTGAGGACTTTTGCGAAGGTGTAAGCAGTGCTGGAAAAAATGTGAATACCAAAAAAATGACATTAGATGATTTTTATGAGTGGCAAGACTATACGAGCCAATACAAAATTTCCCTGCTGTCACCACGACCTTACATTAGTGGATTGTTGAAGTGGAAGTTAGCGGAGGCAGTTTTGATATTAGCTACAGAACTGGTTTCGATAATGAACCCAATACGGCTGACTTTATAGGCAAAGTTCTTAAATTTAGACAAACTACCATCTCCAACTAAAATAACAGTACCAGCAGGAACTTCTCAAACAAACAAAAAAAACAATATTTTAAAATCTATTTCCAGTTTAATACCTGCTAATAGGATGTATTTTTGGAGGGAAACGGCCAACTTTTGATTAATTTTATTTCATAGAAAGCAAATAATTGCTTTATTTTATTTTTTTATTAATTTGCTGCAATGGATAATAAAGTAGTTAAAATATATTAAATGGAGTTTTATTACAAACTAATTAGGTTTTGTTATCAAATATTAAAAAATATATATATATATGGAAAGTTCTATGAGCAGATTACGACTAAAAGCAGTTTCTCAATTTTTGAAACCTTTCTTTTTTATCAAAATGGTGGTATCTCACAAAATAGGTACTTTCGTACAATTTATGGATAATTTGGATATGTTAATAATAACTATGGACAAAAATACGTATAATATAAGTTTTAAATTTTTTTTAAAAAGATTTTTTTTTGAAGGTGCGAAAATGCAATTTACTAAATGTCGATTATCTCAATTACTCCGATTGAGTTAGTGCTTTTCGGCTTATCAGGGCAGTATAGTAGATAATACTTACAGCTACACAATTAATTATATTGATCACATGCCTTCACACAACATTAGAGCTATAGCACACAATTATCTTAATATCATTAATGTTTATTGTACTGTTACTTGCTTGCAAAGTTTGAACATCGCTGGTAAAATGAACCACGCGATTGAGAGGTCACCTTCAACTATTTGCTTATCGTTTCATCCTCAGACTTTATTACAATCACGTTAATACTATTTTTGCTCAGTATTTCTACTTAACTGTCATTTAAATACCTTCATTTAAAATTATCACTATATTTTATCAAAAGGTACGTGGACTTTGAACAAAAACATATTTTTTTTAATTTGTTTAAACTCACATGTTTTATATGCCTGACAGAAACGTGGTTTACAGATTTAGAGACATAAAGAATTGTTGGATGATCAATATATGTATAATATGGCGACTGGATCCAATACCAATCAGTTGCTGGGACTATTGATTGCGATTCGGCAATAGATTAGGTACTGACATGTCTTCGCTTGTGTTTCTCATCAGCTAAAGATATTTGGGTTTCCATAATAGCTCAAAATTCATTCGTTATCTTTAAGGGAACGTGATAAATAAATGGAAAAGGATAAACCTCTGATAATATAATAGTATAAGGGTAAATAGGATAAAGGATCTCTCAAATGAAAATAATATTTTGAAATCTCCCAAAGCATTCTGGTCTTATGTGAAGAGCAAAAATTAATGCAAAGTCGATCCATCTGTGTTGAAATACGGTCAAGTTTGTCCTGCAGGTGGTTAGCTCGTATGAAACATATGTGTTGAATATTTTCAGTCCACTTTTAAGCATAATACACAGACTTTCTCACCTACTTTTGATGGCTCTACATCTATAGAAGAGTCCTCTTCCGATTTAGGTTTACTGAAATTCTCAGTTCCAAAATATAAAAAAAAAAAATCTTGATCATAATAAATCTAGATAGAATACCCATCCAGATAGAATACCACTATTTTAATAGCTAAATTTGTAACCAGGGTTTTTAACTCGTTCTTTCTATTTACACTGATTTCAACAAGGCGTATGATAGATCACGAAATCTTGCCACGAAAATTAAAAGATTAGAGATTCCTGGCAATTTGTTTTAGTAGTTTTCATTTTACGTAAATAATATATACCAAACTCTATTAAATGGTTATTCATCCTCACTGTTCAGGAATATTTCAGGGATCTGTATAGAGTCAACTGAAATTTATTATTATTATTTTAATTATCAAGTTATCGCTCAGACCGTCTTTGCCGCCTTTATCAGGTTTTATACAACTTAAGCGGAAACTTACTACATTAATTTCTGTCTACACATGATATTCAATTTTGTATTTAGCTCGATGATTTCCCAAAAGATTGAAATAAAATTAATAAATATAAAAAACGAAGGACTTTTCACTGATAATTTGAAACCTTAAACTGCGAAGCTTGCGAAATTAATTAATTAAATTAAATTTTGAATGATTAATATTTTGAAGAGTTTTAGTACAATTATTTAATTATTCAAGTAAAACTTTTTTAGACGCGACATAAAAATTTCTACATGTGCAAATTTCTTGCAATTTCAGCTTTCGTTTGTGAAAGTTAATTAAATAGGAGTTTGGGCATGTAGAGAGGATGAATGAAAGAAGATTGACTAGACAGATTTATAAGATGAGTGTAATTGGGAACGTTGGAAGAGGAAGGCCTAGATGAACGTTCAACGATCAAATCGGGGACGTTTTGAAGAAAGGTCAGGTCCAGAGTAATCTAAACCGACGAGCATGCATGAAAAGATTAATGAATGTTGAGGAAGCGAAAGTCGTATGTCAGGATCGTAGCAAGTGGAAGGACGTGGTCTCTGCCTACCCCGTTGGGAAAGAGGCGTGATTTATGTATGTATGTATGTTCGAAGTTAGGCTTAAAGGACGTATATCCAAGAATTTCGATAATTAAAAACAACAACCTCAAAACTGTCAATGTCAAAATTATATGAAAATTTAAGGATGTCTGAAAATCCCAAAAATATTGATGTATATCATAACGATAATTATTTAACCATAATATAACAATATTAATTTATATTTATATATATATATATATTCAACTAAAGTATCGTTAGTTTGGTAGGGTTATAAGAATGATGGTGGCTTAAAAATTCTAGTATATTTTGTTAAGTAGAGCTTAGTCTTAGTATTATTAAATGTTTATCAAACTACGAATACTATTTCTAATAATCAATTGTTAATGATCTTAATCATAATTATTGATACAAAAAAATAGATAGATTCACTTAAGCAAAATAGGTGATGAAGTGAAGTAGTCTAAGAGAGAAATAGTACAAAATATTAGTATTTTATTTAATCCTAGTTAATGAGAGCGCCGTAATTTCGTTGTAAATTTTTACTTAGTCAGAACTTACTTACTTAGTCAGTACAGCGGTATAACCTAAAATTTGTTAGAAAATATTCTTTAATAACAATTCTCAATATTTTATTTTTCTCAAGTATTTTTTTTAAGTTCAAATCGTTTAGATTTTTTAAATAAAAATACGTACTTTATGTACTTTCGCGAAATCAAGTATCGATACATTAAATAAAAAATATTGATATATCGATATGTACATATTTTCATTCAATAAGCTGTCAGCTAGTCACTGACTAGTTACAGATAATTATTTGTTCGATTTTTTTCTAGTTTAGTTTTGAAGTTTTACATGTCGTCTAGAGTGCGAAGGTCCGGTTAAGATTTCGCGTAAATTAATTGAAATATTGTCGTTAACGTTATTTATTTTATTAGTATCATATATATGTTACAGTGTGCTGCGAGTAGTTTAGACTAGTATTCATTTATTCATCATTCTGAATTCTCGTTCCTAGTTTATCTCTAATATACGCAATGTTTTTATTCTTAATCGTGTTGTTTTGATGAAAATATTTTTATATTTCTACAAATCGCTAGATATTTCAATTATACTTTTAGAAAATGATGGGTTTTAGCGTTTTCTGTATTTTAGTGTCTTTTTATTCAGCTGGGTAAGTTCTATATTTAAAATTTATATCTTTGACTAAAAAAGAGTTGTTGCTTTTTTAAAAGACTAAAGTAGCCTGCACCTGATTACATAGTCAAAAATAATAATTTACATACATTTAATTGCAATGGTTTGGTAAAAGAATGAAGTATGGTAGGTAACTGGTAACTTGTAAACTGCTCTCCTTCTTAAATTAAAAACTTTTTTTATGCATTCATTTATTAGACTTATTTTTCAAAATTGTCCTCTTTTTATTGTTTGTATATATAAAGCTTAGGCTTTTATTTTATCTCAAAATGTAAATATGGATTGGGAACTCTTCATTCAAATAGAAAATATTTCTGTTATTAGATAGTTTATGCCAGTCTTCACAAGAGATCATTCGGCTCAAGTTTCCATTATATACTGTAAAATTGAGACTTACATTTTTTTACAGTTAAGAGCACTATATATTTAGTATAAATATAAAATATTACACCACAGAAATAAATAATTATTTAGAGAATAACTTTTTAAAATAACATTTATTATTACATTTGAGAAAATTCCGATCGTTTCTTTAGACTTTTTACCTTATTTTCATAAACTACATGCTATTATTATGTAACACTTATTGTGGTTAATATATAAAATTAGTTATAATTTATTTTATGGTATAAAAATAATACTTTAATTCTTTAGTTAGTATTTGAATGGTCTTTGTTTAGTTTACTTGGGCTGATATAGTAATATTGTTTTTTTTCTTAATTTTGATTATATTGTAGCCATTCTTGGTTGACCACTGGATTGGTTAGATTAAGTTGTAACTGAGATCATAACCCACAAGCCGAGCTAGCGAAGCCAGGAGGCCGCAGTAGCAGTCACAGCTTTTGTATTTATAGAGGATTACCTTCTACCTCGACCCTTTCTCCCACATTTTCTTACACCATCAAAATCGGTGGTATGCAATCTAAAGTACAGCTGACCATTCAGTTAGTAACAGCAAAAACTGCTATCTCATTGTTCCAGTAGGTTAGCCATATGCTGCTTATTTGAAGGTACCTGGTTTCAATGAGTGAATGTTCACCATAAAATAAGTTAGATATTTATATACTTTGTGAGATCAATGATCAGAAGTGAATTCTGCCCTCTCAGAAAATAAAGTGCTTATTATATGTTTAATATATGTGTATCAGTTTTAGTAATGTGTCTGAATTTTACCATGTAAATATTGTTCGCAGTGTTGATTTTCCTTAAAAACTTGAACACATTTATTTATATAACATACCTATGATTGTAAGAATGCGAAACTCCTCAATTTTTATATCTACAATAAATAAATTAAAATTATATATTATATTAAAAAAATGTTTGTGTTATATTCATAAATGCAAACATGAAATCAAACTTTGTTATCTTTCATCATAGTTTTGTTGACTTTCACTATAATCTAACCTCCTTACATACTTTTTCTTAACAACCAAATTTTAATTAAATACATTGCTCCACTTGTAAGGTGAAATCGATCTTACCATGGGCGCAACCAGGTACGGGCAGGGGGGGCAGCTGTCCCCCTTAGCATGGAGTTGCTAATCGCTTGGTCGGAGTCCACCCGAAACAAATAGTATATAATTTTAAGAAACGTTAAAATTATTCATCAATCTTTTCGCTTCGCGCGTTTTACACTCGCTCGCTACTGCTACCTGCGGGTGTTGCGGGCGGCAATCGGATTAACTTTTATACGACTTGAAATAGAATATTACATTCCTTCGTTCAGTATTGTCAGTAATAACTATGGTCACACTTGATTCATTTACGAATGCGCTGACGCTGTCAATCAGAAGCAGACAGCGTATCGTGGATCAAGGTTCAAGGGAGATCAAGTGTCGTGCAAATAAAGATTCAAACAACAGCTTATAAAAAACAAATTTCAACAGTACCATCAAGTCCTATAAGAGAGCTTCTTGTATTATAACAGATGCCCAGATGTCGTCCGTTTTGGCCAGAAACTAGTGGAACATACGACTAACAGTCGTAACTATTGTAATTGTTGGGGTATGGCCAAATACAAACCTTTTTAATTAACTATCACTGCCCGCTGAGATACTCGCCCACAACACATGCAAGAAAGCTAGTTTAATGGCCAACATCTTCACGGTTAACTCCAGGCTCGACGATCATAGCTCGCAACCGCCTGTAATAAGGTGTTTTCACAATGATCAATATTTGTATTAAGCAAAGTGACGTGCGCAGAGAGCTACTCTCGCTCGATGCTTGAAAAGCCAGTAGAGCTAATATTATCCCAGCGGTATTCCTTCAAAACTGTGCAGCCTAAAAGTCCTCAGCACCAACACGTCTATACTGCCTGTGCTACAACCCTGATGTTGGGCCCCAAATTTGGAGAGATACCAGTGTGTGACATCTTTTAACCAATTGCCGTTACTTCAAACTGCAAAAACATGGAACAAATCATAAATACACACCTTATCCACTACCCAAAAGACCACTCCTTAATAAATGATCGACAATAATATGCCTTCGTACGAATCGATCTGTCGGTGATCTTCTAGCATACGTGCTGCATCGCTGGGAGAAAGAGGGGATTGGCAAAAATGGCGAGGCCGTGGCAATCAGCGTCGACATAGCAAGTTTTTGATATGGCCTTGCACCGTGATCTTTTGTCCAAACTTCGAACATAATGTCTCCCCGACAACCTATATACGTACTGGAAATCTAACTTTTTGCATGTGCGTATAATATATGTCCTCATTGATGGATATAGTTCGCAGCTTATGGTAGTTAATGCAGGAGTTCTATCAGGTTCTGTATTTTCGCCCAACCTGTTTCTTACTGTCTGGTATGTAGATGAGCGCACGGTACTTGAGTGTTAAAGCAGTATGCCTACTTGTAGTCGAATTAAAGGCGAGAGATTGCAGGGTGTTCTTGTTACTGTAAAAGTATCATGTTTGAGTTAAGGTTTGCTTGTTCTCTTGTAAAAAACACACTGCTTTTCTCTCTTTAGAATGACTTACTTTTAAAGTGTGACAGCCTCAATATCCTATGAATGTACATTTGTAACTTTAATCTCATGGATTATATTGGAAGCATTATCTAAGCTACATCCATGAGAAATGGAATCCTGATCATAGTGCGATAGCTTTCCACGCCCGACTAGCTGTACCTTTTTTATAAGACTCAAATTCGGCCATGCATAACATAACTCGTCCGACGCTTTCTTGATTTCTTGGACAGATTACAGGAGCTGCCCCTATTGTGATTGATAAAGACATAGCTAAGTACTTAGAATCGCTTCAGATGTGAAGGTACATCCCCTCACTGAGCGGTTTATAATCTGTATAGTGGTGTATGTTCTGAGGAGCTGTTTGAACTTATCCCATCATCTTCTTTTAATTAATTTTCTTTAATTTATTTTTAATATTACAAATTGATTAAATTTCCTGAATACACGATGGTAAGCACAGTACAATCCAAATACAAAGGCGAACACCGAGACATGGCAATCCATCGGAGGTCGCCGCTGTCAGGCCGGCCTGTATAAATATCTCATCATTTTACGCTTGAAGGACCCGATGTCATAAGAAGGAGGGAACAAATTAGTCGGAAGATGGTTCCACAGCGTCACGGCACGATAAAGAGAACTTTTTAAGTTCGTGCCGAGATGGAGGTTACCGTAAAACTCTTCGGATTGATACTGTCACATACAGTGGAAAATGAACACACTATGACAATACATAGTAGGAGTACGGACTTGATAACCAATACCAATAATAATAACCAGTGACAAGCGAGCCACAGACCAAAAAAAAGAAAAAGAAATAGTAGTCAATAATATAAATATAATATAAATATTATGAATATTATATATATATAATTACTCCTAATATTAAACATGTTTAAAAAAAAGAAAGTTTATACATATTATCACAATATTTTACAAATGTTTGTCACCCATGTTAAAGTCTGTTTCTAGGGCAAGCGGTAAAACGGAAAATGATTATTACTCCAACCACAGGGATAACCAACATTTTTTGGTGTGGTTCTATAAAACGTCAAAGTCTATCAACCGTATCAATGTCGAAAGAATCATTATTTAACGTTTTTATTTCTTATAATTACTATGTACATATAAATAATGTTATGATTATTTATTTCCTGTTGTTTATTTCCTATTGTTCCCTGAATCTCGTACTCGTACTCGTATAATAATATAATAAAGCGGAAGAGTTTTTTTGTTTGTTTAAACACGCTAATCTCTGGAACTACCAATCAGATTCAAAAAAATATTTCTGTATATGATAGAAATTTACGAGGAATACTATAGGCTATCTAGCATTAGGGCATAACTCTCGGCTAACCTTAAATATATATTTTTGTTAAGTAAGTCGGAAGCAACATTGTTTCTGAACTGCTTTATCCGCGTGCGCTAGCGTAATGGTTAAGTGATACGTCAATACAATGTTCTACAAATATATTGCTCCTTAGTACATCTAAAAAAGATTCCGCGATACCATATGCCTATCTCTTATTCATACGCTACAATATGCTATTTTGTGACAAAGTTTTATTGAAAATTGAAAAGTGGTATATGAGCATTATTATTAGGCATGTCATATTAATCCTTACGAACGAAAGTTACTTCATCATCAAACAATTTTATGTAGATAAACTTTGCCCTTTATAGCATGTTATTTAGACGAATAGTTTGGGAGATAATAGAAAATTAAAATAATTCAACACTTGGTTCGGGTGCACTTAGCAGCAGTGGCGCGACCGAGCCGTGCGAGTTATGACGCATAACTCTGGCCGTGTGATAATAATATAGTCTATATTGACGAACGTCAATTGACGACGAATATAATATATTGTCTATATTATAAATGATCAATAACCATTTTTTTTAATTATACGCTGGTTATCCTCGGTGCACAGCTGGTATCTTAATAATTTAAAAATAAATAGAAGAAGACGTGCTTTGTGCAACCATAAGACCAATTTAGATTTAATTCAATTCCATCAATCGTTTCCTTTGGTGACGAAGACTCATCTCACCCCGTACCACTAAACTTGTTGACAAGCGTTAGCTGAGAGAAATGTATGGAGCGCAATAGGTGTCATTTTCTATCAACGGAATCATATTGCGATGTGTTATTGCCCGTTTTTCAGCCTGCCTTAAATACGGACTTTAGCTACGCCACCGCTTGTTAGAGTTTAACCGACGCGATGACTTAAAGTGGGTAGATGCATACGTAACGTGGGTCACCCTATACGTCCTATACTTCTCGATTATGTCAGGATTCATTGAAAACGTTTGAAGTAATATAATCTACTAATATATATAAAGCACAACTGTTTTTTTTTATTTGTATAAACATGCTGGACTCTTGAACTACCAGTCAGATTTGAAAAATTGACTATTCATATAGTAATGAGGCTTCTCATGTACAAATTTTCATATGAATCGGTCAAGCCGTTTTTTAATTAAATCCGGACATACAAATAGATAATAAAAATTAAATGGCATATTTTTGTGATCAGCATCCTTTACACAGGTGTCTATCGGGAAATTTGAAAAAAAAAACCCTGTGCAGACAGAAGTATACAATTATAGACGACCTAGCATTTATTGAGGTTAATTCCGTGTATTTATTAACATCAAAATATACGTACTTATTAATGTATGAAAAAAAAAATGTGTTTCAGTAATAACCGCAAATAGTCAAGTGCAGTGATCTCGATTAAATTTTCATTTACCCGAGTAATTACTCTTATATTGTTTCAGGTTACTGATACTTGGAGGGAAGATAACCGCCAGCATATTCGTCTTACACGTAGTAGCTGTACCCCTTATATTCAAATATTCGAAAACTTTCCGAAGGACGTTAATTTTTGTTAACTTCGGTATGTATTTTTTACATTTTATTTGCTAAACTATGTGAATTTTAGGGTTTATGGCGTCGGTAGAAACGTAATAATAAACAATTATATTATTACTAGATGTACCCCGCGGGTTCACCCGCGTATAATAAAAAAATATGCTGTTTGATCATTTATAATACTTCAATATAGACAATATTATTATTATCAGACGGCCAGAGTTATGCGGCAAAACTCGCACGGCTCGTTCGCGCCACTTCATAAACCCGAACCGAGTGTTAAATTATTTTAATTTTCTATTATCTCCAATATGTTACTAAATAACATGTTATAAAGAGCAAAGTTTATCTATATAAAATTGTCGTGATGATAAAGTAACAGTCGGTCTAAAGATTAATATGCTATGCCTAATAATAATGCTCATAGATCACTTTTCAATTTTCAATAAAACTTTGTCACAAAATACCCTATTGTAGCGTATGTATAAGAGATAGGCATATGGTATCGCAGACTTTTTTTAGATGTACTAAAGAGCAATATTTTTGTAGAACATTGTATTTACGTATCACTAACCATTACGCCAGCGCACGCGGATAAAGCAGTTCGAGAGCAATGTTGTTTCCGACTTACTAAACAAAAATCAATATTTAAGGCTAGCCGAGAGGTGTACCCTAATGCTCGGTTATACTATTCCTCGTGAAACTGGCGAATCTGACTGGTAGTTCCAGAGATTAGCGTGTTTAAACAAACAAATATAAACTCTTACGCTTTATTATATTATAGTATACGTATAGTATATGTATAGATATACAATAGTCACCTATAGATGGACCTCTGTAAGCGCGACTCTCCCTAATGTTTGCGACACGCGGGAGGGGAACAAAACCGACCAAATGAGTTAGTATGTTGATGATGCCGGCCGCCGGCAGCAACTGACGTTTGACGTGAGAGCGTGCGCGATTTTGTCTTTGTAACTGCTACACATGAGATAATTTTAACAAGATAGAATTACCAACACTGCGTTTTAAAAAATTTAATAGTCAATCAGAATTACCTAATGTTTCTTAATGTAGCAAACAATTTAAAAAGAAAGAAGGATGGAATTAGCTTTTCCAGGTGATTTTTTATTGTGTATTGGATTGAAATGTTCTATATAAAAACTCGAGTGGCATCATGGAACACCCGGTAGGAACGAGGTTTCTATATATTATGTAATATTAAATAACAAGCACAATGTGGGAATGGTAATAAAATTGTTTTCAATAAATTTAATAAGTTATTATTATAAAGTTTTGTAAATAAATATTTTAATATTATTTTCCAATTGAAAAACAAGTAATAAAATTGAATTTAATAATAAATACTTCAGATATGAATAATAACTTTATAATACTATAAAAATCCTAAATCAGCGGAACTCGAACTATTTAACAACTCGTGAAATATATACAACAGTGCCAACAAGTTAGTCGTCACACCGCTAGCCTAATTCAACGACGATCATAGTCGTGAAAACCAGGACTTGCTGTTACCGTGTCTATTCTATCTCATTCTCTCGTAAGTTAAATCATATAGATGTATGTGTTGTCTCTTTTTAGTATCGGCGGACACTTTTCCCATAAAGCTCCCATCCCGCGATAAGGAACTTTGTTCCAAAAAAGTTTAAATTGTTGTTTGTATAAATGTAAATTGTGTTGTGTATATAAATGTAATGTATAAATGTATGTTGTAAATGAAGATTTGAATTTAAATAACACTATTGCAGAAGCTACTCGCGTGTCGTAAATATAATAAAAAAATATTATCTCAGAGTCGTTCGGATGATATTACAGATGTCATAAAATCACCATTGAATAAGAGACAACGCAATACCAAGATTAATGTTGACGACTAGCACTAAAAGTCTCATTCATTGATCGATTATCAAAACCTACACGGTACTTCTCGGGGACCTACAGTCTTGAAATTTAGCGTGTATTTTTTTTTCTTATTCTGTTTGGTACAGTACGGTATAAATACTGTATACTCGAATTATGCTTGCACCAGCAAAATAAAAGTTTGTCACATGTCAAAACATGCGCTGTCGCATTTATTAAACGTCGGAGTTTTTTTTTTTCGTTCCATGGTATAGTGACCTCTGAACATTATTTTTAGAGTATTCTAAGGCTCAATGCATGGAATGTGCTAATTACAATTAAATTTGAAAAGGATTACTTACAAAAGGATCGGATTATTGATCCTTGTATCTTTTAAGTTCTGATAGAACGTATGAAGTGGAAATAACTAATTTATGAATGAGAAGCTAATCTCAATCTCTAGTTGGATCTACAATAGAAAAACGAGAAATAAACGGTTAATAAGTTTTCATAATCCACTCTATGTAATTTTTCTACTTGTTACAGTACAATGGCCCTTGAATATCGATTACGAGGATCCATCTAAGAATGGTGTAGAAGGAGCTCGCAACATCAGTATAGAGTATCACTCCAAAGTGGACAAATGTCAAGTTAAGATAGGTGAGGTCTTACAGAATACATAATTGATAGCTAAGATTCTTAAACCATACGAAATACATAATTGAAATAAGATTTGAAGCGTAACACTTGATACTGTGTGCTTGTTTGTAAGTTAATTCGTAATTATTAATTGTATTGAAGCAAAACTCAATTACTTACTAATTAAAAAAAAGTTGGACAAGTTACTTACATTATTGTACAGTCTTATACATAAATATTGTTTTATCCTTATATTCTCCAACGTCTCTCGGTCTATCCGTCTGTTAGTACACTTATAAGTCAAGCCCAATTAAGTAATTTCGGTGAACTCTTTAATTATTTTATAGATGTTTAAGAAAGAGCAGATATGATGATTGAAAATCAAATCGGAAAAAATCTCTACCAGCACGCTTTTGTGGAAAAAGCTGCCAAAACCGTTCAAACCGTTCCGATAATAGAAACAGGATACAAATATTAGTCTAGTCAACAAGATCAAAGTGGTGTTAATTCGCGATATAACTTCTAAAAATATGAGCGACAGCACATTCGATTCGGAATTACATTTAGAAAAATGTATCCCGAGGATGTATTAGCACATAAAAAAATTTATTAACAAAATAAGATAAAAAAAAAAACGAATTTAATTTTTCGTTAATAACTCAAAAACTTCAAACAAGTGATTACAATTAAAAACGGAACCCTTTACTTATCCTTTATTTACTTTGGTGTCGACTCGATTTCCAGTTTTCCACGATAAACGTTACCATCCAAAATGCTTATAAAACGCTTGTACTATACATACATGTACATACCTGTACATGCATACACTCTTAATAATTTTATTAAATATTTCTGCGTTATACTCAATGTAGTATTTAATATCAATTTATAGGGATTAAGATTACCTGTATGAGGCTTTTTTTATTTTTTATTTTTTTCGATCTTACTATACTGTTAGCCTTAGGGGCCCTGGAGCCTTTGCGGCTTTTACAGCTTCACCGGGCTTGGGGGCGAGCGCGGAAGGCACTCAGCCGCGAAAGCTAGGCAACAAGCTCCAAGGCTGCCAAAGTGGCCGAACCTCGGCTTGGGCTGTTGCCGATCATGCGAAAATGTCGCGATCTGACTAAATCCCTATCCATAGAAATTCGAGCTAACTAACTATACAAATGTACATGTTCCTGCCTTCTGGCAGGAAGGAAGGAACATGTGTATGTATTTAGTGATTTGGTCATTTTTGTCTAAACTAACTAGCCAAGAAAAAAAAAAAGGTCCCTTACAGAACCTATGTACCTGTATGGTGTACATGTGTGAAGTGCAGTGTTATGTGTGTGTGGATAGCTAGTGAACGCAGTGTTACTGTATCGCGCGAGCGGCTGCTGTTTCAAGGGCTCTATGCCGGAGGAACGGACTTAGGCTTGAGTTGCCGCTGGAGAGGGTGGTCGTCGCGGGTCGTATGAGGCCTCAGGGCCCTTATGGCTAACAGTATAGTCAGTTCGAACAAAAAAAAGGAATAAGATTATTTGATAATCACAGCTTATTTAATACGTAGCTTAATTATTTTTTAGTTTTAGTAAACAATTGAAAAGGACACGCCAATTTCCAATGACACCTCCTATATTTAAACTTGTTGATCTCGTGTTATTAAAACCAAAAACTTTTCACAGGTGTGTGGCATATATTACCGAAGAGTGCCCACGAGAGGCTCAAAGGAAATTTAGATAAAATTTCCGATAAGGATGAGTTGGACAATCTTTTACATGCGGAATTGATCAACGCGACGACACCTATTATGTTGTACTGCCATGGTAATTTATTTTATCCATCCATCCATTCAGCCAACCTTTACCCACTGCTGAGTGAGTATATGCCTCCTCAAGCGAATTTTTACGATTTTGCGTTGTTTTCATTTAGAGTCTAGGGATATTCGAAACGGTCTGCATTCGAACTGCAAGTCAGCTGCATAAAAATATAGTTTATAACTCGGCTTATAATTTTAAGTTGTTGTAACTTGTTCCGTGTTTTAGTGTGCTTTTAGTTAGGACGTTTTGTTTTGTAAGACTTTTTTGCAATATATATATGCTTAAGAGATGTAGGGCACAAGAAATTGCTTTGGAGATTTCTCTCTACTTGGCGCAGCCCGACCTTCGTATGTCAGTGTGTGTTGCCAGTCATACCCTAAGGACTGGAACACATCAGCGCGAGTACTGCTGTCAAATATTCATCAATGTTTAACTATGATTTTTCAGGTAACTCTAACTCTCGTGGAGCCGAACACCGGTTACAGTTGTACAAATTTTTCAAAAAAATGGATTTCCATACGATTACTTTTGATTATAGAGGTGAGAGTTGGTTATTGCAATTATTTTACTACTTTCTCAACAGAATTACTGTATTGTATCCTATCGCCGTTATTCGAAGCCTCATAAACATTTTGAGATAGCAGTCCTTCTGTTTCCGTTCACGTCGATTAATCATATTGGTCGAATCCTCTCGGCCTGCATCTTGTGAAGTTGTTTCCTGTTCACCTTGGTGCGATGCTACAATACCTCAGCTCATTGGCGTCCTGAGTTTCAGTCCGTTCTCAAGTGTATATTGTTGTGGAGTGTTATAGTGTTTAGTAAAAATATTTTAAACTGTTATAATAAAAAAAAGGATTCGTATCATCTAAGTTTGCTGCATCATAAAACAGCAACAAGAGTATCGAGCAAGTGCTACTAGTAATGGTAAAAAAGGCAATAACATGCCTTACTCGCAGGTCACTAAAATACTTATTACTATCTACTTGTTTTTTGCGGCTAATTTTACCTGTTTTTACATAATCTATTGCGTAATAATATGAGACAGTAAAAGTACAAAACGTAATGCAATGCCTTAGTCATAAGTTAGTCAAATGCAAAACTACTTGTTTATATATAAAACGCCATTTGTTTATGAAGCTCATTTTAGATAATTAGCATTTTAAATTGACTAATTTAATTTTTCTACATAGTTTTACTTTACTTAATTTACATTTTAAATTTACTTTTTTCATAGTTTACTTAATACTTAAATTGTGCATTTGAAGTATTTGAACCACGTGCCTCTTATTGTATGCGTATGTGTAATGTAGATCGCTGTTTGTTTACAACTTTTCATAAAAAACATTCTCCTTTGTTTCGAACTGCATTGAAAAAAAAACCTTATTATTTAGTTTTATGTTTCATATTCGTTTGTTTTGACTGTTCAACGAGGCGTGATTGATTTACTTACTTTTGAGTATTTTTAGGATAAAAAAATACCTATATTAAAAAGAAGTGAAATCAATTCAGTAGCCGATTATTAACAAACTACTTTCACGGGGTGCTTTTATTATGATGTTGTATATTGTAATAAACATGTTAATCCCATTGGCGTCCTGTTAAATAAATAAATAAATAGTGTCTATTGGAATTACCATTAGCGTCCTGTTCACTCGGCGATAACAAACATGATCTCAAAATGTTTATGAGGCTTCGAATAACTGCGATAGGACATAATAGGAGCGTTTTACCTACCAATAAAACGCTTTTTGTGTCCTGAGCCTTATTCCATCGAAGCCGCATGTTTTAATTTCTGCTCGGTGATAAGGTTTTATTAACTTCGCTAGATAGGTGGTAGGTGAAAAAGAAATGACTTCACACAATGTAGGCCGAGGGGAATTGACCAATAGGATAAATCGATGTGAACGGAAACGGAAGGACTATTATCTCAAAATGTTTTTGAGGTTTCGAATAAGACTTCGGACACAATATGCGTTTTATTGGCAGGTAAAATGCTCCTAATACAGCTTATGATAAGGTTAACATAGCCTTAGACAGTGGACAGCCACTATCGTAAAAT
Organism: Saturnia pavonia; assembly: GCA_947532125.1. Classification (NCBI taxonomy): domain Eukaryota; kingdom Metazoa; phylum Arthropoda; class Insecta; order Lepidoptera; family Saturniidae; genus Saturnia; species Saturnia pavonia. The sequence continues at coordinate 19,512,662 of OX383895.1, read as the reverse complement.
CAAATATGCCACATATATTAAATCAAATTCAAAGGTTTATATTTAAACTTGTTGAACCAGAAAGCCCCAGTTTAGTTCAAATACCTTACCTCCCCACCCACGGATGCAGTATTTGAATATTTCTCGAAACGACTTTACTAATTTCTATATTCAAGGTTACGGTGATTCAACAAATCTACATCCAACGGAAGAAGGAGTGGTTGAAGATACACTTGTCGTGTACGATTGGCTCCAGTCAGTTGTGGCCAAGTCTAGAAAGAAGCCTGCGATATTCGTCTGGGGACATTCTCTAGGTATAATATACGTTGTGCAATCTGCAGGAATTTATAGATCCCCCTAATGATTATAATTTGTATTAAGTGGACATTGCAGTTGAAAATGGTAACACCCTAAGCTTAGGTAGATACAAGCTCTCAAGTGCAGGTGTCGGAATACACTGTCAGATGTATGGTGACAATCTTTTAATTCTAGGGTAGTAATTTACCAGGCGAGCTCTAGAATATTCTTTATCACAACGTTTTGGTTGCATTATATTCTGTTGTTTCAATGTAAGTTCGGGTTTTCCTTAGAATTTGAATCCAAGTCGTTTGACGGGACGTCTAAATAAGTCAACACAGCCGTGGTGGCTTCAATTTCGTTATAATTCAACTGGAATTTTTATTTATTAAAATAATCTATTAAAGTTATTATCTTAACATAATATTTGGTCCTTCGAGCCAGATAAAATATATTTCAAAATGTTTTAAACATACAAATATAGACATATTAATTGATACAGTTGGGTAGCCCGTGACAGCCAGACCTTCATTATTTTATAAAACTGAAATTTTTTCTGCTCATGTCCTCAACACAGGTAAGAACAATAATTGACTATTCAGTTTGGATCAACGTGGCTGTTACTGATGGGGAGTTGCTAGTAGCAATGATACAGTTGTTTAACACACGCACAATATTTATTCCGAGAGAATGATTAATTTACAGTACATTAACACTAGATTAATTACTATTTAAAAACAGAAAAGAGTATTTTCTCAAGGCGACGTGCGGTGTCGCCGTGCGATGCATGCAGACTACTGGTAGTGGGGTGAGCGTCCCGTTATAATGTATCGCTCGTTGCACTTATTTTAAAATATAGGAAGGGTTTTACAATAATACATGAGCGCGTCGTTTACACTCCCCACCCCAGTGCGAGATTAGCACTCATCAACCAAAGAGACAGGGGCGACGCGCGCTGCGGAACGGCGTAGCACGCCGCTGGCTGTCCTCACATTCACCACTCGTACACGGCCGTCCTTGCCTGGCATTACGCTCTCCACGATGCCGCGTGGCCATACGTTTCTGGGTGAGTCAGGATCCACTATCAACACGAGGTCGCCGACATGCAACGACCTTTGTTCCTGCTGCCATTTTTTCCTTGGCAATAGCTGTGGTAGGAATTCTTTTAGCCAGCGCTGCCAGTACATATCGGCCAACCTTTGAGCCTTTCGCCACTGTTTCCTTAAAAATAAATCTGAGTCATCAAAAGCTCCAATCGCCGGCAAATTTGATGATGAACCTAGAAGGAAATGATTGGGTGTTAGTGACTCAGAAGAGCCCGGTTCTACTGAGACGTGTGTTAGAGGTCGACCATTTACAATACTCTCGACTTCCGCCAGCAACGTAGCCAGAGCCTCATCCTTAGGCGCTCGCTCCCTGAGTATCACCCGCAGAGACGTTTTGACGCTACGGATCAAACGTTCCCAAGCCCCACCCCAATGAGGACTGGCGGGAGGAATAAAATTCCACTGTGCACTATTGTTGATAGCCTCTGCTTTAAGTGCCTCGTCATTAAGTTCCCGTATCGAGTTCCTTAGTTCAGTATCGGCGCCTCTCAGATTGGTCCCGTTATCTGAATAAATATATCGGGGCCAGCCTCGCCGGGCCGCCATCCGACGCAGGGCCATAATCATAGAATCCGTTGTAAGTGAGTGCACTATTTCTATGTGAATGGCACGAATCGTGAGGCAGGTGAAAAGAATGCCGTAGCGTTTGTCTCTTCTCCTGCCTACCGCGACTTCCATAGGCCCGAAGAGATCCACCCCGCAGTACGTGAATGGGCGTTGATGATGCGCCATACGCGCTTGCGGTAAGTCGCCCATTCGAGGCATTTGAGGCTTAGTCTTTCTTAGCCTGCAAAGCATGCAGCGGGATACTACAGCTTTAACAGTAGGTCGCAATCGAATAATGTAGTATTTCTGTTTTAGATTGTTAACAACCGACTCCTGGTTCCCGTGAGCAGCTTTGACATGATAGTGTCTTACTATAAGTCGTGTGATCGGATGCCGACCATCGAGGATTATCGGTTTTTTTGTTTCCACAGGTACGTCTAATACAGCGTCAATTCGGCCGTCCGCGCGGAGTACGCCATCTTCAAGGTAAGGTGATAACGTAAGTAATTTACTATTACGTGGCATACATTTACTCGATCGAATAGCCGCTATGTCATCACCAAACGAGTCCGCCTGCGCTTGACGCAGCACCAGCCGCTCAGCCCGTTCCATCAACGAGTATTCATCGAGGTCGGTAAGTCTCTTACATTTATCAATAAATTTCAGGACCGCAGCAGCAGACCGTAAAAACCTTAGCCAGGAAGAAAAACGTTCAGGTGCCGGTACAGGTAAGTTAGCAGGTAACTCTTGTACAACCATTACATGACCTTCAAACGTTTCCTCTTTTTCAGGTTCCAGGACGTTGAGCGGCCAGGATGTTTCATCAGTATATAAGAACGAAGGCCCCTTTAGCCATTCATTCAGAAACAAATGGTAATTAAACGTTTCTCTTGTTGCTGTGTCAGCTACGTTTAATCCCGTAGGTACGTACCGCCACTCTGAAATAGTCGTGAGATCGTCTATCTCTCCCAGTCTATTCGCCTCAAATGTTTTGTAAATACGGGTGTTATTATTTAACCAGTGAAGCACCGTACTTGAATCACACCAAAAGTAACGCCTGACGACGTGCAGTTTGAGTTCCTTTCCGATCGAGTCTGCCAGTCGGGCCGCCAGCAACGCTGCCTGTAGCTCCAGTCTGGGGACGGTGTGTGCTTTCAGCGGCGTAGCTCGGCACTTGCTAGCTACGAAGGCGACAAATATTTTATTATTACACGTCCAGCGTAAATATGCAACAGCAGACATAGCTTGGAGCGAGGAATCACTAAATAAATGCAATTGTAGATTACTATAACATTCCTCCCTCGTAGTCGAAGTGCTAGATTGGTAACATCTAGGTATTCGAATTTTGTTAATAATTTTCAGCAAATCTAACCAATTGCGCCATTTTTTATGAATGTCCTCTGGGATGTCGTCATCCCAACCGACATTCGAACGCCACGTGTTTTGTAACAATATCCTTCCTTGAACAGTGAAAGGTGAGAGAAAGCCAAACACGTCAAAAATAGACATAATGACGCGCAGCATAATTCGTTTTGTAGGTCTCTGCGTACCTTTAATAACACACTCAGGAATGCGCTTGAACGAGACATCGAACCCTAACTCGTCTGTTGCCGGATACCATATGAGCCCGAGTGTGCGCTCGCCTTCGAACTGCTGATCCACTTTAAATCTTACGGCAGCAGTTCCTAGAGTTTCTTTTGGTACGCTATCTAGAACAGAAACACTATTACTCGTCCAATTTCGAATCTCAAAACCACCTTCCCTATGAATATTAGTGACCATTTTGACCATATTAATGGCCGTGGCCTCGTCGGGCAAACTCTGTATATAGTCGTCTGCGTAGTGTGAATTACATATGGCATCGACGGCATCCGGTGCCGTGGATAAGTGTCGTATCGCGTTTTTGTTTTTTATAAACTGCGCAACAAAGGGCGAGCACTTAGCACCGAAAATCAGGGATGTCATAACATATGTTTTGACGGGTTCAGTAGGGTTGGTTCGCCATAAAAACCGTAACGCGTCCTGGTCTTGCGGCTGGATCTTAATCCTAAGAAACATGTCTTTTATGTCCCCTGTAACTGCTATTTTATTTTCCCTGAAGCGCAGCATTATTCCCCACAGTGAGGTAAGTAGATCCGGCCCTTTAAGCAGATAATCATTTAAACACACACCCTCAGTTGTATCTGCCGCGTCGAACACCAAGCGCAATTTTTTCTTGTTGGGATTGTCAACCCCAAAATGTGAAAGGTACCAGGTTCTTTGAGTGCGCCGTGTATCTTTCAACACCTTAGCAAAATTATTAATTAATAAATGGTTCACTCTTTCTACATACCTTTCTGCATATTCAGGATCCCTTGCCATTTTTCGCTCAATTCCCTTCAACCTTTTTAAAGCGCCCGGCATAGTGTCAGGCATGGAGCAGTCGGGATCCTTCCAAGGCAAACTGACTTGCCATCTGCCCTCGACGAGCTCTGCGGAGCGCTCAAGTTGCTCGAGAGCGCGAACGTCGTCCATGTTTTGGCGGGGCTTGCCCGCTATACCCACGGCGTCCAGCTCGAAGGCGCGCCTTACCTCGTCATGCAGATCCCGCAGCGCACTCTCGGTGGTCGAGCCGCGCGGCTCCGCAATGAGCAGAGCGGCGCGTGCGCCCGCCGCATCGCGCGCCACACCCGTCACGCGAACATTACCGTGTATGCACCAACCTAGGGGGGTGAGTGTAGCGGACGGCTCATACGATTTTCCTATTACACTTTGCAAAGGTAACATTAAATTGTAGTTGTCTTGACCGATCAACAATTCCGGTTTCGAATTTACACAACATAAATTACTATTAATATTTTTTAAATGATCATAATTATTTTTATCAACAATTGACAAATCTTGTGTAGGTAAATTTAAATAATTAACACTACGTGCTTTAATAGAATAAACCTTATTGTCTATACCGGAGAGCTTAAAATTCACTACCGCACTATCACATACCATTTCATTATTCGTCCACGGCCCGCACACACGCATAGATTCTCGGCGTCCACGCAGCCCGGCACGCGCTGCCAGCTCAGCGCTTATCATAGTCACGGTGGATCCGTCGTCGAGAAGCGCGCTACTTTCAATAATAGTACCATCCGCCCCATGTAAACGTATAGGAACAACTTTAAGCAGTACTCTGTTATTACTCGTGCTGATTTGCGCCACGGTCTCGGGGTTAGGCAAGCTCTCAGCTGACGACTCGGCGCGGGCGTACCCGGCCGTGGCCGGATCGCACGCTTGTTCTTCTTGCCTATTGCTATTATTTGTAAAATGAAGCAGTCTATGATGTGCCTGCCCGCATCCATCCTTATCGCACCTCGGCGCGGGGCACGTTTCTCTTTCGTGGCGAGACTCCAAACATTTAAAACATATACCATTGCGCTTAACATGTAGCCACCGTACCTTACGTAATGCTTTTTTAAATTGTTTACAGTCAGGTAATTTATGAAATTGCGATGAGCGACAAAACTGGCATTTGTTAATGGTACTCGATTCACTTTGTAGTAATATAGCTTGCGGTCGAACGTTACTTTCATATTGTTTTTGTTTATTCACTTTATTCGTATGTTGATCGGTTCGGTGACTTAGTGTATGTATGTTTGCGGTGGTGGTTATTTTTACAGCCTCCGAATTTAAAAAATCTGATAAGATATCTAGGCGTGACTTTATTCCAGATTTAATTAAAGGGTAGCTATAATCTGACCATTTAGACACGAGCACTATAGGAAGTTTAGATAAAAGTAAAGAAACAATACTCATTCCTTGTACGTACTCTTCGCGTCCCACCACCCTCACGGCTTCCACAAAATTTTGCACCTTCACTGAAAAAGGGACAATGTCTTTCTGGTACTCCTGTGAGATAGGCTGAAGTTTTCTGATGTCTTGCACGAGCCTGTTAAGTATACAATCTGGGTCGCCGAAACGTAACTCCAATGTAGACATTATTCGCTCGGGTGAAGAAGCACTTATCAGTAAGGCTGATACTGCTTCCTTTGCAGGTCCACGAAGACATTTTCGTAACCTCCATAAATTTTCCTTTTGGCTGAAGTTGCACACGTCTGTCGACTCCTCGTACGCTTGTTTAAACTGTAACCACTCAAGAGGATCGCCGGAGTAATCAGGTAAGTCTCTCGGCGTACAAATGCGGCTCAAGAGGCTGGCGTTCGGCTTATTGTGGACAGAGGAAGTAGTCAGGTTCTTTACTGCTGTTGCAAGCATCCGGATAGTTCCCTCAGAGGTGCCAGCAGTGTGTTCTACCGGCCTGTGCAAGTCACCCGTGTTCATTCCATACTCGGGGGCTACCTGCTGCTTGTCCAGATCTTGCGTGCTTTTCTCCATCCAGTTTTCGACACTACGACGTGCACAATCATCACTACCGTGTGAACTGTATACCTCATTATCTATGTCGGCTAGGTCTGCCTCTAGCTCTTTATCTATAAGTTGCATCTTAATTTCCGCCTTTTGTTTTTCTGCATCTAACATCAATCTCTTTTTACGCGCAAGTACAGAAGAAGTTGAGGATCTTTTAGATTTAGTAGGTGACGGTGATCGCATAATGCGTGGTTGAGCTTGTAATTCCGCCTTAAACGCGGTACCACTACTACCCGCCACTTCGGAATTATGATCCGCTATATTTTGCACATCTACATTATGTTGGCTTTCTTGGGCAGTATTATCATCACAGGAACCTTTATCTTCAATCTTCGTTTGCTCTTTGCGTACTGTACGGCGAGTTTTTACCATTCTAGGCGGTGTGGTAAACATTTAGATCTGGCTCGAAGACCACTGTTACTGATGGGGAGTTGCTAGTAGCAATGATACAGTTGTTTAACACACGCACAATATTTATTCCGAGAGAATGATTAATTTACAGTACATTAACACTAGATTAATTACTATTTAAAAACAGAAAAGAGTATTTTCTCAAGGCGACGTGCGGTGTCGCCGTGCGATGCATGCAGACTACTGGTAGTGGGGTGAGCGTCCCGTTATAATGTATCGCTCGTTGCACTTATTTTAAAATATAGGAAGGGTTTTACAATAATACATGAGCGCGTCGTTTACAGTGGCTGTGGCAGGAATTCCAGAATCCCAAAATTCGTGAAAGTATAAAGTTTTTTTTTTTTTTTTTTGTCGGGATAGTATTAGATATCACGTCTTCCATTGCCAACACTTAGTATCATGGCAACCTTCTCCCAGACACCTTTTAACTTTAATAAATTTCAATTACATTTGCGTTATAGTATAAAAGCTAAATTTTGTATGTGTTACTTGGGAAACTATTACAAGATGTCTTCTTAGTTGACTGATAGTTTTGATACATCTTGCCAGACAAGTTGAAAGTCTGCCGTAGGTGCGAGTGCGAGGCAATATTCATATTACATATATTATTCTGAAGAAAACATAAAAAATACACTTTATGCTTTGACTAATTTGTGAAGTAATTTTGTTCACCTTTGTTAACTGTTACAACCTGCCAAAGCCACGATGATACAAATCCAAACTTCATAGTCGCTGATCGTTGTTACCTGTTTTGGGGACATGCGCAGATAAACTTTCAGCTTTTATAAAATAACGAAGGTCTGGCCGTCACGGGCTCTTGCTCTATAATATCTCCTTAATTTTATTATGAAAAGGTGATCATAAAAGAACCAAATAAATTGATAAATTTTAGATTTGTTTACTTAACCATTCATTGAGGGTGCAAGTATGACCAGTAGTAATATTTTTTAGGTACAGCAATATCGTCCCGCATGTTGGGTAACATACCAGAATTGTCGACCACTATCTTAGACCGCGGGACACCACTGCCTCTCCCCAACGCCCTTATACTCGAAGCACCATTCAACAATTTAGCAGACGAAGTTGCTGAGATACCAATATCTAAGGTGAAGTGGTTAAGTTTGTTAGTATTTATATAGGATATGATTTTTTGCTCTATAATTGTAGTAGGCTCGCAAATGCTATCGCATCGTATTTCTGTGTGGTAGGACTCTACAATAGTGTCCGATTGGATCGCGACCATCTTAAACCAGGTGTAATACTCGCCATAGCGACTGTGTATCTCAGTATCAGTGTATACATCCAGCTGCCGACAGTCCTTCGAGCCGGCATGACAGTGACGTCCGGCAATGGATTGCCGATCTTTGTGGTCGTCGGTGTTATTGGATTGTACTGTACATACCGTCATTTTTATGTGCTTCTATATTAAAAAAACGCATAGAATACGTGAAAGACTGACATTAGATCTGTAGATATCCGACCATTACGATCGGTTGATGTTGGAGTCTTTGCAGCTGGTATCGTGGCTGCCGTACCACCAGCGCTACTTCATACTCCCGTTCAGCGGTGAAGGAGAACAGACGTTCCAATCGGACCAGCATCTAAGGCGGGTGTCTTCCCTGCCGATCCTCATGCTCCACGCTAAAGACGATGCCATCGTGCCCTTCATCGTTGGACTTAAGGTATAATAACGCGAAAGAAACGGAGAAATTAGTTGTCATATTCTTAAAATGAGCGACTTTCCTTTCAAAATTAAAATAAAAAAATGCCCTAAAAAGGCTTTGAAACGTCAAAACACTATTACTGTTTTGAAAAACAACCGAGTTATCGAAAAGAGCCGGCAAGAAACTCGATCGGGTTCATCTTTTTTTTTCAACTGTGCAAAATATTATATTTATAGTTAGTAATTATATCAATAATTTAGTGGATGCACAGGAGAGAGTCACTGCCAGACATCACTATCATTCATGTAATGATCCGCTCCTTAAAAAACCCTGCTTGACATGCTCCTTGAACTTATTGTCCGGCAAATGAGTAATGTGTTTCAGAATCTTATCATAGAACCTAACACTATTACCTAAAAAACTTTTATTGGTCTTACCAAGTCTAAAATACGGTATCACCGATTTATTCTTACTAAGTCTAAAATACAGTATGACCGATTTATGTATATTTCTAGTATTCTAGCATACATTTATCAAGGATGTATTTGGATGACAAAGTTAAGGTATTTTATTCCTGGTACTTGTTCTTGAGATTACTCTCCAAATTCTTTTAATAAAGATTCAGACAGATTAAGATTCATGAAAAGTAGTTTGTCAACCTGTTTGTAATTCATCTCTAAAAGGAGGACAATTTTAGCTGAAGATAGGTACAGATGGGTTGCTAATCCTGAGGAATGAGTTGAAACGTCGCGCGTCGTGTGTTTCAGCATGTGTTCTTAATTGCACCTTTCGGATCGGAACATATGCCAAAAAAAGCATGACGTTAATGCTTCCGTAGTTGAGTCTTGCACAAGTTAGGTGGACTCTGCTGTCTTGTCAAGTATCTACCAGTGTGTTCGTGTGTACCATTTTAAAGCCAGCCCCTGTTATAGATTTAGCGTGACCATCATGCCGCGTTTTTCTTATCATCTTAGTCCGATTGTGGCCAAACGTAAGCCATATTGAAATACCGGTATTCCAGTAAATAACAATTTTTTATGGGTCTTGAAACATAAAATCTGATCATTGAGTAACGTTTGCGGACGATTCTTCGTAATTGGCCGAATCCGAAACATGACAGGGCGAAGCCATTCGCTATGACTCCATAGTGTTTACTACCATACTGCCTCGCTCTCAATAATTCCCCATTTGCTGTTTAAATGGCGTTGGTCTTGCTTGAACTTTTGAAATGGTATTCGGTATCCTCAAACGTCAGGTTTTTTTTAGTTGTACAGGTCGATATTGGATTCGAGGTCGGAGGGTGGCGCTACAATAAAGTTGCACGCTTACGAGAAGAAGGAGAAGTTGGGCCACAAATGGATATGTCACGCGAGCGATCTCGCTGATGTTGTAGGGTGAATATCTTCTTAATTGTTTTATTGGAGCACAGGATAACGACCAAACTTTACTTGATGGTAAAGCAGCGACGACTGTTGCCACTCTCGTGTTGGCCTTTAAACCAGTACACGGTAAATGCACGGTAATACATTTTAGGTAGCAGGGTATTTTTAATGCTCGCCTATCTAGCTACCATCCTCAAGTTGAAAATAAAGACATATGACAAGTTCGTTTAAAATCGACTGCAAAATTTGTGTTACGCAGACAAACAAACATAGAGACAAAATAGCATTTTTTTTTAATATGAGCTGGGCACATTGACTATAATGTCCCTCATGGTAAGCACACTACAATCCAAATACAACGGTGACCACCGAGAGATCGAAATCCATCTCTTCACGTAACGCTTGAAGGACCCGGTGTCATGAGAAGGAGGGAACACATTGGCCGGGAGATGGTTCCTCAGTTTCACGGTACGACAAAGATAAGACATAGAGAACTTTTTAGTTCGTGCCGAGATGGAGGTTACTGTGAAACTGTGATTACGAAGCCCAGCGCGTGTAGATCTGTTGTGGAAAGGAGAGAAGAAGAGGGAATTAGATTGAACAGCTCTTCAAAAACTCACAAATATGTGTCGAATTGGTCCATTTATGTGATGGTACGGAACCAGTCAGAGACAAGTTGTCGACTGTCCCGCTCTCACCGTCTTTTCGTTTTTAAGTAGGGCTTAGAACATCGATGTCTTCTAGAATGTTCCTATATATAGCGCTATACACAAATGTAACAATTCACCTTACAAATGTATAGCATTCTGTTTTCAGTAATTTCGTGAAAAGCCATCAATGAAGAACATTGGAAGTCATCATCGCTTGGTTTTCTCCTCATTCTTGAAAGCGAGAGAGAGAGAAGATCAGGGATGAAAAACTGGTGCGGGAGTTAGAAGACAGGATATCGTGGGCGAAGCATTATTATAAATTATAATTTATATTAATAATCAACTAGAGGCCTTATGGATCTACTGGTAATGAAAGAGGTTGCGGATTCGATTCCAGAACAAAACATACTGTGTGATGAACTTGATTGTCGATTATGTGTGTAAATTTTTAATATCCATACATATATGTATGTATGTATCAGTTGAGTTGTTACAATTAGTACAAGCTATGTTTAATTTGAAATCATATAACACGGTACAGCCAAATTAACTTGGCGACGTTTTTGCGTTTGAAGTAGTGTACGGTCGGCAGATAAATAAATAAACAAATACTTTTATATTTATTTTATATTTATAGGTAGTTAATTATTATTATACATATTAAAAGCAATTTTTAATCATGAATTTCTTCAATTCTAGACATTTAGTAGTCCTCCTCATCACCGTTTTTATCCGATAAATCATTTAGATATCAATAGTATTTAAGTAGACAAACATTTGACCATTCCTTCAAAGTTATGGCATTACATTTTTCCTCATCTATGTTATTTTAGCATTCATATTCTTTGTGAAATTTTTTTTTGTGACGTAAGTTTTCATTATCCCCCATATAGGGTGGTATGACGGTAAACGGAGCACAGTATCTTATTACTTTTTTTTTTTTTTCGAACTGACTACACTGTTAGCCTGAGGGGCCCTGGAGCCTTTACGGCTTTTACAGCTTTACCGGGCTTGGGGGCGAGCGCTTAGGGCACTCAGCCACGAAAGCTAAGCAACAACATCCGAGGGTGCCAAAGTGGCCGAACCTCGGCTCGGACTGTTACGCGTATGCAATTAAGTCGCGATCTGACTAAAGATATCTTATTACCTATCGCCCATGTTTTAATACTGGAACCATTTTAAATTAATAATTTTAATATCAAATAACAACAATTAGCTACAAATAATAACACTGAATAACAAATAATAACAATGAACAACAAACAAAACCAATGAACTAATAAGTAACAAAATAATAAAAAACAAAATGGCATGACACTTCTAACGCTACTTATAAGCGACTGATGCGAGACTGTGTACTACACTACTAAAAACGCAAAGCCGTCTTCAAGCTGATTTTTGTTTATAAGTTGACAATATGTTAATAATTAAAGAGGTAATGAAGTTTAGGAATACCTTCTTAGGAGCTAATCTCTATAACAACTCGTGGGATTTAGAAACACTTTCACTGATAAAAGCTAAGAATGGGCTGATGGTTTTATGGTATTTATGTTATAGCTATTAATTTTTATATTGATTGACGCGTATGAAGTCGCAGATTGTTTCCAGTTTTATTATTTAAAATATTTTTGGGTATCTTATAGTGCTTCTCGGTATGTAGATACGTCTCTGTGCTGGTCTCAAATGAAGTTGTTGACACTTGACAGCTGTAATCGGTAAACTTTATGCTTATAAAAGATATGGACGTATTTTTCTCACACTTGACATTGGCAAAATTGCCTACATAGGCAGGAGCCATAAATTAAAAGAAAAAGTACACGTTTCTTGTTGCTAACTTCAGATACTGAAATATTTGTATGAATATTTGTTAAAGCAACATCACATTATTTTCAAGAACCCGTATTGATTCTTAAACAATATATAATTTTAAAAGTTGTCGAATACTTTGCTTTAGGTATTCTGTTGCATACCAATTATATTTATTTATTTAATATTTATATAATTAAGGGATTTGGTACCAAGAAGAACATGCCAGTCCCATTGTATTCTAAACATTGCATTTACACTTGGTGTTTTAATAACAAACTTCCATAAAATATTAGCTTAGGTGTAGCTAAGGTTTTATGAAAGATAATTATTAATTTGATAGCATAAGTACATTGCGAAGACTGCTAAGTGAGGCTTAAAACATTTTTACCACGTAAAAGTCGTAAAATGATTCACCATTCCTGTCATTAAAAGTTACATAAATCTTTTAGTGATGTCCAGGGTTGTTAGATATTTGTGAGAAATCAAGGAGACAATTTGATATACTCGTAGAGGGAACAACTAAAAGAGTTTAGGATATTTCTTAATCTTTAACGAACTGAAAGAACGAGATACAAAAAATATGAAGAGCAAAAGAGAAAGGTATGGATTTTCTATCTGTCGTTGTAACTGGTTTTTGGGCTAAAAGTGCCACAGCTGCCAAAATAGTCTAGGTTGAGAGTATTTTGTTGTGGTTTTTTAAAACAAGAATAAAGTAAATTAAAATTCTATTGTACATCTGATCAAACATTGTATAGTGTTATGTGCGTTCGTACAATGGTAAATGTTAAGGAAACAGAAAAATGCTAAAATATCGCTATCTCACACGATTTATCTGTCTAGTTCTTTCTCTATCTACGGGTATATAGTCGAGACAATTTAATTGGTCGATTTTAACTTGAAAAAACACGAGTGCTAAATCGAATCGAAAAAATTCAATTTGGTGCCATTTGGCACTGTTGGAATCAACACTAGCGCACGATCGTGCTGTGTCTAATGGGAACGAACTTCGATTGATTTTTGATCTCGCATTTTTATGTAAAAAATGTTAAAATAATATAAATCCAAGCAAAGATTTGAAATACTTTACGGTGACTTGAGTGTGTACTGTGGCCGGATACAGATAGCGACGTTGATATGTCGATCTTGATTTTCGATTCGGTTTAGTTCGAGAGTACCTCTACGCTTGTAGGATCGAGTTCGAATTAAAAGTGAAATCAAAATGAAATTCGAATCAGTTTCAAGAGTAACCCCCTGACCATAGGCAAATAATGCGCTGAAATTATTTTACAGTATAAATTATTTATTTATTTATTATTGTAGTACTACACTAGGAAAATGTAAAATATTCGTTTGATTTTATTGTTTTTTTTAAATGTATTTATTAAATAAAATAATGTTCACCTGTTTTTCTTTTTTTTCTTGTGTTCAATTGATTATGACATTTAAGATTTGTTTTAATTTTACACGCTACCACTGAGCCTGATATCATCATCATTATACAATAGTAAATTAAAACATTTTTATAATATTTTTTGGGTATGAGGGGGTTTAAATGACATCTTAAGATTTGATACACCCAAGTCGGTCTCTCACTTGAACATGGTGCACCCTGCTGAGTAATGAAGGAGAAAATGGCGATAGCGGGGTGATACGACTGGATGCAACCACCATGTATATAGTGGAAAATCATAGTGCTTATCATGCGTGATTTGGGTTTTCTTCACGTTTCAAAGTTGCTTTTTGATGCGCATATTGATTATGTCGTATAAAAAGCTTCAAGAGCGCTCGGGTTTGTGATGCGTGTCCTAACTCTAAATAATTAAAAAATATAAAATCTTTATATTATTATATTGTACTTAGGTTTTAGAATACGCGAATTCGGAGCCTATGTACAATACATATATAAATCGATTGGAAAACGTCCAATGGAAGTTCATTAAATACTCATGGTACAGTTTGAATGACATATATAACCCTAGCAAATATAATGAACTTTGTAGAAAATATCAATTCATAGAAAATTGTAGAAAAATCTGTTCTTATAATGTTAACTGTCACGAACTTCTATCTGAACTTCCAATCAGTTTCCCGACCAAGTATCTGCGTACAAATTTTCCTTTAGCACTTCACTTCGTATTAATTACCGGCAAAACTCTTTCCTATGGCGAGATGGGAATTTCCTGAACTGCATGAGTCAGAATAGAAATATTGATATTTTTAACACCACTATCTATATATATCTATACATATTATAAAAGTCAACGTCTCTCTGTCTGTCCGTTTATGTTCTTTTCACGCGGAAACCCCTTATCCGATTTACATGGTTTTTCCTTTGATTCGTAGATATGTTATCTGGCCAGGTTATAGGATATATTTTATTACATAAAGTAACATACGAAATAAGCAGTAACTATAATGTTGCATCAGTTCGGAAAAACAACCTACGCTAACGCTACGCAACCGCGCAATCCATAAGAGATATATCAGTCTGTCTTCTAAAGATCGCCTACAATAAGCATTTTTGTTTTAAAAAAGTAAGAGCAAGTACAGTACAAAACGCGCGTGCGTTCGACCGACGGTACTCTGTAGTCCACGCGAGCGGAGCCGCGGGCACAGCTAGTACCTAAATAAGGCGAGAACATTTATCATCATGAATTTCTTTAGCGGTGTCCATTGCGATTTTTTTTTCGAACTGACTTTTCTGTTAGCCCTATGGGCCCTGGAGCCTTTACGGCTTTTACAGCTTTACCGGGCTTGGGGTCGATTGCGAGTATATTTTTTTTATCTTTGCCACACAATCAAACTTTTGTTTGTCTTTAATGCCTGATTTTTGAAGTTCACTCCTTAAGAAACGATATAAGGCGAACGGTATGACAAAATATGATGAGTGAAATTGAATGTGCAACATAAGGCAAACAATTTTTAACCAAAGTTGCATTCAAATAAGGTTGAGATTTATTCAACGCCTTTTCGTTTTCTGCAAAAACCGCCAGACGTGAATCGACCGTTGAAAAGAGCGGGAACGCCGCGCGGGAGCAAATTAAATGTTTACACTCGTTCTATATCCTAAGAGATACCTTTAGTTACTCTTCTTATCAATTGTGTATCTTCTAAATTCTAAGACAGTTCTTGAGGAGTAAACTCCAGTCACGTGTCGGAGATGACACACTCGCACACACTTTTTTAATTTTTGTTTTGTTATAATTTACTTGATAATGTAGCAGAGCCTTAGATGCTTCTAGTGTATAAAAAAAAAAAATTACATCCTACCTGTGAGGACTCTTAAATAGTTGTATGTCTCTAGCTTGTAATTAATTCAATTTGTTGATGAATAGCTGTTAGAATTCCGTAAATGAATAAATTACGAAAATGTGTATGTTCAAAAATAATTAGATACTTTTGAATTTGTAAAAACACGTGCGGAGCCGCGGGCACACTGCTAGTATATTATATAATATTATATATGAAGTTATATATACATATATTCTTCATATACTATACATGAAAACTAGTCAATCTTCATACATTGTCTTTGTAGGTAGTTAGGTAGTATCGCGATGACACTTGCGTTCGTGAATAAAGAGACTGACCCGGGAGAGGACTCCTACCCGCACTCACGACCAGTGTATGCACTCCCAGGTGAAAGGGTTTAAAGCCGGCTCGGGACGCCTCATGCGTTTTTCCTTATTTGGGACCAAGCATTGTCATGCTGTCAAATATAGCTATTAATATACCTATATCATCCTGATGCTACTATTTCAGTCGGGGGCAATTATATTATAATACCATAAATGTAATGTTTACATGTGGTTACCTTGGTAACCTAATCAACTATACGTATGTAAATGTCAATGCTAAAAATACTACAGACACACTTAGCTTTCGATTCATGAGTCCGTATTGATCCACTGCTAAACCGTTTGCATTGCCACCGATACTTTTTCACTGTAAGCCTACAATCCTCGACGTGTATAGACGCCCTTTCGACTAAAAAACTCAAGAAAATGAAATTCCCAACATTAACAATGAAACAAATAATGAACGTGCGGCTTATACATGGATATTATTATAATGTCTCCTCAAACAAGATTGCATCATTATTTGCGAGAATATACTGCATTTTTCTTTTATTAGTGATTCAATTAGGCTCCTACATTTTTGTTAGCCCTCATTATAATCTCGTACCAATAATAAGCGGGACTATCGACACCTTAGTGAATGTTTTAATGTCTTTATTAACCGGTGACAACTATTTTTTCATTTATTACAACCAACTTATGTCTTTCAGAGTGAGGGCTCTAGAAACTGCTGAAGATATACCAATTTCAAGTTTTCTAATTGTATTTATATTAATATGGAAATATACGGAATCATTTTATTTTTTCCTGGAAAGGCAGAGTTTTGTCACAATTTTAATGCAGTGCATACTTTTCACGGCCTTCGAGTTAAGAAATATTATAAAAATAATTATTTTTGAGCTATTTCAGTGTAAAATGAAATTTTTAAGGAAGACGTTGGAAGTTAATATTAATTGTGGAAGTATGGCATCAAAAATTGAGAACATACAAACTTGCTTAATGTCTTACAAAAAGTTAATTTTAATTCTCCAATCTGCAAATAAAAATGTCAAGTTTACGGTAAGTAAGAAAATGTAATTATTACCTGGTATACTATCCAACAGTAGGTATCATTGTTATGTATTATTAAGAGGTTAGTTCTGAATTTAATGTAATTTAACTAACATACTTTGAACACTGAATAGTCCACAACATTAGGATTAGACAGTAAATAATCTACACAAATAACTACACCACTTTTCTGATACGTTTGTAAAATGTAGGAAGCGATAGCATCTATTCGTCAGACACCAAGGTCCACGTTAAATTATTACACTATTGTTGTTCATATATTGCTTTGGATAATAACAGTTATTAATTAAATAACACACAGGTTAGCAAATTATTTATATTTTAACTAGTTAGTCTAGTGTCTTGTAGGGTTAAAAAAAACAAAAACAAAACACAGGTTTGAGAAATAAAAAAAAATAAACAATTTTAAGATATTTGGATATAATTATTTACATAACGTTATATACAATTTTAAGATAAATATTTATGATTTACTAGTACGTAGTATTGTTTCTGTTCGTTCTGTTATAACCGTATCATGAACCCTATATCGCAGACCCGTTACCTATCCCGCCTAGTCATCATTTCTGTTTGCCACAATACCTCGATCACCCATCCATCCCGGCAGCCTCATCCTAGTTTCCATTCGTGACGATTATCCTAAAATTAAGTCGTCATTTTACTTGAAGTCCTTTTTTAAAAAGGGATTCTCGTTTGTCTCTATAACAGTTCGTTCTGTTTTGGTTCGTATCTTTTTCTCACATCTGTTAAAACATTATATTACATTTTCGTTTATGCATCCGTTCTCTTTACGATGTTTATGACCATAACAATTCCAACTCTTTATTCGGCTGTTAATTAATTTATTTAAATTTTCAAAGAATACTTATTAATAATTCATTCAAATGATACGTATTTATTTGTTTACTCTTTATCTAATATTTCTAAACATTTTAGTTGCTGCTATCATACGTGATGACTTCAATAGTAATGTTATGGCAGATCTACCAATTCCTAATCTTAAAGCAAAAGCAGGTAAAATTTATTCTCAAATATTAACTTCAGTAAAGTCGAATGTTTCGATAACTCTTAAAACTATCAACTTTGAGTAACTAATCGATCTACTCGTAGACACAATCGACTATGTGACTATGTACCTTTATCTAATTTTTTTCTAACTCTATCAGCACATTGAAAATCATGGGTATAATCTTATTTTTTACGGAAATACCAAACCAGCATTCAGCCTACTTAATGTTAAGTGGGCACTTCTTTTCATAAACACTTATAACACACTCCAATCAGGATTATTATTACCCTTGAAAACTTGGTAGGAACTTTTTGGGTGTAAATTTGTGGCCAGCGTAAAAATACCTGTACTGAAAGTACATCCTAATATGTTTCTTCAGCACCCATAGTATTGGAAGCATCTCAGTTTCAAGACGTAGCTTAATTCGTTAATAAGTATTACATGAATTTTAAATAACAGGTCCTAACAATTAATAACCTATAAAATTGCCGTTTTATACAGAAATATTCATACATTTCTTTAGTACTACAATACTGACCATTATTGTCGATGCACTTTTGCCATTTTAATGGAAGTTCACTGATGCCTCTGCTTTAGAATCCTGAAGGCAGGAATCGAGGAACTCTTTAAATGCGTTTTTAACCGCCTCATAGATTTCAAATTTTCTCTAGCAACAAACTATCCGATAACGGAAAAAAATAGAAATCAGTTATAGCAAGGTCTGATGAGTGTGATGAGTGACGATAAGCTTCCAGTCATAACTCCTGTAATTTTTTGACTGTCCTTTATGCTAGTTTTGTCGTGAAGGAGTTGACTAGAACAATTGACAAGTTTTTGTTGTTTGACAGCGAGCTGGTCCATCATCATTTGCAATTATTTGCAGTACACCTCTGCCGTAATTGTTGTGCCAGATCTCAAGATGCTGTAATGAACAATGACGGTACAGGTCCACCATTCACTCACAAGAGGCATCTTTTCACTCGATTTGCGTTTAGGATTTGTGTGTTTATTTAATAAGAAGAAAAGATTTTGGATTTTATCAAATTTATTGACCATCACCCATTTAAGATTACAATCCTTCGCGCATTTTCCGTGGACGTCAGCATGGTTCAGCAATATATTAACATTTTCGTCACATTAACGTTGGCTTTAATACAATTTAGTCATATTTTCGACTAGTTTTATCCAGCAGTGTCGCCAACGGTGTTTCTTAATTTTAAGCATAAACTATGTAGATTATAACGTTGATTTGCACAATTAATTAAATGTTATTATCACTAACAATATAGTTACTTTTATATCCTAATTGAATGAAGAGATTGTGGAATCCATCCTTTACTTTTCCACATTTAAGAATTTATCCGCTGCCTGTGTCTGTAACTGTTCTGAAAAAATGATGCTTTCGCTAAGGTTCTAGCACAACCTTACTGCAAATACGCTTCGGGCACCAATCAATTACAGCGTTAAAGATGAAGTGATTCACTGAGAAAAATAAAACTATCAACACCAGCATAAATTCAAAATTTATTTATTACGCATTTCAGGTTTACATTATAAATTATACAGTGACTTTCAAATTAGAAGTACACTAAAGCATTATTTAAAGTATATATTAAGACTCCAGACATGGATAAAAATCTAGTTTTAATTACAATATTAATATCCTAAAGCTGTACTTTAATACCATCAAATTTGAAATGTTTTATTAAATAATGAGCCGAGAAGGGGGCGGTGCTACACGGCCTAGGGCGGACAAGACTGCAAAGCCGCCACTGAGACAGAGCCTGTATCTTGGCTTGTTATCTGTATCTTGAAATACGATTTAACAAAATATTTTAACACAATACACCTCAGGTGGCCGTACGCGATTACTTTTTTTTAACATAACAGGTTAAGATCCGCTAAAAATATTATCTTGAAACTCGAGACACCCAAGTCAATCTCACCTGCATCCTGATAAAAAACGAACAGGGTAATGGCGATAGTTGGTTGTTAGTGCTGTTACACTATACAACCTGAGAGGGCCGCGACCACCACGCATACGGTGATAAGCCCATCACAGTGGTCCGGTTATGCACATCGCGTTTGGTGTTCATATCCAGTTTCTATTTACGCAAGCCGATATGACAGCGTCGACTGGCGATGGTTTGTCTATTTCTGTGATCGCTACTGCTTTCGATTATACTGTGCTTACTGTGATAATTCTGTCACTCCTACAGTTTCGAAGTCATAGATGTTTGCTGATGGCAGAGCTGGAGGGGGGATAACAGCGCGTTGGCCAATTATGTCAATTCTTATAAATAGTTCCGGTTTATATTCAAATTACTCAAATAAATAAAACCACTGGTTATATAATAAACAGTAAATTGTAGAAATATGTACATTAAAGATATCTGGGAAAAAAACACTACGGGAGGGTTTAGAATCATGGACAGAAAATATTTCGACAGTTTTTGAATTTTTATTTGTCCGTCTGTCTGTCTGTTCGTTTGTCCGCTTGGACAATAACTTATGCTTCTACTTCTACGCTTTAGAAACCCTCGGTTATAACTTATACGTTCGTGAGACCGAATTTTTTTTCGCTAATTCTGAGTTTACGAGTGATATACAAGAGCTACTATTACGTCTACGGTTATTGGCAGTTATAACATCACAATTTTTGTATACAACCTTGTTATTATAACCACTTTTATTACGTGAGCCTACCCGATCTTTAGTAAAACACCTTCTTTCAAAATGTTCACTTATTTCTAGAAAGTCCTCTTTTCGGCTTTAGGCGCCACTAACTCAATATTACGTCCCTGAACCATTTTTCATTTATTTGGGTTGAAAAAAAATAGTTTCCTTTGGAGATTTCTCTAGTTGGGGCAGCCCGACTGATGGAATATCTCCACCCTACAGAAGATCGGAGCCAAATGAACTATACTGTTGTATTCCTGCGGTGAGTAGGGTTTCCAGAGCTCATTGGGGTAGGGGGAATTCAGCGCGGCTACGGTCTTATAAGCGTCCATAGTCTCCGGTAGCCGCTTACCAGCAGGCGGGTCGTATACTTATTGTATAAAAAAGTCAACAGTATTAACCCTATACAAATTGATTAACAAATAAGTAGTAGGTAATTCAAATACATTTTAAAATTAAAAATAAACAATAGTGACTCATTTGTATATTTTAGGGGGCTCCTAACGATTAAGCATTAAGGCTAAGGTATTAAAGAAATACAAAAAAAAAACATTTGCATTAATAAGTATGTCTTTTGGCCTTTTATCGGCATGCACAATGTACTACAGTATTATTAATCGCTAAAATATCTACAAAACAATATGCAATAGTATAGGGGAGAAACGGGTAATGGGGGTCAGCGGGCAATGGTAGTCAGTACAATAATAAGAAAACTAAAAGACGTTGACAAGTGAATATCGAGCGAAATGATCGGACATACTACACAAGGTACCCAGATCTAATCACCGTTTTAATTGTAACGTGACGTTTGGACGAAAAAGGTATATTATTATCCGCCGCGATTTCATTATAATTTTTTCTGTGTATAACATAAGAGATGAGATATTTATTTAAATATTTTTTTAATTATAACTTTTCTTTTTATTTTAGTAAATTACTAAATAATCTTTTTGTGAGACATTTTTAATGAAATATTTAACGATTTATTTTCATTTAGATTTTTTTAATTTCATTTCTATTTTGGGGTAATGGGAGTCATTTGACCCTCACGGAATAGAAAAAACACAGCAAAGCAAAAAACCTTTAGGCAAGGCCAAGGGACGTGTTCTTCAAGATAAACACTCCTCCTGAGAGTTAGATACAAGTTTCTGTAATATATGTGATGTCTATAAAAATGACGATCCAAAGTAGGTCCTTGATTTGTGATGAGTTTAGTTGCAAGAATGAGTTATGGTAACGCGCTGGTACACTTCGTGTGGTTTATGGGCACACGCTAACTGCTTCCGATGAATTCAGAAAAAGGTTATGCGTACGACAAGTGCTGAAGATGTGTTGACTCTCATTGTCTAATATGATGACTACCATTACCCGCATGTCAGGGCAATGGTGATCAAAATCGTTATTTTTATAAAGTTTAATTATAAGTATATTACTATCCAAAAATTTAAAAAAACTGCTTTAAATAGATTAATTATTAGTTATAGTGATAAAATATGTTTTTTTAATTAACCCGAAACAAATAACTTCAGATTTATATCGATTTTTGCTTAAGTGACTCCCATTACCCCATTTTCCCCTACATGTAATTTTTATAAAAATGACAATAAAAATATTTTAGTAATTAATACGTCGTTTGGGCGCTTTATCTGTCTATTCACGGATCAAATAGCTTGCAATGTTTTACTGCATTGATAAAAATAACTTAAAATATTAAAATACTGCTTAGCTACTTTTTCGGCCTGTGCTGACCAAACGACTTAAAATAATTGAAAATAATGTGCTACAATTTTCTACGATACAAAACGGTGTGAAACATTGTACAGGTTGGATTTTTAGAAGAGATTTTATAACCAAATCCGAAACTATGAGAAACAGAGAAAAGTGGTATAAGGAGTCATGAGCTCCATTTATGAAAAAACAAAAATTGCATGTTTACTTTTTTAGGGTTCCTCGGCTTAGCTCAGAGATTCATTGTACTAGAAAACTGTAATTTGGTATGGGTATACATATTAATCACGCCGACAAAGTGGTAAAATAAAATCTTGAGAGAAAATCGTTTAGGGTATTACCTCACCTACATGTAAAGTGGGAATGATTATTTTTTTCGTCTATCATATCGTGTGGGGTGTCACATTCGATAGGTCGTTTAAAAATATTCTGGTCTGTAAAAACCATTTTTCGATTCAAGGAATCCTTTTGCGAAATATCAAGTCAAGTTTCTTACTCTATTTTGCTCTGTCCTTTGTAACTCTGGACCACTATGGCCCTACGTTTAGACCGATGTCGTCTGTACATCACATTTTTGGCCTCCCCTTGTCTTCTAGTCCCTTCTCTTTGATACCATAGGGCCACTTGTTTGCTCCATTTGTTTATATTTGATACTCATTCTGAAGCATCATCGTAGAGTAACTACTAGCTTGCCTCTCCGTATCTTATATGTTACACTTTTTACCAAATTTAATTCCGCGCTCCCCGTTCCACCACAGGACAACTAGACGTCATTACCCGTATTTAGTTCTTCTGATTTCCCTGATTCGCACTAAGCGTTTCGCTTGGTCATTTATAGCGCGAACGGCTATAGAGTAGAATTCACTTCGGACGTCTGTGTTCCCTTCAACATATAACTTAGAAATGTTTAAGAGAAAAGTGAATAGACATGTGTTGGGTAAGCGCAATCTATCGCCGACCTCATCTTCACTTACGATCAGGTGAGATGTATCATATTGTAAATAAAAACACACAATTTTACCATAAATATTTCAACAAAGAATTACCTATACCTACTATTATTAACAAAGAAGTAATATATAAACTTCTCAACTAATATGAAGACATGAAGAGAAAAACTAAAAAAAAACTTCACTCGTGTCACAAAACGTCACATGATCACGTAATGCAACAAAATAAATTATTAGTCTGAAAAAATAATAAGAAAAAATGAACAAAAAAATCTGTCTAAAGAATTACAGATTAACACCAAAACAGTATGGTTATTGGGTAAGCAATTTATTTTCATGAAAACATATGATTTTATATTACATAAATTATTATTAAGTTTACCACTTTACCTGATGGCAAGCAGAGAACAATCTAAAATCAACAGTATCCAGCAGGGATGGTAGATGTACCAGGTTCCTGATAAAAGCACCAGGATTCAGGGTCTTGTATCATGTACCAGATAAACATTTAGCAGATAAGTAATAATACCAACTTTCAACATCGATCAAGACCCTGGTGTTTTTTTTTTATACTACAAAGGTGGCAAACATGCATACGGCCCGCCTGAATGTAAGCGGCTACCGTAGCCTATGAATGCCTGCAATACCATAGGTATCACAAGCGCGTTGTGGACCTTGAACCCCCCAACCCCAAGGAGCTCTGGAAACCCTACACACCGCAGAAACACAACAATAGGTCATTTGGCTGCAATTATCTGTTAAAAAAAAAGGTCCTCATACGGGGCAGAAGACGTAATAAGACCTCTGGCGTTTTCCAGTTTTGTGCACTAACGTGAGGGGGCCGATCACGGTACTAAGCCCCAGGTATTTGCTATTTACTTGAGGGTAGGTTGATATCTGTAGCAGAATTATTAGGACGCTGTCCACCATCCCTGGCGTCGAGCGAAGACATCTGCAATCCATCACAGATAGTCGCTGTTATACCGACCTGCTAGCCTCTAGGCAGCTGGCTATACACTGCCGTATTTATGCACGTGCATGGTGGTCGTGACCAAGTTGGGTACAGATTCGTACCATCCCACTAGTCACCGCTTGATGGGAGAACTCGACACACCTAAACGTGCCACTATAGCGGGTGCTACATGTGGTATATGGTGGTCGTGACCCAGTTGGCACTATTATTATGTCCTGCTATGCTTCAGAATTAGATAAAGTTCCTTAATTTCAGGATAATTTTAGTGACCGGCGCTTCCTTGACCGCCAGCATCCTGGTTATGCAGGTGGCTGTTCTGCCCCTCGTATTCAAATACAGCAAAACAGTCCAGAGGAAAATGGTTTTCTCTAATTGCAGTTAGTTTTCTTCTGTATTTCTTCTTATTATTATTTAACGGAAGCGTGTGTGTATGTATAGAAGCAATGATGGCTCGGTGATAGCGTGTACGGACACCGCGTCGATTGACGTGAGTTCGAATCCCTGCAACGAGCCTGCTTTCTTAACACATAAACTCTAAAATTCAAAACTTATCTTTCAATTCTGATGGATTGTTCTAAACATTGGCGTAATCGAACAAACAAAAAAACATCTCTTGATCATTACAATATTAGTACCTATGAGATTCACATGAGAAAATATTTTTACAGTTAACTACCCAAGGAATTTGGATTACAATAATCCATCGAGTTGCAATATTATCGGTGGAAGAAACTTCTATATTGAATTTCACTCCAAAGTCGACGGCTGTCAAATTAAGTTGGGTTAGTTACGTATTTATTAAGAATTTTAATATATACATTAATAATTATATACATTATTTCTCAAATGTGTTTTTGTAGCAGCGTCATTTTTTTTTATTTTATAGTTTATAGGCTTTAGCGTTTGGGCCACAATCTCACTTGATGTTAAGTGACGATGTGGCCCAAGATACACTAAGCTTAGTGGGGAAACTAGCTCTCAAATGCAGCTGCCGGAACACACATACAGTTGTACATACCACCATGCTATGGTATTATCGCGATGTTTTCATTGACCGAGAGATTCGAACTCACTGCTTGCTAGAAACAAACATATTAGTCTGCTAGTATAATTTACTAATTATAATTATTGCAAAAGATTTATTTAGTTTTATTACAGAACTAGCTGTGCCCCACGATTACAACAGTGTTATTATATTCGACCGTTATTTTATTCTTGCTTCCCATACTTATCTACAACCAGCCAGATTGTTTGACTTTCATGGTTAATGCTCCGTTTCTTTCGGTCATAGCGTGAAGTTGTATAGTATATATATAAACAACTTTTCAAATCTGTCTATTAGTGCCAGATATTACCGCGTTTTGTTAACAATCTCCTGAGCTTTATAATATTCGTGCAGATTTGTGTTTTAAAAACGAGTTGATTACTACAGGGGTATGGCATATAATACCGTGTTCTATGTTCCGAGAGTTATTTATGACCACAAACTGCGGGACGATTGATGACAAACTATATCAAGAGTTGAAAAAAACGAAAAACAATGTGGTACTTTACTGCCATGGTAAGATTCCAGACTTATTTTTATTTAGTCCCATTGCAAACTACTTAAATCTAAATATTTGTCATTTTTATAGTAGCGGGGCTATGTGGCGGCTTTTTTTTTTTTTTTTTCGAACTGACTATGCTGTTGGCCCGGGGGCCTTAACAGTTTCACCGGACTTGTTGGCGAGCGCTTAAGGCACTCAGCCGAGAAGTTTTGGGCAACATGCGCAAGGGTGCCAAAGTGGCCGAACCTCGGCTTGAGCTGTTGCCGTAATGTGGCGGCATTTCGCCTGATAGTAAACGAAGTTTAATTCAAACACAACGGCGATCAGTGAGAGTTCGGCAATCCATCGGCGGTCATTGCTGTAATGCGGGTTACAGCCCTCTCAGCAGTTGGATATATACTATCTGATCCCGAAACGCGGCAAAGAGAGTCACTGTGACTGTTTTTTTTACTACAAAGGTGGTAAACAAGTATACGAATCGCCTGTTGGTAAACGGCTACCGTAGTCTATGGTCGCTTTTGTTATCATAGGTATCACTAGCGCGTTGGCGACCTTGAACCCCCCTTCCCCAAGGAGCTCGGACTGTTGCACGATTGCAAAGAAGTCGCGATCTGGCTAATTCCCTATGATTTGATCTAAACTAACTTTACATATATACACGTTTCTTCCCCCTGGGAGGAGGGAATTTTTTTGTCTAATCTAACTAGGTAAAATAAGAAAAAAAAGGTCCCTTAGAGAACCTATGTACCTATGTGGCGTGCATGTGTGTATGATACAGTGTCATGTATGGCTGTGAAAGCTAGTGATTGTAGAGTCACTTGTATCGCGCGAGCGGCTGCTTGGTTCAAGGGCTCCATACCGATGGATCGGACCTAAGCTTGAGTTGCCGCAGAAGTCGTGGCGGGACCCCGCTCCTTGTGTACTACGCCTTATATACTCTTCCACTCAGCCCGAGCAGTAGGGTAGTTACGAATATCCAATCATGAACATACCCCACTCGTCATAAATGAATTATACTGGTATTAAATGACGTCATCACACCAGCGTTAAGACTTATATAAAAAAAAATCTTGCCCAGAAACGCACTCGAATAAAACGGGTGACAGTTCCGAACTCATTTTCGTCTGCGTAGTTCATTATAATAGTTTCATTTTCAGGTAACTCCAACCACCGAGCCTCCCCGCACCGTCTTCAAATGTACAAAGTGTTCCAGGAGTTGGATTTCCACGTCATCACATTTGATTACCGAGGTTCCTTTTTTATGTTAATATATATCGGCAGCTTAGTTCGCGTGAAATTCCATTGTTATGTATTATTTCACGCCTTTTTCAACCCCTTTAGGATTGATGTCTTGAGAACTAGATGTCACATTTTTTTCCTCTTCAATTGGCATCGAGTAAGCGTTAATTGCCAGTGTCATTGTTTATTTCCATCGAAATATAAATTACATTTAATAATACATACCCTTCAACATTTTTAACAGCAAAATGGTGAAACCCTTACATGAAATTTCCAGATAGATTTTGTGGCAAATCAGCGTTAATTTATTCATCTTAGAGAAAAACATAAAAAAGATTTACTTATAACTAATTTTAAACAAACAAACTCATACACAAATTAAGTTTTCACAAATATTATTTAAATTAAACCAGGCACACCGTATTCGATTTTAATACAGAAATATTAATAACAATTACTGTACTAGATATTAATGTATATTATAAAAACACGAAAAAGGAAGCGTAATACTATTTCCTAATATCTGTTAACAATTAAATGATATTATTAATAAACTCACATTTGATGAAGAATGATTAGATATGGCAAAGTCATTGAAATATAAATTATTCAATATCATAAAACCCAACGTCTCTCTGTCTGTCTGTTCGTTTATGTTCTTTTCACAAGAAAACCACTAATCCGATTGGCATGGTTTTTACTTTAATTTATAGATATGTTACGCAAAATAAAAACAACTACTTACATGACAGTTCAAGATCCCGTCAAACACACTCAAATGTACCAGTTGATAAAAATATATCTATCTATATAGATATATCTCGCGCCGTAGTGCGCGAATCACGCAAAAACTACTGGATAAATTTTGATATTTGTTTTATTCCTTAGATATATGATCCATATCAAAAAAAAAACACGATATTTTCACAAACAATAATTCTGTAGACCACACGAGCGAAGCCGTGGGCACAGCTAGTTTTAGTATATTTCAATTAATAGTAAAGTTTAATTTACCCTTCAATTATCTGAATGCAAATCGCGGAGTCATTCGGCTTCGTATTTTCTTTATTTTTTCAATTTGTTTTTTCTAAAATGATTTTCTTTTTTTGCATGTTTGCCCATTAATATGTATGTCATGATTGTGTATATGAATTGAATAAATGTTTGTTCAGGTTACGGTGATTCGACACGCGTGCGGCCGACAGAACGCGGCGTCGTCGAAGATGCCCTTTGCGTTTACTCTTGGCTAATGGACACTCTCGACTCCAGCGCGAGGCCTAATGTACTTCTATGGGGGCACTCTCTCGGTATAATAATAAAAATATATTATAATATTACTACTATACTATATCAGAATTTAAACAATCTAAAAGCTGTCATGTTGGTTAAACAAATTGTTAATAGATGACGTCTTGAATATATTTCCATTAACAAAAACAGATGACATTCGTAAAAAAAAAAAACGAAATCTTAATTTTAAAGTATTCGTCAATAGCAAAGGGCATAAACTTTAAAATGATGTTTGAATAACTAATTTTCATGAAGAATTAGCGGAGATATAGCGTTGCCAGAAAAAAACACCTTGGAGAAATAATTTTTTTTTTTGGTAAATTGATCGAGTCACTTGACGGTTCTTCTTGGATAATATTGGAATATTTTTTAATGAATGATTTTTTTACACAAGATTTTTATATTATACAACTTTAAGTATTTTAATATAATATTTTAAAAATATATAATAGATTTTTAAGATAAATTAAATTAACTTATTTGTAATAATATTGTATTATTATTAGTGGTATATTATCAATGATTCATTCGTTTTTAGTATAATATGTAGTTCTAATATCTTTTATCGTTTACAGTTTGTTATGACTACAATCTCACCTGCTGATGTTTAGTTACGATGTGGTCCCAGATGGTAACACGCTAAGCCTAGAAAATTCACTCTCAAGTGCAGTTGCCGGAATACACTAATAATGGGTGCTTGGCGATAGATTGGCAACTTGCGGGTCAAAGCTAACCAGGCGGTCATTAGAAAATACCCTACCATCATGTTATGGTTTCATGACGTCGTTTTCATTCTCTAAAAAGAGTGCAAGGGATTCGAGCTCACGCCGATCGACGCAATGTCCGTACACGCTACCACTGAGTCATTACTGGTTCTTTCTTTACTAGGAACAGCCGTGGCGGCAAGCATGGTGGCACATTTGATGGATCTATGCAAAGAGTTGAACAAGCGTGCCCTTCCCGAGCCGGACGCACTGGTATTAGAAGCACCTTTTAACAACCTCACCGACGAGATAGAAAGCCATCCATTTTCAAAGGTATTCATTATTTTACGAAGGATGAAGGATCGTATTTTGACACTAGAACTTGTTGAAAAAGTAGCAAACAACTCTTCGAATATGTAACTAACGCCATCTATTTATTATTTAGTGAAAATGTCACTCAAATACAACGGGAACTGAACGATTGTAATGTGCAGTAAATGTTTCTTGATTCCCAAAATAATATTATTTTGTAGGTGCTTATATACTTACTAACTTATCACTTACTATCAGGCCCGAAAGACATTGTACTCTCCTTTGCAGTTTCCAATAGTATAACATGACCACAGCGCCACCTATTGCGATTTTTTCCTAGAATATTTTCTAGTACCATAACAAACAAAACAAATTAAGAATTCGATACTTATCGTGTATTATTATAAATTTTATATCGATCGTTCGAATCGTGAGTTATGGTTTTAAGATTATAAAAAAATCCCATAGAGAGCAATTTCAGTTTTTCTAATTTTCCGGGTAATTTAAATATTTTTTTCCTATACATATGTTATTCGGACTATTGTAAAAATATAAAAAATAATTAGCCAAATCGGTCCAGCAGTTCGCAAGTGATGTGCAACTAACAGCGTTTAATTTTCATTTATTTATTACTGCCAATATGAACAAAATATTCCAAGTTTTACATGTAAAACGAAGCTTCACGATATTCAAATTTTGATTGCAGATAAAATACTCCTTCCAGTTAGTTGCTGTGCTACTTACAATAAAATAAATAATCACAACTTAAAACTTTCATTTTTTCTAGTTGGTATCCTGGTTACCTTACTTCAAGGATATGTTCGTTAAGCCGTTTACTATGTCGTCTGAATACGCCTTCACGACTGACCAATATTTAGTCACTCTGCCACGCCTTCCAATTTTGTTATTGCACAGCAAGGCGGACAAAATAGTTCCCTATGAATTAGCTGTTAAGGTATTTTTATTGTAATTAGTGTCATCTAGCGGTATTAATAAGTACTACGTAAATTGTTGTAATTTTTATTTAATGCTTAGCTACTGTTCAAATAGCTAGATGGCGCTATTATATTATTTACATTAAATTCTGTTTATACCTACTGTATATTTGTATTAAAATTAGTATGTTTATAAAAATTTATTACAGCTTCATAAGGTACTAGTTGAATCCCGCGATATATCGGGCGGTCCACTAGTCTTCCATACGTTCGACAGAGGTCACGGCCTGGGACACAACAATCTTTGTGAGGCACCGGATTTGAAGGCAGTGGTCACGTACGTAAGCATTTTACCACAACCATCTATTCGCTGAATGTTATTTCTAATTACTACTTAATTTGCTTTACTATTCACTATATATTTAGGAATGTTTCTTTGTTTGTCCTCTATACATTCCTAAACCATTCATCCGATTTCAATGATTGTTTTGGGAAGTTGTTGGGCGCACGTTCGTAAAGGTTTCTAAATTTTAGTTAGAACATTTTATAACAGGTGTCGCGTGAATCATTTCATTTTGTATACAACGGGAGCAAAGTTCCAGGCAAAAGCTAGTTTGATTAATATAAGTATCTTGGGAATATTTGGCGCGATTTTGAACCGTCATCAGGTGGTTTTTATTTTTGTTGTTTGTCCCTATATTATGTAAGTTTGGCTGCATTTTATCTAATGTAGTTTGGTTATAATGAACAAGTTAAATGGATCAAAAATAATACCTAGAAACATGCATTTCAAGTTGCCACAAATACTTCCTGGACAGTTTTAACAAGGAGCCACCATCTTGTAAAAGTATTGTTTGAACTCTGCTCTAAAGTCTGAAAATTGCTAATGTTAAAAGACAACGATTTAATTACTTACATTAAATCTGTGTTTGAAGATTAGGTACAAGAATAAGTAGAAAATTGAAATAATGTATTCACTTGACATTGTCAGAAATATGGATGAGCTCAATTACCATTATATAAAATGAAGAAGAAATAAATATCTTGACATGAAATTGATATCCCTACAGAGAAACTTCCTAAATGTATGCCCTGTGAAAACATAAATAAAATTACCAACAGTTCGAAAAACATTTCTATCACTGGGGAGATTCGATAAGCAACTCGACCTATAATTTAGCTTATACAATAAATCTATAATAAACTCTAGTACCATCTGCCATTGCTGAATACAAAAGAAAATTTGCATTTTTTATTACAAGTTTTAATTATACATATTTGTTTCAGGGACTTTTTGAAGCTTACAAAAAAATCACCATAGAATGATCCAATCGTGACAGTAGAACAAAATTAAAATGTATCGTCATGCAAAGAGATTACATTAATAAACCGATCAAAGAGTCATTTTTACGCATCTTCATTTAAATTGATACAAATTGGTTACAATATTTTATAGTTTAAAAAGATCACGTTTCAATGTAATAAATCCTGGTGGGGGAAAAAAACGCCGGCGCACGGTAGCGTGGAATGAAAAAAATGATTTATCTATTAAAGCCAAGGCAGTTGCTACCAACATTTTTTTTCATTAATCTATCTATCACCACACTGCCACGAGCTCATTGGGGTAGACAGAAAGAATGAAGCATCAATTCTATATTTACTTACAAACGTTTTTTTGGTTGCTTCAATTAATATATTGGCACCAGTTCCGAGTAAGTTTTACTTATTTTACATACGGCCTGTACGGCCTTAGGCCCATGGGCATAGCCAGCATTTTGGCCAGGGGTTCTTTTTTATATACTAAACTTGGCTACATGTCTCTACAACACCTCACAGTAAGTATGGGATACCCCAAACACAATCATAACATCGACAATAAATAAAACTAAGGATGCAGGTATGCAGGTAGGTAGGTAAGGTATGCGCAAAGTTAAGTTTGAAGCAATGATGGCTTAGTGGTAGCCTGTGCGGCCATCGCGTCGATCGACGTGAGTTCGAATCGCTGCAATAAGCCTGAGCTAAGCGTGTTAGCATCTCGGGCCACATCATCACTTAAGACCAGGTGAAATTGTGGCCACAACGTTAAATCTATAAAAGATAAAAAGTTATGTTTACTATAATTTCAGTTGAAACTTATGAAATTTCTTCAGCACTAATATAATTTAAAAATCACTCTACATTTAGTAATAATTTTAGAGTCACTTGTCACAAAATAACCTATTAAGAATAACACTCAAATATGTATTGAGTTGTTGATGTATATGATTTCTCCTCGCTAAGCGTGTATACCGTCTGTATCAGGGTAAGTGTTTTAATGAGGTGTTAAATCTAATGCCCTCCTCTCCTTTCCACAACAGAACCACACGCGCTGGGCTTCGGAATCACAGTTTTACGTTAACTTCCATCTCGGCACGAACTAAAAAGTTCTCTTTGTCGTACCGGGAAACTGTGGAACCATCTCCCAGCCAATGTGTTCCCTCCTTCTTATGACAACGGGTTCTTCAAGCGTAATGTGAAGAGTTATTTAAGCAGGCCGGCATGACAGCGGCGACCGCCGATGGATTTCGATCTCTCGTATTTGGATTGTAGTGTGCTTACCATCAGGTACAGTACAATCAATGTGCCGAGCTATTATACAAAAAAATATGTATATAAATACAGTAGGTACGTAGACGTCACGTTTTCTGATTGCCGTTCACGTGACTCCCAGACAAAAAAAGGTCAATTAAATGTTTTATTTCCAAGTTTTTGTTTTTTATGCTTTTTATTAATAAAGCAATATGATTAAATAATAACAATTCTAAACATATTTGCGATAGGAAATTTAACGCTTTACATAAATGTCGCACTAAATTAATTAATTCTCACATAGTTTTGATAATATATTATTTTGAATATTGAACAATCCGAAGACAAATGTTGACAGGAACAAGAAAACTTCAAGAATGTTGATAATGATAACAACTGATAAGTTG
Source organism: Saturnia pavonia (assembly GCA_947532125.1). NCBI lineage: Eukaryota > Metazoa > Arthropoda > Insecta > Lepidoptera > Saturniidae > Saturnia > Saturnia pavonia. The sequence continues at coordinate 19,479,427 of OX383895.1, read as the reverse complement.
ACGGGGTGTGAGTCAAAAATGTTTTAGATATTTAAATTTATATGTATCACGATTTCGGTAGAAAAGAGCGGAAACCCTTTGTGTAGCATAACCATCGATTTAAAATATATAAGACCGGTAAATCGAAAGAGACTGAGCGGGATAGGGATATGAGATTCTTTTTATACTACAAAGGTGGCAAACAAGCTTACGGCCCGCCTGTTGGTAAGCTGCTACCATAGCCTATGGACGCTTGTAATACCATAGATATCACTAACGCGTTGCTAACTTTAACCCCCCCTACCTCAAGGAGCTCTGGAAACCGTACTCACTGCAGAAATACAAGGCAAGGTTATTTGGCTGCGATATTCTGTAGGGCGGAGATATTCCACCAGTCCGGTTGCCCCATGTATAGAGAAATCTCTAAAGATTTTTTTCTGGTTCCCTACCTCTCTTAGATAAGTTTTGTATGTGCGATCGGCCTGTATACATCTTCGTTATCAAAAGAAATACCGTTTATTTTTGTAAAATCTTAACGTTTTAAAATGTAATTAAATGTTTAGAAGACGTGTATAATTGTGGTTTCGTGTACTGTACTTGCACGCATACATTCAGGCGGGCCGTATGCTTAAAAAAATACGTCTTAGTATTAAATATACAAACATCTTTCCATCGAGAGTCGTCGCTGTCATGCCAGCCTGCTAAAATACCTCTTCACGACTCGTTTGAAGGACCCAATATCATAGAATAAGCGAAGACGTTTACTGGAAGACCATTCCACATCCGCCAGTACCTGGCTACGCCCATGATACTAGGGTTATGCTATGGTAGAGCTGACATAATATGCGAAATGCATATAGACACAAAAATTTAAGAATTAACAATAAATATTTTGTACAAACAAGTACATAAAGCAATGTAGTCGGACGTGAAAAGTGAAAATACACGATGAACGTATTAATACTGTGCCCCCCTACAAGGGAAGCGTGAAATAACGAAAAGTGCCCACTCGAGGGCACGGAACGCAATCTGGCCACATGCGTTATGGAACGCAACTGACAAATATTCATTACCGGCAACCCTGTGGAGAAAATTGCCGCGGATTCTCTTGACAGCGCAACCTCGGTAGAGCGGGGTGTTTATAATATCGACAATTTATAGGTGTTTTTTTTTATCGTTATAGGTTCAGCGTTGTGGCCACAAACTTACCTGATCTTAAGTGACGATGAGACCCAAGATGGTAACACGCTAAGCCTAGTGGGAGGACTGGCTCTCAAGTACAGGTACCCGAACACACCTATTGGTGCTTGTCGACAGATTATCAACTTGAGGGTGGTAGCTAGCCAGCCGGGTATTAGAAGAAGCCCTACCACCATGCATGGTTTCAGCACGATGTTTTCTTTCACCTAAAAAGCTCATGCTCATTGCAGGGATTTGCACTCACGTCCACGGACGCGATGGTCGTACAAGCTACCACTGAACCATCATTGCGTCAAGTAAAAGTTGGTGAATGAGAAGTGATACTTTTTTTGGCGCGTTTAGTAGAGGGTAAAATTGAGAGCTGCGTGCGCACCATGTGACGTAAATGCGACAATTTGCCATCAATACAATTAAATATACTCATTATCAGGTTAATAATTAAATTATAATTAAATAAATTATTAATTGTATTCAGTTATAGTAGTTAAATTTCTGAACACGGCGTGAAAACATTAATACATAATTTAAAAAGTCAGTAAACTGAATTACATTATTATCACTAATGCAAGACCTATAAAGTTTCGGACCTATTAATTCGGAACATCTCGTGGTCCTGCATTTTGCCAACTCTACCCTTCCAACCCGACGACAGAAGCGCGAGCACAACTGCTTTAATCCATTTAGGACTGTAAAAACTCGATATCGATAAGCGTAATGAAATAAATGACCCCATCACTATTACTTACAACTGAGGGGTGAAATTTAATATTCATAACAACATGCGCCTCCGTTTGTTTAGCCATTTCGCGGTTATGGGTTCATTTCGTTCGTATTAGTGAAGTGGTGGCAATACCACTATTAAAACCAAAAAAAAGTATACTAAGGCAGTCATTTACATGTATTTGTGGAGCTATTAAATAAATCTGAACATGTTATAAAACTCAACGTCTTTCTGTCCGTCTTTCATGCGAAAACCTTATAGTTATCCGATTTGTATGTTGTGTATGTAGGCCACGTTATAGGATATATTTTGTAAGAATAAGTAACATACGAAATAAGCAGTGACGGTAATGGTGAATCAATAAGGAAAATGGGTGCTTTTGGGGCGCTTAAATGGCTTACGCTGGGTAAACCATAAGATATATATCAAGTTAATATTCTAAATAGTTGTAAATTTTAAAAAGACCTAGATAAAAGGCTGCGATACATATGTCTATCTTCTAAGAATATCCCACAAGAAGCGTTTTTGTCTTCGGTTTTTTTAGCGGGGGCAGAACGATTCGCGCGTGCTCTCGACAGACGGTATTCAGTACTCCACGTGAGCGGAGCCGCGGGTACAGCCAATACAACACTATTACCTAAAAAACTTAGGTTTACTAATTCTCACGGTACGACTAATTTATTTCTAGTACTGGTCTTAGTGATTGACGAGGTCTAATGTTGTATATTGCTCGAATTGCCCGCTTTTGTAATATGAATACGGTGTCTACCTCAGCTGCTCATATTTTAAATATCATATATACAGCAGGGCTTCATATTTCTTATTTTTGCTGAAACCGACACTTAAAAATTATTGGAATGGATGGATAATAAATGTTACGTATTTTTTTTTTCATTGAAGTTATTTATTTCCGAGTCCTATTAATATTAAAAATTTATATGTTAGGATGTTTTGTTACTTAATTGCCTACGTATAAACGGCTGACCGGATTTGGATGAAATTTAGCACACTGATAGCTTAGGATTAACACATAGGATACTTTTTAACTTTTTTTTGTTTTGTGATATTCACACGAACGAAGTCGCGGGTACAGTTAATACTTAATAAATATACGTACAAAAAATCTAGAGATTTATTTTTAAAGTGCCTTACAAATATAAACACAAAAAATAAAGTGAAAAGGAAAATTCGTTTTTATAATAATTAAAATGTTTTCTGTTAGTGATATTAATTCATTTCAAAAGTGATGCAAACGAAAAAAAGGCAGGAACTGTTGTTAGCTACGAAGGGAATGTAATTTTAAAGTCGGGTGCTATTAGGGAAATGAAGTATCGGGTTGCCAGATAAGGCATACCATATTTTGCGGGTACACCATACAAATATTTACAAAATATTTTTTTTTTTTTTTTTCATAAAATATTTTCAAGCTGTGGTGGCCGTGGCAAGATCGAAGTGAAATAACATTGGGTTGTGTTCCTCCGGTGAGTACGGTATCCAGAGCCCATCTCTCTCACCATCATAATGACACTATCTCTCTCTCTCATCATCATCATCATCATCTATTTGGTGATTTCTCTCTAACCTTATCTTGCCTTGAAAATGTTACTATTGTTTTTTTAATCGTTTATAGCTTTAGCCTTATAGCCACAATCTTAGCTGATATTAAGTGACGATGTAGACCCAAGATGGTGACACGATAAACTTAGTGAAGAAACTGGCTCTCAAGTGCAGCTGCCGGAACACACTTATAGATGCTTGGTAACAGGATTTTCAACTTGAGGGTGGTAGCTAGACAGGTGACATTAGAAAATAACCTACCACTATGCTATGGTTTCATCACGATATGTTTGAAGTTTATGATTTGAACTCATGGCGATCGACGTGGTGTTCGTACACACTAACACTGAACCATAATTGCTTGCATGACTTCCACGGCATCTGTTGTAAACAGGTTATACTAATACAGAAACTTTTGCGGATGACAATATGCCAAAGTTTTCTCGCAATCGGACCATTAGGAAAGCGTAGGAGATAAACAAAAAACATTATTTTGTACATTCAGGTATAAATAACATAGAATAATGAAAAAGAACGTACAAAAAACTAGTATTAAATACTTATCTGGCAAATTGCGTTGAATCCAGAACAACTGGCAACACTTGTTGAGCTTTAGGCGGCTGTATAATGAAATGGACAAAGCAGAAAGATAAGGATTTATTTTTATGAAAATTAATTTTTATTTTTCCGTATTTATAATATCTTCTTGTTAACATCTAAACAGCGGCAGCTGTTAACAGTATGACCATACCATCTTACAAAAACCCCAAGAAAAGCACGACCTGGTTCGTTTATTTCTCAAAATTAGGTGCTTATTAGGTAGGGGGCACGTTCTTCCTAGACCTATTACAACATATGCACATTGATACGGAATGAAGGAACAAAGGAGTAAATGGTCTCACCAGACTACAGCTTTCCGAGCAAGTTTGGAGGGCTCCTCTTGTTCACTGGTGTTCCAGCACGCACCATGCAATGATTAAAAATCAATATTATGACAGCAATAAAAAATGTGTTCAATTTAAGCCCTAAGAAGGCGCTTATAATAGTCAAAACACTGCCACCGTTTCGTAAAACATCCCTCCCGTCAAGAAACTCCATTGGGTTTATAAATTTTTATATTTTAATTGGGTAATTACTATGAAATAAAACTTGCTTTACATAGTTCCTAAGTCAACAAGGAAGGCCTGTCTGTCCGCGGCTGAGCTCAGATATTCTTAGTACTAGAAGCTATAATTTGGTATGGGTATACATATTAATCATGCCGAAAAGGTGAAAATAGAATTTAGAAAAAAAATTAGGGTATACGTAAAGTGGGGTTGGGTTTTTTTTCGTTTATTCCATCGTGCAGTGTGTCGTTGGGTAGGTCGTTCAAAAATATTACGGGCTTGTGAAAACCATTTTTCAGTTCAGGGACCAGTTTGCGAAATATTAAGTTTAAAAGTGCTATTTTTTTTAGATTCAAGTGTGCCCCCCTCCCCCGGCCGCCGGCTAAATGGTTGTTTTAGGATATGTAAAAAAATCATGATAGTACTATATATAATGAAGTTAAAAGGAAAACTATGAGACGTAAGTAGGCTTTAGAAGTTAACGAGTAATAGTCAATAAACTTACAAAATGTACTTGGAGAAGTAATTTCGTAAATTCAATTGATAATTACTTAAAGCCCCCTCTTTAAGTCTGCGTATTGTGACGGCCGACCATGGAACCCTACACAAGCAATTTTTTTAACTTATTACCTGTCAAATAAGCAACATGTTTAGGAAGTTTATTGTACAACCTAACATAATAAAAATACATATCTAATAACAACATAGCTTGTATATATATCTACTTAAAAAAGACTGTAGTCTAATTAAGTCTAAAAGACCGAATGACTATTATATTTTTATTTCTAGTATCACAATTGCGCCTGTCGTTAACAAGTTCAAACTAATGTGTGTTTTCCTGAACATAAATATAAATGTTAAGCATGTATCGGGATGGTTTGTTACCCCAAATCTTGTTGTTTGTAAGTTGTGAATGATTTACCTCCCTGCAAATATTTACCCGCGTGACTAACGATCGGGTAAATGATGAAATGTGAGAAAATGTATTATTCTCTTTGTCATTTTTACGGCTTCACAACGTCACGATGGAAACCTTGTCTCGACGGTACGTTTCGAATTACTCTTTGTACAAACTATTAGGTAAGTTAGTTTATAGCTATTTTTCTTTCAAGTATTATGAACCTATACATTGTTTCAAAACAGGTGAAGAAGCACAAATTAGTCACTTCACTGTTACAGTTATCAAAAGCTTTATAAAGGTCCGATATACCTAATATAATAAATAATACTAAACAATTTTTTAATTTATCTTCGATAATTTAATTTAATATGATAACAAAAATTTAGACATCTAAGCTAGATTTCGTAAATGACCGACATAGTTTTATTACTAGAAATAAACGTAAATTAGTCATCCCCTGTTACCATAGGTATCACTAGCGCATTGCCAACCTTGAACCCCCCTTCCCCGAGGAGCTATGAAAACCCTGCTCAACGCAGGAACACAACACAAGGTTATTTAGCTGCGATCTTGTGTAATGTCGTGGAGGTATTCCACCAGTCGGACAGCCCCAAGTAGAGAGAAACATCCAAAGAATATTATCTGTGCCCCACCTCTCTAAATAATAAGGGGTCTACCCATTCGTTAAAGCTCGCTTGGCTAAATTATCATCTTTCTCGTCTTCTTCTAAACCAATATATGAGACGGAACCAATGCAATTCAAACCGCATATTAAAACTATATAGTTGAAATATCTCTTTAAAATTACGTAAGCTATCGAAACATCTCTTTACCCAGAAGCACCTCGAGCCAAATACTAGAGATCACTCTTTCTATTTGTTGAAATAACAATATTTTGGTGACTTGATCTAATACCATGTTTATAGCGTTGAAAAATTTCAAATAATTACAGTGTAATTATAGATACATTCATTGTTATATTATATAAGCCAGCGCTACACTGTTAATTATATCTATTTGTAAAATTACAATCGTTTTACAAACAAAAGTATTAGTAAAATTACAAAACTATGTATGCTAATCCAAAATTATAATACTATACGAGTCATTTTCCTAGACATGTGAAGAAATCTACAAAAATGTGTTGTAATTTTACTATCATTATGTGTAAATAAATACACAGAAAAATATTTCGTATTATTAACATATTTAAATTTTGGCTGTTTTTTTTTTTCTTTTTGTTAAATACCATTGAAATGTTTAACAGTGTATCTGTTTAAGGTTCATAGTATTCTGCACCCTAACTTATACAACTTTTATACGGTAGTATACGAAGAACATATTTTTCATTAAATTCTTTAGTTATAATTATCATAGTTTAGAGTATTTACGTTAAGCGTTTTTCTGGTCCTGTAACACTGTCTAAATTTAATTTAATTCTATTATGATTTAGTTATATTTATATAAGTAGACCAATTATTTATCTAAAGAAAACATTTGAAGGGGATTCCTTGAATGAATATGAATAATTTCTTACGCTAATTAAGTATAGTGGTAAGTACTTAAGCAATTATTAGCGAAGATTTCTTTATTACGGTATACATTATTTCTTTGTATAATTAATTAAGTACTAGCTGTGCCCGCGGCTCCGCTCGCGTTGACGACCGCGTCGGTTGAGCGCACGCGCGAATCGTGCTGATCCCGCTCAAAAGACACCACATGGCACAGAAATAATTATTGCGGGTGATCCTTCGAAGATAGACATATGCTGTCGCTGACATTTTTTAGGTTCTTTAATGGCTTAAATGGCTTAAGCCGAGTAAACCATGAGAGATATACATATCAAATAAAAGTTCTACATAATTGTAGGACTATCTACTAAGAGTCAACCAATATAAGCATTTTAATATCTTTAAAATAACTGACTGGCATCCGCACCGCCGCGCCGTGGGTGTCGTGGGCAGTATTAGTCCACACGGACGAAGCCGCGGGCACAGCTAGTATAGAGATATATAATATTTGTTAGATACTCGCTCTCGTGTATTCTCCAAAGATTATGACTATTAACCTTCAGTCTAAGCACTTCGGTCCCCGTACAACCCTGTTACGTCATAAATCATAAATACACCATTATTTATTACCGATTCCGTTTCATACGCCCACGTATACCTACATTGTTTATTCCTACAAATCTACATCGAATATAATAGAAAACAAAACAACACAAAAAAAAAGTAAAATTCATCTTGGATGACGTAAAAAAATACAACACTCAAGCCCATTCTCGTTTTAAATAAAACAAAAGAGACTGCAAAGACACATCGGTAAAACAATCGAGAAGATATTGATAGGAGAACGTCGTATTATTAATCAAATGTTGCTTAAAATTGAATCGTCTGTCTTTGTAATAGGATCGTTGAATGTTTACAAGCGTGGGACGCCTGAAAACATTATGGATGTATGCGAAACGGAAGCGGTTACATATTTATAAAATGGAATCGATTTTTAAATGAGCCAATCGTGAGGCGTGTTTTGGGAAGGCGGTAGCTTGTAAGCTCCACCCACAGTTAAACGTCGTGGATGAGCGTCGACCGGAATTTTTACTCATACGCTCAGCATCCGCTGACGCGTATGGGTGGGTTTACAGTTGAGTTATGTGGTTTGTATGTTTACTGTAATTATAATTATGAATGTATTTTTAGACACTAGCTGTGTCTCACGGTATCACTCGTGTTAAATTTATTAGACAAACTCTCCGCGGCGCCGCGCCGCCACCAAAGCGCCTGTGTAGCCCTTTGCTTGGCATTCATGGTCACTGCTCCGCTCCTTAAGGTTTTAGGGTAAAGTTATTTAGCCTATATTATTTCTCATGATTCTGGGTACCATATAAAAATAGATTTTTTCGAATCCGACCGGTAGTAGGATTAGCGCGTTTAAACAAACAAACATTCCAACAAAACAACTGTTCAATTTTATTATTTTATTAGTATGGGGTATAGTTATAGTATATCAGATGATTAACCACGAAAGGTCATTTTGATACTTTGAAAGAATATTTATTATCCTTTACTAACTACACAACCCTTACATAGGTACATGAACAAAGATTTTAGCACTATCTATTTATTCACCTTTAAAAACAATGGATATGTTAATAATAATAATAGGTCTTTACCTATGAAATTGCCGTTCTGCAATACTGGCCATTTCAAATCAAAATAATTTTTGTTTGGCTAAGAATTCTAATTTCAAATTTTCAATCATCGCATTTCAATCTTTTTTGTCATCATGGATACGTTAAAAAATCGAGTAATTATGGAATATGAGTACCGTCGTGGCAGTAACGCGGCACAAGCGGCACGCAACATCAACGACGTTTACGGAGCTAACACTACAAACCAACGCACCACCTGTTATTGGTTTGCTCGCTTCCGTTCTGGGAATTTGAGACCTGAAAAATGAACCTCGCGGTCGTCCGAAAACTTTGGTCGACAATGACGAATTAAAAGCGATTTGGAAGCTGATGATACACAATCTACGGCTGAATTAGCAGCAGCTTTCGACGTTAGCGTCAAAACAATATTGGTCCATTTGCGTCAAATTGGCAAGGTAAAAAAGCTTGACAAATGGGTGCCCCCCGAACTCAATGATCGCCAGCGCGAAGTACGCGTCGAGACGTGCCTTGCACTGCTCAACAGACACACAAATGAAGGAATTTTGAACCGCATTGTTACCTGCGATGAAAAATGGATTCTGTTTGATAACCGCAAGCGCTCAGCAAGTTGGTTGGATCCTTGTTCAGCACCTAAACAATGCCCTCAACGAAAACTTACCCCTAGAAAAGTGATGGTCACTGTTTGGTGGTCTAGCGCCGGTGTGATTCATCACAGCGTCTTAACAAACGAGGTGAGCATTACTGCAGATGTGTACTGTGAAGAACTGAACACAATGATGGAGAAGCTGGCACATCTCCAACCAGCATTGGTCAATCGCTCCTGCACGACAACGCGCGACCTCATACTGCACAACAGACGGTCTCCAAGTTGCAAGAACTGGGGTTAGAAGTTCTCCGTCATCCGCCCTACTCACCAGACCTTGCGCCTACAGACTACTACTTTTTCCGGAATTTGGATAACTCCTTGGTGGGAAAAAAATTCAATACCCGAGAGGCAGTACAAAATGCCTTTGAAGAATTTGTTGCCTCCCGTCCAGTTGATTTCTTTAAGAAGGGCATCAATAAACTGCCACTGCGCTGGCAAAGATGCATTGATTGAATGGGTGATTACTTCGATTAAAATTAATAAAAAATACATGAAAAAACTAATTTTTTTCATACAAAACGGCAATTTCATAGGTAAAGACCTAATATCAGAATATGGTCAAGAAAATAACTGAGATACTCTCAAAAATTTATATAGTCTCATTAATATTCTTTTTATCGCCAGTTCTACTGATTGCAAATAAATAAGATGGATATGATCTATCTAGTTATATAATAAATAAGATGATTAGGTTTGCCGTTGTGCGCTCATCACGCAAAAACTAAGTATTGGATAGATTTTGATACCTATTTGTTTTACTCCTTAGATACTTGGGTCCTTATCGCAATACCTACTTTCAGTAAAAAGTTACTAAAGTTTTAAGAAAATATAGATATTTGACACCCAGATCAGAGACACAAAAATCAGTCATGCGCGGGGATCGAATCCGAGACCTCCCGGCTCCATAGTAGGGTAGTCCATACTACCACTGAGCTACGAAACCTGTCGTTAAAATTTTCTTTGTATTCACTTTGAATTAAGTCACATTATATTTAGATTGTCTATATAGGTAAAACCCATACATGTAACATTATTTCAATAATTTGTGAGTAAAAAATTCGACTTTTTTTTAAATATACCTACAACAAACTTGGTAAACAAGCGTACGGCCTATTTGACGGTAAGAGGTTACACTTGAACTAGCGCGTTTCCAGCCTTAATAAAACTAACCAGGGTAAAAAAAAAAAACCAGGGTCCACAAGTAGATCTAGAAACCCCCCTTTTTGTTTTAATCGATTTAGCCTTGTGGCTACAATCTCACCTGATCGTAAGTGACGATGTGGTCCAAGATGGTAACACGCTAAGCTCAGTGAGGGATCGAGCTCTCAAGTGCAGCTACCGGAACACACGTTATTGGTGCTTGGCGGCAGATTTTCAACTTGTGGGTGGTAGCTAGTCAGGGAGGCATTAGAAAATGACTTACTATCACAACCCTTGAAGTATCCCCTTTCCAACGAAAAAAGAATCATCTATATCGGTTGATATAGAAGAAGATAAGAAAAGAAGAATAAAAAAAGAAGTTATGATAAGTTTATTAGCCATAATATATATATATATATATATATATATATATATATATTCGAATTGAAACCTCTCTCATTTTTAACACGCTTATATTAGCTTCACTTGTAACTAACAAACAATGTAATAAAATCTTACAAGTCAATTTTAACCTTCTAGTCTTGTTATCGAAATGAAATTATGATATGTAGTTCGGATGACAACACTATAATTTGGTATCTTGGAGCTGATCTGTTGATGGAGCCAGGAGTTGGATAGTAGAACACATCAGTGGCTTGTAGTAAACCCCTCGAGTTTATGCTCATATGATTCGTTTTGACAAGTCAAATAGAATTGCGCTTGGTAACGAGATGTTATTTTTTAATTGTAAGTTTTACAATTTTGAGTGCTTAGTTAAATCGTGTTTTTAGTTTTTTTTTACTATTTAAAGTTATTTTGAAGTAGATTAAAAAATAAATACAAACCAATTATGTTATAGATTTATTAACAAGTTTGTAAGAATATTTTTTTCTTTATATGTTTAGCGTTTGGCTACAATCTCTTCTGATGTTAAGTGACGATGAGGTCCAAGATGATAACACGTTAAACCCGGTGGGGGGCTGGCTTTTTTTATACTAGAAAGGTGGCAAACAGTCATACGGCCCGCCTGACGGTAAGCGGCTACCGTGGCCTATGGAAGCCTGCAATACCACAGGTATCATAAGTGCGTTGCCGACCTTGAACCCCCCTACCCCAAGGAGCTCTAGAAACCCTACTCACCGTGGCAACACAACACTAGGTCATTTGGCTGCGATCTTCTGTAGGCTAAAAATATTTAGTCAGGCAAAGTTTAGAAAATACCCTACCACCATGCTATGGTGTCATCACGATGTTTCCTCCACCGAAAGCTCAGCCTCATTGTAGAATTTGAACCCGCGACGACTGACGCGGTTCTCGAACACGAAAGCATTGAGCCAACATCATAACTTCAACTAAAAAAAGTTAACTTATTCTAAGTAAACAAAATGATTGTTCAATTGTCACATTATCAAATATGTCTACATTATTGTAAGAAAAATATATTTTAACGGACTCTGACAGAGACAAAAGGCATTTTCGCTTTCGAATAAGAATTACTTGACTTGAGTGTAGATAAAAAACGAGTGAGTTTAGACTGTATACAACTTTATTTCTACAACATATATTAATTGGTTACTTTAATGATATTTTGTATTGTCGGCCTAATATTTTAAACCGTAATGAAACTTGACATCTCTATGTTTCATCCTTCTGATTATTATTATAACTTCATTCAGGTATTCGAACACACGTCGATCGACGCGGTGTCCGTACAAGCCTTACTTTATTTGTAATGGTCATTGTAAAGTGAAATACTTGAACATAAATTAATAAAATCTGCTAGGTACACTTTAAAAATCACGTCCAATGTCCTCGTGTAACGAGCCGGTGGAATGTCTAGGGTCGTATATTTATGCCGTCGTTCTTTTTTTAAATTCAAATCGAATCACCCAAATTAAGTAGCCATAAACGGAATCGGCTTCCAAATTTGAATATTTCATTCGTGCTCGTACGACCGCTCTTTATGATTTGTGTGTGAATTATAAATTATGCGTGAGTGTGCGTCTGTGGACAAATTTAGTGATGTTCCACTGACAATATATAAAAAAAATTGTCGATTAAGTATAATTTTTTTATCATTACTATAGTTCAGGCAAAGGAAGATAGATCTCAGAGATGTTCGTTGAATGTTTAAAATAAACAGGTTTATTATTATTATTTAAATAAGGAATAAGCGGAGAAATCATCTCAAAGTGGAGAGTGCCGGATTACACTCTTTCTTGCTCTCTTAAATAATGCCTAGTTGTTCATAATGAGCACCTATATTTTTACAGTGAAAGTTTTTATTAGGTGCCATCACAAAGTTTAAACAACATAAATTTTTATTAATATGTATCTATTAACATTCGATAACTCACTTAAATAATATTTCATAATTGAATGTATATTTTTTTATTTAAAGAAACCTGCCATTTAAATGTGTGCTTTTAATATTTTCTGGAGTTTGTAAGTATCTTACATATATCATGTGCGCCTATTGAGTTAATATACAACAGTGGGTATATTTTGTAAGATAATCAATTAAATATAATGTTGTTAGTAAAACCTACGAAACGTTCAAAAGTATTCGCGTTACTGCGTTCCGATTCATATAAGCTTTCAGATTAGAAAGTGTTCGCCACAGTGCATAAAATAGGGGTTCCAGCAATCGTTTTCTGGAAAAGTCTTAGGGCTACTATAGCTAACAATGTAGTCAGGTTGAAAAAAAAAATGTGATTGCCAGCCCTCACTAATACGTTCCGACTTACTTATCAGATGTAATACCCTATTAGTGGATGACCTCGAATACTTACCATACTTCGTTAACTAAACGGCTTTTACAAGAAAGTGCTCAATAAATGAATAATACATACTAAAAATCGATATCGATACATTGCACATAACATCCTTAAGCCTTTTGTCGCAGCGCGCCGCGTTGATAAGAAAACATTTTAAATTAGTCGTAGAGAGAGAGAAAAAAATATTTTTTGATCTCTTTTTGTTCATTTTATTTGTATTTTATCACGCGCTCACAAAACGGGTAGCCGCTACCAAACTAACCGATATAAATTATATCATTTTTCACTCGGACAACCCTAACGGACGTAAAAAATGACGGCCATTGAGTTCGAAGTTTGAAAGTTTTGCCGCGGTTTTTTATACGTTTCCGGGCGGCGAGATTCCATAACCATAATACGGTATTTATTAAAACTTATAATTTCACTGCCGTTTATTTTTTATCGTGTATAATATTTGTATTAATACGCAAGCGATGGACTTAAAACTGCTTGTCTTTGTGCGTTCAGGGACAATATGACAGCATCTTTTAGACATTTTTTTTATGTTATATTTGTAAAAAGATATACAATATTGGATTCAAACAAAATAATAATGAAATTTATAATTATCCGTCTGGAAGATTGGTTAATGGAAAAGGAAGGTGAACTCAAAAGCAAGAACACACCTAACTTACAAACGTTAGTTTCGTGAATGGACGTTAGTTTTGTATTTGGCTACTGTCTCACCTGATGTTAAATGACGATGTGGTCCAAGATGCACGCCTACTGGTGCTTGAAGGTGGTAGCTAGTCAGGCGGGCGTTAGAAAATGCCCTACCACCATGCTATGGTTCCATCGCGATGTTATCCTTTACCCAAAATTCTGGCTCATTCAAGAGATTCGAACTCACATCGATCGACGCAGTGTTCGAACACGCTACCACTGAGCCATCATTGTTTCAATAAGTAAGTTACCCGAATAAATTCACACTAATAGTGAATCCGATAAAAGCTTGAATTTTTTTATTTAACTATACTGTTAGCCTCAAGTGCCCTGAAGCCTCAGAAGGCTTTATCGGCTTCACCCGGGCTTGGGAGCGAGCGCTGGAGGCACACTCAGCCGCTAAAGCGAGGCAACAAGCTCACGGGTGCCAAAGTGGCCGAACCTCGGCCTTAGTTACAATTAAGTTGCGAACTGACTAATTCCCTATCTGTAGAAAATTCTATCTAGCTAACTATACATATATAAATGCTTTCTGCCCTCAGGGAGAAAGGAAGAAACATTACTATCTGCATTTAGTAATTTAGCTATTTGGTCTTAGTCTAACTAGACAAAAAGAAAAAAAGGTCCCTTACAGAACCTATGTACCTGTGTGGTGTTACAAGCCCGGTGAAGCTGTAAAAGCTGCAAAGGCTCCAGAGCCCTAAGGCTAACAGTACTGTCCGTTCGAAAAAAAAAATGTGTAGTGTACATAAATTAAAATGTAAATTCGACAAACACTCTACCGAGCCACCGCCAACACACCTGTGTAGCCTATCCCTAACCCTATCGTTGATCCACCTCCCTTACTTACCTACAACTTGCCAGATTGCTTAACGTTCATAGTTACTGCTCCACTCCTTAGGGTCTTAGCGTAAAATTATGTAGCCTATATTTAATCCTCATGAATCTGGCTATCACATACAAAAAGAATTTTCCATAGATTAATACGTTTAAGCAAACAAACAAACAAAAAATACTCTTCATCTTTATTATATTATTAAGTATAGATTTACTAAGGAAGGTATATTTATAACTTCACGCTGCGGTTCTAAGCAGCGGAGCAGTAACCGTAGTCATCAAGCAAAATGTTACAAGTTATAGAAGTGAGAACAAACGATAGGCGACACGCGTGCGTTGGCTGTTTATTTTTTTACGTACTCACGAACGTACTAGAATATTTGTAATCACTCATTAACAACATAGTCCTAAGAACAAACAACTGTAGAAGGTCCTATAACAGCCTAATAGATTAAACCGATAGGTTATAGATAAATGAACTGTATAGAAAAATACAACCAAAACGCACCTACGCGGTTCAATAACCAACTACTTGCGACAGTCCGTACGTACCCTTATTATTAAGACCACCCGATATTATAACGCGAGTATAAATTTTAATAGGTTTTGGATGCGTCATTATTATTTTTTCAGTCCGGTGAAGCTGTCAAAGCCTCTAATGCAGGGGTTTTTAACCTGGTAGGACCCTAGAAGGGTCCGTGGCATGAGTGCTGTGCTGAGGGTGAGTATTAGTTAAGAAAATGATAAATACTGTGCGTGATTGATCTAAAATATGTACCTATATGTAAGTCCATTCTCGGTCAGGCATTTGTTCGTCATCGCTAAACAGCAGTGAAGCAGCAAGCTCACCCTCTCCTTGTTAAACAAGCAATGTTTGTATTAAATCCGTTTGTCACATGTAGGTACCTCTGTGAGTCATGATTCTCAGTATTGTAACCTATTAGACGTGAAAGTTAATATACGCCTTGCGTTGTCTAAGACATTCTCTCAATTTAACGTGCTGATTAATTGACAGTAACCATCTGATTAATGACCGTCACACGGTACACGGACTTTCAATGTGGTAATAAATAAAATGTTTTCTTTCACAAAACGCCTTGTTTTCTTTCCTTATACCTAAAATTAAGTTTGGAAGGGGTCCGCCAGATTTTTGAAGTGAAAACTTCTTTAGCCGCGTTGAGCACTTTTTGGTAGGGGAAAATCTTATGGATTCGCGTCACCGACATGCTAATGTTAGTTGTATATCTATATCTATTAGTAGGTATATATATCTATAGCACGTACTGCTCTGATGTCAAACTGACGCATGCGCAGCGCGGCCTGTTTACACGAATACATACCTATATATACGTATACACGAATACATATATATACGTATACACGTATAACACATCGTATATACCTGACCGTGTGCGGTGCGCGTTTGAGGCTTTTTGGATGGGTGAAATCTTGTGAGTTCGCGTCACCAACATGCATAGCAGTATATCTGTAACTATACAGGTGACGTATTATGCAACATTAGTAACAAAAAAAAATTGAATGGATTCAGTTAAAATTTCAATTTGTATATACTGTACATTGTTCAGATTGTTTGAGTTTGATTATTATCTTAATTGTTTTTAATTGTAGAATCACTGTGCAGTACAATAGTGAGTACTAAATAAATATACCAATTTTTTTAATTTGAAAAATAAATAATAAAGTTTTTTTTATTATTTTAAATATTCGTATTTATATTGGCGTTTGAAAATAATTCTAAGTTATAAGTTTTCACTTCTATCGGCAGTCCCTATGACTGCCAATTTTTTTTAATGTCTCTAGCGGGTCGTTACTTCAAAAGGTTAAAACACCCTGTTCTTATGGCTCCAGGACCTTAAAGACTAACGTGTAATCAGTTCGAAAAAAAAATGTTTACCGAGCTACAAATTAGTGTTAAGTGAAACATCGATTTAACTGTCGGTTAATCAATATTCATGAGCGCTATTGATTAGTCAATTGTTGAAATAAAACTATCGACTGTTGATTTTCGGTAAACCATACGGGGTATTTTTGTGATTACAAGGAAGATTTGTCGCGAATGATGTTTTTTTTTGTTACTAAAGTACGTGAACCTTCGGAACACGCGTTTTTTTTTTCTTTGTTGTTCCTCGACCGAGATTCAGCCACTTTGGCACCAGAAAAAAAAAAACATTTCTGAAATAATATAATTATAGTGTTACATTCTTTGGGAATATGATTTTGCTATCTAATTTAGCTACTGAAAGCAGACAAACTGATAAATAATCTGAACCTATTATAAAACTCAACGTCTTTCTGTCTGTCTGTCCGTTTATGTTGATTCCACGCGGAAACCACTTATCCGATTTACATGGTCCTTTTTAAATTCATGGCTATGTTAGCTGGCCAGGTTATAGGATATATTTTGTTAGATAAAGTAAGATAAAAAAATAAGCGCTAACGGTAACGGTGAATCAATTCGGAAAAAATACGCTTTCGGCGCGCTTAAATGGCTTACGCTAAGTAAACCATGAGAAATATGTCAAATTAACTTACTACATAATTGTAGATCTTAAGAAGGCCTACAAAGTTGATAGCATATTTATTTTTTAAGGATGACCCTCAGTAAAAGTTTCAGTTTAAAGTTTTATTGTTTAAAATAGCTGACGGGTGACCGCCGTCGGTGGGAGCAGTGGCAGCACGATTCACGCGTATGCTCTATCGGCAGCATTCGGTAGTCCACGCGAACGGAACCGCGTGCACTGCTAGTACTAATTATAATTTAAAAAAATACAAATGTTAATACATATGACATAAATATTTTAAACAAGGCTAATTTTATTAAACGAGATTTGTATTGAGTATTTTTGGATACGGCATAATAGGATATAGCCTCACAAAGTAAATACGCTTCAAGGTCACAACTCGTAATCATAGGTAAAGTTCATAGATGCAAGTAGCTGCATTCGTAGCTTCGTGACATCAGGAGGCATAAAAATGGCGGGCGCGGCGGCGAGCGCTCCCGACGCGACGCGACGCACAAAGATAAATAACCGACAAAAGTAACATAAATTAAGCACCAACATAACACAGAGTGAAGAGTAAAAAAAATCTCGTATTTAACATATATCTCATTTTTGTTGAGAGCCGACTGTCGATGTTGGATTAAAGTGGATGTTACAAGTTATCTATATCTTCTACTATACATATTATAAATCTGAACGTCTCTCTGTCTGTCTGTCCGTTTATGTTCTTTTCACGCGAAAACCACTTATCCAATTTACATTAATTCATAGCTGTTCTGTTCATGGCCAGGTTATAGGATTTATTTTGTAAGATAAAGTAACATACGAAATAAGCAGTGAAGATAATGGTGAATCAATTCGGAAAAAAGACGCTTTCGGGGCGCTTAAACGACTTACATTGAGTAATCCATACGAGATATATCTAATTAATGTTCTACCTAATTGTACATATTTAAAAGGTCAGGGATAGCATATATATCTCTTGTAAGGATCACCCACAATACGCATTTTTGTCTTTCGTCTATTGAGCGGGAACAGTAGGATTCGCACCTGCGCTCGACCGACGCACGGTATTCTGTAGTCCACGCGAGCGGAGCTGCGGGCACAGTTAGTTGATAATATTTTAATTACTTTTAAGTATTTAAGGTACGACTGTGGATCACGATCATAAAGATCACACAATGAAAATTACGACAGTCTTTCGGTTTTTCAAATCTTGTTTCAGCGTAAGTCATACTGGGCACAAAGAAATCTCTTTGGAGATTTCTCTTTACTTGGGGCAGTCAAACTGTTGAAATACCTACACCCTACAGAAGATCTCTGCCGTACAATGCGTATGGTTTCCAGAGCCCCTTGGGGAAGTGGTTCAAGGTCGATAACACGTTAGTGATTCTTTTGATAACCGCTTGCCATCAGGCTGGCTGTAAGCTTGGTTACAACCTTAATTATATTTAAAAAAAACCCCAGGTATTTAGTGATTTTTCGGTGGTATCCACTGCCAGATAAGCGCCGCATCGTTGGAAGCAAATGTATTTCAAATGCTTTGCTTTTCGAGCACATAATAAGACAGGTTACCACTGCGTATACTATTTAAAAAAAAACATGAAAATTTAACGAATACAAAAAAATAACTTGTGGCAATTAAATAATATAAATAATACGTCGCATCTATACTAATCCTTCCTTCATTAACCAGACAAAACCAATGACATTTACCATCCCGATATTCAATTCCAATACGACTTATACTTGTCATTTGTCAAGCAAAACTCGATCTTATTGAAAAAAGTTAAGATTTATATTAAATTGACTTAACGTAATAGATTTAATACCATTTCGACAGGTGTGAAACTTATAACATTTGAAAATGTACGCACAGTTCGAGATTCGAATTTGAATTTTTGAATATCGAACTCGGCGGTCCGCCGCGCCGTATAGTAGGTAAGTAGCCAGTTACCAAATTACCTATCATAAAATATTTGACTGTTCACTATATTATTATCTTTTTTTTCTAATTTTTACTCTGTGGAGATTACTTCAATTCCCGTTTTTTTATCTTGTGAAGTTGTCTAATATCTCTGTAAACTTATTAAAATTAAGTAGTACTACAAGAATATTAGAATATTAGATTCAGTGATATAAATAAAGTAATGATATATATATGGTTAACGATCGTTTAACTAGAACTTGAATTAAAATCAGTAAAAACTCTCATAAGAAATATTTTTATGACATTTTTTTTCGCGCCCGACACTCGTGTACACATCAAGTGCACCGCCTCACGGAGCACATCACGAGCAACTTTGCCAAAAGTAGTATCGCCCCCGCCCGTACGCTTGCGGTCTTTTTCGACGTAGCTAAGGCCTTCGATAAGGTCTGGCATGCCGGACTAGTCCACAAGCTACATCAATTAGAAGTCCCGGATAGGTTAGTTCATCTAGTTCACGATTTTCTACGCGACCGCACCTTCCACTACCGAGTGGAAGGAGTACTATCTACCGCCCACCCTATACGCTCAGGCGTCCCGCAAGGTTCCATTCTGGCGCCTTGCCTTTTCAATCTGTACGTCAGCGACCTCCCGAAGCCCCCCGGGGTCGAGGTAGGGCTCTACGCTGACGACACAGTCATATATGCGTCAAACAGACACAGAAAAAATCTCGCCTGCGCAGTCCAACGTGCCGTAACCACTCTCGGGGAGTGGTTTCGAACGTGGCGAATAGCTATTAATCCGGTAAAGAGCGCCGCGATTATGTTCGAACCGCATACATGCAAACTACCACGCACGGTAGGACCCCTCTCATTATTCGGTACGAATATCCCTTGGGCCACCAAGACTAAATATCTGGGTGTCACCCTCGACTCGAAGCTTAACTTCAACGCACACGTTACTATAGTCAGGAATAGGGCCATCTGGATCCTTTCCCGCTTGCGACCCTTGCTCAGTTCGGTAAGCAAAATGTCCTTAAGACATAAGCTCACACTGTACAAGATGTGCGTCCGTCCGATCTTGACATATAGCTGCGCCGCGTTCGCACATATGTCCAAACATAACTTTGCCCGCATGCAAAGAGTCCAAAATCGGTTTCTCCGTCGCCTGCTTGACCCTCCAGCCTTCGTTAGGAACATGGACCTGCACAGGGACATGAGGCTTCCCTCGATAGAAGCCTATGTGAAATATCTCACCAGGAGATACTTCGATAGCGCTTCGAATCATCCCAACCCGCTCGTAAAATCCACCGTGAACTACGTCCCAGACAACTCGATCCCCGTTGCCAAACGTTATAAACGCCGTCCGCGAAATCTCTTTGTCGATCCCGATGACGACATCGAGAACGCTAACAATTTCTACGCGTCCGCTCCCGCAACATATGCGTGCTCGCGCCCACGCCCGCGAAACCACCGTTCCCTCCGCAGGGGACGTACGGTTAACTTCGCTCCCGCACACCCGCCACGACCGCCCTCCTCTGCGGCAACTCAAGCCTAGGTCCGATCCATCGGCATGGAGCCCTTGAGCCAAGCAGCCGCTCGCGCGATACAAGTGACTCTACAATCACTAGCTTTCACAGCCATACATGACACTGCATTATACACACATGCACAACACACATAGGTACATAGGTTCTGTAAGGGACCTTTTTTTTTCTTTTTTTGCCTAGTTAGATTAGACAAAAATTTTCAGACCACTAAATACACATACACATGTTCCTTCCCTCCTCCCAGGGGGCAGAAACATGTATATATGTATAGTTAGTTTAGATCGAATTACGGATAGGGAATTAGTCAGATCGCGACTTAATTGCATACGCGCAACAGTCCGAGCCGAGGTTCGGCCACTTTGGCACCCTCGGATGTTGTTGCTTAGCTTTCGTGGCTGAGTGCCCTAAGCGCTCGCCCCCAAGCCCGGTAAAGCTGTAAAAGCCGTAAAGGCTCCAGGGCCCCTAAGGCTAACAGTATAGTCAGTTCGAAAAAAAAAAAAAAAAAAAAAAAAAAAAAAAAAAAAGACATTTTTTTATAAACGAGTTAAAACAGTTTCATTTAATTATTTTTTGTTACTCTATTTTACGTTTTCGTTTACACTGAAAGATGTAGATTGGAAATTTCATTAATAATACATAACACTCTTTCTAGTCCTAGGCTGTATTTGTTTTTATGCATTTGAGAACACCGTTATCGAAGTATTTTTCATCATTATTAGATACTACTATGATATAAAAAATTACAATATCAATTTCAATGAAATAATTAACAATTTTTTTTTAATACAAATAAGGTTTATGGATGGTTATGGATACTTATAATACCATAGGTATCACTAATGCGTTACCGACCTTGAACCCCCCTTCCCCAAGGAACTCTGGAAACCCTACTCACCGCAGGAACACAACACAAGGTTATTTGGCTGCGATCATCTGTAAGGTGGAGGTATTCCACCATTCGGGCTGCCTTAAGTATAGAGAAATCTTCAAATAAATTTTTCTGTGCCCTACCTCTCTTTGAACCCACCCTTCCCCAAGGACCTCTGGAAACCCCACTCACCGCAGGAACACAACACTAGATTATTTGAGATCGAAATCCATCGGCGGTTACCGCTGCATAAATGCATACAATTGCATAAATATCTCTTCACGTTACGCTTAAAGGATCCGATGTCGTAATTGAAATATGTAAGTTGTTGGTCTCGCTGGCTTTTATTGGAAATATATGTTTTTTTTTAGTATCAATGACTTCTCGTTGTCATCTACCGACATTAGAAAGTGCGTTGGATAGATTTTTATATGTCCAACTAAAAACCGAATCACAACAGAATTTTAACTAAAAAATAACTTATAAAGTACTCTGTTAATGGAGTGTCAAGTTAAATGATTACAGTTTATTTAAATTAACTTTGCTAGTATAACTTGTTTTCTTTTTAGATAATTTATTAGATTCATTCAAACATTTATGAATATTAAGTACTATAAATAGTAGTGACTATAGATATGTTAACCCCAAGCTGTCTGAGGCTTCAGGGCCCTTTCGGCTAACAGTGTAATTAGTCAGATCGAAAAAAAAAGATGACATTCGTGAAGATAATGAATAAATCGAAATGTTCTTCTTCTTCTTCTTTTTTCTAACTTGGCAATCGGTCCTCTTTATTGAAGACCTAGTAAATATAGTGTGTCCTGTCTTATGATCATTTCAGTATCCAAACAAGATGGTGGCTCCCTTGTTAGAACTTTCTAGGGATTTTTTGCGATTTCTTAGAATGTATGATCCATGTTATTTCCAATCTATTTAACTTGTGCACAATACACAATATAGGGTCAAATAACACAAATTTAAGTTTGACAAATAAGAGCCACTACAAGACAGTTTGAGATCCCGCCATAAACTCCAATTGAAATGTTAACTAACGAATGGTGTTGGTAAAATATCTATTAACAATCAATTAATCGAGTCAGTAGTACTATCGAACAATCGAGGATAAACTATCGACAGTTTATTTTTTGTGATTACAACAAAGATTTGCGGCGAATTAGTTTTTTTTAGTTCGTCAAGTTACATAAGTACGCAACCTGCAGAACAAGCGAATGAAATGAAATTAGTGTTTCATATGGAAAAGGTAAAACGAAAAAAATATTATGAAATTATACATTTAATCGATACAGTTTTTGTGTTCTCGACGTTTCTTCACTTGTTGGTAAAAATACGTCATTTTGCACTAACATAATTCAAACATCTGTTTATATAGTTACGTACATCGTGTTATGGTTTCACTGACTAATTGAAGTATTACGTGGTTCATGTCATATTGCTGTTTAAGTACATTTCATGGTTTGTATTCATTAGTCACAGTTCATGGGTAAACGTAAAAGTATTGGTGGACTAGACTTTGTTCATCATACGAAGTCCTGCATGAAGTGTCCTCAGAACGTAAATTGTTACGTCGTGCAAATTACTACATAACCCAAAAACATGCATTTCGACTATCAATTATCATTATATAAAAATATATGGTACTGATACGATGTACCATTATTAACTATGAACTTTTGCCATTTAACTGGCAGTTCATTAATTTCATCGCTGAAAAAATTGTGTGAGCGAGAATCAATAAAATCTTTGAAGGCGGTTTGGACAGAATCATCGGAATAGAATATTTATCCTTGCAAAAAATTATCCAAATTCCGAAAAAAGTGGTAATTTTTTGGAGAATGGTCCGGGGAGTATGGTGGGTGTCGGAGACACTCCAACCGCAGTTCTTCTAATTTAGCGACCGAGTTCTTCGTAAATCAACATCACTGTCGAAGTTTTTGTGACACGGCTAAGTCACTATGTCTAAATGTATGCACAGTACAAACCAAAAATCAATAGCGACCACCGAAAGATCAAAAAGTGCCTTTTTTTATTTTATTTTTTTCGTTATAGGTTTTGCGTAGTGGCCACAATCTCACCTGATGTTAATTGACGATGTGGCCCAAGAAGACTGGCTCTCAAGTGGAGATGTCGGAACACACCTATTGGTGCTTGGCGACAGATTTTCAACTTGAGGGTGGTAGCTAGCCAGGTGGGCATTAGAAAATGCCCTACCACCAAGCTATGGTTTCCTCACGATGTTTTCTTTCACCGAAAGCTCAGGCTCATTGCATAGATTCGAACTCACGTCAATCGACGCGAAGTCGTACACGCTACCACTGAGCCATCATTGCTCCGCAAGTCCTACACACATACACAGGCTGACACTGAAACACGACCAACCAAAAGAGTCATTGCGACTTATACAGGGCCGTGTACCCGGAACGTAATCTATTACCAATAACAATTTGACTTTTGGACATTTTCACATTAGTGGACAACGGTATATGAGCAGGCTCACTTTGTAGCGTTCGGTACCAAATTCCTTTTTCTTCAACCTAAGGTCCAAGTGCTCTTTCCAATTATCAAAGGATAAATGTTTATATTATGTTTGAAATATGAATACATTGAGAAATGTCACGTTACTACGTTATATTATTAGACTAGATGTATCCCATGGATTCATCCGTGTTGAATTTATTCGACTGCCAACGTAACCGTGTAGCTTACAGTTGTTTTCACTTACCATACTTAAATACAACTTTCTAGATTGCTTGACGTTGGTGGTTACTGCTCAGCTCCTTAGCGTCATAGCGTGAACCGCAATAAATAGGTTCCAAAATGCATTCTTTTTTAAATCTGTATGATAGTTCCATAGAATAGCGCGTTTAAAAAAAAACAATCTCTTAAGCTTTCAATATTAGTGTAGATATGTCGTTTGTCTCGTAAAAGTTGGCAACTCTAATGCTCCTGTAAATCGTTTTCGCTGAAGAAGCTGTTTGTATTAAACAGAGAAACTCAAGTGTTACCACGAGCGTTTATTGTCACTTAATTTCACCCTTTCACTTAGGAGAAATGGACAAAACAATTAAGGTTAATAATGACCGTCTGCTATTTTTTCTTTTTTTTTCATTTAACCCAAAGCACTCTGTTAATCCCTTCAAAAGATGGATTATAAAAAAGCTACTTTATTTGTAAAATTATCGTTAAAACGACAATTGATTTAAATAACTTGAATACTACCTGTGATTGTTGTTTTTTATTTATTTAAAAGGACATGGGCTGATTGTCACAACGGCTTGTTATTCCGTAAGTATGAATTCAATTGTTTGTTAGTTGAATGATTATTTTTTTGTAATCTATATGAATAAATCTTTACTTCTGTCTGGGCATGTATTTTTTTTCTTTTCCTATTTGATATATATTAGAGAGGATAACACACTGACCATGAATGTGACCTAAAAATATGTGTGTAGCTGTTTGTATGACAGGATTTAAATGAAAAACGGCTTGACCGATTTTTTTGAAATGTTGTACGCAGGAAGCTTATATTATTCCTCAACTGATGGGCTATAAGAATTGTTAATAATACGTATCTAGTAAAGACGTGCGTGTAACAATTTACCACATTCATTCAACATTTATCACAATCAGATGAACGGTTTTGGGACGCATATGATAGGTACAAACGAACGAACATTTATTTTTATAGAAATAGATTTATACTTACTAATATTATAAATGCGAAAGTGAGTTTATTTGTTTGTTACTCAATCACTCAAAAACGGCTAAATGGATTTATATGAAATTTGGCACACTGACAGCTTATAACCCGGATTAAGACATCGGATACTTTTTATCCTGGTAAAGGCCCAATTCTGAAGTCCACGCAGACGAAGTCTCGGGCATAGCTAGTAGATTTATATTATTGTTAATTCGAAAGGAACTGTCTGTCTGTATATTTGTTACCTTTTCACGACTAAACCACAGAACCGTTAGCAATGAAATTTGACATAGAGGTAGCCTGGGATCTGGAGAAGGACATAGTAAGAAAAACACGTAAACCATATCGTTAGAACTACTAGTATACAATAAGTTATTTGCAATAAAAAATCAACACGGTGTTTCATAATCAGAGAAAAATGGTAGGACACTATGCCTAGTTAGTTAGCCAAAAAAAATCCAGACCACTAAATACACATACACATGGTCCTTCCCTCCTCCCAGGGGGAAGAAACATGTATATATGTATAGTTAGTTTAGATCGAATGATAGTGAATTAGCCAGATCGCGACTTATTTCCAATCGCTGCAATAGTTCGAGCCGAGGTTCGGCCACTTTGGCACCCTCTAATGTTGTGGCAAAGCTTTCGTGGCTGAGTGCCTTAAGCGCTCGCCCCCAAGCCCGTTAAAGCTGTAAAAGCCGTAAAGGCTCCAGGGCCTCCAAGGCTAACAGTATTAGTAAGATCGAAAAAAAAAAGTAGGACACTACAAATGTATCCAAATTGATCGCTACCATCTTACACCTCATGTAACTAACACCCGTCATAGAGGCAAATTTAGATGTGTCATGATGAAGGCTCAACCGATACATATCCAGTAATCAAGTAGGATGGTAGGGTAAAGCAATGATGGCTCAGTAGCAGCATATACATCGCGTCGATAGACGCGAGTTCGAATCCCTACAATGAGCCTGAGCTTTCGGTAAAGAATAACATCGTGATGATAACATAGCATGGTCGTAGGACTTTTTCTAAACCCCGCCTGGCTAGCTACCACCCTCAAGTTGAGAAACTGTCGCCAGGCACCTATAGGTGTGTTCCGGCAGCCGCACTTAAGACCCAGACCTCCCCTAGGCTTGGCGTGTTACCTACCATCTTGGGCCACATCGTAACTTAGATCAGGTGAGATTGTGGCCACAGTGCTGAACCTATAAAGATAAAAAAACCGACACAGTGACTCTTTTTTTGGTTTGCAGTGTTTCGAGGTCGGCCAGTGTATATTCTGCTGTTGAGAGGCTTGGGGCTGACATGACAGTGACGACCGTCGATGGATTACGGATCTCAGGACAATCGTCTTTGTTTTCGCAATGACTGTGCTAACCATCAGGCATAGAGCCGTTATTTTCCGAGTGTAACTATAAATAAGAATAAATTGTTAAAAAAAAAACTAAAAACACGCTTTAATTACGCACTAAAAATTATAAAACTTTTTAGTATTATAATAACGTCTCATTACCAAGCCCAACTTATTTGACTTGCGAAAACGAATCATATGAGCCTAAACTCGAGGGGTTTACTAGTAACCACTGAAGAGTTCCATTATCCACCTCCTGGCTCCATCACCGGACCCTATTTACCAAGCCCAATCTATAGGAATTTTCAAAGCAAATCATATGAGCCCAAACTCGATGGGTTTACTAGTAGCCACTGATGTGTTCCACTATCCACCTCCTGGCTCCATCATCATATCAGCTCTAAGATACCAAATTATAGTGTTGTCATCCGAACTACATATACATACAGTTTCATTTCGATACAACAATAAGAAGTAGGTTAAAATTTACTTTTAAGATTTTATTACATTGTTAGTTACAAGTGAAGCTAATATACCTAAGCGTGTAAAAAACTATCACGCAACAGAACGCATTTCATTTCACAAATAATACTTAAAATTGTAAAAAAACGATACACATTTTAAGTAAACCAATTTTGTGGGTTTTTTCTTCGTGCCTTTTTCGTGAAAAATTGTCTATTTATTTTCCAATGTAAAATACATTGTAAAATATTTTTCTTTTGTTAATGTAATTATTGAAGATAACAAGGAGTTAATAAAGTTTTGTTTTCTAAGAAATTTCCTTGTTAATTCTGTTCTTTACGATCAGTTATATTGAGAAAATTAATAAAGACATTAGTCAAGTTTGAATAGTATTTGCGTACCGAAAGTTCTAGGTATTCCATATTTGTGTCGTGTATCTATTTAGAAAAAATGTTTTTTTTTATGTTTTGTTTTTTAACCGACTTAAAAAAAAGGCGGAGGTTTTCAATTCGAATTTATATACGAGTGTAATGTATCCTACGACACCCCATATGATAGGATAGACGAGAGAATTCATTACTACTTAACGTGTAGGAGAGGTACAATTTTTTTCCAAGATTTTATTTTACCACTTTGTCAGCGTGATTAATATGTATACCCATACCAAATTACAGTTTTCTAGTACTAAGAATCTCTGTGCTAAGCCGCTGATATACAGACGGACATAGCGAAACTATAAGGGTTCCTTGTTGACTTAGGAATACTAAAAAATTAAATGCTGTTTCACTTGAGACTTTCACTTGAAAACAGCTGGCCCGATTTAGCAAATTCGTTTTTTTTAATGTTAGTAATAGTCAGAATCAGATTTATAATTTAGTTTCCTGCAAATTTTCAAAGTCGGAAAAACTAAACGTCCAATTTCTATCGGTTTTTTTTTATGAACTCGAGACCCACGAATCACGTTTCAAAGAATAGATAGGTATGCGTAATTATTTTTTTGTTTTGTGCACTATGATCCTTAAGAAGTTTTCAGAAAGAAAAACAAGAAAAGTTTATTTATTTATACCAAAGACATTTGACGACCATAGACAATCTAAAACCTGTATATACCTGTATATCTATCTACCTACTAAGAACTAAAAGTCAAATGCCAGTTGTTATAAATCGGCTCCAGCTCAGCATAATGCTAGATGAAAACAACCAGATAAATGAATTCGAGATAGGTACCTAGCGCTGTGAATAGTTATTGACTACCTATTGAAAAAGGCTAAACAACCTCAGCCGAGCCAAGTAGTGCAACGGGCATGAAATGATTTCTTTCTTATTCTGTATATATTTTCGCGTATGTACTCGTGGCGCAGTTATAGTAAGGACTACTACTGAGCTAAGAGGTCGCAGGTTCGATCCCTGCATATTACTGAATTTTGTGTGACGAAATAATCGTCAATTGTGTGTCTGGGTGTTAAATAACTATGTATATGTATGGGATATTAGCTGTTTAGTTATTATAAAACAAGCTAAACCTAGTTTAGAATTAAATGTACGAGTGTGAAATTGTGTCCCCATAAAAAAACTCATCTGATGTTAAGTGACAATGTGGCCCAAACTGGTAACACGCTAAGCCTAGTGGGCGAACTGGCTCTCAGATTTTTTCAGACAGATTTTCATCTTGTGGATGGTTGCTAGCCTGATGGCCAGTACTTAGAATGTTATGCCATGAATGCCACCATGCTACGGTTTCATTACGATGTTTTCCTTCATTGAAAGCTCGGGCTCATTGTAGGGATTCCAACTCACGTCGAAGATTGCTTCAAAGTAAATATCTTATGCTAAATTAACGTTTCAAATTATATGTAAGTATAAACATGTGAAAGATAATATGAAAACCTGTCACAGACAAAAAAACATTTCGCAAATAGATATGTAATAAACACTCACTTTTTTCGTTTTTTTACCTGAAAATTTGTTTGGTGCACGGGGAGGGGACGCGCGGAATGAAGGGCGACCGCGTACGCCAGTCTGGATTCAACCGCGAGTGAGTCCGTAGCGGCGCGTCGTCGAACCGCTATTACGAACAAGTGTTTAAACCCAAGGCCTACATTTCATACAACGCATAAATATATAGAATCGTGTTATTGTAAATCGATTAAAAATGTCTTCAATATGATAAGATAGTTGAAAGAATTGTCAGTATAGTTCGTGTCGTGCCCGTGGTTAGTGATCGATAGTACTTGAATAAAGATTTTTCAAATATACAGTGAAATTATTGTTACATTTTGTGTTTTGTATCTATGTATGTACGTATACAACGAAAAAATTGGATTTTATCGCTGATAAGGTAAGATTATGGTTTTTAATTCGTATGTATGCATGATCTTTGGCTTCTCAAAGTAAAGTGATAAAAAAAAAATCGATAATTCATAAAATTTATCTCTATGCATTTTTCATTACTATCTATGGTTTGAATAACAAAAATAATTATCTTTTGTTTTGTGAAAGTTTAAAAGTATCTACCCTCTATGCATAAGAAAATTGACAAATAAGCAAACGTAAACATTATCTTTTGTTAATCTAAGATTTAGCAAAAACACTTAGGCATTATATTATAGAATAATTAGTTTGATTTATCAATGGATATTTAAAAAGATTTTCTAATGATAAAACCCACAAGAAAGCTCTTGACAAAACCGCGTACCACTTTGGGCCTATCGTATCTAAGTACAATATCAATAAAAAAAATATCATTTTTTTATTGTTATCAAAGATTAACACCTGTTAATCATCAAATTACTACTTTTTGTTTTATAAAACGCTTGTGCAACAATAAGGATTAAAAAGATCAATTTCTAAACTGAATATTTATAAAGTACCTATTCAATTATCAGATGTTTAATCAATTCACTTGTAAAGAACTTTAGGTAAGTAGGTACCTGTATTAGTTAAACAATAAAGAAGAAAAAAATTATCTAGATAAAATATTTAACTAATAAATTTAATGTGAATAATAATTATAGGATTATTAAAATACTTTATGAGGTAGAAGAATTAATTTACTATAATTATAAAAATAAAAGTTTTAAGGTAATATTGTAACCTAACTATCTTCCTAAACACATTACCGGACAATAAGTTCAAGGATCATGTGAACTAAACTTGTAAAGCAAATTTTATTGTCGAAAGGTTAGTTAGCGAATCATAACGTGAATGATAATTGTGTATGGAAGTAACTCCCTCTCTATACATCTTCTAAAAATAATAATAATTGTCAAAAATACTTGTACACTAAAAAAAAATACATTAAAAATATCGATAAACCCGATCGAGTTTCCTGTCGGCTCTTCACGGTTTTCGAATGATTTCCGAGACGGTTTTTAAATCGATTTTATATTAGAATACGCATCTTTTATCTATTACCAAATAAAGTAGGTACTATTTGGCGGGGTTAGGTTACGAGTCGGCCATAAATTTACCTGATCAAGTGACCAATGACTGTAATACACTAAGCCTAAACAGCGAGCTGGTTGTAATGTGCAGCGTCTATCTTAATAAACAAGGTGCTTGTTGACAGATTTTTAATTTGAACGCAATGGATCATTAGGATTTTCTTGGCAGCGACCTGAAGCATAGAAACTTATCTTAAAATCCGATCCATCGTAGAAGGCGTCAGAAATCGATACCACTAATCCATTATCCATTCCAATGCTTATGGGTTTCGAGCGTAACGATGGTTAGAGACTTGACGATATGACACGTATGCCTAGATGGGTCGTCCCTTGGTAAAAGATGATCACGTGCGTCAATACTTTGGCACTGTTCCATTTTGCAGTTACTTCATTGAGGGAGGGCGAGTGCGCGTTAAGGCTACAAGGGACTCCCTAGTCTCTCTGATCGACGTATGTCGGACCAGAGCGCTGACTAATACCTAGGTTAGCTAATAATAATAAGCATTGCCATACGATCAAGCAATGCGACCACCATTCTGAGTAGGCCATCCTTCTGATGGCGAGTTGGGAGGCAATGAGACATCCAATAGCACTAGTAATGTTTGATATTTTTTTATGTATTTACTATTATTATGTTTGTCTTTTAAATTTTACATTATTTATGTGTGTTAATATCATTTAATGGTTTCTTTATTCGTGTAATATTTATATACTACAAATATTTTATGTACCTAAAATGCAAATAATTTCCGTCGGACTTTATTATATCTACGAGCGGTGTGCCCTATGTAGTTGTTTGCATCCTATTATTTTATTTTGACTCATATTATTGACAATTCATTATAGTCAATTGAGAAATGATATAAATTATAATTCCCGTGTACAAAATTTCACCAAAATGTTCTACTACATTTTTACGATGCGTAAATATATTGTTGACGATTCTTTTGCCTATTATCAATTATAGAATGTTGTATGTTTCTCGTCTACAACATTTGATCAGGTACGGTTGAGAATGACGAGAATTATTTTTTTGTATATTCTTTTTTTACAGTTTCTAAAAGTAATATTAAAAAACGTTATAGCCCATCAATTATGGAATAACCTATAGGTACTTTCCTTCTACAAAAACATCAAAATCGGTGAATATTTTATAAAATTTCTTTTGTTTTATTTTTATGATTTCTAAAAGTATTATTGAAAAGTCTTATAGCCTATACTTTTACCAATGGCATAAGCTTCCCGTGTACAAAATTTCATAAAAATCGGTCAAGCCGTTTTTGAGTTAAATCCGGACATAAAAACAGAGAAATAGAAAGACAAAAAAAATGTTTTTGGCACTTTCGTCACTTTATTATTCGTCCTTTATACAATATGTCAACTGGGAACTTTGGAAAATATATTACATGCACATTAGTTTTGCTTTTACATACAGAAGATGCGGCTAATGGTTTTGCCACTTCGGAATCATACTAGAATATTGAGAAATTGCCACATGTAAAAATTATAACAAAATGATTTATTTGAGTTAGGTATACATAAATCATTATTTATTATGTGTTAAAAACATTTAACAAAGCTTTACAAACATCATATACTACTATGTTTCCATTTTTTAAATGCTATTAGTTAAGTTATAATCCTGAAAACATTACGTTAATCTTTATAGATATGTCTTAAAGTAACTTACCTATATTCTAATGAGATAAGGTTTAGATTTGCCTCATTTCATTTTTTTTAGCATGTTATTCAAAGGTGTGGAGTGTGCTATATCTATACTAACTGTTGGCGTCGTTTATATTTTTTAAGAGAAACTTCCTTATCCCCTTCATTTAAAAAAAAATAGTTTTCCTATACATGAATACTTTTTTATTTGGAACAAGAAAAATTGCTAATGTCACTTCTATACCATTTATTTTAATTAAACCTCTTGACGGTAAGTGTTGTCAGTTGAATACTGGCTACTGTTGAGAGATAAAAATCGATTAACATCATACAATTGTATCTTCCCACGATTTTAGTCGCTAGATGTTATTAATAAATATAATTTATTTTTCAAAATATACGAATACTAACTAGTACCCGCGAAATCTTTTGCGTTAATTAACTCAAGAATAATGTAGCCTTCTATCGGTGAAAGTATTCTCAAAATCGGATTAGTAGTTCGAGAGATGAGCTCCTACAAACAAACTATACCTCTTTAAATAATATTTTTGTTTTATACCATGATGGCAGTTAACAAGCATACGATCCGCCTGATGTTAAGCGGTCACAGCAGATCGCATAGATCTTTGCAATACCAGAAACATCACATACGCTTTGCCGACCATTTCAGTATATATACTTACCTAATTAATACCTAATACCAATATATTTATATATAACTAAGTAATCTATAAACTAAACTTACTACGCGTTAATATTAGAAGTTTTTAAGAGGTTTCCTCTGGAGCTACTGATCCGATTCTGGAAACTTCTTTCATTAATAGGCGTTCCTTTGTAAACTGGGCAAATGGTTGTCTCATGTCGATATTATGTAAAAAATACAAATTATTATATGTTTCATTATTAGTTTTGCTAGTCTCTGAACTGAACCAGGCACTAGTGTCTTCTCCAATATTATGATTTCATCTATTTTAAGCCTTAATTTAGAAATTTGTATAACGATGTTTGATTAGACGAATATTTGATACATAAATATTAAAATATTTTTAAGGAAAAACAAATAATAATGAACAGAAGTAAATATATGATATAGAGTGTACTACTGGTTTTGACCAAGATCTAATATGGTACAAGTATACGATTTCCTTAAGGATAATAGATCCTCTTCTAAGGGCTTTTAATTACTGCTTACCATCAACTTTTATTTTAAAAAAAACGGTATACCTACCTACCTAGTTGTTTTGAAATTAGTTCGGAAACAGATCTGCATTTAAAAGTTAGCTCAAAATAATAGCAGTACAATAGTACGCCCATGTATTATCATGCGGTAAAGGGCAGGAATTTCAACCCCAATTTTGGCAAAGGGCGTAACTGGGCGGGAGCCACGCCTTCGACTGTGCCTTTGGACCGCGTTATTGACGGTTTATGACTTACAATGTTTGGCCCCTAGGGTGCCAAATGGAGCTACCTCTCTATATATCAAGAGGATATTTTAATATCTCTCGTTAGTTTACCCGGGATATTAAGATTGTGTCTGCATGATATAAGGGACAAACCATTATAAACAACAAGTTGCTAATTGTCAACTGTTCCTAAAGTATATTGATTACGTCAAGACGCAATTAAAATTTATTTTATTAGTTAAAATGCCGTGTATGTTATGATAATTGTATCCGACTGGATCGCGACTACTATACACTAGGTGTAACAACACACACCATAGAAGCACGTATAGACGTGTCGCGTTCCTTTATCAGCCGGTGTAGGTAGGACCTATATCCAGTAATCAAATGGAGTGATGTATTTGTACTTAACTGTGTCTCGAACACCATACACATGGTGAGGTTTGCAGGCCAGCATGACAGCGACGACGATGGTTGCCAATCTCTCGTTGATGTCTATTGTTTTTGCTTAAAATCAGGCACAGTAGTGCAGTCATATTGCCGTGCTACCAAAAAAGACTTGCAGATCTAACTAAAACATATAAGGTCGATACGTGGTATGTGATAAGGGTAGTATGTGGGGTGGACCACATACTTTTTTTTTCGAACTGACTATGTTGTTAGCTTTTATACCCCGGGTTGTGGACCACATACCACATATTCACCCCTTTTATACACATAATTTCTCATGCAATTCATCCATACTTTCTACGTTATTCCTCTACTCCTATATCTGTCCACCTTCATACTTAACATTATTCTAGATTCTAGTTATATGACATTCATCCCTCTTCATGACATGCCCATACGACGCTAACCTATATATCCTAAACTTCTCTGTCACTATTGCTACTTTCAGGCCTTCTCTGATATACTTATACTAGCTGGGTTCGCGGTTCCGCCCGTGTGGCGTGGGGTTGAGGATGCTGTCGGTCGAGCGCACGCGCGAAATGTGTTGCCTCAAAAATGCTTCCTGTGAGTGATCCTTAGAAGATAGACATTTGCTATACCTAGCTTTTTTGTAGGTTTTTTTAAGATCTACAATTATGTAGTATGTTAATTTGATATATCTCGTATGGTTTACTCTGTGTAAGCCATTTAAGCGCCCCAAAAATGTATTTTTTCCGAATGGATTCACCATTATCTACATTGGTTATTTTGTATGTTACTTCATGTAACAAAATATATCCTATAACCTGGCCAGATAACATAGCTATGAATTAAAGGAGAAACCATGTAAATCGGATAAGTAGTTTTCGCGTGAAAAGAACATAAACGTGCAAACAGACAGAGAGACGTTGAGATTTATAATATGTATAGATAAGTTACTAACGGTGCCCCGCGTCTACGCACGCGTTTGCTACACAGTAATTATTTCCTACCCTTAATTTTATTTTTACTCATATTATTGACAATTTAAATTCCCATTAGCCTATCAATTGAGGAGTGCCATGGACTTCCCGTGTACAATTTTCATCAAAATTGGTTGTATTCTTTTACGATGTCTATAAGTACCTAGGTACATATTATTGACAATTAATTGGCTTTTTGACTATTTTTTATGGTTTATAAAAAGTGTTATTGACAATAAGTATCTAATGTAGCCCGTCAATCATGAAATAACGTATATTTCTCGTGTCCAGAATTTCCGTAACGGTCACCCACGGTCTCACCCATGTTAAAAAAAAATACGATTTATATTTTTTATTTATTTATATTTAAGAAATCTGTTCTTAGTGAGCATCTGCATCGCGAAAGGAGTAAGTGTGCTGTTTCAAGTCAATCGGACCTAAAGTTTAAGACATCTCGGATTTGTTTGACTCAGTAGTATTTCGCTTATATATATATATATTTTATATAAGCTGTGCCTCACGGTTTCAACCATGTTAAATGTATTCGACAATCTCTCCACGACTTTTAAGTACGGAACCCTAATATGAAAACAAATACCTAATAAACCATGCTTCATTTCCCCAGCCAATTAACACATTTATCTACCCTCATTATGCAGATTGGCTATCGCTTATTCTTGATGCAAAGGATGCATGCGCAAGCCCAATTAAAGCCGTTTTATATTTTTAAATGGGGTGATTTCATCCCTTGACGTATGTCTATATCATTAACCTTAGTTGTTTATCTATTTCCAATCATAGATACATAAAAAATATATTCTCGTATTAGTTTTATAAAATATTTTACATATATTCTGTTACTAGCAGTGCCCCACGGTTTCACCCGTGTGAAATTTAAACGGCCATAAAAGATGCGACATGACTCAACTATGAATCGAGTGAAGCCGCGGGAAAAGCGCTAGTGTAATATAAAAGATTAAACTAGCTATATTCATAGGAATTATTCATGATACGTTAATAGTTTCAAAATTAGGAAGCCCTTTCAAAACGTGGGGCATCTATCCCGGTTTTACCTTAATCATTGAGCTATTATATAATCAGAATCAAAATATCAACTTAAATCAACTTAAAAAACAACCAAACTTAATCTTACTCTAATCTTAATCTTTTTTTTTATCGTTATAGGTTTTGGCTTAATGGCCACAATCTCACCTGATGTTAAGTGACGATGTGGCCCAAGATGATAGCACGCTAAACCTAGTGGAAGACTGGGTCTCAAGTGCAGCTGCCGGAACACACCTTTTGGTGCTTTGCGACAGATTTTTAACTTGATGGTGGTAGCTAGCCAAGCGGCCATTACAAAAAGCCCTACCACCATGCTATGGTTTTTTCACGATGTTTTCCTACCGAGAGCTCAGGCTCATTGCAGGGATTCGAACTCACGTCAATCGACGCGAAGTCGTACACGCTACCACTGAGCCATCATAGCTTCAATAAATAATAAAATAATAAAACATAATACCATTTACGTAAAATCGTATCGCATTGTATTATTAGAGAAATTAATATCATAAACCAATCATATTAAAATTTATTAGTTATATTAATTCTGTTATTTCATATTTTTATTATGGTATGTAATTTAGATATTAAATAGTTATTGTAGTAAGGTGACTTATATTAAAAGATTAAATCTAATTTTTTTATCGTAGCACGGCAAATTGCAGCAAGCACTTTGCCTGATAGTAAAACAGTACAATCCAAAAAACGGTGACCACCGAGAGATTTAAATCCATCGTCCGTTGTTGACAGTAACAACTGTCATGGCGGCTTGCAATCTTCAGCAGCTGGATATAAACTGATTGATCCCCAAACGCGACAAATCAAATGTGAGTTTCTGTGACGGCTTTATCCCATGTGCATTTGCGACACAGTCGAGTACAGATACCCTACCGCCGCTTGACTAAAGGTAGATAATGCAGAATGGTAGCAAGTAGAGAATTATCTAGAAATGATAATTACCCGGAAACTGGTTAACTTATATCACAGACTATTTATGACTGTATCTGAATGTACCAAATTAACTTATATAACAAAGAAAATCAACAAAATAGTACACACTTAGTGTATTCCGTTTTTTTAATGGCTTTCTGCCTGTGTAGGCAATATTGCCAATATCAGGTGTGACAAATATACCTTTTAGAATTTGTTTGCCAAATGTTCGGTATTGGTCTCATCTCCTATTAAAGGTTAGACCGCACAAGGCGGAACTGAACTGCAGCGGAACTGAACTGCAGCGGAACTGAGCATACAGTTTCATATAAAGAATAATTGGCCGCTACGTGACGTGCCGCGCAGCTCCGTTGCAGTTCAGTTCCGCCTACGCAGTTTTACCTCTAATATAAATCTATGTAACTGTCTAAAGCAGTGATACTCAAACTTGTCTCTATACGGCCCCTTAGGTTTTGATTTACAGGTAATTTTTAGTTTCTAGAAATTTGAAATCATTTTATTATATAATTATTTAAATCTAAATGGCACATTGAAAAAAATAGCTTTTAAAAAATAAAACCATCAATCGAGATTGTTATCTATATTTCTGACAAGCGCCCTTATCGTTGAACGCTGGTTAACGTTGATAATGTATATGTACATATAAAAAAAGTTTCTTATCAAGAATTTTCGGTAATTAACGATAAGCCATAGATTTGATTCGATTTATTTTTATGACAAAATAACATGCGTAATGCGTCTGTATTGCCAGATTATAATGTAATTTTGTGGAATTTAGATTGTATTAATTTTATTATAATTGTTATACTTAGGTAGAGTTTTATATAAATGTTTATTGTCTTAGATAATTTTAATTTCCTTCTGTCTCGAAAATAATAATTATATGAGTGTAAAGTAAAATATAAATAATACATTGATAATATGTTACAATTATGTAATTTATTTTTTCATTATCTCCGCCCCTCGGTTTTGTTTCCGCTCCTTAGTATCGTAACGTGAACTTATATAGCCTAGAAACTTCTTTATGAAATGTGCTATCAAACGCAAAAAAATCATAGTTCGAAATGTCAGCTTTGTAATAGTGTAGATTACTCAAAGTAAGTAATAATAGTATTTTCTTCATTGCGGTGTTAATTATACCATACCGTAGATATACTTTAATTTTCTGATGTTTATTAAGACACAGCTTTAATCAATAATTATGAAGTTGATAACATCCCTAGGTATTTTGCTATCGCGCTCAGTCAATACTACAGGTAAATGGTAAAGTCAGTATTAGGAGTAGTACGGATTCCATTATCACATCTGCACCATTCTCTGACTTATACTAAATAGTATCTTATTTAATATAACGTGTCGGCAGGGGAAGCTAGTCCTTGTAATAAACCCTCTAAATATCATATTAAAAAAAAACTCAAGTATATAATTATATTGCCTGCCTGCATTTGGTGGCAAAGAGAACACCAGTGGTACTCAAAGCGCTAAAGTTACTTACAAAGGGGGGACTAGATCGCACGATTTAGAATTTATGTTGTCTCTGTTGGAGCGCGTTCCGATACCGTGACCGACTCTGTGCGCCATGAGACGTGGAGCATGTTCGGTACTTTGCTATCTCTGTCACACCTATCGCAAATGGAAACGAATTTTATTCACGTAATTTAGTACCTTTCTTTTCTTTACTCAGCTTATTTGACTTGGACGCTAA
The DNA here is from genome assembly GCA_947532125.1 of Saturnia pavonia. Taxonomy (NCBI): domain Eukaryota; kingdom Metazoa; phylum Arthropoda; class Insecta; order Lepidoptera; family Saturniidae; genus Saturnia; species Saturnia pavonia. The sequence goes on along the minus strand of OX383895.1, from coordinate 19,440,672 downwards.
TCTATAACAGATTATTCCTAAAATGATTTAATATTAAAATGATAATAATCACTGTATATGTACAAAAGTTAGTAAAATTATATATTCGTTGGATGGTAGAAATCGGCAATTTTGTCCGACTGGATCACGACCACCATACACCAGTTGTTAACACCCGCATTAGCAGCACGCTTAGGCGTGTCACGTTCCGAGATTAGCCGGTGTATAAACAATATCTAAATCTGTATCCGACTAGGTCACAACCACCATGCACATGTTTTTTTTATCTTTATTTTAACAAAGTTTCAGTACATCCTGGTGTGTTTTTTCCTTGTAGGTTTAGCGATGTGGCCGCATCCTTGGCTGATCTTAAGTGACGATGTGGTCCCAGATGATAACACGCTTTCAAGTGCAGCTGCCGGAACACACCTATTGGTGCTTGGCGACAGATTTTTAATTTGAGGGTGGTAGCTAGGCAGGCGCGCATTAGAAAATATCCTACCATCATGCTATGGTTTCATCACGATGTTTTCCTTCAGGCTCATTGCAGGGATTCGAGCTCACGTTCATAGATGCGATGTTCCTACACGCTAACACATAGCTATCCTTGCCAGCCTCATAGGAGAAATCAATGTATTACACAAAGTTTTACATGTCAATGAAATTTAGTATCTAGTCAACGACATAAAATAAATTATCCGGGCCGCATTAGACAAGACTCTTCACAGTGACTCTTTGGGTTTGTGGTGTTTTGGAATCAGCCAGTGTATAACCAGCTGTCGAGAGGCTAGCCGGTCTGACAGCGGTGACCAACGATGAATTTATGATAACTCAGTGGCTACCGCTGTTTTTTTTAAATAGTATCTCGGCACATTGACGGTATAGTCCCTGATGGTAAGCACAGCACAACAGCAACCACCGAAAGATCTAAATCTATTGGTGGTCGCCGCTGTCATGCCGGCCTGCATAAATATCTCTTCACGTTACGCTTGAAGGACCCGATGTCATTAGAAGGAGGGAACACATTAGCTGGAATATGGTTCCACAGTTTCACGGTACGACAAAGATAAGACATAGAGAATTTTTTAGTTCGTGCGGAGATGGAGGTAACCGTAAAATTGTAACTCCGAAGCCAAGCGTATGGTTCTGTTGTAGAAAGGAGAGCAGGGAATTAGATTGAACAGCTCTTCAGAACACTCACCATGATACAGACGGTAGAACACGCTCAGCCAGGCGATGTTCCTGCTCAGCTGTTTTCGATTGTACTGTGTGAATATTTATAGAGGTACCACAAATGTACTATATCCTAATTGAGAATCGAACCCGGATCTATCTTGATATAAATTGATATAAATACTAATTAATTACTTGCTTGTCAATTATGTACGTCCTCTATCGTACCTAATTACCTAACAGTTAATTATAGGTACCAAACCAAATACTTCTCAATCATGATTGTATATCACGTTATAGATTACTAAATGATAAGTATACACATATTTCTTTGCAAATGTTTTTTTATATAATGCAACACTAGCAATTTTCCTCGGTTCGTTCACGTAAAAGTGAACACAAAACTTTATAAGTCGTTCCAAATAATGGCGTCACTATGACGAGTTTATCACTTTTTGTACAAGGTGGCCGCAGTCTAATCGGGTACTAGTTTTTGTAAAACATCGATTGTACTGTCGACAGCCACAAACACTATCGATCAATTGATTGTTGAATTAAAATTATCGATTGTTGATTTCCAATACCTACATCATAATTAGTATTCTTGTGATTAGAAGGATGATTTGAGCGAATTACCTTTTTGTCTCGTAACATTCTCGAGACGGCTGGCGAATGTATTCCGTACTGAAAAACAATCGAGGTAGAATTGATTAGTCTATTGGCTTTTAGAAAACAATCAATTAATATCGATTTTCCGAAAACTTCATGTTTTATTAACCCTATCGGTTCAGATTTGATTACTGAATATACAACGGCTGGTTACGGAACACAACTGATATAAGCCTGCCACAATAGTGTGTATTACCCCTGGTATATCATATAATAGTCGTGATCCAGGCAGCTACAAATCTCTACTAGCCAGCTTGATTACTGCGTATACACAAACTGCGTATACCGGAACGTGGATATGTTTTAGTGACGTAACCCTTTTGAATATAATTATTGTATTTTACGGTATACCCTGATAAAACAAAAACAGTTTTTATCTTTATTTTTTAATAAAAAAAACCTACAAAAATATGTATTTCATTTAACACGGTACTGATTGCACTATAAATTGATTACAATTCTTTACATTTAGGAGGTAGGGTGTTTTATTACCAAAGCGAGCAATTCGTGCAATATACAATATAAGACCTCGCGAATCACTAAAGAACAAGTTCCAGGAATTTAATATCTTAACTTTGCCCTCCCAATACATCCTTGATAATTTAATGTATATTTGTAAAAACTTTGGCAAGCTTGATTTTGTCAAAGACCAGCACAGTTTTAAAACTAGAAATAGACATGAATTAGTCGTACCGTATTTTAGATTTACTAAGGCTAATAAAAGTTTTTTAGGTAATAGTGTTAAGTTCTATAATAAGATTTTGAAGCACATTACTGATTTGCCAGACAACAAGTTCAAGGACCCTGTCAAGCATGTTTTACTGTCAAAAGGATATTATAGGGTGGATCATTATATAATGATAGTGATGTCTGGAAGTGACTTCCTCTGTTCATCCATTAACTATTAATATGATTATTAACTGTAAATATTGTTTGTACCGGTACTAGTGTTTAACGATCATAAGTACCTTCTTGGGGCCTGAATTTAATAGTGTTTTTTGATTTAGCATTTTTAATTGGCACGATTCCCGACAAAGGAAAGTTTTTTTTAACTGTAAATGCGGCTATTCTTATTTTTATAAACAAATAAAGATTCCTTTAATTACATTTTTTATCTTAAATATGTAAAATAAAAAACATATAAATCAGATGTGGTTTTCGCATGAAAAGAATATAAACGGACAAACAGACGTTGAGCTTTATGATACGTACCTATAGATGAATTCACATTATTATTATTGATGGCTAATTTCATCAAGTCGAACTTCCATCACAACGCGCGCGCAGCTATCAATTTTACCCTCTGCTAAACGCACCAAAAGAAGCTATCTCCAAAAACATATAGATTCTACGATTATTTTATATGTTTTTTTTTTATCTAAATATATAGTATAGTCATTAACTGGACATAGAAATCTGATGTAACATTAAATAACGCATTACCTCGGATTTTAACATAGTCCGTGCATTGCATGTACATAATGTAAGAATCATTACATTTTTATGACACAGAGGCGCCACATCTGATGTTCAATAGAGATCTTTCTTAACAAGGTTTTAGTGACGTCATAATTATTATTTTTTAGAACTAATACTGTTGGACAATCTTAGACACGGCCGTATAGTAATTAATCAGTAAGTGTTGGGTTGTAATTTAATTTTTACTCATATTATTAACAATTCTCATAGCCTATCAGTTAAGAAATGGCATATACTTCTCGTGTACAAAATTTCATCATAATAAGCCAAAATATGATAAACGTATTATTGATAATTCTTATAGCGTATCAATTATGAAACTGAATTATCCCTTTCGTCTAAAAAAATCATCAAAATCGAAAAGGATTAATAAAAATTTTTTTTTTACGATTTCTTAAAGTATTATTGAAAATTCTTATAGCCTAACAATTGACCAATAACATAAGCTTCCCGTTTGCAAAATTTAATTAGAATCGGTCTAGCCGATTTTGAGTTAATAGTAGACATACAAAAAAAAATTAACGCAATATTTGTGATCAGTGTCCTTTATATTGGATGTCTAGAGGGAAATTTGGAAAAAATTACATGTTTATTATATTAGTATCTATAGATAAATATATTATATTACGTGAATTTATATTATATCATTATATTATATGAACGTACTTTGGTCGTCGTCTTGCAAAAAGAAGCATCTATATAAATAAAATTGGAAAGTAAAACATAATTTAAATACAAAATTGCACCTAAATCATTAAAGCATGTTTCGAAGAAACCAACATATATACATAGATATATGTAATTAGTTTAAAAAACGGCTGTAACGTTTGGAATGAATTTTTTTGTATAGATAACGCTATACTTTCAAGACTTCGTCCACGGTCAGTAAAGTACACTCATTAAGCGGTTCTTGCCTGCCGGCAATGGTCGAATACCAGCTCTGTTAACTGTCCATGTCCACGCACTAGTAGGCAGCAGTTGGCAGTTCAGACTGCTGCATATCGTCAGTTTACTAAGTGACGGTGATATTATTACGTAAAAAAATTCTTGCTATATTTTTATTAAATTTAGTTCCACCATTAAAAAAAACTGGATAGAAAGTTGATTCAAGAAAGAGAATCAAAATCTCACATGACATTAGTACGTGAACTAAGGTAGTCTCATCAGGAAGACTTCTGAGAAACTCCTGTACATTTCTATAAAAGTAGAAATAAATCGTAGTTTGTTGTTTGTTTTCACGAAAAATTATTGCACTGACTAACTGAAGGCGCTTGACTGACACGTGATGGTGCTCAGCAGGCCACCGGCTGACAACCTGCAAATGTGTGTTTTATTTGGCCATGAGGTCACGGACTGCCCGGCTGATACCTGTCGACTGAGACTCACGTCGCTAAAGGCCATACACTAGCAGTTTTCTTAAGCCGTCAGTCCAAAACCTTAAAAGAAACTGTAACTGTTTTATCTATTACAATTAACTGACAGGCTAATATCCGCCGGCAAACTGTTAATCAGCGAGGCCCCTTAAGAAATATTTTTTATTTATCTTCTCTTAAACACTCACGAGTTGAGCTCGTTCTCCCAGATAATAATACCAAAAATACATATTATTTAACAAATGGCGTTAATCTAGATTTATCGAATTTGGAAATACCGAAAAATTACATGATAAGTAAAACAATATCTTATCAATCGTATTGCAAGTAGCCGTATAATTATCATGTACCTAGTTCGCGCCATTCCCTTATCATTAATTACGATCAGTGACTCACTGGTTTACAGTTAGTTCCCTTGTAAATTGATTGTTTTGTTTGAAGTTATAATTATTTTGTCGCGTTCAGTAGACGGTAAATTAGTGAGTTGCGCGCGTATCATGTGACGGCGACATGAAGTCAGCCATCAATGATAACAATGTGAAACCATTTATTGACTTTTTTTAAAAGTGTAAAAATCATTTAAAGTTTATTTCAATCAAATTAAGATATGTTGTTGGCACGCGGGATATTTTTCTTTATTATGAAATCTGCCTATTTAGGTAATTTCGCCAATGTCAAGAGTGACAATTACAACTTTTAGAGTTTATTTGTCAAATATTCGGTGAAACACATATTGAATTATTTAAAAAAACACAAACTAGTCACTTTCTATACACGCATTTTTTTTTTTAAGTAAACTATTTCTTTGACTTCTATGAAAGTAATTTTACTCGGTGTTTGAGTAAAAAGAGAAAAAGAAAGAACTATGTTTTAAACTGAGTGAGACAGACAAGCGCGATAAAATAAGACACGCATACAACAAAGACGGGTAAAGTAATAGAAAACGGCAAGGTGTGTTATTGATCAATTAAATTTCACTTAGATATGTCACGTCACTCACACACGCTCTTTTTTAATATTAATAATTGGCACACAGATCGCTAGTTTAATTTTGACAGTTTAATTGTCATATCTGTTTTCTTTTTTTTTATTGCAAGATTCATCCACAATTCTGCCAACGTCACATGAATAGAATGTTTTTCAAATTATTCTTGTAATCTTCAAACATAGCTCTAATAAGATAGCGGCTCACTTGTTGCAACTGTCCATCCAGGGAGTTATTATGGCAAGTCAAAATGCATGTTTCTAGTTATTTTTTATAATCCACTTCACTTGTGCAATATACCGAAACTACATCACGTGAAATATCGCCAAAACGTTAGATAATAGGTATAGGGCCACATAACATAACTTTATGTATTTAAATTAAACCCACCACATGACAGTACCTATAGTTTTTGCGCATAACCCTTATAACTAGTGGTTGCCCTAAATTCCAAAGTTTGCCCAGTGGTCTATAAGTGGTCCGAGCCTGGTAAAACTGTAAAAGCCTTCTGAAGCTTCAGGGCCCTTACGGCTAACAGAGAAGTCAGATCGAAAAACAAGGCCTATAACCAGTTTCCACCGATATACTCGTAACTTATCAACGTCATTATGTCAATCAACGTCATCAACGTCTTTATGATAAGACATAATTGAAGGTTTCACTGCGAAAACTCTACACTATACACTTTATCTTTCTCTTCGCTTGGTTGACTATAAGTGATATCAGTAGACGAATATCGATGTGATAGGTCCAACAATTCTAGCGAGAATGTTTTTAACTTTTTTATTTCGTACTGACTACGCTGCTCTTTCTGCATCAAGGGCCCTGAGCCTCAGAAGGCTTTGATAGTTTCACCGGGTTTTTGGGCGAGCGCTGAAGTCACTCAGGCACGAAAGCGGGCAACTAGCTCAAAGGTGCCAAAGTGGCCGAACTTTACATTGGGCTGTTGCCGTACATGCAAATAAGTCGCGATCTGACTTATTCCCTATCTGTAAAATTCGATCTAACTAACTATATATATATATATATATATACCTATACATGTTTCTTCCTTATGGGGGAAGAAAGAAACATGCGTATATGCATTATTAATATGTCAATGTGGTCTGTCTAATTATCCCTTACAAAACCTATACTTATTTACCTGATGTGTGAAATATATACTACAAAAGTGGCAAGCAGGCATACGGCTCGTCTGATGGTAAGCGGCTACCGTAGCCTATGGACGCTTGTAACACCATAGGTATCACTAGCGCGTTCCCGACCCTGAACCCCCCTTAACCCAAGGAGCTCTAGAAACCCTACTCACCTTAAGAACACAACACTAGGTCATTTGGCTGCTATCTTCTGTAGGGTGGAGGTATTCCACCAGTCGGGCTTCCCCAAGTATAGCGAGATCTCCATAGAAATGTATGTGCCCTACCTCTCTTAAAATGCAGTGTATGTTAGAAAAATATTCTATCCACGTGACATTGGCATAATTGTGTATAAACCACATTGCCAAAATAAGAAAAAAAAATGTCACCCGACGTTCTGTGGCGATGTCGTCGTTTCAACTTGTATTTCGTAATGAACGTATATACAATTTTTTTCCTATTTATTTACATTGTATAGCGGAGGCCTAGCACGGATACGACTTATCTAATTGGACGCCAGTCTACGCTGACTCAGCGTATCCTTTGTTACGCTACCGAGTTACGCGAGACGGTAATGACTTTGTTTTATCTTCACGCCTCATTTATCATGCGAACGTTGGCAGAGATTATTGCTTTTATCGTTACTGTATTTTTGTTTTGATAACAAGGTTCTTTTTTTATAGTTTTAGCGTTATGGCCACAATCTCAACTGATCTTAAGTGAGGATGTGACCCAAGATGATAATACGCCAAGCCTAGTGGAAAACTGGTTCTCGTGTCCAGCTGCCGGAACACACCTTATAGGTGCTTGGCGTCAGATTTTCAACCTATGTTTGGTAGCTAGCCAGATGGGCGTTAGAAAAAGCCCTACCCTATGTTATGGTTTCATCAAGATGTTTTCCTTCACCGAAAGCTCAGGCTCAGGCTCGAACTCACGTCCATCGATGCGGTGTCCGTAGACGCTACCACAGAGCCATGATTACTTCAAATTTAATTTGGTTCTAAAAAATTTAAATTTAGTATTCTTTTGCTCAATGATATTAGAAGAACTTGGAAACCTTGAGATGATGCTGCAGCATCATCTGTAATCTGCAGCATTCCTAACATCTCACCAACTTACAGTAGAGATAACGTGCAGATACACTTGAGAACAAGTCTCTCTAGATTTTTTAGCACGTTAGGTAACATCTTCGCCTACATCTTCACCTGATATCAAATAGTTAGATTCTCGTGAAACTTAATCTATAAAAAAGTAATATTTAACACTGGCATTGTTTAAGTTGTAGGTACTATGGAAATATATAAGTCCGGGCGCCATTTTCATTGTCTATAAAACTTTTTTTTTAACTCAACCCAAAGGCAGATGTTCCATTCGTATATAATATGTATTTCAACGAAAATAACAATAATTAGCGGGTCGCTTTTACCCCCTGAGGGGCGGTTTGAATGACGCCCCTCAAATAAAAAAAGTTACACCCGTTTTTGTATTCGATAATAAAAGTAATTATAGTCTATGCGTGCTTCTGTAGATAAGTGTTGTTTATGGTTTGCGGCCATCTGTCATTCTGTTGTCTATATACTATATACAATTTTTTTCTACGTTTACGTTTCTGCATTTTATTTATAGGATTGAAGTTTGTTCGTCATTTAAATGTAAAATATGTTAAAAGCAAAGGTATATTTTCGCATGACAGCTTTGTCTCCTCCTTGGTCCAAAGTATTTTTTACATTTTTTTAACATGGCTTCTGTTTATGTAGACAATTTCGCCATTGTGAAGTGTTACAGATACACGTTTCAGAGTTAGCCAGTAGATTTTATGAATGACACTTGGCAGTTGGTGTTGTTGCCTTGCGTGTAAATAATTTATCAGAGCAAAATACATTTTCAATAAAGGAACTAGGCACAAAATTGTGAAAGTTATGTTTTTATTTAGGCAAATGCATTTTTTGTGCATTTTCTCATATTTAGTAGTGATAATGGTAATAGTGGTTGGGATGTAATTTAAAGTCAAGTGATTTTAACAATCTTGAGAGCAGAATACCTCGTATAATTTATATGATACATCTCTTCACCGCGCCACCTCCAACGCACTCGAGTAACCTATTGTTCTCACTTCCCGTACTTGCCTACAGTTTTATCACTTAACGTTCATGGACACTGCTCCGTCCCTGGGGGTAGTAGCGTGAAGTTATATAGCCTATAACCTTCCTCAATATTTTTTTTGAGAGAAGAAGAAAAAAAAGAATAATGAGTGGAAAACGTTTTTTATAACTAACCTGCTAGTTCCAGAAATTAGCGCGCACAAATAAACAATCTATTGAGCTTTATAATATTACTAGCTGTGCCTGTGCTTGCGGGTCCACTCGCGTGGACTACAAAATACCGTCGGTCGAGCGCACGCGCGAGTGGTGCTGCCCTCGCTCAAAAGACGGAAGACAAAAATGCATATTGTGGGTGATCCTTAGAAGATATATATAATTATGCTATCGCTGCCTTTATGTATGTGTTTTTAAGATCTACAATTATGTAGAACATTATTTTGATATATATATATATATATATATATATATAATTATATGGTTTACTCAGTAATTTAAGCGCCCCAAATGCGTCTTTTTGCCGAATTCATTCGCCATTATCAAACTGCTTATTTCGTATGTTACTTTATTTTACAAAATATATCCTGTTACCTGGCCAGATAACATGGGTATGAATATTAAAAAAAATAGCCTATGTACATCGCATAGGTACTTAAGTCGTTTTCCAAGAACATAAACGAAACGATAGACGTTGGTATTACAATATTATTATTTAAAAGACAATGCAGTGTCACCAGACAGAAAAACAAATTACATAATAAATTAAAAGTGTTGCAAGATTTAAAAAAAATGTTGAATACTTTGTATTTGGTCAGCCAGTTTACAAACATTTATTTGAATGTTTGTCTGTCACGCTTATTGCCTTGCTGCCAGATATACGCGTTCAGTATCTATAAGACGTGCGAATATGTTGCGCTGAGGGGCAACATAACAACATCACTTTTTGTTAACACTTAATTTTGCTCCCTATCTAATTTACGTACCGCGGGCTATATATGAAAATCGATTCTTAAGGAGTAAACTCCAAAAAATAGGAGCCCAATGAACCGACTAACCGGCTAGTTAGAAATAAAACACTACATTGTCAATCAAACTGCCGCCAAACACTTCACAATGAAATTAAGCCACACACAACGCCGCTAATGGATTACAAAAATACGTAAGTATACTATATTAAAAAAAATAAAAATAAGTTTTTTTACCATAGACACACAATCAAGCGATACGTTTGTTCGGATCACGTAACGTTCCATTCACACGAATGCAAAACTTCACCTACACGATAAATTAGCTTTTGTTGTGTTCCATATTCAAATGTCACGTACGAGGAAACATTAATTGAAAGTTTTGTAGTGTACAGACAGTGTTAGACAGGGTTGCCCAGATAAAAAATATGTTTTTATTGTAAATTATTTATTTAATAAAATGTACTATTTTGTAGATTTGAATATAAACTTACTGATTTACTACAGTCACAAGATTGAAAGAGAAAAGTGCCTAATTGATAGTAAAAATACAAGTGAAGGATTTTCATAAATATAATATATATATATATATATTAATGTTATAAAGTCGAAGTTTATATGTTTGAACGCGCTAATCTCAGGAATTACCAACCCAATGTTTAAAATTCTTAGAGTTTAATAGCCCGTTTATTGAAGAAGATCTAAACGAAATAACTTTACGACTTTAAAAAGCGGAGAAGTAATCATAAACGTTCTTAAACTTATCCGGCTAGCTGTAGAGTAATACACGAAGTTAGAACAAAAGTGACTTGGGTGAAATCTCTAGGCACAAATACGTATGCCTATAGCTACTTACTTTTCACAATTCTATATAAGTAGCTATGAGCCTATATTCAATCGGCCACCATGTCACAATGGCACATGTAACGTAACGATATAGGTACAACGTGGCCGAGACGGGCAGCGTGACGTCACTCAGGAACATGTCCATCTATAGCTGACTCAATAACTGCAATCCAACAACTCGTACTAGTATGTTACTATTCCACGGCTGCAGTAAGAATGCCCTTAAGTCTTTTTTTTTTCGAACTGACTATACTGTTAGCCTTAGGGGCCTTGGAGCCTTTACGGCTTTTACAGCTTTACCGGGAGTCGGTCGTAGATAGCTTATTCAGCGCATGCGGTCATAGAGCACACCTACTGCTATCGCACTCAGTCAATAGTAATAAAATCAATAGTACGGATACTAAGTTATTAGTACTATTTCCATAATTTCATCGACAATTCTCCGACATATTATATTAAATAATATATGTTATTTGATATGACGTGTAGGTAATGGAAGCCAGTCCTTGTAACACACATCTCATAATGTCTGAACACTGGAAGGAATTTCTTTCTGCAACATGGTATTCATAGCTTCCAATTATACTTTTACAACAACTAGAACTCTATATATCAATGTTAAAGTAAAAATTAAATCGCGTCAAGTTTCTCATCAGGTAGTCACCTATTCTCAATAGTGTTGTTTTCGAACTGGTAGTAAATTTGTTATTCACAAGCGATTTGTTAAAGCCTAAATTGAATAAAGAACATTTTGATTTTGTTTTTTTTAAAAATTGTGTATTTTTTTCTAATTTTATTCATAAGAGAATCAGCTTATGATGACTGGAAAATATTATGAGGAGACAATTTAAATATAAATTTAAATTGTCGTTTTCTCAGCTTTTGAAATCTATTATATTACTTATATATAATATAGTAAAGTGGAAGAGTTTTTTTATTGGGATTGGGAGAGTCGGATTCGAAAAATTCTTTTTATATTTGATAGCCTGATGTGATTTTTATATGTGATATTCGTGTGGAATAGTATAGGCTATCTAGCATAAGGCTACACTTCTCAGCTAGCCTTCAATATTTATTTTTATTAAGTAAGTCGGGCACCCGAACTGATTTACTGATGTAATGGTTTGTGATACGTAAATACAATGTTCTAGAAAAATATTGCTCCTTAGTACGTCTAAACAAAAGTCCGCGATACTATATGCCTATCTCTTATACATATGCCACAATAAGTTATATATATTATGTAAAAGATTTATTGATAATTGATTTATGAGCATTATTATGTCAATAAGCGATTTGTTTTAAATTATACGCGGATGAAACCGTGGGGCACAGCTAGTCACTAATACGTCGTTTACAGAAGTAGCGATAGCACACTCGTTCTCTAAGGAAAATGCTTTGGCCAGTAGGAAGATGTGTGTTAGATAATGTAATATATAATTTACAACCTTTAATATATAAGTATGTATAAATATACTTCATTATTATAATTTACGTGTCATGTATCGCTTGAAGGTTAAAACACTATCAAAATTTCTCTTTCAAAATCATTTCGACAAATATAGATTTTCTCTTAATCCCCAGTACAAACGTACACAAACCTATTATAACTTTGTATAGAATATTATCGAATGAATACTTCAGAAACCTATCCTGTTATACTTAACATCCACATTTTCCAATAACACAAAATAAACGTCAAAAATATCGTCAAGTGCCCGTAAATCACACGTTTTATTTACAGATACCCCGGTCTAGATTTCGAATAAAACCTCGTTCTTAAAGTGCTTTAACTTTTTCAATTGCCGATCGCATCTCGCTCGCTCTCGTTTATTGCGTCTCGTTTTAATGCTCGTTGTTTACTAGGCGGGAGAATAGAAACCACGCCTTGCAACACCCTGCGGCGATCTCGCTTTTTCGTGAACAAAGTTCGCTGCCTCTCGCTCGCGCGTGAATATCGATTTTCCCCGTTCGTTTGTTTACCCGGACGAATTCCAGCGATGAACGTTTATGTTATAAGCGGTTATTAATATACGTCGTCTTAATGTGGTAGGTTTACATTTGCAAATAAGTCGCCAATCTTTTAAAGCGAAGTGGGCTCTTCGTTTATATATTACAGTATCTTCTAAACCATTTATACATTTGCCATGCAAAGTTTAAATAAATTTATCTGAATACACATACTTAAATCGAATAAAACAATATTTCTATAGTGTGCTATAAAACATTCCTTTTATCACATTCTTATAAACTAATTGCTTAATACCAAAGCCTATTTAAATATAGACCATAAAATCAATTCATCGCGTTGAAAAAAAACCTAGATATCACAAGAAAAGTTGATAGAAAATAAAACATTTAAAGTCACAAATTACTTCCATGGTAATGGAAAACTGACATTGGCAAAAAATGCTTCTGCGACAAGGTAAAAAAAACATGCAGATTACCAAATACAAAAAATATTATCTTCTACTAATCAATGCATTTATAAATAAAGGTCGTTGACCATAACATGTTCCTTATCACATATTACTTATGTTTAAGGAAAACTGACACTGGCAAATGCTTCTGTGACGCCAATGGAAAAAAAAACAATTCGCGAACAAAATTCAAAAATTATTAATACGAACGCATGGAGTGATTCAAATCTTTCTATGCACCCCGTGTAAAACCGTGATGATATAGATTTAAAAGTATCAATGCTGTAGATTAATTTGTGGACGACAATAGAATGCACGCGGTCCTATTGTGCGACACGCGAGGGGGGATACCAGCAAATTGTGATAATAAATTGGAAATATATTAAAAGAATCAATGTTGTCCCGTGAATAGTAGAGAGACCCTAATCAATTTGATGATTCAAGCTTGTATTTAATACAATTAATTTCAATTTTCTTATCAAGTTTTGCTAATACTTTTTTTTAGATTTAGCGTATGGCCACAACCTCACCTAGTGGTAATTAACTATGTGGTATGATTATGGTTGTTTTTTTTTCGTTCAGACTATACTGTAAGCCTAAGGGCCTTGAAGCCTCACAAGGCTTTTACAACTTCACCGGGCTTGGGGGCGAACGCTGAAGGCACTCAGCCGCGAAAGCGTGGTAACAAGCGCAAGGGTGTCAAAGTGGCCAAACCTCGGTTTCGGTATCACGTTCCGTTATTGCGCTCTGTTCACGATATTCCAAAAATTTTTACATCTACCTACTGCCTATCATAATAGCGTTTGTCGAGCGTGCGCGTTCGTCCAACGTTTGACCAGTGCCGGCGTTACGCGCCCGCCGCGGGTGCATCGCGCGCCTGCATAATGCAGCGCTCACGTTGCGTACACGCGACGACGACGCGGTGCGACTGCTGCGTTCAGCGTTGATCAAGCGTTGGACGAACGCGCACGCTCAAGAAACGCTAGGCTAATAGAGGTCTTAGTACCAAATGTCAAATGCCACTTGCTACAAAATAACATAATGCTGGTCTTTCTTTGGAGCTGTTCGGTGACGTCACAGGACGGACATACTAGATCTAACGATAGTTAGTTGTTGTCATTGACATTTCATGTTAATTGACATAATAAAAAGTGGACAGCGGCGTTTTTGCTTTTTTAACTTTTAATTTATAATGTATCTGTGACGATGATATAGAGAAAGGGAAGCCAAGAAAGTATTTAGTTATAAAATATATATTAAGCAGAAGTCCCACGATCTCTTGACCGCATCTGTAACGTAACACGGTATTTGGCAACACGCGCGCCATTAGTTCCATCCCGGGGGACTCCGCCCCCGTCGAGATAAAAAGTTTCGGTGTAAATCAAGAGAAAAAGCGAAAACCAAACATAGTTTCATGTAATTACAGTAATCTATACTAAAATAATAATATAATAAAGCGGAAGAGTATTTTTGTTTGTTTGTTTAAACACGCTAATCTCTGGAACTACCAGACGGATTCGAAATATTCTTTTTGTATATGATAGCTAGTTTAATGAGAAATAGTATAGGCTATCTATCATTATGCTATACCTCTCAATAAGCCTCAAATGTTAATCTTTGTTAAGTAAGTCGGAAGAAACAGCGCACCCGAACTGTTATCCGCGTGCGCTGGCGTAATGGTTAGTGATACGTAAACACAATGTTCTACAAAAATATTGTTCCATAGTACATCTAAAATAAAGTCCGATACCATATGCCTATCTCTTATACATAAGCCACAATAAGGTATATTGTGACAAAGTTTTATTGAAAATTTGATGTGATTTATGAGCATTATTATTAGGCATGGCATATTAATCCTTATGAACAAAAGTTACTTCATCATCAAGACAATTTTATAAAGATAAACTTTGCCCTTTGTAACATGTTATTTGGACGAATAGTTTGAGAGATAATGTAAAATTAAAATAATTCAACACTCGGCTCGGGTCTATGACTATAGGTGTAGTGAGCAAACGACCCACGTGACGTGTGACGCACGGTTTTTTATGTAAAACATCTAATGGCGCGTTTGAGTAGTGGTAAATTCAAACCGATGGCATTTCGCGACGTGACATATAATAAAATAATTAAGTAACATTGATATTTTATAAATAACTATCCGTTTTTTTTCCTTTATTCATACATCAGTATAAAAATATGAATAAATTTAGATGTTTCTTTCACATGTACCAAGTATGTACCTCACATTTTGTTCTGATTTTTTATCCCATGATACCTATATATAATTACTAGCGCTTTTCCCGCGGCTTCGCTCACGTCATAATTGAACTATAAGCCATCTTTTTTATTTTCTAACTGAAGATAGATCTATCTTCAAAAATGACGGATTTTCGTACTGACTTTCATCCCCCTTTTCACCATCTTAAGGGTTGAATTTCCGAAAATCCTTGTTAGTGCTCACCTACAGTGTAAAAGGAACCTGCATGCAAATTTTCACGTTCCTAGCCTGAGTGGTTTCAGCTGTGCGTTAATCGATCAGTCAGCCAGTCAATTTCTTACTTTATATATACATAGATATATATAGATTTTTTTAAAAGATAATAATATATTACCCGCTACTATCGATCAATTGAACCATAATCTAATCATTTCTACAATCATTGTTCAAGTAATGACGCTATCGAGTTACGTCCCTAGTGGTTAAACTGCTTTTAACTTTTCCTGCCATATTAGATTCTTACTACTGTGCGGGTGGCTAATTGTTTTCTGTTAGTCTCTCTTGCCCGACTCTATTGGGATTTGCTCTGATTTGTTCTTTTCAATGCCCCCTTTTTATTTACAGCGGGGAATCAAATAGAATATTTCACTGTACGACGAGTATAATGTAACAGACAACAAACAAAAATTTGAATTTGGAAATAATGGTTTAGGTACTATAAACGAACTGACGTTTCGAAATGGTCGTTGACAGCTATTAGGTGTTTAGCTAACTGATATATTTGATAAAGGAGAAAAATCTTATGCATTTATGTATCCGAACACAATTTATTATCAATTTATTTTGGAACTGTTAATATAGGCTACTTTTTGTAGCAATTAATATATTTTTGTTTATTTGTCTTTAACTTTTTTTTACGTCATAGCTATCTTAGGCCATAATTTTTAGCAGAAGTTAATTTAGAGTCTTCCAGTTATCGGATCTTTAAGTATAGCGAAATCTGTGGAAAGTTGAGAAAAAATATATTAAAATCCGAAAAATAAAATACATTTCAAATATTAATTTCACTAAGCGTTTTAATGTACATTAAAACCGCAATCAAACTTTTGGGAATACAGAAAAATCAGACCTTATGTTATGACAAAGACATTAATTTCGGGCGTGATAATTGTCCACTGGGGGCGACCATTGTGACAAATTTTTCGCTTCGGAACACACTATTAGTTATTTCAATGGAGTTGTGTATTTTTTTTCTAAAATTTCCGAGTAACCATTTGTCGGAACCACATAAGGGGACCTTTCGGCATTTTTTCTATGGTTCTGGTTTAGATTTTAACCATCGGAGATACAATCTATTTCTAGTAGTTTCCAAGCTTGGTTACAGAAAAATTGCATGTACCTACTACGTTTTAAATAGGTGACTTTTATCTATATACTTATAAAATGTAGTTCTGTCTGTAGATGTCATTTTCTTTTCTTTTAATGATAGGCGCCCATTTTTGCCCATTAATGGTTAAAAACAAATGTGTGTATTTATAACTGGTTTTAGCTTAAAATTGCTTTGACCGATATTTATGAATTTTTTGACACGAAATTCATCATTTCAGCTGAAAGACGTCCACTGCTGGACATAGGCCACCCCCAAACATCGCCACAACGACCGGTCTTGTGCTGTCCGCATCCAGCGGCTTCCCACAACCTTTACCAGGTCGTCAGACCATCTTGTGGCGGGTCTGCCCATGCTGCATCTTCCGGTACGTGGCCGCCATCGAGAGCTTTTTGGCCCCATCGGCCATCCGTTCTACAAGCTACGTGGCCCGCCCACTGCCACTTAAGTCTAGCTATTCTTCGGGATATGTCGGTGACTTTGGCTCTCCTTCTGATCTCCACATTTCTGATTCGATCACGAAGAGAAACTCCGAGCATAGCCCTCTCCATTGCCCTTTGAGTGACCATGAGCTTTCTTATGAGGCCTATAGTTAGCGACCACGTCTCAGCATCATGGTCAAAGACTTTCGTCTTGAGACACTGCGGTATTTTGGACGGTAACTTGTTACGTAGCTTCCCAAACGCTGCCCAGCCGATTTGTATTTGACGATTGACCTCTTTCTCGAAATTCGTTCTATTTAAATGGATAGTCTCCCAGGTGAACATAATCATCAACAATTCCAAGCGTATAGTCTGTGATCTTTACGCTAGTCGGCGCTACATGGACGTTCGACATAATCTTCGGCGTTTTACCTTCGTGGATGACGGAATTGAACAAGGTCTAAAAGGTATAAAAGTATGTGTCGTTCCACAATTGATTATTATGTTATAAGAATAATTAACAAGAAAACTTTTGAAATTGTACAATAAATATATTTTTTATTTATTCTCTACAATTTTCTATACAAGAAGCATATTTTAATGTAATTTCAAATTTGTTGGATATATAAAAAAATAATATATTGTAAATGTATATTAACCTCAAAGAAAAAACATAAAATATAAGTAAAAATGAAATTACCAGACGAAAAAATTTCTGCGTAATAAACACGTGCGGAAGTGCGAGCAAAGTTAGTTTAATAGGTATAAATAAACTTATTTGCTTATTATTATCGTATTTCAAACATTCATTTTTTTTTAAATCGTAAACAAAATATATAATATATATAAATATACAAAATATAATTGTTAAAAAAATTACAAAATAATAAAACTGTGACCATATACCTAACAGTAGGGCATAGTCTATCTAGGTCTAAGCCTACCATCCTTACATGACTTTACATGAGTTGTGATTGTATTCAAAATTAACCTTTTATTGCACAATAAAAAAAATCTTCGGCCATTGACTTATGCTTCTGTATTCAGATATACACGAAAAGCGTGCGGCCGCCTCCGATTTGTCAAATTGACAGTCAAGGCTGCCAACTGCGCAAACACAACGAATAATTACATATCGCAAAGGGCGCGAATTGTTTGTTTATCTTCGCGCGGCACAATATGGAGCTTGTTTGCGTTCATATATTATTCTTTATGGGCGCGTTCATTGCATTGACAAATAGATTTTTGGCGTCATTGGCACTTTTATTTTGGGGACTGTGATAATGTTATTTTCAAAAGGCTGCCAAAATGTAAAATGAATGATTTTTGTTGTAACAAATATTATTGTCAAAGTTACATATTTTGTCTTCTTTTTAATATTATCATTACAGTGTTTAATTGTCAAGTATAAGTAAGAAAGTTGATTTAAAAAACTAAGTGCAACCGGTTTTTTTATTATTCTTCTACAAGCCATTAGGCTGGTTATTAAAACGTTACTTTGTTATTGAAAACAAGAATACATTTACTTAATACATTTTTCTTCTTCGAAGCTTGTGTTTATACACAATTATGCAAATGTCACGTGGATAGGGTTTTATTTCAATTTTCAGAGCAACGTTTTAACAAAATGGTGCCTATCTTGATAAAACTTAACAGGGAGTTTGTGTGGAACTTTAAATTCATGCTTCTAATTAATATATATAATTCACTTCGCTTGAAGACAATACTCAAACTATGTCACGCAAAATTCTACCAATATTGCATATGTTATGTAGGGCCATAACAATACATACAAAACAACATATCATAATAATAAGTAAAACATGACAGATCAAGATGCCGTCAATAACTGCAAGATCATTCTCACTTCTGCCGGTACATCACGAAGCGAGTAATTCATTGAGTTAGTAAACTATTTCACCCACTTTCACTATAGGTAAATTAAAAAAAAGTTCTCTCAAAACAAGATGAAGATGACGCATTAATGACAGAAACCAGTCATTGTCACTTTCGGTGACCACAGAACGCGACAACTATTCTAAGAAACCATACATTGTACTTTCTATTTAGCCACCTTGGATCTGTCAACAAAAGATTATCCCAAACTATCTTATCTCGGTAGGAAATCAGTTTACATCCATGTCAACATTAAACCTTTTGACAGACGCTTAAGGTTAGTTTTTGAACGTGTTTTTGAATTTGCAATGATTTCCGCTTGAGCGAAACAACGTTATCGCGGTTAAAAGTATCTACTCGAAAGGCGTTCGCTTGTGTAACAAAGAGCACTTTTTAATTTTTCTTTTCCAAAGGGACTAGGTACTACGCGGCGCACCTCTGAAGGGTTTTTACTTCAGTGGGTTTTTGACAATAATTTTGTAGAATGAAAAAAATAAAACTTTTCATGTTTAGATTTGTACATTCAAGGAAATCATGCACGAAATGTTTTAATTAACAGGAAATATAAGCAGAAATTCAAGTAAAAACAAGCGCTGGGCTTCGGAGTCACGGCTTTACGGTAGCCTCCATTTCGGCATGCACTAAGAAGTTCGCTACACTATATAAAGAGTACTACGCCAACTTGATAAAAGTATAAGTGCATAAAATAAAATTGAAATATTAACTCAACGTTTTAATTATACACATATATTACAATCAGCGCGTTGATTAATACCTAGACCATGCTAAGACAAACCCCAGAGGTATAATAGGATGCCTTTAAGTAAAGTAGTTGTAAAAAATGTATTTGTGAAAATAAATAATTAATAAATATGCCGTACTGTGAAGCTGCGGAACTCTCTCCAGTACAGTGTTCCCTTCCTTCCTACATTATGTAGTCTTTCGAATATAACGTGAAAAGACATTGAGCAGGCCGGCATGACTGTGACGACTGTCGATGGATTATCTATCGGTGGTCGCCGTTGTTTTAGATCGCACAGTGCAGTGTGCTTACCTTTAGGTTCAGTGCCGTCATTTTGTCATGTTAAAAAAAACGTAGTTTAATAGTATTGTAGTAGGTTTTATAAATTTTACTGTAAGTAATACAAACAATGAAAAAAATCCTAATATATTTAATCCATTGTATCATTTTCGTTTTTTTTTTTTGTAGTTATGCTCCAGTTTTTCACGCTGCCAACGTACCCGTCAAGCCTATTATTGTTCCCACTACCCGTACTTGCCTACAGCTTGCTACATTGCTTGACACTGCTTTTTAGGGTCGTAGCGTAAGGTATATAGCCTATTACCTTCCTCATTAAATGGGTTATCAAATTCAATTTTTTTAAAACTGTCTGGCATTTCTAGGGATAAGTGAGTTTAAATAAAGAAACAAACAATCTATTGACCTTTATAATATTAGTATACATATTATAAGTAATTATTGTATTAAATTGATATAAAACTCTTACAAAATGAATAAAATATATCATATTATATTCGAGGTTCTAAACGTGTTCGTAACACAATATCAGAATTTGAAATAAAACTCCGGAGCATTCGTTACATATCATGCTTTTGATCCCACGATACCTTTATACTCGATTGTCATCACTTTGATACAGCTCGTCAAGTTATTTTCAAAAGCCCCCAAGCTCGATCACAGACCCCTCAATTTAGCGAAAGATCTTCAGGTAAGGCGAAGAAAAAAAAAACAAACGTGACAAAATGTATGTAAACATGTACCTACGGGTACCTTTAACAAACATTTTATGAAAAAAAAAAACCTTTAGAATTCGCAATCCGTACCTACGAAATCGTGACGAATGCAACCTCTGTTCGCTCATTCAAATTTCAAATTTGGAAGGCGTTTCACGTGTTTGACTTTTGTTACTTTTTTTATCTCGCTCAATCCAGTATTGCAATTACCCAGAAAATTCTACCATTCATCGGGTAATTGTAAAATAGTTTATGATTGATGCAAAAAAATTACTGATGATTATAAATGAAATTGACGTATGTTCAATCGTACGAGAAGGTTATACGAACCGTGAATAATTGTTAACGTTTTGCGCGAGATAATTTTATGATAATTGTACAGGTTTTATGGAAGCGTTCACTAAATGCTAATAATAAGTTATTACGATAGAAAAATATAAAAAAAGAGATATTTAGGCTATGTCCAGCAGTGGTCTTTAGGCTAAGAATATGTTGATGATGTACTCGGTTACTTATGAAGTGTTTGTCAACAATCTTATCTGGAATTAAGTAACGATGTGGCCTAAGCTAAAACCATACGCCCTAGAGGAACTAGCTCTCAAGTGCAGCTCTGAACACGTATAGGTTCTTGGCCACAGATTTTCCACTTCAAGGCGGTATAGCTAGCCAAGCGAGCATTCCAGAAACCGTACCATCATGCTATAGTTTAATCATGATGTTTTCTTCGCCAAAAGCTCAGGCCCAAGATAGGATTCGAAGACATGGTGTCCGATTACTTTGACAGTTGATCCATCCACCGCTTTTAAAAATCACCTTGTGTGACATATTTGAAGTGTGCTTGAAGCAAGTATATTGTTTTTTTAAACTCCTTTAAGAGACTAGATTGATGGATCGTGATCAACAGTTGCCTATATACATAAAAAAAACAATTGTTAGACACTGCAAATTGTTATATTATGAACTAGCTTGGCCCCACGGTTTCACCCGTGTTAAATTTATTCGAGTAATTCTCCGCCGCGCTCTCACTTTCCGTACTTGCCTACAGCTTGTCATATTTCTAATCGTTAATGGTTACTGCTCCGCTCCTTAGGACCATAACGTGAAGTTATATGGCCTATAACCTTCCCCAATGAAGATTATAAAATACAAGAGGAATTTTTGAAATCTGACTGGTAATTTCAGAGATTGGTGCGTTAGTATATATTCGTACTAAAATTTAAATGTTTATTTTTCAGGCTGATAAAAATGTCACTCGAACGTGAACCTAGCAACAAAAGGCAATAGGCGGGAGGACGAAAATGTCGATACACACAAGAAAGAGGCTGTTCCGGTGACTACCTCGGTCAGGCACGACAGACATGGCGCTGCTAACAAACTCCGCCTCAGCGACGGGTCCGACGGCGACCGGTCCCGCGGCACCACAAGCTCATCACTCCGCGACACCCCTGCATCATTACTTCCACTATTTGAAGCAGCCCTCGCCGCTGGCGCAGAATCCGTATGCGCACCACTCGAGCGCGCACCACATGGGTATGGGCCCCGGACCTTTGGGTGGTCTTGGCCCCTTCGGATTGACGCCACACGGCTTGGAGGCAGTTGGATTTCCTCAAGGTAAGCTCTTTGAAACTTACACGATATTATATCATTTTATAACATTAAATCATTTCTGATGGTGTTAATTAAACTTCGGTTGTCTACACTGGGAAAGTGACCGCATTTGTACCTGTTAGTAAGCACACTATTTACGAACCAGAAACAACGGCGACCACCGGCGGTCGCCGCTGTCATGCCGACCTGCAAAAAGTCGGCAACTAGATATACACTAATAATTATCCGAAATTTATTTTTGCTACATCCGCCTGCAATAGATGAATAGTAGTTTCAGCTACTTACAACATAACATGTTTGAATTTAAATAAATTTGTAATTCGTTTTTTTTTTTTTTTTATATTCTTTAATGTAGATTATTATAGTAAAGAGTTTCTTGCCGATTCTTCTCTAAAGGACAGTGCCTTCCGAATCGGCTGTAGAGTCATTAAAAATATTGAATATAAACATATTATCATTATTATTATTATTTTAAATTATTTAAGACATTCATTTAGAAGTTTATTTATATTCAAACATTTTGTGTTGTAGGTAACTGAAACTATTATTCATTTATTGCAGGCGGAAGTAGCAAAGAAATTTCGGATAATTATTTACGATGGATTTCCGCAAAGTAACGCCTTCGTCAATCATATAAATACATACTGGCTGATCCTCAAATGCGACTAACAAAAAGTGAGTCACAGTGACAGGCTTATGACTATATGCATGGCGGTCGCGACCCAGTCAAGTACAGTGCATTACCAGCCCTCTTGATTACTTGGTATACATACCGGCTGATCGCGGTACGTAACACACCTAAGTGTGCCACTAAAGCGGGTGTCCCAACTGGTATATGGTGGTCGCGACAATTGTCATGTCCTACCGAAACAGCTCCGAATCCCCAACCGGTAAAAAAAATATCGATTGTTTCTTAATACCGTATTGTAATATATCAGGGCTACAGAACTATGCTCGGTGCCTTGAACAAAAAAAAAGGTCATTCACGTAAACTCTTAGATTTATGAGACAATTTCAGCCTCAAATTATGTACCTTCCTGTTAAAATATAGCAAATTTTACAAACAGAAATCATTTCCATACCAACTATTGATAACTGAAGCCAGACTAATGATTGTAAGATAGTGCGAATTACTATGGATTAATCGATAAACAATCAATATTTAATTAACACTACTTTCTGAAAGGAACGATGTATATATTTAAATTGTGCGGCTCCGCTCGCGTGAACCACAGAATGCTGTCGGTCAAGCGCACGCGCGAATTGTGCTGCCACAAAAATGCTTATTGCAGGTGATCCTGGGAAGATAGCCATTTACTATCTCTGACTTTTATAGTCTTTTTAAGATCTACATTTGTGTAGAAAATTAATTTGATATATCTCGTATGGTTTACTCAGCGTAAGCCATTTAAGCGCCCCAAGTTCGTCTTTTTTTCGAATTGATTCACCATTATCGTCGCTGTTTATTTCGTATATTACTTTATCTTACAAAATATATCCTATAACCTGGTCAGATAACATATCTATGAAGTAAAGGAACAACCATGTAAATCAGTTTAATAGTTTTCGCGTGAAATGAACAAACGGACAGACATACCGAGAGACGTTGAGTTTTATATTATAATATTAAAGATATACATTTTTAACAAAAACGTTTATGCATATTGATATAATCATGATGGTCGCACGATTTGAAAATATATTAAAGCATGTAATAAACAAGTAAATTATTAAAACAGTATTGCAACGTTAAACCACAAATGTACGCTTCGTAAATTATACGCACAAAATAATAACAGACGAAATCATGAAAACAACGTAGACGAGCATTGCATAATTTACGTACCAAGAAGACATCCTTGGAAATAATCAAAACAGCCCGCGTCCTCCCTCGTAAGCCGCTTATAGCCCCCAACCCCCGGTGCGGTAGGCAGTGTTGCCACGCTACGTGAAATGCGGCGAAGTCGCTTGTTAGTTCGCTCTAATTAGTTACAAGTTTGTGTTTTCATGTTGGTAAATTGTTAACGTTTCTTTTTTTAAATTTCGTATACGTCCTGTTTTCGTAATCTCTATAACTATATATATAACGTGATCATTGGTAAAACTTATCGCCGTTTCCTTGGCAGTATGTTTTTATACAACTACTAGCTGTGCACCGCGGTTTCACCCGCGTATAATTTAAAAGAAATCGCTGATTGATAATTTATAATACTTCAGTATAGATAATATTTTTATCGAGCGGTCAGAGTTATGCGTCACAACTCATATGGCTCGTTCGCGCCACTACACTTATATTCACAGATCCGAGCCGAGTGGTGAATTATTTTAATTTTACATTATCTCCCGACTATTCGTTCAAATAACATCCTATTTAAGGGCAAAGTTTATCTATATAAAATTGTCTTGATGATGAAGTAACTTTCGTTCGTAAGGCTTAATATGCCATGCCTAATAATAATGCTCATAAATCACATCACAATCACATTATGTATAAGAGATAAGCATAAGGTATCGCAGACTTTTTTAGATGTACTAAGGAGGAATATTTTTGTAGAACATTGTATTTACGTATCACTAACAATTACGCCAGCGCACGCAGATATAGCAGTTAGGGTGCGCCATTTATTCCGACTTACTTAACATTAATCAATATTTTAGGCTAATTGAGAGGTGTAGCCTAATGCCAGATAGCCTATACTGTTCCTCGTGAATCTGGCTATCATATACGAAAATAATATTTCGAATCCGAATGGTACTTTCAGAGATTAGCGTGTTTAAACAAACAAAAAAACTCTTCCGCTTTATTATATTAGTACAGTTGTTGGCAAACAAGCGTTCGGCTTTTTCCTAAACGGAGCGGAGTCGCCAAGCGTTCGGCCTGGCCTCGGCGGTTGCCGTAGCCTATAGACGTCTGTAACACCAGGGGTTTCACCGTCATAGCTATTTCTGCATCAAAGCAGCAGAGTTCTTGTAGCTGTGTTACGGTCCGAAGGGTGTTACGCAGTACGCACTGGCAAACTATCCATTCCAACTCAGTCCTCAGGGCTATCACTGGCCTCAGCACTGCGGTACCACATAACATCAGTATTTTTTTGTTAATCAATTACATTTAAAAAACCATCAAGTTTTTGTTTTTCATTGTAGATTCTTTATGACAGACGTGGCCTAGACGTAATAAGCCCTAGTATTGAGTCGAGAGATCGCGGGTTTGATCCCCGCACGTCTTAACTTTTCTGTGATGAGCGTAATAATTGTCAGTTGTAAGTCTGGGCGTTAAATTCTATATATTATGTATAGTATATCAGCTGTTTAGTTACATTAGTACAAGCTATGTTTATTTTGTAGATAAATGACCGTATATGAAATTATTTGATTGACCCACATTGATTTATTAACTAGCGGGCCCGCGGTTCCGCTTGCGTAGACTATAAAATGCTATTGGTTGAGCGCACGCGCGAATCGTGCTGCCCCCGCAACCACACGGCGATCGCTCGCCGGTTATTTTAAAGACAAAAATGCTGATTTTGAGTGATCGTTACAAAATAATATGCTATGGCTATGCTTATTTTATAGGTCTTTTTAAGATCTACAATTCTAAAGTACATTAATTTAATATATCTCTTATGGTTTACTCAGCGTAAGTCATATAAGCGCAACAAGAGCGTCTTTTTTCCGAATTGATTCACCATTATCGTCACTGCTTATTTCGTATGTTACCTTATCCTACAAAATATATCCTGTAACCTGGCTATATAACATGGCTATGAACAAAAAAAACATATTAATCAGATAAGTGGTTTTTTCGTGAAAAGAACGTAAACGGACAGACAGAGAGACGTTGATTTTTATAATATGCATAGATAAAAAAATTCAAAAAACAATCAATTAACACCGCTTGGGTATATCATAGAACTTCTGAAATCATAAAGAATATTAGAAAATATAGATATTATAATCCGTCTACCCGGGATAGATATAGTACATAAATATTTTAAAACTCAACGTCTCCCTGTTTGTCCGTTTATGCCGTTTTAAAGCAAAAACTACTTATGCGATTTACACGGTTCTTTTTTAATGCATAGCTATATTATCTGGCCAGGTTATAGGATATATTGTATTTAGTAAGATAAAGTAACATACGAAATAAGCAGTGACGATAATGGTGTACCAATTCGAAAAAAAGTTGCTTTTGGTGAGCTTAAATGGCTTACGTTGAATAAACCATAAGATAAATATGAAATTAATATAGTACATAATTGTAGATCATATAAAAACCTACAAAAAGTCTGCGATAGTATAGCTATATATCTAGTATATCTAGTATATCTTCTAAAGATGACCAATACAAGGATTAAGCATTTTTGGAGCAGCACAACTCGCACGTGCGCTCGCCCACAGCATTCTGTAGTCCACGCGAGCGGAGCCGCGGGCACACCTAGTCGTATATATTAGTAAAGATTTCAATTTTACAATAAATAATCCAATTATTTCTTATATTTTTTTAAAAGACTAAGTGAATTGTCTATCTTATTTTTAAAACTATAAAAAAAATACACTCCCTGCTGCCGGGTACACTCATGATTGCCTTATTAACTCTACACAGCAGAATGAACTATCTCGTGGACATTTTTAACAGCACAAAGGTATTCAACAAATTTCCGTTTACAAAAATTATTTTTTTACTGGCGTAGGTAGTTGTTTGTTAAAAACATTAATCCCGAAAAGGGTTGTTCCGCGAAAAACCTCCACAATACTTTATTAGCTAAACCAGACCAGGTAGCGATTTCTGCAAAAAACGGTTTTAACGTCTCCTACCTAACATATTGTTAGATCTAGGTATTAGACGTTTA
This sequence comes from Saturnia pavonia, assembly GCA_947532125.1. NCBI lineage: Eukaryota > Metazoa > Arthropoda > Insecta > Lepidoptera > Saturniidae > Saturnia > Saturnia pavonia. Next base: position 19,413,409 of record OX383895.1, on the reverse strand, counting down.
CATCTTGTCTTTTGTTATTTATATACAGTTGAAAAATTATGGCTTTGAATAAAAATACTATAAGGATTATACAATTTAGGCGCGTTATGAAATAATGATGAAAGTGAATTCTAACGATGAGTGCGCACTGAACAAAAAGTCTGCACCATGAAGCTAAACCTCTTGTTTTACTGTGTGAAGTTAGACAAATTCGATGTTATGACAGGCATAAAATCCAATGTGATTATTCAAAGTAGTATAACTTCTAACGCGCGTACGTAGCCCACTTTTTTTTCTTCAGCCGGATTTCTTGACGTTCATGATTACTGCTCCCCTGCTTACGGTTGTAGCGTGAAGTTATAGTTATAACCTTCCTCGATAAAGTTCCAGAGACTATTGCGTTCAAACAATCTCTGGAATTTTATATATATGTACACATTTACCCATAACTTAAAAACAGTCAGGTTTGGTTCGAGAACTACACATGAATGTGACAGAGAAATTATTGTTCTGAACGTTCAAAATTTCAACCGTATTTGAACTCTCTGTATTGGTAACATTATGCCCATCGGTGGGTTGTGTAAACAAATAACTACTTTAAGATAAATTAGATTAATCATAAGTAGTTTATGTATCGGTAAGCATGATATCTACTTTCTTTCTGTTAAACTCCAATGCAAGTTTTATGTTCGATAAATATTAATCCGCCAAGTTCCGTTTTTAATCCCCATTGTTATCCCTTTTCTACTTAAATAGACGTATACATCCGTCTCTGTCGCACAATAGATGCGGTGTAACGATGGCAGCTGGACTTTTTTTATTATATTATTCTTTATTTAGCGTCCTCCCTTGGTATTTTATACGGCCAGTTGCTTTTTTAATCTTTGGCGGGCATAATTAATTTATTTTTATTTTTTATCAATTTTCCCGGAAGCCGGATCTGAGTTATTTAGTTCATTTTGCATATTGCAATATATCTATAAATTTAAAAATATTTATATTTATATGTTTATTTAAATCAATACTGAATATATCTATCAGAATGTTTTGCACATCTAATGTGAGAGGCTGATACCTAAATTTAGAAGGTTTGCGAAAGAATTGATGGCAAACTGGCATTATAAAATTGTTTAACATAACCCGTGTTGGTCCCATGTTGTTGTAGTTTTTGGCGGTATCTCAAACTGTCATGTAGTGGTTTTTGCTTTTTATTCATAAGTTTGTGTTATTTGACCCTATAGGTATTATGTAATACAGGTTGCATTTTGCATAATAAAGATGGTTATTGTGCACAAGTGAAAAGTGGATTGGAAATAAATAACATTGATCATGAATTCTGAGTTGCACAAAAACTCCCTAGAAAGTTCTAACAAGCCACCATCTTGTTTGGATCCTGAAATCGACATAAGACTGGAAACTATATTCACTCGATAATGGCAGTAATGGTTTTCAATAAGGAGAACCGGTTGCAAAGTTAGAAAAAAAAGAAGAAAATTAATAAGTTTGTAGCAGTTCACACGTCTCAGAATTGTAAACCTTATTTATTACCTTGAAATATTATTTAAAAAATATTTTTACAATATCCTAAATCAGCGGGATTCGAACTGTCGACCGCTCGTGCGTACTGCGTATGAAGTCTGGTCGTCTCACACCACTAGGCCAATCCGACGACGATCACAATAATGAAAATCAGGACTTACATTAACCGTGCATAATATAAATGTATTCTATTCTCTAAAAACCCGTGTAGTTTTCCCAAACTTTATAAATTGCTCTGTGCCCCACGGTTTCCCTGTGTCTTTATTCAACGGACTCTCAACCGCGCCACGCCGCTGCCAACGGCCCTGTGTAGCATATCGTCGTTCTCACTTCACAGTTACTACTCCGATCTTTAGAATCGTAGCGTTTATAGCGTATAACCTTTCTCAATAAACTTTCCAATCTGACTGGTAGTTCCAGAGATTTTTGAAGTGAAAACTTATTTAACACCGTTGTGATTTGAAACTCGATGAAACGAAAAACCGACAGTAAACCATACAAACAACCATATACATCTATAAGATTTAGCCTACGAGAGAATAAGATAGAATACATTTCACGCCAATCAACGCGATGTCCGTACACGCTACCACTGAGCCATCATTGCATTGCACGTTCAAACAAACAATCTCTTGATCTTCATAATATTAGTATAGATAGCTTACGTACGACACTGGCAGATGCGATAATCACGCCTTGCCAACGTAAAGAAAAAAAACTAACACAATTTTGTCAGAGTATTTCGTTAGATTTAAAAGTTTTTTAGTGTACTTCTTATTACTGGGTACTGATTGGATTCTTTCTTTAATGTCTTTTATATATCAAAGGTCAAGGTACATTTTATTGAGGTCATCGGTTGTTGGTCGGTTGTTATTTAGCCCGTGTATTATATCCAATAAAATTTACCTTTACCCAATAGTTACGACAAGGTTTTTACAAGGCAATATAGATTGTCTAGCTGTATGTCATTGATCCACGTTGAATATGCATATAACTTTTGTGAATGTACAGTGTTTTTTTTAAAATATATATTAGCGCAGCAGAGTGATATCTCTACACCTGATAGTAAGCTTAAAACAACGTCGACCACCAAGATGTTAACCCTTGATATTAACCTTTTTATAATCGATGTTAACGCTGACTCTGGATTATTCCTTATAGACAATGTGTTTTTCCGCCATCACCATACTATGTAAGAAACGAATTATCCTTTAATCTTGTAATTTGACCTACGAAGCCACAGAAACACAGAAGCATCCATCACGGCAGGAATAAAAAAAAAATCTTACCGTCTGCCGTACCTTGCGCATGTGGAATAGTCTCTTAGCCAACGTGTTCCCTCCTTCTTGTAATATAGGATCCTTCAAATGAGGCGTGAAGGAATTTCAGCATATCTGCATGACATCGACTACTGCCGATGAAATCTGTTTCATAGATTGTCGCCGTTGTCTGAGTACTGACAGTGTACTGTGAATGCGTAGTATCGGTAACTCAAAAGAGAAAGAGCATAGTATACGCTTGTGTCAGAACGGGATAGGGATACGAGACCATTTTCGTATGTGCTATCGATTTATATCGGCCCACGTAAATCTTTATTAAAAGAAACCCCGCTTACTTTTGCAAACTCTATGGTTTTAAATAGTAATTTAAAGTACTTTACCTGGATGTAACTCGTATAACAAAGAAATCAACAAAATAATACGCACGCTAATTTATAGTATATTCCGTTATAGTAGTATTCCGTTTTTGGCCTCGTCTTATTGATTCTATTGTCGATTCACTTATCTTCGGGTACTGTACAGCCATTTTTATCGAGCTAGTGTAAAATAAACTTTAAAAAACTAAAAACACGCTTTAATTACGCAATAAAGTTATAAAACTTTTTAGTCTTATAATAACATCTCGTTCTAGCCCCAATCTATTTGACTTGTCAAAACGAATCATTTGAGCCTAAACTCGAGAGGTTTACTAGTAGCCACTGATGTGTCCCACTATCCACCTCCTGGTTCCATCGTCTGATCAGCTCCAAGATACCAAATTATAATGTTGTCATCCCAACAATTTTTTTTTGTTTTTTTTTGGGACTTTTATTCTACCGAACTACATATATTTACAAAATTTCATTTCGATACGATAATTATAAGTAGCTTAAAATTGACTTTTAAGATTTTATAACATTGTTTGTTAGTTAGTTAATTAGTTAGTTACAAGTGAAGGTAATATAAGCGAGTTAAAAATCATTTCTGTCTTGTTGTGTGACTGAGCATCGAATGACCTTATATATCGATTTGGAAGCTCACAAAGTGTTGTTGGAACGACGTGTGGCGTTCAACACGCTTTTACTTGTCGCTTCGAGTTTCTATATGGATACTTTTCGAGTCATATTTTGGAGGAATGAGCTTTTGATATTATTAAGCATCTACATCTGTCGTGACTGTGGTTACCATTAAGGGTCCGTCAATTTGCCGAGCTACTATAAAAAACAAGCCACATCGTCTTCAACATCAGATGAGACTGTGGAACGAATGCTGATCCTATCTACTTAATAAAACTCTTTAGACTGACTGACGGACAACGGTGGGTCTTTAATTTTGTACTCGAGTTCTTTATGAAACGCTGGTAAGGAATTAAAGATTTTTGAAAATTTAATCCTCTAAAAGGCTATAACTAGTTAACCTCCTATTATTGGCAATGGGAAATCTTATGAAGTATACGGCAAGCAAAGTATTAAAAAATTTGTACGTATCAGCTTCGACTCACGACTGGAGTTTATTTACTCTTTAAGAATGATTGTTATATCCGTGGGTATTGAAAATTCCGTTAGAATTTACGTAAAGAATATATTCGTTCTCAGTTAAATAATATAAAATAAAAACTCACTGTACTTTTTTTTTTTTTTTTTTTTTTCGAACTGACTACACTGTTAGCCTGAGGGGCCCTGGAGCCTTTACGGCTTTTACAGCTTTACCGGGCTTGGGGGCGAGCGCTTAGGGCACTCAGCCACGAAAGCTAAGCAACAACATCCGAGGGTGCCAAAGTGGCCGGACCTCGGCTCGGACTGTTGCGCGTATGCAATTAAGTCGCGATCTGACTAATTCCCTATCCGTAATTCGATCTAAACTAACTATACATATATACATGTTTCTGCCCCCTGGGAGGAGGGAAGGAACATGTGTATGTGTATTTAGTGGTCTGAAAATTTTTGTCTATTCTAACTAGGCAAAAAAAGAAAAAAAAAGGTCCCTTACAGAACCTATGTACCTATGTGTGTTGTGCATGTGTGTATAATGCAGTGTCATGTATGGCTGTGAAAGCTAGTGATTGTGCAGTCACTTGTATCGCGCGAGCGGCTGCTTGGCTCAAGGGCTCCATGCCGATGGATCGGACCTAGGCTTGAGTTGCCGCAGAGGAGGGCGGTCGTGGCGGGTCTCACTGTACTGATGTTCAATATACTGTGGTAGTACTTACAGTATCTTCCTCTATGGTCCTGTTGCTGTCCTATGTCCTATCCCACTTGGTTGTCCAAAACAGAACTGTCCTTGCTCAGTACACGGCTCGGTTTTATACCAAAATAAAACGATGGTTGAAATCATTAGGAAGGCCTTGAACTTTAATTTACGTACCGTGGGCTAAACCTATATGAAAATCGATTCTAAAGGAATAAACCCAAAAATCAATAAAAACAATGGTAGTTACTTTTACTTCTGCGGTAACCGCAATTGAGTCTCATTTTTAAGTTAGTTGATCGATTTTCAACTTGATATTATTGAGCAAGTTAGACTTTAGAAAATGCATTACGACCTTACTAAGATTTCAAAGTAGGTAATTTCGGCTCATTTACTTTAGGCCTTTGAGAGGATGTTTATTCAGTGCATGGTAACTTGAACGGGCATCGCGTATATACAAATCCTACAATAAGCCTAAGCTTTCAGTGAAAGAATATACGATAAAACCATGCAACTTTTTCTTGTCCGTCTGGTTAACACCCTCAAGTTAAATATCTGTCGGCAAGAACCTTTAGGTGTGTTCCGGCAACTGCATTTGAGAGTCAGCCCTTCTAAGTTTAGCTTGATACCATCTTCGACTAAATTGTCACTTATCATAAGGTGAATTTAGACTATATTTGATGTTTATTTAGTAATCATAACTTAATACTTAACTTAGGGGACCCTAAGTCTTTCGATGTTGACGCGAAGCAATCTGCTTACATTTCTAAGTCTTCAATACTCGATAAAGGGAATCCCTTGTCCTGTACATCGATCGCTACATTCCACTGTTGGTATTCTTTCAAGGACGTTTGAGGTTATTAACTTCGGTTACATAAATACTGAATAAACGGCTTCGTAGTTGAGTGACTTGGGTTTCTGTCCTGTACAATCCAGATCGGTTGTTAATAATATATCTATTATTCTTCAGCAATTTATTAGTATCTATGGAAGTCGTGCTTAAAGCTATATGATGATATTTTTATTTCTTTATAATGTTTAGCGTTTGGCCTCTCAGCTGATGTTAAGTGACAAGGTGGCCCAAGATGTATCACGTTAAGCCTAATGAGGGCCTCTTAAGTGCAGTTGCAAGAACACACTTATATTTGTTTGGAGACAGATTTTCAACTTGAGGTTGGTAGCTAGCCAGATAGGCATTAGAAAATGCCCTACCACTATACTATGTTATCATCAAGATGTTATTCCTCACTGAAAGCTCACTTTGTAGGAATTCGAACTCACGTCGATCGACGCGGTATCCGTACACGCTATATACTGGCGAATAACATCGAGTGTGACTATTATAATAAGCAGGGAGATAGGCAGCAAAACGGCATTCAGAAACACTGTTTATTGTATTCGACTTTATTAACTGAGGTCTTCATGATGCGATAGCTCGATCTAGAATGTCTTCCAGTTGTCATGTTGCAATGCTTTCGCGGCTGAGTGTCTTAAGCGCTCGCCCCCAAGCCCGGTCAAGCTGTAAAAGCCACAAAGGTTCCAGGGCCCCTAAGGATAACAGTAATTATTAAAAAAAGTCTTCCAGCTGGACGTTTCTTGCTTGTAAGATGCGTATGGTCACAGAGCACGCCTGTTAATATCGTGCCAGGTCGATAGTAAAGTCAGTACTACAAATACTAAGTCATTAGTACGGATTCAATAATAAAATCTACATGTTTCTCCGACATATATTTAATAGTTTTTTATTTAATATGACGTGCTGGTAGAGAAGCCGGTCCTTGTAACACTATCTTTACCAAAATAAAATAAGAGTTTTAACAAGCAAATTTATGACGTAGACTTATTGTTACAATGTGTAAAACACTCTCATAATTTATTCATAAAGCGCCTAAAGAACTAACTGCAACTTCAAAAATGTAATGCAATTTTCTTTTTTTGTTAAATTTGTTGTATCGCTAATTTTGTAATTCAATTAAAAAAAAATATTCGAAAACGTTCAGATTAGTCTCGGGCACAGAAATAAGGTTTTATTATAAAATGTCTCTTCCACGCGTGAAATCGAGGTCACCGAGCCCCGCGACACGACAGGCTCGCTTAAATTACCTATCATATTTTAAAACCCGCTTTACGGTTTTAAACATATTCATAGAGTTGTGTGTACGAAGTATTTTTTTTAATAAAACTTAATAGATAACCGGTTTACTACTGCTTTTGAAGCTTTTGTTCAAATACTGTCAAGAGTAAGAACTAAAGTTCTCTGCAGTGCTAAAACATTAGCTATGTATTATTCCAATGTTAATAACATTTTTTAATGATTCCATTCAAGAGAAGAAGACAACTGCAATAGAACCGGTAATGAAGGCTAAATTCCGATCCCATTTTATGTCGCTAATACATACGTCAGGATCGCATTCTCTCAGCAGCCGAATAATACGCTGATTTTCTTCTCACTATAACCGGCGACGTTTATAAGTCAATTTATATGTGGGTCAATCAACTCTTTTACCTAGACTTTGCTGTCCCTGACATATTATTATAAATATGTACTAATTGATAATAGTCTAACACAAAAGTAATATTACATTTTTTTTAATTATTAGGCATAACGGGAAACGATCAGGTACGTTCTCAAAAATCTTTTGTTTCTATGAAATTTCATGGTAACTCAGGATACGAAATATCCGTTTCAAACAAAATATTCTTATCCATAGCCCACATTAACTTGTGAACTTTCATTATAAATTAACTTTTACTTACCACTTGCGGTTAATTTTTATTACAGAACTAGCTGCTCGCGTGGATGACTAAAAAGTTTTTTAAATTGAAACTTGTATTCTATCGCCCCAACATTTTTCGTTCATCTATCGCATGTCGCATTACAGCTGGCCGTGGAGTAGGGATAAAGTGAAAGGAGCATGGCAGATGATTAGATAATATGTATTATAAAATGTATATATTCTTTTATTGATAGAACAATTGAAGTTGAAAACGAATCAATGATTTAAACAAATATTGCTCTTAGTTTTAAATATGCGTCTATCATCTAAATGATTGTATTAATTATGTATTCCGTACTCTAATATGTAAGTGGAAATTAAATTATAAAATTGAATATTTTGTCTAATATTGATTTCCCATTATTATTTCCATTTTCAGTAATTAAGTTAAGATTTAAAACGCAATTTTAATACACTAAATCAAATAATTTTCCAATAATTTTAGTTAAATGCCTACAAACCGAAAAAAAGTTTCACTTGCAACGTGTTTTCATAAAACCGCACAAAAAAGTTTTTTTTTTTAATTTTTTGTGCGGAACTATAATTATTTATCTAAAATAAAATCTAAGTCATTCCTTATAACACCAGCTATCTGCCAGTGAAAGTCCCGTCAAAATCTGTCTAACCGTTCCGTAGATTACCCGGAACAAACAGACAAACAAACAAAATTAAAACAAAATTTGCAAAATGGGTTTTAGTTATAGATACTTTCATATGCATTTAGTAAAAACCTGTTATTTTGACATTACAAACAGACAACTTTATTACATGTATGGACAAGACCACATGATTAGTTTATCGTGTTTATTATAAAATGGCAATAATGTATGTATACTGAGTTACTTCATGAGTTTTATCAGAAAACACATAAATGGGTATTTTCGCCGTAAATAGGTTCCACTGTGTTTGCCTTCATTCGCACGGACGCGACAGTGCCCTTTGATAGGGCCAAATGCCCATTGAAATCATAATGAACGAAAAGTTTTTTTTCAACATCTGCCCTCTCCAAAGTGTAAGTATATTAGTTGATTGACTGTATTTCCATGAAGTGTTTTTAAATAGCGCTGACCAGTCGGCACTGATGAGTGTTACCGGTGAGCCGTACGCAGGCGTGCGAGTTACGCGTCGGCGTCGAGCAATCATAGACGCCAACGCGCTTACACAGCCCGCGAGCGTTTTCGTTTCACGCTGAACGCACGCACATAGTACACAGCAGTGATTTTTATTAACATTGAAACCGCGTATATACGTCTCGGAATTAGCATGAAACAACAACGACTCAGTGTCAGGGCCGAAGATCAGCTTGAGAAGAAAACTGGCCTTGGAGATAACAAAATAAATCGCTTACACTAGAAACTAATCCTCAATTACAATGACAAGAAAGAATTATCTACATTTTGTTTAACAACTACTTAATATAATTTTCATAATCTTATCAATAATACATAATAAATCCATATTAAAATACTCTGTCATACTAAAACGATGCGTAAACTTGAATAAGCAACTCTAATTATATACGATGTATAATAAATAATATTAAATTTATCATTTATGAATTCCGTTTCGGAAAGCGGCTACCGGCGGCGTTCTTTGACGTACCGCCATCTTGCGCGGCCATGTTTGTTTTGTTTATTTTTTAGGGTTCACTACGTTTATATTTTATTTGTATTGTAGAATTTTATAATGAAACTAGCGGTTATTCGAGGCTTCGCACGCGTTTAATTACGCAATAAATAATATCGTGTCGTAATTTTCTTTTCACTTATATTATTAACTATTCTTATAACCTATCTCAATTGAAGAATGACATTTGCTTCCCATGTACCAAATTTCATCAAAATTGCTTGTGAACTGAATATAATACGAATTCTTAAAGTATTATTGATATTTCTTATAACCTATCAATTGAGAAGTTATATGAGCTTCCCGTGTACAACATTTTATAAAAATAGTTCTATGCATTTTTTAGTTAAATCAGAACGTATAGACAAAAATAAATGTCATATTCGTGATCAGAGACCGTTATAATAGAAGTCTATCAAGAAATAAAAAAAAAATATTGATTGATTATTATTATACATTACAACACATTAATTTAATGAAAATCAATTAGAAAGTTATTTTTGTATTTATTTTCTTCGTTATTTATTTAAATATGACTCGATAAACATTTATCGTTCATCGGTCATCGTTCAATAAATGTTATAAAAAGTTTCGTATGATATAATTATTTGGTGATTACTCTACGCGATCGTGTCTTATTTATTGTCTTGGCACAAAACTACTTTATATACCGGCCTATATTAGCTTAATTAAATATTCCTTGATAGTATATCATAGCAACTTGAAAATACCATAAGAGAAACCTAAACTACACATAAATCAGCTTGGAGACGTTTGTGCGTTTGTAGTAGTGACAACACACTGATACACTCACAGTAACTACACTGGAATAAACTAGTTTGCGCTAGCTACCACGTGCTTCGTACTCTCGCATCATCCGTTTATAAGTAGCGTTAGAAGTGTCATGCCATTTTGTTTATTATTATTTTCTTACTAATTATCAGAACGAATTATCATTAACAGAAATTATTTATCAGATGAACACGAGGATGAGGATGACTACGAAATGTCTGGAGTTGTAGAAATTAGGAAAAATACGTTTAATTTGTATAATATTAAGTACCTACTTATAAAAATAAATAAACATAAAAGTATTTGTTTATTTATTTATTTGCCGACCGTACACTGCTACAAACGCAAACATACATGTCTCCAAGCTGATTTGGCTATATATTAGTTTACCGCTTAAATAAGTATAGTACAATACTAAGATATTACTTTTCATTAAATGTTCCTTGATAGTGTATCATAACAACTTGAATATACCGTAAAGGTAACCTAAATTACCTTGATATAAAACGGCAAATATTTTGTTAGAAGTGATTTATTGGAACGAATGTTGGAAGAATCACCACGAGTAGGTACAGTATATCTTCGCTGAGACTGACTTTAAACAGATAATATTTGTGTAAATAGTTTGTGTTTTTATTAATTTTTATAATTATCTTTGTGTGACTTCGTTTTTTCCGCTTTTTTATGCTGTAATTGGCCGCCTCTCTATTAAGTAATTTTATTATTTTAAGTATGAGTTATAAATTTTCAATTTATTAAAGATACAATGGAATTCGCCGAGCGCTTACAACTAACCTACAGAACCATAGCAGCATAAACCATTTTCGAACTTAACACGTTTTTTTTAATTCAAACTTAATGCGGTGCTCATGTCTCCGTCAACTGTTATCAGGGATGTCAGTTATCACTGGAAAAAGCGATTTCGCTACAGTGATTACGTGATACGAAGAAATTTCTTATAAAATATAATAGGTTATGCTTATACGATCTTTATTACGTCAGTACAATGAAAGAATAAATGTAATCAATATACTGTTTTGCATCGATCGCAATCTCACATGATGTTAAATGTTGAAGTCACACGATGTTATCACGCTAAGCCTAGATGGACTGGCTCTCAGTACAGCTTCCGAAACATATTTATAGATAATTGGCGATAGATTTTCAACTTAAGGGTAGTAGGTAGCCAGGCAAACATTAGAAAAGCCACAAATGCGGAGATTAGATTTAGATAAAGAGCAATTACATTTAATTTTACAAAAATTGATATAAAGAATCCGCCATTATTCTATTTTCCATTTAAAGAAATTGGTTATACACATTTTATAGTCTAGTTTATCTATTAAATCAAATTTAATTTTCGTAAATGCCTTATACCGGGATTTCGCTAGCATATTTGCGTGTTTCCTTGTGTTCATTTGAAAGTCTTCCATTTTTGACAGAAATGTCCTTATCCCCAAAATTAGATTACAAGGTAAATAAAAGAATCATAATTTAATGTACACAACATTGTAGCGCGTTCATATCTTTTACTTGAAACTTGTATCTTATAAATGTTATACAATTATTATTACTGATAAACCACCTAAGATTGTCATGTCTCATGTAAGAGTAGTTATTAGACTCTGTTGGTATATGAAAGGTATAAATTGACCACAATAACTTAAACTGTGGTTCGATAATGCAGTTTTGAAACCTCGTGTTTTAATCAATAATATTGTTAATAGAGCCATGCAATCCTAGAAAAGTTTAAAAGTTCGGCAAAAAACTGTATCTAATAAATTCGAATTATTACTTAAAAATAAAAGATGACTGTTTAGGTTGGATATTTTTGTAATGAAATAACTGAGATTTTCTATGATAATGTACTACTAATAACAGTTAGAACAGATACAAGATTTTTACACGCCTTGTAACATGTAAAGACAAAAAGGATAAAGTGTCATAGAGATAATCAAATTTGCCACCTAACAAAGGCTAAGGCATGTGTTATATAGCCAAACGGTACGTAACATTGTCATTACAATAGTGACACTGGCAAATCCTCATGCATAGCCAGTTAAATCAAAAGAATTGAATCCTTTCTAATATATTTGTTCTAGCATAAACTATTACTTACAAATACAGCTCAAGATCAGCTCAAAATGCCACCAAATTTACATAAAATACTTTGAGTTTAAGAATTTTTAATAAAAATGATCTTAACAAAAATAATGAAGTTCTTGCGATCAACTCGCATATTTAATTAATCTGTATTGTATTATTTTTAAAGCAAAATTTTTTGAGCGCGGTAAGAGTAAAATTTCCAGGTTGAATTTTACTTTAACGTTTTGTAATGCAACGTCTCTGACGCAAAAAGGACGGAAATAGGTAGTTAGCCAAAGAGAGAGAGAGAGAGAGAAGGAAAGTACTATGCTACTAGAAAGGACTGATAAGTGCGATAGGCAAGTGTACGCACGCGAGAAATTAACCATCAAATACGGTTTGGCAAATAACTTTATAATTTAGACTTTTTGTTACGATGTGAAAAATTCACTTTAATATTTTTTCTTTTTTTTTAACAACCCTAGTGTTTTTGTAACAAATGAATTTACACATTACCACCGAAATCGCGACATAACCCTCGAGCGGCTTCCCCTTTCCACAGCACAACAAACTGTGACTAGAACAAATTGTACCCCAACCATGGTTACCCAGAAATAAATTCTGAATTGATTTAAGTTCGAAAAAGGTTTTCTTAATTTCTAAACGATTAAATATTGATTTATTATCGAATTACCAGCGGCAACATCTCAGAAACTTTAACCGCCTATTTAAACCACTGGGGGTTGAATTAAAAATGTCTGTTTTAATGCTCCTCTACGTTATATAGTGAAGTCCTGTGCAAAATTTAATGCTTCTAGACTCTGAAAACGCTGTGCATTGGCCCTAATTGGCTTTAAAATTTTAATAACGTACACTGAAAAAAAAGTTTTGATAATTGTAGCTCAAATTTTATCTATTAGTTACAAAATTCGGGGGACTACTAAACTGAGGCCTACTAGTAACCAAACTCAGTTTTGTAAAATAATTTTAGTTACTTTTTGATAAATTTATTTTGTTGGCTGGTAATGAACTAGTTTTGTGGTATTAACAAAACTGTTTATGTACCAATAGCTTAACAGCTTTGCAATTACTAATCAAACTGCTTTGTTTAAAAATAACAACAATATTTAGCTGTTTTCAAAATTTAGTTTATTTAACACAGCTTTTAAATTGCTTAAATTAGCTTAACTTTTTGGTTACTACTAATTAATTGTTTATCTATTAATAACAAAATTTTTATGTTACCCGATCAGATTTATTAAGCTAATGCTAACTTAATTATATAGTTACTTTAAAATAAAATGTTTTGTTACCAGATTGAATAAATTTGGCTACTGCAACCAAAGTTTATCTACTTTTAAATAAAATGTTTTGTTACTAGATTTAATAAATTTGGCTACTTCAACCAAAGTTTATCTACTTTTAAATAAAATGTTTTGTTACCAGATTTAATTAATTTGGCTACTGCAACCAAAGTTTATCTACTTTTAAATAAAATGTTCTGTTACCAGATTTAATTAATTTGGCTACTGCAAACAAAGTTTATTTACTTTTAAATATAATGTTTTAGTTATTAATAACTTAACTGTTTATTTATTACTTACTAATATTGCTTTGCTACCTGTCGCTAGTTGGTTAGATGAATTTTTATTTGTTTTATTAAACTAATTATCACGATTGCCATTAATTTAAATTACATTAAAATAACTTACATGAAACTTCTAAAGTAGAGATCTGGCCTGCGTAGAAATCCTTATGGGAAGTTCTCTAGTCAACATTTGATTTGTTGTTGTTTTTTTAATATAACAATATTAGCCAATTGCAATCGTTTTAATTAGTTAATCTAAATAAAACAAATAAAGAATCAGCTAACCACCTAGCGACAGGTAGCAAAACATTGTCAGTAAATAATAAATATACAGTAAAGGTACTAATAACCAAAACGTTATATTTAAAAATAAACTTTGTTTCAGTACAATAAATAAAAGATTATACCAATTTATATTTTGTTTTTATTGATGTAATAACAAAAATTTACAATTAAAATTGGTATCGCCATAAATGTAGCTAAGTCTGCAGCCTCTTCGTTACCCTCTGCAACAAAAAGATTACTCTAATAATTGATTGTAATACAAATGTATAGTAAAATATATTAGCATATTAGCCCAAATAGGAACTTACCAGCTATGTCTTCTATAATTTCTTTTAAAATTCTGTCAGTTCTTTTCATTGCAATCATTTTGGGTCTTGTTATATACCAATTATTACTTAGTTTGTCATCATTTTCAGGATACAAAACCCTGAAGTCCTTCTTCAAAAACTGCAAAAAATTAATTACGTATTGCAAAAGTATAATTAAATACTATATTTATACAATGTATTATATAATTAAGAAACTGTATCACATTATCACTTACTAATAGATGAGATAGTGGTCAGCCTCTAGCCTATCACATATAAAAAGTTGACAAGATGGTGGCCGCCTTGTTAAAACTTATCAGTTCAGGGAGTTTTTGTGACATCTCAGAATTCATATTCCGTGTTATTCTTTGACATCCCATTCACTTGTATACGATAACCAAGCTATATTAAGAAAGATGCCACTAACATTACACAAAATAGAGTCAAACTACGCATGATTACGAAAAAATACTAAAACCAATAGTTACATAAATGACTAAAATCCCGCCAAAACTTAATTCAACCTGCCAGTTGATTCCTATTTTCTTGAAAACTAAATAATAAATAATATTGCGTACCTGCAGAATTATCGATGTAGATTTCAAGACCCCATGATCGTAACTCATCGGCCATCGGATCGACTGGCATCTTTCTCCATGTAAGAAAGTCGTCGGTGTTTCGTTTTTGAAAGTAATTTAACATACACCATGAATATTAAAACAGAGGCACTTGAAAAACGCATAAAGAATACTCTTCATAACAACAAAGTAATTCAGCAACTGTCGTCGACGGAAAGAAGGAGAAGAATAATATAATTTTAACACTATGTACCAGTGTTTCCATATGAAAATTAAAAACTACCGTGTTTGTAGCTTGAAATTATCGTGTTCAGAACTAGAAATACCGCGCATAAATAAAAAAAATATTATCTTGTTTTTATAATAAAGACAGTTTCAGACAAATCTTGTAAAAATCATGTCTAATACTAAAATTTTCTATAATTTTTCGAAACCTGTTTTTTCTAGTGGTGAAACATATATTTTTAAAACTTATCATATGGTTGGCACAATTTTATTAGGGTCTTCAAAAAACTCTTGAAGGAAGCGCACCGAAAAAGAAAAAACGGGCGATAAAAACATATGTAAACTTTTAAAGAGGTATGCAAAAGTGAAGTGCAAAAGATTGCAGTGGTGCTCTATTCTTTCTACCTTTCTTCCCGTGAGAGACATCGCGTGAAGTTAATTAGTAAATAAATCTGTGGAATGCAGTGGTGGAGAAGATTGTCGCCTAAAGTTACAGGGTCTCAAAAATACGTAAAAATAAATAACAAAATATTAACTTATTGTATTTTAAAGAAACTTCATAATTATTATGGTTGCGATCAAATAGCGCTGAAAAACGCAAAAGCAAAATAATTCACTTAACTATAGAAAAATTTCGCAAAAGGGCGACAAAAATCACCGAATCTAGAGAATAAATCGCTAAGGTAGCAACACTAATAAGCGCAGAAACGCGTACCGCGAGTGTATAGGAGATTCGTGTCGAAACAAGTTCATTTAGTTGAAAAAATTTGTTAATTTATCTACTATTTATTAAACAATTTGAAATAGATAACCAAATTTTAGCTAGGAATGTTTTTAATAACTTAGTTACATATAACTGTAAAAGTTTGTCTTCTAATTGATAATAAATTTTTGCTACAATAGGAAAATAAATTAATAAACATTTAATGGATTTGTTAGTCTATTATTTACTTAATACTTGCTTAGATATAACTAAACATTTTGTATAATAATTACTAAAGTGTTTGCCTATCAGTAATCAAATAGTATTTTTTTACTAAACTTTGTTTTGTATAAAGTAGATAAACGAGTTTAGCAAACCCATTTCATTAAATAATAGCCAATTTTTTATTTAATAGCAACAAAAGTACGAATAGCTGAACTAGTTTGGGAAGTGCAGCAAAACCAGTTTAGCTATTTTAACAAAAGTTTGGTTACTAAGAAGTAAATTTAAGCTATTTTCTGATTAGTCAAACTAGTTCAGCTATTAATTTTTTTCAGTGTAGAAGATGTTGTAACCTTTACCTTTATTGTCATGGGGTGATAGTGGTAACCTAGTTTAACATCATGTCAAAAGGCTAGACTTTCGATTTTTATGTTATTTGACATAGCACGGCATAGTAACGGCACTGTATGTTATAAGCACAGTACAACCAAAATAATGACAACCACCGAAAGATCATCAATTTGTCGCCGATCGCCGTTCGCCGCTGTCATGGCATAAACTGACTGATTCCGAAACGTAAAATACGAAAAGAGAGTCGCTTTGAAAGGTTTATCACTATGTGCACGGTGACCGAGACTCAGTCAAGTACCTATCTACCTATCTAGATACCTATTTAGACAAGAAGACCTATCCTACTAAACAGCATCATCTATACTAATATAATACAGCGAAAGTATTTATTTTTTTCATTTAAATAGGCTAATCTCTGGAACTACTAGTCGGATTCATTAAAATAATGTTTATTTATACAAAGTTAAATAATTTAAAAAAATGTCAGTAAAAAGCGTTCACGTTATTATCATTTTATGGGTAACTTCATCATGTACCACTTACGACAAATGATGCGCGCGCAGCTCACAATTTTACCCTCAACTAAACGCGCCAAAAAAATTATAACTTCAAAAATCGTGTTTTAATCTCTTCTAAGAGATTCGTAGAAATTTTGCTACATTAGATCCCTATCGAAGTATCGAAAAATAACACTCGAATGGAAGCCGTGTGAAAATTGTCACTCTGTTTCCGCTGGGGCTATCAGGGCCCCCGCCGCTTGAAGGGTGACTCGCTTAACCGGAGACGCTCCGAGGATTGTCTCCGTTTGATTGCATCCATCATTGTTCTCCAAACATGGTATTTGCATAATTTTAAATGTGACATTTGTTTTACTTGTTTTAATCCACGCTTTGTGTTAGAAGAAATCTTATACAATATTATTTTTTATTTGTTTATCTCAAACTTTACAAGTTATTTTTATTAACATGAACTTTTATTTTACACTAAGTTTTACCCGCGACTTCGGTTATATTGTCATCAAAATGAAACTGCTCGCGAGCCTCCTATTGTTTAGTGTTTGCTAACAAGCTATGACAGTGGAGCTTATAACAATTCAGCAAAGTTTCAACGCAATTGTATATTATGTCACCGGATAATTGCACAAATCGTTCGTTTATAAACTATCTAGACAGAATGTAAACTGTCGATAGATATTGAACGAACACTGTTAATTTTATTGATAAACTTAAGGGTGGTAGCTAGTCAGGCAGGCATTAGGAAATACCCTACCACCGTAGTACTATGGTTCCATCACAGTTTCATTACGATTTTTTTTTTGCTTTTTTTGATAATACAAGGCTTTTTGGCTGCAATGTTCTTTAGGAATACCGCCAGTATTCCTCCAGTCGAACTGTCTCAAGTAGAGAGAAATCTCCAAAGAAATTTCTCTAAAAAAAACTGTGATGAACAGCGCACGTGATTCTGTTGTGGAAAGAGAGGGGGGAATTAGATTGAACAGCTCTTCAGAACACCATGGTTGAACACGTTCAGCGAAACGATGTTTTCCTTCACCAAAAGCTCAGGCTCACTGTATGAATTCACGTCGATAAATGCGGTGTCCAAACACTCTACCAATGAGCCACTATTACTTCAAAACCTTTTAGCCTTGTCGGCCTTGTTGATTATCTGGCAAATTCGTAGAGAAAACTTCGGTATTCTTTGTTTATATATGTTACGTGTATTATTTTTGGTTTAATACATAAGATAATATCTTATTTTGGTTATTGTTTACTGTAAATACAAAACAATTATTTCCAATTTAAAACACTCCCACTAGTATCATTCAATTAACAAACAGACACGCTTGTATTCACAGGGGCTAGTGTGTGAAAGTTGGCACTCTTGGGGCGTGTTTATTTATGCAACGGGCCTGTAATGCTCGCCGACGGCAACCGTAGGGTTAACTTAAGTGCTTTACAATAGATTTCTGTTTTCTTTAGAAACTTTGAAATTAGTTTTAGTCGTGTTTTTGCCGTTTATGAATATTGGTTGCTGTGATCAATATTTAATCTTCTATACGTACTCAACTACTCTTTGTCTGTTTGTCTGTCCGTTTATGTTGTTTTCACGCGAAAACTACCTAATTCGATTAACATGTTTTTTATTTTAATTCATAACTTAGTTATCTGGCCAGGTTATAGGACATATTTTGTAATATAAAGTAACATACGAAATAAGCAGTGACGATAATGGTGAATCAAATCGGGAGAAAAGACGCATTTGGAGCGCCTCAATGGCTTACGCTGAGTAAACCATACGAGATATATCAAATTTATGTTTTACACAATTGTACATCTTAAAAAGATCTACAAAAAAGTCACTAATAGAATATATCTTTCTTCTAAGGATCAGCCACAATAAGCATTTTGTCTTTCTTTTTTTGAGGGAAGGTAGCTCGATTTGTGCGTGCGCTCGACTGATGGCATTCTTTAGTCCACGCGAGCGCAGCACTAGCACAGATTGACCGATTTTATCGACAAACTTGACTGATTGAGCTCATATTCATACAATAAGTATATTTGTTTTATCGAGACAATGATTCATAGCTATGTTTAAGATCTGATAGATGGCGCTGTTGTCGAGCTAATCCACCAGAAACGACAGCTGCCGACACAGCTAGTATTATGTAATTTAAGCCCTTCGAAATTATATCGGATACTTTATTGCAAATGTTCGCCTAGAAGTCTTCGATAGTTGGAAAACTTTTCCTAAGATAAATTTTTATTTACATCCTAACTAATAATATTATAAAGGCGAAAGTGAGTTTGATTGAAAAACCACTGAACGGATTTGGATAAAATTTGGCACACAGATAGTTTGTAATCTGGATTAACACATAGGATTTATCCCGGTAACAACAATTTTTGTAGTTAACGCGAGCGTAGTCGCGGGCACAGCTAATATATTATAAAATAAAGTCTCCCGCCGCGTCTTTATGTCTTTATGAACGCGATAAACTCAAAAACTACCGATTGGCTGAAATATGACTATGATTGTTGAAAATGTCGGAAAAAATCATGCCGACTTTCCAAAAGCTCCCGCTTTACAGGCATGTGCCGCGTAAACCGATAGAGTTATATGTATTACTCTGCTACACGTGTAAAGTCGGGGCGGGTTGCTAGTAGAAGATAATTTCAAGCTTAAAAACATAATTTCGTTCTCAAATACACAATTATATTGTTTAAGGACAGATAACAATTTCAATGTAATACAAAAAGGTTCACAGTACTCCAAGTAACTGTCGGTATATCTCTGCTTACCTTTCTAAGTGTGGGCGAGGGGCGTTTCATATCCCAACCCTGAGGCTGTCGGAGCACTCGCCAAAAAACACAAATAAACACTAAAACAGTTAACGGTGAAGTGTTGACTTTTCAATTAGCGCTCCGTGAGGGAAACAGCCGCGGGATGGAGGGGCTTTTGATTTACACTACGTCAGCCGCGTTGTCCGATATTACGATATAAGAGATATGAACCAAAGTTTAGCAATAAATTGAGGTGGCTTCAAATGACACAATCATCTGAGATTTCAGTGAAGAGTCACAGAGAAATTTATTTCTATTTGATACAGCCCGATTGGTGCAATAGGTACCTCCACTCTACAGAAGATCTCAGAAATTATTTAGTGCTGTGTTCCTGCGGTGTGTAGCGTTTCCAGACCTCCTTTGGGGAAGGGGAGTTCAAAGAGAGTTAGGGCACAGAGAAATTTATTTGGAGACTTCTCTTTACTTGGGGCAACCCGACTGGTGGAATACCTCCACCCTACAGAAGAACGCAGCCAAATAACCTTGTGCTGTGTTCCGCGATGAGTAGGGTTTCCAGAGCTCCTTGGGGTAGGGGGATTCAAGGTCGACAATGCGCTAGTGATACCTATGGTATTTGAAGCGTCCCTATGCTACGGTAGCCGCTTACCATCAGGCGGGCCGTATGCTTGTTTGCCACCTTTGTGGTATAAAAAATGACATTCCCAAATCCTCATCTCCCTGACTACCATTTTTAAAATAGAAATCTGCCATCAAGTTATTTGCGTTATAACATTGAGAAAAGTTACCGTTTTTATTTTTTGCCGTGATAGCTAAGACTTTGTTCATTGTTCTTCTTATATTGTATTTGATTTACTAATGGTTGTTTTCCCAATGGGATTCTCTATAGGCAACATCTCGGGAATCATCCAATTTTTGACTCCTTAGGGTATGAATTTTGATAAATCCTTTTTATTTTGTGGTATATGTCACGATATACGAAGTCGAGATGGTCATTTGAATGATGTGTAGTATTCCTTAAATGATGGCAAAGAGTAAGCTTTCGAAAAACGATAATATAATATCAACAAATCAATCAATCAAGTAAACAAACAATTAGTTTTTATTTTATTTTAAATATACCTGGTTATTATTGCACAACCCTATAAAAATAAGTTTTATTTTTAAAAAGGTGGGATAATTACGTGAATTATAGTGATGTCTGGAAAAAATTGCAAAGAATTCTAAACAATACTTATATAGTAAAAAAATAAAAATAAACATGTATACATACGATCGAGTTTCTTGCCAGCTCTTGTCGAAAACTGGAATATTTTCCGAACCGGTGGTAGTATTTTATATTCAAAAGTGCCTTCTTAGGGCCTAAATTAAAGGAAATACTTTTTTTTTCTTTTTTCTTTATATAGAAAACATCCTGTAGTAACGAGGGTACAGAGCGTGATAAATACCTTAAACCGTTAAAAATATAAAGTCATCACTTATCGACACACCAGAATGAGCCGCACGTGCTCAGCACGCGACCTCGCATATCTGTTTGAACAGAACTTTGCACACTCTACACATCTCTCTCTCTCTCTCTATCGAGGTGCGTCCTTGAAGATAACATCACAGCCTACAAAATTTGTTTTACTAGCCGTGCCCTACTGTTTCACCCGTGTAAAACTTGTTCGACCAACTCTTCACCGTGCCGCCGCCAAACGCAGCCTTGTAGCCTGTCATTGCTATCACTTCCCATACTTGCCTACAGATTGCCAGATTACTTGACGTTCATGGTTACTGCTTCGCTCCTTAAGGTTGTAGTGTGATGTTATATAGCCTAAATAAACCTTCTTTAATAAACAGGGTATAAAATGCCAAAGGATTTTCCAAATTTGTCTGGTGGTTCCAGAAATTAGAACTGATGTGAAGTTGTTTGCTTGTAAGGTGCGTGCTGACCGATAGCATAAGGTTTGCTCTGTAACCGCACGCACTTTACAAGCAGGCAATGAACGGCTGGAAGACATTGTTGCTTGAGTTATCAAATCGTGAACTTCTCGGTTAATAAATCGATTACAATAAACACTGTTCCTGAGTGCAGTCTCGCTGACCATCCCGGCTACGTATTTCATACAATAAACACTGTTCCTGAGTACCGTCTCGCTAATCATCCCGGCTGCGTATTACATACAATAAACACTGTTCTGAGTGCCATCTCGCTGACCATCCCGGCTGCGTATTACAAACGATAAACACTGTAACTGAGTGCCGTCTTGCTGACTATGACGCTCCATATTACAGTAGTAGGGATCTGTACCCAACTGGGTCGCAATCACCATGCATATAGTGATAAATTCATCACAGTGAGTCTCCTTGGGTTTGTGGCATTTCGGGATCAGCTAGCGTTTGTTTAGCTAACGATAGGCTTTGTAAATCGGCATGTCAGCCATAAACAGCAATGGAATGTGGATCTCTCGGTGGTCGCCGTTGTTTTTCGATTGTACTGTGCTTGTCATCCGGTAAAGAGCCGTAATTTTACTGTTCTACTTTAAAAACTTTTCATAGTACTTTTATTTCTTCATTACTATTGTTATATCACTAAACACTAAATACCTATTGATTTCATTCAATATATTATATACAAAAAATATACATAAGGTAACACTACCCTTTACACCTTTGGCAACCCTACACACCCTATACCGCCTCAAATAGCCCATAATTTATTAGATAAATTTCAATTTCCCGAGAACACGGTTAGTGCACCCTAAACTCTGGCAACATTATCGTTGTAATAAAATAACTCGTTGCATATTGTCCTCGCGTAGCTCTAACAGTTACGGAATAAGGTGGATATTCGCTTAAAAAGTCCCCGACATCCCTTAGCGGTAATCTGTCACAAGTTGTCCCATCACACCCCAACGAGTGGGGTTGTTAGGATACTATTTATGTGTTAACATGATTTATGAGCTGGCAACCCCCAATTCGGTGGGTGTTGCCGGCTGCTGGCTTACTTATAAATTATTTATTATTTGATAATGTACTGATATATTTACTTTACTTTTACCAATATTCCTTTAAAGCAGTGATCTATTTTTATAAGATATACATTTTTAGGCGTTATGAAAAAAAAATGAGAATGATTATTTACGATGCGCGCGCACATTTTAAATAAGAAACTGATTGACCGACAAGCTAAGTTCTTGAATTAAAGAAAATTAAGAAGGACTCATATATTTATTTTACATTAATAGGAAAACTTGTAGCTAATAGAAAGAGTAGAAAAAATAATCGAAATAGAAGACCAATTACAAGTTCAAAACAGAAAGAGAGCCAGCCACGAAGAGAAACACAATAATTAACACGAACTAATATTATTACAAAAAATACTTATATAGTAATGAAAAAGTCACATTTGCTGCTAAATAAATTAGTTGTCAGTCCAGCATTTGCAAACCGTTTATGCTTTAAAATCTGTTTCTCTGGTAGTTTTTTAAGGCAGGTAGTGTCATGGACTTAGCCATGTCAGTAACGGCCCTTTTCCACGTGTCACGATCGCTATTAGTTTTTTCCAGCGATTCATAACTTTTATATTCGCGCAATCTTTAAATCTCACGTAAGATCGTTTTGCGTGTCCAATCTCCCCGAAGAGAATGTGCCGTGGTGAATGGTAATAAACCTCTCGTTTTATTTGGTTTATGTTATGCGTCACATAACAATTCAAAGAACACCTAACGCTCGTACACAACTTAGGCAAGGACAGTAGAACTGTTGCCGTCGCTATGGTCATGCTCGCCTATAAACTTAGTAGCTCGCTTATAAAACTGTATATATATAACTGGTTTTCCACTGTGCTTGTGGTGTCCGCGATCCAGTTAGATACTATCCAGCTTAGCTTAACATATCACGTGCCGATAAACAAGGTTTTGTGTCTCAATATGTTTTTGACACTTGGTAAATTCAAATACGGACTGTCAAATAATATCTCAGAGACAATACCCATACTCGCTTGAATGTGGTTCAACCAACGAAAAGACTATGTCCGTAATTTGTTGTTAAGGCACTTTTTCTCTACGTTAGTACACGTATAACAAAATACATACAGTGGCGTATTTTAAGAATTAGTACAAATCAATAGTTTTAGGTACACATAACTTTAAAAATTGTGATAGGTAAATTAAATTAGTATCTGTGTTACGTTTGGTTTAAATACAACTTCTATGTTGTATCTATCTATACATATTACCAGAAAGTACCGAACGGAATTGCATACGGTTTTCATCAATGTACGGAGTGATTCATAAGGAAGGTTTAGGTGTATAATTCATTACGGTCTTGTATAAATTGGCTGAAATATGACTATGATTGTTGAAAATGTCGAAAAAAATCATGCCTACTGAGAGGTTCACAGGCGTGTGCCGCGTAATCTAATAGAGTTATATGTATTAATTTGCTACCCGTTTGTTGCCGGGGCGAGTTGCTAGTTATCAATAAATATCTAGAACTAAATACTAACATGTCTTAATTATTTTTAGTGAAATCGTAATATCTGCTAAAAGGTTTAATTAATTTTATTTCAAACGCGTGAAGAAAGTGCTGGTAGGTAACTAATTCCCATTAATATAGCTATATAACGCTACATTAAAGACGTCCGCGGGGACCCCTTGAGGTCAAATGGCGTGAAGTAAGGGGGACACGCATTTCCTCAAATATTTATAGTTCAGAGGTTATGTTGTTGGTTTTTTTACATCTTAATTATTGATCCGTGTTAAATTTATTCGACTAGCTCTTCATCGTGGCGCTGTTTTTTTTCCAAACTGACTATACTGTCAGCCTTAGTGGCCCTGGAGCCTTTACGGCTTTTACAGCTTTACCGGGCTTGGGGATATCGTGGCGCTGCCTACGCACCCGTGTAGCCTAGAGTTATTCTCACTTCCCGTACTGGACTTTCATAGTTACTGCTCCGTTCCTTAGAGTAGTCATAGCGTGAAGATATATATAGCCTATAATCTTTTGAATTCATAGCTATGTTATCTGGCCAGGTTATAGGATATATTTCGTTAGATAAAGTAACATACAAAATAAGCAGTGACGATAATGGTGAATCAATTGGGAAAAAAGACGCTTTTGGGGCGCTTAAAGGTATTAAGCTGAGTAAACCATAAGAGATATATAAAATTAATCTACAAAATAATTGTAGATCTCGAAAAGATCAACAAAAAAGATACCAATAGCATATGTCAATCTTCTAAGGATCACCCACAATAAGCATTTTTGTTTTTAAAATAACCGGCGGGTGACCGGTGGGAACGAGGGCAGCA
This sequence comes from Saturnia pavonia, assembly GCA_947532125.1. Lineage (NCBI taxonomy): Eukaryota > Metazoa > Arthropoda > Insecta > Lepidoptera > Saturniidae > Saturnia > Saturnia pavonia. The sequence continues at coordinate 19,388,309 of OX383895.1, read as the reverse complement.
TGATACGCGCGTGCGCTCGACGGTCGGCATTCTGTAGTCCACGCGAGCGGAGCCGCGGGCACAGATAGTAATAGATAAAGCGTTTGTACTCATGTTAACGAAAGTTTGTTTAATGGCTGGTGGTTTTCAACGAACTATTGAAGGTATGTAAATAATCAGAAGATAACATCAAGCAAAATGATTCGCAATTAAACTGAATTGACTATATCTATTGTTGTGAAGTGTGACGTGGTTTCAAACCCTACATTGATCCTGATCTTTCGGTGAAAGTAAACTCTAAACCTCCCTCCATCTGAAGCCAGCTTACGTACCTAATAATACTTGAAAGCCAAGACACGTAGTTCTCGTGAAACATCAAAACCATTATGTGATTAAAGTTGAAGTTTTCAACTAGTTGCTTAGTAAATAATTAATAGTTAGTAAATACCTACGTACTTATAATCTTTTTATAAGCATTAAAAGTTTTATTTTGTCTTTGAATAAGTTGATAAGATAAAAATATATACTTAACCGCGATGTTAAACTACGGATAAGAAGAAATAGCTATATTATCTGTTCAATCAAAACCACACCTTTTAAAATTATCGACACAATGTAACAAGATCTTTACACGAATCCGCCATTAGCAGTCATAGACAAGCGCGACCGTAAACAAGTAGTAGCTGTATCGAGAATCAGTCATGAAGATAAAAATCGAAATTCGAAAAAAGCTCGCCATGTCACGAGGATTAGCGCTCCCCTATTGTGGACAATGACAATTGAAACATATCCGTCCTTGTTTACCATATATGTCCGACCGTTGCGAGAGCGAGACTGATACGATTCTATTTATTTTCACTTTTCTATAGTTAATGTGACAGTTTTCGTATGAAATGTTTGTTTGGAATAGGGTTTGAATGGGGAACGTTTTCGGGCTAGTTTGTAATGGATTTTTATATTTTTATTTTTATCCGAACGATTGTTTCGATAACGGCGAGCAGTTTGTGAGATTTAAATTATTATTTTTAACAAATATTTTTCATTGAAAGAACATACATTAAACCGAGACAGAAAATTCTCTTCGATATATTTTTATTTGATTTTATATTTTAAAACAAAGCATGGTCATATAATAGAAAAGTTTTAGGCGCTCATTATATAGGTATCGGTTTACGTTAACGCTAAGTGAAGTACATGTTATTTTTCTCGAAAATTTGTATGAGAGAAAACGCGATCAGCAAGACGCGGTAACGAATAGGGCGTTAGAGAGATACTTACCTATGTAAAATAGACGAAATCATAATTTCGCATTCAATTGTTTCCGACTCCAAGATAAGACCGATTATAATATATTTCTTTAGGTAATATACTAAACTTAAGTAGGTCTTTGGTCTCATGTCTTCCTATATTTTTATGTGCGTTTTCGCTTGATATCTGTTATCTGAGAATAGCGGTTTAATTGGGCAATTTTAGAAGGCTTCTAGTTGTAACAATTCTTTTATGGAAAAAGTTAAGATATAGAAACATAGTACTTAGTGCTAGATATAGATTGTATGGTATATAAATATTTTCTTCAGGTACCATCATCCAGGAATAAAACGCCATGGACTGAACGCCGGCGGCATTGCTTCTTTGTAGCTTATTCGAAATTAGTTTAATTTATAATGTATATTTATTGATGCGGTAATCTATAGTGGGTATACTGAGCTCAAACTTCGCTAAGTATTTACTCAGCTCAATCTTAGATTATGAATTTATAGTTACTGTTACCGACAGCTTATATCTATTCTATACATATTATAAAAATTAACGTTTCTCTGTCTGTCCGTTTATGTTCTTTTCACACAAAAACCACTTATTCGATTTATATGTTTTTTTTTATTTTAATTAGTAGCTATGTTATCTGGCCAGGTTATAGGATATATTTTGAAAGATAAAGTAACATACGAAATAAGCAGTGACGATAATGGTGAATCAATTCGGAAAAAACACGCATTTGGGGCACTTAAATGGCTTACGCTGAGTAAACCATACAAGATATGTAATCAAATTAACGTTCTATATAATTGTAGATCTTAAAATACATACAAAAAAGTCAGCAATAGCATATGTCTATCTCAAAGGATCACCCACAATAAGGATAAAAATAATTTTGTTCACGTCGAAAAAGTCTAACTTCTAATACGCGTATGTGAGTCAATCAACTATTTTATCCAGGATATATTATTTTAAATATGTAGTATTGATAATAGTCATAAACACACGAAACACAGTATTACATAAAAAATAATATCACAATTGTATCTTAGATTGTTAGGCACAACGGGAAACTTTATAACGTTCTCAAAATATTTTCTTTCTATGAATTTTCATGGTAATTCTGAATACGAAATATTCGTTCCATAAAATTATCCTGTCCGAAGCTCACATTAACTTGTACAACTTTCATTATAAATGAACATTTTTACTTGTCGCTTGCAGTTAATTTTTAAGACGGAAGGATATGGTTTATAGCGTGTAATGTATTTTTTATAAAATAGCAATAGCGCAAAAACATGTTTTTACCAAAATGCGTATACTGAGTTCCTTCGGTAATTATGTCAGACAACACATAGATGGTATTTTTCGCAGTAAGCTGCTTCCATTCTGATTGCCTTTACTCGCATCACGAGCGCGAATATACAGTCCTTTTATCGGGTATATAGGCAAAAAAAAATTTTTTTTTCCATATTTTTTTTTGGAATAATCTCTCCGTAATGTTGGTACCCATACATGTACCCACATTTTACCTACACCCAACTAGAAAACTACTTTTTTGGAAATCTTTTAATAGTAAACTATTAATAAAGATGTCAAAAGGACAAAAACTCACAAATCACAATCAGTATAGGTAGTCTCTTTTTTATCTTTTCTAATGTCGGTAACAACCTAGCACGTACGATCTGAGCGTCACCGTGTTAAGTATCCACACGTTTTAAAAAGCCTGAGCAGTAATTTGGAAAAGATAAATGACATTTACTTAAGACGTGTAATTTGTAAGGGGATTACAAGCGCTGGTACACGCGGACAGAGGGTATCCTTATTTGTCTGTCTGTTTGTTTTCGAGTGTGAGTTATACAGATATGTTTCCTTTTCTTTTTATTTGAAAGGGAAGGTTAGATTGCTTAGTTTAGGATGACAAGCCGTGGTATTTAAAGTTTAGCCTATAACAATTTTGATGTACCGTGTGATATGTGTTTTCAAAGACAGCACAATAGATATTTTTTTTTAAATTATGTGACTATCTATTCAATTTTATACTCCATCTATATTAATAAATCTGTATGTACCTAAGTATTTTCAAAAATGGCTTGACCGATTATTATGCTACTCGTATATATAAGAATGATCTTGCTTAATATAAATAAAATAAAAAAATATGTATTTTCTTACATTAAAATATACTTAAAACTATAAACAAATTGACAAAACACTCTACGTTAATGATAACGTTCCTATGTCAACATTTTGAAGATTTTACATTTTGAATGGTCAATGATAGACTGAGTGTCTCGGTTTAGACCGAGCGCTTTTGTTCAACCGTAGACAAGCGAGAGTGAACATAGGCAAGCCTTTTATTTTCTATTTTGGAATGTCTTTGTGTATGTTTACATGAATTTAAGTAAGGATATAACAGGACGTCGTTGAAAACTGATCATTTATTACTGAAACTGACGTTTACCTGTGGCTCTGCCCGTGTAAAACCATTAATTATTTGAATTATAATTTTAAGTATAAAAAGGAAAAATGTGTTTATTAATTAGCCTTAAATGAATACCACATATCGAAGGCCGCAAAGAATAATTGGTTATCTACAAAATCACGATTTCGCAGTAGAGCGCTGTAACCTAAAATAATAGAAATATTAATAGAAAAACAAACTTATCTTCTTATTTTTCAACATTTATTTAATAGGGTATTATTACCAAGTAAATTTTTAAGGTCGATTTAATCTATATATATATAGTAAAATTGAAGTGTATGTTTTTAATGTCAAAATAACACCTTTTTACTAAATGCATATGAAAGTATACATACATGGTACCTATAACAAAAACCTTTTTTTTTTAGTTTTGTCTGTCTGCCTGTTAGTTCCGGGTAATCTCCGAAACGGTTGGACCGATTTTGACGAGATTTTCACTGGCAGATAGCTGATGATTGAGTTGAATTGTGCAAAAAGTGTTACTTAAAAAGTGCAGCTGAATTTTTGTTGTTTGCTGCCGTAGGTACTTATATTTTTGTATTATTTTATGTCTATATTTATGTCTATTACAAATTTTGTAGTATTATGTAAATATCTATATAAAAAAAAAACTGGCAGGCATAAGGAAAGAAGTGAAAACTTATAACTTAGAATTTTAGTATTAAAATTTTAAAATCCACGATAAAAACATTATTAAACTGCTAGAAATCTGTTTTACCACGGTAGTAAGAAATCTTGCATGCATTGCAAAGGTTAAATATTAGAAAATAAGAAATATAACATTTTCAAACAAATTTTCATTAGCATGTCGGTGACGCGAACCCATAAGATTTTCTCCTAGCAAAAAGTGCTCAACGCGGCTAAAGAAGTTTTCACTTCAAAAATAAAACATGCTTTTGTAGACCCTGGTCACTATCTAGGACTGTAGTACTTTTCCAGATGAATCCAACAAATCGAAAGACGACGAGGATATCTGGTTTTTTTGAGGCATTGCTATGGCCGGCGTCGGGTCCATCATCAGATCAGCTCAATAATATCATATTATTGTATTGTCAACCATAAAATCTCTAAACGTAATTTGTAAATTTAACCGCTCTAACAATTTGGTGCCTACGACGCTCTGTTATACGAGTAAAAAGGGATACAGACGCTATATATTTTATAGAATGGCATTATTTTCACGGCGTCCTAAAAAAGGCTTAACTTTAAAAACTTCAATAAGTGACAAATTTGTTAGAATTATGATTGATAGAAAACGGTAAATAACAATAAAATGTAAGGTTTATCTCTGTCAATATCCGTAATACCAGAAGCTCGAACTTATTACCATAATGTGATGAGACGAAAATTAATACAATCGGGCGCACGTATGCCGTGTTGCGTATGCGAGAGCTTCATCAGAATAGTGCGGAGAAAACCTTCAAGTTTATCGATAATAACGTATTGGCTTATTTATATTAAATCTACATCATATTTATGTAAATAGTAATGTCTTTTAGAGTTAGGCCTGGACTAATAAATGTTTTTAGGCAATTGTGTTAGGTTCTGCAATAAACTTTCTAAGCACATTACCGATTTGCCCGATAATTACTTAATTGAACTACCTAGCCGGGACATTACCCCTTCGCTTTTGCGAAACGTTTTAAACTTGCTTTTTATAAGGCAAATTAATTATTCTAAATTGTATACACTTATAAGTATGATAAAGTTGTAGAATAGATGTAATCGCTGAATCAATCAGCTGCTGACCTTGTTGTCAGTGTGCAAATATTACAAAAGCCACTAAGTAGTAATTAATATACTATCTGATAGGGACATATCACGTGATAAAGCGAAGTATTGTAACGATTCCACGCGTTGTCGAGGCCAGAAATATCTATCTATTTATCAACATATCCAACATTATCAATAGTATTCATCCGGTTACAAAAAAATATAGCTGATGTAAATAGAATTAAAAGGTTTTTGCGTTTTCTGGTCGTACTGAAGTGGATCTCAAGTAACATTGAATATGATTATCAATCGACTACTAAAAATACCTCTACATCTTCATAAATTTGTCAAGCAGGCAACGGGAGCGAATGAGTTAGGCATCGTAAGTTACTACACATGGATAGATATTAAGAACCGTGACTTGGGCGTAGTGATTTTAACTGTAAAGTTCAAATAAGGGCAGCCGATACTGCGGACTTACACACACTGTATTTCATCAACTGAGTTAGATTAAAGTAATTAGTCACAAATCTTCTTTCTAGCTTTGTAAATCAAGCCTGTATTTCTTTCTTTATTAATATATAATTATGTATGTTATAAAATATTTATTCACAAAAGTGTAGACCAAGTCTACAGTGTACGCAAAAATATAATAAAAAAAACAATTAATTTCCAAATATATCTATAAATATTATAAAACTAAACGTCTCTCTGTCTGTCTGTAATGGTGAATCAATTCGAAAAAAAAGTCGCATTTGGGGCGCTTAAAACGCTTACGTTGAGTAAACCATACGAGATATATCAAAGTAATGTTCTACATAATTGTAGATCTTAAAAGGGCCTACAAAAAAATCACCGATATCATATATCTACCTTCTAAGGATCGTCCACAATAAGCATTTTTGTCTTCCGTCTTTTGAACGGGGGCAGCACGATTCGCGTTCGACCGACAGTAATCCGTAATCCATGCGAGCGGAGCCGCGGATATAGCTAGCACTATATAAAAGAATTTTTCATCGCTTGTTTTTACTCAATGCGTTCTTAAACTATTCATACGATTCTGATGAAACTTTGAGTTGTTATGCGCATGTTCTTAAAGGTTTCAGTATTAGCACAACAGATGGCGTGCACATCGTTTAATGTTCAAGAAAAGGGGAACAAAGTTGTGGACAAAAGCTAGTATAATTATAAAAACTATACCATAGTTATGTTTCTAAGCTTTTCATAGCTAAGCATAAATTCCAAGCAGTAATATATGCAGTCCTGGAAGTCATTGAATATTTCTTTTCAATAATTATTATGTATTGATATCAATAATCCTCTTTGTATAATGTCGCTATAGCGCCGTATATATCGATAAACACTTTCCCATCCCTAGAACTTTGAAGCTATGAATATTATAGTGTGGAAAAGATATTTTATTACCTTTTATGAATATATCGTGCCATAAACAGTAAGTGATTTGTTTTGTTGCTCAAGGTTAGACCACATAAGACGTAAACCTAAGCTTTATCGGGACGTTATAAAAAAGATTTTAGTGATTATTTGTCTTTTTGATACATAGATTTCTTAAAACATAACTAAAAAATACGCAACATAATGATATCGCCGTAGGTTTCATTCCAGGTGCCCAAATTTTTTAGTATCTACACTTCATTCGTTATGATTTTTGTTAATCTAATGCAAAATAGTACTTATACTCAAACCACCATAATATAGTATATATATATATAAATCGGCAACTCGAAAGAGAAAGAGCATAGTATACGATTGTGTTAGAAAGAGATAGGGATACGAGACCATTTTCGTATGTGTTATCGGCCTGTATCAGCCTAAATCGCTACCAAAACAAATCCAGCTTATTTTTGAGAAACTTAACGTTTTCAAGTGTAATTTATTCTTTAGTAGACCTGTTTAATTGTGCTTTTGTGTACTTGGGTGTGACTCATATAACAAATAAATTAACAAAATAACATACACACTATTGTATTTCGTTTTTGATCTCGTCTTATTCAACCTATTGCCGATCTATACTATAACTAGCTGTGTCCCGCGGTTTCACCCGCATATAATTTAAAATAAATCACTGATTGATGATTTCTAGTACTACAGAATAGACATTATTTTTATCAGGCAACCAGCGTTATGCGTCACAACTCACACTTCCTTCCTCCCAGAAGGCAGGAACATGTATATTTGTACAGTTAGTTAGCTCGAATTTGTATGGATAGGGATTTAGTCAGATCGCGACTTTTTCGCATAATCGGCAACAGCCCAAGCCGAGGTTCGGCCACTTTGGCACCCTTGGAGCTTGTTGCCTAGCTTTCGCGGCTGAGTGCCTTCCGTGCTCGCCCCCAAGCCCGGTGAAGCTGTAAAAGCCGCAAAGGCTCCAGAGCCCCTAAGGCTAACAGTATAGTCAGTTCGAAAAAAAAAAAAACACACGGCTCGTTCGCGCCACTACACTACACCCAAGCCGAGTGTTGAATTATTTTACATTATTTCCCAGACTATTCGTCCAAATAAAATGCTATGAAGGGCAAAGTTTATCTACATAAAATTGTCTTGATGATGAAGTAACTTTCGTTCCTAAGGATTAATATGCCATGCCTAATAACAATGCTCATAAATCACTTTCAATTTTCAATAAAACTTTGTAACAAAATCTCTTGTTGTGGCTTATGTAGATAGGCATAATTATGGTATCGCGGACTTTTTTTAGATGTACTAAGGAGGAATATTTTTGTAGAACATTGTATTTACGTATCACTAACCATTACGCCAACGCTCGTGGATAAAGCAGTTAGGGAGCGCTATTTATTCCGGACCTACTTAAATAAAATCAATATTTAAGGCTAGCTAAGAGGTGTAGCCTAATGCTAGATAGCCTATACTATTCCTCGTGAATCTTACTATCATATACAGAACGAAATTTTTCGAATGCGACTGGTAGTTTCAGAGATTAGCGTGTTTAAATAAACAAAACAACTCTTCCGCTCTTTTATATTAAGTATATATCTGTAGTTCTGTCTAAAAATTATTTTTTTTCAAATTTTTCTATAGACATCTATTTTAAAATATACTGATCACGAATATGAGATAAAAACAATTATATGTCTGTCTGTTTGCACGTCCGGATTAACACAAAAAAGGTTTACCGATTTTTATTAACTTTAGTACGTGCAGGAAATTTATGCCATGTCATGTCTATAATACGTTTAAAGTTCGTAAAAAAAAAATTTTTTTTTTTAATGAATTCTCCACCGGTTTTGATGAAATCTTGTAAATGGGAAGTATACGTCATTTCATTATTGATAGGCCATAAGAATTGTCAATAACACTTTAGAAATCTTAATAAAATATCATACAATTAAATTTTCATTAACTATCAACCGATTTTTATGAAATTTTATGCACAGTAAGTAACTATATGACATTCCTTAATTAATAGGCTATTTAAAATGTCAATAATATGAGTGAAAATAATTTTATGGATTAATATCATTACTGCGTAATAAACACGTGTGGAGCCGCGAGACACCGCTAGTTTATAATATTGAAGTGAAACTTCTTATGCGACTTCCAACGCGTTAAACGTTTAACGCACATTATCGGTCTCTCCTCTTTGTGTGAGCCAGAGCGAGAGCGCAAATGTCGGTGTGTATGCATATTACACACTGTTTAAATAAAATATAAAATATATTTTAAAATGAAGTTTCACTTCTATCGTGTCTGAATCGCACACACACCTTGTTTTTCATTGAGATACACACTTTTAATTGTAAGATTCATAAGTAGGTATCTTCCGAAAAAATAAATTAGTTAATATTTCTTTGATATGTTATATCCAAAGCTTGTTGGGTGTAACCGCGCGTATAATAACAAGTTTCTATCCAATTAACATAATTTAATATTGATATTAAAACAGCGATAACCGAGGAGTTAATTACATATTTAAATATACCAATCGGTTACGTTTAAAAGTAGGCATGTACGTCTTTTTTAAATTATATTTCCCGTTTAATGCACACCATTTGAAATTCCTTGATTCACAGGTAAATTGTTGGTAGGTACATTTCTATTTTCTTGGAAATTTTAATATTACTGAATGTGTATATATATATATACAGTCTACCCTGAAGTACAGAGACAATTACTTTCTGCTAAACGGAGAGATTCAACGGGGATTACTTGGGAGCGAATAGACACGCAAGTCGAGAATGATTTAAGGGACATTAAGGACTATCTGCATTCGGGCTGCAAGTCAACTACATTTGAACAACTACAGTTGAACAACTGCAACCTGACTGCAATCGAACTGCACGCTGATTGCAATCGAACTGCACGCTGACTGCAGTCGAACTGTACGCTGACTGCGCAGTCAGTTGGCTGTTGACACAACTGCATCGGAACCGCATCCAAACTGCAATTATGCATGCAGCCCAATGTAGATCGTCTATATGAACCTAATTTGGTGGAAGACTGTGTCTAGAGTGGACTTTCACAGAAAACGCGTTTAGAATAAAATTTTACGGTTATACGAAAGTTAGTAATTTAGGTAATACAATTAAATTAGTGGACGAGACATCATATGTGAGATTGTCTAACATACTTTTTGACGGGATCTTGATCTGATATGTGGTGGTTTTTTATTTCAATTCATTAACTTTTGCTATTAAGTCCTATATTATGAAATTTAAACGCCATTTTACATGAAATGCACAAATTGAATGGATTATAAATAATGACTAGGAACATTTATTTTGTTTCCACAAAAACTCCCTGTCTAGTTTTAATAAGGTAACCGCCATCTTATTAGTTCTATGATTAAATATTATAAGAATAATAGAAAAAAAAAACAACCTACGTGATGTTGGCAGCATTGTGAGTGAACACAGTTGCGCCATCAAATAAAATAAGGAAAGATTGTCTAACAAATTTTATTCAGTTAAGGAACAAATTAAATCAATGAATACGTTTTCCGTACAGGTGTGAACCCGAGAAAACAGCGCAGAGAGCGGACAACGTTCACAAGGGCCCAGCTCGACGTGCTTGAAGCGCTGTTCGGGAAGACGCGGTACCCTGACATCTTTATGAGGGAAGAGGTCGCTCTCAAAATCAACCTGCCGGAGTCGAGAGTTCAGGTTTGTTAAGCATCATTAACGTTCACAAATAGAAAATCATTTTATACTGGTCTGGAACAACTAATAAGCAAGTTTTATTATTAAGTAAGTTTTATTGTCTGGAAGTGACTGCCTCTCTGACATCCACAAAAATGATAAAAAATGTAAATATTACATACAATACAAAACATAATTACAAAAAATTACAATTGGTAAACTCGATGGAGTTTCATGCCGGGACTGAGATGTTTTCCGAACCGGTGGTAGTGTATGACATTCATAATTGCCTTCTTAGGGCCTAAATTGAATACATTTTTTTATACTGCTAAGGTGGCAAACAAGTATACGGCTCGCCTGATGGTAAGCAGCTACACGCACACTTATAATACCATAGGTATCACAGCGCGTTGCCGATCTTATAGGTTATAGGCATATAACTTCACGCTACTACACTTAGGCGCAAAGTAGTAAGCATTCTGGAAAGCAGTAGGCAAAAGTGAGAACAACTACACGAGTGTGATGACGGCGGCGGCGCGGTGAAGAATTAATCGAATAAATTTAACACTGGTGAAAAATAAAAAAAATAAAACTCTATAAAAAATGCAACCATTTAAATACCGAACACAATTCTAACGACAAACAATTCAATAATTCCCTTTTCGAATTTCGAAATTATAGGCGTTCTAATTCAATTTGGCGCGGTTAATGCTTTAAACGTGTCGTTATAAATGGAACGTTTGAACGAATCAAGGAAGCAGTCGAGCGGCAACCGTTGACGATGATGGATCTCTCTTTGATTTTATTAAGTTTATATCTTAATGGAACTTTGGGGGTCCCGTTGAAGGATTAGACGTCATATCTTTACTCATTAGAAAATTATCATATCTTCGTCTTCATTGGATGATATCTGTATATTATTTCTCAAAGGTGGTTTATTTGTGGCAACGCCATATCTCCGTTAATTTTTCATCAAAATTAATAAAGCAAGCATCATTTTGAGCTTATTTTCTTCGCTATTGATGAAAAACAGAAAAAAAATTTTTGATGATTTTTTCGTAAAAAAACAAAATTGATTCATAACACTTTTCATAAAAAGTTTCATAATGAATCCATATACAACTAAAATTTAAATGCCATCTATTAAGAATCTGTTGAACAATGATGACAGTGATAGATTATTTACATTTTATAAAATGGGAAATATTCGCGCAGAGGTCAACTATGTTACATTTCAACTGATTATTATACTAACTTCCATGGTGGTTCCATGGTATTATAGTTCACTATATTATGTTTGTGTGGCCTTATTAAGGCTTCGCATAATATGACCTCGCACTGCTCGCAGTGACCCATTACGGTGGATCATTACCCGCACTCTCTACGGTTTGTGTAAAACCCCTCGAGAGCTGAAAAAGCGCGCTTAATTACACGTTCAATGCGAGAGGAGGTCGAAAAGACCTCATGCATGTTCACTAATTTGTGCGCTATCAAAAATAATGTTATCTCATACAGTGCGAAGAGCAGAGCGTAAATAATATGAATATGAAAAAGATAATTAGATTTTAATATATGTATATTTCTTTTAACGTACTTAAATACAGGTCGTGTGGACTAACTCGCGTGGATTACTGCTGCTCTCGCTCATACCCGACAACCCTACCCATACCCTTCAAAAACTGTTAAGGGTTAAAAAATATTTTTTGACGATTTCTATAGTAATAATAATAATATATTGAATAACGATATAAGCATCCGGTGTGTACAATGTACTAAATCTACGAAAAGTTGCAAATTTTTTGCTACCTTTTTAGCGAGTTAACTTTTTTTATTCAACACGGACGATAGGACGAAAGAGGAGGGAGCTGTAGCAACCCTATCGGACATCAACACGATTATAATGATGGCCAATTTGACGTCGGACCCCTAAAGAATATCAGATAGAATCATGGAATCCCTGCTAATTGGCATGTTGACCTTTGTACTAGATTAAACTATTTGATTCGGTAGGATGCACGACTCATTAGTGATAATTACCATTTGCATACTTATAAACTAGCTGTGCCCCAAGGTTTCAACCGTGTTAAATTAATTCGATCAACTATCCGCCGCGCCCGTGGTGCTTGCCTCTAGCTTCATAGTTACTGCTCCGCTACTTAGTGTCGTAGCGAGAAGTTGTATAACCTATAATCTTCATCGATAAATCGGCTACAAAATTCAAAATTTGTTTTTCATACGTGACTGGTAATTTCATAGATTAGCGCGTTCAACAAACAAACAAACTATGTCTTAAGCTTTATAATATTAGTGTAACTAGTTTTTTGTCGATGACTTTACTTGTAATATAAAGCTGTATCATTCAACCTATGTATCTTTATATATATACACAATTCTTCTGTAATTGTGTATGTGACTGAACTCTTAAACGGCTGATTTTGATAAAAAAAAGTGTATTTGTGTGGGATTCTAGATGGTTTAGATTCACAATTTGACCCAGTAGATGATGCTGAGTGTAGTCCACGCGTACGAAGCCATGGGCATATCTAGTCTTTAAATATACAATTCTTCAGTGTGTATATATGACTTAACTCCTCCTAAACGGCTGGACCGACTTTGATTAAATTGTTTGTGTGTGTTCAGATGAATTTGAAAATGGTTTAGATTCACAATTAGAACCGGTAGGTGTCGTTGCTATCGAGTTCTAGGATATTTTTTTTCATTTGCAGGCAAGCCAATATTCGAGCAGGACAAGCCCGCTAGTATCTTGTATAAACTTTGTGTGAGTCTGTTAATGATTTATAGAATCATTAACTTCTGAACGACTTGACCGATTTAGCTCATATTTACATAATATATTTGTTTTATCGAGACGATAGTTTATAGATATATTAGCATCCGATAGGTGGCGCTCTAGTCGGGTAATTAACAGAACAACGTCTGCCTGGTCTGGTTTAATAGGTATATAAAATCTGTGGCTTGCAAGTATTTAAATTGTATACTTAGTCGGTATTTTAATTTTATGGTATAATAGAGTTCAAATAACATCGTAAGACTCGAAACATCGGGTGCTTTAATCCGAAACGCGACACGCTTAAGTCTAGTACTACTGCATTTTTTACACCTGGTGTATGGTGGTTGAAATCCAGTCTGAGACAATTTTCGTGTACCACCACCGAGCAAACTATATTAGTTATAGTCTTTTTTTTTCCAGTAATTAATATAAACATATACGATAGTAACCTCGCAAACGCACCAAACACATCTGTCGCAAACACATTCATTCAATTAATCCATTCATTCAATCGGGTCGTTGTTCTTTTTTCGAAATTTATTAACTCATTATGCTTACGTACAATGGATAGCAAATGGCAAGGGTAGGGGCGTGATATAATCCGACTGGGGAATGCGAGCGGCACGATAACCGTAGGTAGAAATAAAACACTCTGAACTATTTTTGGAATTACATTTCTGACATACAATCCGTCCACGTACCTACCGGCTTGTTAGGTTCTCGAAATACGCGACGTAAATCAAACCAACTTGACTCTCTTTCATCATACAGTTCTATACAAAACCCAGGTTGTTAAGTTCTATGAGAACTTTAAACTGCATTTATTGCATAAGATATACTTTATTACTTCAAACTTAATTAAATACTTAATTGCTGAATTAGTAGTTATTTTTAATAGATATTTGATTACTATTTTGGATTTTGTCACAATATCAATATGAGAAACTAAATACATTAAACCTTAAGCTTCAAGAACGTATCCATTCAAATTCGGTTAGGTCGGTTGACCTTGAGTCAAATAAATTTTGTCTATGACGTAAATAGAACAAATAGTGACGAACCTCGAAGCGACGTAACTCGAGGGCTGACTGTATTATTCTTTGAATTTTACCAATTCGAAAAGGAAATATAGGTTGTTAAAGAGAACTCAGTGGTAGTGTGCACGGGTAGTGTGCACGGACTGTGCAGTGAAAGTTGTAATATTGGACTAAGGTCATTGCCAAGTTTATTGCCAGAATCGTAAAGATGTGAAGAGACCCATCCTTAAGTGACAGACAAGGAAGGAAAAGGTATTCTTAAAAAGATAATTTCTTCCATCGGACAATTGGGTGTTTAAAAAAAGTAATGTTTGTAGTAAACGGAAACATCATATATAAGTTTTATAACAAAACTATTTGTAGATTTTTTCGCTATAATTAAAAAGTTATATCAAATTAAAAATATTTTTTTGCAAACCAGTACCGAAAACGCGCCGATCGTTCACGAACAAACCCGAGCGCGTGTAATCACAATGTAGAAAGAAATTAACATTGTAGCTCTCAGCTGATACAGTTTTTTCACTCGTAATTGATGAAATTCCTTTAACATTTCTCTCCTTACTTTTCTTTAAACGATCTTCCCTCACTTCACTATTTTCTTCCAAACGACATGGCATTTGAGGCAGGCCTATCCATATAATATATAAACAAAATAAATTTATTTCCCACTAAAATTTAAAAATAGCGTTGATTCTTAGAAAAGTAATCTAAAAAGTAGAATATAATATTTTAATTACTTTAAAGCAAAGAGCTTAAAAAACAATTAACAAAATTATTGATTCTTATATACCTATTTAATAAGTTATTTTTGGAGTCGGTGCCAGCCAAGGGGGACAGTTTAATCCTGCTTTTGCCACAAACTTGCAAACGGCACGGGGCGGTGCGGCGCGCGCAGCGGTGGACGATGTATTCGATATTAATTTGAACTTTTTTCGAGAAAAAATCCTCTACACATGGACTAACAGAGAAACATAGGGAGATAAAAATTAATATTTTAAGGAAACCATCCGTCTTTTTGTTTTAGTTACGGAAACCAAATAATGCTATCTTTACATGTAATAATCTGGTAAGATATTTCAATACTGCAGATTACACTTTACCACAAAAACTCTAACACGATAAATCACGCTTAATATTAACGCAAATAGAACTGCAAGCGAGAAGCTGTGTAATTGATACGTAAACATTACCAGTATTTGCCGAGGGGTTTGAGGGTGTTCATGCCGGGTGATTTGTGTTAACGATCTTGTGGGTGAGCGTGCTTGAGGACATTGATTGAAATTATTCCACTACTTGCAAACTTTTCAGTAGGCTAATGAAAAAAGTCCAAAAGAATCTTCTAGAACATTTTTTTTTAATTACCTTTTTACCGATAATGGCTTATTGGTACTAAGTACACGTCGACCGACGTGGATTTATATTTTTTTTTATATACTACAATGGTGGCAAACAAGCTTACGCCCCGCCTGATGGTAAGCGGCTACCGTAGCCTACGGAGTATGGAAACCCTACTTATCGCAGGAACACAAGACTAGGCCATTTGGCTACGATATTCTGTAGGGTGGAGGTATTCCACCAGTCGGACTGCCCCAAGTCGAAAGGAATCTCCAAAGAAATAGAAACATTTTCTAATGCCCGCCTGTCTGCGTAATAACCAAAAAGGCTGCCAATATTTTTACAGCCGATTATAACATTTTTCAGATTAAGTTACAAAAGAATATATTTCACAAAACATTAGTTTATGGAAAGAGTAAACAAGACAAAAGTATACCTGTCTTTCTTTTGTACTTCCTACATCTTTTAACACTTCCTACATATTTTATTACATATTTACATTTTTTGTCTACGGTAATATTCGCATACTGATGATGGTTTCGTATAAGTAAAATATAGTATTTTACATACTACATATTTCTTCAACAGTAGGTATATAGTGCACAGGACTAGAAATATAATACTTTACAGTAATTATAGTACGTTTGGCAACCCTAACCTACACAGCAACCCTCAAGTTGAAAATATGTCGCCAAACACCTGTAGGAGTGTTCCAGAAACCACACTTGAGAACCCAGTATAAATTTTGCATGTTATCATTTAAACCACATAACCTTTAGCCGTGATGTAAAAAATCATTAAAAATAGCAGCTTGTATATGCTTCACTGCTGGTCAAACTCTTCTTATCAAGAAAACGGGCTTAATCACTATCCCAGCCGACAAAGTATTAATAATTTCATACTCCTAGTGTGTATTGTATTTCATGAGAAAAACCGTACCGTACCGTACAGTACTACCGTGTATTAATACGGTAGTACTGTGACCATATACCACAATATCTTCTTTATCATTAGCCGTCAGTGTTATTATAGGGCTCCGAAAGCTCTACGGTAGCATCCCTGCCATGCAGAATATTATGCCAAAATTCTAATCTAAAGATTGGAATAGATATTTTCATTGGTCTTATGTTTTAATAAACATTCATATTTTCCAACAGGTCTGGTTCAAAAACCGAAGAGCGAAATGCAGACAGCAACTCCAGCAACAAACCAATACACAAATATCGAGCAAAACATCATCGAATTCAAAAACCTCGTCATCGAACAACAACATAAAAGGCACAACAACGTCATCGACAACGAAAATAACCTCATCGAAGACTTTGACGAGCTCGTCGGGTCACACGACCGGACAGAATTCCATAAGCACCTCATCACCTAACCTTCCGATCACGCCTACCACGTCCGTCAGTCCTCCCATAAACGTCATCTGTAAAAAGGAAGGCGCTAATTACGACGCGTCACCGCTAAACAAAAACAGCGTCACCTCCCTTACTCATTACGGCAACGACGCGAGAGTGAGCGGGAAGGATGCTTCAGACTCCACGATACACGGTTACGGAGTCACACCGAAGCAAGAATTATATAGCAGCCCGAAAAGGTTGGACTATTCGAGCAAATTGGATTATTCGGAGAAATCGTACGCCAGTAATTTGGTAAAAGACCAATACAGTTCTCGGTTGACGGGGAACCTCACACCCCTCGGCTCGAATTCCTCCATAATGACGACTCCCTCACCCCCGATCACTCCTCAGAGTATCAACGGTCCAGGGAACGTGTACCACCCGGATAATTATAACAGTTTCCACTGGCCCGGTAGTTCCGACTACATTAGGAGCTATTCAACGTCTCATCACCACCAGGGGTACGGGCAGAGCGCTTACAATTCACCGTATTATCCGAGTCAGGTTAGTTTAACATTTATTATTTACTTTTAGTAATTTATTGAACATAAAATATTTGAAGTATTTTATGTATAATTTTATTAGAAACTAGCGGAACCGGCAGATTTTCTGCCTTCCCCAATTTTCAATAACTTCCCCAACTTTCTGAATAACTTTTCCATGAGTAATAAACAAAACAAAAGACGAATTACTCATATCCATTCTTTGAATCATGAGTTATGGTCTTAAGTTTATACAAAAATCCGATAGAAAAAATAACGATTTTTTTATACCACAAAGGCGGCAAACAAGCGTACGACTCGTCTGATGGTAATCGGCTACCGTAGTCTATGGACGCTTATTATAACATACGTATCACTTGCACGTTGCCGACCTTAAACCCCCTACCCCAAGGAGCTCTGGAAATCCTACTCACCGCAGGAACACAACATGCCGCCGATGGATTTCGATCTCTCGGTGGTCGCCGTTGTATTTGGATTGTACTGTGCTTACACATCAGGGACAGTAGAGTCAATATGCCGAGCTATTATAAAAAAAAACAACAACACAAGGTTATTTGGCTACGATCTTCTGTATGGTGGAAGTATTCTACAATTTCTAATTTTCTTGCATAAAAACCTAATTCGGACTATTATGAACATTTAAAATGAAAAATAGCCAAATCAGTCAACCTATTCCGTTTACCAACGAACAATATTCATTTCTATAGATAGATAAGACACAAAAAATTTGCGGCATGATTCGGGACGATGGCTCCCAAGTGCAGCTAGCAGAACACGCCTATTGGCGCTTGGCGACAGATTTTCAACTTGCGAGTGGTAGCTAGCCAGGTGGGCATTAAAAAATGCACTAACACCATGCTTATATGATTCCATCACGATATTTTCCTTCACCGAATGATCATTATAGGATTCAAATCCACTTCGATCGTCACGGTCCCCAAACACGCCACTACTGATATATCATCGATCTTGACTTGAATATTATATTTTGTAGTAACTAAAATACATATCAGTTACTTTATTGAATATTCAATTAAAATTCCATTTCCCTGAGGAGCTCTAGAAACTACGTTACTTGGTTACGATCTCCTGTAGGGTGGAGTTTTTCCCCAGTCAGGCTGGCCCAAATAGAGAGAGATTTCTCATAGTGCCTTTTCTTCCAGATGGAGTACTTCAACGGTTCTTCGGTGAACCAAACCCACGGTACGCACCACGGGCACAACCTAACCGCGAACGGGAACCAGTTGTACAACCAAGTGTCTTTTGGCAACCCGTCACCGCCGGCCGCGTGGCCGTCCCACCACAACATCCTATCTTCCGGACCGGAGTCACCGGAGAATCAACAGAACTCTCCCCACTTAAGCATGCTACAGGCAAGCCAAATATCGAACTTTTCAAATACCGGTAACAGTTATTTCGCGCCTGAGAAATACGGCATTAATATGGTTTAGAAGTATTCTAGTCTACTTTTGATTTAAACTGTATATAAATATTGTAAAAAAAAAATTTAAAAATAATGTATTTAGAAATGATTTATTGGGATTTTGTTTTGATTCAATGGACATACGAAAAAAAATCACATTTTTAACTAGCCTATTATATATAGGTATATATATCTATCAAATTCCGTATTTATATTTTTTGGGTAAATATAAATGTATGAATTTTAGCATTGAAAAACAAAATTACTGCTTGAATTTCGTGTTAAAAAAAAATTATTACTTTTTTTATATACACAAAATTTTTATGTACAAAATATTTACTGTTAAATAAATCGACCAATATTATAACATTACCCAAAAAAATAAAATCGGAAACCCACATCGTATTTGAACTGTGTTAATATTTTCCTTAGTGCATTCGACGTACGAATAACGACGTACAAAAGAACGATTATACGGAAAATATTAATAACGTTATACAAACACGTCATAAGTACATACATATCAAATTCATATTAACATCTTATTTAATTACGAAACAAAACAAATTCTCTCTAAATCGGCATATTTGGTTTGTGTTTTGATGTGAAATCGTCGAGCAATGATTAAAAATATGCCATGAAACTTGAACTAATTGCTGAAACAAAAAATAGGCAATTTAACAAATACTGTGTATAATTTTAATACTTGCTCGTAAATTTTCTATTTCATTTTGATGATAATAAAATAAATCAACGAATAATTTCACTCTTAAAAGGGAGGCCTAAGCAACTGTATCGAAATTATTTTGACATAAACGACATATTTATATTAAAAAAAGAAACTTTTTTTAAAGCATATGTATAAAGAGGTTTTGTTCGCTTTCATGCCTATATAAAAATAAATTTGAGTCATATCAATTATATATTTAAAAAATTAGGCTATGTTTACATAGTGACGAAATTCGCTAAATAAATGCGTTGATATTGTTTCTATTGTAAATAATAATTATTAATGGATTTTAATTTTGTATATGTGTGTGCTCAGAATGTATATGTGACATATTATTATATAGAAAATAAGAATTATTTCTATCTTAGGCCAGTGACAACATACTGACATCGATTTATTTAAAAAAAAATTCAAAAAATTTGAATGTGTTGAATTATTTTCTTAAAACTATTATTTAATTTATTAAGGCCACCGGATACAAGTCTTATAAAATAACATTTCAAAACTATTTACCCCTAGTGTTGCCAGTGTCACAAAAACAAATGAAAAAGGTTGATGAATGATATTTTGTTAAAAAACGTAGTAATTCCTAAAGAGATTATTAGTTTATAATTTTTGTATGTACCTAATTTTATTTTATTTTTAAAATTTTAGTAATTTAAAACAAACAAAATTGTAATGAAATTTGTAATTTATAATAATTATAAGGTTGAACATAGCTAAGTTAGTTTTAAGTACTTAAGGTACAGCATTCGATAAAGAGTCAGTGTATTTTTTTGTAACTTAAGTTGTATTAATTATTAGCTATTGAAATATTGAATCCGAATATATGCATATAAAATATACGTAGGTTTGTTTTATTATTGCAACCAAAGTGGACTTTATTTCGCATAAAATAGCTCTTTATTTGTGGGGAATACGTTCCATAAGGACGCCGAGAACAGCGAGCTTTTACTGTAAGGATTTCATTCCAATTACACCCTATCTATCTACATATTAACATTAACATCATGTTGGGGACATGTTCAGAAAATTAATATTCGTAGTAGCCGAAATTGGCCAGGATGATACACACATAAATGCACAAATTTACGTAATTGGACTAGGCTCCGAATTCGGCAATTCCAGATGTTTTTATATCTAGAAACTTTTGCTTCAATTATTACTTGCCGCAGCTCCGCTCGCGTGGATTACAGAATGCCGTTCTTCAAAGCCCACGTGCTCGAATCGGACGCCCGCCGGTTATTTTAAAGACAAAAGTGCTTATTGTAGGTGATCCTTAGAAGATAGACATATGCTATCGCAGACTTTTTTGTATGTCTTTTTAAAGTCTACGATTATGTAGAACATTTACTTGATATATCTCTTATGGTTTACTCAACGAAAACCATTTAATAGCATCATATGCGTCTTTTTCCGAATTTTTGCACCATTATCGTCATTACTTATTTAGTATGTTACTTTATCTTACAAAATATATCCTATAATCTGACCAGATAACACAGCTATGAATTAAAATAAAAACCATGTTATTCGGATAAGTGGTTTTCGCGTTAAAAGAACATAAACGGACAAACAGACAGAGACGTTGATTTTGTATAATATTTATAGTAAAAGATGGCTAATAACACATGACAATAATAAGAGTTTAAATTATTCTAAATCTCATTATTATCTCTTTATTTATTATTATGAATATGTAAAGTTTGTATGTTTGTAGGAGGTAAGTCTGTAACTACTGATCCGATTCTGAAAATTCTTTCACTAATAGGAAGCCATGTTTTCCTCGAGTGACATATATACTATTGTTGTTAAATTGTATATTGTAACCAAATCTAATAAAAATATGCCTGCTAGTCGCATAGAAATTATTATTGCTGATCATAAACTGGCAATAAGAGAGCTTGCATGACACATGTCAAATTATGCTTACATATATATATTATTTATATGTTTATATTTTTCTACACACAAGAGCTTTTGCATGGTCGGTAGTATGTTTTCACGAAATCAAACACTGACGCAGGTACAACGCTGCTGTTATATATTTAGGGCCTGGGAGAAGTCGCGGGATACATCGGTGTATTATGTGATTTCTCAAAGGCCTTCTTCGACTACGTTGATCACAGTACGCTTATACATAAGCTGAAACACTATGGTGTGTCTGGTACTACTCTCGACCTGCTAAGCACTTACTTAACAGATCGCGGTCAGAAAATAAATGTAAATGGGGCAGCCTCCTCAGGATAATTAACCAAAATCGGCGTTCCTCAGGGATCGATTTTGGGGCCGTTTCCGTTTGTCGTATATATAAATAATCTACCGCTAATAGTTGAGAACAGTGCTGACATGGTTCTTTTTGCAGATGAAACTTTACTTACATTCACAGTGAAAAGAATAGATTCAGAGTTTAGGCAATTAAATAATACTTTAGTTAAAATTTCTGAATGGTTCACTTTAAATAATTTACTACTAAATGCAACAAAACCAAATGTATGAGATTTGCTTTGCCCAATGTTCGGCGTGTAAAGTTTAATATTTCGAAAATGGATCCTTGAATTGAAAAATAGTTTTCACAGACCCACAATAATTTTGAACGACCTATCCAACGACACCCCACACGATGTGATAGATAATAAAATTAATTCCTACTTTACGTATAGGGGAGGTACCCTAAACATTTTTTTATAGATTTTATTTTACTAATTTGTCGGCGTTATTAATATACCCATACTAAATTACAGTTTTCTAGTACTAAGAATCTCTGAGCTAGGTCGTGGACAGACAGACGGAAATAGCGAAACTATAAGGGTATCCTTACAACTTTAAAAAGGGTTAACTCTAAAAAGCAAGAAATGTGTGTAAAAAGTTGTGGGAACTAGAGCTACAGGATCGCTACCCATCCACGCACTACTCAGCTAAACACCGTTTCACAGCTTCGGTACGCATCCTCGCATCGCCTGGCTACCTCGTATATAATATACAGTAACTAAATATAAGAAAAATAAAAATACCTATGATTATTCATTTGAATATAAAACAGAGCTGGCGAATAACGTAGTCACAAAATAGAATGTAGTCATAAAACATATAAGAGAGGTTATATTGTGTAGATATCTATCTGCCTGTAACTAGATCGTCCGGACGGACCGGGGTCATCGACTGAAGCCCGTCGGGCTCCGGCATCACGTGGCAAACAAATATCATGCCTACACTACACTCACGTCGTCTATTGTGAAATTAAAAGATAAATATATATAAGTAGCTCAGCAAATTTTATACTAGTTCAGCAAAATGACGTCACTTTATCTGGTGATAAGTAGAGTACAATCCAAAAACGACTAGCACCGAGAGATCAGCATCGCCATCATCCACCACCGGTCGTCACCGACATAACGGCCTTCAAGCCTATGGTCTGGTTAAAGTCTCAGTGACTCAATCGGCTTTGGGGTGTAAGGGGTGCACTATGGAGGATCATACACTTGTATCGTAGTCGCGTTCCAGTCGGGCACAACGGTCGTGTCCTACCACCCTAATCAAAGTTTTTATGCTAAACAAATCTGGACACTATTACCGAAGAGAAATCATACATCTACAGAAGTATATGATTTTCGACGTGTTTTAATTTAAACACCTTTACGAATCTTTCAAAATCCACTTTACAAACCCGCTGTCAACGAATGTTGATAAATATGAAGATCAGAGATGTACACACGGCTAGTGTTTTTCCTCCTTCCTATAACATGGAGTCCTTCAAACATAACGTGAAGAGACATTTGAGCAAGACGGCATGACAGCGATGACTGTCCATGGATTGTAAATCCCTCGGTAGTCGTCGATGTTATTGGATTGCACTGTGCTCACCATCAGGTACTGTGTAGTCACTTTACAAAGCTTCAATAAAAAATGATCCTAAAAGAAACTATGGGTCATTTTTATTTATTAATGCAAATAAGCTACTACGTTTAAAATAAAAAAAAAATGTCAAGCTCCTTTTTTCTTGATCTGACTATACTATTAGCCATAAGGGCTTTGACGCCTCTGACGGCTTTTACAGTTTGACCGGGCTTGGTCTAAGCTTATATCTTAGCCGTGTTCCTGTAGGTGTATGTAAATACCTCTAGAAGCAATGATGGTTCAGTGGTAGTGTGTACGGACATCATGTCGATTGATGTGAATTCGAATCTCTGCAGTGAGCCTGAGCTTTCGGTGAAAGTAAACCATAGCATGGTGTTAAGGTATTTTCTAATGGCCGCCTGGCTAGCTACCACCCTCAAGTTGAATATCTGTCGCCAAGCACAAGTGTGTACCAGCAGCTGCACTTGAGAGCCAGTCCACCCACTAAGCTTAGAGTCTTAGAGTCTTACCATCTTCTTTTTTTATACTACAAAGGTGCCAAATAAGCATACGGCCCGTCTGATGGTAAATGGCTACCATAGCCTAGAGACGCTTGTAATACCATAAATATCACTAGCGGTGAGCTCTGGAAACGCTACTCACCCCAGAAATTCAACACAAGGTTATTTGGCTGCGATCTTCTGTAGAGTGGAGGTATTCCACCATTCAGGCTGCCCCAAGTAGAGAGAAATCTCTAAAGAAATTCCTCTGCCCTCTACCTTTCATTGAACCCACCCTTGTATAAGGAGCTCTGGAAAGCCTACTCACGCAGTAACCCAACACTAGGTCATTTGATATTTCGGTTACATAGTCACATAACATCAGGTGAAATTGTGACCAAACGCCTAAGCCTGTAACATTTTTTTAAACTTTGTCCAGTTTTATCCATTCCCTTATCTTCAACCATATCTAGATTTAAAACCAATTGTGGTTAAACAATACTCAAAGACACAATAAAAAATCTTAATAAAGATATCCAAAATTAGCTGTTTAGACGTCCGGGTGATTCAAACGATACATATCTATAGCTATATCTAATGTAACGCAAACTTTACTTGTACCGTGGAAGATATTCTACGGAAAATGTATTTTTATTTTACGCCGGCAACCCTGGTTGACTTACCTACCAAAGCTGGCCAATCAGAATTGAGCTTTGTATCTTGTCAGTAGAACTTAAAATTCGAAAGCTCATATCAAACTTAGAACCTTTGAACTGAGAACGCCCAACGGCGAGCGTTCGAAGCAACGTTTGCAGCTGTATGTAGGGATGTCCTGCTTTCTCTCTCGCACTTATCTGTGCGCCGGTTAGCGCCATTTCGTTTGTGTGCGGAGTTAAGCCGCTTATCTTCATCCCGCACGCCGCGCCCCTACTCCCCCGGCTGGTGCGAGTAAAAAGTGATATTCTGCAATTTTATTTATTTTCTTTAAGTTTTTTTTATAAGCAAACGTTCTCAATTTTCAATATGTTAGATGTCAAAAAACTTTAATTATTAGACTAAAAACATTTGTAAGAAATATATTTTAATCTAACTTATTGACTTTTACCTTCTCTATAGATGTAGACAGTAAATTTATACCTAATTTTAATAATTTTTGGAATTGTTTTATAAACACGTGTTTTTTTATATAAAAATATTTATATATTTATATATATATATATATAGGTATTTTTAAAAGTACTTAAGAACATCAAAAGTCTACTTCTGGCGCAGAAAAACAACACAGTTCTTGTAACGACAGCCAAAAGTAACTCAATTGGAACCGTAATAACGTATTTCGAAAAAGCAAACCGATAGCAAAAATCGTTAAAATCCTATTTGCGTCAGAGTGGCAAATTTAGATTAAATATGTACCAGCTGTAATGTGATAGAAATTCAGGAATTCTATCAGTGCGTATCAATATTTCCCACTTGCTAACAACGGCCGTCCAACACCCCACGTAATGGACTCTAAAAGGACTTGAAAAATATTAACAGGAGGGTCAAAAAACATACACCCAAGTCAACCTCACCTGCCACGTAATAGCGGACAGGGAAATGACGATAGCGGGTGGTAAGGCTGTACAGCTCAATTGGGTATTTGAAAAAAAAGGATATCGATTATTTATATTATGTTAAAGCTTCATCATAATTATGATAATAGTCAATTGGAAATACTCTTAAAACATTTTTTTCACATGACTTCGAACGCGCCACGATTTATAGCCAGGTTTGTGATGTCATAATGTTATAGGAATTTCATCGATTAAGAGTCAAACCACTGTATCAGCTGTGTGCTACAATGAGTAGAAATTAACATTGTGACGTCACACGCGCTCGGATTAATTCGGGAACGATCGGCGCGTTTTTGGTACTGAATTCAAAAATGAATTTATATATTGAAATAACTTTTGAAATATTGCAAAAAAAAATGTTTTGTTTTAAAACTTATATATGATCTTTCCATTTATCACAAAAAAATAATAATTTCAAAAACCCAACTGGTCAGGCATTATGCGCGTTTTAATTTCAAGCGGTACAAATACAGTTTGTATTTATGCAGGCTGGCGTGACAGTGGTGACTGGTGACGGATTCTTGATTTCTCAATGGTCGTCACTGTTTTTTTGGATTGTACCGTGATTATTGTCAGGCACAGTTCCTTCAGTTCGAATCCCTGCAATGAGCCTAAGTTTTCGGTGAAGGGAAACATCGTGATGACACCAAAGCATGTTGGTAGAACTCTTTCTAATAGGTACCCGCCTGGCTAGCTACCACACTCAAGTTGCAAATCAGGCGTCAAGCACAAATAGCTACACTTGAGAGCCAGTTCTCCCCTAGGCTTAGCGTGTTACCATCCTGGGCCACATCTTCACTTAAGATCAGGTGAGATTGTGGTGACAACGCTAAACCTATAACGATAAAATGCTACATTAAAAAAACCATACTATAAATATAGAATACAAACTGTATAAGAATAACCCTCCGAATATAATATTATAAGGTACAGGCAACTCTCACTCGCCCCCCGCACCCCCGCCCCGACTTCATACTGTACAAACCAACTGAAATTATAATATGTTTGTATTTACATATATACCCACAGAACCAGGTAGGTACCGTTACTCAAATTCGCATATCCAGATCATCGGTGAATACAGCAGATGTTTTCCATTGTACATTCACGCTTCATCTATATTTGGATAGGCAGAACGGAACACCATTTTTCTCTATACTTGAATGATTGGCAGCAGCCCAAGCCGAGGTTCGGCCATTTTGGCACCCTTGAGCATGTTGCCTCGCTTTCACGGCTGAGTGCCTTCCGCGAGTCCCAAGCCTGGTGAAGCTGTAAAAGCTGTCTGAGGCTTCAGTGCCCTTATGGGCCCTTATTACAGTATAGTCATATCCACAATAATTATGTTAAGCCTAAGTCTAGTGAGAGGACTGGCTCACAAGTGCAGCTACCGGAACATACCTATAGGTACTTCTCGACAGATTTTCAACTTGAACATAGTAGCTAGTCAGGCGGGTGTTAGAAAATGGCCTACAACCATGCTATGATTTCATCACAACATTTTCCTACACCGAAAGCTCAGGCTTACTCTAGGTATTTGAACTCGGGTCGATCGATGCGGTGCCCGAATAGAAGAAAACCTCTATTACAAAAACCACAAAAAAGAAAACATTATCATCGTAAAATCAGAGGAACTAAAAACTTAATTGAAGTAGATTAATGAAATCTAAATTTATAATAATAGAAGAAGTCAAACAAACATCCTAAATAATTTTCATATAAAAAATTATAAAACCTCGTTCTTGTAAGTAAAAAAATTAATCAAAAAGCTAAATGACGTTTCACCCTATAAAAAAGCTAATAAATGGAATCACGAAGCGTGAATAAGTGCGAACTTTGTATCATAGGTCTGGTTTAATAAACCTGGCAGCATGTGGCCACTTCCAGTGCCCATCGAAAGTAATTCAAACAAATGTTATAAGCTGTGGACTTTTTGGCGAGATAATGAAATTGATCGGCCATGTCTTTTTTATATAATTACACGAAAAAGTTCTTCTGTCAATTTGTGGTTAATCATGATCTTTGTTAATTTACATTATGTAGTTTGATTATTGTACACAAATGAAGTGAATTATAAATAATAATATGAAGCATGAGTTTTAAGTTGCCATTAAAACTCCCTGAACAGTTTTAAAAAGAGAACCACCATCTTGTTAAACCGTTGCTTGTAACTCTAAAGATTAGCAAAATTGTATATCCATGTGTAACTGGCATAATTATGTATAAATATACGAAAAAAAACTATAAAGTTGGAGGTAACCAGAAGTATCTAGAAATAAATAGAAAAAAATGGCGTTGAAGTAGTAGGTATGTTTTATAATAAAGAGCCATTGGAAATTTGTGGATTAAATATTTATTTAAAGAAGATTTAATAACAGATGTTTGAAATAGATGATAGTAATAGATGTTACTAACACAAAAAAAAAACACTAACAAAAAAAAAAAAATAAACCTTATAACAGTTTATATTTATTCTGAGTTAAACCCGGGCATACAAAAAAGACCGACAGACAAACAAACAAAATATTTAATGCCATATTCGTGATCAGTGTCCTTTATACCTATAGGATGTCTATCAGGAAATTTGGAAAATCTATGCAGTTTTAGTAGGCAAACATCAATCATTTTATTTATACATAAGTGTAAGCAATTGTAAATGAACCTTTATAAATAAATAAATAAATACTACGTAACAAACGCGTGCAAAGATGCGTGGCTACGCTAGTATTATATAAATCCTATATACATACATTTGTTAAATATCAAATACCTATACTAATTGTGATATTTCCTATTTATCTATCTCTACATAGGTTCACATAGGTGTACCGATGTGCGCGCTCCACGCAATAAATACTGGACAGATTTTGATAGTTTTTTTGTTGTTTTACTTCTTAAATATATGATACATGTGAAAAAAATTATCACGGTATCTTCATAAACAATAATTCTGTAGTCCCCGCGAGAGGAGCCACGGACACAGCTAGTTCTTATATATAAAAATCTTGTGCGCGTGATCGTGTAATTTCTGAACGACTTGATCGACTGGATTCATATTCACACAATATAAATTGTTTTGTTGAGAAGATGGCAGATAACTGATGTTATAAGAAATAACTTGGGCTACTTTTATTTTAGAAAAATAGATAGAAATCCGCACAAAAAAAATAAAATAATAGTCCACGCGAACGAAGCCGCGGGCACGTCTAGTTTATTATAAATATTAGATTTTTAAGACCTCTGCTAACATCATACCATACTGTAAATCATTACAGAATAAATGACATAAAGACTAATAAAACACAATCGCGGGAACATACCGCATTGGTACTGTCTATGGCTTTTGGACAATGCTGAACGCAATGGCTGAACGTTCTGCTAACACTGTAACAATTGATTTTATTACAATACTGGTAAGGTTATTTGCCCGAATGAGTCGCGACCACAATTCACGTGATGAAAAGTACGCCACGGTGACACGCTTAGACACGGTGTCACGTTCAGCCGGTGTGTATCCAGTAATCAATCGGGATGGTAGGTATCTGTAAATCCAACTGGGTCATGTGACATTTATCACCATGTGGTGATAAATCTGTCAGTCACAGTGACTCTTTTAGTATGTCGCGTTTCGGGATCAGACACTGTATATCCAGAGGCACATGAAGCTTGCAGGCGGTGACCGGCCATGGGTGATTATCTCTCGATGGTCTCTGCGGTTTATCAACAAAAACAATGCCGACACTATGCCGAGTTACTTAAAAACAACTTTAACTTAACTTACTTGTAACCAAAGTATACTTTTTTTCCGAACTGACTGTTAGCCATAAAGGACCTGTAGGCTTGAAACGGCTTTTACAGCTTCACCCGGTCTTGGGGGTGAGCCCTTAAGGCACTCACCCCCATTGTATACTATAAACTTACCTAGATCTATGCCGTCCGTATAGAATCACTAACGTAAATGAATTAAGTTACTATTAAGTTAAGAAACGAAACTGATAACTTAGTTCATCACATCAAACGGTGAACTCATAAGCGTCAGATGTATTAGTAAAATGAATAATAAATCCGCACCGCAGACAATGGGGGCATTACGTGCACCGTACGCAAGGAGTGCGATTTCCAATGGGGTGAGACGATAGGGTTATCAAAGTCATACATTTTTAAAATATTAAATAAAATTATAATAATAACAACCAAACAATACATTGAAACTCTTAAGAGTTTCTAGCTGTTTTAGTAATGATTGCATTTTAAATAGTATTCAAATATAGTAAACGATCACCAAATTTAGTGACTGGGTTAGTTTTGACTTGTGTTATGGAACAGCGCAAGAATAGCCGCGGCGAGCGCCAAATACTAATATAACCTATTGAAGATTAATACAAAAAATATCATGTGCTTAAAATTATGCTGGTCATTTAGTATTTTTTATTTAAGAATGATTAGTTTAAGTCATTTGCTTTAATATGATAGCAAAAGTTATAATTTTTGTTTATAATTTCACTTCGTCTAATTTATTGGAAGTATAGGGGTTTTTTGAGGTTACATTTTACTATATCTGGTAAACAGTTAAATACAACCCTTAAAAAAATACACTATCGAATTTACTGATGATGATGGTATAATGGTAGCGTTGGTTAGATGGTGGTTCAGACACTGCATCGAACGGCATGGGTTTCAAAGTTACAATGAGCCTGAGCTTACGGTGATGTAAGCACAATGATTCTCTAATATTTTGATTTGTGGCGTTTCGGCATCAGCCAGTGTATATCCAGGTGACGGAAGGCTTGCAGGTCGGTATGACAGCGACATCTGGCGATATTAACCGTTTTTTTTTGCATAGTGTAGTAACTATGCTGTGGTACTACAAAAATATTTTAGTAAAATGAAGTCACTTTGCGTGATATTCTAAAAAAATGTACAAAGCATTTAGCTTGCAGGGCGGGGGGAGGGGCACTTGACTCTAACAAAAAGTAGCACTTAAAAAATCTTGTTATTCCGCAAATGAATTTTTGAATCAAAACATGGTTTTCATACATCCCCAATATTTTTGACCGACATATCCAATGACACATTTCGCGATAGGAATCGACAAGAAAAAGAAAATTATTTCCACTTTACGTGTAGGGGAGGTACTTTTAACATATACCACTTTTTTGGAATGATTAATATGTATACCCATACCAAATTACAGATTTCTAGATTAAGAATCTCAGAGCTAAGCCGCGGACCGACCGACAGACGGAAATTGCGAAACTATAAGGATCCTTGTTGATTTTAGAATCCTAATAAAAACCAGTAAAATGAATTCAAATTACTATCATTGGTCAACTTCACCATGTCACACTTCCGTCACATAATTCGCGCGCAGCTTCCAACTGTACCCTCTAACAAATGCGACATTAAAACTAGTAAAATAAATAAAAAAATACCGCACTTAAGTGACAACCCTACAAATTTCGGTAACACAATCCGCGAACACGTCAACTCTATTATTTATGGATTCTTAAACATGTAAGCACTATCGTATAGAGTGGAGGGTGGGCGGAACGAAGGGCGGGGGGTAGCCTCAACCAAAACACACGGACATTTGGCACGAGGAAGTGTTTCTTATGGTCCAGTGCTTATTGAGAGGGATCGTGAGTTTCTGTGCGTTTTCACGTTATGCATCGAGGGTCACTACTGTTTGAGATTCATTGTTTGAATCGCACAATCTAACTCTATATCTCTCTCTCTCTCTCTTTTACGATGTTATTAAACTAATAATAATAACAGTAATTTTATGTTGGACACATCATCATGCATAGCGTCTATTCAGAGAAAATTATAAATAATTGCAAGTGTTACTTACAAAACTCCTTGGGGAGGGGATGGATTCAAAGAGAGGTAAGGCATAGATAAATTTCTTTGGAGATTTCTCCCTACCAGTGGCTGCCTGACTGCTTAAATAATTTCACCCTACAGAAGATCGCAGCCAAATAATCTTGTGTCGTGTTCCTGCGGTGAGTAGTGCTTTCAGAGCTTCTTGGTGTAGGAGGGTTCAAGGTCGACAACTTGCTAGTTGATACCTATGTTATTACAAGCGTCCAAAGGTTACGGTAGCCGCTTACCATCAGGGAGCCGTATGCTCGGTTGCCACATAAATTAAATTAAAAAAAAAACAAGACCAAAATAAAGTACAATAGCACCAAAGACTTCCTTCTTCAATGCCACGAGATATCTTGTAGCACTGATTAGTAAAAATTCTCAAAAAATGCAATCATTGCGAAAGACATTTCGCAAAAATAACATCGAAACCAATTTATAAATAAATTATGTAATGAATTACAGATACGTAAAATGAATTATTGAGAATATTACGGATGACATAAGAAGCAATCAAATAAAACGATAGGAAAGCGAAATATTACGATCAAAGAAAATGGGGAATTATTCGACTACGCAAATTCATGCGTGTGGTACCTACCTATAATGCAATAAATTTAGGTACGTACTTTTTGGAAGCGTCTCTAACCAATATGGCGCTAAATTGGATCGTAACGGTTTGCCGGATACGCGCGGACTTCTTTTGAATTATAAAATTCAATTTATTATTGCGTTCGACATAAATCAAACCTTTTCTTGTACTAGTCAAGGAAAAGGTAACAAAAATAAAAGCAATTATTTTCTCAGATACCGTTCTGTAGAAAAAAAATTTTTTCATGTGGATTTTTTAATCTAATCAATTACTAGACGAAAATAATGACTGCGTAATAAACGCTTGCGAAGGCGCGGACACCACAAATGTATATGAATTATATCTGTAGTGCTGTCTAAACATGTTTTTTTTTTCAAATTTCCGATAGACATAATATACAAAATCCACTGATCACTAATATACCATTTAAAAAAGTCTCTAAGTCGCTAAGCTTATGTCATCGCTCAAATGATAGACTATAATAGGAATTTTCAGTAATAGTTTTGGAAACCTCGAAATGAATATGCAAAATAATATTTTTTTATTAATCCTGAATCGATTTTCTACACGGGAGTAATAATAATGATGCATAACTGATGGCGATAAGAATTGTCATATTACTTTTAAAAATCGTAAAAAAGTAATTAAAAAGTTAAAGGTTCACCAGTTTCACCAAAAAAATATATGTTAAACAATCCTAAGAGATTTTGGTGTAATTTTATATGCTTTTATTAAAAGCCATTCCATTATTAACGGGCTATTGAAATTGTTAATAATACTTTAAGAAATCATAAGAAATATACAATTCTCAAACGATTTTCATGACATTTTGTACACGGAAGTCATTCTGAAATTGATAGGCTATATGAATTGTCAATATTATGAGTAAAAATAAAATTACGGGATGACAATAATTATTGCATAAAAACACGTGCGGAGACGCGGGGCACCGTTAGTATAATACAAGTGTGTCTTTAAATAAAACGCCATTTAAACAATCAAAGCTAGTAAAACGATGTATATATTTTACACTGAAAAAAATGAATAGCTGAACTGTTTGACTAATCAGAAAATAGCTTAAATTTACTTCTTAGTAACCAAACTTTTGTTAATATAGCTAAACTGGTTTTGCTGCACTTCCCAAACTAGTTAAGAGTTTGGTTACTAGTAGGCCTCAGTTTAGTAGTCCCCCGAATTTTGTAACTAATAGGTAAAATTTGAGCTACTCTTAACAAAACTTTTTTTTTCAGTGTAGTAGCCAGTTTTAATTCAATATCGTAATATCCAAATGCTAAATAAAGGGTAAAAAAAAACAATCCAACCTCACGAACGATTTATTATCAAATTTAGAACAAATATCACCCGCGAATACCCTAATTTATTTTATTACTTCGCGGTTCCATATTCCAAAAAACAAATGACGTTTCCATGTAAGGGGCGACCATAGATTTGCTTGTTTAGTAATTCTATTTAGATTCGTCGAGTTCAGATTGAAAAATACTTTGATGTCGATAGCTATTGAGCGAGCCGGCTATTCGATTATACGGAACTCGACTTTTCAATTTGCGAGCCCTTTTTATCTGTGATCGAAATTATTGGCGTAAGCAATTTATAACCAATTTAACGTTAACGGCGCAGAAACTACGTTATTCGCAAGCTCTACCTTTTATATTCAAATGAATAATCATAGGTATTTATTATTTTTCTTATATTTAGTTACTGTATATTATATACGAAGTAGCCAGGCGATGCGAGGATGCGTACCGAAGCTGTGAAACTTTCCAAGCCCGGTAAAGCTCTAAAAGCCGTAAAGGCTCCAGGGCCCCTCAGGCTAACAGTGTAGTCAGTTCGAAAAAAAAAAAAGCTGTGAAACTGTGTTTAGCTGACTAGTGCGTGGATACGTAGCGTACTGTAGCTCCAGTTCCCCACACCGTTTTGCACACATTTCTAGCTTTTTAGAGTTCCGAAGTCAAAAGCAACTCTTATAGTTTCCGTATGGCCGTCTGTCTAGGACTTAGCTCAGAGATTAGTACTAGAAAGATTTAATATGTTATGGGTATACATATTAATCACGCCGACAAAGTGATAGAATAAAATCTTGAAATAATAATTGTTTAGGAGGTATCCCCTTCCTTCACGTAAAGTGGGAATGATTTTTCTTTTCTCGTCTATCCCATCGTGTGGAGTGTCGTTGGATGGGTCGTTCCAAAATATATTGGGTTTTTCCATTCAGAACCATTTTTCGATTCAGAGATCCGTTTACAAAATATTCAGCTTTAAAGTGCTAATTTTTGATAGTGTCACCCCCCCCCTCACCCCCCCGCCAGCTAAGCCAGATAAATGGTTGTTTTCAGATTTGTGAAAAAAAAAATGATAATAGTATTATACATAATGAAGTTAAAATGAAAACTAAGGTAAGTAGGCTTTACAAGTTAACTAACGAGTAATAGTCAATCAACTTATAAAATGTACCTGTAAAAGTAATTTCGTACAAACTCCATTGAAAACTCCCTCTCTAAGTCGACATATTGTGACGGGTAACTACGGTACCCTGAACTGCGCGTGGCCCGACACGCACTTGGCAATTTTTTTATTTCTTAAATAGTATAAAAGAACATCCGTACTAACAATGAAAAAAAGTTGACATTCATGAAGTACGTTTCCAAAAATAGTTGCTTACAGCGAATACTTTTTGATTAGCAATCCGTGTGTGCCAAGTGTAAGCAACTGGACCCAAACATTATCTACAACTGACAATTCTAGTTGCTTACCCTGAACACTTTTTGATTGACAATCCGTGTGTCAAGTGGATGCAACGGTACACAAACACTGCGTACTTCTGCGCAGATAGTGATTAATTTCATATTGATTGTATGAAAAGAAAATATTCACTGGTAGCCTGTACCTGAACCGAAACACAAATTTCAACATTTGTGTAGCGCCTAATTGTAGATATAGGAGTGTCCTCGTTCGGATGTTTTCGCACCCGGGGCCGTCGATTAGCCACCAATCCTCTTGATTCATTCGATTTTAGAACGACGCCATTTTAGGTCACGTGCGTGTTGCAAATAAGGCGGGAAAGAGCCAGTAGCTGATATACAGTATGATTTCTTAACATATAGTTTATATCCTACAAAGCCTACACAAAGCGGATCCTTCTTCTTCGTTTACCTAACTTGCTACCTAAATGCAATTATCAAGTGATTAATAATTAGAGTGTCCTTTGATGCTTTCAGTATTCTAACAAAATTGTGGCTTCCTTGTTACAAAAACCCAGGGTTTTGTAGCGTTTTAGAATTCATGCTCTATGCCATTATTTCCAATCCACTTGTGCACAATAACCATGCTTTTTTATGCAATTAGCATTAAGCTATACCGTTTATTCAGATTTTTACTTAAGGTTAAGTGAAGATGTGACCAAAGATTACTAACATCTATTATAAGTGTTTTTCAATTACTGTCAATCAATTACTGGTAACTGTATTCACGCACAATTCTCAATGTTTTTCTAATTAATCTTTTAATCTACAAACATAGATATAACAAAATTGTGGCTCTTTTATTACTTTTTGTGGCAATTTAAAATGCATGTACCTAGTCTGTTATCTACTTCACTTATGCACAATAACCAAACTACAAAACGTAGAATATAGAATAACATAAAACGATCACATGTCAG
The DNA here is from genome assembly GCA_947532125.1 of Saturnia pavonia. Taxonomy (NCBI): domain Eukaryota; kingdom Metazoa; phylum Arthropoda; class Insecta; order Lepidoptera; family Saturniidae; genus Saturnia; species Saturnia pavonia. Next base: position 19,352,453 of record OX383895.1, on the reverse strand, counting down.
ATCAAGATAACGCCAAAAACTATGCTAAAAGAAAGTCCTACTACGCTATGATTTTTCGTAACGATATTTTCCTTCAGTTTTACAAGTTCAGATTTATATAGGTATTCAAAATCCAATTCAAACAAAGGATCCTACATTAAAATATTGTAGTCTCAACAATTGAAATTAAATTTTAATTCGAATTAAAATGAAACAACCTGTACACCAAATGGCGATAGAATACGACACTGTAATTGGAGCACTCAATTTGCTGGCACTTTCCCGCCGGCGTGCGCCGCGCGCGTGTCTGACGTGCGACCCATTCAATTGTCTATATTATCTGTTCTATAATCGACTGTTTTGTCTATGGTATCCCTTTGTTGTTGAGAAAAATAATGAAGATGAGAAATATTCAAATATCGTTGATATCAATCATACGTAGTGCTTTTGTTTAAAGAACATCACTATTGGTATCTTCGTTATTAATTACTTTAACACAAGGAATTATATAGCTCATTAGTCGGTAAAGCTTTTATTCACACGATAATTAGTATTACATGAGCTCTGAAGAATAAAAAATACCTCCATTTACCCCGTCAAGTCATGAAGCAAAAAACCCAATCTCGATGTATTATATAAAAATAACCTAAAGATCGGCAATGGTCCGTTGACGTAAAGCCTTTGCGCATAAGACTTCTTTTAAGAGAAAAAGAATAAAAAAAGTATACTGTTAGCTTAAAGGACACGCTTCATTGCCGATTATCATTTTCGCTTGCAAGGATCGTATTATTTTAGAGATCCGTTTGTAAATATATTAATCTATATTAAAAAAGATGTGAAAATATTTTGCAAAATAATGAAAAGCTATATAACATATTTATTACATTTAGGGCTAATTTTTCAATCGGTAGATAACTTTAATAGAGAATATTTTTTACATTTTGACAGATAATGTATGGGAACACATGTATCTAAATTTTAAAATTATTTGTTGATTGAAAAATTGGTCCTTAATAATATAATAATGTACCTATTAATTTAATTTGAAAGTAAATGATACCGATATTTAAATCAAAATCGATATTTAAATAATTCATAGGTAAATTATATTTAAACCTTCTTTACCAACAGCTTTTGCCATGATATATGTAATTCGATGTCAACCATGGTAATAACCGTCATCATTCTTCATGTGCACTGTAATTTTAAATGTTTTATTCCCTGATCCACACTCTCCAGGAGGCAAGACATGACGACGAGAGTGTAGATGCCCTCGCTTAGCGTCGCTTTGTGTTGGTTTTCTGGCCTAAAACACAAGGCACGAGACGAGCGGATCAATCAAACGCTTATGAGTGTGTATGGCTATTGTACTTGCAAAGCTTTGCTCGCGAGACTGCGAGAGCCTCCACAAGGTGTGCTCGCGACAGTGTGTAAGTAGCCGAAACATGGCAAAAACTGTGCAAGATCCGACTTCGAAAGCACCAACGATATACATATATCTGTCACGAAGCAGTAATGTTCGAGCCATGAGCGTAGCCAGAATTTTGAACAAGGTATGCACTCCAGCACCTGCTGGTAAATGCGGTACAGTCTAAAAAAAGGCGACCGTTTGTGACAGATTCCATCGACAGCAGTCGCCGTCAGTCTGGCCTGTTGAAATGCCTCTTCAAGCTTCGTTTGAGGCACCCAATATCATCGAAAGAACACCTTGCTGGAAGGTGGGGCCTTGACTTACCTGGCTACGCCCATGGCTCGTGCTACTGTGTTCCGGTCCGAACGGCGGCAGACGCTGGCATATGAGGACAACTCAGTTCTAAGGAATAACAAACTGTTACCAACTGTTCTTAGATCGGTGGTTCTTTTCGAACTTGGTTATAAAATGCTTATATGATCAAATGGACTGTATAGCTGTTTGTTACTTCACACTAAACAACCCGAGTAAGTATACATGAAAAAAAACATATATACAGAACCCAGTTGTTAATAAAACAAATACATTCCACGATTTTAGCAAAGTTTTTTTTGATAGCCAGGTGGTCCAAGAATACTATTTAATTGATTCATCCCTACAACCCATAAAATAAAAAAACTGATAATTCTAAAAAAGATACTCATGTAAAAATAGTGGAGAGGCGAGGATTCTTTAGTGATACTGTTGACTTACGCAGTCATTGTCAGTTCTCCAAATTAAAAATCTGCCGCCGAATACCTATAGTTGTCTTTCGTCAGCTGAACTTGAGAGCAAGTCCATACTCCCTTCTACCAGGCTTAGCGTATCACCATCTTGGGCAACATCGTCAATTAACATCAGGTGAGATTGTGGTCAAACAAATAACAACATTGAGCTTTTAAGACTGAGGAGAGACATCGCCTGCTTGTGCTTGTTCTACCGCTTGTTTAATGCGTTGTGTTCTGAGGAATTGTTCGACATGATGTCAACCGCTACCTTCCACCATCGCACCGCTCGGAGCATCCGAGGAGTTCATCCTCACAGCTAGGAACCTAAAAGGTCGCAGGAGTTTCCTTCCGCTAAAGCTCCGGACGTGGAATGAGCTCCCTGCTGAGGTTTTTCCGGGGGACCTACAATATGGGATTCATCAAAAGGATGAATGAACAGATGATGGATGGATGATGAAGCATCAAATGAACAGGTTTTTAAAGGGTGGGCAAAGCAAAGGCAATGCTTGCTTCACCCCACTGTGATCTAATTTTTTTTTCGCAAAGATTGTCATATATCTAATTTTGACATTTAATAGCACTAATAACTTCCTAAAAATCTCAACAAAGCATGGATATCATGACTCAGGAAATACTAAAAAAGTTTGTGACTAACACATAAAACAGGCATATTACAAAGATATTTCACCCCATTAAATTCTTTCCATAGACGTATAACATCCGCTCCCTTACATAAATATATTAAAATAGTGTTCCATCCGATTACTCTTCAAAAGAACTCTGACTAATTCAATTATAACAATTCCTATATGAAATAAATCCAGATCAAAAAACGACCTTCCGATCAGCCAGGAAACGTCAGAGCCATTAAAAAAATGAAATTTAAAAAATATATAACGCCCATAATTCACAATTAAAATCTTCGGCTACTGGTCATGACCGAAAGTTATACATTATAAATATCTTCCTTAAAAAGGTACGAGTGAAAAGGGCAGGATACTGGCACAAAAGACGGGACAGGCGTGCGGCTTGAAAAAAATATAAAGCTGTTTATGGTCATTTTACCGCCGACGCTGGGCGAGTTTAAATTTAGAATTTATATATATAGTATTAAAAAAGGCTAAAGTATGAAGAACAATAAATAATATTCGAGCATTATTTGCTTAAGAAAATTTCTTATTATTATCATAACTAATCGTCTAAACCTATATTACTAACTAGCTGTGCCCCGCGGTTTCACCCGCGCATAATTTAAAAGAAATCGCTGATTGATGATTTATAAATCTTCAGTATAGACAATATGTTTATCGGGCGGCCAGAGTTATGCGTCACAACTCATACGGCTCGTTCGCGCCATTTCACCTATAATCATAGGCCCGAGTGGAGTTTTAATAACTTTCATTCGTAAGGATTAATATGCTATGCCTTATAATAATGCTCATAAATCACTTGTCAATTTTCAATGAAACTTTGTCACAAAATACCTTATTTAGACGTACTAAGGAGCAATATTTTATAGAACATTATATTTAGGTATCACTAACCACGCACGCGGATAAAGCAGTTAAGGGTGCACTATTTGTTCCGACTTACTTAACAAAAATCAATATTTAAGGGTAGCTGATTGGTGTAGCCTAATGCTAGATAGCCTATACTATTCCTTGTGAATCTGGCTATCATATACAGAAATAATTTTTGGAATCCAACTAGTTTCAGAAATTTTGGTGATTAAACAAACAAATAAACTCTTCCGCCGTATTATATTAGTATGTATATATTTATTATTATTATAAAGAAAGACTGCGAATATTGTGAACTTGTGTATTTGTGGAGAGTATAATCTCTGGAACTACCAGTTAGATTAGACAAATACTTCATAGCCTATTTATTGACGAAGGTAAATATAATTAAATTTGTATAACTATACGCCACTGTTTTAAGGAGTGGAGCAGTAAATTGAACGTCAAGCAATCTGGCAAGCTGTCGGTAGGTACGGAAAGTGATAACAACTCTAGGCAAGACGGGTGCGTTGGCGGCAGTGAAGTGGAAAGTTGGTCGAATCAATGATGACTCAGTTGGTAGCGTGTACGGATATCGCGTCGATGGAAGTGAGTTCGAATCCCTGCAATGAGCTTGAGCTTTCGGTGAAGGAAAACATCGTAATGAAACCATAGCGTGATGGTTAGGCTTTTTCTAATGCCCGCCTGGCTAGATACCACCCTCAAGTTGAAAATCTGTAGCCATGCATCAATATGTATATTCCGGCAGCTGTACTTGAGAGTCAGTCCTCCAACTAGGCTTAGCAAGTTACCATCTTGGGCCACATCATCACTTAAGATCAGATGAGATTGTGGCCACAATGATAACCCTATAACGATAAAAAAAAACTAATACGGGTGAAACTGCGGGGCACATATCTAGTTCTATAATAAAACTAAATAAATCAATTATAATGAATAAATTATACTGGGATGAAATTGTATACGCAATGACTAATATATCTGTTTCTATTACCTAAGCTTTGACTTTGTTACAATGTGCACGTGAATCTTCAAAATTGAGTCTCATAATTTCTTCATAAAACGACAAAATCAGTACAACTTCAAAGAGATAATTCAAATGAAAATTAAACTGCGCAAACGCCGATATGTACATACAATTATCTTTACGCATATTTAGTTAAAAATTATAAACCTGTTCAAACAACATGACAGATAGGGAGCCACTGTCGACAAAGACACCTGTGCACACAAATATAACGAAAAAAAAAACGACAAAACTCTATTCATATAGAACGGAACTGAATTTTACGGACAAAAGACAGTCGCGGGCATAGACAAAGTTCCCACGTTTTTTTTTTTTTTGACAATGATGACCACGGTAGCATAATTTATTGCTGCCTAGGTGCGAATAGGTTGTGAGTTGGAGTTCAAATATTGACAAAAATGATTTTATAGTATAAGAATAATTGAATGTAGTGCTGATGGATTGTATATTATTATAAAATATATTATTATTATTATTGAAACGGTAATTGCCCAGTGCTCAAATATCGCAGAAACAGGGAAGGGTTTTAAAGGCAGTTTCTCCTGTTCATCTGGTCAGTTACCACCGTATAATAAATAATCTATTATAATAATTTCACCCGTATTCTAAAGTATTCGACCAACTCTCTACCGCGCCACCGCTATCAAGCATACAGCCAGCCTTATGGTAAGCAACTACTGTAGCCTATGGACGTTTGTAATACCAAAGGTGACACTAACGCGTTGCCGACCTTGAACCCCCATACCCCAAGGAGCTCTGGAAATCCTAATCACCGCAGGAACACAACACTTGGTCGTCTAAGTGCAGTCTTCTTTAGGGTGGAGGTATTCCACCAGTCGTGCAGCCTGAAGTAGAGAGAAAACTTCAAAAAAATGTATCTCAACCGTATTTCAAATGTATTCAACCGCTAACAAGCATACGGCTCATCTGATGGTAAGCGGCTACCGTAGCCTTTCGACGCTTGTAATACCATAAGAATCACTAGCGCGTTGCCGACCAGGAACCCCTTACTTCAAGCAGCTCTGAAAACCGTACTCACCACAGGAACATAACACTAGGTCATTTAGTTGCGATCTTCTGTAGGGTGGAGGTATTCCATCGGTCAAAATGCACCAAGTGGAGAGAAATCTGCAAAGAAATTTCTTAGTTGTACTGTTCCGCTCTTTAAGATCGTAGCGTAAAATTATATAACGCTTTATATAACTATATAACTTTCTCAATAATTAAGCTATAAAAAGAAAAAAAAAACAAATCTGACTGGTAGTTTCAGAGATTGACGCATTCAAAGAAACAAACAAGTAAACATTCTTTTAGCTTTATAATATTAATATAAATAATACCAGCCCGTTTGTGTCTCATTGCTGGGCAAAGGTCTCTCCTGAGGGAAGCCACGGGCTTTATTAATCACCACGCAAGCGTAGCGTACCACGCACGTACTGGCGATATTAAACAGAAAAATCTGTAGTCCTGTTTTTTTTTCCACTACGTCATTGTACCACAATATAATTTTTCATGGCGTAGTATTTATCACACTTCAAGTTGAAATTCGCAAACGCCCCTATCGGATTTTTCCGGCAGCTGTCATCAAGGACAAAATGGACTTAATTATTATTATTTTTTCAATAATAAATATTTAACGATTGCTTTACTTAAAGGCATTCTATTAAACCTCTGGGCTTTGTCTTAGCATGCTATGGCTGAGGTATTATTCAACGCGCTGCTTGTAATATATTTATGGTAAATTAAAACGTTCAGTTAATATTTAATTGTTATTTTATGTACTTATACTATTATCAAGTTGACGTAGTACTCCTTAAGTTTGTATTTTATGTTTTTACTATTTATTGAATCTCTAACGTCCAATGGTATTTTATTTATAGTATTAGGTATTGTGAATGATACGGTACGTCTACCGTAAACGTTATTTTTACTTGGTACTATTTATTCCCGCGGCTTCGCTCGCGTGGATTTATTTTTTGTGAGAAACCCTAATTATTTTTCTAAAATAAAAGTAGCCAGGTTATGCCTTATAACATCAGCTAGCTGTCAGTGAAAGTTCCGTTAACATCGGTCCAACCGTTTCGGAGATTACAGGGAACAAACAGACATACAGACGACAAAATTTTTAATAATGGGTTTTTTGTATAAATAATAGCTATTGTGTACGTAAAAACCTGTTATCTTGACACTTCAATTTTATTATATGTATATTGATTTTTAATGATTTGGTATTCATGTCGTGTATTAATTTAGTATTTTACGGGTAAGTACTTGTATATCGGTATTTTCTATAATTGTTCTATTAGTAACAAGTACTCAGCGCGGTCATGAACAGGTAGTACAGGTAATAGTTATATTTGATTTTTTATTGTTTGGTACTATTCGTTTTAAAATACGTATTTACTTACTATAGGCTTAGCCTACTAGCTAAGGTTAGACTAGCTTATTTAGAGTTTGTTTGAAATAGACTGTTATTGACGTGACGTGTATGAGTGACGGCACTTTACGTAATAGTAATCACAGTAGAATCCAGAAACAACAGTGACCATCGCGAAATTGAACGTTCCTTACCAGCCGTCGCCGGCTTTCAAGCCTCTTAGCAGCTGGATATAAACTGACTGATCCTAAACCGCGAGAAACAGAAGAGAGTCACTCTGCCGGGTTTGTCGTGACCCGGTAGGATATAGATATATATACTACCGCTCTGATAACTTTTTTTTATCTTTATAGGTTCTGCGTAGTGGTCACAATCTCACCTGATTTTAAGTGACGATGTCACCCAAGATGATAACACGCTAAGCCTGTGGAAGTCTGGCTCTCAAGTGCAGCTGCCGGAGCACACCTATTGGTGCTTGGCGACAGATTTTCAACCTGAGGGTGGTAGCTAGCCAGGCGGGTATTAGAAAAAGCCCTACCACCATGCTATGGTTTCCTCACGATGTTTTCCTTCATCGAAAGCATATTGCTGGATATACAACGGGTAATTCAACATCGCGACACACCTAAGCGTGCCAATATTGTGTTACACCAGGTGTATGGTGGTTAGAATCCAGGCGGACGCAATTTCGTCGGGTCGTGCCATCCAACTATTTTACACATATGATCCAGATAATTCGTTGTTAGCAAAAAAATATGAACGCATAGTGCTGGACTACTTTAAGCCGACAGAATGTAGAATTTACTTCAGTATTGTCCCATTTCTAGTATTGAAATCGTGTATCTATTCTATATACATAGTATTTTCTTTTCACGTGAAACCACTTATCCGATTTACACTTTTTTTTAAATTCACAGCTGTGTTGTTTGGCCTTGTTATAGGATATATTTTGTTAGATAAAATAACATACAAAATAAGCAATGACGGTAATGGTGATTCAGTTCAAGAAAGAGACGCATTTGGGGCGCTTAAATGGTTTAAGCTTAGTAAACCATACGAAATATATCAAATTAATTTTCTACATAATAATAGATCTTAAAAAAAAGTCAGCGATAACATACATCTGTCTTCTAAGGATCACCCTCAATAAGCATTTTTGTCTTCCGTCTTTTGAGAGGGTCAGTACAATTCGCGCGTGCGCTTGACCGATGGCATTCTGTAGTCCACGCAAGCGGAGCCGCGGGCACAGCTAATATAATAACAAGCCCAAAAACCTACATAATGATGTCTCAGTGGTAGCTCGTACGTGCGTCGATCGACGTGAGTTCGAATCCCTGCAATGAGCCTCAGCTTTCGGTGAAGGAAATACCATGATGAAACCATAGCACGTTGATAGGGTATTTTCGAATTCCAACCCGGCTATCTACCTCAAGTTGGAAATCTATTGCAAAGCACCTGTAGGTGTGTTTTAGCAGCTGCACTTGAGAGCCAGCAGTCCTTTCAATAGTTTTAGCGTGGCCACATAATCACTTAACATCAGGTGAGATTATGGCCAAAACGCTAAAACCTATAATTAATAAAACGTTCTACTTTATGGGAAGGGACGATCTGTTATTGGGTTCAACAAACCCATTGCCATGATAAAATAAGGACCGGTTAACATTTCCTTAACCCATTTTAAAAAATCTTAAAAGATTAACCGGTCTCATGTTAAGCATGCGTGAAAATTTTCTAAGTACCATCAAACAACAATGACTGATAGAAAATTAATAAGCCGCACACTGTCATGCCATATCCCACGCAATGATAGTAAAAAAAAAGTGAGCTCCAATCCCTAGAGGATTACGCGACAAATGCATTTTGGACGCGGCCACACCGAAGACGCTTCTATATTCGAAAAAATTAAAAAAAAACGCCTCCAAAATATTTATGATCGGTACGTCTATTATTAGGGTTCAGCGGTAGTCATTATTTTTTTTATATTTTGTTTTGTTATACTACTAGGGTGGCAAACACGCGTACAGCCCGCCTGGTGGTAAGCGGTTACCGTAGTCTATATACGCTTATAACACAAGAGATATCACAAGCGCGTTGCCGACCTTTAACTCCCTTTTCCCAAGGAGTTCGGGAAACCTTACTAACCGCATAATTTTTGCATTTGTACTGAAAATTGTGGATGTTGATCGCCAGACTTGTTATCGATATGCTGATATTTGGGAACATATATGTCTATCAATTTCATAAGAAGACAAGCACCGAACCGCTTTCTGTGGCAAAGTCTAGGGGGAGCCTATGCTGGCAAGCAAGACAATCTTCACGGACTACTGTCAAATAATTAAAAATGTATATTATATTTATAGCATTCAGTTAAAGGTTATGCAAGATTGTTAAATAAAGGCAATTATTATTGTTATTATGTCTATCAATAAATATAATTCATCTATAAAAGTTGGCAAGGTTAGATTATAGAGCAAGATGATTTAGTTTTTAAATTCAACTGAAAATGTCCAAATTTAATCTTGTTAAAAACTGCAAATTAATTTCCCCGAAATCCAACGGATAATAAGCCCGCATAGTATATATTCTACATTCTTACGGGTATGACGGGTCCTAGGTCCGATCCTCCGGCATGGAGCCCTTGAGTCTAGCAGCCGCTCGCGCGATTCAGTGACACTGCATTCACTAGCTACCTACATACATGCATTACACTTTTTACAGACATGCACTACACTTAGGTACATAGGTTCTGTAAGGGACCTTTTTTTTTCTTTTTTTGAGGCTAGTTAGTCTAGATCAAAAATTTCAGATTACTAAATACATATACACTTGTCTCTTACCCTCCTCCCAGAGGATAGCGACATGTTTATATGTATAGTTAGTTAGACAGTGTGATAGGGCATTAGTCAGATCGCGACTTATTTGCAAAACGCGCAACAGTCCGAGCCGAGGTTCGGCCACTTTGGCACCCTCGGATGTTGTTGCAAAACTTTCGTGGCTGAGTGCCTTAAGCGCTCGCCCCCAAGTCCGGTGAAGCTGTAAAAGCCGTTCGAGGCTCCTGGGCCCTTATGGCTAACAGTATAGTCAGATCGAAAAAAAAAAAAAAAAAAAAAAAAAAAAGGGTATGACGGGTCCATTCAACAAGCCAATTCCAGCAATTCTCTTATGTATAGTAGATGTCATTGTAATTGACACAGAAGCTAAATGTGTATATTCAGCAAGCAATGAATGCTTTCTATTTATTTTAGGCTTTTACGAGACGCTTTTCGCAAGTAGGTATTGGATATTATTGGCTGTTTGAAACTATTCCTTGGACATTATAAAGTACTTAGGTATACTGCATACCAGTTTATTATTTCCGTTATTTAAAAAGCCAAGTGTACAGAACAGTGATTACTTAGTGGTGTAGCAATGTAAGTTCAGTAAGCTCAGTGGTAATGTGTACGGTCGATTGATAGACATGGGTTTAATTATACAATGAGACCGAGCTTTCGGTGAAGGAATAAGTCATGATGAAATCATATCATGACGGACAGTACTACCCTCATATTGGAAATCTGTATCCAAGTATCTATAGGTGTATTCCGGCAGCCACACTTGAGAGCCAGTTCCTCTATGATTAGCGTGTTTACCATCTTCGGCGAGATCATTAGATGAGATTCTAAACAAATGCAAACACTATAAGGATAAAAACACGCTTTAACTACGCACTAAAAAAAAGGTGTGTGTGCGATTCACACACGATAGAAGTGAAACTTAATTTTAAAAGGTATTTTACATTTTATTTAATTTTATATTTTATTTAACATATGTTACATGAGACTTCTTACTAAAAGCTGTAATACGCCGCCGCATAAATTGTACAGTTGTATTAGCTCACGTACTTTTCACATATACTAACACGTTAAATGCTCAAATATAAGCAAGTATTAAACAGTGTGCAATATACATACACACCGACATTTGCTCTCTCGCTCTGGCTCACACAAAGAGGAGAGACCGATAATATAAAATTTATTTATTTTATTTATTTATTTAAAGAAATCTACAGCTCTTAACATACAAACTAAATTGACATATTGGTTTAGCCAAGATGATTTCCATTGTTTTACATATAAAATAATAATAATAATCTTATACCCTAACGAAACTATTAATTATTAATTACATCAATTTAATAATGGTACTTTGTACGTGTGGGTGGGTACGTATGTGTGAGTGGGTACGTATGTGTGAGTGTGTGTGTGCGCGTGTGGCTACGTGTCTTTATGAATGTACTAATTACATATATTTAACGAAGTCTGAATAATATCAATCACTTTTATTTTAAACCATGCACTGCTATCAAAGAATATGTCTAAGTTTTCTGTCTTCATATTATATGAGTGCATACACCTTAACAACACTGAATGACGAGCATAATTGGTCTTAGTTATGCGTTCGTGGAAGATCCTGGGCATACGGGTATGCCTTATTGAAGACCTTAGACCAATACGTTCTAACAAACACGAACGGTCGATTTTATTATTAATCAAATTATGTAAGAACATGAGATCAGCTACCAAACGTCTTTGTTCCAGGGTAAACATATCCAACTCCCGTAGGTTCTCGTTTATGTCCGCCGACAAAAGCATAACCCTACGCCTCAGTATCTTCAAAAATTTATTTTAAGTGTTCTAAATTCTACGGCTATGTATATCATAACAAGGAGCCCATATTTGAGATGCAAATTCCAAAATACTTCTTACATAAGCACAAAATAAAACTTTAATAGATGAATTATTTTTAAAAGGAACAGATATTCGACTTATGAAGCCTAACATCCTATAAGATTTCTGAGCAATGTATTCATATTGATCTACATATGATAATTTATGATCGATATATATTCCTAGATCCCTAACGCATGACATTCTGGAAACTATTGTATTATTAAGTCTATAATTATATTTAAGGACATTTTTTTTGCGGGTAAAATAGTATGTAATTTGCTCTCTCGCTCTGGCTCACACAAAGAGGAGAGACCGATAATGTAAAATAGTATGTATATTTCTGTCTCATTCTCTCACCGGCTTCATCCTACACATTTTTGTACTTGTGTCGCTTACCTGTCCTTTTTTCCGTTGCATCCGGTTTGAAATCACAAGGATTCTAAAGAAGTCTCACTTCAATTATAAAACTTTTTATTCTTATAATAACATCTCGTTACCAAGCCCAATTCATTTGACTTGTCAAAACGAATCATATGAGCCTATTCTCGAGGAGTTTGCTAGTAACCACTGAAGGGTTCTACTATTCATCACCAGACCCTCATTATCAAGACCTATCTATTGGCCTTTTCAAAACAAATCATATGAGCCCAAAGTCGAGGGGTTTACTAGTAGCCACATATGTTCCACTATACATCTCCTAGTTCCATCATCAGATCAGCTCCAAAATACTAAATTATAATGTTGTCATCCGAACTACATATACATAGAAAGTTTCATTTCAATATGACAATTAGAAGTAGGTTAAAACTGACTTCTAAGATTTTATTACATTGTTAGTTGCAAGTGAAGCTAATATGAGCGTGTTAAAAATGTGATACCAAGATTCAAATTTGAAATAATACCTAAACCAAGGTCAGTAATACGATAATAGTGTTCCTTAAAAAAAACTTATCCATATACTAATACTAGCTGTGCCCCACGGTTTCATCCGTGTTAAATCAACTCGACAAACTTTTCACGGTGCCGCGTGCCGCTGCCAACGCGTCCGTATCGTTGTTCCACTTCCCGTACTTCCCCTACACCTTGCCAGATTGCTTGACGATCATAGTTACTGCTTCGCTCTAAAGAGCGAAAGCCCTAAACGATCGTAGAGTAAAGTTATATAGCCTATACTATTTTCCTCGTGAATCTACCTAAACATATACACAAAGAATTTTTCTAATCTGACTGGGTAGTTCCAGAGACGTTTAAACAAACAATAAAAAACTCTTCAGCTTTATTATATTAGTGTAGATAATTAAGATTAAAAGAATGTTTTTTTTTTGTTTTTTTGTTTGATCGCGCTAATCTCAGGAACTACCAGTCAGATTTGAAAAAATCGTTTTAAATTTTATAGGTTATTTATAGAGGAAAATTATAAGCTATATAATTTCAAGCTACAGCTCTAAACAGCGGAGCAGTAACCATGAACGTCAAGGAATCTAGCAAGCTGTACGCATGTACGGGGAGTTAAAACTACGATAGGCGCACCCGGCGTTGGCAGAGCGGTGCGGCGGCGGCGCGGTGCGGCGGTGGTGCGGCGCGGTAAAGATTTGGTCGAATAAATTTAACACGGGTTAAACCGTAGGGCACAACTATTCACTACATAAGTATTTAAAGTCATTTTAAATCCAATTACCTTGACGATTTCCACATTAGATTTAAAAGTATGGCAAAGATTACTCTCGATGATTATTCACGTCGCTGTAGGTATAAACCGTAATAATACGTAACAGAACCTAATATTTAAAAACAGATCACGCTTTACATATGTTTCAAAAATCGAATCCCATTGTACAGGAGTTGTGATTGGATCGATCCTGCGACATTGACATCAAACCAGTGGTGCCACCTGTCGTGACACGCCGTGTGAACGATGCTCAATTTCACAATGATTTGCCAAGAAAATTTACAATGAACATGATACAGTTTTATCATATTTCGATACGAATGGATTCCCAATGACTTGCGTAATCTTCTATCAGTTATGGGACATAGGTTCACGCTTGCTCAATGAAATATACTTAGTGGTATATTTTTCCTTTTTTGATAGTATGCTGAGTGGTAGGGAGAGGTCAATTGTATCCGACTGAATCGGGACCACCATACACGAGTTGTAACACTCGTCATAGTGGCACGCTTTGGTGTGTCGCGTCCCATGATCGGCCAGTCTATATCTATCTATAACCGGGGTTGTAGAGATCTGTACCCAACTGAGTCGTAACCACCATACACATAGTGATAAACCCCTCTCAGTGGTCGACGTTGTTTTTACATTGTAAATACTGGACTGTCTATTACTGACTACTGTCACTTCGCTTTAATTGTCGAAAGAATACCAGAAAGGTGGTATTTTCTTTCACTGTAAGAACAAACTAATTATATACTCTTTCTTTCGAAAAGGCATCCGAGCAAGTTGCCTTGTTTATGTATTTAATTTTATTCTTTATTGCACATAAGGGTACAAATATAGGACTTAAATCTATAAAGAATTCTCTACCAGTCTTCCAGGGGAGAGAAAAAAGGTATACGCAAAGTGTGCATAATGCTTAGTTAAAAAGATCTAGCAGATATTCAACTGCTCCAAGAAGAACCTACGTAGGGAATTCTTGAAGGACTTCCGAGAGTTTACTCATGTTCATGTTGATACGAAATGAATTCGACAGTTATACTGCTGTTACAGTCAAAGATCTTTAGCGAAAATTAGTATCGTGACTTGGTCCTATACCAAGTATATACTCAGAATTAAGGAATCAAAAGATCTTAGCTGTCTATTTTACGTATCCGCGAGAGGCTGAAATAGTTAGATTTGGAATTATTAACTAAAGAGAAAAGAAAACAAGTATTCTTGAGTTAAAATTCAAGCATCAAAAACGTGTAGTATTTTTTATACGATTAACGTTTGACCACAACTCACCTGATGTTAAGTGACGATGTGGCCAAAGATGGTAACACGAGAAGCCTAGAGGGACCGGCTCTTAAGTGAAGCTATCGGAACACACCGCTTGGCGACCAATGTTCCAATTGAGGGTGGTAGCTAGCCAGGCGAGGATGTAGAAAACGTTCTATCACCATATTGTTACCATTCACCGAAAGCTAAATATAGAATTCAAACCTACGTTAGGTACCTACGCGGTGTCCAAAAAAGCTACCATCATGACTACAGGCAGAAGTTTACATTAAAAAAAAACATTGTTAGTTTGGAATTTTATTAATAATGTTACGTTAAATAATATTAACATTATAGTTTCAAATTACATTCCTTTTTTAAAAAGTAAACGTCGTAGACGATTCTTGTAATACGAAGCGGGTTATTAAATAAGAGCGCGCGTTTAAAAGGATTATTTCGTGGCGGCCATGACACGTAGTGCATCGAAGTTTAAAAAAAAAATGAAATAAAAACGCATAATAATTGTTTATGGCTTAGCTGCCAGTGTCAAAGTGTTAAATATCGAACACAGTCTAATTTGACAAGTGGGTATGACTGAAAAACTTCAATCGCTATGCTGAGATGACCATGTATTATTAGTTTTTCTCTATATATTTTTATAGTAGGCTGATGGTAAGCCAAGTACATTTCAAAGGGCAATCAGCGAGAGATCGGCAATACATCGCTGGTCGTTGTCATACCAGCCTTGCAGGCTTCTCGGTTGACTTATTCAGAAACGAAATAAGCCAAAAGACGATCGCTGAGACGGGTTTATCACCAAATACATGTTGGTTGAGACCCAGTCGAGTAGAGATCCCTACTACCCCGCTTGATTGTTGGATATACACTGATCCAAGAGCACTTAGACATATCTAAGAGTGCCACTATGGCGCGTGTTACCTCTGGAGAATGAAATACGGGATCTAATCTGACACAATTATATTATCCTAACACCTGGCAAAATATTGATAAAACTATTTAAAATATACTTTTACATACTGAGTACAGATCTCCTTCTTACTCTAACAAGAGTCGAAGGGTCTAGTCGCCTCACACCACTAGACCAATCCAACGACGATCACGATCTTGAAAATCAGGACTTGCATTAACCGTGCATAATGTAAATGTATTCTATCTCATTCTCTCGTAGGTTAAATCCTATAGATGTATATGGTTGTCTCTTTTTAATTCCGCTTTTTCGTTTCATCGAGTTTCAAATCACAACGATGGTAGAGAAGTTTTCACTTCAAAAATGAAATAAATAACAAATATTGATATAATATAAATTTAGTTTAAGTTATTATATTTTTGTGAAATTGCAATTGTCCGTCGTCCCATCGTCCCATCAGAACGCATTTACACGCGCCATTAGCTGTTTCACATCAAAAACCATTACATGACAAACTTAGATTTCGCCAAAAAATCTATCACCTCGTTATCACCAATATTTGAAACGCATCCTTTAAAAAATAAATAACATTGTCACCATAACAAATATGGAAGTGAGAAAAAAGAACGCTTCGACAAACGTCTCGCATTTCTGTGAGCGGTGTGACAGGTCGATATGAAGTTATGTCGCCGGTTGACGAGACCGTCTCGGGATTAATATTTTTGATTATGTTTTTCAACAGAAATCATGATAACATTATGTACCTATATAGTAGTAATAATAATAAGAAAACAAGTCCGAAGATTAGTTTCATCTGTTTCATAAAAAATGCAACATTTGAAACCACACACACATATCTAGATCATAAATTATTTTATTTATAGCAACATATTATTTCTATATTAATAAATATGTTGTTTTGTCTGTACATGTAATATCCCAAATTTCCCGATAGACTCCTATATAAATGTCAAAATATATTTTTTTTGTATGTTTAATTTTCTTTTATCGTTTATACCCGCTAAGCCTAGGATAAGCTAAGCCTAGTAGAAGACTGGCTCTCAAGTGCAGCTGCCGGAACACGCCTATTGATGCTTGGAGAAAGATATTCAACTTAAGGGTGGTAGTTAGCCAGGCGGTCATTAAAGAAAGACCTACTACCATGCAATTGTTTCATCACGATGTTTTCCTTCACCGAAAGCTAAGGCTCATTGCAGGGATTCGAACACACGTCCATCGACGCGATGTCCGTACACGCTATCACTGAGCAATCAGTGCTTCCATTTCATTGTCTGTTTGTATTTCCGGATTTAATACAAAACGGCTTGACCGAGCCTATGAAATTTTGTGCCCGAGAAGCTTATGTCATTGGTCAATTTAAGGCTATAAGAATTTTCCATAATACTTTTAGATTTTTTTATCATTATCAATCTATTTGTTGACATTCCACAATCCCATAATACTTAGATATTATTCCGCGTGCCAATAATATGATGAAGTTAGCCACCTCACGTCACCCTTCGGTCACATGATGCGCGCGTGGTTCTTAAAATGTTATGTTTTTTTTTATCGACAAATTGACTATACTGCCCCTGATGATAAGCACAGTGCAATCCAAATATAACGGCGACCAGCAAGAGATCGAAATTCATCGGCGGTCGCCGCTGTCATGCCGGCCTGCATAAATATCTCTTCACGTTACGCCTGAAGGACCCGATGTCATAAGAAGTAGGGAACACATTGGCCGGGAGATGGTTCCACAGTTTCACGGTACGACAAAGATAAGACATAGAGAACTTTTTAGTTCGTGCCGAGCTGGAAATTACCGTAAAACTGTGATTCCGAAGCCCAGCGCGTGTGGTTCTGTTGTGTTCCTGCGGTGATTAGGGTTTCTAGAGCACCATGTTGAAGAGGCGCTTAATTTCGGCAACGCGCTTGTAACCTCTGATGATACAAGCGTCCATACGCTACGGTAACTGCTTACAATCAAGCGGGACCTACGCTTGTTTGCCACCTTAGATGTATAAAATTCATTAACAAGGCATTACTTTGCGCATATCAATTTTATAGTAAATAATTTGAAATTAATAGTAAGTAGGCTTGGGGTGGATACAATTTCTTTTCTTACTTTTGACGCCAAAAGAAGTGGGTTTAATATTTTATTATTATATTTTTTATAAAGTTATGAAATTATGTTCAAAATATTATTCAAAAAATAAACACTAACAATACTATTTTGAATTTCATTATGGTATACTGAATTTCCTTTCCTATTTCTTACTAGAGATAAATGTACGTTCTGAAAAACGACTTAGCTCTACAATAGTATTTTTATTTTTATTTTAATATCTTAAATGTACCTACCGATCTTTAGTTGGGCGAATTCCCGACGTGTTAATATAGCTTGGAAAAAATAAATACCAACGTCCATTTTTTTTATAACTTTTTTATAACTCATTCTTACCTCTCACCATTTGGGAGAGGGTGAAGTTAAAGTTTTCTTAATTTTACATACACGGGGTTGGGGGCTCCAAAATCATTGAAATTTGCTTAGGTAATACGTACACGACCAACATACAGAGTCGCGAACATTACCTAACTATTGAATAGCTCTTTAAATTTAATCGACAATAAAAATCTTATTTTATGTACATAAGTGGATTTATTTTATTGTTAATCAGGACTGTAATGTCAGAGAATAAATCTAATTAATACCGCTCATAGACAACACCCAATTAATTCTTCTTCCTTGCAGACAATGTAAATATAGAACTTAAATACTAGAAACAAAATACAAATACCTTATTTTAAAATGTCAAAAATGACAATAATCTGTTGTTTTATCTATGAACATCCTCAGTAACCTTTACACTTTGATTATATAGACGTGTATTATAATCAAAGCCTTTACGCAAAACTTATGTTTATAACTTATATTGTTCAAATGAATGTATTATTTTCACGGGCGAATTCCTAACCGACTGGACTTCGATGATGGTTCAGTGGTAGCGTGTTCAGTCACCGCGTCGATCGACGTGAGTTCGAATCCCGAGCTTTCAGTGAAGGAAAACATCGTGTTGAAACCATAGCAACGTTATAGGGCATTTTGTTATGTCCACCTCGTTAGCTACCATCCTCAAATTGAAAATTTGTCGCCAAGCACATATAGGTTTCTTCCGGCAGTTGCACTTGAGAACCATTTAATTTTCCTCTAAAGCGTGTTACCTTTAAGCCACACCATCAATTAAAATCAACTGGGATTTTGGTCAAGCACGTAACTTACAAAGGTAAAAAATAACGTAATAAAACTCGTAATAGTTATTCGGTTATGTCGGGGAGTTATTTCCTCCCAACCAAATGATACGAACTGTAAACACCTTTGTGTAAATAATAAAAATACTGTAAAAACATATTCTTTTTTTTGTTCCGAAGTCAAAAGGAACCTTTATAGTTTCGGTATGTCCGTCTGTCTGTCCGCGGCTTAGCTCAGAGATTCATTGTACTAGAAAGCTGTAATTTGGTATGGGTATACATAGTAATCACGGCGACAAAGAAATAAAATAAAATTTTGAAAGAAAAATTGTTTAGGGTACCTCCTCTACACGTAAAGTGGAAATAATTTTTTTTTTTCGTCTTTTACATCGTGGCTAGGTCGTTCAAAAATATTGCGGGTCTGTGAAAAACATTTTTCGATTCAGGGATCCGTTTGCGAAATATTAAAAGTAGGAGTTTAGAATATTAAGAGATGTGAAATGTTAGAGTCAAGTGTCCCCTCTCCCTGCCAGAAAAATTGTTGTTTTTGGATATATGGTAGCAGTGTATATAATGAAGTTAAAAGGAAAACTATAAGTAGTATAAGTAGGTTTTACAAATTAAAATGTATTGGGAAAAGTAATTTCCTTCAAATTCCATTGAAAATTACCTAAAGCCCTAAGCCTGCGTATTGTGACGGGCAACTACGGAACACTACACTGTGCATGGCCCGACACGCACTTGGCAATTTTATTTTTATTTTGTATTAGCAAACAGATATGCAGTCCGCCTGTTGCTAAATGGTCACTGCAGCCTAGTAATCTAATCTAACCTGAAAATAATCACAGTTCTGCCACCAGTCATATTAAGTTGCTACTTCTGAGGTCTGAGTTGAAACAGCTCGTGTGACAGTGTGTGCTAGCAACTACACCCTTCGGACCGAAACACAGCAGCACAAGAACTGCTGCTTTGCGGCAGAAATAACTCAAGCTTTAGACCTTTTGCGGTTAATCTTTGCACAGGCCCTACCACTACTTCTCGTCTCCCGACTTTGCCCTATATCCTTGTAAAGTTTTTTTGTTAAACCAGTAGGCTATCGATAAAGATTCTTCTTTTAATAGTAGTTCAGCAAAATGACGGTACTATACCTGATGATAATCACAGTACAAACCAAAAACATCGGCAAACTATCGACGGTCACCACTATTATACCTTTCTGCAAGCTTACCAGCAGGATATACACTGCCCAATCAAAAACGCAACAAACTTAAAAATTGTCTCTGTGACATTTCTATCGCCATGTGTATGGCAGTCGCGATCCAGTCTAGTACAAATCCTTGCCGCTCCGCTTAATTACTGGGCATATACTGGCTGATCCCGGAACGCGACATTCCTAAACATGCAACTAAGTTCTTTACTATAAATATTCACAGACAAGATGACTAACTAAAAATCCAACTTATCACCATATCAAAGACCCGATAGACCTGAGCGAGGTTAAAAGACGCAGAGTCACGCACGAGAACATCATTTTATCGATTGTTACGTATCAAACATGCTCCCAAATTCCACCGATGATCAAGATACAAGATACCTTGTCCACAAACAATGCCATTATTCTAGAAAAAAAAGCGAGCTGTAGCTTCCATTCGGTTTTCGATGTTGTAAAAATAAAAAAAAAACATTCACCATAGACACGACGGCGGCGTTCGAATTTGAAATAAGAATTGGGGCATAACGTAGGGTTGCCGTAAACATTATTATCATAACTAACATATATTTAATATAAACAGATCGGCAAATCGAAAGAGAAAGAGCATTGTATACGCTTGTGTTAAAATGAGATAAGAATACGAGATCATTTTGGTATGTGCTATCGGCCTACGCAAAACCGTGACAAAACAATCCCCGCTTATTTTTACAAAATCTACGGTTTTAAAGGCTAATTTAATGTTTAATAGTCGTGTTTAATTATAGTTACATGTACTGTAACAGAATGTAATTTGTATAACAAAGAAAATCAACAAAATAATACACACACTAGTTTATTCCGTTTTTGGCTACTATTCTACATAAGAGGTATACTCTGAAATTATCAATCCATTTCTAACAATTATTTCACTGATAAATTAATAAATTATCGCTAAGTGGGTTTTTTTATACTTATTAAATTTTCTCTTGTAATTAACGCAAATGAAGTCGCTGTCAGTTGCTACTCTAATATAAAACACAAAAAAGGATAGATAAATACTATAAAATATATTTTTTTTCTATTTCTGTGTTATGTAACTCGCGATGTATTTTATTAAATAATTATTTTATCAAATGTACAAAATATATATTTTCTGTAATACAAATATTACATACTATGAATTTATATTACACTATACATATAGGTATTAATATTTTAAATAATAACATTATATATTATTCCTGTATGTCATAATACATCTGTTCTGTTAGCTCTGTTCTTGGTCAGAAACGAAAGTATTTAAGTTTGTCAAAAAATAAAATATGAACCCCTTTTTATTTTGCTTTTGTGTACATATCACCACTTGCGTATTTTTGGTTAAACAAGTTATACGCTGGTCCAAAAAGATTACAATATATATGGCATTTCGTTATTTCTAACAATCAAACGAAGACCTTTGTTCATTGCGTTACCAATTTTCAAAGAAAAACCTACATTTCAGGAAAAAACCGATAAAAAAATTATATCGTTACATGAACATAAGGAGCTGGATATTTTTACTTAAATTAATTGTAAAAAAACAATTATAAGTTAAAGTTTAGTAATATAAAAACAATATTGTATTATGTAATTTGATTTAGAACATTTATAAATTATCGACAACCCTGGACAATAGACAAAACGTATGACAAATCAAAAAAAGCGCGCGTAAAATATTTTGATATTTGACAACTGTCATAGCAGATTTGATCGATATCTATTTATTTATTTAAATGCTTATTCACAATTCGATACAGCCCGAAATCGTGTTTGTGTACCTGTATCTTCTTGCTTTGTATAAATACTGTCTGGAAAAATGTCCAGTACGAATAATTTATTTTAAAAAACTAAACTTTTTTTGGGCTTTGACTAATGAGTGGCTAAAAGGATTTTTTGGCGGGTGTTTGTTCTTTCATGTGATGTTTTGTATTTTAATTAATAAACTTATGTTAGCTCTATATTAAGTAATTTTGGCAGCATTTTATGTAAAGCCGGCATGACAGCGGCGACCGCCGATGGATTTCGTTCTCTCGGTAACATACCATCAGGGATAGTACAGTCAATGTGCCGAGCTACTATAAAAAATACGTACTTTGGTTATTGTGCGAAAGTGAAGTTGATTATCTATACTTATAATAAAATTGAAGTGCCTATTGTAATGACAAAATTACACATTTTTACTAAATGCATAATTATGAAAGTATACACGGTACCTATAACAAAAAACCCATTTAATTATTTCTTGTCTGTTTGTCTGTTTGTTCCGGGTATTCTCCGAAACGGTTGGACCGATTTTGAAAGGACTTTCACTGGCAGATAGCTGATGTTATAGAGCAAAACTTAGACTACTTTGATTTTAGAAAAATAATGAGTGTTTCGCACAAAAAATAAAATACCTTTTTTAGTAGTAGTTGAAAAGGTCCGCAATAAGGGAATTTAAGTAAGCTTCACAGTGGTGACTATACGTGAGAGCATGGATGTCTACTAGGATCACCATAACCGTTATTTGGTATCTTTTTTATTATCTGTTGTTCCATATCTTATGTGACCGAAGTCTGTCAAGTGAAGCTGCCGTAACACACTTATAGGTGCTTGGCTGACTTTCAACTTGATGATAGCTAGCCAAGTGATCATTAGAAAATGCACTAACACGCTATGGATTCCTCACGTCCTGTACCAATGCTCAGGCTTACCTATTCTATGATTTGAACCGATTGCCCTCCTACCACGAAATTCGTTTTTTACAATTGATTACAATCATGTTTTATTTATACATATTATAAAATAAAGTCCCCCACCGCGTCTGTACGTCTGAATGGATTTTCATACGGTTTCGTATGAAAATATTTTCAATGGACGGAGTAATTCAGGAGGAAGGTTTAGGTGTATAATTACGGTTTTGTGTAAATTGGCTTAAATAAGACTATTATTGTTGAAAATGTCGAAAAAAATCATGCCGACTGGGATGTTTAGATACAGGCGTGCGCCGCGTAAACAAATAGAGTTACATGTATTACTCTGTTACCCGTGCGAAGCCGGGGCGGGTTGCTAGATTTTTTTTATTTCTCGTCAATTATTGTAAATAGTAGAGCTGTGGTAAGGTGTCGTTTATCGACAGATATCGATGTCGCAGTAGATGTGCACCGCACTAGTAAGGCTTCGGTGTTCGGGTCACATCGCGGCTTCGTCTACGATCGATCCCGGTTCGAAACTCGGCCCATACTATATAACCATTGTATTTTCACACGAACATAAGTTTTAGTATTTAAGATTCATTGGATTCAAAATGCGCTTTACAACATGTCATGCACTTTGACGATACGATGTATTTCGATCGCCTATTCGATATTAAAATCATTTTTTAGATTTCAGTATAGAGGTACGACAATGATACCTACTTTGATGGATTCCGTCTCATATTGAATTACAGGGTAAGGAACACGCTGATTTACTCCCTAACCAAGCTGCATATGACGGTATTCCGATACAGATCACCTCTAAGCTTGTCTGAAGTGAAATTTTATTGTAAAGATATATCCAAGGCGCATTTTGATAAAATCGCAAAAAAGAAATCTGATATAAGACTGTACAAGCATAACATCATTTTGATTTTCCATGGATCGATCAAACAATAATAAATTAATCTGACTTGATATTAGCTCTCCGACGTCGCTCAGAATATATTTCATCACATAAGTTTATACATTTAAAGAAAGAGTATCATCTAATTGCACGGTATTTGGCGCAGTGGAAGATGTGTAAATTATATATTGGTGGAATGGTCAGTAAGAAAACTCTAGGAATTTACTTAAGCTGTAACACTATGGTGTCCGTGGAACTTCTCCAGATCTGCTGATGTCTTAACGAATAGACCGCTTTTAGAAAATAAGTAGGTATGAAGGGGCAGGAGAGATAGAGCATAGAGAAATTTCTTTGGAGATTTTTCTCTACTTGGGGTAGCCCGACTGTTGGAATACCTCCACCCTACATAAGATCGTAGCCAAATAACCTTGCGTCGTGTTCCTGCAGTGAGTAGGGTTTCCAGAGCTTCTTGGGGAAGGCGGATTCACGGTCAGCAACGCGCTGGTAATACCTATGCGTCCACAAGCGTCTATATGCTACGGTAGCCGTTTACTATCATGCCGTATGCTTGTTTTCCACCTTTGTAATATAAGAAAAAACCTCTTCCTGTATAATATTACTCAATCATCTGCCGCTATTGGTTGAGAACAGTACTGATATGGTTATTTTTGCAGATGATCCTTCACTTATATTCAAAGTATAACAAATAGATTCAGAGGTAAGACAATTAAATAATACTTACTTTAGTTAAAATTTGTAAATGGTTTGCTCTAAATAATTTATTGCTACATACAAAATCAAATGTATGAGATTTACCTTGCCCAATGGTTCAATGTCTTGATAGTACTTAAAATCAAGATAGACGGCAATTTAGAAAAGCCTAGGTGATAATACTGTCTTCTTGCTATTATGCTTCATTCAAAATTACGTTCACACATTAAAACTAAGGCGGGAAGCTTAAGCTCTGCTGCGCATGAATTTTAAATTACCACAAAAACTCCATGACTGTTTTAACAAGAGCCACCATTTTGTTACAGCTATTTTTAAGATTACTACAATAATTAGAAAAATATTCTATTCATGTGACGTTGGCAGAATAGAAGACGAACACAGATGCCATTAAATAAAAAAGAAGTGAATAAATGAAAAAAAAATCTTACCAGAGTTATTGGCGGGATCTTATACTGTCTTCTTCTTTCTTTTATTTCTTCCTAACTCTTGGCAACTAGTCTTTTTATTGAAGACATTTTCAGTATACCAACAAGATGGTGGTTCCCTTGTTAGAACTTTCTAGGGAGTTTTCGTGGCATCTCAGATTCATGGTCCATGTTATTAGTTCAAATCCACTTCAATTGCGCACAATAGCCAAGTTTTATTATGCAAAATGCCAACTGTATTACACAATATATGGTCAAAATCTGGTCAAAATGATGGTTCAACACAAATGTATGAATAAAAAACAAAAACTACTACATAACAGTTTGAGATCCCGCCAAAAACCCTTTGACAGTCATGTATTCGATTTGTTTTTTATTCATAAATTTGTGTTGAACCATCATTTAGTTTAAATGTTGCTTGAACTCTGAAAATTAGACAAAATATATTCTATTCACGTGACATAACCATAAAATCAAACTCAAACTCAAAGTCTTTTATTTGTGGTCATAGGTTAACAAAGATGGTGCTTAATATTAATAAATGTATCACTATGTCCTGCTAGTAAAGCGTACAAATAGTAGGTTTAAGTATAATCTACATAAAAACAATAATCTTAAATTATAATTATTTATATAGTTATCGTCTAAATATTCTGAGATAGTAGGGGAGAAACGGGTAATGGGGGTCAGCGGGCAATGGTAGTCAGTACAATAATAAGAAAACTATAAGACGTTGACAAGTGAATATCGAGCGAAATGATCGGACATACTATACCCGGTACCCAGATCTAATCACCGTTTTAATTGTAACGTGACGTTTGGACGAAAAAGGTATATTATTGTCCGCCGCGATTTCATTATAATTTTTCCTGTGTATAACATAAGAGATGAGATATTTATTTAAATATTTTTTTAATTATATTTTTATTTTATTTTAGTAAATTACTAAATAATCTTTTTGTGAGACATTTTTAATGAAATTTTTAACGATTTATTTCCATTTAGATTTTTTTAATTTCATTTCTATTTTGGGGTAATGGGAGTCAGTTGACCCCCACGGAATAGAAAAAACGCAGCAAAGCAAAAAAACCTTTAGGCAAGGCCAAGGGACGTGTTCTTCAAGATAAACACTCCTCCTGAGAGTTAGATACAAGTTTCTGTAATATATGTGATGTCTATAAAAATGACGATCCAAAGTAGGTCCTTGATTTGTGTTGAGTTTAGTTGCAAGAATGAGTTATGGTAACGCGCTGGTACACTTCGTGTGGTTTATGGGCACACGCTAACTGCTTCCGATGGATTCAGCAAAAGGTTATGCGTACGACAAGTGCTGAAGATGTGTTGACTCTCATTGTCTAATACGATGACTACCATTACCCGCATGTCAGGGCAATGGTGATCAAAATCGTTATTTTTATAAAGTGTAATTATAAGTATATTACTATCTAAAAATTTGAAAAACTGCTTTAAATTGATAAATTATTAGTTATAGTAATAAAATATGTTTTTTTAATTAACCCGAAACAAATAACTTCAGATTTATATCGATTTTTGCTTAAGTGACTCCCATTACCCCATTTTCCCCTATAGTAAGCCTTATCCAATAAAAACAAATTGCAATTTTTTCTTAAAATCTTGTAAATCTGCTGTCTTCAAAATTTTATAGGTAGTTTATTATATATTGGGTAATAATTAATTAATAATTGGGTAAATGATTTTTTTGGTGATAATTGGAAAGATCATATAACAAAACTATTTTTATTTTATTTTAATTCACAATATTTCAAAATAAAAATTATTTTTTGAATTCAGTACCGAAAACGCGCCGATCGTTCCCGAATAAATCCGAGCGCGTGTGTCGTCACAATGTTAATTTCTACTCATTATAGCACACAGCTGACACAGTGTTTTGACACTTAAACGATGAAATTCTTATAACATTATGACGTCACAAACCTGACGATCAATCGTGGCGCGTTCGTAGTCATGTGATTAAATATTACTTTTTTCAACTGTTCATTATTAATAAAAAAAATGTTTTAAGAGTTTTTCCAATTGACTGTTATCATAATTATGATGAAGCTTTAAAATAAATAAAAAATCGATAATCTTTTTTTTTAAATACCCATTTGTGTACTTATACGTTACCATTAAATAACACGAAGAGGAAGAATTTGCAGATTTTCACACATGGAATTTAGTAGTAAAATAAAATATACCTAATGCAGAGCTTAATAGATGCCTTTTGTTTAAATAGACTAGACGTAAGCATGTATAATACTTACTAGGTGATATGACCATAAATGCAGCGGCTAGCCTGTTCAAATCTATTTTAAATTATGTAGGTATATTATGCTAGGATTATGCTGATATGATAGGATTGACATTTGCGAATGGCATAAAAGCCCCTAAAATATCATTTATTATATATATATATATATATATATATGTATATATATATATATATGTATATATATATATATATGTATATATATAACGTGTTGTCTATATAAATAAAAAGGAAATGTTGTTCATTGGTAGGTAATGGTCCGAATAATGGTTTAAAGGAAATTAATAGTTACCCTTTGTTATTCTTCAAAGATGGCAAACAAGCATACGGCTCGCCTAAAGCTAAGCGGCTACAGTAGCCTATGGCCGTAGCCGCTTGTAATACTATAAGTATCATCAATAGCGTGTTGCCGACCTTGAAACCCCCTACCAGTCGGGCTGCCCCAAGAAAAAATTTCAAATAAATTTCTCTGTGCCTACCTTTCTTTGAAGTCTCTTTCATCCCGGAAAATTTAGAGAATTAGTCAGGATTCGAACGATGGATATGCACGATTTTTATTTTGTTTTGTTCATTATGGTTATGTAATAGTTTTCAGAAAAAAAAAATTGGTTTAGGTGGCGCTTTGGTCGTGTTATTGACTATTAAAAATGGCGGAGCTACGTTTGCCGTAGTTCATAATGTAAAGACTACTTATGGTAAATGAATCAATATAAGGAAGCTATGATGGCTCGGTGGTAGCGTCTACGGACACCGCGTCGAAGTACGTGAGTTCGAAGAATCTCTCCAGTGAGCGTAAGCTTTCTCGGTGAAGGCAAATATTGTGATGAAACCATAACATATTGGTAGGGCTTTTTCTAATGCCCGCCTGTCTATCTACCACCCTCAAGTTGAAAATCTGTCACCAAGCACCTTTACTTAAGTTGCGGCAGCTGCATTTGAGAGCCAATTTCCTACTAGGCTTAGCATGTTATGTACCATCTTGGGTCACATCGTCACTTATCTTCAGGTGAGACTGTGGTCAAACGCTAAATCTATATAGTACAAAAAATATGTTTTCAACAGTAGATAATAACATCATATCTCCATATCGCCATATCTCCGTTAATTATTCATTAAAATTAATGATTTTGACGAAACATATACCTATAAATAGATTAGAATTAAGGTTTCCGTTAAAAAAAGTCCGATTGAATTTCAATCCTGTCTCTATAAATACTATTTTTTAAAGGTGAGTTTAAAAAAATATTTAAAGGACGGCATTCCTAATGAAAATACATTTAACTAACATGTAGGTGGCGCCATCTGTTAACAATTGTTTAACTCACATGACAGTTGTTAGATGGTTTACATTAAATTTAACAAAATATTCCTACGGGTGAGCTAGTATATACATAATATTCGTTATCGAAACGATGGTTCATAGCTATGTTAGGTTCCGATAGATAGCGCTAGGGTCGAGCCATTAAATACCGGAAAGGGCAGTACAACGTCTGCCAGGCTAGCTAGAATTTAAATACGTAATGTATGGTAAAACGATAGTCTGAAGTATCTGAACATAGTAAATTTAAAATTACATACTTCGCTGTTTGCACATTTTTCAGGAATGGTTTTTTATGAAAAAATTATGCAGTTTTTAGTACCTCACTTTTCTCTGAGAATATTCAAAATGTTACAAAAAAATTAAATTTACTATATTGAATGAAATTTAAGCCTTCTTACGCCATCTAGTGTCATACGTAAAATATTTCTGGCATCTACTGTGCATCATAATTCACGATTATGAGAGAATTTAAGAGAATATTTACTTTTATTAATACTAATTTTGTAATATCAATAATAAAAATATTTTTTAGGACACTAAATAAATATTTAGTCACCAATTACGTAGGGCGAAATCGAGAGTTATTAAAAAATACTATTTAGAATTAATATGTATTTATTTAAATTATATATTACAATTACACTAAATTTAGGAAGGGTGACTACCAATCTAAGTTGGTATGATACAATAGTGGCTCGAATGAGACTTCGTATGCCAGGCGATTTTCTCGTATCGACGCCTTGTGCTGGCGGTGGTCGGCATGTCGCAATACTTATCCGTATATATAATTAATAATGCAATCTATGGTTATCATGCATTATAACTGTGTAACACACCTACGCTTCTAATTGAGTTTGAAAATAATTTAATTTCTTTTTAAAATATAGCATTTTTAAAGAAATGTAAACTGGCAACATTTTTTACCTGGTAATAATGTCATAATGTATACTTGGCCACACTAAATTTTAATTAAACATGGCGCGCGTATACACTATTTGTAAGGTTTTTCATATTTTCATATTTTTTACAGTTTTATCATGTTTCTTATCGAATACCGCTAGTGCAAACTTAGATCTACACGAAGACAACTGGAGAGAGATACTCGAAGGCGAATGGATGCTTGAATTGTAAGTAATTTGTTATCGCCGGCTAATGACTACCAAAACGTGTCATAATGTTTCTTTTGACTTTTTTATTGAATAATATAAAAGAAATACTACATACGTTTTATAAAAATAGTAATTAGAAAAAGGCTAGGAAGGTTATGTTTGGAGAGATCGGAAGTTGTATTAGTTTCTTGTGATATAATTATATTAAATTTTTTTACTAGGTTCAATAACCACTTCAAGGTTTTAGGAGTCTACCTACTAAAGAACCGTTTTGAAAACCGTGACGCATTATGACCTATTGTGTAAACTAAATGCACATGTCTGTTGTTTTGAAATCATGTACTTTCTTTGAGAAACTTTGAACACAACAAATATTTTTAAGTTCTGACATTTTGATATTGCAGTTACCTGTCTTATTTTTTAGAATATTTATGACACCATCAGATTATTAGAGTATGGGTAAGGCCAAAAGACATCGAACTATAGACTTTATGTCAAAGCAATAAAGCCAATTTCTAGTAGTTATCTAATAGACAGCATATTTAGAAAATATTGACTGACTGAATATTGTTTCCTCATGTAAGCAATAATAAGTACAGGATATTTTAGAATATGTAACTGAAATTTAATCAGTCCTTATATTAGTCTCATGAAAGAAAATAATAAAATCGAATTTTGAGCTTTATTAAACTACAAATTGTATTCTTAAAAAATTGTTGGCTAAAATTTAGTAGTGCTACTGTCGAGTTCAGACTCCAAATTTTTAATGAAAAATTTGATCACGCTATAATTAGCTTAAATATAAAATTTTACACATCAAAAATAAATATTTATCGTGAATATATTATGTATTACTTTTTCAATGATTTTTTTGGTTTACGTTAATATGACTTATTTCGACAGTTTATGCCGTTTAAAGTGAGACATTGTAATTTTTTCGTACAGTAAAAAAATTGGTAATGTTAGGTTTGACTGTGATCATAACATCCAGAAAAAATAATAATGTGCTTAAAATTCATGTCAAAGTCATAAAAAGACAACCTCAAAAGTACAAATTCCATATACATTAAACGTTTTGTATATTAAATTTTCATACAGGAAACTTTTAATAAATAGTGTCAAAAAGGTCACCTTAATAACTGACTCATGTAGTTGTTTATTATGCATGTAATAAAGGTTACTAAGGTTATTAGTACAGGTGTGCTTCAAATTATATGATCATCCATTTAGCCAAAAAATGTTCACTACTGGACATAGGCCTCTCCCAAATATCACTACAATGACTGCTCCTGTGCAGATCACATCTAGTGGGTTCCCACAATCTTCACTAGGTCGGCAGTCTACCTTGTGACGGTTATTCTGAGTCTTCCGGTTTGTGGCCTCCACTCAAGATCTCATCGACCATCCGTTCTACGAGCAATGTGTCTCGCCCACTGCCAAGTAAGTCTAGCAATTCTGGGAGCTATGTCAGTAACTTTGGTTCTTCCATTGATCTCCTCATTTCTAATTCGATCACACAGAGAAACTCTATGCATAGCCCTGTCCATTGCCCTTTGGGTGACCTTGAGGTTTCTCTTCGGACCCATCATTAGTGACCACTAACTATATGATAATTAACGTTAAATTATTATTCATCAGTTATATGCAGTCTGTAAACTCATTTTAACTTGTGGTTATGACTTTCAAAAGGTTATTATAGGGTGGATCATTATATGACTTATGTCTGGACTAATGTTCATATGATTATGGACTGTAAATATTATTTGTACAGTTGGAGAAAAAATTATTATATATATAAATAATGATAATAATAAAAAGATAAGCCCAATTGAGTTTCTTGCCAGTTCTTCTCTATGACTGGGATGTTTTCCGAACCAGTAGTAGTGTTTGACATTCATAAGTGCCTTCTTAAGGCCTAAATTGAATAAAGTTATTTTTTATTATTTATTTACTCATTGTATTTTCCATTGGTGATATCTTCCTCTAGTATATTCTAGATCACTGATCATGCTCTCAATGATTTAATTGTATATATAAACTAGAGCTTGTTATGATATTTTATAAAAAAAAATGTGGTAAGACATAATATTAAGAATTTAAAACAATTACATTTAAGAATATTATAAATGCGAAAGTAACTTGTCTGTTTGTTACCTTTTGAAAGGAAACTTTTGAATCAATCGCAATGAAATTTCCTATTGAGGTAGTTTGGTATCTCGAGAAAGCCATAGTATGAAATACACCCAAACAAAGTCACTGGAAAAAGCTATTCATAAATAATATATATTAATTTATTACATATATTTAAGTGGAATGTGTACAGATGGTTCATGTGTGTGTGTGAATGAAAGTGTTTAAGTTTTACAAAAAATTATACCAATAATATAAAGCAGAGATATATTTTTTCTGTTTGAAACTTGAAAATGTATTTTTCCATCTTATAACTTATTAATTGAGGTAGGTTATATAGACTATATAACTTCACTCTGTGACAAAAGCAAATGTAAATAACATTGATCACTTTCCATGTATGTACATTACATAATTTTTTAATTGTGAATCAACTGCAAGTCATAAAAAATAACGGGAAAATCGATACAAAGGCGTCACCACTGTACTAAAAATAACCAGTGTATGATGTCATTAAACGTTACAGAAATAGTATTCATTCTGTTATCAATAATGAGTGCACTTCAACAGGAATGTTTGTTATGAATTCTACTTTATATAAGTATTGATACATGGATTGAAAAAACCTGTACTAAATTTGATTGCAATCTATTTTAAATTGTATAATGCCATTTTCTGGTATGATATTAGTTTTATAAGAAATTTTTACAAATGGCTTACTGTTAGTAATATTGAACTTATAGTTTTGACCAACTAATTTAAATCACTTTGTGTAACAATGTGGCCTACATTGTTATTTAACATCAGAAGGGATTGTGGTCAGACATTAAAGTACAAGTACTAGCTGGACCGGCAGAGGTTGTTCTGCCCTTCTCATTTATCAATAACTTTACCACAGCCCTGCCCCACCTATCCCATTTTATTCCTGATAAAGTTTCATAACCATAAACAAAATGATGAATGATTAATTTATTATGAAATCATTAAGTGGTACTGCCTTTGTCTAATAGTAAAAAGCCTTAATCATTTTTATTTACATGGCAACAGTTATGCCCCGTGGTGTCCTGCGTGTAATGCTCTCGCTCCGACATGGCGCGAGCTATCCTCAAGAGCCGCTCAGAAGAAACTCAAGATGCAGACAGCTGCCGTCGATGTCACCAAGTCACCGGGACTGAGTGGCCGATTCGTTGTCACTGCTTTACCTACTATCTTCCAGTAAGTCTTCACATTTTAGAGAACCTATGTTGAGTTCAGCTGCGGATGACACTGTCAAGTTTTCAAAGTGGCAGTATTGCGTTGCTCTGATCTAGTCTTGAAGTGAACCTTTTAATAAATTCACAAAATTCCTCACTCACAAAGATCAGAAATGCCCTCACTTTCGAAACTCCGTTAAAGCACTTTAAATTTACTTCAAAATAGAGTCAAGATTTTGGACCTTATTCTTTTACATAGGCATGTTAATAGAATTATTTTGGTCCCTGGTGTAAAACAAGAATTCAATTTAATTGTTCCTAGGATAGTTCCAGGATTTCACATTTAAAGAATGTGCATATTTTTAAAGATACCTCTTACATATCTCAACTTGTGGATTATTTGTTAATACAATATTTTGTGAATGTGTCTTTGAAATAAACAGTGCATGATGTCGAGATTTTAGTGGGATTTTGCAGTTTTTGTTTTAATTCATAAACTTGTGTTATTTGACCCTATGCAATATTGTTTGCGTTTTGTGTGATATGATATTGTTTGGTTATTATGCACAAGTGAATTATAAAAATAATACTGGGAAACATGTGTTTTGAGTTGCCATAAAAAATCCTTACTAGCTTCAGATATAACTGCTCATCAATTTATTACATTTAAAATTATAATTCCCTTTCTCTTATAGGTTGTTTAAAGTATTTGTGGATAATTTTATTAAGAATGTTAATTTCAAAAGCTCTTCTTAAAATAAAAATAGGATCTCTATTAGGCGTTACATTACATTATATCTGACTTAATGTGACTTAATTAGTGCCAATGTTTTTAAGCCTTTGTAGTATTTTCTAATCTTCAAAGTGAGGTCGAACAAGATGGTGGCTCCCTTGTAAGAACTATCTAGGGAGTATTTGTGGCAACTCAAAATGCATATTTCCAGTTTATATTTATAATCCACCTCTAGTATGCTCAATAACCAAACTGTAACACGCAAAATACCACCAATGTTACATAAATGAGGGTCAAAGAAACTTAATGTTTTACAATAAAGACAACAACACGGCAGCTCAAGATCCTGCCAATAACTCCCGCTAGATTATGTATTTGATTTAGGGCCGATTTTTCAATCAAAAATAACTTTATTTAAGGAGTAATTTTTAAAATTTGACAGGTTTTCCATACATTAACAAATGTCAAAATTATTCCTCGTATAAATTATCTGATGATGCTCCTATATAAAACAAAAAATAATTTTATATTTCTTTTATACACAGTGTAAAGAATGGAGAGTTCCGTCAATACAAGGGTCCGCGCGACGTGGACGCTATAATCTCTTACGTCGAGCAGGAGAAATGGAAGCAGACTGAGCCGATCCCCGGCTGGAAGGCACCCCATTCGCTACAGATGAGTCTCGTCGCCGAGTTCTTCAAGTTGAGCCAAGGTCTCAGGGTATGTTCAGCTTAGTTTTTATTTCTCTATTTATGCTGTTGCATCACTTTCACCTTATGACATTAGGTCCTTTGTAGCTAGATCTTTTATACTTGCCGTATGACAGTGAAATGTTACAATAAGACAGTGGTCACTGTTATCATACTCTGATCTTCATCTTGATTTTACTTGAGTTTTTGGTGTGATATATCTAATGGTGCTTAGATGAAAGTAAAAGTAATCTGATGGGACGTCGCTACGTGTCATTCGGCAGCGTCGCGCCCTTTTCGATTCAGCGTACAGATAAACACACCCTATTTTACACGTGTGTATTAGTGTACAAACGCTAACCTTATAGGTTATTCGTGAATATCAGTGAATTTAATCTTATATATCATCATCTTTACAAATAAATAAGATTGGAGTACCTATCTCTTTTTAATGTCGATATAAAAGCTTTTTACTAAGTATATAGCACTTATAATAAAAAAACAATTTTAAAACTTTTTGATTGTCTGTTTGTTCTGGCTAATCCCGGAAACCGACCGATTTTGACGGGACTTACACTGGCAGATATCTGATTTTATAAGGAGTAACTTAGGCTACTTTTAATTTAGAAAAAGAATTAGGGTTCTTCACAAATAAAATAATAAGCATTTTTATTAAATTGATGAAATTATGATATATCACATCTACAAGTCACATGACGCCTCATACTTTTTTTAAATCAGTTCTGTAAGATATTGTGAGATTTTAGATACTTTGAATGATAATAATTTTTTAACTGAAATAATATTACGTTACAATTAAAAATAACATGTGATATTTTATCCAGAGCGTTCACAATATGCTGATGGAGACATACGGCCTGCCGACGTGGGGTTCCTACCTTATCTTCGCAGTGGCGACCATCTTTGTAGGTGCACTACTTGGATTGGTGAGTTCTTTATTATAAACAACATAATACCTGAAGGTTTTTTTAACTTGTATAGGTACTTTACTAGCTGGCTCGGCAATTGTTGTATCCGCTTTACAAGGCACAAGTTCTGCCTTGTATGGAATATTAAGCTCACTGAGCTGATTCAGCTGTGCAGGATCTTTTTTTTTTATCGTTGTAGGTATGGCCACTACTGGCCACAATCTTTCCTTATGTTAAGTGACGATGTGGCCCAAGATGATAACATGCTAAACCTAGTGAGAGACTGGTTCTCAAGTGCAGCTGCCGAAACATACCTATTGGTGTTTGGCGACAGATTTTCAACTTGAGGGTGGTAGCTAGCCAGCCGGGCAATGCCCTACCACCATGCTATGGTTTCCTCACATTTTTTTCCTTCACCGAAAGCTCAGGGTCATTGCAGGGATTCGAACTCACGTCGATCGACGCGAAGTTGTACACGCTACCACTGAGCCATCATTGCTTCTTTACCCTGTTGTGCGTGTTCTATCTTCTGCAGCATGGCGAGTGTTCTAAAAAGCTGTTCATGGGCTAGGTTCCAGTATCCACAGCATTACAGTAATCTCCATCTCCAAACAAAAAGGAAATCTACTACGTTTATCTTTGTCGTACTGTGAAGCTGTGGAACTGTCTTCAGGCCAGTGTGTTACCTCCTAAAAACATAACGTGGAGACATTTGAGCAAGCCGGCATGACAGCAATGACTGTCGATGGATAGTAAATCCCTCGGTAGTCGTCGATGTTATTGGATTGCACTGTGCTCACCATTAGGTACAATGTAGTCACTCTGGTGTGTTACGACAAAAAAAAAAGTTGTTCTGGTCTTCCTTACCAGTAGTTATTGTCTTGAACCAGTTCCACATTTTGTGATTTTTTTCTATGCCACTAAACAAATATATATTGTGAATATAAATAACTATACATGTATGTCTATATATATATATATATGATCGACAAATTCCCCACCGACCAGCCGCCGACGCGCCTGTGTAGTCCTGTGCTCGCCTACAGCTCGCTCGTCGTTTATAGCTACTGGTCCGCTTAGGGTCCTAGCGTAAAGTTATATAGCGTATATTATTCCTCATGAATCTGGCTACCATATATATACAAAAGGAATTTTTAGAATTCGACCGGTAGTTTCAGAGATTAGTGCGTTTAAACAAACAATCAAACAAAAAGCTCTTAAATAATGACTATTGGATCCTAATATTACTATGAACCATCGTCTCGATAAAACAAATATATTATTATGAAATTAGAGCTCAATCAGTCAAGTCGTTCACAACTAACACAACCACTAATAGACATACAAGCTTGAGATTTTCAAAACTGCAAATAGTGTGGAACTATTGAAGGTACCACTTAGTAATGCTATCAGGGTATTATAAATTCAAATATAATTTATTATTCCAGGTGTTGGTGTGTATAATAGACCTTCTATATCCTCCACGTCGCTCCGACAAGGTCCTAATCTCCAGAGCCGAGCTGGACAAGCGGGCCAGAGGTGATCAGGACGGCAAGGAGAAGTCTGATGATGAGCAGGTTAATATTATTTAAATAACATACAGTATTTAAAGATGAGTGTAATTGGGAACGTTGGAAGAGGAAGGCCTAGACGAACGTTCCACGATCAAATCGGGGACGATTTGAAGAAAGGTCAGGTCAAGAGTACTCTAAACCGACGAGCATGCATGAAAAGATTTATGAATGTTGAGGAAGCGAAAGTTGTATGTCAGGATCGTAGCAAGTGGAAGGACGTGGTCTCTGCTTACCCCTTTGGGAAAGAGGCGTGTATGTATTTAACTAAATTTTTACTAAATATTAAGTCAATTCTGAGTAGGTGAACGTTTACATGTATTTAGGTAAATTTTAACTTAATTCTTAAATAGTTGCTTATGTAATGTACAATAAAATAAACTTATCTCACTTATGCATTTCACTAAATTGTTACAATACTAACAAACTAAATGACAATTTAATGGAAAACCACATCCATCGGAGTATGTGCGTGGTGCGAGAAGGGAGGTTACTAAATAAAAAGTATGCATGATCCTATGTTACTTGTTCACTTAACT
Organism: Saturnia pavonia; assembly: GCA_947532125.1. NCBI lineage: Eukaryota > Metazoa > Arthropoda > Insecta > Lepidoptera > Saturniidae > Saturnia > Saturnia pavonia. The sequence goes on along the minus strand of OX383895.1, from coordinate 19,315,080 downwards.
ACAAAATTTAACTTAACTTACAATTTATAACTGAAGAGCTTTTGATTGTTAACTGAAATAATGTGTTGATTTCTGTTAAGATTTAATTAATCACTTCATCACTTAACATGTGTAAACGGGCCATTGTCTTATTTCAAAGGATGTTGTGGTTCATAAACATGGCTGGCTCTTAGAGGGCGGCCGGGTTTGTTTGGCAACTAATCTTCAAGTTAATCAGGCATGAGTATTAGAAAATGCCCAGACGATTCATTTCATTACGATATTTTCCTTCACTGGACGTTATAGCTATAGGTTTTGAACCTATTTCAGTCAGTTCCAATGTTTGAAGGTCTATGTTGTCTCACAGTCCCGGGTTCAATGTGTATTAATAATTCAATTTAATGATTATAACAAATGCCAAAGGATAGTTTTGCTTACGCTCCCTGTAATAAAAAAAATATAATTTCCTAAGTCGTAATGACTCTATATAGATGGGTTACTATAATGCAATTCAGATATACCAGAGTGACTTATCACCTCCCGCTCTCGACATGTACTTTTGTTCTTCAATAGGAAGTACCCCGTATGGTGAGGCTTGCTTGATTACTTCAAGACGTTATGCAACACTTCTCGCACCCCCTATACATATATGATTTCACAGGAATTGATTAACGACGATATCGTTGACGACGCAGAAGACGCCGACAGTGACGCCGAAAAGAACTCGCCCAGTGATGTGAGTATTCCAAACTGTTTCTTTTATTATGAATATATGTTGGATTCTTTATTACCCATTTTAATTTTATACACTGAATTGTGTAATGCTACAATGCATTGTCTTCCAACAGTAAGATGGAAAAAGAAAAGCTGTAGTGCTAAAAAGATAATTTATAAAATACATACCTACAAATTGTATTATATGCATACAAAACAAAGATCTTAATTAAAAAAACGAAAAAGTCATTTATAGAAATAACTGGAAATATATAGAATCTACTGTAAACATTGAGTATGTATTCGTAGGTAGGAAAAAACATCGTAGTTTACACACGCACATTAAGAGATTATCTGTCCGATTACGTAATGTTTAAAAATAGCACACTTCCCCTTCATTATACAATGTCGTAAAGTTCAAGGCCATTCTAGGTATTTCGATCATCCTTTTATTTGATAATATAAGCGACCCGTGTTCCGAGCCAGTACAGTTCTGTTTTCGACAATCTAGTGAAAACGAGCGATAAAAGGAAATCGGCAAGAGGACCGTAAAATAGTGTAAGCAAAAGTGTCTCTTTCAAAGTAACGCCGCACGCAATAACAATAAAACAACAAAAATTCACAAAAATCATTGTATAGAGGAGTTATTTATTTAGGATTTTGTCGGGCAAAATGTTTTTATATCGTTTATCTGTGTTAATAAAATATTTTTTTTTAATTAAAATTGATAGTCGAAATGCATGTTTTTAGTTTATGTCATAATTTGCACGACATAACAATTTACGTTCTGTGGGTATGTCATGCAAGGCTTCGTATGATGAACAAGGTAGTTAGTTGGTTAATAAGAAGCTAACGTATATTTCCTCCATGCCTCATTCGTTTTTTCCACTCTGTATAATCCTTATGAAACAAAAAAAGGTGTGTGTGCGATTCACACACGATAGAAGTGAAACTTCATTTTGAAAGATATTTTATATTTTATTTAACATATGTTACATAAGACTTCTTACTAAAAAGCTGTAATACGCAGCCGCATACAGTGTACAGTAGTATTAGCTCACGTACTTTTCACATATACTAACACACGTTAAATGCTCAAATACAAGCAAGTATTAAACAGTGTGCAATATACATACACACCGACATTTGCTCTCTCGCTCTGGCCCACACAAAGAGGAGAGACCGATAATATAAAATAGTATGTATATTTCTGTCTCACTCTCTCGCCGGCTTCATCCTACACACTTTTGTATTTGTGTCTCTTACCTGTCGTTTTTTCCCGTTGCATCCGGTTTGAAATCACAACGATTCTAAAGAAGTTTCACTTTAATAAATAAATCTATTCGTTACACGTATAAAAACTTAGCTGAACCTGTTAGAGATCGTGTAACTTCTGAACGGCTTGACTAATCGAGCTTATATTCACATTATTTGTTTTGTTGAGAAGATGGTTCATAGCTATGTTAAGTTCCGATAGATGGCGCTGTAGCCGAGCCATTAACTACCGGAGAGGGTAGACCAACGTGTGTTGAGCCAGCCAGTACATATACACACATTTAACGCCCAGACACAGAACTGACAATTATGCTCATGACACAATAGTCAGTCATGCTGTCGGTCACCAGACCTGTCGGATTTTCTAAAAATAACCGTTAATGCTTGCAGAGTTCTGAAGAGGAGAAAGAGGGAGCGGGAGACACCGCGCCCGGCAACGCGGACACCGAGGAGAAGCCCAGCGAGGTGCGCAAGCGCAGGCCCAGGAAAGCAGACTGAACCCACTGCCCGACATCACCGACTCCACTCTCAACTTTATTCCATCGCGGTATATATTCATCTTAACTTTACGTATTACAAACTGATATCGTGCTTTTTCTCTTAACTAACCTTCGCTTTTAATAACGGGAAAAGCTTCATTTTTTTTTTGCATTATAAGAAAATGTAAATATACCTATATAAAAAATATAAAAGAGAATGCATATATACCTATCAGGTTATAGGACAAAAGTCAAATGGAGCGCACGAAGTACTGAGGTACGGTTAGCAAAGCAAATACCAACTACTCAGTAGGAAACAAACCGTTGTGTTCTTAATACTACTCTTAATAAGAAGAAAGAGCACTATGTTTGTTTGACAACAGAGCGCAAATAATAATATTTCATTGGATGTGGTGAAAATAATGCATGATACATCGATATATATTCATACTCTGTGCGACTGAACTGAACTGCAATCCGCGCACCTTACTCTAGTGCGGCTTCGACATTAATGCCGTGTGGACGCGTACGGAATGACGCTATTAATATGAATAATTCGAGACAAAGCGTGAACCTGGACGTAAGTAAATACCAATTCAGTAGTCAAGTAGGTTAACTCACTTGTTGTTCAAGTGTATAATTGAATAATAATATAGTAATAACACAATAGAAAAAAAAACATTTGTTTATTTAAATATGACGCCATCTTGGTCTATGTACGTTTTGGTCGCGAGAAAACTATGCTGTATAAGCGATCTAGTACTATATCTTTAGTACTAACTCTTACTAGTATTTGAATGAATGGCTTTAAGAAACGTTCTTGTCCATCGGTGGTAGAGTATATATATGTGAATGGTTACGTAATAGTATGCTTGTTGGACATTGGCGTACAAGTACTAAGAGGAGATATATATAAGGATGAACCGTGTTAGTGCGCGCGCTCCGTCCGGCTTTTGTTCTACAATCTGTTGAATATCCTAGTTAGCGCATTAAAATACACCTTATCATATTTACAGTTATACTTGTTTAATAAATGTATGTCGACCTTAAAGTATTATATGTTGTTGCATAGTTTTCGTTCGTTTGCCTCCGCAATGATACTGCGGGTATTCTAGAATCGTTAATCGAATTTGACGAAATACTAATTCAAGCTAAAGTGGATATATTTTTGACATGTTATTACTGTAATTTGGAGTATTTTGAAGTGAAATTTCTTATGCGACTTCCAAGCGTTAAACGTTTAAACACACATTATCGGTCTCTCCTCTTTGTGTGTGCCAGAGCGAGAGAGCAAATGTCGGTGTGTATGTATATTGCACACTGTTTAAATGAAATAGAAAATATCTTTTAAAATGAAGTTTCACTTCTATCGTGTGTGAATCGCACTCACACCTATTTATTCATTTGTCATTGGATTTATTTCTTGATAGATTAAAAAAATAATTCGAGTGATATATCCAGGGGCGGTTTTAGCTTCTGTAGAGTCCCTATTAGCCTTTTGGGTGACGAGGCTCACGGTTCGTATTCCCGTAGAGCCTCCCCTTAAAGTAGGTACATAATCGTGGAGAGCAAGTTTGCAAAATTACGAGAACTGAATAGGTCATGAAAGATGCTTATATTTTAATAAAACTTAGACATAAGTAGATCTGACAAGAAATCATTAACACTTTCGTTTAACAATTTATATAAATTTACGTTTTTTACTATTTTCACAGAATTATAAGAAAATTTGGAAGAATTGAAGTCGAATTATCATGTAACTTTAAAATCGCTTCTAAAACATTCCTTTACGTAGCTCAAAGATTTTTTTAATACATTCTTCTGTCACTACTCTCTATAATAATTAATATACGTAGTTACTAGATTAATCTGTAATAAAATTTATTTACTCTATCGCAGGGTTTTTCAACTTGTTGATGGCGACGCCCCTGGAGGGGGGGGAGGGGGTTCAGTTTTTTTTGGGTAAATAAATCATTATTTAAGTGGAGTTTATTTCCCTTGCTTAGATTTTATGTTTACCATTGAAGGGAACACATACGAGTTGGTAGGAAGTGACGAATGCCGTCAACAGATAAATTAGACAGACATCGACATTTTTGAAATCACAGACGTAGTTTAATCATGGGGGGAGGGGGGGGGGGGGTCGCGAATTCTAGAACGTTGAAAAACACTGCTCTATCGCTTTGAATGTATTAAAGTATATTAGTCTATAAAAAATATTGTCCAGCGTAAACGGGCTGTACCGTTGTAGTTATTGTATTATCGACACATTAGTAGTAGGGAACCGATTGGGTTAACAAAGCTGACACTTTCAATAAATGTTGTGATGTTTATCGATATCGTATTTGAATAATCGATGTTTGAAAAATCTCTGAGGACGATGTCAATCATCAGTTTTAAATGTGACCGAGTTATTACGAAGACAATTTAACAATGTAATATTAATTTTAATTTATTAAATAATTGAATGGAATTATGATTTTTTTTTACCCGTAGATTGTAACTGAAACAAATGTATGAGAATATTGCCGTCTGCAATGTGCCGTGGATGAGATTGTATTAAAAAACGAGTTGTACGTTTATAATCTTCAATCGTTCAGAGAAGCTGAGGTTATATCAAGATGTAAGGGATTTGTATCTATTAAAATGTTTTATCGATAACTAGTGTCGGGTTAAGTTGGTTTTACAAAGGAAACCGACAATATCGGTTTTTATATTGAGCGGTAACTAAACTTGTATAAATTTACAATTATTTAATCATTATAGTAGTCCTAATAATGAAGTCATGAAATTTGTACAATTTAATTATTGAAATTCATTGATTTCATTTCTCATACGATGCAAATATCACACTGACGACCATAAATCCGCTTACGCGACATCTTAACAAAAACTGAATGATTTAAAATTATGTTCGGAGCGAGATAATTAAATACGATAATAAAATAATTCTGCTTATACTTCAATACTGGTATAGTTTACACATTTCGTCTTATACCCAAGTCACAATTAAATCATCGTACTCCTCTATCTCATTTCCCTCTATGATATCTTCTCTCGGCACAGCGGCCCCTCGAACCGTCCGCTGTTAATCAATACAAGTACTAACGCTTGTAATTATAACCTATATTATATCTCGGCATATAAAATCAGCGGCGAGACAATATAACCCTATTTCGATTTTATTTTTATTTTTTTGCGGTTCTGTATGTTTTATGTACGTTACGTTCTTTAAGTTTCATGTTCGTGAAAATGAGGTTGTTATATTTTATATTATTTAACTGAATGTATATCACACACACACCGTATAGAGAACACAAAATTGCCTTGTTGTACAAAGACTCCAATTGTTTTAAGTGTTGCGTTTATTAATACTAGTGACTTGCTAAATAAATTTTTTATTTGTAAAATATTGGTGTATTATTTATAACTCGAACGTCCTCGCAAGAAAAAAGACATAAATTGAAAGTACTCTCTAGTAGTAATTACTATCTTTGGGTGATTACAAAGATCGATCAGCGAACGAGAGACTACCTCGTCATCACGCCCAGATCTCCGCTTTGCGAATCGGAACAAAACCTTACGTTAGCGCTAGGGACGAAACGAGACATCGATGTTCCAATTACAATACATCGATGTATCGATGCTTTTTTAATCTTTTTTGAGGTTGAGATTTGAAATAGTGCCCTGTTTTATGTTTGGAAATTAGGTAGAGATAATTAATATTTGTTTTTCTTATAGTTCGAAAAGACCATAGATGGGCACTACTATTCAGTAGGTTGATCATACGACAGATTATATCATAAGAGTGCTTATATTATATGGACAAAACATAAATGAATCATTCCATAGAATGCGGAATTAATTTCAATTTAAACAGTGTGACCTTATGTGACAGGACCCTGGTTGCTCTACTAATTTCAACTCGGATAATCTTCCTTTGATTGTTATTACAATTTGGCAGGATTGTGCTAATGTATTAATTTTTGCATAAAAGTATTGTAAAATTCGACATTGGAAACCTTAAACATCAAAAACTCTATTGAGAATCCGGAGTTTACCGATTACCCCAGTACATAGTTTGTGTATCGTATTCAATTATGGATCTCAATTTGCTATGTTTAAAATATCATACAACTCTTCAGTCAGATGTTCTTTCTTAATCGTGGTTTCTTTTTGCTTACGTTTCTGGAGAATTAATAATTGCTAAGTCCCATCCCTACCTTTCAAATGATCTTTGATCCGTAAATGGTAGCCGGATGGAACCTTCGCAGAATAAGTTTCTTACACACTCTTATATAACCAGAAGGGAAAATAAATTTATAAAAAAAAGCAATCAAATTTAAAGAGCGAGATTTGTTATATTTGAAACTACAAAAGTATACATAACCATACAAAAAGCAAAATACAATATCGGTACTTTCCGTGTGCAGTCTCGTCGAAAATACATTAAACCTTCGTGTCGTTGATCCATGAGAGGTCTAACTGCGATAAACACTGCATTGTATCTTTTCCCCAGTACGTGTGAATAAACAGTCAGCTAAACAAATTTACAAAATATTTTCAATATTAAAAACGTTTTTTATTTTTCACTTGATCCTTCAATGAGCTAATTAGGTACAAAATATAACTGTAAAGAAGCATGATGTCGACTTAAAAAGTATTAAATATTCTCAACGGAACTGCACACTTCGTTAATATTACAAAAACAAAGACGTATTTTTTTGTTTTTAAATATACTCGATAAACACCATTTATATATTGGACAAGGCTAATGATATTGAGGCCTCTGCCGACATTTACAAATGAATTAACAATCTCTTACGATAATTATACATTTTTTATTGAACATTGTTCGATGGGCAGTGTTTTACTTATCGATATCGACAATACATTAAGATTTATTTGTAAACTAACCTAGGATTTGTTTACTCGTCTATAAATTAAGCCCACAAGAAAATACCGATTTAATTGAAGACGATCCGCTTGTTTTAATATCAAAATTGAAATAATATTCTATCGATTATCGACAACGAGTAAAACTAGGTTAGTTTTAAATAATATCTAATTTGTATTATTCTTTAGTTCTTTGGATAGCTTAAAGTATATCATATTTAATTCAATTTTACTATAATGTTTTATTTAAATAACGCGGTGTGAAAAACGGTAAATTAAATAAAATTTCAAAATACGCTGGCGAAACAAGGAATTGAAATATAAAATAAATGTCTTTGCTATGACAATTTCAATATCTCCAATTTCTATACACGAAAGGGTTGACGGAAAGTTATCAACGATTAAATACCATACTCTTTCAGGTAGCCGCTATCTTTTGACTTCGACTATTCGCTTTCTCTGAGCCAGCGGAGTATTTAGTAAGCTTATATTAAAAAATCTGAATTTAAAACGCTCACCTGATGACGACACAGTATTTTAATTAACCTAAGAATCTCATTGCAACTAAACAAAAGCATTCTTGTTTTTACTTAAAGAGATATAATATCGAAGTCGATATTTCTTTCACGATAATATTACCTACGGTCATATAAACAAAAAAAAAGGACTAGATTGTTAAAAAATAACAGTTACAAATATCGCTTACTGTTTATTAATATTATAATTACAAAATGAGATTTCATTATGATATTTACGGGAATCATTGGAATCGTTGTGATTTATTTTCGTTAACTCTTTTGTTATCGGCAATCTATTGTTTCTTTCTTTAATTATTTAAAATAATTTATTGTATTGTTCACTTATAACTATAATTATAAATGTCCAGGAAATGCTAATTGACTAACGTGCATTTAGACGTTAGTCAATTAGTGTTTCCACTATCGATATCATATTCGATTATTTAGTCAAATATACTAAGGTATATTTATGTAGGTATACATTTTAAAAAAATACACGCGGGTAACATAAATAATAGATACACTTAAAACACTAAATGTGACGTTATTTTGGTTATTTTTTTATTATTAATTAAAATCGACTTTTTTTTAGTCGATAAACTATCCGTTAATATATTTATATACAGATAATAATTATCAAAATTCTAGCGCATTTATTGAAAATAAAAGTAAATTCGCTAAGAAAATAAAAATAGTTCGATATCTATAGACATATATTTGATATCGATATATGAATGGGCGATAGAAGCGGTGCCGGTCATTAATAACATATACGTACGGTATACAAATAAATTAATTTACAGATCCTTCACATTTAATTCATTAATAAGATATGGCAATAATTTATTTTATTTTTTACACACAATTTTTAGAAAAAAAAATAATAACTTTCAACCGTGAAATCTGTTTCTAGATATTGAAATAAACAGTAAAAATATTTTTAAATATCTTTCGAGTATTCACGAAACTAAATAAAATAATTTCAGTCATCAAATTAATTAGTCAGAACATTAATAAAAATAATTATGTCAATAGTGTGACTCGAAGGAAGATTTTTTTAGTAAGTGAAAAAATACTTTATATACAGAATATCGACTGTCGGATTAACTTAGTCTAAATTATCTGTAAAAATGTTATATTTGTAGAAAAAAAAATTGCTAAAATAATTTGATTTTCATATTTCACTACTTTTGGATATAAATTATATATTAGTCAAATTCTTATGGAATATATATATATATATATATATATATATTGTTATTTATATTTGTAGCGGATCTCAAAATGTATTTTAAGCATGAATTTTCTAGTTTATATAATTGAGTAGTACAACTTAAATCTTTAAAACTCGTTAATAAAGTCGACTTTTTTTCTCTCAATAAAACTTAATTAATCTGATACAAGATATTGTCGCTAGCGCAAAACAAGATTTTTAAAGTATATTATGCAATATTTAAAACTGTATTTTCATGCGATATTTAAATAAAATGAACAAATAATATCTCATAGACAATTACATTACACGTAGATTAGCAAAATCTTAAAATGACGGGATTCAACGATTATATATTTGAAGTGATCTGGAATATATTGTATGAATAAGATTTAATGTGAAATTACTTTATATTACATACACATAATTATTTATTGGATATCATAATATATATTACAAGTACAGATTACATGCATATGCAATCCGAATCGCATAAAACAATGTCTGTTACCACAAGCGTTAGTAACCGAACCCAACCACGGATCCGAACCGCCGAGGTTCTCTCTCTCACCAATGAGATCGCTTTTCCATTACAAGAATCTATTTTTAATTTCACAAACACTTCAGGATTCTTTTGTGGATTCAAATCTTTAGATAATATATTAATAATTGAAATTATCGACATCTGTATCGTCTAACTCTTATAATCTATTTTACTAAATTATTATTTATTACAGTTAGTCAAATGATTGTATCTAATTGACCTAGAAGTCACATCGGGTTTATACAATTCAGGCTTAGTACACACTGTGCGTAATAATAAATTAATATTATTATATATACTTAAACTTAGAATTAGTTCATTTATAACCAGTTTACAACAGATGGCGTGCAAATTGTGCGGGCAAAAACTAAAATAAAAGTACTATGTAGCATTAAAAAACAGGCTATTTTCTGCTCACTATAATTACATATTATGAGAAAACAGTTTTGTCAACTGTCAAAGATATTATTTATAAATAAAAGTTTTATATATATATATAATAATATTTTAGCATCGATGTGTACTAAGCTTTACATTTAAATTTCAAATTTCACTCGATTTTTTATTATCCACACAATGGAAGGTACTGATTATAGTACGGTATACACAAAAAGGTATCTCGATAATATTCAATAAATAAATTTAAAACATTGCAAATAATTTATTATTTCTTCTTTTCCTTCAACGCTATTTATATTCTCTTAGGAACCAAACGTAGTTGATTAATTACAACTTAAAATTATATTATAATAAGAATAATTGCACACTTCACGAATAAACAACACAAGTACAGGCAGTGTTAGTTAAATTCAAAGTATCATTGAGACATGTATCTCAACTTTTTTTATGTCAATATTTCATATTATATTCTAGTATTAAAATGCGGGAGTAGACAAGTTTTGAAATGTTGGATATAACCGTCGTGAATTAATATTTATTCATTATTAAATAAGTCTTTATGACATACTTTATAATTAAAATACAATATATGCCATTACGGTCATGTAACCTTGCGTGACGTCATCGTTCGATAAATAAAACTATTGTTAAACAGTGCCAAATTGAATTTACCAGAATTTCATTTGAAACTTATAAAATTTCTTCAGCACCTATATAATTTAAAAGTCACTATTTCTACACTAATTCATAATTTTAAAGTCACTTGTCATACATAATTACTTAATGAGAGAGAATACATAAACCTTGACTGCGTATATAAATACCGTACGATGATGTCACGTTTTCTGATTGGCGTTTCCGATAACATGACTCCCAGACAAACAATCTAAATTTTCCTAATGGAATATAAAATCAATGATTAACTTTAATTTTTAACCATATTGTCAACTCGCGAATTGTTAAAAATCGAGACACAAAATATTAATTGTCAAATAGAAATAAACCTTGCTTTATCTTTACCGATAGTAAAAATAACAACAACTTTTTCGATTACGATAAAAAAAATAATCGATAAATATACAAAGACTTTTGGAAAAGTGGAATAAAGTTATGGCATCCATTCACATACAGAAAGACAATTTATGGATAAACCTCTTATCCCCCACTTTATCCTTATCCCCGATGTGGTCAAATTCTCTCATTGATAATTAACGACACTGCCTGTGCCTACGTCCGTCCGAGTGCTGTACGGTACCGAATAAATAGTTAACTACAAGTATAGCCTCGTCCCGTGTCGTCTCTCGCGGAGAGAGCGCGCGGGATTAGCAGAAGCAAGCGTACAAACGGGACATGTCTATGTTCCATGTACTGTTCACTCGGCTTCTGTAATGTACGACAAAACAAAAACACCGATTCACCACTTGTATGTAGATATTTTATTTCAAATCTAAATAACTCAAAAATGACATGACAAAGAGAAATAAGTATGAAGAAGATCGACCTTATATAATTTTTGATTGTCTTTATGTTACTATATATAAATATTATACTACTAAGGAATCACTAGCGCGTTGCCGACCTTGAACCCCATACCTACCCCAAGGAGTTCCGGAAACCCTACTCACTGCAGGGACACAGCACTAGATAATATGGCTGCGACCTTCTGTAGGGTGAAGGTATTCCACCAGTCACGCTGCCCCAAGTAGAGAGAAATCCCCAAAGAAATTTATCTTTGTTCCCCTACCTCTCTTATAGTTTTTAGCGTTTGGCCACAATCTTTACCTAATGTTAAGTGACGATGTGGCCTAAGACTAAGCAAGCTAGGAAAACACCTACAAGTGTTTAGCGACAGATTTTCAACTTGATGGTGGGGGCTAGCCAGACGGTCATTAGATAATACCCTCCGACCATGTTATGGTTCCATCACGATGTTTTTCTTTACCGAAAGCTCAGGCTCATTCAGGGATTTGAACTCACGTCGGGGTCCGTACACGCTACCACTGAGCCATCATTGCTAATGTCGGGGTAAAGAGGTTAAATTAAATGAGAAGGTAATTAAATAAATATTGCGTAAAAACATCACCATCCAAGAGGGTTTGTGAAAGTACAGTCAGCCGAGAATAAAGCTGATGTCAGTAAGGGCGACCATATTTACGGCAGCGGTATATTGATTATCCTCGGGTCGACAGACCATAAGGAAAGCCCGTAGAGTGTGTGAACGGCCGCATGTCCGTGCTCTGGCCGTCTACCGTCTTTCAAGAGCGTCTATTCAATAGTACCATCGCCTTGTTAATAATATGGTCTCAATAAGATTATACAATACTAGCGCTTTCCCCGCAAGTCTTAATCAAGCTATGCACCCCTTTTTTTAAATTGAATTGTTAAATACCAATTTTCATAGATCTATCTTCAAAAAATGACGGATTTCATACTAAATTTCATCCCCTTTTTCACCACCATAGGGGTTGAATTTCCAAAAATCCATTATTAGTTTTCACCTACAGTGCAAAAGGAACCGGTATGTAAATTTTCACGTTCCTAAGCCCCAGCAGTTTCAGCTATGAGTTGATCGATCAGTTTCTCTTAGTGTATATATGTATAGATAAGATAAGAAAGTGTAAAGACGCAGACGCACCATCAGGGGTCCGCGGGGTGCGGCGGCGAGGCCCCGCAGCTGCTGTCCTCGGAGTGCAGCGCGTCGCCCAGCTCGGCGCCGACGTGCGCCAGCTGTGCACGAGAACACATAGATACATTAAACGAGAATCTTCTCTAGCTACGGTGAGAATTAAATTCCAAGGTCAACTTTACACCAATGAAACAAGCTAATCCTTGGAACTACCGCTCAGATTTTGAAAATTATTTTCATATTATATAGCCCATTTATTGGGAAAGGTAATAGACTATATAAATTCACGCTACGACCCTAAGGAGCGGAGCAGTAACCATGAACGTCAAGCAAACTGACGAATCTGATGGCAAGTAGGAGAAGAGAGAACAATGCTAGGCTAAACGGGTGGAACCGTGGGACATATTTTGTATGTCACATTATACCACGTAATTGTTTCGTATGATAATTATTAAAGAAATAAAGAGGCTAAAATAATTATAAAATCTTATAAAAATTACTTTAAGTACGTCGTGTAGCGAGCTCATACTGCCGAGACTGAGAGGCGTTATAGATCTTTCTAGAAGCAGCGAGCCGCTACCCTGAGATCCGCCGCCGATTGACCTGAAAACACAATATGACTTTATTGCTTGTTTCATAATCAAACATTAAGATTATAATAAAGTAAATGCTAGTTTAAACCAAATAATTTTTCACTGTTGTCCCCAAGATGGCACTTATGAACGTCAAACACCACTACCGGTTCGGAAAACATCCAAATCGTCGAGAAGAACCGGCAAAAACTCGAACAGGCTTATCTTTTTTTTTTCAACTGTACAAACAATATTTACAGTTAATATTCATATTAATAATTTACTGGATGCACAGAGAGAAATGGATGGATGGACACTTCCAGACATCATTATCATTCACATAATGATCGGGTGGATCATATAGTAGTAACCTTTCGACAGTAAAACCTGCTTGACATGCTTCTTGAACTTATTGTCTGGAAAATCAGTAATGTGCTTCGGAATTTTAGTATAGAACCTAACACTATTACCTACCCAAAAACTTTTATTAGTCTTACTTTATCCCTTCCAACAATTTATATTATTATTGACAGTTCGAGTACAATTTAATACATCACTGTCCTAATGCGTAACAGATTCGATTACCTATAACAATTGAGTTTATCTATAAAGAAGTTTTAATCGATTCAACACATTGATAAGTATTTTAGTTTTGCTCAACATTTTTGTTTTATAAGTAACCCAGGCGTTTAAATGACTAATAAATTTATGTATTAAAAGAAACCATTTATACTACGGTAAATGTATTTATTATTTGGCAACATAAATCAAGCAGGTCATACAGAACATGGTAACTAAAATAGGGAAGGACATTTTTTTTCAAATGTAGTAATGACGTCTGAACGCATTGCAGAGCTAAGAAGAGGAACACACAGCTTTCCTACATCTTTCATACTTTGAAGTCATTGAAGTGATGATGAAGTCAAGCGTTCGTCAAGCATCTATTTAAAAAAGAGAGGAGAACCAGCACCGTGCGTAGCTAGTCACTCTATGTTCCAGTGTATATATCTCTCCGACCTATGATGGGCACGATTGGAAGCCTGTTCGAAGTTGGCTCGATAGTCAAGAGGACAGCTTAACATCGGGTAGACTTTTGCCAGTTTATTTAAAGGTAATTTTCAGCTTTAACGACAATAACACTTGCGTGCGTGCGAGCGTGCGCGCGTGCGTGTGTGTGTGTGTGTGTGTGTACGTGTGTTCGTACCTCTCCATGGGTCGGTGGTGCGAGAGCGCGGGGGAGGGGGGCGCGTGCGGCGCGTCCGGCGCGGCTGGAGGCATCTCCCGCGGACGTTGGCCCGACCGCCACGAACCTAAACACGTTATTAATGTGTCTGTTATATTAAACATTTTGCCATTCTATCTTAGTTCTATGTTTTTATTTTAACATCGTTTTTCAAAATCATATATCCGCCTCAGAAGTTAGACCTTTGCGCTCGAGGCCTTTTTCGTTTGGGCGAACCAAGCAACTAGAGATGATTATGAGATGAATAACCTCTCGAGTTACCGCAACAAACCGAGTGGTGATCGAGAATCACCTCTCGAGTTACAGCGTCAAACCGCGTAGTGATCGAGAGTCACCTCTCGAGTCACCGCGTTAAATTGACTGATGACCGAAGGTCACCGCGTAAGCCGTTTGCGTATTGCTACAAATGTATAAAATGCTAGGTTCGTGTTCCTTTAAAAAATGAAAACAAAAATTTGTTTATAGATACTTTTTAACTGACCATTATATGAACCGGTCCCGTGCGATATCGTTAACGGCGACGTCCGCTTACTGCTGTCCCGGCTGCTGTACACCTGTTCATTATAAAGCACATATAAACTATAACTTTTATCGTCCAATTAAATTTAAGCACCAGAACAAAAATAATGCGCCACGGCATCGATCATATCTTGCTGTTTCTTTTTAACACGTGCCATTTGGCCACATAACACAACGAGACAGGTAATTTAAGTCAAAATAAAAAATACTTTGTTCAATTTAGCTGTAAAAATAGTAGGTAGTGAAGCTACAAAAATTCGCATTGAGCTAAAAATTGGTATGAATGTTCGTAAAATCAATGTAAATGAATGCTGGAATGTCCCCGTCGATTCCGTACCTGGATTTTATTTATTCAAGGTCAAAGGTCTCAAAAATGGGTTTTTCCAATTTTTCAACAAAACGGTAAGTTTTATCATAAAATTAGGTCAGACAAAAATTGTCATAGATCATATAATTATCTATAAAAAATGTCCCAATACTTTTTTCTTAAGAGCCACCGTTTCTGAGATATAATGATTCTAAAAGTTGTAACCGATGGATCGATGGGGATTTTTTAGCATTCATTTATAATTGTGTTCCGAACATTCATACCAATTTTTAGCTCTATGCGAACTTTTGTAACCTTGCATATCTAAATTGACCGGACTACTACCGGTCCGACCAACATTCCAGTGATCGAGAAGAGCCGGCAAGAAACTACCTCAGGATAATCAATAAAATTATGTTAATATTAATGTGCCCGCGGCTCCGGTCGCGTGGACTACAGATACCCGTCGGTCGATCGCACGCGGGAACCTGCTGCCGCCGAATAAAACTTGGAAGTCAAAAATGTTTATTGTGGGTAATTCCTTAGATGATAGACATGCTATCGCAATTTTTTTGTGGGCCTTTCTAATATCTACAGTTATGTAAGACATTAATTTGATATATCTCGTATGGTTTACTCAGCGTAAGCCATTTAAGCGCCCCAAGAGCACCTTTTTCCAATGTGATATTTCATATGTTCATTTATCTAATAAAATATACCCTATAACCTGGCCAGATGCTTAGCTATGAATTAAAATAAAAACGACATGAAAATCGTATAAGTCGTTTTCGCGTCAAAAGAACATAAACAAACAAAGTTGTATAATATAGATTTATATTTTTACCCTGTTTATTGTGTTTAAACTGATTTAATAATTATGTTATTTTAGTGGATGTACAGAGGTGGAGTCAATACAGGTGATAACTATTATTCACGTAATGAACCACCTTTTCAACAGCAAAACCGGCTTGACATGGTTCTTGAACATTATTGGGAAATCAACAATCTGCTTAGGGATCTTATTATAGAACCTACCTCTTACTTATTTTTTTTTATTAGTCTTACTAAGTCTACAACACGGAATGGCACAAACATTTAACGGTGATCATGATGAGATAGTGAAGAGTTCGAGATAAGTGTTAAGAGATGTAGGGCATAGACAAATTTCTTTGTGAGATTTCTCTCTACTTGGGGTAATCCGACTGGTGGAATACCTCCACCCTACAGAAGATCACAACCAAATGATCTTGTGTTGTGTTCCTGCGGTGAGTAGGGTTTCCAGAGCTCTTTAGAGTAGAAGGGTTCAAGGTCGGCAACGCGCTAATACTACCGATGGTATAGGCTACGGTAGCCACTTATCATCAAGCGGGCCGTATGCTTTGTCGTACAAAAAAAAGATAACAAAGAAAAGTATTTTAGAAGTGGGACCTGGGCGTGTTCGTCGGCAGTCTCGAGCGTGGTCGGCAGGTCGAGGAGGCGCTGCGAGCGGATGCCGTCGCCGGGGCCCATGTGCGAGAGGTGCGCGAAGTTCGTCGGCGCCGAGATCAGCTTCGACCGACGCTCAGACCTGCCCAATAACACGCAGCCTTTAACTAATTACCAGAGTGAACATGTCGTATAAATATAACACGATTGGTGCATTTCCACGCGCGTCAACGCCCATTGGTTGCTGAAGCACTTGCGTAGGAGCCCCCAGTGAGAGCGTTCAGTCGGTGGCAGTATGTGTGTGTGTGTGTGGTAGGGACTCACAGGCGGTTGTGCGCCTCGATGGGCTGGTAGCCGTGCTCGCGGACCGACAGCCGCCGCTTGGTGCTCGCCCACGACGACACGTGCTCGCCGCTCAGCGGACCACCTATAGTCACAGAACACACAACATTACTAAACTATTACATGATAATAACAAAAAATATCATTGTTCTGTTCCTTTTATATTTGTTTGTTATATTTATTGATTTGTATTTCTAGTTTGCATAGACGATATTGTTACGTCCGTGGGTAATAAGATGCCGTAGTGACACTCAAAAGAAATTTATTCGTACTCAGCTAGTACTAATTAAAATAAAATAAAAACAATAACAAAACAAAACACACAAATCGTTCACCGAATATTCTCGCAGAATAACCCTGTAGGTACTTACAGAATAACACTGTTTGTTTCTCTCTTATTTCGCTTCTTGTTGTCGCTTCGCTTTCGAATTTATAACTGCCGCGTCTCGCAACTCAGCTCCCTTATATATCTAAATGACTCGATCCCGAAATCTCTGGAAGGTCCAGGAACTCCTAACATCTTGTAAACAACTTACGTCATCGCTTTTTAAAACGAGGGGAACGTTTAATTTATGGCCTATTGTTTGCTGACAGTTTTAGCGATAAGACTTTCTATGTGTGTGTCGTTGAACCTAAGATTATACGCCAACGACTGCACTATGATTGATATATATGCACTACGATTTTTACGGACGCTCCTAGAAATTTCGAGAAAGATGATATTTTTTCTATTTTCTTTTTGTTCTAGCCGTAACAATATAGAATAAAAAAAACAATACAGTAAAGATGGATGATTCTTCACAAATGTCTCCCAATTCAAATTACTCCATGAGCCTGATTTTTTTATCCAAGTTTGGTAAAATGTCGACGTCTGCTTGAGATTTCAATGAAGGAAAACGTCGCGATTAAACCACAGGGTGTTTGTTAGCTTATTTTCTAAAGACCATTTAGCTAGCTCCCACCTTTTAATTGGAATTCTGTCGTCAGGCAACTGTAGGAGTGATCCGACAGGTGCACTTGAAAGCCGGCCTCACTAAATTTAGCTATCTTAAGCCGTATTTTTGCTCAACAATACAAAAGGGGTACCGCATGCAGATCTTCCAAGAGACCCCAAGATCCCCGATTAAAATATTATTTTAAGGCGATTCGTGGCTCTTTGAAATTCATGAAAATCTTTTTGAAGTTTTATAAACTATATTTATGCGTTTATATTTCCGGCACAAAATGGCAGCCCCAAATGACGTGTTGGGCCGCCATTTTGTGTCGGTAAAACAGTCGTCGGTTGTGACAGACGTCAGGAACGCATTATCTCAGCGACCGAACTATAAAAGCCAATTACACTTTACCTAAATGTATAACTGAATCCAAGTTACAAGGTATTTTGACAAATAGTCCTTTTTTAAATCGTGTATAGTTTCTTTTTTGTGCGTACGTACTCGTATGCAGCGGGCGCAGGTAGACGATGTGCGGCGCGGCGTCCGGTGCGAAGGGGAACGCGTTGTTCGCGCCGCCCACACATATGATGTATCCACTCTCGTCTAGTGGACGCGCGTTCGCTGTCAAATACATACATACACACGTTACAGCGTGAACAAAAGTATATCTAAAACACCATACACTAATAGTAAGTTCTATGAAAACATAAAAAGATTTTTGAAGTGAAACTTCTTATGAGACTTCCAACGCGTTAAACGTTAACGTTTAACGCACATTATCGGTCTCTTCTCTTTGTGTGAGCCAGAGCGAGAGAGCAAATTTCGGTGTGTATGTATATTGCATACTATTTAATACTTGCTTGTATTTCATTTCACATTTCATCAGCATTTAACGTGTGTTAGTCATACTAATATGTGAATAAAATATCTTTTAAAATGAAGTGTCACTTCTATCGTGTGTGAATCGCATTAACACCTTTTTTATATAAAGAACCTTTATATGAAAAAATAATGTACATCTTAAACTCGTTATTATGCAAACTATAATTGACCGATTTTGAAATGATATAATGTTATAAACGTATGTAGTGAAAATACCGTTAGATATTATGTAAAACAACGATTTTACGTACTCAATAACACAAAAGTCTAACAAACTCAATATTCAGATGTTCAGCACACTGTGATCGTACTCTATCTTCGTATCACTTCTTTACACTATTCTATGGTCTTCTTGCAGATTTCTTCCTTTTATCGCTTGTCGTTTCCACTTGGTCGTCCAAAACAGAACTGTCCTGGTTTAAAAGACGTTTCGCTTGTATACTCATATAAAACGAGAGTACAAATCACTAAAATGGCCTTGAACTTTACGGCAGGAAGAGGAAGTGTGCTATTTTTAGACATTACGTTATTACACCCAAAAGCTTTTAGTGTGTGTGTGGGTGGCTGTGTGTGTAAGCTACGATATATTTTCGTATCCACGCATACATTCTCGATGTTTCAAAGAGATTCTAGACAATTTCAGATATTTATACTCAGATCACAACAATATATACTGATTTAGACCAGAGTTGCACTGAACACGGTCCGCGTGCAGCCAGCCGTCGATGTCCACGCGGCCTGCCAATGAATTAAAAGAAAGCAAAAAATAAAAACTTCTGAACCATCCCTGATTTAGCTTACCAAGTCAATGATAACTAACTGACCTAAATTGAAATGATAAATAATTAAAAAATATGAAAAATTCGTTACTTAAACACGAACAAAGACGATTAATCGAAGCGAGTATACGTATAGAAACGTTAAAAAATATTCTTAATAACTTACATATTTTTTACATGTTCAATAAATCAACGGTTTAAATTATTTTCAATAACTTACATATGTAAAATATTCCCAATAACACGTATGTAAAACTTGTTCAATAACTTACGCATGTAAGACTTGTTCAATAATTTACGTATGTAAAACTTGTTCAAAAACCTGCGCATGTAAGACTTGTTCAATAACTTACATATGTAAATTATTCCCAATAACACGTATGTGAAATACTTTCAATAACTTACACATGTAAAACTTATTCAATAACTTACGTATGTTGATAGTCTGCACCCACTCGCCGGTTTCGATGTCGTATATGTCGATATGTGTCGCGGTGAATATCATCAGGTGGGATTCATTTATCGCTGTAAACATTATACATACAAACTTACTGAAAGTACTGTGTACTATATAAAATTATCCGACTGCTAATGATTGTAACTTCAATTCCTTCATGAATTGTTGGAAATCTACATATATAGGCATAATAATTATTAGGTTTTAAAAACTAAGGCTAACAAAACCATCTCATGTATGTATATATATAAAAAGACGCGAATTTCATTCTAAAAATAATTTTAAGGTATTCAAAGATTTGTAAAACAAAAGTTTCGAGTATTATTATTTAAGCTTTTATTACAAATAAAAAATGAGAGCCTTTAGCGGGATATCATTTTCTGGCTCAGGGTTTAGTTGACTTTCAGATTCTTCTTCACTTTTTTACCCATTTCTAGTTTAGTCAATAAATATCAATTTCACATCGGACAAAAACAAAATGATAAAAAAAAATAACTAGTATTTCTAAAGTAATGTAACATTGTACAGTTTTGTTGTCATGTTTAGTAACGTGCGTGTCGTATTGTGTCGTGTTGTTGTGATGTGTTAGGTCGTGGTGACTGACCGTGGTGCGCCGGGTGCGCGGTGTACATGAGCTCGGTGTCGCGGGCGCGGTGCCCCGCGCGGTCCACGTACAGCGCCAGCGAGCTGAACACGAGCAGCGAGTCCGACGCGTTCGGCACCGCCGCGCACGCGAGCGGCTTGGCGCCCGAGTGCGCCAGGAACACGTTCACCTGGTTCTCGGGGTGGACCAGCGCTGCGGGACGCCACCAGAACACGGTTAGCTATTACCACTGCTACTGCTGCACGTACTCAAGCGTGTTGCGTACTAAAGCGTGCATGGACTAACATATTGCGGGCTGGTCGTTCGGCGCACGGCGCGGGTGAGGCAGAGAGTGCGCGGCGAAGCCTCCGCGGTAGCCGAGCACGAGGCTGCCGGCGCACAGCTGCACGCTGAGCACGGCGGCGGGCGCGCGCAGCTCGGCCACGCGGCACCAGCGCGCCGCCGTGCGCGTGATCTCGAACACGTGCACGACGTGCGCGCTCTGCCGCTTCCACAGCACCGCGAACCCGTGCGCCGCCCCCGTGAGCGCGCCCGCCGCCAGCGCTAGCGCGCCCTTCGTCTCCGGCACCTTGAGCGACTCGACGTCGGCGCAGTCGAGCGCGCGCACCGGTATGAGCCGCACCGCGCGCGCCCGCCCCGCTATACACACGAGCACCTGCTCGGCGGGCACGTACGCGAGCGCCGCCACCGGCGCGTGCGCGCGCCGCGTCGTCAGCTCGGCGCGCTCGAGGTCGAGCAGCGCGAGCCCCGCGTCGCCGCCGACGCACAGCCGCGTGCGCTCCACGACGCACGCGCACGCCGCGCCGCGCACGGCGGCCCCCGCCCCGCCGGCCTCCACTAACGCGCACGCACTGTACACCTATACGTGCGACACGTGTTTTTATCAATACCACTTTCCACGTCGCGTTGATGGTGAACTCTATTATACTGAGGCGTAGCCTGACATAGACTTGATGCAAAAAAAAACGTCATTTTTAACAATACATAATTTAAATGAGTAGTCAACCGCTGAACCGACGGCATTCTGTAATCCACAAGAGCGGAGCTACGAGCACAGGTTGTTATAAAAAATAATATCCTTAGTTTGTTATTTATTTAGTAATACAGAACCCGAACAAAATGTGGTAAAATTTTAAAACCATCGATTTTCTATCAAATTCAACGTTGATACATATCAAAATTATCAATAAGACATATCGACACCTACTATTTACACTTCTTCAAATGAGGTGTCGACATATCGATACTTTGTGTCACTTGCGACACCCTAGCCAGACAAACTGTTTCCTTGATATCTTTGACCGATGAGGCCATAATTAATACGGAATATTATCTGAAATAAGGATCCGTATGTTTATTATATCAGCTGCTGAAATCTTTAGACGTGGTCTGAACTTACATATTTGTCAGGTAAATTGTTCCTCTTCAATATCCTGTGCAGCTCGCTGAGCGCGACCACCCACTTCGTCTTCTCCGACTCGGACTCCGCCAGCATCAGCGTGTGCGATCGCTTCCCGCCCTCGATTTGCGAAGTCGATATCTGCAATCGACAAAGATATACACTATTTTATTTATATTAAACTAACATAATTTTCTTAATGTGACAAGCAAGCTTACTACCCACCATAGGTATCACTAGCGTGTTGCCAACCTTGAACCCCCTACCCCAAGGAGTTCTGGAAACCCTACTTACCGCAGGAACACAGTACAAGGTTATTCGGCTGCGACATTCTATAGGGTATTTATTTCACCGATTGGGCTGCCTCAAATATCAGATATTTTTTTAAAGAGGCCTTACCTACCGTGTGCCTTACCTATCCTCACGCGTAGGTAATAATATGCTGTTTGGAGTAAAATAATTTCTTCCCATAGAAAAAGACAGAAGAAGAACAAACTCATTAACTATTACAATTATTAATGTTGTCAGTCGTAGTCATAATCCTCTTGTATATTTTTTCCGTTTGTTGTTTCTTGTATTCACTTCAGTTCTCGGTCGGAGTGCGGCTCGCTTTTAAATACGAAATAACATAGGTTCGAAATTTCAAAAGTGATTTTGATTGATTTGTGTCAGATCGATAGATAACGTTTAAAGAAAGGCGAAATTTTCGAGGCGTTCTATTTATAGAACTTGTTTTTATGATACTTGAAGCTATAATATTTCAACGTGTCCGTATTCCGCGAATCGATGTTCCATGACGGCTCCTTATCTCTACTTAGGAATTTGTATATAATTCTAGATTTTTCCAGACATTGCTTTAGTGTTCGTAAGTAGTGCATTGTTGTTATACAGGCCATATACTTACTTACTCTCATAAATCGCTACTACTTACCCTGAAAATACAAGGGATGTCCCGCTTGCTGGCGTGTATGACGTCAGACTCCTTCACCGAGGTGACACTGAACTCGGGATCCCTCATATCTAGGACTTGGCTTACACATACTGACGGTAAGGCATTCCTGGAACAAACAGTAACATTCAGTTTTTTAACTGTCTAATGCTATTTTTATGTAAAACCATAATATTAAAAACAGTTACCTATCTTGAGAGATGTCATACAGGAACAACTTAAAATCGCAGACGACGACAAACTGCCGCATCCAGCCTTTTTTCACGCCGCCTGGCTTTGGGACCTGCGATTATTTAATTCTTCTATATATAAATAATAAAGTTGAAGTGTCCTTTTGTAATTTCTATTGTGTTCCGGGGTAATCTCCGAAACTTGGAGCGATTTTGGCAGGATTTTCACTGGCATATAGCTAACGCTATAAGGTATAACATAGGGTGTACGGGCCAACCATACAAGTTTCTGCTGCGTTCGCTCGTTGCATCGCTTTCTGAGTATATTGTTTTATAAAGTCAGTGCATCAACATCGTTCAGACCGAGCAGCGGCGAACGCACTCATTAGCCTTATTATCATATATTTTATCATTAAATCAAGTTATAAAGTCTTCCGGTGTTTTAAATCATAATATAGCAATCAATAAGGTGTCCCGTACATAGGGTACTTTTATTTTAGATAAATAATTAAGGTTCCACACAAAAAATAAAAAAGCCTTTTTAGTAGTGCACGCGAGCGGAGCCGCGGGCACAGCTAGTTGTTTAATAAATACATAGTGAATTTATTTACGAATGCAGCTATCAGGTGCTCAGAGATATATATCTTCAATATAATGTGTACGGAGTTACACACACTCTTCGCATTGAGATTAAATTATTAGGATATCTGAATGTGACCTTGACGTATCCCTCGTAGGCGGTGCCCTGTCCGCGCGCCGGGTCGATGCCGAGCGGGCGGCGCGAGCGCTCCGGCGGCAGCGGACAGCGCGGCGCCACGCGCGCGCAGCACCGCGTGTGCACGGCGAGCCCGCACGTCTCGCACACCACGCCCTGCCGCGTCAGCCCGATCTGTCACGGACACACGCACACACTCACTACTTCATTTACGTCTATTTTAAATGGAAAATCTTTTCACGCTCCGGGAAACTACTTCAAATTTATATTAAGGGCTGTAACTTTCAGGGATTTTTTCCGACTTACATACAACAAAATTTCGGATGGGGACCGATAAAATTGTCGAAAAAAAAAATTGCCTAGTCTGTTAGTGATTGCGTGACTTCTAAACAACTTGACCGATGGAGCTCACATTCATACAACATATTAATTGTCTTATGGAACCGATGGTTCACAGTTATGTTAGGATCCGATAGACGGCGCTGTAGTCGAGCCATCGAACACCGAAAAGACCAGAACGTCCGCCGGGCTAGATAGTAAAAGAATATATGTATATTTAGTTACGCCATTTTTCTAATTAAAAGCCAAATTGTATTCAGTATAATTCAAACTGACCATAAGCGAAGTACAGTGATTACATTTGGTAGGGCTGCTGAACGTTCTCACGAGGAACTGGTGGACTTTCTGCTTGCCCGGCACCGAGGGGCCTATCGACAGCTCCTGGAACATATTAGTAATAAAATTCTATACTCTCAAATAAAATTATTGTATTTCTCAGATCTCCTTCTTTCTCTTTCTCTCTTAAAGAGGTTGAAAATACAAAATGCCAATAAAAAAAAATCAACTCCAGTCATTTAGAAGGATGCCAGAAATCTTTATTACCGTATATGGCCATTAAAAAAATAATAATTTTCCTTTATATAAGGATAAAACAACTCACAGTTGACATCTCGCTAGGAGAACTCTTGCTGGATGCAGGCGATGATGCTCTCGGTCCTTCCATTTCATCCTGAGATTCCACCGACCCGCTCAAAGGACCGGACTGTTGAGATCCATACATAAGCTGCGAAAAAATACATTTTTTTTAATCTTCCATTCTACACTTGTCGACTTTATATCGTCAACAATTGAAACAACAAGTTATATTATAGTATGTTCATGCAGAATTTAAACGACTTTTACAGTATAAAGGGCTGCAAATAACCCTAGTGTAACTACTCAAAAAATTGACACTCCACTTTAAATAATTTCTGGGGTATATATCTATCGACCAAACACATATCGATAAATGTTTATAGCTAATAGAAAATACTTTATTTGCAACCGAAATGACAGCATAAAACTAAAAAATAATCTATATTTTTAATACTTGTCAAAATGGTAATTTGTATTGTTACTGTAAAATTATAAATAGCTATAAATATATCGATGGTCCTTCGAGCTGGGCTCGAAAGATCTATAGGAAGAATTAATCAAACTTTGGATACAACTAGAAAAAAAGTTAACAAGCCCCTTCGCCCATGAAACCTACAGTAAAAAAAAACGTAAGATTATAAATAAGAAATACCTTCGAGTTATAATAATGCTGTGTATTCCTGTAACGATATTGCGGCGACATCTGTGTGAAGAAATGAACGGAAACGAAAACAAAATAAAAAAAATAAGCAAAAGTAAAAAATTAGAAAGCGAACATAAAAAAATGGGCGGTTACGTTTATTAAAATAAATACAATCGCTATTTCATATAAAATTCCTACACCTTTTTATTAGTCACAAAATGAAAGATAAGATGGATTCCACGGACTGTGTCAATTACTTGAGACTAAAAAAAACTTGAATCATTTCTGAAGTTTATGGATTCAACTAGCTGGCCCCGTAGACGTTCTACCTTTATCGGTGGTTATTGGATTCGACCACATCGCCATTCGCCTTTCGGATCCAACATAGAATATGGACCTTAGCGTCATTTCAATAAAACAAACATTATGTGAATACGAGTTCAATCGGTCAAGTCGTTCAGAAGTTTCACGATCACTAACAGACGCACTCAAGATTTTTATGAATTAAATTATGTTAACTAGTCGATTTTCGAATAATGAAGGTTATACAACCAAAGAATATCATGTTGAAAAGTAAGTAAGTCAAATATCTAAAAAATACATTATTTTAATACATCAAATACATTATGGAACACGGCCCTTTAAACTTCAAACTTACTTCAATTGCGCCACGAGACCAGTCAGTAGAAAACAGTAAATTAGTAAAAGCAAATACACGACGTGGAACCATCTTAACAATATTCGATGAAGATGAGATTCTCAATACACCAATGAAACTGTATTTTATGATATTTATCATTAAAAAAGCATTTTTGACATCGTACGTATTGAGCCGCATGGCAGCCGTAAATACCTTTTGTTCGTTCATAGACGCGACATTGTCGTAGTGTCTCTCCGTAGGCGCTTCCTTCAGGAACTGATCTAGATAACTCATCTGTGACGGAGGTCGATCCAGGACTGAAAAATAATACAGTCGGATCAGAAAAGTACCTATATAAAAAAAAGAAAACGTGTCCCATATCTGACAAATAACAGTAATGGCCAGGAAAGGGAATTTAAAAAGCGATAAAACGAAAAAAAAACGATATCATCACCACATTAGACGTCAGATGTGGAACACAAATTCTAATGTTCTAAGATAGACACATACACAAATGGAAAATTACAATAATTAGACTATGAATTATTTTTAGGTGTGTGCGTGTAGGATAAAATTAAAACCACATAAAAACCGATCCCAGCCTCAACCGAAACAATTACAAAATGATAGCAGAAATATTACAAAATTTTTACTTAATATTAGTAAAGTCGGGTACAAATGTTTTATACTATAAAATATAAATGATCTTAACAAGAAACTATTCTTCTCCTCTATTCTGCCCCGAGCAATATTTTTAATACAAAATGAAAAAGAAATATAGGATCACATCACATAACTATGACAACGGCAAACTATATATTTTCTTGGTTTTCTTTAAAATATTAATGGTATTCCTTAGCCAGTGGTTATCAACCATTTTATTCTCCCCGTAACGCAAGCCCATTCCTTGCACCCGACTGTAGATATACACATTTTAGCAGTGACTCATATGTAATAATAAACGCGTAGTATGTCTTAACTTCAATTAATGACACGAAATCGACAAGAAAACTTATGGCAATGTGAACGCCGCAGATAAAAAGTGGGATGTCTTTTATATTTTACATTGGCTGTTTAGCCTTTACGGTAAAATGTATACATTTCCTCGGGTCCAGTCCTATTGAAATTAATTAAGTAATTTTCAAGTTACGTATGCTCCAACTCAGAAAATTTACGATTCTATCATATAATTATAAGGTGTTAATAGGGTAAAATATATATTTATCTCACTCAATCCTTAGGATAATTAGGTTAGTGCGAGTGTGACGACCGCGCCCCGCGTTACTATCAATCCCTTCTTTCCAAACTAAACGTCTAGAATGATAACATATAAGTCACTGAATTTTAGTTAACTAAAACGGGTTCAAAGCATGCATATAATCATTGGACGCTTACACGAGCCTGTACAAACTAAGACCTGCAGCCGACAAGCCAACACATGATAATAAGTACTTATTCTGCATGATTTGGAGTATGTGTTGACTCGCTTACTGGCTTACCGAGGAATAAAAAAAGTGGATTTGTTCGCATGTAGGCGCGTTAGAAATTATACTTCTTTGAATAGTTACAGTCTATGTTACGTGACGCATAACATCGAGTGTAAATATTTTCACCAGAACAGAACAAGAGTTTAGCAAGCAACGTCTTAATAGACTATTTGTCACAATGTGCGCGCGCATCTTAATAATTTACTCTCATAATTTTTTTCTCAACACGCCTAAAGAAGAATAATTTCAAAAAAAAAGTAGAGATACAAGTAATTTAATTAACAATAAATAAAAACAGATTAGTCAAAGATCCTAAATGCTTATACAAACAAGTGTTAAAGGAAAACCCAATCGCTAGCGCGTTATGCAGAGACGTGGTTGGACGCCTCCTATCAATTAAAGAGTCGCGTCCATACCACCCGTAATAAGCTCAAGCGAAAGCGAAGCGATTTGCGTTAAAATATATGAATGTATAATGTTTTACACATTGTTTTTTTTTCCAAACTGCCAGCGACAATCACTGTTCTCGAGTCGTTTTTAAGGATAATCTATATTTGATTTTTTAATGTATATTTAATATCGCACATAATCGAATCGAATGGTATGTTAAATTCCTATTAGAATAATTACATACTATACAATTATTTGTAAAAAACTAAAAATATAACTATAATTTATTCTGAAATGTGGTAAAACAGCGCCTGGTGTAAAAATATCATGAATATTGAAAAAAAAAACACTTGAGGTCACAGATAAAGCCTGTTAAATGAAAACACGTTATTATAAAATAAACGACATAACATAAGTTACAAAAATATGATATAATCAAATGTACACGTGTAATAATGAAAAACGACCCGTAAAACAATGATATTGCCGTATGTATTTTTAAATTTTTTTTTCTTTGACACTTGCTCGTATTTACAATATGGAATGGCTGAAAGGAATAATGAAACTAAGACGAATAGAATTTAAAAAACTACATAAGTAAACAGCACAAAGACGAGAATATAAAAAAAAACTTAAACCTTAGTATTTTTGTAACAAAATCTGTTGCCAAAGTGTCTAAAGTATATTTTTTTTTAATTACATAATTTTTTGTTTGTAAATGCTAGTCGGTCGATACTTATATATATACTACGTTGAGACAGTGAGAGAGAGAGAGAGGTGGGGGAAAGGGAGGAAAGAAGAGAGACTAATAAATTAACTGTAATGGATGGCATTAATGCCAATTTTACGCGCATTGTGTGTGACGTTGAGAGCTAAAGTAGTCATGAAAGAAAATAAATAAAGTCAAGCGATTCGACCAACGAAGCATTACTAAATTTTTAAAATCGATTGAAAACTGACTTTGATCCAGTTTTTAGGACGATAAAAATATTATTTCAAAATTTATGAATAGTAAGGCTAATTTAAACGGATTTATATCAATATCACTTGACATATTAAAACTAGCATGCGCCGAAAAAAGAAATTGATAATTTGCACAAAAAAATATATTTTCAATTCATTTATTGGGCATAGTGATGTTAAGTGACGATATGGCCCAAGATAGTGACACGCTAAGCCTAGTGGAAAAACTAACTCTCAAGTACAGCTTGGCGACAGATTTTCAACTTCAGGGTGGTAGCTACCCAGGCGAGCATTAGATACCCTACCATCATGCTATCATGATGCTTTTCTTCACCGAAAGCTCAGGTTCATTGGGATTCGAACTCACGTCGATCTACACGGTATCCGTACACTCTACCACTGAGCCGTCATTGCTTCAGCTTACATCATTTCTCCCACAAAAATTTTAACCGCATAATAAATAAAGTCCCCGGGCATTCTAAATATTACATAATAGGATTCTATTAAATTAAAAAAGACACTGACAGGTAGAACTAGAAGGTCTCATATTTTGGGAAAATAAGGCCTGCGAAAAGAAACTCCAAATTATAATTCTAGAATGTTCCCCGGCAACCGATTCCCTTATTATTAGTAAAGGTAGGGGTAAAACAACAGATAATGTTACTGAGGACAAAATGAACACACAAATCACATACGATAAATCTACTCTAAATCAGTTAACTAAGAAATTGGAACCAACCGTTTTCTTCTTTACCGCTCCAGTAAGCTGAAGATTTCGCCGATCCCTGCCTCGCTGCTTGTGTACAACTTACGTTTTTAATTATATGTTAAATATATAATCATTGAACTCAATTCAATATCAACTGTCATATGATTAACACCTGACATAACCAATCAAGATAATATAAGTTAAGCTAACTTTTAACTTAATTTCTTAACATAATACAATAACAACTAAAAAGCCAACTCACAAAGCAACTCCCTAAAATATTAGAAATTTCAACATCGGCACAATAATTTTCATATTAATGGGAATACGCGTTTAGAAATTATTGGAATTTGTTTGAATGATCTAGAAGACATTGGAATGTATAATAAAATATTTGGTTTCATGTCCACTGATGAGGCGTAAAGTCTGTTCAAATCAATTGCGAATATAGTCTATGCTACGGTGGAGAATGACATATGCGAATTGTATAAAAGCCTCTAAAATGTAAGAGTAACAAAAAATATTGGAACTCTTTGTAGGACAAAAATACAAAAAAAAAACATTGAACCAAAGCTTTTGGCACAACTTTTTTCATATATGAAATTGAATTAAAAAAAAATACCGTAAGTACACAACAGAATATTTAATAATTTTGCGAACATTATAAACAGTGTACAAAGATTCACTTTGACACTAATAAAATTTCGATATGCGTCTATTGCGAAATAAAATAAAATTATCCAGTACAACATCGAAAATATTGCCGCCTTTGATATAATCTTCCAAAATTTGGTATAAAGAACTCGATCAATCTAAAACAATACAATTATAATTATTTTTTTAGATGAATTAATAGCAAAATTTTCGATTTATACCAGATCCTAATTTTAAAATTTACAATATAGACATAAAATGTGATAAATGCTGAGTAAATGTGATATATAAAAAAATTAAACATAATTAAAATGCAAAAAAAATTACTAGTACAAGGCCGATGTTCATTAATCTACTAGTAGTTAAGACTATTGACGAGTGTTTATTTCATTTTACTGTGAATTATCACTATTAAATTATTAATCTACTAGTGATTAAGACTATTGAGGAGTGTTTATTCCATTTTACTGTGAATTATCACTATTAAACTATAGTACCTATACTAGAAAACAGTTGATCTTCATAAAGTGCCTTTGGTCCTCTATTAGATGAAGTTCAATACAATTCGATAATAAAAATAAACAAGTAAGAATAAATAATAGATAGTAATAGAACAAGTATTTAAGAAATAACGTCAAAATAAAACTTTAAACTGAAGTTATAACTTAAGTAAAAAGGTGAAGAAAAATTGTCTGAAATTACTAGAAATTTAAAGATGCTAATTTTTTATTGGTACATTAGTTTAGGATATTTTTTTTATAAAAGAAGATAATATGTATAAATATATAACATGTATGTACGGTAAAATCTTCGGTAAAAGGAAAAATAAAACAAAATTAACATAAGTAAAAAGATGAAGTAAAAGTCTCTAAAATTACTAGAAATTGAAAAATACTTTGGTAACATTAAAGGTAAGCAGTAAAATCATGAAAATCTTCATCGGTAAAAGGAAAAACACTCAACTATACCGGGAACATGACAATAATCTTAACTGGCAACAAAAATAAGTTGATTATAAGAATACTGAGATTCTACGACTGATCTACTGAAGCACTGGCAATGACGTGTCTAAAGTAAACCTTAATAGACGTACAATAATCAGTGACGTAAATCAGGTATGAAAAAAAAAAACTAAAAGATTATTATCTTAACCAGCCTAGAACACACACAATCACGCTCTATCATCCTATATAAATAAAAACCGTGTAGGTAATTAGACACCATTGATTTTAATAGAAAGAAAAAAAAACGGGATTATTTAAAACCTTCACATCAAAATAACCAAGGAGTTTTGTCGAGATCTGTATGTCAACGGATGGTTTTTAATTTTTACACGCTTGATAATGGCAATAATGATGCTAGTTAGTTGCCAAAGTAGGCAAAAGAAGAATACATTAAATTTAGTTTTGCCTCAAAATTGTCATACTTGAAAGCATTATCTGACGTATTTAAAAAACTGTACACTCTATAGGTAAAACTGTAAACACGTCACCGCAAAACTAAGCTAATACAATAAATAAACAAAAAGCCTACATTGTGCTATAAACGTTATTAATATTTTTCTCGATAATTAATGCTCATCAGCATGTGTGTGTTTGATTTATTATGAAATTATCGTTATTTTGTGTTTTACAATTGTTTTGCAAACTACACCGTTTTGATATGATATCGTATACATAAAAGTACTAGCAAAAGGCATACATAGCTGGTATATACACGAAATTGTTACTTCATTGATATTCATATGACATTTTAGTATTTTATGAGATAAAATGATAAAAGAAATAAAGACAGTTTTAGTTTACAAAAATTGTAAACATAAAAATGAAAAAAAAAATCTCCCTTGATAAATATTGTGCGTCACAATTTATAAGACAATTTGACATACTCTCGCAAAAAAAAAACAAATGCAATAACATCGTTCTCGAAATAATAATAATAATAAAAGTGTACGAATAAAACACACAAAAATCGATAAAAGTATAAACAAATACACCATTACGATATACAAACAAAAATGACTAGTTCGCATGGTCGAGGTTAAAAATTATAATATATTCACCCTTTTCATATCTTTGGTAAAAAAAAAACAATAGTTTTTAGACTAGAGACTAAATTTTTCGAGACTAGAAATAGTTTTTACTTTGGTAAGATTATAGGAAACAAGATTGTTAAGAAAAGCAGATCGATTTTAATACGATAAAATAGATTAGAAATTCGACAAGTTGTCACAACACTAGCAGTACAAGTGCCGATGAAATGCAAGTCGAATTTTGATATTCGCCTCATCATATCTTAATGAATTATAACACAGAGTATTAACAAATTTTTATTTATCGGCAAAATGGAGTGAATAAAGTTATCTCAGTGCCGATAAACATAAACAAAAATCCGTAAAATTTAAGTTTCATAAAACCATAGGTATGATTATATTAACATACATAATCATATGTTACGCTGGGGCCGCATATGCGTTTATCGTCATGAAGCACTGCGTGCAAGCTTCATAAGTTTTTCTCGCTAAAAAGTTAATGCACTTATGTGGTAGTCACGTTAGAGGCTTCATAATTTTAAACGAATTATCGTGCAATAATCCAAGATGGCCACAATACCTTTATTAGACGTTTTGCCTAAAAACATAAATTACTTTTTAAAGAACGCCATGCATCGGCCATCAACATTTTTTATGATGGCTATTCTTTGAATAATTTTACTCTGATTTAAAATTGTGTAAAATTACCAACACCATTTTGTAGCTCAACTCCATTATTTGGGCCGAGCGTCTAATCAGTCTGAGAACTGCGCTAACTTTCGCCACTTTAGCAGGTAATAGGCAACCTTTAAAAAAAGTGTTACCTCTAGTTTTATGGAACCTAATATTGACGTCAAAACATCGATGTTTATGAGATCATTGTCGATGTTTCGAAAACAAACAACAACATCGATCATTCCTAGCCGATAATAGTTGGTTATATCACACAAGCATAAATTGTACGAAGCTTCGTGAAGATAAACGAAATTTCGGCCCTTGCATATGACACATAAATTAATCGTATATCTGATGGTAGACAAGGATAGCGACACCCCATATGCATGACGTCATACCTATAAACAAAGGTATGTACGGTCTCAACCATGCACGAACTGACATTAGAATAAACATTTATAGCACAACGCAGGCGAAGGTATACAACAGTAACAATAATTAAATTTAAAAAAAACGCGTTTAACACGTTCAATAAATGCCACAAATAATACATCATCGTTAAATTGAGACCATATACATAAAAATTAACCGCACCATTTTCCGTTTTTTTTACGATCGAATCGATAATACAAAGATCACAGACCAATTTCAAATGTAACACACACAAAAAAGTAAATAGTGTCCATAGACAATGCCAGTGACATATACAATACACAGCAATGGTGCAGCAGAGTACGTATCGTTTCATTTATTTCCGTTTTTTTCGGCGAGGACGACGTTGAACTTTGTGGTGGGATCCCAAGAATCCGTTTCGACATTATTGGTGTTTATAGTGAGAGACGCGCGTGACGTCAAACGTCACGAGTCGATAACATTACGGTTTTCATATTTTGTGTATTGGATGGGATTGTGCGGTAACATGGAACGAAAACAAAAAGAAACGGTGCACTAAATAAACGTTATTATATACTTATATTATACAAAAAAAAAAGTGCCAATCATTTAATAATAAATTTACTTATCGATATTGTTTAGATACTAAGAGTATGTTAGAGACAAAGAAAACTCTCTTTTCTTTTATATATAAATTAATATTATATATTTATGTATAAATTAAGTGCTATTTTGTAAACAATATTACGGTGAAATTGCCACTGGTGGTCCTAAATAAATAATAAAATCAAGTACTTAGAAGGTTATATTGTCAAACGTTGGAACCCTTTTCTCAGGTTCTATATTATATTTTTTTCTATTTTATTATGATAGCCATAAGATTTAAAATTGAACTTATTATCTATAGCAAGAATTATTATAATTATCTTTAAAGATCACGCACACCGATAAACTTAAAAAAAACTACATGTATTCTTAATCAAATTAATCGATTATTTCAAACGTAGGAGGTAAGTTAATAAATTCGGCAATAATCGAAATAAAGCGTGTGCAAATCAGTACAAGTGTCAGAATTGAAACTTCTTTAAATAAAATGTTACAATCTTGTGTGCGTTTTACATTTAGACGAAACTTAAAAGTAAAATTCAACGATGGAACGACAACGCGCGTCCTACACTCATCATCTCTCTCGCTTTATACGATAGTTCTCTCTCATTCTCTCTTTTACCAGTACTTATTACCCGTTTCTGTGGGTCAGAAATGTTTTGTTGCAATACGGTGCATCAAATTCTACCATGAAATTTTCCACTTATCGCGTCCAAAGTAGTTTTATGTAAATACTCTTAGCTCTACCCGGGTTTTGCTTATATTGCGTATAACGTTGGCAGTATACTCACAGGAGTTGGTCGGGTGGTGGGGCGCGTCGAGCCGCGCCTGCATGTCGCGGATGTGTTGCTCTTTGCGTTTCATATCGTGAGCAAGCGAGTCCAATCGCTGTCGAGTCTCCACTAACTCTCTGCAATTTACGCCACCTTGCTGTTTTACTATCGCCTATATATATCACATTGTACAGAGTCTCCTGACTGCTGAGACTTAAAATTGTCTATTCAAATTTTAAAGTAGGCATCAATTATTTCACTACTCTTTATTTCATCATAAGAAACGTTGCATGACACATGCCAAATGTTTATTTTAGAGATGTAGCATAACTTACTATGAAAATGGTTTTTACGATTATCGATATTTTTTTAGAGCAGATTATATCGATGAAACTATTACGATTAAGAGTTGAGAGGTATGTAAGTTTTATAAATTGAATAACAAAAAAAAACTAGAACAATTGAGAAGCCTATAAGTACAACTGGAATTAGAAGGAACAAATATTAAAAAAAATGTTTTATCAAAATCCGTGAAACAGATTTTAAATTTATCCATTTCAACAAAAACATACAAATAATTTTATATATTTAGTGAAAAAAGCGCGGACGCGCATGCGCAAAACTGGCCAAGAAAAAACAATTCAGTGCTTTTACCTAAACACAATGATCAGTTTTATAACCAGGGGTGCTATGAAACTCCATATCCGAACTGAAACTATCGGATATCCGATATAAAATAATACCCGAAACAGTATCCGCAATAAATTTTTCGTATAATTTCTGACATGAACGAAGTCGAATAACATACGGTCGAAGACCAAAATTACTTAAATATAAGTAATAATGTAATACTTAAGTAATTAAGTAATAACTAAAGTTTATTTTTCACCTAAAACTATTCAAATAATACTTATATTACTACTATATACAATTCTTTGAAAAATGTAATATCCACAACTGAAATTGTCAGAAACTATAAAATATCTGTAATAATTATATATCCGTATCCATAACCGAAACCGATTATATACTCGTTAAGACATCCAGATCCGAAATTTCATATCTGTAACATCCCTACTTATAACGCTCTAGGACCATTTGAAAAAATAAAGATACATCTGGAAGTGGTAGGTACCTCTGGCTGGCCAGCAGCTCGGCGCGCGTTCTACTGAGCTCCTCGCCGACCGCCTGCTTCGCCTGTATCTCCGAGTGCAGCGACGACTGCAACGTGAGGATCTCCATTTTATCCAGTTTCTGGGAGCGGCGGTTCCGCCAGCCGCCCGTGCCCGCCGCGCCGGCGCCCGACGCGCCCACCGCCGCCGCGGCGGAGACACCCGCCGGCGGGGGCGACGCCGCCATCGACGTGCGGGAACCGCTCGCTGTTGCGCAAAGACAAAGCTCTTATTACAAGAATTCCCACGAAACACTTACACCGAGGCAGCAATTAATTTCTTCATTTATTTACTGACGGCAGATGCACAATAACTCGACCGCCAGCGTCACCTAACCCAACTTCTTGTTCTAGATCAGGACTTCCCAACCGGTGGGGCGTGCCCCCCTGGGGGGGCGTAGAGAGATCTTAGGGGGGGCATGAAGTGTTCGGATATTTTAATCTAATTACTTATCATTGTTTATTATTTAAAACACTTACACACAGATTTAGTCGCGCCACAGTTCCAATCGGCCGAACTAACTACTACATTTTACCACTATTTTGATCTTTCACGCACTGTATGTATAAGACTTGTACTATACACCGAATAAAGACCGACCGACTAAAGATCGTGAATTACATGAAAGGCAGATCTTTGAACAGCCGCTTATTTACGTTACTTTGCGAGGATCTTGATTCTGATCACAGAGTTCTTCTTTTCCAGACAGAAGTACTTTGGTTGTCCAAAGGTAACATGTTGGCACGCCTTTATGAGCTCAAAGAAGAGGTCATCCTCTTTTTTAGTTTCAAGAAAAAAAAAAACTTTTTGTCATTGTTCAACATTAAACAATTTTATTGGAAGTTGGCCTATTTGAGTGATATATTTGAAGCCTTGAACGGACTAAATTTAAAGCTACAGGGCAAAAACGAAACTTTGATAAGTAACTACGACCACATTCAGGGATTTATATCTAAGCTTCAACTTTGGTTCTCAGAAGGTAATTGCCGGAAATGTGCTATATTTTTCTCGACTACAAGAAATAATTGAAAATCAAGAACTGGACGAAGATATGAAAACTGATATATCAGCTCATTTGGAAGAGTTGCAAACTGAATTTCACCGATATTACAGAGACGTTAATTCAGAATCACCAATAGGACACATGACCATCCATGAAATCCATTTGTGGTTAATGTTCTGCAATTACCAGAAGATGTCCAACAAGAATTTCTGGAAATAAAGGCAGATTCGACAATGAAAGATGACATTCACCTCTTGACTTTGGAGAAATTTTGGATAGAACGCTTACTCCTTAATCCAAGTTGCCACTCTTGCCTTGCGAATACTTCTGCCATTTTCTTTGACTTATGTGAAACCGGATTTTCTGTATTAGTGCAAATTAAGACTAAGCAGCAAAATCGTCTTGCAGTCGATAATGATTTGATGATAACTCTGTCAAAAACAGAACCTGATATCGAACAACTGGTTCAAAAAATGCAGGCGCAAACATCCCATTAATAAATCGTGTGAAATAAATATCGTAAAAATAATTTGTGTTTTTTATTGAATCAATGAAGAAATTGCAAAAGAATGATATTTTTTTTATAATCCGGGGGGCACAATGCAAAAATGGTTGGGAAACCCTGTTCTAGATCAAAACGAACAAGATAAAATAAGAATTACGCACATCCATCGTTGGAATGATGATTTATGGTCTTCTTAATGAGTTCAGAAAAAATACAATTAAATACAATTGAAATCGGTAATTTCAGTATTACATAATTTTCCCATTTTCTTGCTAGCTTTTTCAATTTGTCCTTCTCTAGAGTCCTTATTCAGACTATTACTAAGATAAAAAAAAGAATTAGCCAAATCGGTCCAGTTTTTCTCAAGTGATGTGCTTACCCGCGAACATTATTTCATTTTTATTTACATAGATACAAACTAAGGTGGCAAACAAGCGTACAGCCCGCTTGATGGTAAGCGGTTACCGTAGCATATGAACGCTTTCAACACCAGGGGTATCATTAGCGCGTTGCCGGCCTTGAACTCCTCTACCCAAGGAGCTGTGGAAACCCTACTCACCGCAGGAACCATTTGTAAGGTATTTCATTAGTCAGGCTGCCCCAAGTAGAAATTTTTCTTTACACCTATCTTAAACTTTTGTTAGTTTTAGTACCGACTGGATCACGATCACTACGCACATGGTTTGGTTTGTTTCGGGATCTGCTAGTGAACATCCAGTTACAGAGAGTTTGCAAACCGGATGGACAGCGGCAACGGCAATGGGTTGATATAATCGAGCAAATCACAGTACATCTTGAATAAATTTCAAACATAATGTCGGTTTCCTACGGGAAGTGGCTCGGCTCGACAGCTCCAGTAGACATTGATCTCGAACATCGGTACCGATACAGACACCACATATGCTGTTATACATATATTGTTACGTTCTGTAACTATAAAATAATATTACATACATACATACATACATAAATCTCGCCTCTTTCCCAACGGAGTAGGCAGAGACCACGTCCTTCCACTTGCTACGATCCTGACATTAATCTTTCGTTTTTTCAACATTCATCAATCTTTTCATGCATACTCATCGGTTTAGAGTACTCTTTACCTAACCTTTTCAAAACGTCCCCGATTTGATCGTGGAACGTTCGTTTTGGCCTTCCTCTTCCAACGTTCCCATTCATACTCATCTTGTAAATCTCTCTAGAATTCTTCTTACATTCATCCTCTCTACACGCCCAAACCATCTAAGCGCATCCCTTTCTCTATCCGTGTCACTAAATCTTCTTTCACACCGCCTCTTGTCACACTATTCATTATCCTGTCACTCAATTTCACTCCCAACATATTTCTTAGCGCTCTCATTTCTACTGCATTTATTCTATTCCCATATCTTTCTCAAAAAAAAATATTATTCTCGAAATATCTGAAAAAGTCTAGAATCTACCACAACTATCGAATATGTATTAGTAGATAAGAAAATACATCACGGATCACGCACACATTCAAAGTATATCGGTCCGATTACATAAACGTACAAACGATACGATTAAAAGAATAACTCACCATGTTTAAGGTACTCCAGTTCCTCGGTCATTTTAGTAGCGAGGGCTTGCAGGTAACCCCGAGCCTCCTTCTCGTCTGTCACCCAACGTATAATATCTGCCAGCTGATCGATAACAAAAAGAACATTATAACTCTCAATAAATTTAATCACCAAACACGACAAATTTTTATTATTCTTTTACTGGCGTAATCTAAATATATAGTACATTAAGGTAAATACCATTCTTATACATACATAATTTGCGATATGAGAATATGTTTAAAAATTAAAGTTATTAAAGGTTTATTCTATTAAATTATAAGTATATATATAATTTTTAGTCTCGGGGTCACGTGATTGGAAACGCCAATCAAAAAACGCTCCTTCATCGTAATGTTTTTTTTTTCGTTTATAGGGTTATCGTTATTGCCACAATCTCATTTGATATTAAGTGACGATGTGGCCCAAGATGGTGATACGCTAAACTTAATGGGGAAATTGGTTCTCAAGTGCAGCTGCCGGAACACACCTATTGGTGCTTGGCGACAGATTTTCAACTCGAGGGTGGTAGCTAGCCAGACGGGTATCAGAAAAAAGCCTTACCACCATGTTGTAGTTCCATTTCACAGAGGCATTTGACAGAATTCGTACTAAGTTGAATTCGTAAACTAGGTGTGGATTGTCATTGAACTCATGTACACATATTATAAAATACAACGTCTCTGCCTTTTCACGCGAGAACCACTTATCCGATTTACATGGTTTATTTTTTATTGCATAGCTATATGATACCTAGCCACGTTATAGGCCATATTTTGTTACATAAAGTAACATACGAAATTAGCAATGACGATAATGGTGAATCAACTCGGAAAAAGACGCTTTTGGGGCGCTTAAACGGCTTACGCTGAGTAAACCATAAGAGATATGTCAAATTAATTTTCTACATAATTGTAGATCTTCTAAGGATCACCCACAATAAACATTTGTCTTGTGTTGTTTGAGCGAGGGCAGCACGATTCGCACAGCACAGCTAGTAAATAACATAACGCAGGAAGTTACCTGCGACTCCCAGTGCTGCATGGTGTCCCTCTTCGCTCTCAGGTCTTCCAATTCCATTTCCATCTGTCTGCGTTCCGACTGCCAGCGTCGACCGTTCTCAGCCATCTATTTAGCATACAAATGTCGTTGATAACGAAAATACAATTAACTATGTATAAATGTAATATAATAAAATATAGCTGAATTATTTCTTTAAACACGCTAATCTATGGAACTACCAGACGGATACGAAAACTTATTTTTGTAAATGATAGCCAGATTCAAGAGGAATAATGCTTTTATATTTCTAATAAAAAAATGGCAACCCCATATGGCGTGATTGGCCACCAAATTGTGACGCTAAAACCATCGTCTACAAAGCTGTGTAAATAGTAAATGTTTCTTAGACTCACAGCATCCAGGTCTTTAGCTAGCTTTCTGTTCTCGTTAATGAGCATTTGCTTATCTTCGGAGTCGTTCATTTGCTCGATACGGCGAGTCTCTAGCTTCTCTTTAGATGATTGTAGCTAAAAAATAAAATAATCATGTACAATATCATCGGATTTTGTTTTTCATACCTTAAGTATCCAAGGTCATGGGATGAGGTGAAACTAGAAAAAAATCGAATTACCCCACAAAATATGATGAGTTTTATCGATGGATAAGTTCAGTTTATTATGTGAAATGTAATTAAGACCCGAAACAAGCCACATAAGTATAGGAAGATAGCGGATATAGTCAGGCCAAATAGAGATATTAACATTTTCATGTCAGTTTACGGAATTGGGTCAACCTTCTGATCAGTGATTATTGTAACAAAATAAAATTAACTTTCATTACAGGACATTCTTTATGCAACAATATTGAAATTTGATTAGCAATAAAACCGACTGACTTTGCAGTTACCGAATACACTGTAAGAAATAAGACATTATAATTCTCTCTTTCTCTTCTTGAAATTACTTATATTACGGCATCTTTTTTTAAATATTATTAATAAATATTTCGCTTTTTGTTGTTGCTCCTAACTTGCGTTTTTTTTACAACTTTACACCTTCCATTCTAATTTGTATGATAAGGATTACTTAATTAAACACAGGAAAGAAGGAAAACCGTGCGGATGTGGAATGATCTCCCAGCTAACGTGTTTCCTCCTTCGTACCATGAGACAGACGACTGCCAATCAAAACTGTGTGCCCGATGGCCGTCGTTGTTTGTAGACTGTACCATTAAGTACAGTTCATTTTACTGAAATACTATTAAAAAAACACGATGGGAAGGATACAGTCGTACTTGCAGTCAATATAAGAAATACTGGGTGGATTCTGTTACCTCCCGGGACAGCATGTTCCTCAACGCGTCCGTCTCCTGCAGCTGGTCGCTGAGCGCCGCCAGCTCCGCGTTGTACCGCGCCTGCTGTTGCGAGAGCGACTCCTTGTACTGGACCTGTAACGACAGTATTCCATCATCATCCTGCCAATTGAACTTGCGACTGAGCATCGTTTCTGGTCTCCTTTTTATTTATGGCTACGCGTCTTTATACACAGTTATTGCAATGCCACGTGAACAGAACATTTTTCTAATCTTTAGTGTTCAAACAACGCTTTAACAAAATGATGGTTGTCTTTTTAAAATAGTCCAGGAAGTTTTTATGTCAACTTAAAATTTATCCTTTGAGTTATATATATTAATAAATTTGTAAATCTATCTATATATGTAATTTTTATTCCAAATATCCTGCTAGACATTCTACATAAAAGAAACTGATCACAAATATTCCTTTAAAAAAATTATCTGTCTGTTTGTATGTCTGTATCGGCTTAATAATTTAGGCATCTTAAAAAAGTTCTCAACCGATTTTGTACCCGGGAAGTATGTGTCATTTCTCAATTCATAGGCTATGTTAATTGTCAATAATATCAGTAAATATGCAAATAATTGCTCCGTAATA
Organism: Saturnia pavonia; assembly: GCA_947532125.1. Classification (NCBI taxonomy): domain Eukaryota; kingdom Metazoa; phylum Arthropoda; class Insecta; order Lepidoptera; family Saturniidae; genus Saturnia; species Saturnia pavonia. Next base: position 19,273,046 of record OX383895.1, on the reverse strand, counting down.
AACGCGTTCGGAGCCGCGGGACACCGCAAGTATTTTATAATTTCTCTTCACTTGTGCACAACACCCAAACTATATCGTATGACAAGCCTCGTGGCGCAGTTGTAGTAAGCCCTACTATTGAGACGAGAGGTCGCGGGTTCGATCCTCGCCCATGACTGACTTTTGTGTGATGAGCATAATTGTCAATTGTGTGTCTGGGTGTTATATATATACGTATAGTATATCAGCTGTTTAATTACCATAATACAAGCTATGCTTAGTATGGAATTAAATGGCCGTGTGTGAAATTGTGTCCAAATATTATTATTATTAATATCACACGAAATTCCACCAATATTACGTCATATAGGGCCAAATAATACAAGTTTATGAATTATTTTTTTTTAACAAAAATAAAAGCCAACTCCAAAATTATTTTGACGAGTTCCCAGGTTTATTTTCGAAGCCGAAGATCCCATGTGCCAAGTAAACTAAAACGGGACCACCCTTGATGTAACCCCTTTCCAACAAAAAAAGAATCATCTAACTCGATTCATAAACAAAGAAGTTGTGGCTGAACATCCTTGAAAAAAAAAATATATTCGAATAGCGAACCTCCTTTTTATGAAGTCTGTTAAAAACCACAAATAACAAATCAAAGTACCCGCCAAAAATTCCATTTTTACTCTTTAAACTGAAAATAGTTTAAGTTTTCCGGTTTACGATATCAATTGTTGTTATAGTGTATTTTATCGATCGTATTATCGATTATATTTATCGCTAAAAAGAATCGATAATAGTAAAATCAACTTACAAGTTATGCTACATATCTAAAATAAACATCTGACATTAAAGAACCACATGTAAAGTGTTACACAGATTGGTAATGTTCGTACCTCAAGGGCATCGACTTCAGACTGCAGTCTCGCGACGTCAGCGGCGGTCGCGGTGGAGGGGGGGGCGGCGGCTCCCTCCGCGCCCCGCGCACTCCTCCCGGACTCCTCCCGCAACTTGCGTTCCTACACAAGCACGGAGGTACCGTACATCAATGTCTAACAAGACCATGTACTTCTTCATCGTACTGCGCCGTCCTAATGTTGCTTTTTTTTATTTTTTACTAGCCGTGCACGCGGTTTCGCTCGCGTGTGCGACAGAACGCGTAGTGCTTATACAAATCCTACTTTCTTAAAACTTTAATAACTTTATATTGAATGAAGATATCTTTTTTTATAAGGACCTAAGTGATAGTAGCTAAGACGTACACCAAAAAAAATTGATCAAAATCTATGCAGTTGTTTTGCGTGATTTTGCGCACTACAGACAAACCTACGACAACAAAACTACGACAACAGTTTAGCGTTATGGCCACAATATCACCTGATGTTAAGTGTCAATTTGGCCCAAGATGGTAATACGCTAAGCTTAGAGAAACTAACTCTCAAGTACGGCTGCTGGAACATAACTATAGGTGCTTGGCAACAGAGTTTCTACTTGACCATGGTAACTAACAAGCCAGTCATTGTAAAATGCCATTACCACCATGCTATGGTTTCATCACGGCGTCTTCCTACACCGAAAAGTCAGGCTCATTACGGGGACTCCAACTCACGTTGACGTGATGTCCATTAACGCTACCGATTTTTTTAAACGTTAATTATATTTAAATAAATAATTCGACAATCAAAGTAAATTTACCTTAGTAGCCTCTGAAATGGCGGTGTCCAGCCTCGCTTCGAGTTCTCTCCTGCCCTTGTCGGCTCTCCTGATGTCCTGTCTGAGGACGTCGATTTTCTGCATCGCGACTTCCAACTCTTCTTCTTTATCGCGGACCTATAAAAGGAACCCCGTCACGAGTCGTGACCACGAAAACTACTGGCTGACTGCTGTAAGCGCGACTCCTCAATATAGTCTGTGGGACGCAGGAGGGGAACAAAACCGTCCTATAAGCTAGTCTGTTGCCGGCCGCCGGCAGCAACAGACGTTACACGTGAGGGCTTTCGCTTTTAATTTTTGCGACTGCACATGATGCTACACATGAGATTATATTACCAAGATGGGATTACCGAATTTGCGTTTTAAGAAACTATACAGTCAATCAAATGTAATGCTTTAATGCGTTCTGAATTAATTATATAGTTAACATATTGTTACGGTCTGAGTAAAAATAGAAAAAAAAAACACCATTCTCGAAATCTCTGGAATCATCTAAATCATAAAAATCTTTTAGAAGCACTACGTGTATTAACACATACGCCTTATCTCGGATCGCGTCAAGAAAAAATGGTCTAAAAATATAACTTTCGCCTTCTCTTAAAAACAATGACTTAAGTTGTTTACCATAAGTTACCAGTTTAAGTACCTTCTAGTGATTTCGTGATCGTTTTATTTGGGTATATAAGCGTGCTGTATCCAGAGTCACGACAGTTATATTTTAGAAAGCGAAGTGGAAACGATAAGCTATAAAGAAAGAGTGAAATCTACAAAGGACCATGGAAAGAGAAACTGGAAGTACGAGAACACTATATTCGAAGATCAGTGTTGTGAGTTTTTTTGGATTGTTTTTGAGTACGAAGTAAATTATTTACGCGAATGATAACGGCATTTTACTACGGGTATTACAATATACTATTAAATTCAAAGAAGTCTTACTTGAACCGCGTGCAAAGATTATACGTACAATTTTTGTTCAATATATTACTTTTTTATTAACCATTTTAATAAAATCAACAATATAGTGCGTATTAATAATTCTATTTATTATTAGATATCTGTCAGAGTTGCAATAACACGCATTATTGATCTGAAGATATAGAGCAATATCTCAATACCGTGTATATCCATGCACACCCGCTGCCCCGCGTCCCGCAAACCATCAGGAGGGGTCACGCTTACAGCGGTTTGCCAATAAGAGCTATATGATGCATGAGTAGTAAGTAACAGATAGATTGTGGTCACATCTCCTGACGAGAACGGTGTAATGTCATGTCAATGCAACTCTATGTTTTTGATTAATGTTTCCGATGAAATATATTGGGCTGTCGATGTTTGAGAAGTGAACAGGACATACCTGCCGCGACAACTTCTGCTTCTGCTGCCTCAGTTCAGAGAGCCGCTCCGTGACCTCGTTGTACTCGGCCATCGCGAGCTTGCGTTGTGATATCGCGTCCTTCAGCTCCTTATCCTGATGAATCAGCGTCAAATTGGTTAGAGGATAGCAAAAAATATTCTTAGACTCCAAAAAGCATTTTACTCCATCTTATCAGCGATGTTATGAAAAATAATGCTGGCCACAGTGCAAATAGAAAATTTCCTAAAAAAAAAACTGCAAATAGAAAATCAAGAAAAAAATTTAAGTAATGATGGCTCAGTGGTAGCTTGTACGGACGTTGAACGTGAGTTCGGATCCCTGCAATGAGCCTGAGCTTTCGGTGACGGAAAACATCGTGAGGAAACCATAGCATGGTGGTGGGGCTTTTTCTAGCTAGCTACCACCCTCAAGTTGAAAATCCGTCGCCAAGCACCAATAGGAGTGTTTCAGCAGCTGCACTTGAGTACCAGTCCTCCACTACGTTTAGCGTGTTTTAGGCCACATTGTCACTTAACATCAGATGAGATTGTGACAACAGCGTGAAACTTATAATAATAAAAAAGTTAAAATACAAAATGTTTTGGACTGTGGAGGCACTCACTACGTTGGCAGTAATAGTGATGAAAGATAAGTTATCCTTCATCTCGATTATAGTATAAAACATATTTAATGGATATGTTTATTTGGTATCGAGTACCAACCAGTTTGACACATTCCACTGAAGTAGAATACCCCACTCGGTGTGTGTGCGATGCTCACCATCCCACAATTAAATGTTATAATCTTTGCCAAGTCTTCAAGAGTAGCAACTTATAAGGTTGAATCCACTTGTGGTCGATTATATACATATATATGTTATGAGAATATGTGATACCTGCAGTCTTAATTTCTCATATGTATCCGTTTTGTCCTTCAAGAGTTCCTCCTTCTCCATCGTGAGTGCTTGGACCAGCACCTCCAGCTCGCGGAGACGGACCGCCATCTCCTGCGGTGTCGCCGGCACGTCCTGCAACACACACATTCGTATATTCGTATAAATAGAAAAATAAGTCATATAATCCACTGAAATGCATATTTTTAAAGGCCTCGCCTCATCTATAACCCCTAAATAAATTATAATATCTATTCTCAAAAGATATTTTTGTCATCATATTAATTCTATTGGCATCACTTAATGTGTTGTCATGAAAATAATAACTTTGTTACCAAATAAATAGCTTTGTTTCTTCTATACATACATAAATATTATAAAACTGAACGCCTCTCTGTCTGTCTGGTCAATTATATTCTTTTCACACGAGAACTACTTACCCGTTGTACATGACATTTTTTTTTTTATTCATAGCTATGTTATCTGGATAGGTCGTAGGATATATTTTATTACACAAAGTAAAGTAAGAATTAGGCAGTGATGGTGATAATGATGACTCAATACAGAAAAAATATACTTTTGGGGTACTTGAATGGCTTACGCTGAGTAAACCATGAGATATATATAATATTAATATTCTACATAATTATAGATATTAAAAATACCTTAAGAAAAGTCAGCCATAGCACATGTATATCTTCTAAGGATCATCCACAAGAAGCATTTAGTCTTTTCTATTTACATTATAATTTAACTATGCTTTAAGATTTAAAAAACTCTAAAGGATAATTGTAAAATTCACGCGAGCGAAGCCGCGGGCATGGCTAGCATGGTTTTTATTGTATCGAATCTTAGTTACGCACTGGATCGGTAAGATTGGGCTGTAACTGCGATCATAACGCAGGGGCCGAGCGGAGCACGGCAGCGGCCGACGAGTGCCAGGTACATATTAATTTGGCGATTCGATTGTGGTCACTCATCTATTATTTTAGGTTCAAATCTTATTAAGTCACTGAACGTGCATTTATTTGCTGATAGTTACACAGATAAAACTTAATATGAAATAAATATTTGCTTAAGAGATTTGCATGATTGATAAACTCCTAAAACTGTTCGACCAATCACCATAAAAGTTGCTACTGACTGTTTCTTCATGGAGAAGGTTTTTATGCTATCCCCGAGCTCGATAGGTGGCGCTGAGCTCGAGTTATTGACCTGAAAATGGTTTGGGGGACAGCCAGATTTTATACAAAAAAAAAAAACTTTACACATCTCTTCTGTTAGAAGTTGAAAACAATGAAATACCTGCGGAGCCGCCAAACCGCTGTTCAGTTGCTCGTAACATCGTATCTGGGCTTCGAGGTCGGTATTCCTCTTCGATAACGTCAACATTTCTTCTTTCAATTGTATCAGTTCTTCTAGAAACAACAAATACCATAATTTCATTACCAGCGAAAGCGATGACGAACATGTTAAAACATTGCGACGAATGATCAACCAACCAAAAGCGACTACAGCGACACGTCAAAATGAATCACTTTATGTATAGGGGTCGGTATAAAAAATGAAAATTTCAAGAAATATTCCCAAAGATTGCTACATTTAAAAGAGTATTTTTAAAGTTACCTATACCATTGCAAAAACAACGTCAACGGGATCAAGGGGGGGATGTATATGAAAACTAAAATGCATCCCCCAAGCGGTAATGCGATTCGTAGAGTGTGCAAATTAGAGAAACTGCATCAGTCAGCATTCAAGAGGGCGCCTAACATCCAGGACGCGTCCTGCTGTCGATTGTTCATTTCCTTTCTGATCCAAGTTGATTTCTGAACGCATACGTAATTTGTGGGATGCCTCTGGCAGGATTTCTGAACGCATACGTAGTTTGCGAGATGCCTCTGGCAGGATTTCTGAACACATACTTAGTTTGCGAGATGCCTCTGGCAGGATTTCTGAACACATACTTAGTTTGCGAGATGCTTCTGGCAGGATTTCTGAACGCATACGTAGTTTGCGAGATGCCTCTGGCAGGATTTCTGAACGCATACGTAGTTTGCGAGATGCCTCTGGCAGGATTTCTGAACACATACTTAGTTTGCGAGATGCCTCTGGCAGGATTTCTGAACACATACTTAGTTTGCGAGATGCCTCTGGCAGGATTTCTGAACACATACTTAGTTTGCGAGATGCTTCTGGCAGGATTTCTGAACGCATACGTAGTTTGCGAGACGCCTCTGGCAGGATTTCTGAACGCATACGTAGTTTGCGAGACGCCTCTGGCAGGATTTCTGAACACATACTTAGTTTGCGAGATGCCTCTGGCAGGATTTCTGAACACATACTTAGTTTGCGAGATGCTTCTGGCAGGATTTCTGAACGCATACGTAGTTTGCGAGATGCCTCTGGCAGGATTTCTGAACACATACTTAGTTTGCGAGATGCCTCTGGCAGGATTTCTGAACACATACTTAGTTTGCGAGATGCTTCTGGCAGGATTTCTGAACGCATACGTAGTTTGCGAGATAGCTCTCGCATGAAAATTCCCGTCGCATCTAAGAATTTCATATGCAGTGTGAAAGATGAGAATAGATGACGCACGAATGTTGTACATGGTGGGATCCGAAAACGTTCTATATCTAGGAGCGATTCTGTCGGACACCACCTAGCTAGTCAATATTTCCGCCATTGCAAACTTTATATCGCTGACTTGCGTATATTACGAGTGAGTATTCTAGAACTTACCACTGGTAGTATCGGCAGCGTCGCCGGCTCTCAACTCGGCTATCGTTTGAGCCAGTAAAGCGTTTTCGTGTTCCAGCGCTTTCAGCGCGGCTCGGTCGCCGGCGTTCGAAGGCGCCTGCAATGTCGATATATTTTTATAACATAAACAAACGATCACACACTTGAGATAACATTTTCTGTACATATCATAAAAGTCAATATCTTTCTGTCTGTTTAAAATCTTTTTGCACACGGTTCAAGCAGTAGGGTAGTTATAAATATCATCACTTCTAACAATATATATACCTTATACATGTACGATTTAGATGATCGGAAAAAGAGGTCTGTATGAGATTTAACAATTCCCCGATTGCTTAAGACGTAGCTGACAATGTAAGGGTATTTTTAAAAGATTCTGCCACCTTTAAATGGCATAGTTGTCATCAGATATACATTCCTGGACAACGAGGAGTAATTGTTCGGTAAGTGGACACATACATATAATTCTTTCTCTAAGATTCAATGCCCGAGTCATACCCCCCGAGGAAGTAGATCTGCAGGACGAGCATCCGCATTTGGTGTAACAAGAATATTGCTCACTTGGCTGGGTGCATTCTTGGCTGGACTCAGTGGACTCGTCGGGGCTCCCAAGTCGGACAGTCGGGACCCAGCTGTGAACGTGAACCCGATGAACGGCAGATGGATGCCCGAGAACGCTGACGACGCCGACGGCGGAGGTACGGCTTCTGATAACCTGGCAAATCAGAGCATATCCCAATTAAAATATTGAAAATAAAAGTTTACATTAAAAGTATTAAATAGTGATAAAAAATATACTTGTCTACGAAACGATTAATAGATAAATCCAGAAAAATATCTAAAAATAATTTAGAAAAATACTTTAAAAAATTACAGTTCAATAGACGTATTTATGAAATCTATGCTTCAATATTTTGATCCTACTGTTACCATCTGTATAAAATGCACTTATTTAGAACAGTAAGGAAATACCTGGAAAAATCTAAAATTCTCTACAAACATCGTGTATAAACTCTTAGAATTAGATAAAGCGTCGTAGATACGCGGAACACGCACCTATTGAAATCTTATCACTAGGAATAAAGTAGCCAAATTATTTTTTAAAATAGCAAGACTTGTAAACTAAATCAAGCAAAACCATTCTCGAAATTTCGACATCTCTTTTTTATATTTTATACAGGCGCGTCACATTCTTATCAAATATATTCCGGGTGAGTGCGTTCTGTGCTCGCCACAAGATCCGGCGAAGCTGTAAAAGTCCCTCAGAACAACAGCGTTGGCCAGTTCGACAAAAAAAAGACTGAAAACTACAATAACAGGACATTTTCTCTGGACTTAAAACACCGATAATAGCGAGTTTGTTCTACTTTTGTCTCCAGATCCACAAGGAATAATATAGGCTATATAACTTCACGCTAGGAGCCTAAGTAGCGGAGCGGTAACGTCAAGGTAAAGTCAACGTGAACGTCAAGCAATCTGAGCTTAGTACGGGGAGTGGAACAACACGAGCGCTTGGGCGGCGGCGCCGTTGAGAGTTTGTCTAATACATTTAACATGAGTGAAACCGTGGGGCACAGCTACTAAATGATAACTAGGAACATGCATTTTAAGTTGCCATAAGAACTGCCTGGACAGTTTTAAAAAGGCAGCCGTCATCTTGTTAGACTATGTTTGAAGATTACAAGAACAATTAGAAAAATATTATATTCATGTGACGTTGGCAGAAATGTGAATGAACAAAGTTGTCATTTAAAAAAAAAAAGAATCACTTTCCCATACCTAATATCGGTGTCGTCGACGTCGAAGTTTGACGTGTCCGTGGGACTAGAAACGTCGGGAACAAACGGCGATTGCATCTCGCGGAGATTGTCCCAGTCGAGACCGGCGAACCATGGATGATTCTAGAATAACAATATAACATTAATTAATACGTAAGGTAAGGCACACTCGGTGGTAGGACTCGATAATTATGTCTGATTTGATTACGACCACCATTCACTAGTTGTATCACCAGCCGTAGTGGCAAAACTTAGACCTCATTTACGCCATAGCGACTTAGAAACCAATGGCGCCCATGAAACAACCGTTCCCTCCTATAGGACGGGAGGTTAGCTTCGGTCCCGCAACCCGAAACACGAATCGCCCGAACCCGGTAGTGCCTGTAGTATCTGCCGCAACATAAACCAAAGTCCCAGACGTCCCGAAGACAAAACCGAGTGTGATCCCGCACACCCGCCACGACCATGCTCTCCTGCGGCAACTCCAGCCCAGGTCCGTTCCTAAGCATGGAGCCCTTCAGCACTCGTCCCCGAATCTGGTGAACCTGTAAAAGCCTTCTGAGGCTTCAGGACCCTAAGGCTAACAGTATAGTCAGATCGAAAAAATAATAATTGCGGCTACTACAAGCCGTGGTATGCGTCTCCTTATTCATTTTACTCCGACACAACATCGTGCTACAGTGTTTCAATATTTTCTGACCTACCTGTTTGGTTAATGCCGATTGAAGTCCAAAACATTTTTTTTATTGGGACACATTTTTAAGTTGTAATCTCAAAATGATTGCATAACTGAATCTCGATACCTAATAACACCTTTACGGATCGTGTGGTTTTTTTTTACATATTGTAAAATTCTTTGAAAAATGTAATATCCATAACCGAAAAAGTCCGAAACAATCTGATATCTGAAATAATTTCATATCCGTATCCGTAACCATATCCATATCTGAAACCTCAATCCGTAACATCCCTAGCGGAAAGGAGAGGGAAATTAAATATTTATAAATTCCCCTGTTTGTAAACCGGTGTATAAAAATAATCAAATATTTACCTTAAAGTCTTGTAATCCGTTCTTGCCAAGTCTATTTTCGGATGAGCATATTAATTTACATATAAGATCTTTTGCTTCTTCTGATACCTGAAAAAAACCATCCATTCCTTTTACTAATCGATAGAATTTGATCACTTTTTTTTGTTACACCTTAGATACTTGGTTTAAAAAAAGGATATCTTTAAACAATGAAAAGTTTTAAGAAACTAGGATTTTTATAAGCACTACACGTATTGTTGTACACGCGAGCGGAGCCACGGGCACAGCTAGTTCTTAATAAATCTTATAAGATAAATTGTTATATGTTACGCATGAAAAATTATATTTGACGGGTTTAGTAAATACAAAAATTTCAATATTTCATTCATTATTTATTATTCGTAAATTCTCCATCCGAGATCTTAAACGAAATAATTGTTATACTGGCAACCTTAGCCAATATGATTATGACTAAGTTTTTAGAGAGGTCTTGAAATGCCATGTTATGGTTTTGGTGGTATTGGTGGCATTTTGCGTGATATAGTTTGGTTATTGTGCGTACGTGAAGTGGATTTTAAATTATATAAACTAGAAATATGCATTTTGAGTTGCCACATAAACTCCCCTGTAGATAGTTCTAACAAGGGAGCCACCATCTTGTTTGAACTCACTTTGAAGATTAGAAAAGACTACGAATTGCTTTAATCCGTACGCGATGATGGCGCAACAAAAAAAAATTTGAACCGAAATTCAATATACATGCGGAATAAGATCGCGGACGGGTTAAAGGACTTATATCCAGAGCCCATAATAAATTTAAAAAATGATAAAAAGGCCATACGCTTGTTTGCCAAATTTGTAGTATACAAAAAAAGATATATCTAGCATTGAAATTGCCTGATAAGGATCCGAACCCACATGTATTTATTACCAACATGGCAGACGAGTTCACTAAACTGATCGGAATGTAACGTATCTGATGAAGTATGCGCGTGCGCAGTGCGCAGTGCAAGTACCTGGGCCGCGTGCTCGTCCGGAGGGGGGCAGTGGAAGGACCGCGAGTGGTTCATAATCTTCCCGTACGTCTCCACCAGCGATTCCGCGTAGAATGGCGTCTCGCCGAACAGCATTTCGTACATACAAACACCTGAAATACGAATATTTAAATCTCTTAAAAACGACGACGAACAACGTTGGATTGCTGATCTCTTTTTGGTCACCGTTGATTTGGATTGTACTGTGTTAGCACACACTGCCGTACTACTAAATCAACAAACCGGTCAAAAGTGCAGTATTGAGTATCTTCAGGGTAGCAGAAAACCACCTATGCAATTTCATTGGGCAAGCTACATATATTTTACAGAACTTACCGAGTGACCACCAATCACATTCGGGCCCGTACCTCCCCTGGCCGTCTTCCATTGCCTGGAACAAGCAAATACTGTTAGCATAATATCCATGTGGTGGAGAACATCTGAGGAGTTCCACTGCAGCAGCAGCCTCATACTTCTTTAACATAAAAGAGCTACAAGCGGTGATACCCAAATTATTTATTTGTTTTACATTAACAGAAAAACTTACAGCTGATAGAAGAAACTGTAGAAAAGGGTTCGAAATAGAAGGTCAATTAAAAGTTTTAACAAACATAATTACAAACAAAAAAATTACCAAGTGCGTGTCGGGTCACGCGCACTATACGGTTAGGTAGTTGCCCTTTACAATATGCAGACTTAAAGAGTGGGCTATCAAGTCATTTCTAATGGAATTTGTATGAAATTAATACTCCAAATACACTTTATAAGTTGACTGACTATAATTCCTTAACTTGTAAAGCTTACTTACTGATACTTACTGATAGTATCCGATAACTTCATTATATATACTACTACCATAAATTTTCGGTGAGAGTTCTGGAATGTTCTACAATGTCATTAGCTACGTGCCTCACCTCATCTCTCTCATGTTATTCCGGCGCATTCGCTATCCTATCGGCAGCTTTTTTAAATGCTCAGAAGGTGATCGAACACTACAGTAATGCTTTAGCACGTTTTTATTCAATCACATTGAATAACATACAATACACAATTAATTAAGTTTCATTTCGACTGTGTTTAAAGATTATATGCACAAATTCTTTTGATATAGTAGTTTTTTGATGAGCATTTTACTAAAGACAACAATACTATATGTATTAAATATATTATTTTATAGCAGTTGCAATAACATGCTTAAACTATTGATCTTAAGATATAGAGCATAATATCAATATCGTGTATGTCCGTGCATACCCGCCGCCCCGCGTCCCGCAAACCATCAGGGGGGTCGCGCTTACAGCGACCGGCCTATACCAATCAAGTTCCGACAAAAAATTAAAGAAAAAACATGATAGGAAACAGACCCTGAGTATCTCCGGCGATATGTAATCGGGCGTTCCCACAGCTACATTACTCTGCACCTGAAATTAACAAAGTATTTATTTATTTAGTTTGTGTAGCTGACGACCTCAAGAAGATTTATCATGGCGAGTGTTCCGAAGAGTGGTTTGAATTTATACGATCATATCACTTTCACTACAGAACCACATGGAGTGGTATAAGAAGCCATCTCGACAAGGGCAAGGAAATTTGTACGGGCAAGGAAGTATGCCGTACTGTAAAGTCGGGGAAGAGGGATGTGCGAATAATTCGAATTTAAATAAATATTCGATTCGGTCCGAATAATTTGATAATTTCGATTTATTCCTAAATTTTTTGCATAATTCGAAAAGCTTGAATTACTTTTGAATAACTTGTAATTTTTTATGGCCCGGTTCCTGATGTACTATTAACTTTAGTTTATCGATTACATAGCGCTATCTGTTCAATAGCACGTAAATCGCGTTTCTGAACACACTGTCATACGATAGATAGATTTGATAGTAATTGAACGGGCTCGTTTTGTGTTCAGAAACACAGTGACAGTTAACCGATGTTTATCTTGGGAATAACTTTATCGAATCAATAACTAGAGAGAGTTTAACTGAGATGATCAGAAACTGGATAACGAATTAGTTTAATAATAATATTCGATTCAACTGCTATTCGCATACCCGTGATATGCAATCGCCTCCCGGCCAGCGTGTTCGCTCCCCCCTTCGATATTGGGCCCTTCACACAAAGCGTGAAGAGGCATTTCTACAGGCCTGCATAACAACAATAACTGCCAATAGAATTAGTCACCGTAATCTCTATCAGGTTCAGCGCAGTCACTTTGTCGATATACTATTAAAAAAACAATAAGAAAGTTCACGTTATAGATTAATATCAAAATATTACCTTCCCATCATCACCGAGTCGCAGGCAGGAACCGAAATCAGCCAATCTGATATGCCCGCTGGCATCCAACAGCACATTGTCTGGTTTTATATCCCTGGTGTGATAAAATACACATACAATAAGCACCGTTAAGTTCAATAATAAAATTATCGATAACTTGTTCATTGCACAAAAATAATCATATCTGCTGGCCAATGTATGTGAAGGCGAGATAGTTTACAGAAGAAGTGAGACAACGTGATTAAATGCATGAGACAACATGTTACAAGGGCGGGCTGCCTGTATTAACACCTCATATTAAATAACATACTGTCGGAGTGAAGTAATAAGTGGGGTATATTCATAAGCGGATATTCATAACTACCCACTACCGAGTGTAAGAGTATAAAAGACGTAGCGCATAAGGAACAGGGGCATTCTCGCTGCAGCCGTGAAATAATAACATTTTAGTTCGAGTTGATGGATAGTGAAGACCTGCAGTTATTAAGTCAATTACTATAAACACTGTTCCTGAGTGACGTCACGCTGACCGTTTCTTTCTACGTATCATTACATACATTCAAATAAACGATTTCTGAATGTTGTGGCCACATTTATCTCGATAAAGTTATATTTTATAATACAAAGAAAGCTATGCCATTTTTTTAAATGAAGGTTTAAAGAATTTTTTTTGGCATTTGAAATTAATATAATAATCCCTACGAGGTATAACTCTTGAAACTGATTCGAAGTCGATCCTACAAGTGAACCTTGAACCAAACCGAATGGGAAATCAAGATCGAGTTGAAATCGAATCATATCAACATCGTTATCTGTATCCGGTCACAGTACACACACGTCACCGTAAAGTTTTATAACTCGAGCCACAGCACGATCGTGCGCTAGTGTTGATTTCAAGAGAGATAAATCTCATCAAAACTAATTTTTATTGTGGCCAGACCACCAGCGCTGCACTAATTCAGTGTAGCAATTATGCTGAGACTGGCACATCTTTGTTTCCCGCACAAAATGTTACTTTTTTATATTTGCCATCCGCCGGTATGCGCTAGCCATAATGACCACCAATCCGATTCTAACATACCCATGAACGATCATCCCAATAAAACGAATATTATGTAAATATGAGTACAATCGATCACTAACAGACGCACACAAGATATTTATATATAATATGGTATTGACAAAAGAGGAGAGTTCTTATTCAGAAATTTGTTCTTATTGTCCAAAATAAAAACCCTTTCGATAGTCTATGAAACTTCGAGTTGTATACCTGTGCACGTATCGCAGTTCATGAACACTCTGTATAGCCAACACCATCTCGGCTATGTAAAACTTGGCCATGTCTTCGGGAAGACGGTCTTCGAACTTGGACAATAACGTTAGGAGGTCACCGCCGCAGTAGTAATCCATCACGAGATACTGTAAGTAATGATGTGTGATATATGTTTCAATAATTACTTATAGATGCCAAAGTCCTTATGAGAAAATTTGAAAATTGTCAAAATGCCATGGAAAGAAGCATACTAGAAAATAAATTATCAAAAAAAGTAAGACTTAGAGCAATTAAAAATCAAACTAAATCAATATTAAATTTAAAAAAAAATTAAAAACATTTTTTTTAATTTTCCTATTCTTTTCAGCAAGCTCTTTCATTTGATACCCAATGAAAATGAATGAATGAAAATGGGGGTGCATAAAAATAACTGGTCCGCCATATTAGATTTAGAATGACGTCACTTAGTTAGCTAACCATGCATTGTCATCCAGACTAAACGTGTATGCAAAATTTCAGCTCAATCGGTTGGGGAAATTCAGTTGCAAGATTAAATCCACACTAACAAGGCAATTTAATTAAAAGCTTGTAAAAAAATAGTGGTGTTGCTTTACCGGGGACACGGCTATGTATTTCACATGCATACGTAATATGTTTTTTTTATGTGTGTCACTGGATTGCTTTTGAGAAGCCCTTTCCAACCATGTAAGATTTCAATATTTTGATTTGGCTTATTGACGAGTATAGGCCGATATTGTATGAAATTTTCTTAATGTTGAACTTTAAAACCATATGTATTAACAATAACTATTCAACACTAACGTTTCGTATACACAATCGATAAATCTTGATGAGAACTATCGACTGAAACTAAAACAAGCGTCGTAGCTTCTCGAAGTCATAATTTATACAAAATGGAAATCATTAAAGGGATATTTTTTTTCATATTTGATTTATAAAAACTTTTTATAGCCTATTAATTGAGGAAATTTATAGACTACATTCACCTTTATAGGCCATCTTCACACTAGCTACGACTCTATGAAGACGTGCAGTAATCATAAACATTAAGCTAGTTAAGTTCGGAAAGTGAAAACAACGATATGCTACACGGGTAAAGGAAGATACAGAAAATCATAACAGAATATATTTACTAAATTATGTTCATCCTGGAAGGCGTAATGTAAGTTCGTTATCCATCTCCTATCACCAAACACGAGCACATCTCTCTCCTCTTGGAAGCACGCAGTCTCTGCCCTCTGCAACCAGTGTCATATTAAACTTATTAACCACCACAGCTGAGACAAATATTTCAACAAACATTGAAACTTCAATAAACCTACTAGGTTTTATGAACACAACCTATACCTTGTTCATCTTAAGAAGACTTGCATGACATATGACGAATGTTTATTTTAGATATGTAACATCATTTAAATTGGAAGCTGATTTTACGATTATCGATTATTGAAGTGAAACTTCTTATGCGACTTCCAACACGTTAAACACACATTATCGATCTCTTCTCTTTGTGTGTGTAAGCCAGAGCGAGAGAGCAATATATTATCGGTCTCTCCTCTTTGTGTGAGCCAGAGCGAGAGAGCAAATGTCGGTGTGTATGTATATTGGCACACTGTTTAATACTTGCTTGTATTTCAGCATTTAACGTGTGTTAGTATATGTGAATAAAATAAAAAATATCTTTTAAAATTCACTTCTATCGTGTGTAAATCGCACACAAACCTTTTTTTTTAGAGTTAAATATGTATAATCGATAATACGATTATGCTTTAAATCAATTGGCTGTATCTGTGTAAATTAAATAACAAAAATAAACGATAACAACAATTGAAATCGCAATCTGGAACACTTGAATTGTTGAATAGCGAACTCCAAATAACAAGATTAATTCTTCCAGTCAATATTCTTCGTTTTTGTCGCTGCAGTAAAAATGTAGGAATTACGTACAAATATATTTCTATTCGAAATTAAAAAATAAACTAATACATTAAATTAACAACAGCTTCGATTAATTATCGATTCGTACAATTACTACAATTAATTTTCGGTTCATCAATTTTATCATTTTGATCAACTCTAGTTTTACCATTAAAAACCATTGTATAGAGGAGGTCATTCAGTATGTTGTCGTGCAAAATGTTTTTTAACGTTTAGTATAATATTTTTTAATAATGATAATAGATAGTTGGAATGCATGTTTTTCGGTTATGTCGAACGGACATCACTATTTTTGAAAGCCAATTAACTAGTAATACATGAAATGTCATCTTACTAAAAATGCAAGGGGCCATAAACTAGCAGGTGCACTGGACGACGCGAGTCACTATGACGAGGTTTAAAATGAAGCGTACAGTGTCCGTACCTTCAGCATTTCCCATTTGTTGAGTATCTTCATAGCGTAGACTCTTTCTCCGGTGGTGGTTGATACAGTTCCGCCAGACGCCGCACTCAAGTTCGCCCCTAAATCTGAACCCTGTAAAGATGAAATTGGTCATCAATTTTTAAATTATCAGCAATTTTAATACATGTACATTCTCATTCATCAGTTTTTTGTTATATAGCAAGACAAATTTTTTAACGCCTTTTTTATTCATTATAATTTTAGCGTTTTGGCCATAATCTCACCTGATGTTAAGTGACGATGTGGCGAGATGAGTGTGTGAGACGGTAACACGCTAAACCTAGTAGGATGACTGACTCTCAAGTGCAGCTGCAAATTTTTAACTCGAGGGTGGTGGCTAGCCAGGTGGGCTTTAGAAAAGTCCCTACCACCATGCTATAGTGTTATCACGATGTTTTCCTTCACCGACAGCTCGGGCTCATTGCAGGGATTCGAACTCTCATCGACTAACTCATTGTCCGTACCCGATACCACTGAGCCATCATTGCTTGCTTGCAGTCCGTCTGATAGTAAGTGGTAACCGCAGCCTATGGACACAAGCCATATTAGAAGCATCACATGGCGTAACTTGATTTGTAAGCATGAAATTGACTAAATATGAAAAAACAACAAAAATTTATAAAAACTATGCAAAATAGACACGCCCGAATTTACCTTCGCATTTGAACCGATTCAAACTATAGGAATTTACAATATAACAAAGGATGACACAAAATTTAGCTCTCATAAAACACTGTACGTACAATAAAACCATGTATTATCTCAACTCCCAATAATGTAATATCTAACCTGCATGAATGAGGCACGCACTACGCAAACTTCACCGAAAGCGCCGCGGCCGATCACCTTCACCAGCTCAAAATCATCACGCGATAGCCGGAGACGTTTCAAAGCCGCCGCCACCGGTTTCACTGATTATATAAAATTAAATTAATAAAACCATAATGGTCCGTGCGAATGTATCTCACGTTATAAGAATGCAACCAATCTAAAGGCAAAACAGACTGTTATTAGACGGCGCCTTTTTTTAATACTACAAAGGCGGCAAACAAGCATACGGTCCGCCTGATCGTAATCGGCTACTGTAGCCTATCGACGCTTGTAATACCATAGGTATCACTAGCGCGTTGCCGACCTTGAACCCTCCTACTCCAAAAAGCTCTGGAAACCCTACTCATCGCAGGAACACGACACTAA
Organism: Saturnia pavonia; assembly: GCA_947532125.1. NCBI lineage: Eukaryota > Metazoa > Arthropoda > Insecta > Lepidoptera > Saturniidae > Saturnia > Saturnia pavonia. Next base: position 19,255,334 of record OX383895.1, on the reverse strand, counting down.
GTTATTTGGCTGCGATCTTCTGTACGGTGGAGGTATTCCACCAGTCAGACTACCCAAGTGGAGAGAAATCTCCAAACTAATTTCTCTGTGCCCTACCTCTCTTACCTCCTCTTATATATTAAATATTTTCAATAGGAATACCATCAATAGATGCCAGTCTTCATAAAAACTTTTTTTTGTTATCTTAATTCTGGTGAAGAAACAAGAGATATATAACGTTGCCACAAAAATAATCCTTTGAAAAACAATATATAGAGAGTACTTAAGAGTAAGTTAAATGACACTCCTCCAGATATTAAGTTACGTTGCGATCGAGTTAGCTGTTAAGAGCGGAGACATAGGGAACCCCGACAGGTGATTGGCTACAAAATTTTCAACTTGAAATTTGCAGTAAGTTAGAAGGGTACTAGGTCACATCTACCGCTTTGGTACGTTTATATCAGGATGTGTTTTTAAAGAAGAAAACAGGCATGAAGTAAAGTATTTGGTCATTACAATATATTCTATATAGTCAATAAATATATAAATATATATAATATATATATATATATTTTTTAATGTTTGACCACAATTTAACTTATTCTTAAGCGACAATGTGGTCTAAAGGCCTACATTACTACGGCCTACATTAGGCCGGCGACGTACTCGGAGAGCTTGCCACAAAATACGAGACGCCGAGAAATGTCGCAAGGTTACACGGGGTGCAAGCGTCAATTCACTCCCGGCGTTCCTGTGATAGTGTTATGCAGTATATTCAATTGAAATGACGCTAGCGGCTTACTGCCAATGTCTGCGCCATATGTCGTCGGCAAAAATCTGCCGGCGTAATGCTTGAGGAGAGGTTCTCAACTTGACGATGGTAGCTATGTAATGCTATTCATAACAATGTTTTCCTTCACCAAAAGCTCTGGCTCATTGCAGGGATTCGAACTCGCGTCGGTGGACGGTGGTGCTTCCACAGCTGAACTTTACACAGACTATACCACTCTTAAAAATACTTTTCTCAAACAAAACCTCGTGCTTATTTCAAGAAGTCTACCATGATTTAATTAAATAGTCAATTCTTCAACTCAGCATATAACTCACCGTATTGTATAAAATCAGCAATAGACTTCTCCCTTCTCAACGAGCTGTTACAGCACTCATCGTAAAGGACAAGCAGGACATCGAGTAAGGTTTCTACGCTGAGGGCAGGCGTGCGCGGACCCTGCAGCCGTCGCGACATGAACATCGTCTCGATCTGCTTCAGCCGCTTCACGCCCAGCACTGTCATAGGAATAACTTTAATATCTTACATTTGCCGACAATTTAATGTAATACATATGTTCGTAAAAACTTAGATGAGCTAGATTTTGTAATTGATCGGCATAATTTTAATATTAGGTAATTTTAAAACTAAATCTTCACTACGGAAAACAGCGCGGTCTGAAAAGTAAATATCTAAATATTTGAAATTTGCTGACTAGTCCCTTTCATATGATAACCAACACGGCACATTACATTTTTTTTTAATACAGAACCTTATGTCCACTATATGGCGCGATATTGTATTTCCAGTGTGACGTCACATAGCGTATAACCAGCTAAAGATCAAGACGGTTCTAACGATACCTAATTTGTCAAATATGTTAGGAAGTTTAGAAGATATGCGGGAACATATAAATAATAGCATGCTATAATTCTCCTGTTGGCTTAGCCGCAGTCGGATAATTTTATAAACATAGATTAAACATATTATAAAATTCAACGTCGCTCTGTGTGTCTGTCCGTTTATGTTCTTTTCACGCGAAAACCACCAATCCGATATAGGTACATGGGTTAATTCATAGATATGGGTTCTAGCCAGGTTACAGGATATATTTTGTTACATGAAGTAACATACGAAATAGCAGTGACTATAATGGTGAATTAATTCGGAAAAAAGGCGCACTTGGAGCGCTTAAATGGCTTACGCTGAGTAAACTATAAGAGATATATCAAATTACTTAATGTACTACACAATTGTAGATCTTAAAAAGCGATAGTATATGTTTATCTTCTAAGGATCATCCATAATAAGCATTTTTGAGGCAGCACAATTCGCGGGTGCGCTCGACGGAAAGCTTTCTGTAGTCCACGCGAGCGTAGCCGCTAGTAAAGGTAGTAAATATTAATTAAAGCAATGAAACGGTTTTTCTTTTAATACGATATTCAGACCTTCAAAAACTGTACATACATTTCTAGTTAAAATTAATTATAATAAAAGTAATAAATTACATCGTTCTAAATTAATTGACCCACTAAACAAAGCATCCATTTGTACCAATGGGACTTGACGCACGAAAATAATTAACAGGAAAAGGCTAATACAGCTAATAAAAAAATGGTATCACATATGTATACATGAAGATGAAGCGTGATTACTATATTTACACGGTCCAATCTCGATGAATCAGAGGAGGTAAAATGTTAATTACGGTACACCTTCCTATTGTTGTTTCAATCAAAACGGACCTTGGATATACTTGTTGCTCAATGCATCGGTTAAGGTTAACATGTCATAAACCAAAAGGATTTGTTTTAAAGCGATGACAGCTAAGCATGGGCGTAGCCAGGATATTAACCGGGGAGGCATTCAAGGGAAAAATAATGAATACGTCTTTAAAATTTATTCCATAGTGGGAAGCAATTCAAAAAACTGACAATAACAAAACCGGAGGATACAGTTTGGTATTGCATATATGTTCAGTTTTATATGAAAATAATATGTTAGTTTTAAGGGAACCACCTCAAGAATTTAAAAAATTGGAAAATGTTCAAATGTTTGTTTTCCTCATATCGCGGTGGCAGTTGTCTGTAAATACAGTCAAAGCTTCTTATTCGCGAGGGACACTTTCCATAATGATTATATGATGCGGATACCGAAACCGTGAATGCGGAACGGTAATTTGTATGGGAATATCGGGGGTGCATACAAAGGTATAAAAATGAAAATAAATAAATATATAAAAAATAAAAGCAAATTTAATTAGAGATAAGTGACGATCATGCTAAATCAATACAGAAAAAAGGCGCATTTGGGGCGCTTAAATGGCTTACGCTGAGTAAACTATACGATATATGTCAAATTAATGTTCTACATAATTGTAGTTCTTAAAAAGATCTACAAAGAAGTCATCGACACCCTATAATCTATATCTATCTTCTAAGGATTACCCACAATAGGCATTTTTATCATCCGTATTTTGGACAATGGCAGCACCATTCGCGAGTGCGTTACAATATACAAACAACGGCGACCGTCAGTGATAGATTCCAATGACAGTCGCCGCCGTCATAATGGCCTGCTGAAATGCCTCTTCACACCTCGTTTGAAGGATCAATATCTGGAAGACCGTTCCACATCTGCACGGTTACCACGCGCTTACCAACACCTTACTAGAGGGGTCACCTGTCCTCCCTGCCCGTACCTGGCTACGCTCATGCAGCTCAGTGGATGTGTTGTCGGATAATGCATCTATCGACGTGGGTATGAATTCTAGAATACGTCTGAGCATTTGAGGAATATATACATCGTAATAGAACTCTAGTATGGTGCAGGACATTTTCTCGTCCTCGCCAGGCTAGCAGCCACCTATTGTGCCCATTCACAACTTATCATCAGGTAAGATTAAGGTTAAACGCTACCTTATAAAGAATTTCACCCAATAGGTTCCCCGAACTTCTTAAATAATTATTTTTAAAGATAAATAAACATCTTAATTTCCTTTTTTTTATTTAAACGGCTTTTTTCAATTTATCTTGTAATGGTTGCCAACATCGACACACACCACAGCAAAACAAATGAAATGCCTATCTCATTATTAATAAACCATACCTACACTTCGCTTTCTGACTCAGTTATGCTTTTATTTTTAGCATCAAAACAAAAACGTGTATGTATGTGGGCTAAGTAATGCTACATAAAATTTCAATCATAACAATCAAAGCAATCTGATTAGGTCAGAGTATTTAAAATAAAAAAATATTATTTAATTGTTAATAAATTAATCCCTTTTTAAAAATCCCAGCCGGATGCTTTCCGGACGGTTTTAAAACTGGCACAAATCCGGAGAAACCTGGACGGACGATAGCCCTAATCATATACCAAAAGACACTAATAGGTGCCAAGAAGAGCTTTAGAAAATGCCCTAGGAAAATGCCAATAGATACCTCATACCTTTACCTGCAAATTATCAAGTGATAACAATAATATTTAAGTGAAAATTATTTTGGCGCGCTGAGAGTAAAATCCATTCCTCGGATTGCAATATTTATTCTAGTCAGCATTTCTGACGGAAAATAGGTACTTGGCCAAAGAGAAAAAGATAGAACTATGCTAAAGTTGAGAGAGATAGATGATCACGATAGTACAATGCGCTAAAAACTAGCAACAAAAATGAGTAAAGTATTAGAAAAAAGAGAAGGTGAGTCATTGATACTATTCTCATTACAAAAAAATGGCAAGTGAGTGTCGGGCCAAGTGCAGTGTAGGGTTCCGTAGTGGCCCGTCACAATATGCAGACTTAGAGAGAGGGGCTTTAAGTAATTTTCAATGAAATTTGTACGAAATTATATCTCCATATACATTTTAAAATATGATTGACTATTTATTACTCGTTAACTTATAAAGCCTACTTTACCTCTGATAGTTTTCCTTTTAACTTCTATATATATAGTTGTGGTCATATAATTGAGAACGCTTATTTAAAGGGAAGATTTTTTCAAACTAACTTATTGCATGTATTTTTTTTTGTATTTCTTTCGTTATCGCAAAACTTTTTCATTCTAGCGGTACATTCGTGGATACACATGATTGGCTGACTAAAAATAAATATATAATCTATATACAATAGATTTGAACCAAGTATTACTACATACTGGCTGGTCACATAGTTTATTTTTAATTTAAATTTAAAAAGAGAACACTCTGTGGCTCTGTTCTTGTAACTCTCTATTCGTATAATTTTGGCGCCATTTAGTGATGTAAAAGTCTTAAAGGTGATTATCCACGCTGTGAAGCATTTGGCCACTTATCAAACTAGTACAATGTTCCGCGTGAACCTAAACAGAGAAAGTCATCTCGTCGAAGTGATCGAAATATCGTTCGTTTTGCAAAACAAAATAATTTTAAAGGGTCTAATGAGCTGAGAGAATATTTTGGTGAAAAAGACCCTTCAGCAATCTCGGCACGCACTATTCGAAGGCATTTGGTAGACGAAAAGTTGCACGGAAGGATAGCAAGGTGCCCATGTAGAAATGGTGTCATAGGCAAGCCCGGCTTGCTTTTGCAAGAAGTTATGAAAACTGGCCAGCAGTTAGACAGTAGAAAAATGTTCTTTTTTCTGTTGAGACAAAAAAAAACAGAATATTCTCTGATGGAAAACGATATGCATGTCGCTCTCCGAATAAAGCATTCGACCCTAAGTACACAAAGTGACATTAAAGCATGGTAGGGGAAATGTGAAAATTTGAGGCTGCTTTTCTGGACATAGTGTTTGGCACGACAATGATCCAAAGCATACTCACACACCGTGAAGGAATTTCTCAAATCGCAATCAGTTTCTGTATTAGACTGGCCAGATAACAGCCCAGATCTAAACCCAATAGAGCATCTTTAGTGCGAAGACAATAAAAAGGTATCAAATCTGCAGTGTGGCAAATTAAGAAAGCTGTTTGACGTTTTCTGAGAATAATTGAACTCATATCTCTCTTGCGAAATATCAAAACTTGATAGATACTATGCCTCGCCAGTGTATTACAGCTTTCTAGTACTAAGAATCTCCGTGCTAAGCCGCTGACAGACAGACTGACGTAGCAAAACTATAAGGGTTCCATTTGACTTCGTAACCCTAAAAACTGCTATGGTTTCATCATAATGTTTTGCTTCACTGTAAGCTCAGAATCATTGCAGGTATTTCAACTCAAGTTGATCCATAAAATCAAATTGTTTAATCTCTTCTACAAAGAATATAAACTTATGATAAGGCCTAGGGCCTCACCACTGGACCTGATCTCATTCTTCCACAGTTGCCAAATACAATTACTATTCAATAACAAAAAAAAATACCAACCTGGCACATTATTGCTGGGGCCTAATCCCCGGTCAGGGGAAGAGTCTTCTTCGTCTGACATTTTTCCGTTCACAATGTCCACCATTAACACTGATTAATGCTAACAATTCATATTCATGTAACACAACTACTCTCGGTCCTATATGAGATTCAGTAAAATATCTACTGTACAATAATATCAAGGTGTGAAGCAAGGTACTTTATCCATCTTAGGCTCATGTTTCATGTTACGCAAGTTTACCTGTAAGAAAAAAATGTCATATTATATAGATGTAAAATGATCACTGTTGGGTATAATTTATAGATTATCTAGTGAATAAAGTAGTTGTAAAAGATAGAAATTGCAAAAAAGAGGTGTTTCTTTAGTTTCATGAAGACACGGGATAAGTAAACTAAGCAAAGTAATTAGTATAAAAATTTCTGAATGCCTAATCATATACATTATTTCTCAAAGGTGTTTTTCATTGCAACATAATATCTTCCTTAATTCTGCATCAAAATTAATGATTCATACATCATTTTAATGTTTACATACACCACTATTGCAAAACATGGCAAAAAGATTAAAATAAAATAAAAATTATTAAAAACCTTTCATTAGGAATGCCTTTTGTTGATGCTAATGAAAATATATCTAAGACACCATGTATTAATAATCTGTTTACCTAACATGACAACTGTTAGCTTCATTGTTTACAATATGAGTGAAATAATCATGCAACCAAGAAATTTCCTTTCAATTTCTTGTAATCATGAGGATTATATTGTTATTCCAAAGTTTAAGCGATGATGGCGCAGTGGTAGCGTGTACGACTTCGCGTCGATTGACGTGAGTTCGAATCCCTACAATGAGCCTGAGCTTTCGGTGAAGGAAAACATCGTGAGGAAACCATAGCATGGTGGTAGGGCATTTTCTAATGCCCGCCTGGCTAGCTACCACCCTCAAGTTGAAAATCTGCCGCCAAGCACCAATAGGTGTGTTCCGGCAGCTGCACTTGAGAGCCAGTCTTCCACTAGGTTTAGCGTGTTACCATCTTGGGCCGATTAGTCACTTAACATCAGGTGAGATTGTGGCCACTACGCCAAACCTACAACGATAAAAAAAAAAGTTTCAAATTATTGTATCAATTAAAATTTTTATCTATTTAATATAGGACTGAACCCAAGGAATGATCTAGGGTACATATCATTACAATTTCCATTAGGGTCTAAGCTGTAATGATAAAATTACAAATTAATAAAATATGCATAATTCAGATACGACAGGCAGTTCTCAGGAGTCACCAGTAGGAGACAGAGTTTGTAGATGTAATTATTTTAATGCTATCTCTGAATATGTTAGGTAACGCTATGGTCGAGTTATTGAACACCGGGAAGGGCAGAATAACATCTGTGTGGTCAGATATTAGTATTCTATAATTGGTAAAACTTCCATGCATTTGATTGCCCCACAGAATCCCACACCCAGTTGTAAAGAAATTGGTAATTATGTAAAATCATTTTTTTTTTTAAACTAACACTAACTGTTTAATTACATGTTTTTAAAGTACCTATACAACCAAGGTAAATGCACAAAGAGATGGCCTTTAATTTATATGTATGTATTTTAACAGCAAAACATAGTCATATTCACATAGATTAAATTTATAAATATTTTTAACCTCATTCATAGCTTGAAAGAGATAAAATTACCAGACAAGTAACATTTTAATTGCTTTACTAAGTACCAAGCTCATTTTATACATAAAGTATACACTTCAACTTCACTGTATTATTAGGTAAGACATTTAATACTTGCTCATATTGAAGTAATTTTATTTTACCATCCAGGGATTTATAATTAGAACACTTATTCTTATTAAAAAAAAAGTATTATTTTGTAGTCATTAAAAATAAGTTTTCATCCCAATAGGTTATGTAAGAAAGATAATATATAAAATGTAAACTTTTATTATAAAAAAGACTTCAAAGCTCTTTATTCTAAAGATTCCAAGTGGAATTCAGTCAGCCTTATTATTATTCCAAATGGGGGCTATGCAGGTTTATGCAGTCCTGTATTACTAGATTTATAGATCTAGATATAGATAAGATTTATGGTGATCACCCCTCAGTCAGCCTTATCACTGTCTGCATGTTTTTGTTACAAAAGACCGCATTAAAAATAGTGAAATTATATATATATTACATATATATAATTTCACTATTTTAAATTGACGAATTGCTCATTAAAATAAAATTTTGATAATAATTAAATATTTGATAGTTATTTAAAAACAGGGTTTTCTAACTGTTGTTCATAACCAACATCACCTATGTATGTTTATTATTGATTTTGAAACATTGACTCACCATTTTATTTTTTATTTAATAGTCAGTGTAATTGGGATTCTAAATCGAATAAAGCTTATGTGATCCAATCAAAACGTAAAGTCAATAAAACTGTGTTTTGCGGCAAATGAGATCAGCAATTGAATATTTCTGATGTTAGATCAACAGGAAATATATTCGAAAAATTCATCATTGTCTAATAGCACAATTCAATAGCAACTACTGCTTTCTATTCGTTCAATACAAGGTTGCAATTGTCATTCAATAACGAGACAGTTTCGTAACCCTTTCATTTGAACTTTTAGATACATTTTTGGACTAAAAAAACCTAAGATCCAGTGACATATAAATAATATTTCCGCATCGTATCTATAAATAAATAATTAAATGTACTTGGATAAGCCAAGAGTGTAGTTTGCTTGTCACTCTTTTGTCTTGAACTCATTCTTTGAATAATCCAAACTGAACACAAAATCACAGAAATCTAACCTATATTTTGTCTATCGATTGTTATGCAAAAACACTAGACGACTCGTCTTCCACACATTTTTTAAACATCAGATATATATTACATGCTATTCACCTGTTTATGTAGTATTGTTTACTTCATTAAAATTATACCTACTGTAACATTTTGATAAAACTATTTTTCGAACCTTCCGAAGCAGACATTTTACTAAAAAAATTTAAAGTTATTATTGCCACTTGATACAAGTTTTTAAAGCCACATTTTACTAAAGTACTGGCTGTGTTGCCACCTAGTATTATCAATATCCATTAATTAGTAAAAAATGTACTTATTTGATTACATATTATATTGTACAAAGTTATCCAATTATAGGTCCGTACAATTAATTTACCTTACCTACCTTGATTTTTGTAAATAGTGAATAAATCGATTTACAACGCACTAAAACCCTTTGATATGTTGAAAATTACAATGTCACCTATTACAATGTCACATAAATCGCTCAGCACAAAGTTACGAATGCCGGCGTATCGTATAAGCTTTATTATTTCGAGTAACGTAGGGAAAATTTAAAAACAAAAAAAGGAATTCTTAATGTGATACTACCCTATCTACTTCAATAAATGTGAAAAGTTGTTGAACGCGGTTACCGGACTAATTAATTAAGAATTACCCTTGGACTCAGATGTAGCCACTCGTTTATCGTGTTATTTTTAACGCATTAATTACGGCGTATTTCGAAACAGGCGTTAACATTAACATTAACCCAGGTATAACAGGAGCATTATAAACTAATTGATTTTGTATACAATTTATTGTAAAATAGAGACAATCTATAAATAAAAAAAAAATTCTTTGAGTTATTGAAGAAAAAACATCAACATTCAAATCCGCTACTGTATGCTAAATTCAGAAGTCGTCAGACTGCTAACACTGGCAACGTCTTTGTTGGATAAAGGACAGAAATAAATATCATTTTAAATACTTATTATGTATCCTTTACTTATTTTACAGTTTTTCTCTATGTTAAATAATTAATAAATAGTATTTAAATATATATGATAAATGAAATCAAGAAATAAGCTCATTAAAGGTTTTTGTAATACATTCCGATGTAGTAAGTTCGTCAGTTGATAGAGCGTCATTTGTACGTAATGGAGTCGACGTTCATAAGAACGAATTGAAATTGATATAATAATCCGGGTATTGTTGAAATATAACATAAAACTGTGTTTTACTGTGAATTCTCTGATTGTGTTGAATATTGATTGCTAATACATGGGTACTAATAGCAAGAACAAGCAATCAAACAACCTCGTTTCATCGATGGTATGTATGACATCAAAATATTTTGGAAAGTTCGGATGAAATTCTCTATAAATCGAATGTACCGTGATTAATTCATGTTATTCTTAGTTCACATATTTTTTAAATTATCTTAATAAACATGAAAATCTTTGTCTAAATTTCTTATAGTAAAGAACTCGAAAGCTTTGTTGGGCGCGTAATTAGGTAGTTGCACGGAAAGGTCATGCATTCATTTTCGTCTTCTTGTTTCCAGAATCATGTTTACAGTATAATAAAACACAGTGCAGTGTGTGTGGAATACCAAAAATATCTCGGAAAGTGAAAAAGAATTAATGGTTTTAAAAGGGCAGCTCTGTGAACCCCACATAGATGACGGTATGGCTTCAGATCAGCCCGTGAAGAAGAAGCAGAGGATCGATGGTCCAGACATAGACGATAGTAGTGACAGATGCACTGATGATATACTCGCAGATATCTTCGACTCTGAAACACCACCTGCTGACACATCTGAAGAGTTCCCTTCGAGAAATGGCGAGTCACCTGACAGCGGAACTGTCAGTGAAGATGCAGTCGACTGTTCTAGCATATTGAGGCTTCCAATTGATACTGGTGTGGAAATCATACCATCATGCTCAAATACAATTCAATGGCATTCGGAAGATGATAAATTACTTGCAGAATTAAGGATTTTACAAGATGCACTTATTGGACAGTGTTTGTGTCATCTTGATGAACATGTAGTGTCTCAACTTTTCGACAGACAGTTGAACATAGCCTCATGGCCTATGACTTGTTCTTTAACTTATCTATCAACAATGCAGCTCATGTTCGATGTATATTTGAAACAAAACAGTACTGGCACAATATGCTCAAGGCTCATGCAGGCATGTGATATATTTGTGAGGAACAGGCATGACTGGATCACAGAAATTGTGGAGTTAGCTGATCACAAGAGTAAATTCATCACTTTTGTCGCAAGTAAAGTACTGGCAAGTTTTTTAATAGTCTCCAAGGATACAGTTGATGAAAATTGGCTACAACAGATTGCGGAAAATATTTACTTATTTGATAGAATTAATAGAATTACAGTGCAGAAGATAAATTTCAGTTTGGATGTAATAAAAAGAATTGTTGAATGGAAAGATGTGGAACAACATCCATTAGAAGATAGTAATTATATAAATACACCTGGGAATTCACATATACAAGAGGACAACCCTTTTAGAAGTAGTGCAGGGTATGCAAGCAGTAGTGATGCACCATCAAGTTCTCATTTACATAATGATTTTTCAAATTTACAAACCCACAACTCTCCATCAACATCCTCAGATCAGACTGAAGATAAACCAACAACATTCAAACTGCATGAATCAGTATTAAAATTTCCTAATGAAGAGAGGCATGAAATGGAGCAGTCTCCTGAACCACCTCCTGCCAGAATAGAACGGGTAAATGAACATGGATGTGTAACAGTAATATTAACAGATTCAGAATCATTTGACACATCACATATTAAATGTTTAACAATAAAAACATTGGAGCACCATTGGCCGGTTTTAGTGAAAAATATGAAGCTTCTTTTATTGAGGTACCTGAATTTAGCTAATGCTGAAAATTGTATACTAACATTTTTCTCTTTATGGGAAAATATAATAAGTGTAAAAGCTAATCTATCAGTGATTGATACAAAACCATTTTATGCCGATTTGCAAGGCTTTGTCGATTTACTAAGAAATACTATGCTACCAAGTTTGATATACACTCATTTGTTAAGTTTATTTAATGAAGTATTATGTTATGGTTCAACTTTGGCATTACAGGATATTCTTCCAGAGGAAATATGTTGTTTAGCTCACTCCATTGTGAGGTTTGTTAAAGATTTCAGATTATTAACTGATGTCAGAGTACAAAATAGTAGAAGTGGTTTTGGCTTCTTGGGGCATGAATGTAAAATCATTAGGGATTATTCTTTAGGTCCTGAAGTAGCTCCTTTATCTTCTTCTATCCAACTTGTCGATCAGAGTTATGGGGATGATGATAATGATGATACAAATACGAGAGCAGAAGTTGATAAAACAATGCTTCAGCGTATGTCATTGTTAGTTTTAAAATCTATAGCTGTTACCGTAAAAGAGATGAGATGTGATTCCTCAGACAGCTCTATAGATTCTTCAGATTATAATGCAATACAAGATATGCAAATTGTCGAAAGGTCTATTAGGGATGTGCTTAAAAAACTTGATGTGTTCATAAGAAATAATTTGGAATTTCATCCGGAGACGCCTTTTACGAAAATGCTCATACATCTATTTAGTGAGCAGGATGATTATTTAATTGAATCAATGGTCTGTACATTAGATATAACAGTCGGGATTGTTTATAGAAATTCCATGTATCCAGATTTAATACCGATGTTAAACCCTATATCCTCTTTCATTGAATTTCTGAAAGTGGTGTCGTACGATAGTGACGTCCTGCTTGACTACTTAGTGAGTAACGAGACATGCTTTCTTCTATATTTGTTAAGATTTTTAAAGTATGTGCGAAGGAATTGGCCAAAATTTCTTGAAACATGTCAACAAATTGACACGCGAGGGACTAGGGGCTTAGACGACACAATGAGGGTGGTGATTAGGCTGAGGCTACAAATAAGTCGGCTTGTGTCCAAGTCTCTATTTCCATACAATATAAGTCCAGTATTGAGGTTATTAGAAGTTTGCGAGAGCCTTTACGAAGGGAATGAGTTTAGCTGAAGGAATGTTTATTTAAAGTCACTAAACTAATGAAGGTATTAAAATTAAATGGACGCTAGTTTTAAAAAAAAATTAATAATAAAAAGATAAATCGACAATAAAGAAAGACTGCAAACACAGACATTCCATAATTATTTGAATAAGGGAAGTGTGCTAGTTAATAAATATTGGTTTTAATTTATATTAGATAATATAATGTTGTAATATATTTACTAGTTTTGATATAGTTTTGTTTGTGCATTTTAGTCTTCCTTTCACTATAGTGTACTGTGTATATGTTTAACTATTTCTACTTATCATATTACTTTCTAAATTATTAATTTTACACAAAAATGTGCACACACACGTTTTATGTCCTTATACAGTATACTTACAATTTACTATAACTTGACCACCTTAAACGCAACCTTCCTTGCGGGACACGGGAGGGAAACAAACTCGAACAATAAGCTAGTCTGTTGCCAGCCTCCAGCAGCAATAGACTTGTGTTATGGGCTTATTTTTGTGACTGCGACACATGATATTATTTTTCCAATATGGAAATACGGATGCTGCGTTTTAAAAAACTATACATACAGTCAATCAAAAGTAATGGTTTAACATGTGTTTATTCAATTATATTGTCAATATTATACTATTAAATTCAGAGAAGATTCACTTCAACTGCTGTGAAGTTATTATATTACATACGCACAATTATAATTTTTTCAATATAGTAGTATTTTGATTAACTTTTCAATAAACACAATATTATTTGTATTAGATATCTTATTTATCATTAGATATCTATCCCAGTTGCAATAATATGCGTAAACTATTGATCTTAAGACATAGGGTGTCATCTCAATACCGTGTACATCAATGCATACCCGTCGCCCCACGTCTCGCAAACCATCAGGAAGGTCGCGCTTACAGCCTTCGGCCTATAGGTACTTGGTGGTGACGATCGTTCTGTGGTATCCGCGTCCCCGGATACAGTGTCCATCGGCGTAAATTCGAATACTACAATAAGCCCGAATTTTCCGTGAAATTAAAGTAAAGCATTTTCTAAAATCTGCCTTTCTAGCTATCATTGTCAAGTTGAAAATCTGTTGCCAAGTGCTTATTAGACATGTTCCAGCATCTTAGGCCACATCGTCACTTAAAAGCTGGTGAGATTGTGGTTCAACCCAAAACCTTCACGAAAGCGCGACAGATAATTTGTGACGTAAGATTTTACAAACCGCTCTTAGGTCTTGCTAATATGAATCATTTGATGACGGCGCTAATGTAACATTTTATAAAAACTTTTCTAACAAAGTGTTGTTAGAAATTTTGACCTTTGTAATAGTCATTTAGACAGGTTTTATATAATGCGTCTTCGAAATTTCTTATTACCTATATTCGGTAAAATAATACGTTTATTAAAACTACACATTACGTAGGTCTGCCACCTGAGAAAACTAGTGGACATGGAGCTACTGAGTTTTTGTGAAATAATACAATTTTATTTTGTTTCATATCGTTTACTGAATATACTATAATAAAAAATATACATAAATATATAAATAGTTAATATTAAATACAAATTAATAACTACTATTAGGGCTCTTTCTATTTTATTAATTACCTATAAAGTATTGAGTTTCGTGCACAATTACAGGCCTCGTTACGCAGTGGTAGCAAGCCCTTCTTTAGAGCCAAGAGGTCGTTGCTTCGATCCCAGCCCACGACTGACTTGTGTAATGAATATAATTGTTAGTTGTGTATCTAGGTGTTAAATATCTATATACTAGCTTCTGCCCGCGACTTACGTCTGCGTGCACTTTAGAATTGGGTCTTAAAAGTATCCTATGTGTAATAAAAGTTATAAACTATTTGCGTGCAAATTTCATCCAAATTAGTTCAGCCAGTTTTGCGTGATTGATTAACAAACATACGAGTTTTCACATTTATAATATTATTATCGTAGAATATATAGTATATCAGCTGTTTAGTTGCCATAATACAAGTTCTATTAAGTCAGGAATTAAATGGCCGTGTGTGAAATTGTGTGTCATATTTATTTTCGAGTCGAGCGAGGTCTACCTAAACCGAACGGGTGAATTTTAAGATCAATCTTAACCAGTAGTAGCCCGGACATGCACTATCCAAATTTCAAATTTTAGACTCCGGGTTCAACCGGAAGGTGTGGCAGATCTAAATACAACTCTTTCAAATGGTTGCTAAAATATCATTATCTACAATGTGCCTTAATTAATTGCATAATTAGAAAGGTGCTAAATAACTTTAACAAGTAAGAAAGTATGTCGCGTTTTTATACGAAATATAGAAAGAATAATAATTTAATTTATAATTATGTGCATAATCAGTATAATATCACCCTTACCCTATTAAAAAAGATGCTTAGAGTTAATTTATTTTTAGTATAGATTTTATTTCTTGTATAATATTAATGTAATATTTTTGCATATAGAATGCGGGTCAATGAACATGTATGTTTTAATCTAAATTATAATCCACGCCAGAACTATGTAAATAAAATTGCCATCAATTACCATAAATTTTAAGTATCAGTAATCAGTATTAATACAATATCCTAATTTTTTATCATTTATGTTTTAAAATGTAATATTGTTGCTTGATGAACTTTTTTTATGTTTTATATTTAATATAATATATATATATATATATATATCTTATATTTAAGATATGTGATCTGTAGACTCAAAACAAAGTAATAAATAGACTGCGTCAATTATAACACTAAGCAAAATTATTTTTTTGTAAAAAAAAAAAAAATTTTTCTTTGAAAAAAGAATTGGTTTAATTATTTTTTACTATCGGCTTGCTTTGCTAGCATTTACCATTTGTATGTTTTTTTTTAATCATACTACCTTTTTTTGGGAGACTTGTTCTTGTTGTCTTGAAAATGAAATGACTTGGCAAGCCATCTTTTGTAAACTAAAACAGAAACCTTCACAGGTTTACGCACACGACAACTCACGACAGTTTCATCGCAGTTGGTTTGATGATTGGTTAAGAACGCATAGAGCACAAACAAACAACATACATTTTTATCTTATAAGTACACTTTACATTCACTGTACTATTACGTAAAAAAAATTAAATGATTATATTAAAGTAATTTAATTTCACCATTTTGAAATGTATTATTTGAATATTTGTATATATTTTATACATAGCCATTAGTATTTTATACTAGCTGGACCCTAAAGTCACGCCCGTGTTAAATTTATTCGACGAATTCTCCATTGCACCCGTGTAGCATAGCTGTCTAGCTTACTTGAAGTTAATGGTTATTGTTTCGCTGCTTAGAGTTGTAGCATAAACTTATATAGCCTAACCTTCCTCAATAAAATGGGAAAAGACCTTTTCAAATCTGACTGATCTCTTCAGCTTTATAATATTAGTACAACAGATGGCGTGCAAGTCGTTTCGTTTTCAAGACGGTGGGAACAAAGTCGCGGGCAAAACTTAGTAATAATAGTGCAGTAA
Organism: Saturnia pavonia; assembly: GCA_947532125.1. Taxonomy (NCBI): domain Eukaryota; kingdom Metazoa; phylum Arthropoda; class Insecta; order Lepidoptera; family Saturniidae; genus Saturnia; species Saturnia pavonia. The sequence continues at coordinate 19,238,886 of OX383895.1, read as the reverse complement.
ATCTAACTATTACATATGTTTTTCAAGCAGCATTATAATATCACCTTAACTACGGGATCTATTTTAGTATGTACGATATCTTAGATAAGTTAGATCATCAATAGACTGTTATATAACTATTATTAATGTGTCCAATTTGTTAATTTGATTTATTACGTTTAGTGTTGATTTTGTAATGTCGTGAAATAACTGAATCTCATAATTCTGTAAAAGGGAACCGTAATGAGATGAAATCTTGTTTTGTATCAAATAAAAACGAGAACAATTAATTGAGAAATCTTGCCAAATTTATTTTATTCAGGGGTGTAAAGGGGACGTTTGTAGAATTTATCAAAAGCTTAATTTTTTTTTAAACGATAAACTTTGTTTTTTGGCGCCACATGTAAATTATAAAGGAAGCGCGACATGATGACGTTCGCCATCAATGATAATATGTAATGTGAATTTATAATATAATTTAACGGTATATAAATAAATATTATTTTAGTCAAAGAAAAATAAATACGATGAACGTAAAATTATTTTTACACAATTAAAAACAATAATAGTAAAATGTTTCAGGTTATTATCATTTTTGGCTAACTTCATCTTGTCGCACACTTCTGTCACAAGATGCGCGCGCATCTCCTTAATTTTACCCTCTACCACAGTAAATCACTGAATGAAGGAAACAAGGAACCCAAGGATTTTTTTTAAATCACTAGATAGAAATCATTGTATAGAAATTATTTATATATGAATTTTTAGGACATATTAGGTCTATCTATCTCCTGAGGATAAAACTAGTTAATTTAGGGCCGAATTTTGAATTAACAGACAACTTTATTTGAAGAATAATTCTTAAATTTTGACAGGTTTTCCATGCATTATCTGTCAAAACGTCAAAATTATTCCTCGTATAAAATTATCTGACGATTGAAAAATCGGCCCTTAAACAAATTTCATTAAAGTATAAAATATAATTGAGTTCATTGTAATAAAACCTCTACTTAAACATTATAAATATTTACCTACCCACCTTTTTGAATTTAAGAAATTGCTCTTTTTATATTGTACTTATATTGTGATTTTAAATGGACACGCAACCGCTTCACTTTATTTATATCCGTTGGTATAATTATATTCAAAATTTTGTATTTTTAACATAATTCGTATGTATCTGTTTTCGTTTAGGTATCAATAAATAACGACATTAAAATGAAATATTTTTGTATATTATGACATGTTTTGGTTTTATTTTGATTGTACTTCTTGTATTTGCATTAGTGAATATTTCTTGGTAAGTTATACATAGCCCGGAGTCTCTGCAATCGTGTAAGTACTACTTACTGAATTATCATTTCGAAGGTTCGTACATTCGTAATTATATTATCATTTAATAATTTTAAGTAGTTTTTGGTCCTGGTACTATCAAACTTAAAGGAAAAATCATCTATACTAATTTAATAGAGCTGAAGAGTTTTTTTCGTGTGTTTGTTTAAACGCACTAATCTCTGGAACAACCAGCCGAATTCGAAAATTTCTTTTTGTATATGATAACCAGATTCATAAGAAATACATAAATCACGCCTCTTTCCCAACGGGGTAGGCAGAGACCACGTCCTTCCACTTGCTATGATCCTGATATACTGCTTTTGCTTCCTCAACATTCATACATCTTTTCATGCATGCTCGTCGGTTTAGAGTACTTTTGACCTGACCTTTCTTCAAAACGTCCCCGATTTCATTGTGGAACGTTCATCTAGGCCTTCCTCTTCCAACGTTCCCATTTACACTCATAAATCTGTCTAGTCATTCTTCTTACATTCATCCTCTCTACATGCGCAAACCATCTAAGCATCCCTTTCTAAAACCGTGACAGTATATCTTCTTGAACACCACAACGTTCTCTTACTACACTATTACTTATCCTGTCACTCAATTTCACTCCTATCATACTTCTTTGCGCTCTCATATCTACTGCATTTATACTACTTATATACTACTATAAAACTATTCGCGAAATATTCATTATAAATATTCTTCCGTACATGAGTGTTGGAATTAATACTACTCCATGTACAGCCAGGCGAGCTTACCAGCATTAACTCTCCTTTCAATATCACTTTCCATCACTAGTAAACATTGGTCCCAAATATACATATTCATTCACTTGCTCTAGTTTGTCGCTACCAATCCGGATACATACTTCTGTCATGGTCTCTTCCATTTCAAACACCATAACTTTAGTCTTCTTGAAATGAGAAATAGTACCTATAGACTATATGACTTCACGCTACGACCATAAGGAGCAAAGCAGTAAATGTGAACGTAAAGCAAGTACAGGAAATGGAACGATAGAGCTACACAAGCTCGTGGCGAAGGAGCGAAACAGCGCCACAGAGTTTGTCGAATAAATTTAACACTGGCAAAACCGTGAGGCACAACTAGTAAATAATAAAAAGACAATCTTACTAGTGCGTCTGTTTCCATTAGTGAAGAATCCATAATACGATGGACTACAAAGTTCATCACAAAAAAAAATAGTAAAAAATATAATTTTATATACGACATGCTTTTTTAAAAAAAAAAAAACCTTTTGTAATTTTTGTTCGAATTTACATCAATAATTCCCTATATGTCACTTACCTGCCATACTAAAGTGAATTATAAATCATAACAAATTTTTTTTAATGAATTTTTAGTTGCCACAAAAACTCCCTTAACAGTTTTAACAAGAGAGCTACCATCTTTTTAAAGCATTGTGTGATCTTTGAAGAACTTATATTTGACATCACTCTCACATCATGTGTAAAATTTACGTAAATATAACACATGTGATGTCAACCAAGGTAACGTGTTTACTGGGTAAAGTAGCAGTGGGGGGACACATTGCTCGTAGAATTGATGGCTGATGGGCTGAAGATTTCTCGAGTGGCAGCCACGTACCGGAAGACAGTGTGGGCAGACCCGCCACAATGTAGACCAACGACCTGTCGAAAGTTGCGGTAACCCGCTAGATGCAAACAACGCAGGACCGGTCATTGTGGCAACTATTGGTGAAGGCCTATGTCCAGCAGTTGACGTCTGAGATGAATAAATTCAATTAAAAAGCGAATTTTTGAACTTTAGCTTTTTCGTATTGGCGTGATATTCCTTCTAAAACTAAAATAGGGATTGAAACTCAAACGCAGTTTTCGGAAGATGCTGATGCACGCTCGACGACAGATATTCATTCAGTAGCATCTAGTCCCCCACCGCAGAAGTTCGGGCTCATCGGATTCAAACCCGTCATGCCATGTCTATATTTTAAAATAAAAAGCCTTTAATATTTACGTATCACCAATTTGTATTTCTATTAAATAATTTACAACATATAAACATTTAGCGTCGTACAAGATACATGCGATCTTGTTTGTCTTATTGCTTGTGTTATTTGGACGTTTTTTCTAATATGACCGTGAATGATTATGTTCTTCAACATTGAGATAAGTTATTTAAATAAGCTACAGTATCTGCCGTCATGCAGGCTTAGGCTAAAAAAAAATCGCAAGCTATTGCGGACTTGACGTTCGAAATTAATTTTAAATCAGCCAGGATACGATCGTGCAAGTATTCTACAATTATTGTCGCGTGTTGCGGATCCATTAGGACTTAAGTGGTTGCCCCGCAGGTTCATTCAAAATTGCCCTAACCCTCGCATCATGCACGCGATAATAATAATCATAATGGAAATTACAAGCGATCGAACTCACCCTTAAGCAGTCTATTTGATTTCTAAAAAATACAGTAGCTGGATTACTGGTAGGTACCTACTTACCTACCTACAATGTAATTTTTGACGTGAGTACGTTTTTAAATTTGCTTCCATGTTGGGAGGCAATTTAAAAAATTGATGATATCCAGATCGGGGGATACAGTTTTGCATTGCAGCCACCTATCTATCATCTACATGAAAAATGTAATTACACTACTCGATAGTTAACTTTATCAAAGACTTTTGTTACTTAGATTGAGGACTGTAATGCATCACGCGCGGGAAGGGGATATTCTGAAGTAATTTCGCCGCTTCATATAATTTCTATTTTGTTTAAATTATTACTCGGAGAAGATACGACGTTCATTTTAGTTTCAGTTGACAGCTCTCGTCAAGATTTACCGATTTTATAAAACGTTAGTGTGGAATTATTATTCTAATTATATACATATGATGATTGGTGAAGTTAAAAATAAAACTTCATATAATGTCGGCCTATACTCGTTTATAAGCCAAATCAAAATATAGAAATCGTATACGGTTGGAATGGTCTTCTCAACAGCAATTCAGTGATACACATAAAACAAAATATGATATGAATGGAGCGGTAAAAAAACCGCCCGAGTGGACACATTTTTTGATAGTGGCGTATCTTGCTAATTTAAATAGACCTCAACTATTTCGATGGTATAAAACAAAATGAATTTATATGACAATTGTATATTTATTACAAAATTTGACTGTGCGGATGGACGAGTTTCCTCTTCATCCTAAATCAAAGTCAAAAACTAGTTTATAAAAAAAAACTAGTTCTTGCAATAAAATCTCTCATTCGTCGTATAAATACGTTTTGTTTATGCAATTCATCTACTTATTTAAGGTCAAAAGCCATTTTTTATTCCTAAACAATTATAAAAACGTGCAGTACAAAAAAACATATCTGAAGTGCTGGAGGAAGGACGGTGTCGATCCGAAAAATCTCTCCCCCGAGCGTATCTGAACATATTGGGGAGACAGTGGGTGGAGACCGAATAGATATTCCCAAATATTCGATAACATTCTGAACGCTTAAAGATCGTTTTAAAGAGTTTAAGACCATCATTTACTTCGATAGATACTGTAACTTAAATTCGGTACATAAAGTTAAAATAATTACTTATAAGTTATTCATCAACTTCCAATCATACACACATATATTGAGCATCATAAACATATTAGTTAAATGTATGTGGGAACCTTGTAAGAAAATTTATTTTTGAAATGTTGCAACACAGACCTGTTAAATCCGTAACAGATGCACTTTTTCAAGATAAAAACTTTATACGTTATAAAAAGAAGCTGTAATTAAATAGTATTTGTTGTCAGTTCTCTGCATCATCACTTCCCACATAACTGTATCTGAGATTTGCCAATATAAAAATAACACATTTTCATATGTAGTAAATTTGTTTAAAAATTAGAGTCCCATTTATTACATTAGGTAGGTATATTTAATTTTATATCATTCATGAACTAAGAGGTTAGAATGTGTATTAAATATATTTTCACACTAGAACGTTCCAACAGACTTGTAGAGAAAAAACTCTACATTGAATCGTAATTCAGTACATTCTTCGAATGTTCAATAAAATTGCTGTTCGATTTGACACACAATATACAATGTGAACACTTGATAATCCGGGAGTAGACAACAATAGGGAAATCGTTTTAAACAATTTATATATTGAAATAATACCCGTGAATTAATATTTATTCAAAATTACACTTTTAAAAATATGTTTTAAAAAACATGCCGAATAATCGTGGCGTGACGTCATCCTTCGACAAATAAAACTAAGGTTAAAGGTATTATGTGCAACGTTGAGTTTACCAGAATTGAGTATTTGAAAAAAAAGAATATCGAATTGTTTATGTATTTTAAAGCTTCATCATAATTATGATAATAGTCAATCTCTTAAAACATTTTTTTAATCACTACATAGTATACTACACTACATAGTATAAAACAAGTCTGTCTGTTCCTATGTATGCGTAAATCTTTAAAACTACGCAATGGATTTTGAAGCGTTTTTTTAAATAGATAGAGTAATTCAAGAGGAAGGTTTATATGTATAATACATGCATAATATTGTAGAGAAACACTGATAAATTTAGAGGTTTCTAATGTGATGTCGTAAATAAACACATTTTTTTGCGCTTACATTGCAAACGCTGGCTGAACCCCACGAGGTAAATCAAGATAATGTACTACAGTATTGTACACCTTAAAAGTTCAACAAAAAAGTCCGCGATAGTATATGTCTATCTCTTAAGGATAACCACAATAACTATTTTTTATCCTTTACATTTTACGGGAAAAAATGGCTTATTTACGAAGTGATTTTAAGCAATACAACATTAATCCTTATCCAATTAAGTACCTTAAATACATTGTCCATTTAATATAGATCAATATGGCTCTTTACAGCATGTAATTTAAATGAATATTTCCGAAGATATTACAGATTTAAAATGCAGGGACATAGCGGTGCGGCGGCACCGGCCCTATATACCATGGTCAATAATTATATGACGCTTCTTCAAGAGTAACCTCTAAACAAAACATGTTTGTATTGTCTCATGACAAAAAAGCTGTATACGTTGTTTTAAAAAGAATCACATGACTACGATCACGCCACGATTGATCGCCGATTGTGACGTCATAATGTTAAAGGGTTTTTCATCGATTAAAAGTCAAAACACTGTATCAGCCGTTTGTTACAATGAGTAAAAAATAACATTATGACATTACACGCGCTCGGGTTTGTTCGGCAGTTGTCAGCGTGTCTTCGGTACTGAATCTAAAAATTATTTTTTATTATGAAATAACTTTTGAAATATTGCGAAAAAAAAAATAGTTTTGTTATAAAACTTATATATGATCTTTCCATTTATTACAAAAAAAATATATTTCAAAAACCCAATTTCAGTGATACTTATGAAATTTCTTCAGCACATAAGTATATAATTATATGCACATATATATATATATATATATATATATATATCTATATATATATATATGAGCAGTAATAATTTTAGAAGAAATTTGAAATCTTGTGACAAGATAACACTCAACGGTGTACATTCATTGCACGATGACGTCACGTTTTATGTACGGCTTTTCCAATCACGTGACTCTCAGACTAAGAGAAATATTTTTCAGTAGGAAAATTAAAATAAAGGAACAATTATTTCAAGATTTGTATTATTTTAGGCTTTTTATCAATAGACCAATATTATACAATAATTAACTTTAATTTTTAAACATACTGCCACCTTTCGGATTGCCTGTCATTTTTTAGTTTTTGAAACCATATCTATCTAGATTATTTTTAGTGCTCATTACATATCCATTCATTTATGCCAACAATTACAATTACTTATTCATAACTAGTCTACGATGTGATACAAATACATGCTATTATAATATTAACAACGCTTAAATTTGAATTGAATCTTTGTGGTGACTTAGTTGATACGAAATAAACATATCGTCTACTGCCATGATCGTGATTTTTAAATCTTTTTTATCCATCCCACTGTAATGTTACTCGAGTGGAAACATTTTATTACAACTAATTGTGCAAACAAGCGTAACCGTCTGATAGTAAGCGGTTAGTTATTGTAGCCTATAGGCCCTTGCAATACCATAGGTATCACTAATGCGTTGTCTACCTTGAACCCCCTTCCCCAAGCTCTGGAAAACATACTCACCACAGGGGCACAAAACAAGGTTATTTGGCTGCGAAATTTAGTAAGGTGTATGTATTTCGGATGATATATTTATGTCGGACTACTACAAGTAGAGAGAATGCACGTATACACTAAATGAACTTAAAGAGAAAAGGGGGGAATAGTCCATTGTTTTGACGATGGCAACACCGTCGTTTTAAAAATGTGATTTACTTTACGAAATATACTTTTTTCTCTGAGTTCAATATTTTTATTGTAATTTTAATTGTACCTCTAATCAGGGAGTAGACAACCATTAAAATATTGTTTTAAACGCACTTTATATTTCGTATATAATACCCGTGAATGAATATTAATCTATACATATTATAAAACACAACGTATCTCTGTCTGTCTGTTCTTTTCACGTGAAAACCACTGAGCCGATTTACATGGCTTTTCCTTTATTTCATAGATATGTTATCTGGCCAGGTTGTAGGATATATTTTGTTACATAAAGTAACATATGAAATCAACAGTGACGATAACGGTGAATCCATTCGGAAAAAGACGCTTTTGGGGCGAACGGCTTACGCTGAGTAAACCATAATATAAGATATATCAAATTAATATTCTACATAATTGTAGATCTTAAATAGACCTACAAAAAGTCAGCGATAGCATATGTCTATCTGCTAAGGATCATTAATAATAAGTATTTTTGTCTTCCGTCCTTGAGCGGGGTTGCACGATTCGCGCGTGCGCTTGACTAACGGCATTCTGTAGTCCACGCGAGCAAAGCCGCGGGCAACAGCTAGTGTATTATAAAGGGAATATAAAATATGTATTATTTCATATAAAAATATGTCGTGAAAACGCGACGTGACGTCACCGTTCAAAAGGCTAAATGTGCAAAGTTGATTTTACTAGAATTTCAGTTATGTTATTATGAATTTTTTTCAGCACCTATATAGGTAATTTAAAAGGCACTATTTCAAGAATTAATAATTATTTGAGAGTCACTTATCAATATCAAATATATATATAATATATCAAAGATACCAATCAAATGTATGTATAATCAATGATCGCTGACGTCACGTTTTATTGTTTGGCATTTCCAATCACGTATCCTTACAGACAAAAAATTGTATTTTTCTGAATGAAAAATTAAATTAATTAACAAATTATTTTTTCCAGATTTGTATTGTTTTAGTCTAATTGCTGTAGACTAATTGTTTACGACGCTTTAGATTTTTTATATTTAACTATGTTCACATAAAATTCAAGATACCATTTAAGGAGACCGTATGAGTCATTCGGCACCTCGTCTCCTGAAATGGTCAGTGTATCGGGTATTTCACTATGCAAGTTCCATCTTCTGCCGCTCGCGCACGCGCATGTGCGGTATATTCCTGATACATTTCAAATATTTTAACACATATGTTGTATTATTTACGTTTGGATTTATAAAATATATAAACCCGCATCGCTACGCATTTTTATAATACAAATTTACATGAATTTAATTTATACAATATACATTTAATTACAATAAAAACACATGTCATTGAAGAAAAAACGCATTAATCACATAATTTTACGCATCTACGAGATAAACAATAATAAATTAAGGATCTTGTAAAACCCCATCGCATCGTCTTGTACATCGCATCGCATAGTAAACCAGCAGTGAACTCTGCCATTCAGGAGTTCGAGTTGGCCAAATTGGTGAGTACGTATTTTTATTTGGTACCTAAGATTTGGTGTGAACGTATCTCCAGGGCGACACACGCTCTTTTTTTTTCCTTTTTAATTTTTTTCACAATAAGTTTCGCATCCGCATGATATCCAATATGATTAAATAGTTAACTTTAATTTTGGGAATATACTGTCAACTCGCGGATTGTATAGGTACTTAATAAGGTCTGTTTTCCCTTGTACTATATAGGTAAGGCTTAATAGGAATAACATAACTATCCATAATTCTCCATAAGTATAAATAACTTTAACTATTAAGGCCACCTCCGCCGCGAAATAAATAAGGCGAAACCGCTACATGTTCCGCTTATCATAACATCACTACAATACGTCGCGAATCGAGTAACGGCACACCACGCGAACGCAGTTGTATATTAACAGTTGAAAAAAAAATTGGAGTCACCAGTCGGAAGATATTACTATGGTCATGGTCAATAAAAACAATTTAGAATATGGGTGCGCATGCGCGTAACCAGTATTTTGGCCAGGGGAGGGATTTTAATGAAACGTTCCTTAAAACTATTTACTCTTCGTTTCGAGTGCACTCCGAATCCGACCGAGCGCTTAGCCGCTCTATGCTGGGGGGCAGCTGCCTCCCTTGCCCGTACCGGGTTTCGCCCATGTGGGTGCACGAAATTAAGGTTAGATAAAAACCGATTATGAAGAGAACTGGAGTCACATGAATGTCGTTATTTACACATATTTTAGAATGAGCTGGCAAATAATGGATTTGTTTCTGACCTCTTGGATGAGTTTTCCAGTGAAATTCATCCATTTTAACGAATGAATACAAATTCCGCTACTAAAATCTGTCGAAATAGGCACGAAACCATAACAATATGGCGAACCGAATGCGGAGACACGAGCGGCGTCACACCTAAATCACCGAATTTGCATGGGAAATAGATAGATTCATAGTGAAATCTTTGCGTTAGAACGGACAGTTTCGCACGTCGTAAAACTGACAAGTCATGGCGGAACTACAGTGATTTCGCTACTATGGATTCGCAGGGGAGGTGTGTTAAAGGCCTAAGAATTAAGGAGCAAATATCTCATTTGTAAATCCCAACACCCCAGGAAATACACTAGTTTCTAAAAAAGTGGACGCGTCCATGTGTTGCAAGCGCGATAGAAGTTAAACTTCTTTGAATAGTCATGCTCGATATTATGTGATGCATACCAAAAATTGTAATGGCTCGTTACAATAATGACCTACATAACCGACCAAAGAGCATTCATGATAATTCATTTCAATATTGCTAGATGGCACTGTTACTGCATTTTTAAAGGTAACATCGAGCGTGACAAATGTAACCACAATAAAACAAGAGCAAGCAACTTCATGGTGTAGATGTTTTGTTACGATGTGCGCGCGTATCGTAAGAATTCATTCAAGAATTTCTACTAACGCACCTATAAAAGTCTTCCTTATTTTTTCATCACACTCAGCTTATAAAAGGCCGGTTAATTAAGGTATACCTTTGTATGAGAAGAATTCTGCAATATAAAGCAGTTAACCAAATTAATGCATGCGACAAATGAAATAGCGAACAAAGTTAAATTTCAATCAAGGCAGTACTCCAATGTGTTTATTGGTTTTAATCGTTTAATCAAAGTACAATATAGTTTAACGGGAAAATAGCAATCGGATCCAATTTTGTCTTCATTTAAAAATAAAATAAAAAAAAAACATCATTCTTACAAAATAAAATATACATCAACGAAATTTTTTCAAAACAATAAAATTACATATTCATAAATATTCACATATCATAAGACATTCTTGGTAGCCTAGTGAAATACGAATTTTTACCAAGAATATACGTAAGGCTTAGTGAATGATCCAAGGTTCAGATTAGGTCGTAAAATTTGCTTTTTTTGCATATCTCTCGGGTTTAATTTGAAATATTTATTTTTTGATGAACAACCTGACGTGTTTAAATCCCAAATCACACAGAGAAATGAGATAGAGAAATGAGATATATTTCACCTGGCCCGCAAAAAAATTAATGAGGTTGATTTTTTAAAATATTTTGTTAATTATATAAAATTTAAATTCTCATTACCATGAATACGAAATAACGATACGGAATTTCATTTGAATACCATTGTAATTTATTTACGTATGCAAGTATTCGACTTTCTCTAAAAATAAATTAAGATTAAAGTTAAGTGGTATAATTATGGAAAACCTTGGGTAACACATTACGTTTAAAGTTATTTTAAAGTAAAGAGAAAACGATGCCATATTAATAATGACGTTAATTCAGTTTTATATACTGGTAATAACTTTTCAGCAGGTCAGGTGACATTAATCCTCTTAAACGCCTGGACTAATAATTTAAGTGGTTTGTGGTCACCATTTATTTTTATTATCAAAACTAAATTACTATTTTGATAGATAAGTTCTTCTATCTATTTAAATTTTAGTTTTTGTAGACTATATTTAAATAATATTATGTACTTAGACTTATTAAAACTGATGACCAACTAAAATTATGTATTGTTATCATTCGAATATGTGTATATTTACGAATAAAAAAAAACGTTCAGCAAACATAAATAAAAACATTATCTGACTAACTTACCTACAGTTTATACCTAAACTGGTAAACAGGGTGACTTACACGCGATATCTTTTAACTATTTAAACAAATTATAGACAAATTTTTACAGCTAAAATCAGAAATATTTCCATATTTTTTTTTTCATTATTACTGTAGCATGAATTGCTTCAGTTTTTATTAAAACACAAAAACTGACCGGTTATCTCGTGGTAATTTGGTAACTTTTAAATTTACTACTCACCCGGTTTGCTTGTTTCCAAAAGGGTTATAACAAATAACCTTTTCGGATAAAATAATACTAATTATAAAATTTGGTTGTATTGGCGAAATTTACCCAATATTTAGACATTTTTGCTATTGACATGATTTTTTTACAGGCAGTCCTCGTACTTGCGACATTTAAGGTTCGCGAAATACGCGACCGTAAATCGAATTGACATAAGTTTTGTCTCTTTTTTTCATATATTTCCATACAAGTGTTGTTATGACTATCGATAACTCTCTTGGCGATGGTTAGATTTGCGCTGAACACTTCTCAATATCGATACTCGATATCATTGAGAATTATATCGATATAAGATAAAACTATTATATCGATACACTGTAACTAATGGTTGCCAAACGTTCTGGGAGTAGCGGGCATCATTTTTCTAAGACCATAGACATGGTAGAACTGTCATAGTGACAAGCCAGCCAGTCCACGTATAATGCATATACCATAGATTTAAAGACCATAGTGTTTGACACTTGTGTTTGGACGAGATACTATATGTTATCGTCCTACGTAAATCGTTACCAAAACAAACCCCGCTTATTTTAGCAAAATCTAAGCTTTTAAAGTGTAATTTAATGTGTAGTAGACGTGTTTAATTTTATTTTGGTTACGTGTACTGTAACTGAATGTAACTCGTATAATAAAGAAATCAATAAAATAATACGCACACTAGTGTATTTCATTTTTGGTCTATACCATACTAAATCTACGGTATACACTAGCTGCTACCCGTCCGATTCACTGGTCGACAAAAAAGTCGAATTCTATACGCCAAATTTGATTATAATTTGTCAAGCCGAATGAGTTTAATTGATGGATAAATATTCAAATAAACGTACTTTCACATTTATGTTATATATTACATACAGTATGTATATATAGCTTATCCAGCTATCTTATTGGACTTCCGATGAAATAAACTAAGGTTACACAAAACAAAAACATTTTCACGAAGTCATCGAGTCTTAATCATTTAAATAATTAATCAACTTAATCTGAATTATCTATTTCCGCCACTAAAATTGGCAACCATAGCCACGAAAGTATTGCCACATTCATATATTTACTATTCGTGTGTGTAACATTATTCTGAACTGACTATACCATTTTAATAGCTACGTAATCATAAATTTATTTCGACAACAAATATCGCGACATATTAACCGTATATAAAAAAAAACACGAACAAAACAAAACTTACTTATTCAGGTATCATAGTCTTCGTCTATCTGTAGATCACCAGAATTCAAATGATCTATATCAACTGGATGTGTTTCTGGGTACGTCCGCAGTTCTATCTTCTTCACCTCTTTTGGTTTCGAATTTTGCCTTTGAACTTTTAACTTCTCATGCTTCTGTACGCCCATAATGTTAGCCGCTGACGTGTCCAGTACTTTTATTTCTGGCTTCGCTAAATTCTTCGTGAAGTCTATGTTTAATATTGGCGTTATTGGTGTTCTTGGGGTAACTGGCGTCCGTGGAGTGACTGGCCGGACGTCAAAGGTTTTTGGCACTGGAATTGATAATCTGGGAACGAACTGCACGGGAGTCAAATTAGTGTAACTCGTCGACGGCTGAGGACTAGCATACGATGGATTCACAGTTATCACACTTCTGTGTTGAACCTCATCTGTTAATGTCTCTTGGTAGAAATTTGCAGTTCGAACTGGTTTTTCTTCCGTCGTCTTTTTAGACAAATCGATAGCAATATCGTTTGATATGATCGGATACACAACATTATCAGGTTTGAGGGCTTTACTGGTGATATCAGTCTCTACGGAAAGGGCACTTTTAAGGTGATCCCTAATGGGTGGCGTCAGGATTGGCTGTTGGACCCTGAGGTCGCAGCTGCTCGAGCTATTCGAGTCTTCTCTAACTATCCTTCGCGGTGGCACGGTTATATCTGGAAACCTGAAATAATATATTTTTATCTATTCAAATGAAACCAAAGATCCGTTGGGGCACATTATAACACACATTTGACCAGAGAAAGTTTGTTTTTTAGATAATGGGCGTTAATCTTTAGCTAATGAGTAACAACCTATTAGGACCTGTACTTACGCGGACAACTTGACCTTGTAACGAATCTAGAAGTCACGAGTCAAAACATTTTTCTTTTAATTTCATACGAAAACATTTTACAGAATTCTATATAAGATTTTACGATATGTTTTATCTGATTATTTTTAGATTTAGTAAAATTTTAATGACTGTATGGAAAACAATTACAGTGCTTTTTATTTCCACGGAGTAAAATGATATTTCATTTGTTGCTAGTTTACTATTTTTAAAATAGTAATGCCATCAATCCGAAGTAATCGTAAAACAGAACTAAATATTATTCGTATTGATAATGTTTTTCTTAAAAACATTGAACCCTACAAAGATGAAGGCCGGATAAGGTAGACAAAATCACGTCTCTCGTGGGCTAACTGCAGCATTATTTTTTATTGTTACTGTAATAGTTAGCTTAGTATAGTTTTTTTTTTACATTTTATAGTTTCCTGAATTATGTAATAATAATAGTAAATTATCGGGCAAAAACCACAATTCAGTATTTAAAATCTTACGATTCAAATAATTGTACTGTAAAATATACGGCAGCGCGACACTAACACAAATAAATATAGCAACATTATTTTCAAGTTTGACATTAGTGATTGTCAATTTACTCCGTGAGAATATAAAACGCAGTATAGAAATCTTATCGGATAACGATTTACATTGAAATTTAGATTCTTTACGTATATTTTAAGCAGTAATTAGTCAAGCTCTTATTTTTAATGTAAACCATGACGCCATATTTTGAGGCCTTCAACAATCCGAGGGCTTTGGGTTCGTGCCACATGTGCCTTTATGGAAAAAACGGAAGTGAGGATAGTTCATGAACAAAGGCAGCGATTAGAAAATAAAAAGAAGAAAGTAAAAAACATTTATTGGATATTAAAAACACGGACATAATTAGAAATACTAAATTACAATAGGTAAGGAGTATTACTATTATTTATAACGTTGTCAAACAAATGTCGCATTCAACAGCAAAAAGGACCCGAGCTCCTTATTACATAGCATATGATGATATGCTATGGCAAATTGCCAAAGTGCTGGTATTCAGCTGGACACAACACTAATACTGAAGGCCTTAGATTAAATTAGCTTATTGATACACTACTATCGAACTAGATTCGCCGTTTTGAATAAATATATAAAACAGTCACTAGTCACGACGCAATGTCCTACCATTACGCACTATCATAATTTACTTATTTCATATTCAGTAATAGTACACCGGTTTGTTGACAAAATAATGTGTCTACGTCAACCCAATTAAGACGGTGCGAACATCTTCTGCCTATGGATAACTCTAGGTTGCCTGAAGCCGTTTTCTACTCACAGCTCAAGGAAGAGACCAGTTCTTGAGTTACAAGGGCTTCATAAACCGCGATATCACCGCGTGTAACATCCTGTTCGAAGGTTGCGAGGTGCTCGAGCAACAAAGACGAGAGTGGCGCAACTGTGTTCATAAAGTTGTTACTAATTTTGAAGAAAACCGATTACAAGAACTAGTCGCGAAATGTCTATATAATTAACACCTGTACGACACCTTCCTACACCTAACAGTCAACTTCACTGTGCGGTTTGCAACAGGACCTACAAAACTAAATTTGGCTTCTGTAGACATGACTCATCTAGTCGCACTCATAACTGGAGATAGCAAGATTCGCCATTGACAAACACGTCAAGCAGGACGGTATATGTGTCAGCGATATTACTTAATTCCCTTTAAACAAACCCTCAATTTGCACACAAAAAGTATATCCTCTAATAAGTACTGGCTGGCATGGTGTATGAGAGCTAATGATTGCAATAATATACTCTCTCTCTCTTTCATTCCAGAGGCCCAAACCAAGTTACGTCTCTACAATAGTTAATACGTTAGCGAAAATTGAAAAGACTATTGTTTTTTAATAATTTGTTCGATGTTGAATCTTCGAGAAACTTCAATTTTGTAACCTCACTCCAAACTTTAACTGCAAAATCTAGGTAAAGTTTGTTGATAACAACTTCCTCGCAAATATTCACCTTCTCGCGAAATAGCATGCGAAATAAGAAGTAGCTGATTAATTTAAGACCAAAGTACACCTTGAGCGAAAGGTCATTGAGGGGCGGGTCATTGGACAGTGATAACAAAAAAAGGTCATCACTACCTGAAATATTTTCTTAACTCTTAATAGGTGTTAGCGTAATGGCCACAATCCCACCTGATGTTAAATGGTAACACGCTAAGCCTAGTTTGGGAACTGGCTATTTAGTGCAGTTGCCGGAACCTACACCACACCTATTGGTACCTACTTGGCGACAGTTTTTCAGCTTGATTGTGGTAGCTAGTTAGGCGGTCATTGGAAAATGCTCTACTATCGTGTTTTGGTTTCCATCACGATATTTTTCTTCATCGAAAGCTCAGGCTCAGTATAGGATTTCTTTTTTATCTTTATAGGCTTTGGCGTAGTGGCCACAGTCTCACCTGATGTTAAGTGACGATGTGGCCCAAGATAATAACACGCTAAACCTAGTGGAAGACTGGCTCTCAAGTGCAGCTGCCGGAACACACCTATTGGTATTTGGCGGCAGATTTTCAACTTGAGGGTGGTAGCTAGCCAGGCTGGCATTAGAAAAAGCCCTACCACCATGCTATGGTTTCCTCACGATGTTTTTCTTCACCGAAAGCTAAGGCTTATTGCAGGGATTCGAACTCACGTCACTCGACGCGAAGTCGTACACGCTACCACTGAGCCATCATCGCTTCAATTCGAAATCACATCCTTCGACGTGTCCGCATACGGTACTACTAAGCCATTCTTGATTCAACATCCCTTAGTTGCAAAGGCAACCTTCAAAGACAACCTTGCGTCCTATTTTTTTAATTCTGAGTAGTCAAAACTTGCTAAGTGTAAGGAGATATTTTAAGTTAAGTTGTCCAGAGGATCGAATGTTTACACCATCATTTGAAATATGTTGTATCGGACTATGAAAGGGATAGAGAGCATTGTACTACATTCAAGAACGAGGTACATGTCTTAATTTTGAGTGAACGTACTAAGAAAGCATTTTACAAACGTTAAACAATTTTTTTTATCAACTTTTTTTGTAAAAAATATTCATTCTGCGCTGCTACCGTTTTAGCAACTCACCTCGAGGAATTTGGTGAATTCTCTGCGCTCATCATTTCCTTCTCCTCTGCCACGGACACATCCGGAATATTCTTCACCTGAAATTTAATAATGGAATAAAATTATGCGTTTCAGTGTCACTAATTATAATCATCCTTCTAACCCGCAGCGAGTAAAATCAAAGCAGGACGTGTGACACATGTCGGATAAGATATATCAGAACAAAAACATAAATATGAAACCGGGGCCAAATTTGGTAGAAACGACGTTCGAGGTACTCGTTGTCACCGATAAAAGAGCTGAGATCGAACGGATGCCAAGTTCCATCGCAGTTCTTTAATTTATAGCTGTAGGAATGAACAGTGTTTAATTCATTTACAAAATAATTTGTTACTTTCTTTGATGTGGGATTTCTATTCTTGTTATATGTGCCATATTCTATTCTATTTGGCAAGTTTTAATTCCTTTCGGGCTCAAAGCTCCTTGGGGAAGGGGGTTCAAGGTCGGCAACGCGCTATTTGATACTAATGGTATTCTAGCTGCGCTCAACGGTTTCACCCGCATATAATATAAAAGAAATCGCTGATTGATGAATTATAATACAACAGTATAGACAATATTTATACAGGCACCCAGGGTTATGCATCACAACTGTACGTTCGCACCACTACACCTATAGACAGACCCAAGCCGAGTGTTGAATTATTTTCAAATAATATGTTATAAAGGGCAACGTTTATTTACATAGAATTGTCTTGAACTTTCGTTCGTAAGGATTAATATGCCATGACTAATAATAATGCTCATAAATAAATCACATAAATTTTCAATAAAAAAAAAACACAAAATACATTATTATGGCTTATGTGTAAGAGATAGACATACGGTATACTGGACTTTTTTAGATGTACTATGGAGCCATATTTTAGTAGAACTTTGCGTATTACTAACCATTACGCCAGCGCACGCGGATAAAGCAGTTAGAGTGCTCTATTTCTTCCGACTTACTTAACAAAAATCAATATTTAAGACTATCTGAGAGGTGTATTTCAATGCTAGATAGCCTATACTATTCCACGTGAATCTATATATATATTGTATACGAATATACAAAAATATTTTTTCGAATCCGACTGGTAGTTACAGAGATTACTGTGTTTAAACAAACAAACTAACAAAAAATTGTTCCGCCTTATTATATTAGTATAGATAAGGGCCCATAGGCTATGGTAGCCGCTTACTATCAGGCGGGCCGTATCCTGGTTTGCCTGAATAGTAGTATAAAAAAAACTTTTGTTTTGAAACACACTTACCAAATCCCGTAAGAAATCAAATCTAGACTCGGCCAGAATGCACTGCTTAACGTGTGACGGGCTCAGTGTCTTCGCGTTCCTTGTCATGGTCACCTGCATCGCCTTGCTAAGAAGCGATTCGACGAATAGTTCCAAAGTACGGGTTGTTGTCCGACAAGATTTAGTTAAGGATTTTAAATTAAAACATTTGCTTACGGCTATGACCGGCATGGATGGCACTGAATTAAATTCAATTCTGAATTCTATGTTAAACTTTTTCATGAACTTCGTTATAGCTATCACCAGATAATTGTAAGAACCGTTAGTTTATATACCATCCAGTCAGTTTGTAAACTGTCGGTGGTACTGTGCAATATCTTGATAAATGGTTAATTTGTTTTTGGCGTTATGCTCACATTTTCAACATAACCTAACCAACCCAGTTAGTTTATAAACATATACGAAAAGGTAACCGTTACATTGCAAATTTTAGTGTTCGTTCACAAGCTCCTTGGGGTAGGGGGGTTCAAGGTCGGTAACGCGCTTGTGTTACCTATGGTATTGCAGGCGTTCATAGGCTGCGGTAGCCGCTTACCATCAGGCAGGCTGTATGCTTGTTTGCCACTTTTGTAGTATTAAAAAAAATCTATCGATAGTTTACAATCTCACTAGATTGATTAGAAATTATAAACTAACGTTCGTACAATACTCCGGTGACGTAACCGAAACTATTTTCGATATTTGCACCTATAACACAATATTGATAATATCTAATGTTTCACCAAAATCTAACATGAAAACTGAAGCCGATGGTGACTCTGTAAGGTGGCGTGCTTGGACACTGTGTCTCCTCTCCTCAGTTTTAATCCTACAGTACGCCCGAGCTTTTGGATAATGTAAACATTGCTATGAAACCATTGTATGACATCGTTTTACTAATGTTCGCTTTATTAGCTATCTACCACCCTGAAGTAGAAAATCAGTCGCCAAGTACCAACCATTGTTTTTGACACTTTTGGTAACAGCAAGACTTGAGAAGCCATTTCTCGGCTGAACATATTAAACATCTTCGGCCACATCGTCACAACATTAATTAATATTGCGGTCTAACGTAAACGGATAAAGTAAAAAAACCTTTTTTCTAAAGGTGGCCTCTGAGGATGCGTTCATAAATCCAAATGGAGTGGACATCTTCCAATATTATTATCGTGATTGTTAAAAACGTTTGCAATTTGAGTAGACGTCGTCTAATTTTGGATTTCCAAACGGATTAAAATACAATCCAACTGGAGGTCACCTGGGGCCGACTGTTAATATCAAAAACTTGTGCTACGCCATTATTGTCACGTCTTAGGTCTGAATATAGTTTCTCAAAAATCGATCTATAGACCTGGACTTTTTATCGATTCATCAGACTTGAATTCGAATCAATTTAAAAGTCGAACTTTTTCGGAAAGAAAACTCTCTGACACTCTGTCTCTAATACTGCTCCATCAATGTCTTGAAACAAGAATAAAAAAAAAACGAACAAAATAAACACCACATTTAAGACAAATATCGTTTGGAAAAAAAAGAGAAAATAGAAACAAAAAAACTAGACCATTAGTCTGTTTCAGAAATATAGAACCTACAAGAATATTAGAAACCCAAACAAACGATACACAAAATAGTTTTAGCTTGAAACTTTACTTTTATGAGATTAGAGGAGATAAATAATTGACCTACGTTTTTATCTGGAGATGACAAGTAAGTATTTATTTAACGTATTTCATGAAAACAAACTAGCGTTATAGATTTACATCAATTAAATTACAGGTACAATGGTGCAAATATTTTCTATAGGAGCTGCCTCACTGGGGATGAAATTAGTATAAAAAGGTCAATAATTATAAGGAAATGAGAATTCAGCAAGAGAATGAATAAAAAAAACTTATCTTGTTTTAAATATAGAATACGTGTATGGCCTTTTAACAAGAAAGGTCATGTAATAAAACGTAAACATAAAAGAGTTGTTGACGTGTAGAGAATCAATTCACACAAGTCTAACCAGAAACCAGACCTTATCTATTCAGAGCTAGTTTTAGGGAAGTGCGACTCAGGCGATAGAACCAGATGCCAAGGCTAAAAATTGAGCTTTTCTTTTACCTAAGGGCGGCTTGCACTAAAATTTTAAAATATTAAACCGGTTTGTAAGACTGACAGTTGCGTACATTTTGACAAAAGTAAATTGAAATTAGGCTGAAAGTAAATTTAAGTATATGGAGCATTTAGTCCAAAATTTACACACATTATTGCTACAAGCCCCCTGCTGACTTAAGAGAGAGGCGCTAGGATAGCCAAAGCGGCTCCTTGGCAGAATAATAACGAATAGTAAGATATTAAAGAACCTACATGTGACCCTACACACGGGATGTTGTTATAGTTCAAACTGGAGCTACTTAACATAAAATTGTAGAACTTGTTTGGTTTTTAAGAGCTGTTATAAGTTTAACGTGTGTATTTGTGTGTCTGTTTGTGGCATCTTAGCTCTCAAACGGCTACACCGATTTTGGTCTAGTTTTTTGTTTTCTTTGAGAGATGACTTGATCAAGAGTGTTCTTTCAAGAAAATCTATTAAGCTATTTGAAGATTATCAGCTCTTTCCTTGTTATAAATGGATGTGAGTATCTTTCACAGATCTGACCAGATCGAAATTTGGTATTCTGTTACTTCGATGATATTAGTAGACATGGCAACATAGGGCTGATACTGCAGGATCTGTTTGCCAAATTACAGCAGAGATATTATCTTTTTGGGCTCATTGGAATGGACTCAATGAAAAGGTTAATCAAATCGGGGTTTCTTAAATTTTCAATTTACCTTGTAGATCAACAATAAACAGACTATACGAAAACTGTTCTTGGTACTTTATACATAGGCCTAAGATAAATTAGTCGTAATGGTTTTTTTAATGTTCTGCAAGGTCCTTTTATAGTAATCCCAAAAAGTATTTTGTTTGTCAGACCTAGACAGCGGCCAAAAATCCTTAATTAAAACTGTACTTAAATTATTGCAAAATTACAATGATTTAATTTCGTATATAATACGTCTGTCATGAAACTCATGACTATTAAACAGCTAAATTATTTCGATGCGCATTTTGTATATTATTAAAATGTTAACTTTAGTCACATCCGGATGTTATGGCGCATAATAATGTAGTTAATTGTATTAGTAACGTGCATTCATATTATTATAATCATGTGAGCTAGAATTCACCTTTCGTATGACTTTTACGAGCTAATGGTTTAGGTATTTGTTTTTAAAGCAATGTCCCGTGTCTAAAGCTTTTATTGGAACGATTAGGTTAGCCCTTGTTGTAATGGAATTTTAATTGGCTGGAACGGTAAAGAATATACGATGCGAATGAAGTTTAATAGATTGCTCTTTTTGGAATGAAGAAATTAAACAGCAGCAGCGAGTGCAAGCACAGCATCAGAGTGAACACTTCCATAATAAAAAATGAGGGTTGTGAAAAAAAATTTGTTTTTGTTTGTACTCTATTTTGCTTTGATATGTCTTAATTCTGCGTAAGTTTTTTTAAGAATTATTTAAATTAAACTTAAAAGCATTAACTAGGTTTTTATTTAGGAATATCACGTGTGTTTGATTTTTTTACAGGCCTGTTATTTATTGAGGAAAAGCAAAATTTTACAATCAACATTAGTAGACAGCGAAAAAATGTCTGATTCTGGATTTTGTTCATATTTGGTTTTATTTTCATCCTTCTTTTTTTTAAAACACGATGACGGCAAACAAGCATACTGCCTTATGGTAAGCTGTCACCGCAGCATATGGACGCTTACAACACCAGAAGCATCACAAGCGCTTTGTCGATCCTTTGCAAACCTATTAACTTCCCTTTTGAAGAATCTCGTATTGTAGTCCCCTGGAAAAACCTCAACAGGGAGCTCATTCCACATCCGGAGTGTTCGCGGAAGAAAACTCCTCTGAAACCGGACTGTCCGCGACCATTTAGGTTCTAAGGTATGAGGATGAACCCCCTGACGATGGCGAGCGCGGTGCGATGGCGGAAGGTAGCAATTAGTATATTTCTTAGTCATATTTTTTATTAAAATGACGTAACAGTTTATTAATTGTCCATTTTATCTATTTATAACTCGCCCGACTAAATTAAAATGAACATAAAAACTCACAACACCGAACAGAAATCTCAACTATAATAGGTAGAATGAGAATTTACGCATTTATAAATAAAATACTTTGTACTGTGTGATAACTTGAACGATGAAAACGTATGACGCATAACTAAAAATAAACAGCAACGAAATATGTCCAATATTTATCTGGAACGAACTGCGAAGTCCTCATTGGGTATCATAATATCTACCGTGATAAACAGAGGCCACAGTTTTAATCTAACCTCCGACCTATATTTGCATTTGGATACATAGGAAAGAAACTGACCTATTTAGAATTAAACTGTAAGCAATCGACTAATTTCATACACCATACCAATTATGCACCAATTTTATGCAGATAATAGTTAAAGCAGATATCATAAACTCCGGTTAGTGGGCCCAGGTATCGCTAGCGTGAATATGGTTGTCAACTTTAGTTCATGGATTTGCGAAACTTTTGCAATCATGATATGGGACGTGGCTAAAGAAGGCATAGCAACAATAGGAAGACGGTGAACACAAACTTCACTTGACATTTTTGTCAGCTGTTCACTTCTATTTCTGCCCGAAAGTTTAACCGTGCTATAAAAAAAAGCGCGAGAATTGGTGTCCCGCATATATATTGTAACGGTCTAGAAACGGGATAATCGTCTCTTGCGAGACGGTTGGCAACCCTAACACTGCAGAGGCGGATCTGCGTCAGCTTCAAGCCGACAATTGCCAAGAAACTGCGCAGGATTGGGACAAGTGGAGTGCTTTCGTTTCGGAAGCCAAGACCCTTTTCGGATTAGGTACTGAACCAAAATAGATAGTTGATGAAGTTGTTTTATTTGGTGTCAGTCATCCTAAAAGTTGTGTACCAGAAGTTTTGTCAAACTATTGTAATTCTGTAAAGTGTCTTTTTTAAAGAGAACCCGTTTTATAAGTAATTTCGAGATAATCATAATACAGTCTGCATGTTATGTAATATAACTCTTTATAATTAAATTAATTAACATACTACATTATTAAAAAAAACTTTCAAGGCTAAAAACTCAGGATGTACATGAATAAGCCAGAAACAATGTTTCCATTATTTTATCGGAAACAGTAACCTTAGTAAAAGAGTTTATACATGTTATAAAACTCAACTTCTCTCTGCCTGTCTGCACGTTTATTTTTTTTTTTACGCGGAAATCACTTATCCGATTTAGGTACATGGTTTTTCCTTTAATTTATAGATATGGGTTACATATCCAGGTTATCTAGGATAGCCAAGTTACAGGATATATTTTGTTACATGAAGTAACATACGAAATAAGCAATGACTATGACGAATGACGATCATCATCATCATTGGCCTTTTCGTCTATAACAGACGGTTTAATCAGTGTCTCTGGGAGCAGCTTCTTTCGTGGCTGTATAATCCAATTTGTGAGCGGCACTGTCGACCACAATGTGAACATACAAAAAATAATATATTGTGTGCAGTGCGACCAATGTGATCATGTCGCATAACTCTTTTATGTTCCAAACAACGAAACCAGGCCTCATCGTGCGCTTTTAGGCCATCATGAACACACTTGCGCCATTCGTTCCTAACCTCAGCGAGTCTTTCCCAATGTGCGGGATTGATGTTAAAGGTAGCCATGTCCCTCTTAATACAGTCTTTGAACCGCAGCAGTGGCCGACCAACGTCTCTCTTTGCATCTGCTACGGCACCTAGCATGACGCGACGCGGCAAACGGGAGGACTCCATTCGATGCACATGCCCCAGCCAGCGCAATCGTCTCTGTTTCAGCATTGCCGTAAAGCTGGGCAGCTGTGCAATCTCTAGGACTGTCTCATTTGTGACTTTATCTTCCCAAGTGATACCTAAGATATTGCGAAGGCAACGCATATAGAAGGTGTTGAGTCGACATTCCTGTTTTGCGTATGAAGTCCAGGTTTCTGCTCCGTACAAGAGTATGCTTAAGACGCACGCTTGATACACCATCATTTTGGTATTTATTGTGAGGTGCTTGTTTCGCCACACCCTTGTACTTAGCTTCCCGAAAATAGTGGCCGCTTTGCCGATACGAATATCGATCTCATCATTGAGGGAGAGATTGTTCGACACGGTGGAACCAAGGTAACAAAATTTGTCGACTACTTCTAAAGGCGTGTTACCCAGGAGGATAATTGGGCTTCCCGCGTTGCCCTGCGCTAATACTACTGTTTTCCGGATGTTAATGGACATTGAGAATAAATCACACGCACTCGAGAATTTGGACATCATGATTTGAAGCTCGTGAGTGGAACTAGCAACAAAGGCTGCATCGTCGGCAAAGAGAAGAGTGTCTACGAAGAGATCTTCCCGGTAACGCTTAGATTTCAATAGCGATATCTGGAAAAGCTTGCCGTCGCTCCTTGTATGGAAGTGAATACCATGTTGGTTGTCGCCAAAAGCAGCTTTTATTAGAAGCGAAAAAAACACTCCAAACAGAGTAGGGGCAAGGACGCAACCCTGACGCACACCTCTGCGCATGTGAAACGGTTTAGATGTGTTACCGTTAAACACGACAGCACCTTTCATATCCTCGTGAAAAGCCTTCACAAGGCTTAACAGTTTTGGTGGGCATCCTATGCACTGAAGTGCAGAGTATAGACCCTCTCTACTCACAGTATCGAACGCCTTATTTAGGTCGACGAACGCAATATAGAGAGACGTATTCTGCTCCAAAGATAGCTCATCTCAAATATACCTCAAATATCTCAAATACCTCTATATCTCAAAGATACCATTTACAAATATTATGGGCAAAGGTGAAACGGGATATAAACTAGCTCCTCCAAAGAATTGGTTTATTATGGTATCAGATATAATCAGAAAAGAGTCCTCTACCATCCCAGAAGTTGTTTTCACAACCATTGACTCATTCTTTTCTTAAATAACATGTACTTTTTGTAAGTTAGAGAGGAACATTGGAAAAATTATCAATGAACAACAAAAAAAATATATATAAATATTTATAAAAACAGGAAAATGAACAAGGAACAACTTTGTTCAATATACAATACTTCTATCATAAAAATACCTACCAGGAAAAACATAAATATTAATTTGACATTAAGGAGAAAAAAGCAATGATAATATAGCACTTAGGGAGACTTCAAGATGGGTTTATTTTGTGTGTAATATGCAAATATTTAAACAGATGTTACTTATATCCATGTTATTATCCACACAATAAATGTACATTGTAGTAAAAAGTCTTTATTTTAATGTTGAAACCCTATAGTATGTGTTTTTGGCATCATCAGAAAAACTTTCTTATGGATTATTTTTGACTGGGTTTATGAAAAGATTAATCATTCAGAAGTACCAAAAGGCTGGCTGTTACTGTGCACTTTTAATAACAAACTGGTTAACACAGTTATGAAATAGATAACATAAAAGTTAATGTATGCAAATCTCATTTAGATATCTTTATTAATAATTGGTGGAACTAGGTTTATTGTTATAAGCCAATCTTTGGTAACAATTATGTCTGATATCAAGTGACCACATTAAACCTGGTAATTAAGTTAGTTAGTTCTTAACTACAACTGTTGGATGACAGCAATATGTGATAAGTTTTTGCTTATGGATCATGGCTCACCAAAAAGCATAATAGAAAAAATGAAATTGCAGAGTATTCCTCAATACAATGTTTAACATTTTAAGTACATACGGTAAAGTTTATTTGTGTTAGATACACATAGTAATGGGTCTTTGAAAGTTCTTAGATTATCAGTAAACAAATATAAAACCAACTGAAAAGGAATAAATTTGAAAATAGAATTTCAGATGTGTTCAAAAACAGAATCTCATAAACCAACAGACCATAATATTATCTAATAAAAATGACTACACACATAGACAAGAAAAGATAATAATAAAAATGCTGTAAAAACTAGTTGATTATATAAACACAAGTTGTTTTACTTTCAATCTATATGAGTATATCTATTAGTAGAGTTGTAATGAAGTAAATAATGGAAAAAAAACCTTAGCAGCGTACGAGGGTCATCAACAATCACTACAGAGTATGAAGAATTCGATTTTATTAAACAAAGTTGAGTAAATTTAACTTTAGTATTAAAAAGGATATAAATTATGATTGGCACGGCTTGAGCTACTTTTCCCACTTCTTCGTCTGTCTGCATAATCTTCTTGATTCGTCCCTACAAACAATGTCATGATATCACCAATCTCAAAAAAAAAATTATGAAAACAATACACATTTTTCAGTTTTAAAAGGGATTTTGTTCACTTTTCAACTTACGGCTGGAAATCTTGCATTGTATTTTCTCTTTTTCGATGGCATGGTGGCAATCCATTCACTGAAACTCCAATTAAATGATAAAATTTGTTCACTTTTCCATCAGAACTTAACACTTCTCGCGCATTTTTGAGGTTATAAAAGGGAGACATTTGCAGCTTACTTCATTTATATACGAAACTGACAGTTCGTTCAGTTTTTATGAAAATGTTATAGATACATGATTTTAAAATCATAACAATTTTATTCTATATTTAAAATAATAAAACATACAAATAGGAATATAGAAAACAATAAAATATAATAAACCATTTCATTATGTACACTGTGATAAGTTTAAATATAAACTCGGATACAGACAGTTTGAGAGGAGAAGTTAAGCGAATATTATAATGCTGTTATACGAAATTTAATACTCTTACGAGTATATATAATATTAGCTGTGCCCCCCCCCCTTTCGACCACGTATAATTTATAAGAAAATGCTGATTGATTATTTATCATACTTCAGTATAGATATTTCTATACCGAAATGTATATAGACTGCGAATGGAGAGACATGCCTCCTGTCACCTTTCAGGACAAGTCGGCCTGGACTAGGCTGTCGGGCCTGTTAATAAAACAGGAAAATCCATTATACCTCGGCTTGTAACACAGCCATGGGTATTCGCGTTCAAGTACCGACCTCCGATGAGCATCGAGAACTTACTAAAATCCTAAGAGCCGAAAAACTCGGGTACTATTCCTATGCGCTAGTGGAGGACCGTCTCTTCCGGGCTGTGATTCGCCGCATCCTGGTCGAAATCACCCCAGACCAGGTAATAGCGGACCTCCTAACCCAAGCCCTCCCCGTCCGTGAAGTACACAGGATGTACGACGGACGCACTAGTAAACCATTTCAGATGGTTTTAGTTATATTAGAAAAGTCCCTTGAGGGCAAATCTATATTTAACATTAGAAAAGTCTGTGAGCACTCCGGAATATCCGTGGAGCCTCTATACAAAAACCACGTTCCATTGCAGTGTCACAACTGCCAGCTCTACGGGCACTCTGCCCGCAACTGCTATCTTCATCCTCGGTGCGTTAAGTGCTTCGAGGAATACGCGACCATCGAGTGCACGTGCATGGGCGACTTCTCCAAGCTGCGTCCTATGCGGCAGCACGGGTCACTCCGCGAACTATTGCGGCTGTCTGCAAGGCAAACCGTTTTGCAGAGCGCACGTCTCATCGCAGTCCCCCGACCAAAGCCTCTAATTACACCAGAGGCTTTCCCCAGCGTCCCAGGCGCTTCCAGCGCTCCGGTGGCAGCTGCCCCGCACTCCGCGCCGCCCTCAACACGTGTGAGCCCCTCAGGCAATCTAACAGCAAATAAATTCATTTCTTCACTTGAATGAAATAAAATAGAAACGGGCAATAATACCAGGACGTTCTCCGTAAGCGACATAAACGTGGATAATACGAGTACGATAATTAAGAATACACCCGAAGCGACGTGTTCCTTGACAAGAATAAACCCATATAAAAGAGTTTTTGGCAGGATCTCAAACTGTCATGTAGTGGTTTTTATTTTTTATTCGTAAATTTGTGTTATTTGGCCCTTTATACACACGTGACAGAGATGACTTTGTGACAGTGTAACACGAATGTGAATGTTGCATAATAAAGCTTGGTTATCACAAGTGAAGTGGATTGGAAATAATAACATGGATGATAATGAATTTTGAGATGCTAGAAAAACTCCCAAAAGTTTCTAACAAGGGAGCCACCATCTTGTTTGGATCCTGAAATCGTCATAAGACTGGAAACTATATTCACTCGATAATGGCAGTAATGGTCTTCAATAAAGAGGACCGGTTGCCAGGTCAGGAAGAAAAAGAACAAGAAAAATAAAAACATATAAAGAGATCAGGGACGCAAGAAGTTTTTTTTCGATCTGACTATACTGTTAGCCATAAGGGCTCAGGAGCCTCGAATGGCTTTTACAGCTTCACCCGGGCTTGGGGGCGAGCGCTTAAGGCACTCAGCCACGAAAGCATGCAAGGGACGGAAGAAGTTTTTTTTTTTTTCGATCTGACTATACTGTTAGCCATAAGGGCCCAGGAGCCTCGAACGGCTTTTACAGCTTCACCGGACTTGGGGACGGAAGAAGAAGATTTTGTGCATTATATACAAAATAATCGATTAGGGTCTATTTTTAGGGATCGATTAATTATTTATGAAAACGATCGATTATGAACATCACTAATTGATACTTTTGTTTTTTTTTTGGGCGAATTAATGGAAGGGAAATTAAACAACTTATTAAATTGAGATTTTTTATTAAAAATAATCAAAGAAGTAAGCGTAGCGTAACATAAAATAATTAAAAATATAGATGATGATATAAAAGTGACTAAAATGTACAAGTTTTTTTAATTCAGTTTACCTTATTCATTGTAAGAAGACTTGCATGACACATCTAAATTGTTATGTCGTGCAAATTATGGCAAATCCTAAAAACATTCGACTATTTAACATAAACAATAAATTGTCGTCTAACATAAATAATAAATTGTTCAGTTGGTTACCAGTCAATCGGTTACGCGTTTCAAATGCTGTAGTTCCCGGATTACTAACCTTTATTTGTAAATATTTTAGTAAATTGGTAGTGTTTCCGTTAGTTTTAATAATTTTAAAACAAATTTGTTTCGAAAAAAACACTGTTTTCGTTATTCTTCCGAAAAGACTTCCAGACTTTTTTTTTCGAACTGACTTTACTGTTAGCCTAAGGGGCCCTGGAGCCTTTACGGCTTTTACAGCTTTACCGAGCTTGGCACTTCCAGACGTCACTTCTTAGTGGAGGCGGCTTAATCAAAGTTATTTGTCTCCATTATCATAACTTAATAAAGTTAAGCACTGATAGTCTGTTGTTAAACAAACAATCTGTTTGATTCCAAATTTTCAAATCAAAACAAACTTAACAAACCACGGCACCCAATGAATGTTGCAAATTATTCTATGACATACCTAACGTACGACCAAAGCATGCAATTATTTAAGTATGCTTAATTTATGCTCTAGGGATAATTTTTTACCCTTTAAACTTGACAACGAAAACATAATATAAATTAATATTTACTAAGGTAACATACAGTTATGTGATGATGATTGTTCCGACGGATTTCGGCCATGGCGACCACTTTAGACCCCTAGTCTGAGAGATGGCGCTGATGCGCCCGAAGATGGCTATAGCCAATCTTCGCGGCGAAACTCCGTGCACACTGAGGGCAGCCGTTCACAAAATTATATGTTATGACAGCAGGTGGGCGAGCCTTCAACTGGTCGCGTTTGGTATCAAGGTCAGCTTTACGCTGAGTCTCGAACTCACGTACATGGCGTTACACCAGCCTGCGCCAGTCTGACCACTGTGCTGCCCAACGTTTCCAATGAGACGGCTCTATGTTGCAACTCTTCATGTGGCGCTTTTGGACATCCTTGTATCGCAGGAGCGGAGCGCCAAGATTTCGCTTGCCCTCCACCAGCTCAAAGTAGAAGATGCGCTTCGCCACTCTTTCATCCGCCATACGAGATACGTGACCACACCACCGAAGCTGTCGACGCATTAAATAGACCTCAATGCCGCCAACATTGGCACGACGCAGAACTTCGGTATTTCGCACTGTGTCAGACCATCTGATCTTCAAGGTGGTACGGAGGCATTTCAGGTGGAAGCGATCCAGAATGCGAATGTGACGGCGGTATACACACCACGTCTTAGAGGAGTATAGGAGGTTAGGCAGCACAATTGCCATATATACCGATATTTTAGTGGCTAACTTAAGGTCATGCGAGCAGAAGATTTTGGAACATAGCTTGCCTAATGCCGCAGCTGCGGCAGCCACTCTACTATTGATCTCAGCATCAAGGTCACACTTGGATGTTACTGTATTTCCCAGATAGCGAAATTTATCCACCTGCTTCAGCACTTCCTCACCAAGTTTTATGCTCAGTGTCTCGTGATCATGTATGTCTAGGGACATCACTTATGTCTTATTAACACTGATCTTCAGGCCGAACTTACTGCAGGCTTGGTGAAATGCTGACATGTTCAATGATAATTATGTAATTAATCATTATTTTATAGTCACAATCACAAGTAGGAGAAATTTTCCAAATTCAATTTTTGTTAATTTGATGGCAACACTGCTGTGGTTAACTAAAGTGAGGATTCCCCAATAGTTGCAGTAGAGCTGTAAATTATCGATACTGGACTTAGCGATCCCGGATGGGATAACGATCTGTGAAAGACTGCAGGCAGATGCTGGATGCGGACAGCTGAAGACAGGGCGCTATGGCGCTCATAAGGGGAGGCCTATGTCCAGCAGTGGAGTAATATAGGTTGATGATGAAATGTTATTGTTTGTTCTAATTTTTTATTTATTTTTCATTAGTAGTAGTTGTGTCAATAATTATTTTACTTTTGTTTGTTAGAGTAGCAGTGTCGTAATTTTTTTCTTTATTGATAACATTTATTATGACTTGTTGAATACAATAAAACATTGTCAAACCAATATATTCCTAAATTTATTTTAAGAAATTTTAATTTTATACATATTTTAAAATATAACATATAATAATTACTAATTGCAATGAAACATACATTAACAAACAACACAATCACACAACTTGCGCATTTATAATATTAGTATGATTTTCATTTGATTACATTTTTTCGTTTGAATAGCTCTTTTCTACAATTGAAATATTTGAATGACTACATACCCTTTTGAACGAATATTCAATTGCATCATTTGCATTCGCCATCACTAAAGTCATAAATTATAAAAAAGTAAAATGGCGTCGTTGTCGAGGTGTGTGGATGTGTTTTTCTAAAATAAACTTATTATCTATATTATTCTTTACCATTTTCATATTTGTAATGTTTGATATAATTTTGAGATGTATAAAATAATATTCTTATAGATTATTTTGTGAAATGTGATTCTGAGTTATTATTCTAAAGTGTAAACATTAACAAGTTTTATTAGCATTATTGAATATAAGTCTTTTTTCAGCTTACTACCAGCTCCTACACAGCAGGTTTGGGACAGAGATGATGAATTGAAGGCTAAACGGGTGGGGAGTGCGCTGGTGGTATCACAAACCAGCGTTCCCCCATACGGTCAGAGGAAAGGATGGATACCACGAGCGGAGGAGGATTATGGAGGTAACACTATTATATGACTTCTGTAAATCAAACAACCCCATATAATACTGTCTTCAACACAATTATTTATATATTATAAATTGTTGTTAAATAATTGAATTATTCTATTCTATACTGAGATTAAATGCAAACAAAATGAATAATACTACTGCTGACTATTTTTTCCCGCTTTTGGATAACATCCATGTATCAAACCCAAACGCTAACTTAAAGTGAAAAGGTGTATGTTACATACAAGGCTTATATGAACACCAGAGACACAAGATGTATAGGTAAATGTTTATTAATAAATCTGTCTGAACATGTAATTTTTTCTCCAATTTCCCGATAGACATAGTATGTGAAAGAAACTGATCATGAATGTACCATTAAAAATAATTCTGTTTGTTTGTATGTCCGGATTTAACACACAAAACAGCTTGATAGATTATTTTGTACACTGGGAGCTTATGCTAGTAAGACTATATAGTTAGAGAGAACTATGTAGTTCAAACAATTCAATGTATAATAAGGAGGTAACAATAAATGTATGATTTTCTATGTTTTAATAGAAATGTCATCCAAGCAACTCTGCCTACCAGCAATCATTGTATAGATCTGGCGTTCGGTACCTATCCATTTTGTATAGCTACTTTACTAACTTGATGAAATATAGTGATGAAACCATAGCATGGTGGTAGGGCTTTTTCTAAGCCTGTTTGGCTGGCTACCATCCTTAAGTTGTAGATCTGTTACCAAGCACCTATTGTGGTGTTTTGGCAACTGCACTTGAGAGCCAGTTTAGCATGTTACCATCTCAGGCCACATCACCATCAGGTGAGATTGTGACCAAATGCTAAATCTATGAAGAATAAAATATATGTATACATATATACCTATTTCACATGATGCATGATACTGTATCATTTTCTATTCTAAGGATTTGAAAAACCTTGTTCTTACTCTGATTAGAATGTGCAATATTTTTGTAATTACAGATGGAGGTGCTTTTCCCGAAATACATGTGGCCCAGTATCCCCTGGGAATGGGTATGAGGGGGAAAGAGAGCACCTCAAATGCTCTAGCGGTACAACTTGATGAGTCTGGGAGAGTGAAGTATTCTGCTATAGCAAGACAGGGTCACAGTGCTGATAAGGTAACTGTTATAATAAGTAATATACAGTGGTAATATTAACACAACTCGTCCTTTCACTGCCAAGAAAATGCTAGATTTACTAAAAAAATGTGTGTGCTAATGTTATGCCTGAAAACTGAGCGAGTGTTGTCAAAAGAACAAAAAATATTATGTTGTGTGAATGGGATCATGATATTGCATTTTTCTACGCAAGAATTAATATTACTGAGGATTCAAGTGATGATTCCAGTCCAGCCGATGATTCATTATAATATTAAAGTATTTTAGTTGTTTA
The DNA here is from genome assembly GCA_947532125.1 of Saturnia pavonia. Classification (NCBI taxonomy): domain Eukaryota; kingdom Metazoa; phylum Arthropoda; class Insecta; order Lepidoptera; family Saturniidae; genus Saturnia; species Saturnia pavonia. The sequence goes on along the minus strand of OX383895.1, from coordinate 19,205,292 downwards.
ATTTGCTATATATAATTTTTTCTATGCATATATTCTCTACCTACCAATATTTTATATGCAAAATATAACTTATTTCAATATCTAACTTTAATTGCTTATTTTATTAATAATTATATACAGAATAACTTAATCAGTATACATTTCATTAAAAAAAAAACAGCGTCCATGAACTGTTGCATTTTTTTGCCTATGTAATAATTATAAGTATAGAACTTCATAGGGGTGCTTATAACAAAAATTAAAATAAATGGTTGGAAGGGATATAGTGCTAATTTTTGTTAGAGTCAGGTGAACTCCCCAGCTAAAACCCTATACAACCCTACACTGCGCGTGGGCTGACACACACTTGGCAATTTATTTTGATAAACAATATTTATTATTTTATTTTTTCCAGATAATCTATACAAAACTCACAGATTTATTACCCTCGGAAGTCTTAGCTGAGGATGATCCAACACTTCAAAAACCTGATGAGGAGGATGTTCAGGATATCACAGAAAAGACAAAGCAAGCCCTAGAGAAGCTGACGAATGCTAAAATTTCAGCTGCAATGCCAGTTAAGGCTGCACCGAAGGCTGTTAGTTTTTTTTAATTAATCTATCTATATAAAGTCATAAACTGACTGATCGACTCACTGATCGATAAATGCACAGCCCAAACTACTGGGGCTGGGACCGTGAAAATTTACATGCGGGTTCCATTTACACTGTAGGTGAGCACTAAGGAATGATTTTTGGAACTTCGAAGGGGAAGGGGATGAAAGATTGTATGAAACATTCTTCAACATAGATCTATGAAAATTAGTATTTAGCAATTTAATTAGAAGTAAAAAAATGGTATATATTAGATACCCTACCGCCATGCTATGGATTCATCATGGTGATAGCCTACAGCGATAACTCGTTGTGGGATTCAAACTCATGTCGATCTCCGCAATGTCTGAATACTGCACTGACCTATCATCACTTTCAAATTCTCTGTATTTTTAATTTTTTTTTATTAAAATTGTTTAAAATATACCTCAATGTATTCGATTTTTATGGTACGTCCTTAATACTGCATACATTATATCTAACCTTAGTACATACCTTTTTCTATTATATATTTTCCACTGGTTTTTAAAATGGGTGTTCCTATGTTTATTGTTTTATGATATTGGACATACAGTCAACCCTCATTCACAAAAAGAGCACACATTTAGTCGAACCTTGTTGATAGTAAGTGATATTTACAGGCTCCAGCGCAGTACATAAGATATACACCCGCGCAGCAAGGTGGTGCCTTCAATTCCGGTGCTAAACAGAGGGTCATAAGGTTTGTTTCAACTATTTTTATAATTATTACTGTCTCTGGTGGCTTGGTTATATTGAGAGATTGTGAGAGGATCGCTAAGAAAGCATATTTGAGCCAAATATTTGGTCAATCATCCCATGTATAGATTGTCCGATGCTATTGAAATGGACCTTTGAGAAATCCAAGTGGATGTTTGACAGGAGATTATTTAATGTAGAAAGGAATTATATATTTTAGTCTTCTGTGGTCAAGATTCATTTTGGGTAGTTGTGACATTGCAGTTAGACAGGGTTTTAGTAAAACAATTCGGATAGAATACATTTTTTCCTTTCATCTTACTCAATTAAATATATGATACTGAAATCTATACTGGTTGTATGTAAGGAAACATCAAAGAATCGACAGTAAACAACTTTATATATATATATTAAAAAAAAACAATACTGAAGCCTATTGATGATTTCAGTACAGCGAAGAAGAACATCGTTCTTAAAACCATCCAAATAAATTAGCAACACAGCTGATTAGTCCCGAACTCCCAGCTATAACAAAATACTCTTTGGATCTGAAGGGAAAGCCGTCATAGGAGGGTGATATGATATAGTAATCATCAACATATCTGCTTAATAGTCAACTGATTGCAGATTAGCAATTAAATTATAGCATTTAGCGTTATGGCCACAATCATACCTGATGTTAAGTGACGACGTAGCCCAAGATGGTGATACGTTAAACTTAGTGGGGAAACTGGTTCTCAAGTGCAGCTGACGGAGTACACCTGTATGTGCTTGGCGACGGATTTCAACTTGGTAGCTAGCGAGGTGGGCGCTTTGAAAAAGCCCTACCATCATACTGTGGTTTCTTCATGATGTTTTCCTTCACCGAAACTTCAGGCTCATTGCAGGGTTCCGAACTCACATTCATCAATGCCATGTCCTTCCACGCTACTATGGATGATGAAAATAAAATAACACAAATAGTAATTTCACATGGGCGAGTATTGTTGGTATAATGTTTAATCCAGTAGTTTATACATTTTTACAATTTGCAAGTTGACAGTATATTACGAGTAATAATTTGATAACATTAATCTATTGATAAAAAGCCAATATAAATGGAAAAAAATAATAGCTTGTTTATTTAAGTTTTCCTTCCGAATATTAAAACTTTGTCTGTGAGTCACGTGATTGGAAACGTCTACAGAAGATGTGGAGTCATCCTTCAATGAATATACACAGTTGAGTGTTATTTTGTTATAAGTGACTCTATAATTATGACTGAGCATTGAAATAGTGCCTTTAAAAATATACGTGTCGAAGAAATTCCATAGCTAGCTCAATTCTAGTAAAGTCAACTTTGCACATAATATCTTTAACCTTGGTTTCATTTATTGAATGATGACGTCACGTAGCGTTTTTGCTGCATGTTTCTTGTTTAGATTAAAATATACTTTTATAATACTTTTAAAGGTGTATAATAATTAATAAATATTAATTCACGGATATTATATTTAAAACAGCGTTTAAAACAATTTTGTAAAAGTTACTCCCGGATTTCTAATTACTTTTTACATTTCCATCAGTCAAATGCTTTTAATGTCTTATCCAATATAATCTATAGACATGTCGATTTTATTCTGTGCATTCTGAAGTTTGTAAAAATCTCTCTCAGGATGGTGGAAGCTCAAGTGGATCCGATGGAGCCGCCTCGATTCCAAATCAACAAAAAGATTCCTCGCGCGGCGCCTTCTCCACCAGCCCCTGTGCTGCATTCACCACCGCGCCGTGTCTCCGTCAAACAGCAGAGGGACTGGAAAGTACCACCTTGTGTCTCACATTGGAAGAATGCAAAAGGTATTACAGACGGAGTCAAATACCAAAAATGGCATATGATTTAACAAATAATTATTTAAAATAAAATTTTTATATTTTTTTTTAATGTAATGTTCATAACTGAGATCGAATATCTAAGGCATTAAGCAATGATAGCTCAGTGGTAGCGTGTACGACTTCGCGTCGATTGACGTGAGTTCGAATTCCTGCAATGAGCCTGAGCTTTCGGTGAAGGAAAACATTGTGAAGAAACCATAGCATGGTTATAGATCTTTTTCTAATGCCCGCTTGGTTAGCTACCACCCTCAAGTTGAAAATTTGTCGGCAAGCACCTGTAGGTGTGTTTCGGCAGCTGCACTTGAGAGCCAGTCTCGCACTAGGTTTAGCGTGTTATCATCTTGGGCCACATTGTCAAACCTATAAAGATAAAAAAATATTTTAAATAATGCAATATTCAAATTCGTGGCTGAAACTGATTAAACGTTCATAAGATATCTATATCAAGATTTGAAATTTCATATCCGAAACATCCCTTCTTAGAACTTTCACTCACCTTGTTGAAATTCGTAAGCCTGTGAATGTAAAGTAGCGATTAGCCTAGTTGAGAGTATACTTAAATATGTTGATATAGGCAGTTGACTGTTCTAGGTTACACGATACCGCTGGACAAGCGGCTCGCGGCGGACGGGCGCGGGCTGCAGCAGGTGCACATCAACGAGAACTTCTCGAAGCTGGCCGAGGCGCTGTACATAGCGGACAGGAAGGCGCGCGAGGCGGTCGAGGCGCGGGCGCAGCTGGAGAGGCGGCTCGCACAGCGGGAGAAGGAGAAGAAAGAGGAACATCTAAGAATGTTGGCACAGAGAGCCAGGGATCATAGAGCTGGTAATTACATTTTTAACTAGCTGTGCCCGCGGCTCCGCTCGCGTCGACTACTAAAACCCTTTTTTAAATTTTGTACGGAACCCTAATTATTTTTCTATAATCAAAGAAGCTGAAGTTATGTCCTATAAAATCAGCTATGTGTCAGTGAAAGTCCCATCAGAATCGGTCCAACCGTTTCGGAGATTACCCGTAATAAAAAGACAGACAAAACAAAAATTTAAAAATTGTTTTTTTGTTATAGTTATTGTGTATACTTTCTACATATTTAGTAAAAAACTGTTATTTTGACATTACAAACAGACACTTCAATTTTATTATATATATAGATAGATTTGACGCTTCGACTTTGGACTAATGCCATTATTTTGTTCATTGTTAATGATTATACAATTTTTGTTTGCTAAATTAATTATGTGGTGAAAAAAAATTATACACAATACCGGATGTTCGTGAGTACAGTATAATTGTGACAATTTTTTAACATTTTGAAATAAACGTTTTCCAGGAATTCGAGCACCAGATGAAGACCAAGAACCTATAGAGGCAGACGATTGTGACAATTTTTTAACATTTTGAAATAAACGTTTTCCAGGAATTCGAGCACCAGATGAAGACCAAGAACCTATAGAGGCAGACGAGAGTGGCCTCACGGTAGCCGAGAGGGATAAACTGAGAGCAGAGAGGCACAAGGAGAGGCAGCGCGAGAGAAACTTATCCAGGGCTGCACCTGATAAGAGGTAAATCAAAGTATTATTTTTGAGTAACCTTTTTGATATAAAAATTTAAAAAAAGAGAGCCTGAGACGCCTATCGGATGTGAAACATCAAAATTGATTTGTTATTGAAAGACACTTAAATACGTAAAATTAATAAATTTTTGACTCAGTTCACTTCACACGGAGATCAATAAATATAAAATCTTGCAACTACGTGTTATTAGCGGTGCTATTATACCAATACCATCATTATATTAAACTAGCTGCCCACCCCGGCTTCACACGGGTAGAAATGGTATTGGGTAGAAATTTTTTATCGGTTCCTAGCCTTACTAAGGCTTGAGCTGTGCGTTGATCGATTAGTCAGTCAGTCAGTCAGTTTATATATTATCAAATAAGATTTTGATTTGTGCACCAAACAATGACTTAGCTCGGATCTGTGGCAAAGGGTGTGGATGGAGCATTATATTTTCATTTCATTGGTCAATAGAATCTGTAACCTGGTAGATGACCTGTGCGCTACGGTTGTTTATGCACAGGTCTTTTCAAAAGAAATTTGTAGATAATCCGATAAATAATAAACTTAAATAAAATTGAAAAATCTCTACAATTTGAAATTGGATACGTGTACATTTAATGTCGCCATTGTAGCGCCGTCCTATATATGTGTACATTGAAGCGTCTATCGGCAGTTTAGGATGACCCTTTTTTTTTCTCAAACACCCTAATTACAACTTTCAGTTATAATCATAATACAGACACAACAAATTTACTTGCACATGCTTTGATATTGTTTATTTATGAAATGAGTTATACTCATTGTGAGCGAGTAGTATGACATTACAACACTACGCGTGCGCGATAAGTTGAGATCCGCTCGGAATGCGTGAATAGATGTACTATATAAAATATTTTTTTGTTGATATAGTATTCATTTGTTTTAGATCGAAATTAGTGAAGGACCGTGAACGAGATATCTCCGAGCAGATAGCTCTTGGTATGCCAGCTAAGTCTGCTCAGGGAGCTGAAGCTATGTTCGACCAGAGACTCTTCAATAACAGCAAAGGAATGGACAGCGGTAATAAATTGTTAAACTCTTTAATCAAATTAGCAATCAGCTACTGATACCCTCATAGAAAAATATTTTTGTTTGAGCCAATACGGCGTGGACTGGTGTGGTAAGTCCTTGCACTCCCTCGGGAAATGGCTTAGTGTATTACCATCTTAACATCCGAAGATGAGGTGGTGGATGAGTATTCGAGGTCCAGAGATTGATGGTGTAAAAGCATTGACTACGTCTTTGAATAGCGACATATTTACATTTCGTGTACAACGAGTAATATTCTCTTATTTGTTGTCATCTCTGCAGTGATATTTGTATGGTTTGTTTATCAGGCTACGGTGACGATGAAGCGTACAACGTTTACGACAAGCCGTGGCGTAACCAGGACAACATCGGCGCACACATCTACCGGCCGACGAGGAACGCGGACAAGGACAACTACGGAGACATTGACGCTATCGCGAACACACGGAGGTAACCACTCTTCCTTATTGAACTTATATCGCGTCGGTGTAATGAGCCTGAGCGCCCGGTCAAGGAAACTATTGTTACCCGCTTGGCTAGCTACCACTCTCAGGTTGAAAATCTGTTAACATTAGGTGAGATTGAGGCCACAATGCTAAACTTATATTAATAAAAAAAAAGTCGTGGCCGACGCACAGTGGGACGTAACTCCAATTTGAGAGACTTAGGAAACAATTTTCTTCACCTTTTTCTTACAGCTAATTGTTTCTTGCTTCGACATGTTTTTTTTTTCTTATCCTATTCTACTCTACTATCGTCGTACACTATCGACGTATGCATAAAGATGCAATTTTTTCAGATAAACGTATCCGAAAAATTATTAAAAATGGAATTACCCATGCCACATACGCTCAGCGGCACGGTACCCATGCCACGTACGCTTAACATCGCGGTACACATGCCACGTACGCTTAACAGCGCGGTACACATGCCACGTACGCTTAACATCGCGGTACACATGCCACGTACGCTTAACAGCGCGGTACATATGCCACGTACTCTCAGTGGCGCGGTACCCATGCTACTTACGCTCAGCGGCGCGGTACCCATGCCACGTACGCTTAACATCGCGGTACACATGCCACGTACGCTTAACAGCGCGGTACCCATGCCAAGTACGCTTAACAGCACGGTACACATGCCACGTACGCTCAGCGTTGCGGTACATCGGTGCGGTCGATTTAATTGTTCTGTAATAAATACTTTTCGAGTGTTTATTTTATTGTGCTGACCAAGCACAAAATGCCCTAAATACTTTATTACTTTAATCTGTCAATCGATGTAACGCATAATCGTAGTATTGATCGTATTTAGCTGTAAAAAGGAATCAATAATTGTAAAATCAACTTCCAAATTAAATTTTTCTACATCTCTAAAATAAGCATTTGACATGTGTCATGCAAGTGTTTTTACGATGAATCAATAGTATTACGTTTGCTTGTAGCGCTCGTCGCGTCGCACCTCAGCCACCGCTGGATAGCAGCGAGCTCGTGGCCAGGTTGTTCGGAACTGTTGTTGTCTCTCTCTCCCTCTCTCTCTCGTTCTATTCAGTCATTCTGCCACTGTGTGATAGCATTAGGCGAATGTCTTGCCGAACGCGTTTCCTCTTAATATGCCCCCTAAATCCATAACAACATTTACTTGTTTTTACACAAATTACTCTTTTTATGTGTGTTTATTAATATTATGGCGGATATTTAAGTGTAATTAATTGATACAGATTTGTCGCCGACAAAGAGTTCGCTGGCACGAGCAGTACGAACATACGTTCCGGCCCTGTCCAGTTTGAGAAAGACGCGCCGAACCGGGAAGAACCTGTTAGTATAAAAACCATTTTTCGTATACATATGCCTTCCCAATAGGAGGATGAGGTATGAATAAATAAATAACATATGGGAATGTGTCCGTTTTGTAAATGTGTGTAACTGTATGCGACAGTCTCGGAGCAGCCAGGCCGAGGCGGAGTTCGACCCGTTCGGGCTCGACCGGTTCCTGAGCGAGGCGAAGCGCGCGGACCGGCCGGCGGGCCGCAAGCGCGACCACCACGACCGGCACGACCACCACGACCGGCACGACCAGCACGGGAAGAAGCGACGGGATTAACCGGTTACCCATTTTACTTATTATTTAACAATGTCAACAACTTGTCTTTATACGTAACTAGCTGTGACTACTAAAAAACCTTTTTTTATTTTTTGTACGGAACGCTAATTATTTTTCTAAAATAAAAGTAGCCTAAATTATTCCTTATATCATCAGCTATCTGCCAGTGAAAGTCCCGTCAAAATCAGTCCAGCCGTTTCGGAGATTTACCGGAACAAACAGACAAAAAAATTGTAAAGGGTTTTTTGTCTTAGATACCGGGTATACAGTTCATATGCATTTAGTAAAAAGCCGATTTAGATTTAGGAGACCGTTTCCGAAAACGAAGACATACGATAGCACTAATGACACGGAAAAAAAACGATCCTGATTTTAAAAAAATCATATTTTTAAAACGTTTTCATAAAAAAACATTACAAAAAATAACCAGCAATGAAACACACATTCATAAACAGCTGTGCTCGGAGCAACGAGCACGCCCGGGTGGCGGTGCGACTTTGATATCGCGCACCCCAAAATTTAAAACTTTGTAGGTACAAAATTTTCAGGCACCATAAAAGAATTAGAGTCGGCGTTCACAATAAAAATTGCAAGTAATTTTAAATAGTTGTGACGTACATACCTGTTTTGAAATTATGGTATTGGACGGACTAAAAACGGAAAGTCTGTTAACATAAAGTATAAGAATACTATTTTAAATTCATTCTGATAGATGTCGATCATAATTATTGCAATTAATTTTAACAATCAAATTCTTGTGTACCATTTTTAATTTCTTGTACAAAATCAAAGATAAAGATTAAATAGTTTTTATAATTGTGTAGGTGAGATTAATTTAGTTAGAACTAATAACCTAATTAGGTTAATTTAATGTATTAAATAATTAGAGTTATAACTTATAAATTCCAAAAAAATACCAGTCAGTAGGGATAACTAAGGTTATAAAATAAAAGTTGGGAATGTCTAGCGCTTTATTGATCTGTGGAAATGATCAAAACGCCCGCGGGCATTCGCAAAAGGAGCGGTTTGTTTTGGCGGGGTTGATTATTATGTTTAGTATTTGGGCGCCGGCGCCCGGACGTTCGTTGAACCGAGCATCAGCTGTTTAGAATGTGTGTTTCATTGACGTTTTTCTTTTAGTAAAGTGTTGTGTTTTCTTATTAAACTATCGTTTCATTTAGCTGTAGTAACATGATGGAGCGTAAAATTTTTAAAAATAAGTTTTTTTTTTTAATCAGGATCGATTTTTTTCCGTGCCATCATCAAAGGTGTCATTAGTGCTATCGTCTGTCTTCGTTTTCGGAAGCGGTCTCCTATCACCCAGAATAGTGGATATCTTAAACAATAGAAATATAGCACGAGACAAAGAAAAATCATAAAGACCATGATTATTAATGAAGTGAATTAAATTAAGTCAATTTAAAACCACCAAAAAACAACATTTTTTTTTGTTTCAGATTTGTGCTCGTGCCTTATTCCTCAAGATCATTCTATGTATAGATATTTCAACCTGTTTGTGCGCGCGGCCCTGTGTGTGTGTGTGTAAAGCGTACTCTGACTACGTGTGTGTGTGTCAAGAGGTACAGTCAAGTACACAAGAGAATTCTACTAGTTATTTAACATATGACGGAAATGTACATTTCTTATTTGAAAAATAAATCAACAATTTAAGTAAATGCATGTTTATTGAACATATTATTCCGTATCACTGCCACTAGAAATATTAAATAATGAACTTTTGGATCCCTGTTATTATGAATTCGGTTTCCATATCAAAATACTGAGTAGTATTCTTCTTGTTTATTTTTACATTTCTACAAGTATTCATATTTGATCATATTTTAAAAATTGTGGCATAATAACGCATTATCAGGCACAACCACTGAGTTAATTGAGGAACTAGACATTTTGCTCGGATGACGACTGCCGCGTCATTGTCAAAAAACATAATATAAGAAGAATGTCAACTTCATATAAGAATTTAGCTACAAAAAAGCTCCATCTACTGAACACCCTCATACTCATACCTCATACGTCATACCTCAGTGAGTGTGTGTATTGCGTATGAACACATTCATGCCAATTACGTAGTACATTATGTTGATATATTTCTTATGATTTACTCAGCGCAAGTCCCAAATGCGTCTTTTTTCCGAATTGATTCACCATTGTCGTCACTGCTTATTTTGTGTGTTACTTTTTATAACAAAATATAGCCAATAAATTGGTCAGATAACATATATATGTATTAAAGGTAATACAATTTAAATCGGATAAGTGGTTTTAATGTAAAGGTAAAATAACTATTTTCATGGTCAATAAATTTTTAATATGTTTGAAGCTGGCAAGTAGAACAACCTTCTTAATGAATTGTAGCAAGCTGGTGATCTCTTATTCTCCTTAGACCGTGTTGAGGTCAGTGACAACACCTTTAACTACCCTCCCTACGAAATTTACCTTTGTAGAAGTATTTTCTGGAACAGCTAATCTGGTTCAGTTCTTGGAAGTACTCGAGTGCCTACTGAATAAACTATGATATTTTGATATGTTTGTCAGATATCATTTTTCGTCCAGAGTAAAGTTTTATTTGAAAATCTGTGGAATATTTTTCAAGTGGTTTCCCAAGATTCATAAGTAAAATATAAATGCTACATCGAAATGTACAATAGGAAATATGCATGTAGTTTAAATATATGTTAAATATTTTTATGTGGAATTTTTATTACTATAGAATTACACATAACGTGGGAATACTTAGATATCACACACACACACACATAGCGCCGCGCGCAATGTTCAAGCGGAAGTGTTTCTAAGTAGGTTTTTAATATGTTGTACCGTATAAAATTAATTTGATAAATATAGTATTTTATTTTGAAGGAAAATGTCTTCGTTTTTACCGTTCCTACATTTTTGGAGGAATTATCTTTTTTTTCTTAATTCAATGTTAAAAGTATTATTTTAAAGAAATCAGTAATTTTTTTTTTCGATCTGACTATTCTGTTGGCCTTAAGGACCTTGAAGCCTCAGAAGGCTTTTATAGATTCACCGGGCTTAATACATCTAATCTTTGTACTCTTTGAATCTTCTTTTTTTCGCTATCGTATCGAGTGAGATGTCAAATGAAAGATGAGAGAATTCAAAGTTCATAAATATAAACTTAGTACAATATTAAATATGTATAAAGTACTTATACCAAGCATCAGAAAAACAATTTTATACTATATTTCAACTTTTACGAATACTGTACTATTAACTATGTATAGGTACATAGGTATAGCATACAAGTACTAGCGATATCCATCAGCAGCTCTGAATATTAACCTAATCATGTAAAATTAACAGAATCACCTATTTCATGTTTCTTCTGTTTCTTTTACATGTATTAATTTTAAAATCTAACATAATATTATTATTTCCGTAGTAAACTTGTAGGTATCCGCAGTAACGATAACATTTAAATAAATAACAAAATGTAAAAGCGCTATACAGGTAAATATATAACAAAGAAGGTTCAACTCGCGAGGTCGCTTTAGAAGATATAAACATTAGTTATGTTATCTATGGATTGGCTACATACCCAGTTATTTTATAGCCAAGGTATTCTTAAAATTTATTGAATACAATATGGGTTATGTAATATAACGTTAGTTTATAGAAAATAGAGATGAACAATAGGTGTAAAATTATGTACAAGATAACATTTTTTAAGACGCGTTTTTTTTTTGTAAACTAATTTCATTCATCAGGTTCTACAGGTTCTAAAAGGTTTGACCAGCAAGCAAGAAAGAAAACATTTATTCAAAATAACGACACGGTAAAACATAGGTACAGATAATCGAACTAATTTCTACTGGAAGCAGCATAATATCGCAGGCTTGGTATCAGAGGAACATCGTGACATCTTTACAGTGTTATTCCTAGTACGATAATGTTTCTCGAATCATTCAACACAATGCCTTATGTGGCATTTTTTAACTATGCACAGATGGAGTCGCTAGGTATTTTTATATAAATCCAATATAATACACATAAAAAAAAAACAAATACATGAAGAAGAATAATATACATAGTCCAGCAGCGAGACCCGTCATTACGAAAAGGCGTCCAGCTCTGCATAAGTCTATGGACACAACCCTTTGAAGACTCCCGATGCACCTGTCCATCGGCATAACTGAGCTCGATTCCCCGACCTTCAAGGTACGCCGAGACCATACAGACCGTACAGATTGCTTAGGTTGCTTTATTTTTAAAAAACTACCTATCGACACGTTAGTTGAGAGATGTACAATGGTAGATCATATTATAGAAACAGGTATTGAATGAAAACAACTTTGAGATTTTAACGTTTATTCCAAATCAACGGTGTTTATAATATTATTGTTCACGCAATATCAAATAAAACTGTTGAAATATGTTGCAATAATAGCTATACCAAATTTACTTTTAAACATGACAGCTTAAAATATCCTAAGAGGGAGCACTGCGTTTTAACGTGTATCTAAATCACGGCAGCGACAGGCCCGAGGACGATAACAAACTTCAAACTGCAAATACCTCAAGCTAGCTTAATATACTTACATTGGTCAAATCCTGACACGTGAAACGCGAAAGCAAAGTCTCTCCGCACAAACAAACAGTGTAAGTGAATCGTTGCACTACGTAAATACAATTCCTTAGAGTTACCATATTCTTAAAATTCAAACGCACAGCGTTCAAATGTGTCGGTGTATACAAATTTATTATTATTATACCTAGAAAGAGAGTTGCTTATGAGACTAAAGACATTGAAAGCCATGTGCAATTAGCGAAAAAATTTTAACCTTCCAGTGAAATTACGCATACTACGTAAATAAACTCATAGACAGAATTTTGCTAATAGATATGAGAGAACTGGACAAGAGCGATGGTGTAGGTCGTACACAAGCCAATGAAGCACCACGACAACGAAGCGTCTACGTTTAAAACTCGGAGGATTGAAAACTTGAAGCGGCGATGTTACAGGAAACTCGAGCAATCCAGTATTTTAATTCTTTCTTCTTCATCTAAGGATATAATAGAAATATTAGTACCTAACCCTAAAACGAGTTTATAAAATCAACTGATTTGCAACTTTGCTAAATAGTAGCGGTCTTAGGTTAAACACGACAGCAGCGGTCTTGAAGTTAAATAAATTTACTGAATTTGATTACTTTCACTATGAAAACTTACTGCTCGAATTTTATTACCCTATGGAGAAGGGTCAGCAAGAAATCTGTAAATATGTGATCTGACCTTTGCATAGTAATACTTGATTCGTTATCAGCAATCTCATGGCGTCTACATGGTTCGACACGCGCTCTGCCAGTACGCACAATCCGCCAATTATTACAGCAGTCACCATTACAGATGTAAAGTTGAACGTTATATCCTATGGAATTTATAAAAACTTCTTTAAGTTGTGAAGTTGGTGTTAATAATCATTCATCGAATGTGAAAAGCTAGCCAACAATAACGTTCTGTTATTTAATTACGTGAGTTTGTTTAGCAGTTCTACCCTTTGTTCAGGACCTTGAGATAGTTTAATTTAGCTTTGCCTTTGTCTTAGTCATATTTCTCTGTTTAGTGTCACACGATTGGCAAACTTTATTATACAGAAATAAAAGTAGGAATATACCATTTTCGACGGCTTTGACCAGTTTTAGCTGATTTTAAGTAACAATGTAGTCAAATGAGCTAATACGCTAAGCCGAGACACGGAAATGTTTCTCAAGTGTGGCTGCCAGACAACATCGAAAGTGATTGGCGATACATTTTTAATTCAAATATACATACTATGGCTTTTAATCACTGTATTCAATTTTAAAAAAATATGCAAATCATACCTCTGGAATCGATAGAACATGATAAATGTTAACGCACGTTTTCATGAACTTTTCTACACAGGACAGCAATATCTGTAAAATACATTTTAACAGCTGTTAAGGCGCTTCGATTTGTACTGATAGGAACTATGTCCGTATGCTAGGTATAGAGAATTCAAACCCATGTAAGTGCTTTTTAATAGGCATGATGACTATAACAAAGAATCACTGAAATATTAATTTTACATAATAAAATCAGTTAAAAAGACTTAAAAACATGCATCTATTAAAATAAAAACAAATTTTTTTAGATATCCGCCATGTTTAGTGCAACACCAATCAGAACAAATGACGTCACGGGTCTGGCCTATCGCAGCAAATTAAACATTTTTTTTCCATTCGAACTTCTCTTGTGTTAACGCTTATCTATAATCACTGCGTCGTTTGTCAATTATTTTAAAATTTGCCCTGAGTATATAAGGTACATGTAAAGTAGTATCCAGCCGAATTAATACCTAGTAAATAATATTGTTGTTATTTCCATAGCATACTCTTTGTCGTTTCTCAAATGTATTAAACTTAATAAAAATGTTAAGAAGTGTGATCTAATGTTGTCAAAAAACTGCCCTGTCATACAAGGATCACCAGACGATATTTTTTAAGATATCTTTATCGAAACAAGTGTCAAATGAATGCAATGACTAATAAAAATATGTTAAGTAAGATGAGCATATTTTTTGTACGTGTGATTTTAGTTATCTATAGCGTAAATAAAAATATTGAAATTTTAATGTTTTATTGTAATAATGGAAATCTAATGTGTATATTTTTTTATACAACTAAGGAGGCAAAAAGTTTACGGCCCGCTTGATGGAAAGTGGCTACCATAGCCTATAAACGCTTATAAGACCACAGGTAGTACTTTTGTAGCCGACCCGGAACCTCGCTTACCTCTGAAAACCCTACTCATCGCAGGAACACAACACAATGCTATATGACTTCGATCTTCTTTAGGGTTGAGGTATTTCCCCAGTTGTCAGCAGCCAGCCAGCAGTGTCTGGCCCAAGTAGAGAGAAATGTTCATAGAAATTTATCTGTGCCTTACCTCTCTTTCAAACCCCCCCACCCCTTCCTCAAGGAGCTCTAGAAACCCTCTGCTCACCGCAGGAACACGACACTAGGTCAATTGACTGTGATCTTTTGTTGGGTGCAAAATAAATAACTTGTTCGGAGTTTTTGTTGTGTTTTTGGTGAACTACTTATTTTAAAATTGATTAATTTCGAATTATTAAATATACCTATACTATATAAATAATTTTTACAACTCAAAATTACTACCTTATTGTCTGAACACTGAATGTATATAGAGAGTATGTTCTTTGAAGTAGATTATTGTTGAAACGACGCGGCACAGCGCTTACTATGGTATGACTCGTGCCGTTACAAGCACCGCCATGCCACTTGCGAACGTTTTGGCGTCAATATAAAACTTGTTTTTTTTTAGTTTTTACTACTAGGTAAACCTGTATTTTATGCAAAAATAAGTTTTTTTATTTAATTATAAATACGTAAGATTATTTTAGGAATGCTTTTCAAAAACTCATCATGCCTATCGAAATGAAGCTTGCAACGGTAGAAGAACATGAGTAAATAGTTAGTTTAGAAAATGGTGTTTAAAACTAATTCATTAAATTGTGCAGAAAATAATTTGCCGCCAGCCGCCTTTTCCGCTAATAAGTGGTAACTGCAGCCAAGCCGAAAAGTTGTTACAACTTTTTCATTAATAACACGTAACTATAAATGAAACAAAAAATTGAACCTTACCATCAATTTTATATGAATATCGACGTATTGCAGAGTTTCCAGCAGTATTTTGTAAATCTTCAACCATTTTCGTATAGCATTGTATTTGGTAGTAAAATCAGTTGCTCTTAAATCAACCTCCAAATTTCTTCTAAGTTGGCACATTCGTTGCCGTAATAAGTCAAAAATCATAATTTTCAAAATGTCCACGAAGCAAAATGCAATGAATATTAACTCAATAGATAAATTGAGTATAAATGTAAAGAATAATTTCAAGTTCAAGGCTTGGTAGATTATGAAATAGATTAATTTCAAAGATAGTATTAAAATAATTATATTATTTGTCCCAACAAGTTCATTCTCAACATTCATGTCGACAGACGTTAATTGTTCGTAGTAATCCATGAAGTTATTATCAAAATAGAAAGAGAGTAGTGAATTTCCCATATAGTTAAAATAGAAAGAACAGAGGACAACTTTATATGATATTTGTTCTTCATTAATATATATTATCAAAAACTGTATAGTTATAAAGCAAGCGAATAGGACACAATACAGTTTTACTAATAACGTTATTATCTTGTTGTTTGAGACTCTGTAATACATTCCGAAGGCGAGTCTTAGCTTTATGATTTGCTTTACTGTTAATTTCAGCATAATGTATTTGTTATTCTGGAAATACTAAAAATAGGTATAGTTATAAGTGATTTTATTTAGAATTTACTTACATCTTAATTTCTATAATAATTAATTCAGTTTCAACCTATAAAACTCCCATTCTTAAAGTGTTAGGGAGGTCAAATGAAATAATATTAAGACTTGGGATAACCAAGCCTATCTCATCTGCACGTGATGCACCCTGTTGAATAATGAACAAGGAAATGGCAATAGCGGGCTGGTAGGGCTCTACAGGGCTCACGCATATGATGGAAAACCCGTCACAGTGACTATTGATTTGTCGGTTTTCTGGATCAGACAGTCTATACCCAGCTGCCGAAAGGCTTGTAGGCCGAATTGATAGCGACGACAAAACGATGAATTACCGACCTTTATAAAAAAACGGATACTGTTGCTAATTGATTTATTACTTTTTTAGTATGACCAGAACCCCTGTAGACTACGTTTCGAATATTATATTGAACCTGAGTTTTAGCTAAAGGAGAATATCCTAATGATATAGCATGTTGCTAAGGTATTGTATAAATGCGTAGTATATTTTTTTTTGTCCCTACGACACCCCTATTATAATCAGGGAACTTGTGTCTCTTAAATAAATCTTAAAAATAGCCCATCCTTCTGCGAGGAGTCACCCCCAATAACCCGAAGCTATATTGTTTGACAAATGTAAGATCTAACTTAATCTACCAAAGCTGACCTTCTCTTTTCTGTTTTATTCTTACGCTAATTACAATTTCGTTCCTAAGTCTACAAAAGCAAACCTTCTCTTTTCTTATTTTTACACTAAAAATTGCGATTTTTTCACATATGCCACAAAAGTGCGCTCATAATGTATAAGTAATTGTAACTGTTACAACTCTGGCTGTTTGTCACACGACAGGTCGGTAATTTAAAAGTTATAAAATAATTTGAAGTATAAAAAATGTAGTCAAAATTTAAAATAAAATCTAATAAAACATGTCACGAGCTAATTTTTTGAAAACCTATTAGCCACTAAACTATTGAATTTGAGGTTTAATTCTAACATTGATAAATTTAATAAAGTTAAACTGTAAAAAATTAGGTTGTTGTAACAGTAGTTAGAGTTTTTATTAATTTCTGTGTTATAATGTCATGTGCCTATTTATTTCGTTGCCCAGCTCTTTTTGCAACGTCTTCTAAAAAATCTAAGAAGGCGTTGCGATGATCCACATCTAGCATCAGAGTGGGCAAGGTATCGAGTCCAATTTTGACTCCAGTACTGCACTCGAGTACCAGTGCTGAATCCAGTACTGGAAGAGTCGAATCTAGGACAGTCTATGAAAGATGGAAGACTGTCTCGGCGCTATCCGTGTCGCAACCACACGCGGGGCAATCTTTAATTTTGAAACGGTGCAGGTACGCTGCGAAGCTTCCGTGTCCGGTTAGGACTTGTACGTGGCGAGGTAACAAGCGAGCCTTTCATAGTATTGTCTCGGCTCGCGGCTAACTAATACTCAAGTTGTAAATGTATCGCAAAGCAACCACCGCTGCACCGCATATGTATGTCCCGCCAGCTGCATTTGAGATATAATCCCCTTTTTAGACATCAATTGTAAGTTTATTTACTTACTAGCAATTTTTATTTTGTAATTTAAAACAAATTTATATACACAAATAATGTTTGTTGATCACTGTAATGTGAAAAATTGTAAAACTATCACGTCCGTATTAGCTTGCTTCTCGTCGCCGACTGGTACAGTTTAAAAATAGTTGTATTATTTGAAGTTATTTCAGGCTTTCAGAAACTCGTAAAACATTGTACTACTCTGTGTGTACATTGTAATTATGTATGTCCCTAATGTATGACTCGGACGGGTTTATATCTATAAGTATATGTGGATGTTAGCTGTTGTTGGTAAGAAGAGGGCTCAAAACAAGAATATATTACTAAGATTATTTTATCCCGCAGCCCTTTTATCCCACTGCTGGAATTCACGTTGTCTAATATTGTGATTAGCTGCCGCGTGAGGATATTTCGCACATTATAGAATGTCGAGAATCTAATAGCTGTCATGGTAGTTAATATATGGAGCCTCCATTATTGTCGTTGAATAGGTATATTATTTTCATTAAGACTTCCAGGTGGTGTAAGGATTAATATGCCATGCCTAATAATAATCCTTATAAATCATTTTTCAATAAAACCTTGTCAGATAATACCTTATTTTGGCTTATATATAAGAGATAGGCATATGGCCTTTTTTTAGATGTATTAATGAACAATATTTTTGTAGAACATTGTATTTACTTATTCACTAACCATAACGCCAATGCACGCCGATAAAGCAGTTAGGGTGTTCTATTTGTTCCCACTTAACAAAAATCAATATTTAAGGCTTGCTGAGATGTGTAACCCAATGCTAGATAGCATATACTTTTCCTACTGAAACTGGCTTCATATACAAAAAGAATTTTTGGAATCTGCCTTATAGTTCAAGAGATTAGAGTACTTAAACAACCAATAAAACTCTTCCGCTTTATTAATTAGTATAGATATATAGAGATGTATATAATGGTTATTTTGGTCAGACAACATAATCAAATTGGCAAACTAAGAAGTAGGTACTGGCAAGAAAACTTCGTAGTAATTATGTTTAATTATTATTGGTTTAACCACGTCAAATAAAGAACAGATTGCTAGCGATCATCAAACGCATAAACCTAGCAATACAGTCAAAAGCCTTTGAGATATCACTCAAAAGTCCGATTGCATTATATAATTCCTCTAAGGTCCAGTCTACTGAAATATGTGATGAAGCGTTAAGGACAAGTAGGTAACTAAATCAAAAACTATAATATACAATTGAAAGGAACCCACCTAAGAGCTGCAGTGAGAACCCTTAGGGTGATTCAGCTACAAGCGTGGAGCTTTGTGATTGGTGTTTGTGGCGTTGATACAATCATTGGAGTTTTATTTTTAGAACTTTCAACCATCTATATTTGTCTATGGATCGATATTATCATGTCTGTAAATTTTAACTTTCAGAAAATTTTGTAATATTATTTTGATTTAATTCGAGGTATTATTATTACGGTAACTTGAATGGTCACTTGTGTTCTATTTAAGAATCTATAGGATATCATTTTTGTCTGGTGTAAATACGTATTTATATATAAAGTATGTAGTGTAATACTTACATACCTAAATGCTTATCGCACTATCTTTGACCTACTACAGACTTTTCATGAAGTTCAGCTTTCAATTACGTAATGAATTAAAAGTTCCTTGAATTGTTCGAGAGATGTCACTAAAGTCACTTTTAATAACAGGTCCCAAAACGATTCTCAACACTTTACTTGTAACATTATAGTATAATATATAATCA
The DNA here is from genome assembly GCA_947532125.1 of Saturnia pavonia. Classification (NCBI taxonomy): domain Eukaryota; kingdom Metazoa; phylum Arthropoda; class Insecta; order Lepidoptera; family Saturniidae; genus Saturnia; species Saturnia pavonia. The sequence goes on along the minus strand of OX383895.1, from coordinate 19,185,709 downwards.
TAAGTAGTCGTTATTAAGGCATCTAGTGTATTCTTTTATACGATTTGATTGTAAGTGATACTGCAGCCTACAGCAACTCCTAAGTATTGCGTACTGATTTGGAAAGCCTCGTTACCAGTGAGTGTTGTCAACCAAAGCCTTCGGTGCGGAACAGAGCAATGCTGCTTAGCGGCAAAAATAAATGTGCCGTTATACCGTGCCAGCCGGCGCGTCGTGTTGCCCTAGCGTCCCTACAAAGGGCTCTAATTGTGCTCGCATATGCAACGTTTGCGCGGGAGTCGACACCATTGGTAACGTTCGGTGTTACAACTATAGCAATATTTGAAGCAATGATGGCTCAGTGGTAGCCTGTACGAATTCGTGTCGATTGACGTGAGTTCGAATCCCTGCAATGAGCCTGAGCTTTCGGTGAAGGAAAACATCGCGAGGAAACCATAGTATGGAGGTAGGGCTTTTTCCGCCTGACTAGCTACCACCCTTAAGTTGAAAATCTGTCGCCAAACACCAATAGGTGTGTTCCGGCAGCTGCACTTGAGAGCCAGTCTTCCACTAGGTTTAGCGTGTTATCATCTTGGGCCACATCAACACTTAACATCAGGTGAGATTGTGGCCATTACGCCAAACCCTTAAGAAATAGAAAAACTTAAAGTAAATGTACATAAAATTATTTCTATCATTTAAATTTCATTTATAGACAATATATTATAAAGTTATAAAAATGTAGTTGTAAGAATAATTTATTCCAGTATCTAGGTTATAAGAAACTAAACTAGGAAAAGTTAAAAATAAATTAAACGTTTCGTTTAAGATGTTTTATTGAAGTAACAATATACTCTATACATATATAGATATAGTTGCAAAATACACAAAAACGACTTGGATATTTAACGTTGTACGCTCACCACTTTCGAACATAACCGATTGTGCTGAAAAAAGCACATTAAATAGTGCGAATTTTATATTTTATTACATATAAGACACTTCTTGCGAGATTATACAAATATAATGCATACACGTATACAATACAAAAACCCATTGTTTTTTTTTAATCGCTGACAATGTTTGTAAACTATTCTGCCAACAGAAATTAAATTAAATAGAAATTAAGCATTAATTACACAGAATCCTTTTTATTATTGTTATAAATTAAAAACTAAACGTTATGAAAACTTAACATACAAATTGCATTCAATTAAAAATAATTTGACCTTCAAATAGTGTTCATGATTCATACTTATCTCGCCGCCGACCGGCTCAATGTTTTTGAGAGAGATAAAAAATAAATCATTGGTTTTTTTCATTAGTCACGTTTCGATTATCGTTATTATTATATGTGGCCAGTTTTACGGAAACTTTGAAACAAGAAATAAATACATATTTTTTTTTTTTTTGTTTAGTCTGCACTTGATTGCTAATATACTGTCGTTTTGTGAAACCTGCATTAAGAGCAAATTCCCCTCACTGTTTTAGTCTTTAGTCTGTATTAAAATAATATCAGGTGAGATTTCTGGGCAGGTGCCTATGAATGTATTTTAAAATATATGCAGAATTAATGCTTTAATTTCTAGCGTATAATAAAGGAATCGGTTAATCTACTTCAGTTTCAAGATGGTGTTCTTGAGTTTATCGACGTTGGCGCCGGAGAACTCTTCGATTTTCTTGGTCGCCTTGACGAACACGAAGGTCGGCATCGCATTGATGTTGTACTCGGTGGCGATGTCTTCACATTCATCAACGTCGACCTGACGAAAGACAATTTAATAATTTAATACACCATAGCAATAAGGGATAAAGAATAATATTGAATTATATAAGGAACTAGCTGTGCGCGTGGACTATTAAAAAACTTTTTTTATTATTGTGCAGAATCCTAGTTATTTTACTAAAATTAAAGTAGCCTAAGTTATACCGTATAATATCAGCTATCTGCCAGTAAAAGTCCCGTCAAAATAGGACCAACCGTTTCGGAGATTAGCCGGAACAAACAGACAGATAGACAACATTTTTAAAAATTGACTTTTTGTTATACATATATGTCGTGTATACTTTCATATGCATTTGGTAAAGAGCTGTTACTTTGACATTACAAAGCGACACTTAAATTTTATTATATATATGTACACTTATAGATATCGCCGCCGTAGAGGGAGACTCAGGTAAGTAATTATAATAAGATTTGCGAGAAAAAGTAAATTAGAACGTAAAACAAATTTCGCCAAAAAGGAAAAGTTGTTAAAAAGACATTTAGTATTTGTTTAATTATTATTAAAGTTTAGGTGCAGGTACCTGCTTTATTTTTTAGAATATTATTGAGAAGGACTAAGATATAACAGCGCGGATAAGACCAAAAGTCGCAGCGTTCTGTAGACTTTATGCTAACGCAATAAAGTCTATTTCGATTTCTCACTCTACGGCAGCGATATATTCTTCTTTGGTTAAAAGGTACTGAATAGTGAATACTTTAAAGTCCTCGCGACTCATGGCCATTGCATTTTTCGATTTATTATTTTGAATAGAATGATGACTTATTCATATAAAGTAACTCAGTGCCTTTGTCGACTCATGTCTTCAATTATCAGTCTTGTTCAGATTAATTGAATGTTTTATCATGTTCCGATAGCCTTAAACATATTTTATACCCTTATCGACTGATAATGAACGTGGGTTGAGTGTATACATTGGATTTTATATAAAAAAAATAATAATATGTAAGTAAAGCTTATGTGGAACGCACAGCTTGGACAGCTTAGAAACAAACATGGCGAACAAGTGTATTTACATCACCATAGACGAAAGCTGTGGTTTTTTTTAAATATTTTTACATGATTTACAATTTTAAATGACAAGATAATCACGAGAGCGCCAATTTAACTCATAACTTGTTGAAATTGTACTGACAACAACAAACATCTATACATGTTACAAAACAACGTCTTTTTGTCTGTCTGTCCGTTTATGTTCTTTTCACGCGAAAACCACTAATCCACGCGAGCGGAGCCGCGGGCACAGCTAGTATATCCTATAACCTGGCCAGATAACATATCTATAAATAAAGTCTTTACTAAATGAAGTTTTTAGTAGTCCACGTGAGCGGAGCCGCAGATACAGCTACAAGTCTTCTGATCAAAATCTGATTTTTGTGCGTCTGTTATGTATGTAGTGATTATGTAATTTCCGAAAAAACAATTGAGCTCATATTTACATAATATATTTGTTTTATTGAGACGATGGTTTATAGATATTTTAGAGTCCGATAGGTGGCGCTATAGTCGAGCCATTATCTACTGGAAAGGGAAAAACGTTTGCCTGGCCAGCTAGAGAATTAATAAAATTAAAAAAATATATCATTTTCAACTGTAATTTACAGAACGCCTCGATCGCTAAATAACCGAGCCGGGCAGTAAACTCACGAATGTACGGGGAGTTTGTAAAGCCGCGTTCGCATTAATAAAAAAATACGTTGGTCGTAAAAATTTTACGCTGTAACACAAATCTCGCATTATAGAGATGAGAGGGATTTACACCACCATCAAAATTAAATCAAATATACTTTATTCAATTTAGGCCCTAAGAATGCTACACGGGCGCGTTGGTGGTGACACGGTGGAGAGTGGCTCCGATAAATTTAACACGGGTAAAACTAGTTTTTAAATTATATACAAAAAAAGAGCTTTGCTTTGGACAACAGTTTAGTTGTCATATTACCGAGTGTTGAACATTCAGAGCTTGAAACATTTAAAAAATGACGTCATGTAGGAATATGAATACACAGTTGTTGGCAGTCGAAGGTGCATGTCAATGTGTAACCGTATAAGCTTTTCCGAGAATCGCTTCGTTGCATCAACGAGAACAGAAATGTCTGCGTGGATGTGTAATCTCTACGTTTGTTCAAACTGCGTCATTATTACAATACATTGTACAGTTGATAAATAAGACTTAAATATATATTGCAACTGATTCTGAGAACTCAGCGTCCGATTTCCGAACTTCCTTACTTCATTGGATCTTTCCCCGGATTTCAATATACGATCATAATGAGTATTGCCATTATATAAACCCTGTTCCAGAATGTGGCGATAAACTTTTATCAGCGCAAAAGGACTACGTACGATGGCTCAGTAAAAAAAAATGTGTGCTGCAGTTCACATTTGTCAGAAAAATGTTCTTTAAAAATTATTTTTAAATATCATAAATCAGGGGGATTCGAATTATCGAACACTCGTGCGTATGCGTATGAAGTTTGGTCGGCTCACACCACTAGGCCAATCTGATGACGATCACTATCATGAAAATCAGGACTTACATTAACCGTGAATAATGTAAATGTACTCTCTCTCATTCTCTCGTAGGCTTAAATCCTATAGATATATATGGTTGTCTCTTTTTACTGTCGCTTTTTCGTTTCAAATCACAACGATGCTAAAGATGTTTTCACTTCAAAAAAACTACAATGTCTACAATGTTCAATTATCTGTATCTTTTATTTATTACATACATTACTTTCGTGTCCTACCGTCCAGCATGCCCCACTTCTGAATGAAGGCATCATCGACGAAGCCATGGACCTAACTCATTATGCAAGCTCCTGATGTCTTGGTAATTTTAAGCGTTAAGATTTGTTTTTCTCACTCGAGAGTTTGGTACTAAACATTTTCTTAAGTATTCAACTTCCTTCCACGTCTGCGGGTAATAATACTAAAATTCCCACAGAAACATTTCCGAGAGTTCCAAAATAATTAGATTAACATACCACTGGTCTTAACCGTTTTAGAGCCGGATAATGTAGGGAAACCAGTCAAAATTTGCCAATTGAAAAATCGACCCTCAGATTACAATAAATAATTACCATTTCGCCGACGACGATCAAGATTTGTCATTATTATCGATAAAACTGAATTACTACGCATTTCAAATAAGAACATATCAGTCAAAACGCCATCTTCCTTCGCGTTTCACATGCAACTTCATTAAAAATGTACGTAATGTGTTTAATGTACTTCATTAAACAAAAACATGTGCAAATTACGCTGCATGTCACGTGACTGGACATAAAATTAAATATAAAGGATTGTACATTTTTATGAAGTTTAATAAATTATAGAAATCAAATATATATAAAAGAGATATAAATTGTTAGATATGGGAACGTCAGCACTTACAATTTACTTACAAGAATTGTTTGTATTGCAATTTTTTTTCAATGGTATTTACGTACCTATATAATATGTAATATACAACAATAATATAAACTGTAAGTAAATTATTACTTTTGTATTTTTAATAAATATAAAAAGTTAAATTATTACTTTTGTATTACTAATAAATATAAAAAGTTTTTATACTTCCTTTGCTGGCTGTACAATTTTTTGACAAGTAGGGAGTGATTTGGCGTGGGAATGATTATCTCTCATTTGAAATACACTGCATAATTAATCAATAATAATAATAATTGTATAATTAAATAATTCTGAAACCAGTCTTACTACAATAACTATTGAATTCGATTACACACTTATCGTTAACGCAATAATGGAAAAAAATTAAACCGGTTTAAATATGTAGTTATCAAAACGTGATAACATATCGTCGGTGATAGTGCAAAACGGGCTATGTCAATATGAACTGATTTCACGGGAGAGTTTCGCTAGGTGTGTGGCATACATATCGAGGTTTATTATCTTTAGAAATATCTTCTATATTAAATGGACAAATAAAAGTTTAAGAATTATCATCCAAAAATCAAATTAAAAAAATGATTAATGCCCTGCTGATTCTTTTTTTAATATTACAAAAAGGTTTTTTTCTCGTTATGAAATATTATGCAATTTTAAGTTGATATTTCATTTTACAGAGGTCGCTCACGATTGTTTTTTTTTTTTTTTTTTTTTTTTTTTTTTCCAACTGACTACACTGTTAGCCTGAGGGGCCCTGGAGCCTTTACGGCTTTTACAGCTTTACCGGGCTTGGGGGCGAGCGCTTAGGGCACTCAGCCACGAAAGCTAAGCAACAACATCCGAGGGTGCCAAAGTGGCCGGACCTCGGCTCGGACTGTTGCGCGTATGCAATTAAGTCGCGATCTGACTAATTCCCTATCCGTAATTCGATCTAAACTAACTATACATATATACATGTTTCTGCCCCCTGGGAGGAGCTCACGATTGTCTTCATTATGAAAGTAGCGTAGGTACTCTAAATGTTTTCGAGTGACCTGTACATTTAAATATTACACAACTTATTTTACATGTAAACAACTTTTTTTTTATCGTTATAGGTTTGACGTAGTGGCCACAATCTCATCTGATTTTAAGTGACGGTGTGGTCCAAGATGATAACAGGCTAAACCCAGTGGAAGACTGACTCTCAAGTGCAGCTGCCGGAACACACCTATTGGTGCTTGGCGACAGATTTTCAACTTGAGGGTGGTAGCTAGCCAGGCAGGCATTAGAAAAAGCCCTACCACCATACTATGGTTTCCTCAAGATGTTTTCCTTCACCGAAAGCTGAGGTTCATTGCAGGGATTATTACATTTACTCATTCAAATTTGTAACATTATCGGCTAACGGATAAGGAAAACATCGTCAGGAAACCTGAACACCTGAGAAATATTCTTGCAGTACCACTGTACGTGGGAAAAATATAGAACTGTCGATTTCTCGGTTTTTGAAGTCACCAATAAGTCGTGGGCTGGCGTGTTGATTAAGCCCATACTTTCCCCCTTGGAAGAGGCCTTTGCCCAGCAGTGGGACACTTACAGGCTGACATTATTATTATTATAGTGTACATAAAAAAAACATTTACCTTAAGAACGACGATGGAGTCTGCCATTTCATTTGCCATCTCGTCGAGTTTGGGCCCAATCATCTTGCACGGTCCGCACCAGGTCGCCATGAAGTCGATGACGACGAGTTTATCGCCCGCCTCCGTCAGCCTGGTCTTCAAGTCATCGAAGTCCTTGATGTGGATCGACATTTTTTACTGTTGAAGACATCAATAAGATTATATAGATATAAGATAAGAGATATCGTTTGTTTTTACACACTAATCTCTGGAACTACTAGTCAGATTAGAAAACTTCTTAGCACACCTTGTATATAATAAAGGTAAATTGAACGGGTAGTCTGAGATTATTGGGAGTTTGGAATGACTAATGTATCATCAGATGCAAATACGCTAATCTCCGGACCTGCCAGTCGGATCCATTTTTTTTTCTAACTGACTATTCTGTTAGCCTTAGGGGCCCTGGAGCCTTTGCGGCTTTTACAGCTTCACCGGGCTTGGTACAGTCGAATTACATTTTTTTTTCTTTTATTAATTTATTTATTTTAAATTATTTTTGTATATGATAGCCAGATTCTTGAGGAATAATATAGGCTATCTAGCATGAGGCTACACCTCTCAGCTAGCCTTAAATATTGGTTTTTGTTAAGTCGGAAGAAACTGAGCTCTCGAACTGCTTTATCTTCTTGCGCTGGCGTAATGGTTAGTGATACGTAAATACAATGTTCTACAAAATATTGCTCCTTAGTACATCTAAAAAAAGTCTGCGATACCATATGCTTATCTCTTCTCTCTATGCTATCACAGTAAGGAACTTTGAGACAAAAAATATTGATAATTTAAAAGTCATTTATGACCATTATTATTAGGCTTGGCATAATAATCCTTACGGAACGAAAGTGCCTTCATCATCAAGACTATTTTATGAAGATAAACTTTGCCCTTTATAGCATGGCATTTGGACGCCGTGCGAGTTGTGACGCATAACCCTGGCCGCCCGATAAAAATATTGTCTATACTGAAGTGGTATAAAATCATAAATTAGTGATTTCTTTTTAATTATACAGGCTTTTAAATTAGCGAGGCACAGCTAATATTCGATAAAATAGGGAAGATTAAACTTTATTTAAAAGCTGAACAAAGGTACGTATGTGAAGTTAGAAATACCCATATATTAGGCTTTGTTGGGTAGGTACCTATACCCGACTAAATCTCGATCACCATGCATATTATGGTGATAACCCGACACAGTGACTCTTTTGGTTTGTCGCGCTTGGAGATCAGTCAGTGTATCCAGATGCCGAAATGTTTACATGCCGGCATGACAGCGATAGATTACCGGTCTCTCAACAATCATCGTTTGTACACTGTACTGTGCTTCAATCAGACATAGTACTATCACTTTGCCGTGATGTTCATTTAAAGAAAAACAACTTCAGTTATAAAAATCTTGAATTTAAAAGCATATTTTTTCACAGAATTTCGTTTTTATTTAACTAACCAACTGCCCAGAACTAAACAGAAAACGTAAAAACAGGTCTCAACATCAATAGATTGAAGGTCACGTGCATCAAGGGCACAACGTTTGCGGGTGATCTAATCTTTGACAAATCAAAGTGTTAATCTAATAATTAAAAGTCACCAACACCGTGTTTGTAATCACTAAGGCGTTCACTAAAATGTTTTCTTATAATACTAGTAGCCGTGGCCAGTGATTTTACCAGCAATAAATTTAGATTACACATGATACTTATTTGCCAGAATAGTTAATGTTTATGTTTACTACTTCGCTCCTTAGGGTCACGGCGTTTAGTTATGTAGACTAGTACCTTCCTTAAAAAACGGACAATTTAACACAAATAGGTTTAGATAGCGCGTTTAACATATCTATATATATAAAAGAGAAATACCACTCATCACGAGATCTCCGAAACTATAGGTCCGATTATCTTGAAATTTAGCAAAGTTACTCCTTTTACAATGTACACGCTGCCTAAAGAGCAATTCAACCTCTAAGGGTGTAAAATAGGGGTTGAAAGTTTGTATGGGGCTGGTGAAAAAACAGTCTTTTGACTAGAAATTTTGTACATGGGAAGTATAATCATTTTTCAGTTGATAGATTATATTAAATGTCAATAATATGAGTAAGAATTAAATTACGGGATGAACATAATTACTGAGTAACAAACGCATGCAAAGCCGCAGGCGCTCTGCTAGTATATATGTACAAACCAACTTTACATTATTATTATATATAGATAGAACTTGACCACATTTATACTAGATTACATAGCACTATACTACGAATGAATATCAATTTCAACAAAAACGAAGGTTTGCGGTAACCGATACAAATAACCTTGTATTGTATTCAATACTCACATATAGAAATGTATTAAAACTTATATGTAATATCACAGTATTCAACACAAGCAAGCACAGCCTATGTGCTTCAAGCGAAACGTCAACCTGCACTAAACGTTCAAGGATTACTGACGATTATATTATATTTTTTCGTTTTTCGTTCGATTTGTATTCTTCCTCAGATAGTGGCGCATCATGACGCAATAGTAGTTTTGTTGCCGTCTTAGTCACACGTACAGTCATGGTAAACAAGGAAAGAGATGGTAATTACTATCGAGCTATTATTTTGCTAATATTCTATGAGCGTGGGTGACGTCATGTTCCTTTTATGAATGACGGCCTTGGAGAATGGCTTGTCATGTTGAGAAAACATTTTTCGACTACAAGTCACTACCGTTCGTTACAATTATAATTATTTGAAATCCTATGAATCTTGTTTATGACGGTGATTTCTTAGTGATGACGATTATAAAATGTGACAAGTTCACGACGCGTCGTTTTATTGCTTAAAAATTGCTGACTAGTTTAAAAAATATACAATCCAGTATATCACAACTATAACTATCACTTCATGCTTTTTCCTGGTACACCTGTAAGCGTTATTTTGTAACACACAATAAACCAATAACGCTAAAGTTTTTTTTTTAAATAAAACCGCTTTTATGTCTTATAGCCATGTTAGTAGGCGACCTTGTACTTTAAACTTTTATGTTAAATCTCTTTTAATTTTTCCTACAATATCATGCCTTAACGATCGACTCAAAAATAATTAGTATATCCTTAAGAAAACTAAGTCTATTATTTTTAATTGTATTAAAATTGTTTATAATAATTTATTCTTATCAAAGTTTTTTTATAATAGCTTCGCACATTGACTGTACTGTCCCTGATGGTAAGCACAGTAAAATCCATATACAAAGGCAACCACCGAGAGATCGAAATCCATCGGCGGACGCCGTTGTCTTGCCGGCCTGAACCGTACTTGTTTTCCTTTTACGAAAGTCTTCGGCTACATTATAAATGATTTCACCATCACGAAATAAGCACGAGCCGCAGCTACCTAAGGCGCGGTATACACTCGCGGTTAACTGGTATATCGCCGCGCCCGACACTCGTGTACACATCAAGTGCACCGCCTCACGGAGCACATCACGAGCAACTTTGCCAAAAGTAGTATCGCCCCCGCCCGTACACTTGCGGTCTTTTTCGACGTAGCTAAGGCCTTCGATAAGGTCTGGCATGCCGGACTAGTCCACAAGCTACATAAACTAGAAATCCCGGATAGGTTAGTTCACCTAGTTCATGATTTTCTACGCGACCGCACCTTTCACTACCGAGTGGAAGGAGTACTATCTACCGCCCACCCTATACGCTCAGGAGTCCCGCAAGGTTCCATTCTGGCGCCTTGCCTTTTCAATCTGTACGTCAGCGACCTCCCGAAGCCCCCCGGGGTCGAGGTAGGGCTCTACGCTGACGACACAGTCATATACGCGTCAAACAGACACAGAAAAAATCTCGCCTGCGCAGTCCAACGTGCCGTAACCACTCTCGGGGAGTGGTTTCGAACGTGGCGAATAGCTATTAATCCGGTAAAGAGCGCCGCGATTATGTTCGAACCGCATACATGTAAACTACCACGCACGGTAGGACCCCTCTCATTATTCGGTAGGAATATCCCTTGGGCCACCAAGACTAAATATCTAGGTGTCACCCTCGACTCGAAGCTTAACTTCAACGCACACGTTACTATAGTCCGGAATAGGGCCGTCTGGATCCTTTCCCGCTTGCGACCCTTGTTCAGTTCGGTAAGCAAAATGTCCTTAAGACATAAGCTTACACTATACAAGATGTGCGTCCGTCCGATCTTGACATATAGCTGCGCAGCGTTCGCACATATGTCCAAACATAACTTTGTCCGCATGCAAAGAGTCCAAAATCGGTTTCTCCGTCGCCTGCTTGACCCTCCAGCCTTCGTTAGGAACATGGACCTCCACAGGGACATGAGGCTTCCCTCGATAGAAGCCTATGTGAAATATCTCACCAGGAGATACTTCGATAGCGCTTCGAATCACCCCAACCCACTCGTAAAATCCACCGTGAACTACGTCCCAGACAACTCGATCCCCGTTGCCAAACGTTATAAACGCCGTCCGCGAAATCTCCTTGTCGATCCCGACGACGACATCGAGAAAGCTAATAATTACTACGCATCCGCTCCCGCAACATATGCGTGCTCGCGCCCACGCCCGCGAAACCACCGTTCCCTCCGCAGGGGACGTACGGTTAACTTCGCTCCCGCACACCCGCCACGACCGCCCTCCTCTGCGGCAACTCAAGCCTAGGTCCGATCCATCGGCATGGAGCCCTTGAGACAAGCAGCCGCTCGCGCGATACAAGTGACTCTACAATCACTAGCTTTCACAGCCATACATGACACTGCATTATACATACATGCACAACACACATAGGTACATAGGTTCTGTAAGGGACCTTTTTTTTTTCTTTTTGCCTAGTTAGAGTAGACAAAAATTTCAGACCACTAAATACACATACACATGTTCCTTCCCTCCTCCCAGGGGGCAGAAACATGTATATATGTATAGTTAGTTTAGTTCGAATTACGGATAGGGAATTAGTCAGATCGCGACCTAATTGCATACGCGCAACAGTCCGAGCCGAGGTCCGGCCACTTTGGCACCCTCGGATGTTGTTGCTTAGCTTTCGTGGCTGAGTGCCCTAAGCGCTCGCCCCCAAGCCCGGTAAAGCTGTAAAAGCCGTAAAGGCTCCAGGGCCCCTCAGGCTAACAGTGTAGTCAGTTCGAAAAAAAAAAAAAAAAAAAAATGGTATATCGATTGCAGAACAAAGTTCATTAAAGAATAAATTTACGGAATTAATAATTTCTTATCAATATTTGATAATTAAAAAAAATGATTCTAATATAAAAAATGTTTTCGTAGTTTTTAACGGATGTTACTCTGTCATGTAGTGGTTTTTATTTGAATTTATCAACTTGTGGTATTTGATAATTTGACCCCATATTTTTTAGTATTTATTTGTGCTATTTTACTTGATATAGTTTGGTTTGTATTTAGGCAAAGTTAATTAAAGTTGTCGTGTAAAAAGTCGTGGTGGTCGACTGGTTTAGACCGGTGGAATATTGATTCGCTGTCAAACATTTTTAATTTCTAATTCAAAAGTACCACATGTATGTGGGGAAAAAAAGAACCGTTGATTTCGAAGCGTTAAAAATCGCCAGTACGTCGTGGGCTGGCGTGGTGATTAAGCCCGACTCTTCTCTTGAGAAGAAGCCTTTGCCCAGCAGTTGGACACTTACAGGCTGATCTTATTATTATTTATTAATTAAAATAATAACGAAGATCATAAATTTTGTCTTGTCACAGAACACCCTGGAAAGTTCAAGCAAGTACGCCACAACTTTTCCAGAGCGTTGTTTGAATTTTATAGATAAAAAAAATATTCTATCCACGTGACAATGGCAAAATGTTTTATTAGAATCGCTTATAAAAAATACTTTATATATATCCATTTTTTAAATTACAAACTTTATTATGCATAACCGCCACCCGTATTACACAATATAGGGTCAAACAATTCAAATGTATGAATAATAAACAAAAACCACTACGTTAGACATGCCGCCAAAAACTCTTTAATATGAAATAAGTTTTAATTATCGATGGATTTCAATAAATGTATAATCTATAAGATTACAGAGACTACGAATTTTGTGACTTTGTGGAACGCGGAAAGTGGTCACCAGAACTACCCAGTCAGATTTGAAAAAAAAAAAATTTTATTTTATAGTCTATTTATTGAGGAAGGGCTCTATAACTTCAAGGTACGACTCTAAAGATTGGAGCACTAATCATGTTGAACAAGCAATCTGGCAAGCTGTAGGAAAGTACGGGAAGTAAGAACGATAGGTTAAACGGGTGCGTTGGCGGCGAAGCAGTGGTGAGTTGGCCGAATTAATTTAACTTGGGTGAAACCGTGCGGTACTGCTAGTATTATATAAAATTTTATTAATATCATTACCTATACTATTATTGTAAATAAGTAAAGTTTATGATAAGTTTGTAGGAAGAGGTGTCTTCAATCACAGATGCAATTCAAAAAATTCTTTTACTAATAACTGCCGTTTTCAATAACCTATGTATCCGTTATTTCAGATACCAAAGATAGAAAATCTATTCTTTTGTCTTTACTTTTATTTCAGTACCTTATCGATGGTTAGCTTTTCCTATCGAACTTTTTTCTATATGTTAACCGGGTGCTACAACCTATAGGTTATTATTTAAATATTAAATTTGATATCTAGACACGGTAGTGTATCACGCCAAGTTTGGAACAGGCGACACACCGATCAGAGTGTATATTATTTACACGAAACATTTCAAGCTACTTTGGACTCCTCCATAAGCCAAAAACTATTCGACTTACACACTTTTTGTACGTATACTAAACCTCCCTTGAACACCTAGAATCCCAAATTTCACGAATAAATCTATTATAGTTCTTGAGTTATTAGGGTCTGAAAAGTAGCATTTTATCTCTCACTGAATGACTGACTCACTTATTGAAAATGTAGTCAACTTCTAGGTGACTCAGAAACGTGAAATTTGGCATCATCATAGATCATGAATACAAGACGGGAAAATAAGCTAACCTACGAAGACGATTGAGGGTAATTTGACATATCACTGTTACTTAGTCTCTAATTACGTATACATTTGCAATCGTAAAAATAATAGGACATTTTCAATGGAATAAAGGGGAGTAAAATAATTAGTTTGATAAATTTAAAAAAAAACCTATTTATAGCCGTAATTGTAAACAAATAAACACTTTGACTGCAAGTTCCATATAAAAGATTATTGTAAAAGTCACACACTTCCTTAGTTTTATTATTAAAAAGAGTTTGATACCAATTAAGTACGTCTTATTCCCGATTCAGCTGCTGACGTTTCTGAGGAGAAAGAACTCTGCAATGAGGTCTCAGGAGTGGGTCCTTCTAAAATGTTACTCAGTTCGAACGCGTATTGCAGAATAAAGTCTCTTCTACGTACTTTATTGTTAACTTTTTGGTACAAGGTCACCAACACCAGGGGTGTTGAGTCAAAACGTTATGATTTTCTCGGCGATATGCTACCGCTGAGCCATTTTCAAGCATAGATTTCAGTTATTTTTTTAGGTTTGTCGTAGTGGCCACAATCTCACCTGATGTTAAGTGACGATGTGGCCCAAGATGTTAACACGCTAAACCTATTGGAAGACTGGCTCTCAAGTGCAGCTGCCGGAACACACCTATTGGTGCTTGGCGGCAGATTTTCAACTTGAGGGTGGTAGCTAGCCAGGTGGGCATTAGAAAATGCCCTACCACCATGCTATGGTTTCCTCGCGATGTTTTCCTTCACCGAAAGCTCAGGCTCATTGTAGGGATTCGAACTCACGTCAATCGACGCGAAGTCGTACACGCTACCACTGCGCCATCATCGCTTCAATTCATTTCACCTGCTGATATATCATATAATTATGAAGAGTATTTCCAGAAAGTACTATACGAACACTACGCAATCTTCTCAGAGACGAGCATCATCTAGTTTGTTGTCAAATGGCAACTAATTGAACTTTGCTTTCTAAACCGTCACTAGAACTTAAGAGCTTCACTATACGAATATTTTTTGGGTTCACGGATTCGCTGAGACAATTTCACGGAATATCGGACAAAAATAATAAAGTTGACTCAGCGAGAATATTTAGAGAAATTAACATAGAAACTGAAATATGTACCTACGCATTTGTAATAAGATCAGTCAATAAAATACAAGTAAATAAATAACGGACCCACAACAACAATTCATTAATCTACTGAACAGGCCAAATGAATCTCTAGCCGTCATTGTTAGTGAATTCTATTTTTATTTATGTTTAGATGATCATATTATAATTTAAATACTTTCTTGTTAAAATAATTGTCAGACATTAAAAGTCACGACGTACAAAACATTAGAAATAAATAGTGATAAAATAATCAGACATGTATGTTCGAATTTGGGTCAAAAATAAATAACCCTCTTTCTAGTGTTAAACATATACAAATGAAAAAAAAAAAACTTCAAAAAATCCCAATTTTAAACGTAACAATACTCATAGTAGTAACGGCGTTTCCGTCCGCTAACCAATAGATGGCGTTGAAAGTTATACGCGCTAATGTTGTTTTCTCGATTCATATTGGCCTTGGAACATGGACTCTTTAATAATAATAGGTCTTTACCTATGAAATTGCCGTTCTGCAGTACTGGCCATTTCAAATTAAAATAATTTTTGTTTGGCTAAGAATTATAATTTCAAATTAATTTTATTTTAAAAACATGGATTTTTTTTCCAAAACTGGTCATTTCTTTATTGATTAGTGTTACATTTTCATCGCATTTCAATCTTTTTTGTCATCATGGATACGTTAAAAATTCGAGAAATTATGGAATATGAGTACCGTCGTGGCAGTAACGCGGCACAAGCGGCAGGCAATATCAACGACGTTTACGGAACTAACACTACAAACCAACGCACCACCTGTTATTGGTTTGCTCGCTTCCGTTCTGGGAATTTCGACCTGAAAAATGAACCTCGCGGTCGTCCGAAGACTTTGGTCGACAATGACGAATTAAAGGCGATTGTGGAAGCTGATGATACACAATCTACGGCTGAATTAGCAGCAGCTTTCGACGTTAGCGTCAAAACAATATTGGTCCATTTGCGTCAAATTGGCAAGGTAAAAAAGCTTGACAAATGGGTGCCCCACGAACTCAATGATCGCCAGCGCGAAGTACGCGTCGAGACGTGCCTTGCACTGCTCAACAGACACACAAATGAAGGAATTTTGAACCGCATTGTTACCTGCGATGAAAAATGGATTCTGTTTGATAACCGCAAGCGCTCAGCAAGTTGGTTGGATCCTGGTTCAGCATCTAAACAATGCCCTAAACGAAAACTTACCCCTAGAAAAGTGATGGTCACTGTTTGGTGGTTTAGCGCCGGTGTGATTCATCACAGCTTCTTAACAAACGGGGTGAGCATTACTGCAGATGTGTACTGTGAAGAACTGAACACAATGATGGAGAAGCTGGCACATCTCCAACCAGCATTGGTCAATCGCTCGTCTCCGCTGCTCCTGCACGACAACGCGCGACCTCATACTGCACAACAGACGGTCTCCAAGTTGCAAGAACTGGGGTTGGAAGTTCTCCGTCATCCGCCCTACTCACCAGACTTTGCGCCTACAGACTACTACTTTTTCCGGAATTTGGATAACTCCTTGGCGGGAAAAAAATTCAATACCCGAGAGGCAATACAAAATGCCTTTGAAGAATTTGTTACCTCCCGTCCAGCTGATTTCTTTAAGAAGGGCATCAATAAACTGCCACTGCGCTGGCAAAGATGCATTGATTGCATAGGTGATTACTTCGATTAATACAAATAAAAAATACATGAAAAAACATCGTTTAAAATTTTTCATACAAAACGGCAATTTCATAGGTAAAGACCTAATAATTAAATCAGAAAATTCCAAATAAGTACAATTAATAATTGATTTTAAATTTAAATTATAAATAATGATTTTACTTGAATTTTAAATTTTAAACGAAATAACATTAATTTTATTAGCACCAACTACAATGAAGTTGTGGTGCTTTTGAAAGTAATGATATCTCAACAAAAACGTGAAAATGGGACCAAGTTCGGTAGAAGCGACATTCAGAATAGTAGTTTAGTTGTCACTGATAAAAGAGTTGAGATCTAACAAGTGCCAAGTTCCATGGTAGTTCCTATGATTATAGCCATAGGAATGTAGGTTCTTCAATTCATTTACAATTTTGACCTTTCTTTTATATGGTATTTCTAACTTGGCAAGTTTTAATTGCTCTCTTTTGGGTTTTCACATTCTGGAATCAGCAGGTGTATATCAAGTAAAGAAGTGGCCAGTAGGAATTTGTATGACTGGTCACCACCAAAAACCTGTCCTAATAAGAATCATATAGTGACTCTCTTATGGTTTGGGATCAGCCAGCATATATCCAGCTGACAATAGGCTTACAGGCCAGCATAACAGCAGCAAACATGACGGGTTGCTGATATCTCTGTGATCTTTGTTGATCCTGGATAGTAGCGCTTACCATCAAACAGTGACAATAAAAAAAAGTATGTGTGCAGCAGTTCACACGTGTCAAGAGTGAAATCATAAGAAGAAATATACCTAAATCAGCGGGATTCGAACTATCGACTAATCATGCGCACGGCATATGAAATCTGGTCATCTCTAGGACAATCCGACAGCGATCACAATCATCAAAATCAGAAGTTGCATTAACCATGCATAATTTAAATGTATTCTATCTCATTCTCTTGTACGCTACAAGTAACCATATACATCTATAGATGTCTCTTTTTACTGTCACTTTTTCGCTTCAAATCACAACAGCGCTAAAGAAGAGTTAACTTTAAAAAAAAAATACTGTTAAAAACAGCCATCAATGTATTCAGTTAGCACTTGAGAGCCAGGTTTTCTAGACTTGGTGAGAATTTGGTGAATTTTTGTAATATGCAAAGGAAAATGTCATACATTTATACTTTATATCAAGATACAATAAAAAAAAAGTTGTAACACCAGTGGTCTAGGGTGGATTTGATTTTGCGGCCCCCAAGCCCGATGAAGTTGTAAAACTTATCCGAGGTTTCAGGGCCCTTAAGGCTAACAGAATAGTTAGATTGAAAAAAAAAGGGATTTTAGTCACCCAGGGCGTTGTCCAAATCCACTGCTCTCTTAGGAGGTTAAATGCAAAACGCTCCAAAATTCATTACCGAAGGTAATTGAAGTCATCATGATAAACCAATAATATAATTATAATATTAATTATGGATAGATGTGATTTGGTTTTGAGATTGGTATACAAAGTCTCCAAAAAATACAAAATTATTTGTAAACATAGATAGTATTACTTAACTTTTTGAAGTTCTGTCTACATGCAAATTTGACACCTTAGTAAATTATAAAATATAGTTTTTTTCATATCAAATCAATAATAATGTCTTCTAAATGTTTGTTTGACATCGACAAAACCGAAAAAATATATTTAATGTATATTTACATAATGTCATTGTTAAAAAAATACAATTCAGAACTATTGAGTTGTAAGATCTTTTTAAAAATAGATATCGTCCAATTTACATAATTGAAATCGATTAAATATTATAAAACGGCTTTCCTTAAAACAACGGCTAAATGAGTTATGATGTTTTTCTCATTGAGTATCGATATACGATATGCTCATTATTCACAAATTGATTGATAAATAGTTCAAAACGAGCTTATTACGTACTAAATTACTAGATGACGCATCATTGTAGTAAGTAATTAGTATAGTAGGTACCTTTACAACGATTGTAAAAAAAATAATCATGGAAACTAGAGACAACCTAATAGCGTAACAAGATCGAGCGGTATTTGGGCAAGTATTGACAAAAATTTACTTAAACGGATCGAACGATATTACCTAATGAATAATAATAATGTATAAAGATAAATGAAAATAGCTTTACATACCAGTTTAAAACGAAAACAACAAATATCGACCAATTCGAACACGCGTTAAATTATCAATGAAGCCCAGTCAACTTTCATAGAGTAAAATTAATCTACTAGGGGTTCGATAGAGCAAGTGAGATAGTTACCATGTTACCATAAAAAATCTTTTTCAAAAAAACTTTTTTTTGTCTGGTAACATGTGTTTCTGAAATTAGGGATGACCATTTTTTGAAAACAACGATGTTGTTCGTTATAATGAAACGAAACGTTGCTTCAATGTTTTACGATGCATCAAACAAAAACATCCACATTATATAAGAACGGATTGAAAACTTTGATATATTGATATAATGTATCGTATAGTGACATCGATCTAAGAATTATATAATACATTGAAATTTGATTTTATGTAATCTGCACATGTTAGCCCGTCCCATGTTAGTATACATAATTTATATAAATAAAATGATTGAAGTTCGCCACTCTGCGTGAATCAAGCAAAAACTAACGGAGAGTTTTTGTTTTACAAATTAAATACTTGGATCTTATCTTAAAAAAATGTCGTGATATCTCCATAAACAATAGTTGTGTAGTCCATGAAAGCGGAGCCGCGCACATAGATAGTTTAATAATAAGATACAATTAATTTAAACAGATTAGCCACCTTATCATTGAACGTATGCTCTAATAACTTATTATACATTCAAACGTCTAGTAAATGTATAAATGTGTGAATTAAATGTGGTTAAAGTGTTATAACATGCTTAAAAATGAAAGGAGAAAATACGTTAAGTTTAAAACTTGTAGTTTAAATCGACGAAATTAAAGAAAATACCGAGTTACCGCTCGTTAAAAAGAATACTATTGCATCTGCTCATTTTTCATTGTTTTAGATATTCGTTTACAAATGTTTATATACAGTTGTAAAAAATAACTCCCCTCAGAAAAATACAGTTTTTAAATTCCCAATAATTTATTCGATGTCATGTAAAAATAAAATATTATTTAATATATTGCCATAAATAAGACAGTTGTCTTTGATTTAATTTGTCAAATAGTGTAGCCTACCCAATTCTAGAAAAAAACTAAACATAAGCCTAAAAATTTGTAAAAAATACAACCTAGAGCCATCAATAAACCATAAGCCATAGACCATAAGGAACGGCCTAAATAAAAAGGTTAAGTTATAAAATTTAAATAATTAATAATTAGGTTTACCCATTCGATATATTTAATAAAAACATCGATACTTCTAATATATTTAAAGAATCAATTATTACGATATCGATGTATATCGTCCACCCCTATTTAAAATCTAAATTACAGAAGATTGAAAATCGTCTGCCGTTGCATACTCTTGGCTTGTTTTTTGAGTTTCTCTGTTCGAAATAAACAAGTTTTAATGTTCATTATGTTAATTGTTTATTAGATATATTGATTTGAGCATCCTGTTCCTGCATTTTAGTGTTTCAATAAAATTAAGTGTTGTGTGTTTTGTGAAATAGAGACTGTGTTGTTAGGCATATTGAACATTGTAGATGTAATGTCTAGTACCTAAGTTAATGTAATTCAAGACCATTATTTCAAATAAAAAGGCTAGTGTCTATGTTTTTTCTTTAGACTCCTAATGATGAAAATTTGTAGATAATAGTATAAAAACCATTATTATCCATTAGTATCCACCGACGTATAGCCAACCTTTAGGTTTGAAAGTCCCGCTCAAACAGTTTGATCGGGTACGACATAGATGACATTGTCTTATTTATTTATCAGTTTTTTTGTATAAAGTTAAAATCCTTCCCCCGGTAATAGAGTTCTGTGATCACCGACCTGACAGGTGACAATGGTAAATGCGACAGTGTTTTCTTCACCTACTACTTGCCACTTTTGCCAGAGCGGTTTATGCCATTGTATTGTAGAATCACCGAAATAAAAAACCATTATATACCTTATGAAAACGTATATATACAAACATCATATTACATCGAAATCTTATTTCGAATTGAAAACAAAAATAGTGGATTATACTCTAGCACTATTTAATATGGCAATATTTTTAGAATTTGACTCTAACCGTGGGGCCACACTTGCGGGCGAATGTGTGTACTCTGTGCTTCGAGCGAAAGTTCGTGACGCCACACACGGCGCCACATACTGAAATAAATTTACTATTTCAATAAAAAAACACTTTCTGGACGTTAACAACTTATAGAAATAATAAAACAAATCTATATTTTTGTATGTATTAAAATACGTATGGCTACAATGCCCCTGGTGTTGCAGCTGTCCATAAGCGACTGTAACCATTTACCATCAAATGAGCCTGCTTCTGTGGGTAGTTTACCTGTTTGCTACTCTTTGGTATCAAAATCTATAATATTGTTTTACATGTACATGCAAAAACCATGTTAGTCAACGAGGAGAACCGACAAGAAACACGAACAGATATCTTTTTATTTTATTTTTCCCAAATGTACAAATAAATTTACAGTTAATAACCATCATGATATTTATAATTTAGTGGATGCACAGAGAGGAAGTAACTTCCAGACATCACTATCATTCGTGTAATGAGCCACCCTATAATAACCTTTTGACAAAAAGACCTACTTGACATGGTCATTGAACTCATTTTCTATCAAATCAGTAATGTGCGTCGGGATCTTATTATAGAACCTAACACTATTACCCAAACAACTTTTATTAATCTTACCCATAAATTGTTTATAGAAACAGTGATTGTCGAGCCAGCTTTTTGTGATCCACTGGGGTTAGAAGTAGAGGTATCTTTCTTTACAAGCACTTAGATCTAGTAAGGTTCCCAGTGCTTCATATGTGTTGTATTCTATGAAACTAAAGCTTTTTTACATTCTGCCAACAATGTGGTTGGCAGAAATGTCATACATTCAATTGAGAAAGAAAATTTATTTAAAAGCATTGTGATCCAATTTATCATTTTTTAGACAAAGAGAAATAATTTTCGCTATAAAATAGGCTATTTGACTGGTTTCTGGAAAGGTAGATGTGATTTGTAACCTGTATCTCACAGGTGGGTTGTAGCAAAGAGCATTTTTGTTACATGTACCGTGTGTACTTTCATAGGCATTTAGTAAAAAGCTGTTATCTTGACATTACAAACAGATACTTCAATTTTATTATATGAATAGATTATTACAGGTACGCTTGGCTATAATGCATCTAACGCGTACTAATTTTTATTTTACTCTACTTCTTCTTAATTTCCTGTATTTTTTAATAAAACTGAATAAAACGTTAGCCCTACTCGTAAATGTCGCTTTCTCATCATTCAATCATCAAAATCACAAATGAATTAGCATTCTGCTGTTTGTGATATTTTTACAGTATTTACACGAAATAAATCCGTTATAAAATATGGTGTGTAGGGTCAGCGTACACAAAACATCAATTAAAACACTGGAAAAACTATTTGCATGTGCCAAAAAAACATCAAAGTGACTTTTATTGAGTAAAATATTTGGGTACGGAATATGTTTTTTTTTTAATATGTTTTATCTGATTAATATCTATTTTATTTTGATGATATCATAATAATATCACTCGATATTATAATAATATTGGTACGCAAAGAAATGACAAACAATAACAAACATGTGACGTCACAATAGATTCAGCCAATACAATCTTGTTTCAATCACGTGTCGCAAGCTCAATACATAACGTTTTTCTTCTAGGCTTTATGGATAAAGAGTTAATTATTTTGTTTATCGTCATCTAAGTCTTTATCATCATCCTCCACTCCAGATGCAAGCCCTAGGAGCATGAGATGTGTATGGCGGTATAAATCAGCAAATTGGGATAAGATGCGACACTTCCTAGCATCTTATCCTTGGCAGAAAACATACTTCTTGTCAACAGATCCATCGAGGTGCGCTACTACCTTTACCGATGCGGTGAGTTGGGCTAGGGAATATTTTATACCATATTCTGGGACTCGGGAGTGAAGTTCACCCGTGGTTTAAAGCGAAATGTGCCAAAGCTGATAAGGCTAAAGTAGCTTTTCAAGCATAGGCCGAAGCACTTTGTCACAAATCTTTGGAACTACAAGGCAATAAGAAAGTTTTCAAGTTCTGTGAAAAGTTCTGCGAAAAGCTCGCTTTTAATACTTTGGTCTTATTGGAGGCAACCTATCTCTTAGTGAGCAAAGCTTTTTGGACTCTCGCCTAGTCGGTCGAAGTAAACTTTTTTAGGCCCTCGCTCCCACTTGCTCCCACCCTTGATGGAACCGGATGGTACACTAGCTCATTCAGTAGCTGAAAAGGTGAATATTTTTGCAAATCTGTTGGCGTATAAAGCACATCTAGTGGTGTGTAATCTATGGTGGTGACTGTCTGAATCGTAGTGATCGTCGGGATGGTAGTGACCGTTGGGATGATGATGACAATAGGTATGGGGGTTCTGTGGACCGTTGAGACGGTGGTTACCGTCGGGATGGTGGTGACCGCTGGGACTATGTTGGACGTCGGGATGGTGGTGACCGCTGGGACTATGTTGGACGTCGGGATAATGCCTATCGGTGGTGGTGACCTTCGGGATAGTGGTGTCCGTTGGGATGGTGGTGACTGTCGGAATCGTGGTGACCGTTGGGATGGTGGTGACCGTTGGGATGATGGTGATAATAGGGATGTTGGTGACCGTTAGAACGGTAGTTGCCTTCGGGATAGTGGTGACCATGGGTATGCTGGTGACCATCGGGATGGTAATGATCATTGGGACGATGGTGGCCGTCGGAATAATGGTTATCATAAACCAATCATATCATATTTGAAGTATGATAGTAATTAAATTATTGTTTTAAAATGTATAGTGGTCAAGGATAATAAAGTTATATATTACTAGTGTCACATCATCAATAGATGCCTTTTTAAATTCTAATATGATGTATTTATATTTAACTTAATCGCCATATATTATAACGCTAAAGAAGTTTTACTTCAATCGCGTGTGACGGTTACACGTACTCAAAATTTTATTATCCGACTGGGGTAATAAGAACCTGGTCAGATTTAACACCGAAAAAACACAGGCGTATCTATTCTCCAAGAAACGGAGTCCATTCAACTTAACTCTTACTTTTTTGATGTTTCCCTCCAAATATCAGATAATCTTGAGCTATTAAGGATCTAATTAACATCTGAGCTCAACTTTGGGTGCTCGAATGAGTTAAAAGCAAGAAAAACTGCCATGAATTTGGGGATTCTCTTCAAGGTTAGATGATATTTAACACCATCTTCTTACCTTGTACCAAGGACAAGTATGCTCATGTGTGGAGTACTACTGTCACCTGTGAGATGGTTGAGCCATATATCAGTTCGCTGCTCTTGGTTCCACCGATCGTTGAGCTGATTGACTAATTGGTGATGAAGCACTAATGAAGGCAAAAATGCTCAGTCTAGAGCATTGACGAAAAGTTACTTGACTCTTAGTGTTTTGTAGAACACTTTTGAGATTATGCACAGGAATCGCTCGATATAAATCCGCCCAACCTATTCCACCGCAGACAACTAGACGCTTTGAAGGTTTTCAACTTTATGTGGTGGACATTCCTGCAATCTGCACAAAGCATTTTGCGTCGCCATTCATTATGCGTACGGCTAAGGAGTAGAACTCTCTGCCGGCGTCTGGCTTCCAGTCTACCTATAATTTGGGACTGTTCAAGCTAAGAGTGAACAGACATTTGATAGGTATGCGTGATCCTTCATTTGTTTCATCTTTACATCCCATCAGGTGAATTCGAGGCCAAGTGCATACTTTTTGGAAAAAGAACACTCTGATACTGATTTATTTATTGTGGAAAACGTGCATTTATATAATTAATATTAAAGAAATTGATTTAAATAAAGGCAAAATATCGTATTTTTATGAATTTCCGAACGCGTAGTCGAAATTTAAATTAAACGTGCCAGTAATGTTATAAATATACTCCTTAGAATGATCTTGTACTTTCGAACAATGTTTTATACTCGATAAAAAAACGTCTATAATTTGTTACTCTTTGTGTAGGAATAATGCATTACATTATCAAAGTGAGGCGAAGGAAACTGAGTACACAGCCAATACAGCCATAACGCGAGTTTTGGAGAAATTTAAACCAACTTTAATTTTTTTACATGTACATGTACATTCAACTAATTGTAAATAATTTTGTGGTTTTTTCAACACAGGAAAAAAAACAACTCTAAGTTGAAATATAGTTTAACTGGATGTATTCAGTTTTACAATTCGATTATTTTTTAGTCCACATAATCAATTCATCACTTAATCGGTGTCATATCGCCATTCCCACAGACCCGTTAGGGTTATATTATGTTCTGTGGCCATACCTAATATAGAATAGGGTTGTCCATTAAAAAATATTTCGATATTTATATACGATGTAAAATATCGGATTGATGTCTATCGATATATCGCTAGAAAACATCGATATTTTTTCAATAACGAATATTTACCACAAAAGTTTTTACCTTTTTCCAGTGAAACGCGCAGTTTGTGGTCCTTGATTATGTATGTGTGAATGTAGAATCAGAGACCAGAGTAACATAGCTAAACTAGTAGTATAATAATAGTGATTTTCTATGAGTGTTACTTTAATAGAATTGTATTACTATGATAGTGGTGTGATGACTGAGATGTGGCTGTAGTGTCACATCACTATTGAGTTAATTTGTTTACAAGTTTAAAAACTAAATGAAAAATAACACTAAAGGAATTATTTGTAGCAATGCACGTAAGTAGTGCTACAGAACATATTGAATAATTACTTACTTCATTATAATGATATAGTATTTATAAAAATAAAATAGGAAATATATTCATCATTATGAAATGTATGATAATATAAAATATCATTATGTTATATCTTCAAAATAAAATACTATCACAAACGAGTAGGGGTTAGGTTCAGAAACATAATAGAAATATAATATTACATTCCTTTTCAACTTCGAACTAGCTATGAGATGATGCGTTAACTCAGTTATTTTAGGGTAATTAATTGTAGTAGCAAGTAAAAGTCTTACATAAACTTGTCTTAGATAAAAACAAAACAATGATTTAATTGCGTTATAGCCAACCAAACAGCAGAAGACGATGCAAGAAGAGAGTGAGTGAAAGTAAATATAATGAAGAGTGAATGGACGATCAATCTGTCAGGATAGATTAGGTAATTAAGCTAGTCACTGACAGATGTCACTATCTTGATAAAACTTATTTAAAATTTAAGTAGTGTTAAAATTATTGTTTTTAATAGATTCGAAAAAAAGCAAATATTCGATGTTTCTATATATAAATATATCGATATATCGAATACAATAAATGTTTGTCAAAACATCGAATCAATCCGATATATCATAATGAAATCATTGAACAAATGCGATATATCGATGTTAAGTTAATATCCCTAATACAGAATACATGTTGCCGGTTATTATTTACATTCGTTGATTTGTTCTCGAATATTCCCTTTTAGTTTTTTACAATAAATTATCTGATAATAAAATGTCTGTAAGTTTAACTGAAGTTGGGGATCTAAAAGTGATAAGTGTGGCGAATGGAGAAGTAAGTTACAAATAAGTATTTTTGTTAACATATTTTTAGAAATACATAAAAGTTTTACACAATATCTTTTGTTCTCTCGAGTTAAATATCGGTTAAGATAGATATACTAAAAGTGCCTTATCACAAAGAATATTGTTTTGTGTAAACTGTTGCTACGAAAACATTGATCAGTAATCTACTTGGTATCTTGTTCTTGCCCTTCAAACGATTCGAAATAATTGTAAATTAATATTGTTACTTTGTATGTAAAATATAAAAGTTAATGATTATTTTTGTTGCCTATACATTTTATGTTATGTGTAGGTATGTGTTGTTAATGTATAAAGTTTTTACAGAATAACTGTGGGTCAATCATATATACTAATATTAGTTTGTCTCTGTAAGAATTTATCCTTATATTTTCCTTGTACAAATTGTGTAATAACTTACATACATAGGAAGTATGTTTTTTTTCAATATAAAATCTAAAGGAACCACTGTATTTATGCTTTACAGTACAATCTAAAAACTTTGGTGACAAATATAAGCAACATTGTCATTATTGTATGATTAAATGCCCCTTCATGCTTTCTTGTAAGAATAAGTCGAAGCAAATATACTAAATCAAGAACTATTCCAAAGCTTCATCTTTATTATGGTTATTGATACTTATAGAAAACTAAGATTACATTTGCCAGTACTAACTTTTATTTTTATTTTCTTGTGTATGTTTTAATACAAAAAAATAAAGGTTCTTAATACTTAATCAGCTATATTAAATAATGACCCGTATATAATCTAGTTTTGAGAGTTGCTCCAAAGAAAATTTTAATGGCTATAGTAATTTCAATGGAGATTTCTCTCTACTTGGGGCAATGTGGCTGTTGAAATACCTCTATTCTACAGCAGATCGTAGCTAAATAAACTTGTCTTGTGGTCCTGGGACCTGGGGTGAGTAGGGTTTCCAGAGCTTTTGGGTAGGGGGTTCAAGGTTAGCAACTCATTAGCGTTACATATAGCAATACAAGCATCCATAGGTAACATGTTTATCTAATTTCAGACTTTCGAACTGAAGTCATTTTGGGAAGATCAGAATGTGGCCATTATTTTCTTCCGTCGATGGGGATGTATGTTGGCCAAGCTTTGGGCTAAAGAGGTATTCATTTTTTATTTATTCCAATATATGTAGTGTTAATATGTACAATTTTTAAGTACCTGCATGTAAATTCTCAATATAAATTTTGTTTAAAAGTATAATTTTTATCATATATTGGGTTCGTACTATCTTTTAGCTATTAAGCAGTTTCTAATCATAGCGATAATGTACATAGTTTATAAAAATATAAAAAACATTGTAACTTTAATTACAATAAAATACAACTATATTCTAAGCAAACACAGGAAAACAAACTTTAGATTTGAGTTTTACACTTAAATAAATATAATATAATAGATAAATCCCTTATAGTTTCGCCATTTTTGTCAGTCCATCCATCCTCAACTTATCTCAGAGATTCTTAGTACTAGAAAGAACATTTCCTTACATTTGTACATATTAATCACGCTGATAAAGTGGTAAAATAAAATATTTTAGTAAAGTGGGGATGTATTTTTCTCATCTATCCTATGTGATGGGGAGTCGTTGGATAGGTTGTTCAAAAATATTGCAGGTATGTGAAAACCATTTTTTGATTTAGGGATCCGTTTGCCATAAATATTAAGCTTTAAAGTGTGATGAATGAATGTAGGAATTCCTTTTTTTTAATTCGAAATTAATAAAGAAACTAATAAATTAAACATACATCAGCGTTCTATCATTAGATTAATTTTCGACTCTTATGATTAAAGCTATTAATTTTCGATTCCTAATTGTATTATTTGGTCTACTCTAGTTTTAAGTAACATAGAACTTAACGCATGGAGTTTAGTGGATTGGAAATAATAACATGGATCATGGATTCTGAGATGCCACAAAAACTCCCTAGAAAGTTTTAACAAGGGAGCCACCATCTTGTGAGGATCCTGAAATCGTCATAACACTGGAAACTATGTTCACTCGATAATGACAGTAATTGTTTTCAATAAAGATGATCGGTTGCCAAGTCAGGAAGAAAAATAAGAAGTAATGCTGCACTTAGTAAAAAAAAAAAACAAAATTCACAAAAATCATTGTATAGAGGAAATTATTTAGGATCCTGTCTTGCAAAATGTTTTTATAACTTTTATCTGTATCAAAAATCTTTTTAATGATAATTAATAGTGGAAATGCATGTTTTTAGTTTATGTCATAATTTGCATGACGTAACAATTTACGTTCTGTGGATATGTCATGCAAGGCTTCGTATGATGAATAAGGTATAGTCACTATGTATATTACACTACTAAAAACGCATAAACGTCTCGAGGCTAATTTATGTGTTAATTGTTATATTCTATAATGTTTGAAATATTTTTCACAGGTAAGCGAGTCTATTAAATTTAGCATTGTGACGTATAAAACATTGTTACAGTTGAGTGAAATAGCACCGGTGTTGAAAAATAACAACATAAAACTGATCGGAGTGGGCGTCGAGGAGACTGGCTCCAAGGACTTTGTTGACGGAAAGTATTTTGACGGCGGTGAGTATATTATATGATCGATTAATAATAATAATCATATTACCAGCTTGTAAACCATAAGCTTTGTTGTCTTTATCAAAATGCTAATGAAAAACTGATACATTGAAAAAAAAATGTGCGTATGACCTATTCACGCAGTTGAAGTGAATCTTCATTGAATTGAATAATATATATTGAGAATAAAAACACGTTCAAGTATTGCTTATTATTTACTGTTTTTTTTTTTAACCGCGTCTGTCACTCCACCTTGGTAAAATAAGCTAATGTGTAGTAGTCACAAAAATAAAACCGCGTTAAGCCCTTGTCACTTGTCCTACATGACCCATAGACCGTGAGTTGACAGTATGTTTAAAAAGTAAAGTTATTTGTTTTATGGTATTAGTCTATCGATAACTTTTTTTTTATCGTTATAGGTTTGGCGTAGTGGCCACAATCTCACCTGATGTTAAGTGACGATGTGGCCCAAGATGGTAACACGCCAAACCTAGTGGAAGACTGGCTCTCAAGTGCAGCTGCCGGAACACACCTGTTGGTGCTTGGCGGCAGGTTTTCAACTTGAGGGTGGTAGCTAGCCAGGCGAGCATTAGAAAATGCCCTACCACCATGCCATGGTTTCCTCGCGATGTTTTCCTTCACCGAAAGCTCAGGCTCATTGTAGGGATTCGAACTCACGTCAATCGACGCGAAGTCGTACACGCTACCACTGCGCCATCATCGCTTCAATATTATTAATTTTTTCTTCCCAATTGTTTTTTGTCTCTGAGCCACGTGATTGTAAACGCAATACAGAAAATATGACGCCATCGTACAATGAATATACACAGTTGAGTGTTATCTTATAATAAGTGTCTCTAAAATTATTACTAAGCGTTGAAATTCTAGTAAAGTCAACTTTGCACATCATACCTTCTACTTTAGTTTTCTTTATTGAATGGTCACGTGTACGCCGCGTTATTGCGGCATGTTTTTTATTTAGATTAAAATATATTTTTATACTACCTGTGCCTCGCGGTTTCACACGCGTATAATTTAAAAGAAATCGCTGCTTGATGATTTATAATACTTCAGTATAGACAATATTTTTATCGGGCGGCCAGGGTTATGAGTAAGGGGATTCTACATTTCCAGCTCACCAATCAAAAAATGAGTTCACTTCTGTTTGCGGCGAATACTGCATAATGTATGTATACTATATGTTTACAGGATATTCTATGAATTATTCTGTTAAATTGTTTAATAGTAATAAGATAGAGAATTTTATAATATTGTCACAATTATCTAAATAATATTTTTTACGATAATGTAATAAAATAAGATATGCTGATAAATATAATAAGGAATTTGTTGAAAAAAAAAGGGTATTGTCGTTTATTGATACCCTGACAGTTCAACTATCGGTAAAAGTTAGAATTTCAAAGGTTTATAAAGCAACTGTATTGGTTAAGTTATGTTAGAACGGTAATCATAACGCACGAGCCGAGCGAGCGAAGCGAGCGGGCCGCGGTAGCGTTCGGCGAGTGCCAGGAATACTTTAACCCTTGAAAATTGTAGAAATGTAAGGAAATGAGATTGTTTAATAGGAATACGATAGAGAATGTTATAATATTATCGCATTTATTTAAGACATATTTATACAATGAAGTCATATAATAAGATTTGGAAACAGTTTTTACTATTTTTAAAAGCCACAAGTGATTAGTAATTACCTCATTGAGCAACGATGCAAGGAAGCGAGCTCATTGTATTATTATCGCGCGAGAACATTAATTAAAAGTTAATGATGTTAACTTCAATGATGAATTTTTATAAATTGAACAGGTTGTGTGCTAAATTTCAGGTCAATAGACATAAATTATGTGTGCTTAATTATAAGAAAATAGTTATACATAATCTATTTTTACCAAACAAACTTTCAACCCCTATTTATATACCCTTTACTGAAGAATTTTTATAGAAGCTGATTCACGGGTTGTATTATTTTTATTAAAATCTAAGTACACAATCTCAAGTCAAAAGACAATGTATGCACCGCATACAAACTTAAACCCCTCTTTTTCACCCTTAGAGGTTGAATTTCCTGAAATCCTTTTGTAGTGAGCCTATAATGCCTATCGTTTCGGAGATCTCTTGATGAGTAGTATTTCTCTTTTATATATATCTATAATTCTATATAGATATAGTATAGATTGCTTTTTAAGTTGTAACAATGAATAAATATTAATACACGGATATTATTTTCAACATGTAGTGTTGAAAATAATTTTCCAAAAGTTGTCTTTCCCGGGTCGGCTTCATTGGGTATTTGAAAAAAAATATATACGATTTTTTTAATGTATTTTAAAGCTTCATCATAATTATGATAATAGTCAATTGGAAAAACTCTTAAAACATTTTTTTATTAATAATGAACAATTAAAAATTGTAATATTTTAAAAAGAATCACATGACTACGAACGCGCCACGATCGATCGTCAGGTTTGTGACGTCATAATGTTAAAGGAATTTCATCGATTAAGAGTCAAAGCACTGTAAGTATCAGATGTGTCAACGAGTAGAAATTAACATTGTGACGTCACACGCGCTCGGAATTATTCGGGAACGATCGGCGCGTTTTCGGTACTGAATTCAAAAATTAGTTTTTATAAATAAATATTGCGAAAAAAAAAGTTAGTTATAAAACTTATATATGATCTTTCCAATTAACACAAAAAATAAAACATAAACCCAATTGAATGATTAAGTGCTGCACCCTGGGAGCTTTATTGTGAGTTGTTAAATTTCAATCGTTCTGTATGCTGCCAATTTCAGTTTCACCGCGCTTCCGCTAGGGGCGCTGCTAGTATTTATATGAAAGTAAATATGTATTAAAACTCGTATTAGACTCCTCATAATGGTGAGAAGCGGTTGTCGGGTATTACACCCGGTGTATGGTGGTCGCTATTCAGTCCGACACAATTATCGTGTTCTAGCATCCACCAAATCAATGTTCTAAATGATGTCTGAATAAATATTGCATGATTTTTTCTAGATCTCTATTATGTGGAGAATATTTCAACATACCAGAAATTGGGCTTCAAACGTTTCAACGTGGTCACCATTCTGACGTCAATTTTCTGGAAACAATCGCGAGACGCATTTTCCAAAGCTAGAGCGATGGGTAAGTAATAACTTATAATCAACTTGAGTATTATATTAATAATCTAGTTATGTACGTTACTATCTTATTTGTTGTTACAAGATTATAAAAATTTTACCAAAAGACAATCTATAATAAAGCGAAATAATTTCTGTTTTTTTGTTTGTTTAAACACGCTAATCTCTTAATAATTATAAAACTTCATAAGTGTGCTTATGTCAATAATAAAATAAATGGTTGGAAGGGATATAGTTATAAAGGCTAATATTTAATCATTTTTTAAATAGCTATAATCTATACTAATAGTAGAGAGCTAACTACGTAGAGAGTAACTAATAATAAGAGTAATAATAAACTATAGATAGCTAGAATTTATACTAATAAACGGAAGAGTTTTTTTGTTTGTTTGTTTAAACACGCAAATCTCTGAAACTATCAGTCGGATTTCAAAAAAATCTATTTGTATATGATGGCCAGATTCATAAGGAATAGTATAGGCCATTTAGCATTAGGCTACACCTGTCGGTTAGCTTTAAATATTGTTTTTTGTTAATCAAGTCGGAAGAAACGGCGTTCCCGAACTGCTTTATCCGCGTTCGCTGGCGTAATGGTTAGTTATACGTAAATACAATGTTCTACAAAAATATTGCTCCTTAGTACATCTAAAAAAAGTCAACACTATATGCCTATCTCTTATACATAACAAGAATTTATTGAAAAATAAAAAGTGATTTATGATCATTATTATTAGGCATTGCATATTAATCCTTACGAACGAAAGTTACTTCGTCATAAAGACAATTTTATGAGGATTTACTTTACTATTTGTAGCATTTTATTAGGAAGCATAATATGGGAGATAGAAAATAAGAATAATTCAACACTCGGCTCGGTTCTATGACTGTACAGCTCGGTCAGAATATCTGTGCACCTCGCTGGAATGCGGCGCCTCTCCCGCTTCCCCTGTCACCTCTCCGCGCACTCCCCGGTGCGTACAAAAAACTTCACACCGTACCCAGACCGCCGATATGACGTCACGAGGTCAGGTGCACAGATATTGTGACCGGGTATTAGGTGTAGTGGCGCGAACGAGCAGTGCGAGTAGTGACGCAAAACCTTGGCCGCCCGATAAAAATATTGTCCATACTGAAGTATTATAAATCTCAATCGGCGATTTGTTTTATATTAAACGCGGGTGAAACCGAATGGTTTTTTGAATCCAGCTGGAAGTATTTAAATAAAATTTAAGATAAGCGTGTTTAAATAAACAACCAAAGAAACTCTTCCGCTTTATTATTATGTGTAGATTGTTTGTTGTACATTAGTTAGTTTGAAAACATCCAAGTAAATAATCTGAGAAACTAAACAGGTCTAGAATCCGATACAATCGGTGATGGACTTCAAACTGGCGGTGCGTTGTTGATGAAAAAAGGCGGGAAAATGTTATTACAGTTCGTGCAATTAGGACCGGCCGATCGCATAACGGATATGGATGTGTTGGAGGTTCTATTTTTTTCAGCTATTTCTTTTTTTCTTTTCTTTTGTAAACTAGGTTTGAGCGGTGATTTTAAGGGGGATTGGGTGCAGACTGGCGGCGCTCTTCTGGTGGAGAAGGGTGGGAAATTGCTGCAGCACTTTGTTCAGACTGGTCCTGGTGACCTTTTGCCCAATTTGGATATACTCAAGGTCTGTGATATATCCCCCCTCTGTGACTTTTTCACTCTTGCAAAATCTGTACTTAATATCATAAAGTTTAAGTTCGTTTCTTTGAAC
The DNA here is from genome assembly GCA_947532125.1 of Saturnia pavonia. Lineage (NCBI taxonomy): Eukaryota > Metazoa > Arthropoda > Insecta > Lepidoptera > Saturniidae > Saturnia > Saturnia pavonia. The sequence goes on along the minus strand of OX383895.1, from coordinate 19,151,860 downwards.
GCGCTAATCTCTGATAGTAACAGTCTGATTTGAAAAATTCTATGCACTTTTTAGATTATATATTGAGATCGATTATAGGTTATGTAACAGTAAGCATGTAAATTAGGATTTCATTATTTTTTTAATTTTTTTATTCTTACCCTCACAAATGTTTGGGAATGATGAGAAAAAAATTCTCACGATACAGGGGCGCTGTAGCTCAACTCTAAGAGGTCGTTATTTTCATTTTATTTTCCTATTCATTTAACGCGGAAATTTTTATTTTTCATTCTAATTGAACTGGTTGTCTAATTGTGATAATCATATATTATTATAGAGTTTTGAAAAGCTCAAAGAATCAGCTTTCAGAATATGCAACTGTTATTTGCGAAAAATATAAAACGGTGTAATTTCGATTTGAATAAAAAAAAAAACAAAAAAATCTGTATTAAAGTGAATCGAAAGACAGAAATCATTTATTCACAATGACAGGACACGGCACTATGTATGCATACATACAGATAAACGTTAAGAAAAATAGGAAACGGTGCATACAAAGAAAATAACTAATTTCTACATACATATAAGAAATAAAACAAACAAATATGCGAAAAAATAGTATCATAGTCCAGCAGCGTGTCCAGTCATTAAGAAAATGCGTCCACCTCAGCATAAATGCTGAAGTACCACGAGGTACTCGGCGCTGATTTTCAGGTGGAACCCCAGAGCAAGTCATGGTGCGGCCAAAATTCGATTCAATAAAAATATGTAGTAAATTAAACAAATAAATAATTATAATAATTTAATACTGCTTATGGCTTAATTTGTATTAGGTAATAAAAATAAAATAAATGGCTAGGGGCTAATAGGAAATTAAAATGAAAATAGCGACCTCTTAAGAGTTGAGCTACAGCGCCCGTCTTTGGTTTCTACCTATGGTATTACAAGCGCCCGTAGGCTTACCATCAGGCGGGCCGTATAGTTAGTTTGCCAACTTTGTTGAATAAAAAAAAAATTAGAACATAATAATAATTCCTACTGAAACAATGCAGTATTCGGTGTAACATGAATCATCTTTTAATTTTTTCTTTAGAATAAAATAGTAAACATATTTTCATTAGAAATGCCGTCTGTTAATGCTAATTAAAATATATTCAAAGCGACATCTATTATCAATCTGTTTAACTAACATGACTGCTGTTAGATTGTTTACATTCTATAATGTGCGAAATGTTCGAACGGGTCAGCTAGTATATACTACATTAACCAAATTCGACAACTTCCTAAGAGAAGTTCTACGGAGAAATTGGAATTCATAGGGTAAAAATATCCGGACATGGTCAGATTTTTGAAGTGAAAACTTCCTTAGCGCCGTGGTGATTTGAAACTCGATGAAACGAAAAAGCGACAATAAAAAGAGAACCACATACATCTATAGTATTTAGCCTACGAGAGAATGAGATAGATTACATTTACATTATGCACGGTCAATGCATGTCCTGTTTTTCATGATTGTGATCGTCGTCGGATTAGCCTAGTGGTGTGAGACGACCAGACTTCATACGCAGTACGCACGAGTGGTCGATAGGTCGAATGCCGCTGTTTTAGGATATTTAGAAAGAATTTTCATAGATTTTTTTTTCTTTTTGTGAAGAATTCACTTCTGACACGTGTGAACTGCTGCAAACATATTATTTTTAAGATTGTGTTTTTCATTTATCTATTTTTAATAACTTTGCTTGACTCCGCTTATTTTACTGATACTTGTTTGTTTTTTTTTTTATAGGATTATTGAATAAATCTATAATTAATGTTTTAATTTTCAGCAATTTGGCTTGGAGAATGAATACAAACAAGAGAATACGGAAAAGAAACCAGAGGTGAACGAGTGCGCTGTACGTATATACCTTTTTATTTTCGAATTATATCCCCTCTCTCGCGGTTTGACGATTGCGATGTAATTTTTATTTTAACTGAATTAGTAATTTACTAGCTATGCCCTCGGCTCCGCTCGCGTGGCATACAAAAAAACCTTTTTCCTTTTTCTAAAATAAAAGTAGCCTAAGTTATTCTTTATAACATCAGATGCCAATTGTTTCGGAGATTACCCGGAACAAATAAACAGAAAGACAGCGAAAAATAAAAAAAAATGTTTTTTTATACTTTCATATGCATTTAGTAAAAACCTGTTATTTTGACATTACAAACAGACACTGCAATAACATTTTATTATGTGTATAGATTCGGAGAACCTTAACCGTCTATATGGGTCAATCAAATAATACACACCACCCACACTTTGCACGGGTTAGATGAGGTTTTTTGAGAGAAAAAAATGAATATTACGTTTTTTTCTCATAAATAAACAATCATAAAACTGATTACTGAATATGGCCTACTTTGTATGTCCAGAGAATGAATTCATTTGACAATTTAACACGTTTTCACACTTCGGTGGAATGCTCATATGTTTCCGATCAAATTTAGTTGACTCAAACGAGAATGGAAGGCTGTGCATACGTTCACTTAAACCTTAATACTCGAGTGTAGTTAGAAGGTGTACTAATATGGGTACCGCATACGTTTTAATATTTCCAGACAGAGGCGAAGTCCTAAACCGTGGCGGAAGGTGTTGGCGGATCGCGCACTCGCCCCCATTCACACTATATGGACGGAGAGGCTGTGCAAGCAAAGCCGGGTGTAGAATGCTATCCATTGATGTTTTTATGTCTGTTTTTGTTGTTGTTTCCGAACTCCGGAGCTCTAAATAGGGCACACAAAATTGCTCAAATAAAAATAAAAAAAACATTTTAGATTTATACGCAAGTCTATTAAGATTCTGATATACATTTAAAAAACTTTAAACTCTATACATTGTATGTGACAGTTATGTTACAAGGAAATTGAACAAAATCGTTGTTAATTAGTTTAAAATTCAATAAAAAGACGTTTAGGAAAAAATATTGAATATTATGGATAAAAAAACAGTGAGGGGAATTCTCGAATCATAAAATGTAAGGTAATAATAATAATAATTCTTTGGCTTCACCCACATTCTGATTTTTTTTAAGTTTATATACAAATGGTTTCAACTGTCAATTTCTATTTATCTAGCTCCTTCCAATACGGCTACGGGATAAAACTAGAGGGATTGTGAAACTTTAAAAAGCTATAGAGACTATATTTAAGGGCAATTACCACATCTGTATCGTACCTAACTAGCTAACCTATCTAACCTAACTAAGTTATTGAATATGCTGGTTATATGAAACACATAGCCATTTTTATTTATTTATAACTTCTGCCCTTGTAAGCAGGTTCGCCAGTATCAAGTGTGAAACGTGATTATAAAAACGTTGTAATTGAGGGGTATAAAACCAAAAACACACCTGTCGATATATGCAGGGAGGACAAACAAAACAAATATATATTTCGGTCACATTTTATTCATAAAGCGATTATCAGTCACTGGTCTCATAAAAGCACTGTTGAAAAAAAAAAACGGTAGACATAATATTATATTTATCCTAACATTGCTTATAAATGAGTTAAATAAGTGAATTATAATAGGTAAAATAAGAAACCTTTTCCACCTGTTCCTGTTCCAGAGGCATAACACTTCTAAACCTCAGACCAAAGAATAGAATAGACGTAACGTTGACAACGCGCGAGTGAAGCCATCTAAAAGTAATACCAGATGGCAAAGGAATACCATTTTTCCCTTAGTGTTCGCGAGCCGCGGTCGAAAGCGCACGTCACGTTTCAATAATAAAAAAAAAAAAAAAAAAATATGCCGTTCTAAAGTGTAAAAATACTTCAACCAATCTTAAAAATAATTATGGACTGTCATTTAACTTATATAATAATTATGGACTATATAATAATTATGGACTGTCATTAGAAATACAATACGTTTCTTAATATTTTGTAAATATTTTATTCCCCACAACGGAGTCGTACGGTGTTGCCACAGTCAACTTTCCAGGAAAAAATAATGTTACGATTTTAAATTTTTTCACAAAAAGGATATAATTAGATAATTTTATTTATATTAATTTTAATTAAATTTCATATAAAAATAATTAAATAAAACTATCGTGAATCTGAATATAGTTTCTAACAAAATAATTCTTATTGTTCCGTCCGATAGATATGTGTAACTGCTAGTATCAATGGTAATTTTTTACAAAAGGATTGTAGCGTTTTTCGTTTTATACCCCTTCGGTTATACGATATACCCCGCAGAATTGGTAGACTAAAGCGGTTTTGGGCAGGGCACGTAACTGGTAAAAGGGATGCCCGATGAGGCCGAAGAGTTCACGAGTGGCGACCTCAGTTTGAAAGACGCAGTATAAGCAGACCCAAGGTGGACTGAGGACCTTGACGTGTCGATTGCTGAAAGCCGTTGGACGCAAACAGCGCAATACACATTGAGGGAAGCCTATTTGGCCGCAGTGGACGTTTTTCGGCTTAGTCGATAATACATTATGTGCTCTATTGTAACGTATTTGAGTTGCTTTCGTACTAAAAAAATATGTTTGAGTAACGCCATTGTCCAAGTTATCTGATGAGAAGCTAATTTCCAGAGTTGTTAACTTTTAGGGTACGATAATACATTTGCCAAGTCATTGTAATAAAAAAATGTATTTTTTTTAGATATAACGAATAAGACTGAACTTTTTTTTGTTAAATAAAGCATATTGCAATTCTTTGAACTCTAATATGTAATTAGTCAAGACTCGAATATTTAGTCAAGATTTTCTCTACAATGATAAAAAAAAGATTTTATAAATGTTGTGAATCTTAAGTAAGACTGAAATATAAAGTATTTTTGAAAAATGTATAATAAAAAGTTATTCAAGTCTATAAAGATGTTATCATAGACGAACTAACTGTCAATGGATCGTATGTCTCGGTTGTACGTTTATTGTTCATATATTTTTTTATCTATGGAGGTTAATTGCATTTATGTTAGATTTACTCGAAATATTAAAGTTAAGGTGAGAAATATAAAGAAATGTTGGAATAAAGTGAATGTTACAGGGAAATTATAATTGGGATCATATAATAAAAAATATATATTTTCTTATAAAAAGTAGACGTCTCTTGCATGATAAGACGTAAGATTTTTTTCTATAATTTTTTAATTCACAGAAATAAATATTTTGTATTATTTTGTCATTTATATTCTTATTTACATAAAATGTAGGCTATAATTATCGCGCTTCCTAAAAGAATGAAAAATTGTAACCTATCATAGCTGCGCAAATAACTCTTGAACGCCTTTTATGTCCATACTTTGGAATAAACTGAGTTTTGTATTTTTTCGTATTTTATTTTTAATCCTAATACTATAGGCTGACCGCCGTAAACGCGATTCTCCTTAAGGTATGCGGGGCGCGGGAGGGGAACAAAACCCGACTAACAAGCTACATAGAGAGACAGTCTATTGCGGGCCGTCGGCAGTAATAGATGTTTGACGTGGGCTTTCGCGGTTTTATTATTGTGACTGTTTGACTGCTGTGACACATGAGATTATTTTACCAAGATGGAATACCTTGCGTGTTAAAAAAAACTATATAGTCCATCAAAGGTAATGCAAAGCGTTCTGAATAAATTATATTGTTAACATATACTATTAGATTAAAAGAAGTGTTATTTTAACCGCGTGTAAAGGTTATACGTACAATTTCTGTTCAATATAGTAGTTTTTTGTTTACCATGTTCATAAAGACAACAATATAATGATTATTTTTTATCATTATATATCTGCCACAGTTGCAATAACACTTATAATATACTGATCTTAAGAATTGGGCTTTTATCTCAATACCGTGTATATCCGTGCACTCTCGCCGTCCCGCGTCCTGCAAACTATAAGGAGAGTTGCGTTTACAGCTTTTATAACTCTATGACCTTATTTACATTTTGATGTATTTTATTTTACCTAGGCCTAATATTTTTGAAGTCGCATATGGCTCAATCCACTAATATATCCACACTTAAGAGTTTTGATTTATTTTTCGAAAAAATAAATTTTACTTTTCCCTTATCCTTATCACAGGCCCCGTATGAGTGAAGGTAAACACAATAGAAGCTACTTGTAGCGAAAAAACCCATCTATGTTATTTCTGATAAAATTCTTAATTTATCGGAAGTGACAGTAAAAGTTTATTTATAATGAAATTTCACAAGTTAATGTGGTATTCGGAAAATAATTTGTATGGAATGGATAGTTCGTATACAGAGAGAGTTACTATGAAATTTCATAGAAACAAAATACTTGTGAGAACGTAATGAAGCTTCCCGTTATGCCTAATAATCTTAGATACAGCTGTTGTTATATTAGTTTTGTGTATGACTATTATCAAGTAATACATATTTATATTAAAATTTTAGGGACGACAAAGTGAGTATAATAGTTGATCCTGCAGTATTTTATCGGCTTGCTGGGAGTCCTGCATGAAATTCATGTTTCGCTGTCTGAGTCCGACGATATTTTACTTCTATAAAAAAAACAAGCACACGCCAAAACGGAGGAAAGAAGTTCTATAATCTACAGCATTTATGAAGAATGTAAATTGCATCATGGATTGTTATTTTTTTGATAACATTTCAAATATAGTTTGAAATTTTATAAGGCATTGCAGGGAGGAGGCTCAGTAGTAGCGTGTACGGACATCGCATCGATCGACGACGTCGAACGACGTGTTCCAATGAACCTGAGCTTTTGTGAAGGAAAGAAAGAAAGAAAGTATATTAATTCGATGTTGAAAACGGACATAATTACAAATTACAAACACGAAATTACAATATGTAGGAGTATTACTGGTATTTATAACATTGTAACGTTGCCAAATAAATGCCGCATTCAACATCAAACAACACCCGAGCTCAGCATATGCTATGGCAAATTGCCCAAAGCGCTGGTTTTCAGCTGGATCCAACACTAATACTGAAGACAACGTAATGAAACCATAGCATGATGGTAGGGTATTTTCTAATACCCGCCTGGCTAGCTACCACCCTCAAGTTGAAAATCTGTCACCAAGCACCTATACGTGTGTTCCGGTAGCTGCACTTAAGAGCCAGTTCCCCCACTAGGCTTAGCGTGTCACCATCTTGGGCCACATTGTCACTTAACATAGGATGAGATCATGGGCGTAGCCAGGATTTTGTTAGTTTGTTTTATACTAACATGGTAATATGACTACTTCTTTGGGACAGATCCACAAAATATCCTCGAAACCCTTGACAGGTTGTGGAGACGGGCTGTCCGCATTGTAAATGATGCAGACTTACTAAGTATGTCGAGCCGCTTCAGCTGCACAGGGACATTGCCTTGCTGTGCGTGTTTTACCGTCTGTATAATGGCGAGTATTCTGAAGATCTGTTTGACCTAATTCCCTTTTTTTCCTTTCATAACAGAACCAAACGCGTTGGGCTCCGCAGCCACAGCTTTACGGTACATCCCGGCACGACCTGCTACGTCTTATGCTTGCCGTACTGTGAAGCTGTGGAACTGTCTCCAGACTAGTGTGTTCCCTCCTTCCTACATACAACATGGAGTCCTTCAAACATAACGTTAAGAGACATTTGAGCAGGCCGGCATGACAGCGACGATTGATGATGGATTGTAAATCCCACGGTAATCGCCGATATAACTAGATTGCACTATGCTCTAAAACAACGGCGATCGTCGGTGACAGATTCCGTTGATATTCGCCGCTGTGATGCCAGCCTGCTAAAACGCCTCTTTTGAAGGGTTTGAGGAGGCAGGAGCGAAAACGTGGACTGGAAAATCGTTCCATATCTGCACGGTTACCACTCACTTCCCCCTGTATGTAACTGGCTAAGCCCATTGGTGAGACTGTGGCCATAACACTAAATCTAAGAATAAAAAGACAATGAAGAAAATAGCGCAAATTATTATATTAATACTAGCGGACCAGACAGAAGTTGTTATGCGCGATAGTTGGATGGCCGGCAATTTAAAAAAAATCCTAGTATTCGATCGCAGCTCCACCTACTTGGTCCAATTGCGAATCTTCACCATCCATGGACTCTTAAAACACACAAAAAAATTCATCAAAATCGGTCCAGTTGTTTAGGAGTTCAGTCACATACACCCAGAAGAATTATTTATATAAAGATTACTATATACAAGTCGTTTAATGGACACCGTCTCGACTCGCGTTACTGTTAACTGCCATAACGCTGGCCCCAAAAATATCGATGGCCAATTTATCTGGTTAAGTTTCCCATCCTCAGTAAGTTGTAGCCTGTGTGAACAAGATACAATTCTATGATCATTCTGGTGGTAATTTAAGATACGTAACGTACATCAAAGATTAATTATATTTGGAAATAGGTTGCACTGGTCCCGTATAAATACCGAGATGTAAGCTTATAGAGGACAATGGAAGGGGAAAACATTTTGTGCTGACCCTACTTAGGTGGGATGAAGAAGAACTTTGCATTGATCTCTGCTTGTTCCTCACTACGTTAAAATAAAATTAAAAAATAATGATTGACAGAATGGCTGGATTTTAAGTAAGGTCGTTCTAGTGAACACATGTATATACTTATATAGGCTATATTTGTAAAATGTATATAAATGTAACGCATTTGATGTCAAACTCAGGTAACGTGTTCACTGGGGTATTACTTAGTCTCACAATCTAAAGACAATGGACTCGTCTAGACGGAGCAACCGTACTGGCTGAGAGAAGGGCGGTTGCGACTCCGGAATTGCACTTATTTTATGTAATCTGTAATCATAATTTATAAATAACCTTAACAAAAAGGCATTGTTTGATTATGTATCAAAAACGAATCAAACACCACATCAAAATCTAAAAAACACGATGCGCTATATAAGCCGACGTGATGGCATCTATCAACATCGAACCTCTATACATTGACGAGCATCGATGATGGAAACAACGGTGTCGCCAACGGATGCCGTTTGTGCGATATCGATATACAACGATGACAGTAATTAACGAAAACTCCCATGTCTAGTCGAGACCAACAATCACAAGAGTAAACTCTTCACAGAAACTGTAATTCAAGCTCGGGTGAAGCTGTAAAAGCCGTTTGAGGCTTCAGGGCCCCTATGGCTAACAGTATAATCAGATCGAAAAAAAAAAGAAACTGTAAGTATTTATCGTGTTTTGGGATTAACCAATGTATATCCAGCTGCTAATGGGGTTGCAGGCTAGCACGATAGCGATGACTGGTGATGGTCGCTCTTGTTTTTGTATTGTACTTTGTTTACGATCAGATCCAGTGCCGGTACTTTGGCCGTAAATAGAACCTGGATATGCACCGACTGATCCAGAAACGCATAAGCAAAATACTATGACTAGGGTTGCCAACCTGTTTTATATTAAATATAGTATTTTTGAGGCTATTATCTGAAAATAATATAGCAGGATGGCAAAAAGATAAAAAATAATAATTATAGTAGGTTTCACATAAATACTTCATTTTTAAAGGATTATTTTTTTGCAGTTTGATAGACAAAAAATGAAATTGAAAATGACACATAGTGTCACACACGAGTGTCGTTCCGAAAGAGATAAATGCTGTGGCCTGCGTTCCTTTTTACGTTTAAGTATCTTGGAATATATATAATGTTACCTAATGTTTTTATTCAATAAAAATATAGCTAATTCGCCTACTATATTTTTTTCATAAATATATCAGTCGGACGCCTAATATATTGGCGTTGGCAACCCTAACTAAGACATACTTGGTGGACGCGGCTGAGATTTTTAGGTAATAGTTAGGTTTTACAATAAGCTTCCTAAGCACAATACGGATTTGTCGGACAATAAGTTCAAGGGCCATGTCAAGCAGGTTTCACTGTAAAAAGGTTTGCAGTGAACACGTTACCTTGGTTTGACATCACATTTACATCATATATGTCATAATTACATGATGTGAAGATGATCTCAAATATAGGTCGTGTGTTCACTGGGTTATAGAGTGAATGATAGCAATGTCTGGAAATTATTCTATCTCTGTAAATACACTTAATATAATATAATTATTAACTATAGGTAAACATAATTCATAGGTAAAAAAACAGACAAACCGGATAGTTTCTTGCTAACTCTTCTCGATGACAAGGATGTTTTCTGTCCTGGTGGCAGCGATTTGACATTAAGTGCCTTCTTAGGTCCTAAATTGAATAAAGTAAACTTGTGCGTAATTATAAGTGACTTAATTAGTATCGTATAAATTTACTGAATTAGTAAACACGGATAAGAAAAAGCACATGGAAAATTATCATGTCATTTGAATGACTAACCTCTGACCATTGTCAAGGTTCACCCAGCGATAAATTTACTTAATATAATAATGTTTACGATCATGTTTTTACTCCTTTTAATTAAGTATTATTTAAATTAAACGGACGTTTAGATGGGATTACTCATAGGTGTGGTTTTGACAGAATTTAACATGTTGATATTTTAACGAAGTACTTGAAAACTAGTGTAATTACTTTAGTTTATAATAGTGTTATTACCAAAATGAATTCTTATAGGTGAGTCCATGTAGATATAACATTTCCAATTACTTAATTCAGAAAGTAGGGCATACCTACGTATTTTTAACATTGTTAATTTTATTCTACTTTTCTCTGGTGTTAAGTTCATATTTGTGATTTATTAATATTTATTGAAGACTAAATTTAACAAAAGTAAGATCATTGGTAATTTTCTTCTGTTAACCTCTTTTGTTTACTAGTTAATACTGACATGGAATATCTACTCTAATAAAAGTAATAAGCCTCTTATAATCTTATTATTAAAAGTTTTTTAAATATAATGACAGTAGTTAGTACACTAGTACAGCTATTAGTACTCTTCATTGGATCCGAAAAATAATTTTGTGTCCCGGATTCCAGTACCCTTCCTCTGCTCTGTGTTCAATTGCTTTGTTGTAGCGCCTGTTCTACATGTTCCCCGGGCATTTGTCCGGGGCGCCAAACTTTTGAGGCGGCATTTTGATTGCAAATATGGTAAAAATATTAATCTGTTAAATGAAATAAAGTTTCTACTGTTTTTACTGCTTGATTAAATAATTATATATTTAAATTAAAATTTACATATAAAGATTTGATTTTTATTGAAAGCAAAAACATATATCAATCAAGGCAAAAAAAATATATCAATATATATATACTATCGCTGACTTTTTTGTAGGTCTCTATAAAGTCTACAATAACGAAGTACATTACCTAGATATATCTCGTATCTCGTAAATCATTCTTTAAATGAGTATTTTTTCTGAATTAATTCACCATTATCGTCACTGCTTATTTCGTATGTTACTTTATAAAACTTTACATAACAAAATATATCCTCTATCCTGTAAAACATGTAAATCAGATAAAAGGTTTTCGCGTGAAAAGAATATAAACGGCCAGACAGAGAGAAGTTGAGTTTTATAATTTGTGTAGATGTATATATACTCGTAGTCTAGATTATTATTTACCTCTTGCAGAAGTTAGACTGCAATTTCTATAGTTTGTACGACAAAAGTCCTAATGCTCAGAGGAGAGCGTAATTAATATTTTTAAATTACTTTCAGGCAAATAATCCAAGCAGTCGTAATATCTACAGTGATATACATAGCTGAGACGAAATATGAATGCAACGCGTGTTTCGACGGCGCTTGTTACAGCAAGGCTCCGGTATTCGACAAACAAAGATTATCAGGACAAATGGCAATCGATCGGAATAAAAATATAGTTTATTTCCATTACGAGGATTCACAATCACTCGATTACACCGCAGGATTCGATTTAGACGATGTACGATTTAAAATAATACCCGATATCAGCTTCTCCTTTGCTCGAGCCGTGGACCAAAATAATGGAGATGTGTACATGGGAGGTGCTCATGGAATTTTTAAATACAGCGTTATTGGTAACAAGACAACGTTTTTTGCCTTACCCGATAAAACAATATGGCATTTGCAATTCAGAAATAAAATTTACTACACGGTTTTTATGAAAAAAGGACTTTTCACATATGAGAATAATAAATCGAATAGTATTAAGCCGTTATCGAATTATACTATAGATGATTTTGTAATTACTAAAAATAGTGATGTGTACTTTATGAGCGATGCGAAAGTTTATCGATTAAAGAACGGTGCTACTCAAGTTACCGTTTTTTTGAATGATACGTATTCATTATCGTTAGATAATTTCGATGACGTGTATTTTCTACAACCTGCCAGTAGGGGTTTGTATACATTGAACAATAAAACCGATGAACTGATAGAAATAGGAGCTTTTGGTGGCGGTGGCCCTATGAAATTTGTTTTCGATGCGAATAACAATGTTGTATATTACGATAAGGATACGGAAAAAATATACTATTTAACACCAAATTTCGGCCGTTGTAAAGTGACAAGAAAATGGGATAAACAGCTTGAAAAGAGTCTCGTTTCTAATAAGAAAAATGTTAAGTTGAATGTACAAAGGATTAATTGAGTTTAGATAAATAGTTTTAAAATTTTTTTTGTTAATTTTGGTGAATTTATTTATTATTATTTTAAATATGTTAATATTTGTTTTGTTCGAACTTTGACGGTGTTATCTGGCGGAATTATGAATTAACCTTTGTATGGTTATCGAACAAAGACTGTATAAATATTTTTATTTTTTAACGATCTGTTTAGTTTAAACTATATTTAGTCTATAAATACCGAAGCTTGCTTGGTCTTGAATTTAAACAATTTATTCTAAGTTTATTTCTATAATAAGGTTTACAAATTGTAATAAAAAGTCTACACATTTTTTTTATCGATCACAGTCTCACCTGATGTTAAGTGACGATGTGGCCCAGGATGTGGCACGATAAACTTAGTGAAAGGACTGGCTCTCAAGTGCAGCTGCCGGAACACACCTATTGTAGTCCAGGAGCCAGGTACAATTTTGGTCAATTATTTCTTCTCGAGCGAAACTTCGTAAAATGCATTAGACACTTATACTATGAATACTCGTGACCGTCAGCTGCGACTCCGTGGGTGAGGCGGGCAGTGACGGCCTCCCACGCATGGAGAAAAAAAAATTTTTTTCAGTCATTTCCTTCCATTTGAAAATTTGTCAGATTATAGTTTACCTAGTATTTTAAAGAAAATACAAAGTCAGCTGACCATAATATGGTGGATTATATGTCAGCTGGCTGCTTGAACATGAAAAAAATATTTATATTTTCAATTATTTCCTCTCAACTAAAAATTTACCTGGTGGTCGTTTATATGCTACTATGAATGAAAATTAATGTCAGCTTGCTGTATCTAAGTGGAAAGTTTGTCAGCTGGTACCTTCAAAGGTGTAACGCAGCAACATCGATCACCTACTGTATCTTATCAGCTGACGACTTTTCCCTTGACTTACAGCTAGCTGATTTTTTTCATTATTTACTAGAGTATGTTAACAATCATCTTATAAATTTTCGTCCGGGAGAAAATAACGTATCTTAAGTTATTCGTTAGTATGCTTGATTTGAGTGTTTTGATAACAAATTTGAAGTTAAATAATGGAGAAAATGTTGGTATGAGTGAATTAATTAATAAATAATTTATTGTAACATATGTTTTTAATTTATTAACTTTCATTTCAACGAATTGATTAAAAATAACAATCAAAATTAATCATTTTCATTCTCGCTTTGGCTTGAGTCAAATGGTTATCTCCTCAATTGACGTTGGTAACTGAGTCCCAGAAAACCAATCTAGTTCGAATCGGGTGTCTATTTCTTCCCAACCATAGTCTGTAGGTTCTTCAGTTGTTGGAACTTTAAGGTTAGCGTCTGCCACTGCCCGCCCCACCCACGGATTCGCAGCTGACGGTCGCGAGTATTCATGGTATAAATCCCTAATGCATTTTACAAGTTTTTGATTGGGAGGGACTTGGTCATGAAAATCTGTCACTGGCTCCTAGACCATTGGTGCTTGACGACAGATTTAACTTTTTTTTTCTATTAACACAACGATGAAGTTGCTTGCTAAACATCTAGTTTTATTGTGGTCAATATAGTCCCACTCGATGTTATGCGTGATGCGTCACATAACATCGAGTGTGATTATTTAAAAAGTATAACTTCTAAAGTGCGTTCATACACACATTATTTATTCAAAATAAATAAGGTGTAAGAGTTTATTTCCACATCTAATCTATCTACTCTATTGAATTTATTGAGTAGCTACATATATTTATTCAAATTTACCTTTTTCTAATAATTTATAGATAGGTTGTACCTAGGAAAAACTGAAAACTACTATGATATTTTTTAATCTACTAGTAATTGTAAACACACTTTTAAATTTATATTTTTTTAATTGTAAAATTCAACCATTTTTTGTCATACAACTGCCAAAAGTACTATTTCAAACATTCTATCATTAAATTATTTTTCGTTCAAATATGTAATTTGATTGTTAATTACCAAGAGGATACTATGTATGCATGGACAGCTATAGAAAAAGGTTGCGTTGACAAATATATCTATTTTCGTACCTTCACACGAATGTTACCGAGGTCTAGTTTTATAATTTGGACCGCGCTTCTTCGCTCGGGGTCAGATATTACAATTCAAGACCCGTTGGGGTCAATACCGGCGCGTGAGTCGACTTCACTGCTTAATGACTAATAGATAAATGCGCGTAGGCACCTATAGACGTTCAATTACATAAATTTACGAGACTTGGTGATTATAAAATGTGATTAATAACTTTTTATACTTATCACGATGGTGGCACACAAGCGTACGGCCCGCGTGATGGTAAGAGGTTTCCGCAGCCTATGGACGCTTACAACACCGGAAGCTTCACATGCGCTTTACTGACCCTTCATTTTATAAAGGTAGCTTCTACTTGGGGAAATCTGGCAAGTGAAATACGGGAGGTAATAACCCAATTCTGAAAACCACGCAGTCGAAGCCGCGGACAGAAGTTAGTATTATAAATGTAAAATTAACTGTGCTACGTTTTCACGGCTAAACCTCTTTTTGATAGTATCGCAGCAAAATGATTACACTGTCTCTGATGGTAAGCTTAGTAGAGACTAAAAACAACGATGTCCATTGAGAGATCAGCAATCCGACGGCGACCGTCGCTGCATAAATATCTCTTCACGTTACGCTTGAAGGAAACGATGTCCGTAAGAAGGAATTAACACATTGGCTGACATTGACAGCTTCACGGTTCGGCAAAGATAAGACATAGAGAACTTTTTAGTTCCTACCGAGATGGAGTTAGGTTGAACAGCTCCTCAGAACACTCGCCATGATACAGACGGTAGAACACGCTCAGAGAGGCAATGTTTCTGCGAAACTAAAACGGCTCAAAGTAATTACTGCCTTCTGCATAAGTAACAATGCGGACAGTATGTCACCGCAACCTGTACCGATATCTGAACCGTAAGCTTAGAGGTGGCCTGGGACCTGAAGAAGAACTTAGTATTAAAAAAATACCCAGACGAAACATGCTGTTGACCTCGGCTTGGGTATTTCCAAATGGTATTCCCAGTTAGCAAATTGCTATAGCTTGATACCGTTTATTAATTAATTAATACTTACCACTGATGAAAATATGCACCTCTTTATACAATCGAACACAACATATAGACTTTTATTTTTAATCTTAAAATAGCCCATACTCACAACTTAGTATAAAGCTGGTTTCATACTGTCTACGAAAACTGTTAGGGGTGTGCGGATAATTTGAACTTACAAATGACTGTTTGTGGCACGAGGTAAGCTATTCTGAGGGTAAGCGTAGTTAGCTGGAGGGGCCAGCCATAATTCACCCGGATGTTAATGGATGTTGAGGGATGTTAACCTCCTGCTTATGTTTCTCGACTGCAGCTGCGACGAACCTACGAACCACCGACGATTCCACCCAGCGAGAACAACTTGATAAGTTAGGTTGACTTTAAACAACCGGTTATTAATCTGTCAGTATCGCTTAGTACAGCATCTACCTCCTTAGTGTGAGCCGAGCGATACCACATAGGGCAAGTATACACGCCCGCAGCGAATCAGAGTGCTAATGCCATTGTTCGTAATACCCTTACAGCAGGTTCCCAGGTTGTCGACGTAAGACGACGCAGCAGATTGGTTTTTGAAGCTATTTTACGTTTTAATTTTTGTCAATGGTTTTTGAATGCCAATGCTCGGTCTAGGGTTACTTCCAAGTAGGTCGGAGAGTTACTATGGACGGTAATGACACCTCGCTAAGAAGTTTGCAGCGAAGAAATGTGTTTGCATTTCATAGTCTATTTATTAAGAAAGGCATTTGCTATACAACTTCACGTGACGACCTTAAGGAGTGGAGCAGTAACCGTGAACGTCAGACAATCTGGCAAGAACGGGAAGTGAGAATAACGATTGAATACACGGGTACGTTTGCCGTGGCGCTGGGAGACTTAGTCGAATAATATTAACACGGGTGGAATCTAGTCATATGTAATAAGATAGCGCTCATGTGGCCTAACCTTTACAGCATAGTTACGATGCAAGATTCAGGCCAAATAGTACAATGGATTCATTTGGACAGACGCCAGACTATTTTATGTTTTGAGTTATGCGCTTCACTGTTCGATAGAAGTATTTTAATCTTATTAATAATCAAAAAATACTTTATTCAATTTATTTGGGGTAGAATGTTTTCTAACATCCACCTGGCTAACTACCATATTCAAGTTGAATATCGGTCGCCAAACACCTATAGGTGGACTCCGGCAGCTATACTTGAGAACCAGTCCTAAAAGCTTGCCATTTCTGACCACATCGTCGCTTAAAATAAGGGGAGATTGTAGACAAATGCTACCTATAAAGTTAAAAAAAATATGATAGAGTAGAACAAAGTACCTTTGAGTAGAATGAAATTTTTAATTTAATTATTTTTACTTTTAAGATAAGGGTTCCCAACTTTGCAATTCAAATTTACGAGACATACTTAGATCATTAAAATGCGTGACAGGCCTGTAAGAAGTGGGAGCCAGGGAAAATCTTACCTCAAAAGGATACATTCCTTTTGTTCAAATAATTAAAATTAAAAAGTAAAATATGATGAGATTATCAGAACTAGTGTATTCGGCCTGTGGTCGACCTTTAGTTTGAATATCATTGAGTTTGAGGAAAAACATTGAAATCACACAAAATGCATAACTAAAATCTCATATTGTTCAATATGTCAGAAATTATTTGTTGGCATCATTTTAAAATTATTTGGTGACAATATCTATTCTAGTTTTTGGCGGGATCTCAAACTGTCATGTTGTGGTTTTTTTTATTATTCATATATTTGTGTTGATCGACCCTATATTGTGTAATACAGGTGGCATTTTGCACAATAGAGCTTGGTTATTGTACACAAGTGAAGCGGATTGGAAATAATTCGCCATGAATTCTGAGATTCCATAAAAACTACCTAGAAAATTCTAACAAGGGAACCACAATCTTGTTAGAATACTGAAATCCTTATAGGACAGGTGAATATAGAGTATATTCACTCGATAATGGCAGTAATTACTCGTACAGTATTCACTTGATAAATTAAAAATCGTCTTCTCGTCTCGTCTTCAATAAAGAGGACTAACTGCCAAGTTAGGAAACCACAGACTTTTGCTTTGTGTTCGACATTTGCGGTACGAACGTAAACAAAGGACAGATATTATATGTTTGACATGGGCAGCTTTTTTTTTTATACTATGACTGTGGCAAACAAGCATACGGCGCGCCTAATGGTAAGCGGCTACCGTAGCTTATGGACGCTTGTAATACCACAGCGTTGACGAAATTTTGTACACTGTATATTATTTTTCAATGTATACGATATAGGAATAGTTAATAATATGAGTAAAAATCAAATCACAAGTGTGTGTAAATGCGTGCGGTGCTGCGGGGCGCGACTAGTAATTTATAAGATTATTGATACCCTCGCATGTTAACAAAAAGTGTCCGCTAAACAGTATTTAATATTTATGGGTTTCATAGTAAGTAACGTAACGCGAGAAACCAAGTCCAAGATAACATTATTGTGAAGAAAACATATTTGTTTATATCACCCAAGAGAAGTAAAAAAAAAACAAATGATAACGTCCATACCTGATAACTTTGTTACTTTTAACTAATGTTTTGTTTTTTAACTTTTTTTATTGTCTTTGTTTTGTTGTTTATTGGACATAAATTAAGTTTTGTAACGTTTGTTTTTCTGTTCAGAATAACCATGATGAAAACTTCACGCTATGCTTCTCTATGTAGTAGGTAGATATGAATAATAATTAATAAAATGTTGCAAAGGTTTGTCAAAATAAACCATTTAAAATATTTTTATATTTTAGTCGTACACGGTACCACTGAGCCATCATTGCTTCATAACACTGCACTCCACACATGCACACCACTCAGGTACATAGGTTCTGTAAGGGACCTTTTTTTGGCTAGTTAGTTTAGACAAAAATTGAGAGATTATTAAATACAAACGATTATACGCATGTTTGTTCCTTCTTTTGAGTTTCTTCAGCGCTCGCCCTCGAGCCCGATGAAGCTGTAAAAGCCTTCTGAGGCTTTAGGACCCTGAAGGCTAACAGTGTAGTCACACGCTATGCCACGTGACATTGATAGTCAATTTAGTCTTCTAATATGTGGTGTTACAAAAAATAAAAAAAATCCTTTATCACTTCGCATTAATGTAACTTCCTATCGTTGAAAGATTTCCAGAGATGACCTCCTATAATATAAACATACATACATATAAATACATATAAACATATAACCTATACATATAAACTTTACCTCTTTATAATAATATTTTAATAGATAATGTTGAGCTTATAGCGTCCATACAAGTAAAACGATTTAATAATGATATAATTTTTTTACTTCTTTTTTTAATGGCAACTGTGTTCATCTACAATTTTGCCAACATCTCGTGAATAAAATATTTTTCTAATTATTCTTGTAATCTTCAAACATACCTCTAATAAGATGGCGTCTCCCTTGTAAAAACTGCTTTTGTGTTAACTTAAAATGCATGTTTCTAGTAATTATTTATAATCCTCTTCACTTGTATCACGTAAAATACCCCCAAAATACACAATGTAAGGTTAAATACTATAAATCCAAATAAACGCAAGTTTTTAAATAGAATCCACCACATGACAGATCGATCCCACCAAAAACTCTGTTTTTTACTGGGTTACATTTTACTGTGACGTCGTATGGTAACACTAACTCGTGTTAGACCGGTTGTGTTTTTAATTTCCCGTAGAAATTTCCACGACAACATATTGAAAACAACCGTTCACGACCGTTCGATAAGAACACAGCAAAACTGTTTGTAGGGTAAACATAATTTATTATCAGTGCCAACCCGTTGGATTCAACATTTTATATGCTTCGATATTGAAAAAAAAAATACCTAGAAAGATACCGAGTAAAAACGTGATCCCAATAATTTATGAAAGTGTTCTTAATACAGACGCTCTGCAGACTTATTCTACGTGTATTCAATTTAAAGTAAGTAAAGGTTTCAAACTTCTTTAACGGAGAGCTGGATCGTAAGTAAGGCTATCAGAATACACCGACAGGTGCTTGGCGATAGATTTTCATCTTGACTGTAATAGCCAGGGCCGTCTACTCTCAGGGCACAATGAGTGCTGAGCCTAATTCTGGTAGACGCCGCAAGGCACACAAGACATTCGGGCCTCACACAAAGGCTGATTAAGCCAAAGCAGGGCCTGTATCAAAGGGTATTAGGCAGTTTTGTTTGATAATAAAATAAGTGATCAAATTTCAAGAAAACAAAACAAAAAGGTGGCAAAACTGGAAGGCCCGTGTTCTTTATAACAATGTTTGCTTTTTGCTTTAGGCGAGGAGTCCTCAGAAGCACAGGCTTATATCATATACTCATTCTGCTAATCCGGACCTGTATGAGGTACTTCCAAGGAGGTATCAGGTTAATGTTAGCATTTGGGCGCTTCATCAGAGGCGTCTATGCCCTGCCACGATGGAATAATACACTTGCGAGACACCTTACTGAAGGCGTACAAATTTAACGAAGGATTTAGTCGGGACTTAATATACTTGGTGTATCTTGTTAACTAAAGAATGCGATTATTATTTCTTACTCTCTATCGAGATGTTGTCTTGTCGATTACCGCTGTTATTGGACAGCACCTTATTTCAGGGATTGCTAAAATAGGTCCAGTTGGAATATTGTGGCTGTTAAATATATATTATATAGTGTTAGGTTCTATGATAAGATCCCGAAGCACATTACTGATTTACCAGACAATGTGTTCAAGAACCATGTCAAGTAGGTTTTTTTGTCGAAAGAGTTATTATAGGGTAGATCATTATGTGAATGATAGTGATGTCTGAAAGTGACCCCCTCTCTGTATATCCACTAAAATAATTAATATGATTATTAAATGTAAAAATTATCGTACAGTTGGGAAAAAATATGTGTGCAGCAGTTCACACGTGTCAGAAGTGAAAACTTAATTTTTTTTTTTTTAGATATCCTAAATCAACGGGATTTGAACTATCGCCACTCGTGCGTACTGCGTATGAAGTCTGGTCGTCTCACACCACTAGGCCAATCCGACGACGATCACAATTACAAAAATCAGGACGCATTAACCGTGCATAATGTAAATGTATTCTATCTCATTTTCTCGTAGGCTAAATCCTATAGATGTATATGGTTATCTCTTTTTATTGCCGCTTTCTCGTTTCATAGAGCTTCAAATCACAAAGGGGGTTCTGGAGTTTTCACTTCAAAAAAGATAAGCCCGATTGGGTTTCTTGCCGGTTCTTCTCGATAACTGGGATATTACCTGAACTAGTAGTAGTGTTTAACATCCATAAGTGCCTTCTTAGGGCCTAAATTCATTAAAGTATTTTTGATTATGACTTGTAATTCTTTTTAGATCTAGCTTTTAGCCACAATCTCACCTGATGTTAAGTGAGGATGTGACTCAAGATGGTATTACGATAAATCTAGTGGGAAGATTGGTTGGTAAGTACAGCTGGTGGAACACACCTATAGGTGCTTGGTGAGATGTTTTCAACTTACAGGTGGGAGCTGGCCAGGCAGGCATTTGAAATAGCCCTACCACCATAGTACTATGGTTTCATCACAATGTTTTCCTTCACCGAAAGCACCATCTAATTGTAGGGATTCGAACCCATATCGATGGACGCGGTATCCGTACACGAACACGTACGTAGCAGTAAGCGAATGATAGAGTGATAAAAAAAACAGCGTATGTGGCGACATGCATAGATAATATGCTCATTACGACTGTTCCTTTTTAAAATCATTGACTAACAATGACAACCTTTTTTTAAAGTCATTAATTGACAATGTAAATATTCCCACAGTACTAAAATAGTCATTAAAATGAAGGTTCGTTCACAGTACACAAAAAACAGTATGCTCTTTCGTTTGGTATGTTGTGATTATGTTCCTGGTGGTGTAGCTGTTAATAGGCCATGCTAACCGTTTACCATCAGGTAGGCAGTATGCCTTATTACTGCTGTTTGTCATAAAAAATAGTGTGTACGCATGTAAGAAATACTTCTTTGGCATAACAAAACAAAAATAATTCAAAAAATTTAGCCCTTGTGCCAACAACATGATGAAGTTAGCCATCAAAGATAATAATGTGGATTCATTTTATAGACTTTTTATTTTGTAAAAATAAAATCTAACGTTGTATAAATAAACATTACTTTAATTTGATTGTTTTAAACAATTAAAAATAATAGGAGTCAATAAATTTCATATTATTATCATTTTTTAAAAGAGGTGGGCACAGAGAAATTTCTTTGCAGTTTATCTCTACTTGGGACAGCCCGACTGGTGGAATACTTCTACCCTAAAGAAGATCGTAGCGAAATAACCTTGTCATGTGTTATTTGGTGAGTAGGGTTTCCAGAGCTCCTTGGGGTAGGAATGGGGATTGAATGCCAGCTATGCGCTATATATACCTATGGTGATACAAGTGTCCATAAGTTACGGTAGCCGCTTACCATCAGGCGGGCCGCTTGCTTGTTTGCCATAAGAGTTGTTTAAAAAAAATCACACTACCGTTATATGACGCGCGCGCAGCTCTGAATTTTTACCCTCAACTAAACTTATAACTTCAAAAGAATCCTTGATATAAAGATGAAGCTGGATAGTAGAACACTGTGTCTGACAGAATCGCGACCACCATACACATTGAGATAAACCGGTCAAAGTGACTCTCTTTTTGGGATCATCCAGTGTATATCCGGTTGCCGAGAGGCTTTGAGGCCGGTATGACAGCATCAATCGGCGATGGATTATCGATCTCTCGATGGTCGCTATTGTTTCTGGATTGCACTACTGAGCTTACAATCAGGTATAGTGCCGTCATTTATGAGTGCTATTATACAAAAAAAAACATGTTTTCATACTAGAAAAGAACCTCAAACTTCAACTGACCTACCGTTTATCTATATATCTACTGTCAGCCCTAAGCGCGTGAGGTCGATAACGTGCGCGTCCCGAATTACAATTCACAACACTATTGTCTATAAAAGCGATGCGCACACGCAGGACATAAAGCGAAAGTCCACGAAAATGAAGGTGATTACACGTTTTTTTTGTGTCGATTTTTATGTGATTGTGTTTCGTGTTTTTTTTAAGTAATTTTTCTTTCGGCGCGTGCGTTTTGTTACAGAAACGCGACATGATGAAATTAGTTATCAATGAAAGTAATGTGAATTTATTCGACTATCTTTAATTTTTTACATAGTGTAAATTTTTTTTTGATTGATTAAATAATGTCTATTTCTACAACGGTGAATTATTGTCATAAAATCAAAGAATAATAATTAAAGCCGGTAAAATAAATTAACATTATGATCGTTGATAGTTAATTACGTCATGTTGTTGGCGCGCGGGATTTATTTTTGTTTTGTTTCGCCAAATAAGTATAACTTCTTACTTAATAAGTTCACACAATATTTTTTAATGTAATTTCGTATATTTAGTTATTCGGGAGGCATTTATTTGATTACTGAACTAGCTGTGCCCATGCCAACCGTTTTGGAGACTACTGGGAACAAACAGACAGACGGTTACTCTATTTTCGGACTATCTCGGATTATCTTCGAATCTATATAAGATTTAATATAAAAATTATAGATTAAGTAATGTACAACATCCGCCGGTTGATGCCGCCTTTAACTAAATGAATATATAAATCTATAAAATTGTTTAAAATGATGTTTGAAGTCAGCGATGAGAGACTGATCATTCTCGAACAGTGTATGCAAACATTTGCTATTAAAAATTAAAAGTATCTAACTGTTTTTTTTTACGATTTTAAAAGTGAAACTTTGTTTCCACGGTGACTTGGTTGTGCATGTTGGTACTGGCTTGAAACACTTAGGATCATGTCTCCGAGTGCTTTGGACCTTACATTCTCATCTTGACAGACCTCGTGACGCAGACGTAGTAAGCCCTACTATTGAGCCGAGACGTCGCGGACTCGATCTCACTTACTTTTGTGTGTTGAGAATACTTGTCAGTTGTGTGCTGGGTATTAAATATCTATATATGTATAGTATATCATCTGTTTAGTTACCATATGCTTAGTTTGGAATGAAATGGTTGATAATTATCAGAAATTTGTTTGCTACTTCCGCCTCAGACTCATTGCAGGGATTTGAACTCACGTCGAAGTCGAGACGAAGGTGACATAATTTGTCTTTCCAGGGACTGATATATTTGGTGGTGCTGGTGATTAGTGGAGTGGTGGCGGAACCACCAGCTCCGTACGCGCCGAGTGGTTGGCGTCCCAGCGGACCTGCTTTCGAACTACCACCCAGAGGACAGGTTTGGATCTCAAATTAATATTTAATAACCAGTTTTTCTGATTGATTGATATCATAAAGGTAATTTTTTCTAGTTGAAATAACTCCCTCGAGTTTTAAATAAGACATAATACTATGTGCTATGAAAAATTGTGTTTACCATAATCAGTTAGAGTGGAATAATATTATGTTTGGTTGTAATTAATAATGAGAAAGTCGTTGCGAAAATGAGTTGTATTTTTTTCTTCTATAAATTGATCTTAGTTTTTATTAATTAGTGGGTGGCAGGACACGACAATAGCGTCCAACTGGATCACGAGCTCCATACACCAAGTGTAACACCCGACATATTGGCACGTTTAGGCATCTCTCATTCCGGGATCAGTCGTTGTATATCCAGTAATCAATCAGCATGATAGAGATCTGTAATGATGACTCCCGTAATTCTCATTTGGTTTGTAGTGTTTCGGGATCAGCTAGTGTATATACAGCTGCCGAAACGCTTGAATAATAGCGGCGACCGTCGATAGATCACTACTGGTATTATAAAAATAGGTTAAATAGCTTAAAAATTCTAAAATCACGCTTCAATAACGCATTAAAAATTATAAACCTTTTAGTCTTATAATAACATCTCGTTACCAAGCGCAATCTATTTGACTTGTCAAAACGTATCGTATGAGCATAAACTCGCGGGGTTTGCTTGTAACCATTAAAGAGTTCCACTATCCACCTCCTGGCTCCATTACTAGACCCTCGTTCCCAAGATCAATCTATTGTATTTGTAAAAACAAATCATAGGAGCCCAACTCGAAGGGTTTACTAGTAGCTACTAAAGTGTTCCACTATATCACCTGGCTCCATCATTATCATAATTAATTACGATCGGTGAATTACATATGATGAGTCACATATTTAATATATGTATTACTAGCAATCGTCCGCATTTCGTACGCGCTAATTACAATATAAACCTTAACAAAAAATATATTCTATAGCAGTTATGGATAATGTAGCTTTCTATACTTAAAATTTTTTTTTGATTGATCATATTAAAGTTTGGAAGTGAAAATAATCTATAATCTAAAAGCACATTAATTTTTGTAAAATTAACATCGTCATTTGTCTATAATTCTCAAAAGTCCTTAATATTTATTTTTTAACTTTAAATGTCGAATACTGATATCGTCTCCTTATAGGAAATACACTAGCATCTTGGGCTGCCAACTGCCAATGTTATTAAATAAAATATAGTATTTTTAACTTTAGTTATTAAATAAATATAGTAAGTACATAGGGGAAAATAATAATTTTCAGTTCAGTATAAAAAGTAAAAGAGGTATTTAAATATTCATGAAAATTGATAGATACCTTCATTTTGGAAAAATATGTTTTAATATTATTTATATGTAGTAAGTATGGAAGTCACAAGGCTAAGTTACTGCCATTCTCATTCACAGTCTACCAAAAGCCAGGAGTATTTGCCACCCTACGACCCGCGCAACACAGGTGTCCCTAATCCAGAATACGACACTCCCGATGACGTATCTGTCCAAGGACTGCCCACTCAGGAACAGCAGCCCATTTTCTTGACTTCACCTATCAATGGCCAACAATACCAAGGCCCAGCTTTCAATTCCGATATCAAAAATTTAGATCAAAACCTAAGGCAGGTACAGGTAAGAAACAAACATATTTATACCTATGTAAATTTAGGTGTTATTGTTATAATTTAAATTTGGGGTTGGTGAACTATAATAATAATATGAATATAATATGGCGTAACTATAAAAATCTTAAATTAAATTTCAGTATCAACAACAACAAGAAATATACCAGCAATTCCAAAGGCTAAGACAATTAAAGGCGGTCCAGCCTAACAACAAAGCTAACAATCTCCCATCGCCGCAGAACCCTAGACAATTTGCCTCGAGACCGGCCACCCCGAAATCTACGACACCAAAACCTGAGCCAACTACAACAGAAGCACCTCTTAAACAAGTGACAGAGCCCAACTTAAATGAACGTGAGATCTTGGAAGATGAAGGAGCTCCAGCTAAATTGAGGTCAACAACATCAGTTGAGATTACAAAGCAAAATATTCAGCAATATCCTGGCGAACTTTTCCTGAGCTCCTTAGCACAATTGCAGTTGCAACCTCAGTTCGTACCTTTGCAGCAAATTAGGGCAAACTATGCGCAACCCGTTGGAGTTGCTCCTAAGCAAGTTGGTTTTGATGCACCAGCTCATTTTGCCGCTTTGCCTTCAGTTTTGGCACAACAGCAGGCTAGCGAACAACCTTTGCTGCAGAACCCGCAATTATTAATAGGTGAACAACCGGCAATTCAAAGTTATATTACTCCGCAACCTTTAGCTCAATATCAGCCAGCTACACCTTACCAACCGCAGCCGCAGTACCAACAGCCTATCGCTTTCCAACCTCAAGCTGTCGAACAGAGCTACTTACCGCCTACTCAAGATGCTTTTGCAGTTCAGCAACCTGTGTCTCAATACCAACCAGTACAGATGTACCCAACTCAAATCCAAGCACAACCAGTTGTATTGCAACCACAACAATTTAACCAACAATCATCTCAAATAGGCCAGGGCAAGCCTAAAGACGGTTATAATCGTGATAACGATCAAAAAAATGAGGCAGACGGTGAGGACATTGATGATTACCAAAATCAGCAACAATTGGAACAAGGCTATCAACCACAACAACAAATTTACCAACAACCTCAACAAATTTATCAACATCCTCAACAAATTTATCAACAGCCTCAACAAATATATCAACAACCAATAGTAGTCCCACCTCAACCCCTCAATCAGTACCAGGCCCCACAACAGTTATACCCAGCTCAATTAATCAACCAGGATCAATTTAATCAAGGGCAATATCAAACCCAATTAGTTCAAGGTGCTCCACAGCAAACTTACCAACCACAAGACGCTTTACAAAGTGGTTTAGACATCAACAATGAGGCGAACGATATAGATCAAACCGAAGACAAAGACAGCGAGGAAGATGATGCATCCAGAACGACCGCCATCGCCAACGCTTTTGGCGCAAGGTCAGACACGTCATACATATAGAATATTAACTATCTCACGTATAGTATATGCAAATATCACATGTAACAATGAGTATTGCCCCTTTTGGTTTGGAATATTGATGTATTTTAATTTGATACGATGGTAAGTTATAAATGAATGTTTTGTTTCACTTGCAACAGTTTTGGAGACCTTAAAATCGTTATTTATTATGTAATATTAACTGCGAAAAGGTGATGAGAATTTTGAATGGCTAACATTACTTTTTTGGTCCTTACATCATCAGTATTTTAACCATTTTCTCAGTTTCACCAAAGGATATGAAATAATTGTTTGAGGGGTTTTTTCCGTACCTAAATTACTATCTAATATCTCAAAGCGATTCGCTTTGTCCAATTTATTCGAACTGCCAACCTGTGGTGTTCATGAATTTTGTCTTTCCCGACATCGTAAATACTTTGAGAACATTTTGAACACTGTAAGCAGGTTACATTATTATTGGATGTTTGTACTTCCCATCGTCTATAATCTAATAAAAGCTAGGTCGTTTAAGCTTCCTTTGTTTCCTGCTTTTCACGATAGACATGTAGTGCGATTATTAAAATTATAATAATTTTATTACCAGGACTCAACCTCGCGTATTCACACAATACGGAGCGCCATATCCAGCACCAAGGGCACAACCTACAAGCTCTACATATCCTACTACCACAGAATCTCTTGCAGAAGTGAGTGAAACAAATATATATATTTTTTAAGTCAAATTTTCTTTAGCGCTGTTGTGATTTGAAACTCGTTGAAACGATAAAGTGACAGTAAAAATCGAACCACATACATCTATAGGATGTAATGTGCGACAGAATGATATAGAATACATTTACATTATACACGGTTAATGCAAGTCCTGATTTTCATAATTGTAATCGTCGGTAAGTTTGTGGCTAAACGCTAAACTTAAAAAGATTAAAAATAAATGAATTTACTTTAGCTTAATAAAAATTCAATTGTATTTAATATAATTGGTTAATATATAATGGAATAGTTTTTGAATGTATGAACTAATGACTCTTTATTTCGGTCGTACATTGGCGAGTTTATTAATATCACAAGGCATTTGTCTCCAGCTATCAAGTAAGTAGAACTAATAATGGAATTTATGAACAACATACAAGTATTTATGCTACTTTTCTTTTAGGAGGTGACTGAAAATCCTGATGTAGCCGAAGCGGTTGCCGTCTCAACTGGAATCCGGAAGAGGAATGGCAAATTGAGGTATGTGTTTATGTAAAGTGTGGTATATATTTAAAATTACGTGTAACTTTACGTGTAAATTTTGTCTTTTCAGTCGCATCCGAATTATCTGTATTAATACTAACTGTAAACAGTTATTATTAACTGGTCCGGCAGACGTTCTGTTCTTTCCAGTAGTTGTCTCGATCACAGCGTCACTTATCGGATCCTAACATATCCTAATATCATAACACAAAT
This sequence comes from Saturnia pavonia, assembly GCA_947532125.1. Taxonomy (NCBI): domain Eukaryota; kingdom Metazoa; phylum Arthropoda; class Insecta; order Lepidoptera; family Saturniidae; genus Saturnia; species Saturnia pavonia. Next base: position 19,123,454 of record OX383895.1, on the reverse strand, counting down.
ATATAATGTAAATATGAGCTCAATCGGTCAAGACACTCAGAAGTTACACGATTACTAACAGACGCACACGAGATTTGTATACATAAGATTTAGATCCACTGTATTTTGATAATTAAAAAAAATCACACCAGAGTTATAGAAATCATTATAAGTAAGAAATATTCAATTTTTTTTACATAGAAGTTACATGTACTCTCAAAATAACAAAATTCTGGGTGGGATACAACAATTGTGTCAGACTGCTTGCGATCATCATACATCAGGTATAATAACACCCACCTTAGTGAAACATTTATGAATATCGTGTTCCGAGATGTACTTGATTACTGGATAGATGGATATACACGAGTATATATATCTTCTTTTTTTTCATGCCCTTTCCTTCCTTACAGAATTCGTAATAGACTTCATTTACTTACAAACTAACTTTGCCCCATGGTTTCACCCGTAATAAGTTTATTCAACGAACTCTTCACCTTCCCCTACTTACCTACTGTTTTCCAGATTGCTTGACGTTCATAATTACTGCTCATCTCCTTAGAGCCGAAGCGTGAATTTATATAGTTTGTAACCTTCGTCAACGATTAGGCTATAAAAATCCTTTTTTTTAAATCCGACTGGTAGTGAGTCCAGGGATTTGCATGTTCAAACATAGGTACAAATAAATATTGTGATAATTAAATTTATTTTGAACACGCTTACATTAGCTTCACTTGTAACTAACTAACAAACAATGTAATACAATCTTAGAAGTCAATTTTAACCTACTTCTAATCGTCGTATCGAAATGAAACTTTATATGTATATGTAGTTCGGATGACAATACTATAATTTGGTATCTTGGAGCTGATCCGATTATGGAGCCAGGAAGTAGATAGTGGAACACTTCAGTGGTTACCAGCAAACCCCTCGAGCTTCGGCTCATACGATTCGCTTTGACAATTCAAATAGAATTGCGCTTGGTAAAGAGACGTTATTATAAGACTAAAAAATTTCATAATTTTTAGCGCGTAGTTAAAGTGTATTATTAGTTTTTTAAACTATTAAAACTTATTGTAATTACAGGAACCGACGTCTTCGTCCAGTTATCGGCGTGGACAGCTCCGGGCGCTTGGTACTAGCAGCAGAATGAATAATACTAAAAATTCAACAAACTTATTTATTGTACCTATCTATTCAAAAATCTTAGTAAACGTTTATTATAAATTACGATATCTATAACAAAGTTTATTTTTTTAATAATCTTTATAGTAAATTCCACCAATAATTGTCCCTGTTTTAGATTATGGAATCTTTATTAATGATATCAGCAGGGATGTCTCTACTTAGAGTACAATTGGGCAAACGATCCCTGGCAACGCCCTGAGGAGCGCCGCGGAATCTCGCAGAACGAACGGCAATCATCTATATTCTAAAATATGAAGCCAGTGATATGATTTTTTTATACCACAATGGTGGCAAACAAGCATGCGGTCCTCCTGATGGTAAGCGGTTACCGCAGACTATGGACGCTTGCGACACTAAAAGCATCTAATGCGCGTTACCGACGCTTTAAAAATCTATTCACTCCCCTTTTCAAGGACCTCATACTGTAGTCCTCTGGGTAAATATTACCAGGGAGCTCATTCCACACCCGGGGCGAGTGTGTAAATAAGTGACTAAATTTAGAGAAAATTCCACATAAAAAGGTCGCTCATCTGGAAGGATATATAACTTTACTGGTGTAATAGCAGTTTTTTTTCAATCGTTATAGGTTTTGGTGTACTGGCCACAATTTCACCTGATGTTAAGTGACGATGTGGCCCAAGATAATATCACGCTAAACCTAGTGGAAGTCTGGCTCTCAAGTGCAGCTACCGGTACACGTATTGGTGCTTGGCGGCAGATTTTCAACTTGTAAGGGTTGTTTGTATAGGGTTAGCTAGTCAGGCGGGCATTAGAAAAAACCTATGGTTTCTTCACGATGTGAAGGAATCACCGAAAGCTCAATCTCATTGCAGGGTTTCGAACTCACGTCAATCGACGCGAAGTCGTACACACTACCACTGAGCCATCATTGCTTTTAGGTTACTCTGGTCCTGCATACAGCACTTCCATCAAGGATGGAGGCATGATAATGTTTGCACTCGGGTGCTAAATGGATTATAGATAGCGCTGTATATGTGTATAGGCCGCGTTTAGTGTTGAGTAAAACTTAGAGCTGCGCGCGCATCATAACTTAACCAACAATGATAGTAATGTAAATAGAATTTTACTGACTAAATAAGTCAGTAATGTGTAAAAATAATTTAACGGTGTTCAAATTAAAGTTAAAAGTGATAAAATTATTATACTTTAATTTTACTAAAGAGAGGTAGGGCACAGCGAAATTTATTTGGAGATTTCTCTCTACTTGGGGCAGCCCGACTGGTGGAATACCTCCACCCTATAGAAGATCGCAGCCAAATAACCTTGTGTTGTGTACCCAGAGCTTCTTGGTGTAGGAAGGAGGATTTAATGTCGGCAACGCGCTATTTGATACCTATGGTATTACAAGTGTCCATAGGTTACGGTAGCCGTTTACCATCAGGCGGGCCGCATGCTTATTTGCCACCTTTGTAGTATAAAAATAATGTTTATTGATAAAGAAACCAGTAAAAATCTAAAAATTAATTTACATTATCATTTATGGCTAACATCATCATGTTGATGGCTTCGAGATAACATTTTTGGACTTATTTTTGTTTTGTTATGCCAAATTTATAAAAAATATGAATTTTATGTAATTTCTTACATGCGCATATATAACTACACATAATATTAATTATCCATGGTTTTGTTAAAAATCAAAACATAAAATATTCAAATATGGGCTTTAAAAATCGAGATTAAAAATTAGACAAAATTAAATATATGGTAGTTACCGCTACATTTTGGAAATAATCATTACAAAGTTAATAGCCAGGGTTGTAGAGCTAGGAAAATATCGCTTCTTTGTACAGAATATTGAACGACAAACAATTTTTTTATTTCACTAGATAGTTTAAGTTGATTACTAAGGTTTTATGACAAGTAGAATAAGACCATAAATACATAATAAAATAGCGAAAAATGTCGGCACACTGGTTATAACAAAGGCATTCTCTCTAAAAAACTGTACGGGAATTTTAAAAAGATCTTTAATCCAATAGAACCTTTGATTATCTTCGTTGAGTTCAGAGGCTGCAACTGATACTGGTACAACATTTCTCATATCTCCATGGCTATCAGTAATAGGCCTTGTTAGTTCGTCGACGTAATACTTAAAAAAACTCTCCTTAAACCGTTCCGTAGATTTCGTGCAATGAGGAATTTTTGATTTAGATCTTTCCATATCAATATTGATCTTTAAGTCGTCGATTATCGATTTTTCAACTAAATTACACTGAATGCGCTCATTAGTTTCAAATGTAAGCCCACTTACAGAAACCTCTTTGTCTGACACAAATTCTCTTTTTTTGACTTGAAGACTTTCATCCTCTATTTTCATAGATATTGGAATATTTGGGCGCTTATACTGATCCAACATATCAATCAACTTCTTTAATTCTTTACTTATTTTCTCAGCCAGTGATTCTTCTAATTTTTTAATTGATTTATCTAATACTAAAATAAATTTGTCCCACATTTCTGAAAAATTGGTTGGATAATTATTTTTACACTCCTCTGAATAAAAATTCATAGGTTCCTTTTGGTTTTCAAGCTGCCATTTTAAGGTCTTTTCATTTGGTAAATTTAAAGTTATAAGGTGGTTTGTGTCTTTTTCAATATCAATAGGTTTTGTTAAAATATTTGTCCTGAAATCGTTTTGAAAATTCATATGCCCGTCATCACCTTTATTTTTATCTTCGAAGTAAGTTTTCAGTGGTTGGTTTATAAGGACGTTATTAAAGTCTTTGTCATGCTTAATAGTCGAACTAGTTGAGGGAGTTGTATCTGCAAATATTTCCATATTTATAACAGTATCACAAAGCGCATCCTTTTGATACAAATTCATTTTCACATCTTCGTTGTCAGTAAGATCTGCGTTTTCTGAGTGAAAATCACTTGTTGAATTTGAAGTTACCGTAAAATCAGAACCCAAATTTGACCGATTAAAATCGGAACTTGTTCTTGCATTAAAATATTTATCATGGTCACTTGTTGCACGTATATTTATTTTATGAATAGTGTCAATGTTTACAAGAGTCTTATTACTTGTATCACTCAGTTTATTCGTTATATTTATATAATGGTCTAAGTTGTCTTTAACATTGAAAGACTCAGAAATTTGTGGTTTTGAAGTTATAGTTAGTGACGGAAGTGTAATTGTTTCTGTGCTCGTTAAACTCTCTCTAAATAGTATATATTTATCTTCACTGGGGGTAACAGCTATTTCGTTTGATTCAGTCGATTTATTATATGATAAAGCTATACCGACGTTAATTATATCCATTTTGTGTGGTATATATTTGTCTGATGAATTTGTCAAATTGATCTTATAATGGTCATCAAAGATAGAGAGTGATGAAGTTTTATTGCGTGTTAGTATATTTTTACTTGACTGACTGGGGAACGCTTTTATTGCTAATCTTGATGATAAGTTAGAATTTAAAAAATTCGTCTTGGTTTCCCTTGAAAGTAATATATGGTCATCTAGCAATTTTTCTTTTGCAAATACTTTTTTTAACACTTTTGGTCGTGTCACTACATTAGATAAATTTTGCCTAATGCCTTTTTTGTAATTTTTCACTGATCGATTCAAAGTATATTTTGTGTCTCTACATTTGAAACGTATCTTTCGCAACTTTATCGTACGATTATACCTTTTTATGTTTTTGTTTATAACAAATTTATTACAATCATTGTTATTTCTTTTATACGAGGCAGCGTTGAAAATCAACTCTGGTTGTTCGTTAATCTCATCTACTCTATGTTTTTTATTTGTATCGCGATTATCTACTTCAAGTGTTGTTTCAAGTTCACCATTTGTATTGAATTCGCTAATTTTAATTATCTCATCATTACTGGTATCAGGAATATGCATTGAATTATTAAGTATATCTACAGTGCATGATTCTAAGATTTTAATTGAAACGCTAGATGTAGTACAGTAAATACTTCCTTGAGAGCTCTTTTTACTACAAATCATTTCTTGAATTCTTAAAAGGTTGTAATAAGTATCGTGCTTTGAAAATGCTACAACATATGTTGACAACTTCTGTAGGTAGCGTGAAGCTAAATTTTATCTTTTGGAGTCAAAGAGTAATTCTTTTGCAGTACTTTCTTTCTCTCTATATGCGTATTTTATACTCATTGGTCAGTTTCTGCAACAAATATAAATGATTTCGTTAGATTCGATATAAATATAATGACATTTTTCCATAAAGACTGAAATAAATTATATAATTAAAACGCTCCGTTAATCAAGTATTTTGTATTTCAAATAACTTGTTTCAATACACCTTTTCATCAAGAATAAAAAAAATATTTGAAATGAAAAGCAATATAATATCAATCAAAATCCTAAATCAGATAGCTTTAAAGCAAAAGTTATCGATTTGTTATTAGATTTCCTTGAATCCATCTCTGAATCCATTTTTAAAAGATACGTCTTTTTATGCGGTGGTTTAGGTTCAATTAAGTCTTTTATAACGTAACTGTAGAATAAGCATGCAATAATTATAATGGGTATCCAAAGCAACAAGCAATAAACAAAACCTTCTCCAAATGCCATACCTCTGCGATTAGAACAGATAACTTTCTTTGACTCACAGCCATTGTCTTCATCATCATTAACGATATATACAGTTGAAGTACAATCAGGGAAGTTGTTATCATTTTCACTTAGAGGGCATTCATGACATTCATCGCATTGAGTTGATGATATGCGAGTTAACGAGCATTTGTGACATGGTAACTTGCATTTATTAAAGGAATTCGACGAATTTGTGCTATAACAATCGTCACAGAGGTATGCTACAACTTTTCTTTTATTATTTTCTGTTATCACTTCAAATAATGGCCTAGATTTTGGCAACGAACATGTTAATCCTTTGTCAACAACTTTTTCAAAATTCACTTCATTGACAACGGACATGTCTGTCACTTTTAGAATTGATTCACTGTCAATTATATTGTATGATGTACTTTTTTTCATTATTCTATTGTAGAATTCAAAAGCATCTTTTTTAGGTTGTTTTGATAGTTTTAAGCCTGAGAGCAATACGTTTTTAGAAAAATCATTTGATATTTGTACCCCCTTACTCATATTTTGTAATTGATATTTATTATTTTTAATAAATTTTGCACTACCATATTCTAGGGTTATTGAATTTGTTTCATTGAATTCTTGTTTTGTGTGGTCCTTTAATATTTTATCTGTTGTTTGAGATAATTCTTTTATTACTGATTTAAGTTCATGTATTTTATTGAACATTGAAGATTTTATGGATCTGATTGAATTGAATTGATCAGTGGTTATTTCATTTTCTTTAGATTGTTTAGCAATATTTTCTATATTAAAATATCTTGCTTGACTAACAGCACTATCGAGTATCGGAATAATTTTTTGATTGTGTCCTAAAGAAGAGTTACAACTATCTGCTATTTTTACTTGTCCATCATGAGATTGATTAATATTAGGTTGATTATCTAATATAATTTCACAATTGTAAGTACTTTTATTAACATTTACTTCTTCATTGGAAATGTTTGTGTATTCATCCTTCTTTTCTACAGTATTCGTAGGCTCGACTATGGGAAGAATTTTTACTTGAACTTCAAGCTTAATATTGCTGTTACGCTTATAGTCAACAAAGTATTGTAATATATTCTGAAGGTTCTTTAAAGCATCATTGCTTTGTGATATATGATTACCAGATTTCTTATGAACAAATGTTAAATTTTTGTTTTCAATTTTCTGTAACTTATATACATTAGACAATTTCTTTCTTTTTATATTTAATTTTAAGTTTTTCCTGTAGTTATTGATTTTGCCTTTTGCATTATGGCTGTGGAAGGGTATATTTTGATTTGTTGTATTGGAGAATTCAAGACTTCTCTTCAAAAGGTCAATTGCTATCAACGATTCCCTTTGTTTATCTTTATTAAGAATTTTAGTTTGTCTTTCCTTATCATAATCAATACTTAGCTTTGAGGTATCCACATTCAAATCGGTCGTAATATGTTTCAAATTATGTATATCGGTTAATGTACATGTATCTTGAAAAGTTTTATCTGCTTCATCAATATTGTACTCTGAGTTTATTTCATTGGGGGTATCCGCATAGATATCATTTATTAGACTTTGCATTTCGTCTAAATTATTCCGTTTTATGAATTCATTTTGTAAAGGCATAGCTTCTTCATTATCTTTAGTTTCGTTAGTATTTGAGATACTTTTGATAAATGGTTTCGTATGAAGTTTTATTTTCTCTTTTATGCGATTTTTTAAATTTAGAGTAGAACTACTATTGACTAGAGACCTTGTCGATATAGCTAGTAAATTGAAGCTCGAACAATCCAATACTTTGTTTGGGTTATTTATAGACAATAATATATTCTTATGTTTTATCTTTTTCACTTTGTACCAGGATATGTTCCTATATTTATTTTTCTTTGGGATACTGAGTGTAGATATAATTTTAACTTTTCTTACTAAAAGTGGAACAGAATTGCTTGATAGATGCCTATAAATTACATGTTTGGACAAATTAATCATCACAGGATGAGATTTGCGTTTACAATATTGACAAACATCAGATACAGTTGCAATTTCTTGATTCTTAATTTCTCGGTTGCTATCTTTATTGTTTAGAATATAGGTAGAAGTCGATGAAGCTCTTTGAGATTTACTCAGTTCTAATCTGTGTAGTATTAGGTCGAGAATAGTTTCGAATTTACTTTCTGTGTCTTTATTCTCTAACATATGTTTCTGTATCCATTTGCTTAATAGATTCTTTAAGTTCTCAAGCATGATTGTGGCAACATCTTTTGTTGGGATTCTATTTCCAGGTTTTCTATCACCAGAGGCACTTATATCTAGAGGTATTTCTTTAATAGTGTCTATTTCGGGGTCAACAATTGTGGAATATTTGGATTTAGCGGAACTTTCTTTATTGGACATTCGAGTACGTTTATTTTTATAATATCTTCTCAGTATGCAAAAATCTGTTTCAATACTTAAATCTCTTTTAATTTTAGTACCTTCTGTGTAATTTTGTTTTGTCTGTGATAGATTCTTTTTTATTTGTAAAATATCACTTGTGGTACACATTTGTGATGTACCAGAATACGTTCTCGAATGTGTATAAATGGTGTTATTGGATTTCTTATATAAGATCCTTGTCTCTCCATATTTATCTTTTGAATCTTGGCGTTTGCCCATATTGTATTTTTCTCAATTCTCTATTAAGGTGTGATCGTCGGATCTTCTGTAAGCAAAAATATTAGAACTCTATTCATCTTTACCAAATTATCTTCTTGAGTTTCTTGTTTTAGTTTGGTAAGAATATAATTATCTCCTCAGTTGAATGACATCACGGATAAAGGTTTAAAAGCAATGGTATATTTTGTATTATATTTATTGAAATGTTTATAACTATTTAGAAAAATAAAAAAAAAACATGTATCTAACCTCATTGTTTGTTTACCGTACATATGTTTAATTCAAAGTTGGTAGTTAACTGAACTTGATTAATAAAACAAAAATAATAAAAATGAACTAACTATATAGGACTTGTTTATTTTATAGAAAATTATTGTATAAACCGACGGTTTCCACAACTTGTCGTCACTTACTGACAATTTCAATAACGGAATAAAAGTGTACAAAATGTTTAGAAAAATATTCATTTAAAAAGTAAAACAACAATAGAAAGGTTACCTACCTTAAACTTTTCCATAAAAACATTTTAAGATTTGCTTATTTGCATATAGTACACATATGTATATTATATGTAAGTATATGTATAGTATTATTTAATAAGATTAATAATTTCTCACATTGGATAATTTTGTGTAAATTTATAAATAATATATATAGCAATGTCAATATAATTGACAGAATTATATGTTGTATAAATCATGCCAGTATGTATTCTTTGTACATGAATTCTTTATACTTTTGGTACATCGATTTATAGCAATGCAAAAAAGAAGGACCGTATTTACGAGTAGGCTTCCAATGCAACATCTCTTAGTGGAAAACGATGATGATGATATGTTTTGACGGTGCTAAAGATTTTAATAATTACTAAAAAAGCTGAGTGAAACTAAATCATTGCAAACATTGAAAGCGAAGATAAAATTTTACTTAATTACTTTACTTAATTTGCTGCTGGAATACCTCCACCCTACAGAAGATCGCAGCTACATAACCTTATGTTGTGTTCCAGCGGTGAGTAGGGTTTCCAAAGCTCCTTGGAGAATGGAGGTTCAAAGTCGGCTACGCGCTAGTCGATACCTATACAGCAATGGTATTACAAGTGTTCATACTTCTATAGGTAGCTGTTTACCATAAGACGGGCCGTATACTTCTTTGCCAACTTAATTGTAAATTTAAAAAAATATATTACATAAATAATTTCCTTATTTATTCTTAGTTTGTTATAAACATTAATATATTTTGCAATCAATAAATCTGAAATTATTTTTATATTACTGGATGTTAAGATTTGTAAACTTCAATAAATCCACGCTTAACATTATAAATGCGAAAGTATTAACTCTGTCTGTCCGTGTGTTAACTTTTCATGATTAAGCATCTGAACCGATCTTAATGAAATCTCGTATAGAAGAAACCTGGGACCTGGAGAACGATGTAGTACGAAAAACACGCTGGAAAAAAGGCAGTGTTTATATAATTATCATTTAGTGAATTATGTATTTTGAACTTGGTTATATTAGCTCGGAAAAATACTGGTGCAACATAAATTATCTTATATAGCTGTACCCGCGGCTCCGCTCGCGTGAACTACAGAATGCTATGGGTCGAACACACGTTCAAATCGTGCTGCCCCCGTTCAAAAGAAGGAAAACAAAAGTGCTCATTGTGGATGATCTTTAGGCGATAGATATTATATGCTATCGCTGACTTTTTTGTAGACCTTTTTAAGATATACAATCGCGTAGAACATTTATGGTTTACTCAGCGTAAGCAATTTAAGCGCTCCAAATGGGTATTTTTTCCGTATTGATTCACTATTTTCGTCACTGCTTCTTTCGTAAGTTCCTTTATATTACAAAATATATCCTATAACGTAGGATAGTCCTTAAAGATATCCTATAAATTATAGTTATGGATTTAAAAAAAAATTCGTAAATCCGATAAGTGGTTTTCGCGTGAAAAGAACAAAAGGACAGAGAGATGTAGTTTTATAATATGTATACTCCGATAATTAATTATAATTCACAAATATTTCGTCGAAATACAATACAATTTAAATTAATGAAACTGTTTTTTTTAAGGCTTTTATGTTGTTGGCTTCGTAAACCACGGATAACGAAGTTATTCATATTGGATACCGATATTTTCTTTATCTCAATTATGAAAATTTAAAATAAGGTCGATAATAAATTTCGCTTAAAATCAATATAGTTTTGTTAGTTGCCTATTTTATATTTTCATTTTCAAAAACGTTTAATTAAGTTTCTAATAAATTTATTTGGTAGCATTATTTTACTTAGGTACTTGTGAATAACCAGATGGGGCTAAAAGTGTTAATCTCTTTGGATGTTCATTCAATACTGTGAATATTAACAAGTTTGTCTTTATTCGATTAAACTTGTAACGAAGAGTTTTGGTCGAGTTCCCTTTGAACGGTATAAAGTAAGAGATTGTGGTCAGTTTCAAAACGTAGTCGGCGGCTTTTGGAATTAGCAGAGATTACGTTAAACTGCATTTTTTTTAAGTCTCACAAAATGTACTTATTTAGAGACACCCTTAATAACTGTAAGATAAGAAACACCTTTTTATTTTTTTAAATAGAACTAAGGTGGTAAGCGGCTACCGTAGTCTATGGAAGCGTGTAATACCATAGGTATCACTAGCGCGTTGCCGACTTTGAACCCCCTTACCCCAAGGAGCTCTAGAAACTCTATTCACCGTAGGAACATAACACAAGGTGATTGGCTGCGATCTTTTGTAGGGTGGAGGTATTCCACCAGTTGGACTGCTCTCAGTGGAGAGAAATCTTCAAATAAATTTCTTTGTGCCCTACTTCTCTTTGAACCTTCTGTTTCAAGGAGCTCTAGAAACACTACTCACCGCAGAAACACAACATAAGTTGTTTGGTTGCGATCTTCTGTAGGGTGGAGGTATTCCACCAGTCGTGCTGGCCCAAGTAGAGAAAACCATTATCATCATTGCTTATTTCGTATGTCACTATCTTACAAAATATATCCTATAAATAGGTCAGATAACATAACTATGAATTAAAATATTAAACATGTAAACCTGATAAGTGGTTTTCGCGTGAAAATAACATAAACGGACAGACAGACAGAGAGACATGGAGTTTTATAATATGTATAGATGAAATAAGTCTGATTTTTTTTTAATGTAGGAGATCGTCAATAAATAAACAACATGTTTTCTTTATAGCTTTCGTTTTTTTTGGCGAAGTAAATTTTAAACGTCATGAATTTGCAGTAGAATTTCTTTCCTTTGATACATTTCTCACAGTATTATCAGAATACCCCGTAGCGTAGGTCACGGTTTTGCTGATTTTTGCGTAAGTTTTGTTTTCAAAGATTCCTTTATCTGTTTTATTTTTACGAAAAGTATCATAAGAGAAAGCCATCTTTGGATATTTTATCTCATGTGGGTACGGCGTCCCGCCTCCGCGTCTCGCCGCGCAGCTACCTAAGGTGCGCTGTAGCATTCGTGGTCATAGTATAGTAAAATAATCAAAATCTACAAATCAAGTGTTAATGTTTTTTTTTTTTTTGGAAAAAGCTTCGTAGTTACCATATTGTTGTCGTCAACAACCAACATTTTTGGTTAGCAGTTACACAGTCCTGATTAAAAGGATTTCTAACAGGTTTTGAGATCCGTGAGACCGTCTCGAGACAAACAATTGTCGGGGACAATTTAGTTGAAACTTTTGATTGGATAAGATTGTGTTTAGATAAATTGAATTTTATAATATACCTTTACTTCATATTAGCGATTAGGTAATGAATAGTGATAACATATGCATGATAAATATTACACTAAACTCGGAAACCTTGAACCTGAGACCATTTCAAAACCTGCAAAGTTATATGACTTATGATCATTGTAAAATTTTGTACACGGCTAGCTTATGTAGTTGCCTAATGAGATTGATGACGATTTTCATGAGATTTTGTACACATGTAAATATGTTATTTTTTAATTCATAAGCGCAAAAAGACAGTTACGTCATGAAAATAATAACTGCGTAACAAACGTGGTGGCAACGCTAGTCAAATATATTTGTCTATGTATATCCCCAAATACTATACCTATACTCGTATATTTGTAAAATCTTCAAGGGTTGGAATATTGATTCTCGTATCAAAAACCAGCTCTATTTAACCATGAGAAATGAATGGGACGTTTCTGGTTGGATGTGTCAGGAACCTTCTCCCGTATATCTTCAGTTGAGGGTTTTGATATCAAGCATAAATCATAGATAGGGTTTCACTGAGACCCATATCTCAGTGCGTTGTGACAGGCGGCAACGATAGTGCTGTGCGGAGGGCTACAAGATTTTTGTTTTGTACTAGATATGGCATATTTTTCTATCTTTCTAGACGACGATTGGGAGGGAGGTATATTTATAGGAACAGTAAGTGCACTGCATACATGTGTGACACTTCATACCATAAAAAAGTGGATGCGTGTATTTTACACACATATCAGAAGTTATACTACTTCGAATAAGCACATTAAATGTGATGTGACGCATAACATCGAGTGTGACTGTCTTCACCACAATAAAATAAGGGGTTTTAGAATCAACTTGATAATGTAGACTTTTTGTTACAATGTGTACACGCGTCGTAAAAATTCACTATTATATTTTTTTTCATAACTAGTGTTAGATAAAACATGGAATGTTTGCAAATCTGATAGTATCGATTGCTTTCTAAAAAACTATCAATTAATCGATTGACTATCAATTGCTTTTTTAGTTTTGAATGTAATATTCAGCCAAACGAGCGATGACAGCGAAAAAATACGGTTAATGATATTCCTTGACGAGCTAAAAAAAAGGTAATTCGCGCAAAATTATGTATTTTCTCTCTAAAATATACTATCGGTTGTTTCAACTCCAACAATCAATTAATTGATGTTTAATGAGCACTTTTCATAACATGGCTAAAGAAGTACAGGTTTAAAAATTATATTAAACACCGAGAGTATATATTTTGGTGAAGTAACAGAATTCAAGTGACGTACACATCACACTACGCTCACTGAAGAGTGTGATTGAACGCAAGATTGTAAATAAATATATAGGCCACTTCCATTATCATTTATACTTTGTATGAATAGCGTCGCGTCGGTGCCAAATGCCAGGAGCATCGAAAATTCAATTTCTCAAAGCTTTTAAAGTAAAAACAACTCACTTTGTTTGCGCTTTTCTAAACAGGGAAAATATTAGCATTAGCAAATTAAAGCTGCGTTATTATAAACAGTTTTATTCCTGTAAAATAGTATCGAATCTATGTTAATATTATAAAGCCCAAATGGTTGTTTTTTTTTTAATTGATTGAACGCGCTAATGTTTTTTTAAAAAAAAATGACTATCTATTGAGGAAGGCTCTACATAAAAATACAATTATGAGGGGAAAATAATTACTGCGTAATGAGCCGCGGGGGGTCGCTAGTTACAATATAAAAAATAGCCTACAGAATCCAGGTTGCAAGTCAGGTTTTTAAGGCTATCTTTATCCTGGCAGGTATTTGTGCCATTTTTTTTTTGCGTTATTAGGTAACCAAGGAAATATAGGACGAATGAAAAGTAAACCAGAAAGGTGAATGGTGATAATACACGCGAGGTTAATTTTAAAACGTCTCACAAAAAAGATGACTCCGGGTTCTAGATAGGACGAATTAAAAGTAATTACCAGAAAGGTCAATGAGGATGGTACATGAGGTAAATTTTGAAAAGTTCACAAAAAAGACGACTCCTGGTTAGATATGTCTATGCTAGATAGGACTTTGCATAATAGAGCACATCCATATAGTAAGTACGGCAGGTTATACAGAAGACCGAATACTCTATTCAGCCCTTATGTCTTACATTCGTGGATTAAGAAAAAGCTTTTGACTCAGTCGAGACCGGGGCTGTTTTAAATTCACTACGGTGGTGCAAGACTGATTACCGGTACATCAAGATGTATAACTGTCTGTATAACGCCAATTCTATTGTCGATTCAAGTGTGATATTTCTATGTCCGTTCCAAGTACAGTATCAATAGACAGACCTATCAAACTACTTCGAGGAGTGCTATTAGGTGACAATGTATTTCCAAAAGCGCCAATTCAATTTTTTAAGTATATTTTATCAACTTTCATTTTGAAGGTGGCTAGGTGGTGACGCGAATATTAAAAAATACCTTACCACCATGCGATTTGATCACTATGATTTTATTCACCAAAAGCTCTGGATCATTGTAATATTCGAACTCATTCATGTCTATTAAAACGATGTCCCACCGCACGCTACCACTGAACCATTATTGTTTCGCTCAAGGTGTTATGAGAATCTGAAATCTACAGATGGGTGCGTGAGTTCCTAAACGAGCAAAACCAGGGTCTGGATGTGCTGATCGACTACCTGAGCTTCAGGTTGAGCATGATGCGTCACGAGCAGAGGATAGCGCTCGCCAGGAGTCAGTCAACCGACGTCATCAACCAGGGTACGTGGCTTTTTTGCTAATTTCTGAGACTTTTGATTGTGTTAGAGGGTGTTATTTATTTAATGTTGAAATATTCTATAATTACCCTATGTTCGTTAGTCTCTATATTAATGTATGGTTTTCAAGATGTTCATAGGAGTATGCTATCTTTATAAAAAAAAACTACGAATATTGAAAAAAAAGTAATCCTCTGAAATATATATCACGGTGTAAGGTTTACTGAACCCACCATACTTCTGAAGTTTAAATCAAAATCGTAAAACATCCTAGTCATTGAGAAGAACCGATAAGAAACTCGGTCGGCTTAATCAACATGTTTTTATTACTTGTTTTTATATTACTATATCGATTGTTTACAGTTAATACAATTATTAGGAGTCACTTTCGGACATCACTTTCATTCACGATAGGGCCTTTTACTTACATCGTTTAAAATACTTAACAGTGAATACGACAACGTCAGACTGTAGCGGTCCCACTGAAACGGGATCCACTCTGAACTCTTCGTGGCGGAGACGAGCCCGAAGTGCTGATTCCGAGGGTGAAGGCGCTGCCAGCCCGGCGGTCGCGCGGCGACGCACGCGGCACGCAGCTCGCCTCAACATGGGCGCTTCCACGGACGATATACACGTCTGCATCATGTGCATGAGGGCCATTATGTAGCTTCATATTAGTGAAAGAATGTTCCAGAATCTGATCAATAGTTCCAGAGATTCTACCTACCTGATACCTCCAACAAATTCAAAAATATTACGCGAGATGATATAGTAAACAAAAATTGTGTGTCCCTTTGATTTACGTATGAATCATACAAAAGTAACCAATCGATTTTCAGCTACAAATAACAATGACTTTAAAAGAAGTGTTTATTTTATTCGTTAACTGTGCCGGCGGCTCTTCTCGCGTGGACAACAAAAAATGGTTTTTATTTTTATTTGTGTGGAACCCTAATAATTTTTCTACAATAAAAGTTGCATAAGTTATTCCTTATAACATTAACTATCTGCCAGTGAAAGTCCCGTCAAAATCATTCCAACCTTTTCGGAGATTATCTGCAACAAACCGACAGACAGACAAAAAATTAAAAAGTTTTTGTTATAGGTAATATGTATTTTGATTTCTTTCATATGTATTTTGTAAAAAGATGTTATTTTGACATTATAAACAGACACTTAAATTTTATTATATGTATATAGATAAGTTCAAGATCAGTTCAGTCCAAGATTGCAACACGCTATGCTCTCAAGTGAAGCTTCGAAATGTCGGAACCCACCTATAGCTCCCTAAGCTAGCCATGCGGGTAATAGAAAATGCCGTATCGCCAAATATAATAAGCAATTTACCTAAAATTAAATATATCAAAAAACCTCCTACACAAGTAACCTATTCATTAAGAGCATTCCAATGAGCCCAAACATGATATCTGCGCTGTAAGTTGGTGAAGAGTTAGGTATCCTGCAGATGCCAGATGATACTGCAGCATCAGCTCAAGGTTGCCATGTTCTTCTATTATCATTGAAGTAACAGAATACGAAATTTCAACTCGATCAGACCCGTGATAGATGCTTACATCCATTCATCAACTAGAGAAGAGATTCATACGATTGAACAGAATTTCTTGAATACTAAAAACACTCTCGATCTAGTCACCTTTTAAACAAAAGAAAATTGAATCAAATTGGTTCCGCTGTTTTGGAAATACGATGCCACATACGACACACATGATACAGAATACAGATACGTTAAACTAATAACATCCGTCTGTTTGCGTCAGTTTACCTTAAAAGCAAATGAAAGTAAATATATAGCGAAATGCCACTTCACTATTTAATTTTATAGGTCTTAACAAAATTCCTTGACTACCGATGTTCACAAAGATTCCGGAAAATTGAATAAATTATACTTACGTACTTGATATTAGATGAATGAAATGTTTATTTATTTTCCTGTCCCAGATTCTGAAAGGATGGAACCAGTTTAAGGTAGGGTTGGGCTAAATCTGAAATAATCTATGCTTATAATAAAACATTAAAAAGATGAAATGTGTACGTTAAAGATATTTGAGAAAAAATTCTACGGAGTGATTTAGAATCATCGTAAGAAAACATTTCGACATTTAAAAAAAATTGTCAGTCCGTTAATTGTACTCCAATCACGGAGAAACTACTAGACCGAATTTGTTGAAATTGTATTATTGTGGTATGATTGTAATGTATGTAATAATTGTATGTTATAATTTGTAGTAACATTTAGGATACTTTTTTTTTGTTGTTGTGTTTGTTTGTTGTATAAATTGCATTAAAGTTGTTGTTTATGTGTAGGTAATTATTTAATTTGTTTTAGTTAAGGTCGCTAGCTGCTGCTATACAATGAAACACGACTGTTCCGTGATAGATTTTATTTGCGACTGACGAATAAACTTAAATAACTCCAACAGTAGTCTATATATAAATAAATAATTTATTTAAATGTAACATATTTTTTAGCATTATACATAGATGGCGCTATATGGATTGATTTATTAGTTTTAAATGTTCTGGGAAGAAGAACGTTAATATTAACATAATACAGTAATGTAGTACTACATAAACATAGTACATAATACAGTAACATAATAAGTAATAACATGTATATAATACAGTAATAACACTATAAATAATGTTGTCAAAATAACTTGTTAGCAGATTTTTTCTGCTCACCGAATATAAAAAAAGACTTTTTAATTACTTCCCTAATTTTGGACTAAAATTGTCCAATGATTTTGTAAACAAACATTTTATTCACATTAATATTAACTCTGCAGTTTTATAACAGATGGCGTTAGTAGTATAAAACATTCTAGTTGATAAATATTACATACATATTGCTTGTAATAATGATAGATTGTAACACATCTACACATGAATTTAAATTACTGCGTTAAATTTCAAATTTAGATGTTTGGTTGTTTTTTCGTAAATTGTACCACAAAAATGTACAAGTTCTGGGATAATAATGCTATAAGTTAAATAATGTAGATTCTAATATACATTTTTAAATCAATATATCGTCAATATATATTGTTAAATAAAAATCCATAAAATTCTTCTGTATAGTGACAGCCCTGGGTTTAGGTATGCACTTAACCTAATTACTGAATATTTCGTGGACAATATTCTTGGATATGTGATTTTATTATTGAGTATCATAAGTTACTGTACTTACTAAACTTAGATGTTATAAATACTTTGTTATCGAATGAACGTTTTTGCCTCTTAATACATTGTAACTTCACAAGATAAGATTAGAATGTAATAAAATTATACATTACTTAGGGTGCCCCGCGGCTCCACACGCGTTTATTGGGCTCCATACGTGTTTATTGTCGTCTTGTAATATAATTTCTATTCATATTAATGACAATAATTTTTATACCCTATCAATATTGGAATTAAATTTAATTTAACATGATTTCTAGAAAAGCTCATCTGGCTGTACATGGAGCAGTGTTAGTTCCAACACTCATGTACGGAAGTGAAAGCTGGGTGTGGCAGAAAAAACATGAAAGTAGAATAAATACAGTAGAAATGAGAGCGCTGAGAAGTATGATAGGAGTGAAATTGAGGGACAGGATAAGAAATAATGTAATAAGAGAACGTTGTGGTGTGAAAGAAGATGTAGTGACACGGATTGAGAAAGGGATGCTTAGATGGTTTGGGCATGTAGAGAGGATGAATGAAAGAAGATTGACTAGACAGATTTATAAGATGAGTGTAATTGGGAACGTTGGAAGAGGAAGGCCTAGACGAACATTCCACGATCAAATCGGGGACGGTTTGAAGAAAGGTCAGGTCCAGAGTACTCTAAACCGACGAGCATGCATGAAAAGATTGATGATTGTTGAGGAAGCGATCGTTGTATGTCAGAATCGTAGCAAGTGGAAGGACGTGGTCTCTGCCTACCCCGTTGGGAAAGAGGCGTGATTTATGTATGTATGTAATATTGGAATGACATATGCTTTCCGTTTACAAAATTTTATCAAAATCGTTTGAAAATTAATACAATTTCTTTTTCCGATTTCCAAAAGTATTATTGATAATTCTGTGTTCCGTAAATTTAGGAATAACTTATAATTCCCGTATACAAAATTAACCTAATAGATTTTTCAAAAATGTGACAGCCTGTATTATTATTATTACACCACCTGATTTTGTTGCTAATAAGGATCAATAATTGCAAAGGACTATATTATTGAAAATTAAAAATAATAGCACATTTTTTAGAATTTACATGTACTTTTATAAAATTCATGCCTATACTAACCAAACTCAGTTATTAAAAAAAATTGATGGAAATTATCCTTCTTTATTAGATTATAAGGCCATTTGCAAAAAAACAATCTGACAAGGAAGGAGTAGAACTCGCGCCCTTTCGGAACTGTTGTTGGCTTCATACAGACTTATTAAATACTAACGACTTCCTTTATCAGCGACAGATTACAACATCGATATTAAATAGAGAGATCGTTTTTTTTATAATAGCTCGGCACATTGACTGTACTGTCCCTGATGGTAAGCACAGTACAATCCAAATACAACGGCGACCACCGAGAGATCGAAATTCATCGGCGGTCGCCGCTGTCATGCCAGCCTGAAAGTATATACATAGTAAATATTTGTGTATCATATATATATATATATATAATATAGTGTTATAAAAAAATTACTGGTATAAAATCTTTTATTTCGTATATTATATACGATATATAAAAAGGGGCGAATGTGATGCATAAACAGTATTATTGCAAAAATGTCACTAAGTATCCTTGGAGAATGTATTTTGCCGTGAAAATGTAGGCGTCGCGTCTCGCCGCCATTTTTACTGGAGCCCCGATACAAAAGTGTACAACTAGAAAAAGGAGTTATCCAAAATTTTAATTTTAAATACTCTTACATATAGTGTATTAAAATAGATCTTTCTTTCGTACGAGATAAAGTTAAGATTTTTCATTTAAACGGTATTCATGTTTACCTACATTTATATTTCTACTCACTTCAATTATTTTACATTATCCGACACAATCCCACGGGTTCTGTGTGCTTTCCATCCACCATTGTTTCTAATTATTGTCCGCATAGGAGACACTCAATTAACATCAGATATTCAAGTAAAACCTTTTTAGACGCGATTTGAGAGTAATTCTGTTTCGTTTTTCGGACTGAAATAACACATCCTTAATACTAATAATAATTATAACTTTTAAAATAATTATTTTATTACCAAATAAATTAGGAAAAAGAAGAAGAAGAAGTATAACTGTATATTGGCTTTATTTACACAAAGCTATATAAAAGTATATGGCAATCGCAACTGTGATGAGACTATATAGTATGGTGGTAAGACGCTTTCTAACGATTGCCTAGATACCATTTTAAATTGAAAATCTATCGGCTTACAAATTCTTATTTGTGTATTCCGGCAGCTAAATCCCACCCACTTTTTTACGCTTGTGGTACTTACTATATTAGACCAGATAATTATTATAATACATTGTTATTACAATAGTGTGAGAAGGTTGTTGTCAAATGGTCATCTATGTCAATTTATATTATAGAAAAAGGCACGTTTATAACGTTCCGATATTGAAAATGTGTAAGTAAGTATCGAATGGCAAGTGTGTTTATACACAATTATGTCAAAATCATGGTCAAAACCATGTGGATAGAATTTTCACTAATCTTCAGCAACTCTTTAACAAGATATCGGCTCTCTTGTTAAAACTGTCCAGGGAGTATTGTGATAACTTACAATGCATGCATATAGATATTACTTATAATTCACTTCACGCAAAATGCCACCAATATTAATGAATAATGAATGTAAATTAATTAAAATAAATATCACAACATGGCAGATCAAGATTCCGTCAAAAACTCCTGAATTACTTATTTTGTACTAACAGTGTGCGCAAGGGAATTTCCTACTGGTAACATTTCAGGAACAATCTGACTTGTCTCGTTGCAATGAATTAGTTTCGCCTATAATTATTTACGTATCTAAATATTTTGACCGCCTATTTGTCTTAAAATATAATACAAAGAAAAGTGAGTTTATGGGTTTCACGTCTAAAAAAAGTTTATTAGAGGAGGTTCCTCCTATCAAATTGTATTGTATACTATTAAATAGGGTATATAAATTTAAATATATTGGTCACAATATCACCACCGACTTGAAAGATGATAATGACATTGAAAGAGAACGCATGGAACTCGCAGTTAGGTGGAACATGTTGGCTCATAGATTTGCTCGTCGTAGTGATGAAGTTATAATTTGTTTATTTAAAGTTTATTGCCAATGTTTCGAGCTACTTATGGGTTAACTTCGATCAAAAGACTATTAGTGTCTTGACAGTCCAATACAATAATGGCTTTAGAGCATTATTGGGACTGCCGTGGTTCTGCAGTGCATCTGGAATGTTTTCGTATGCTCGATTTGATGATATTTATGCCAACATGCGCAAAAGAGTGGCATCTATCCTAAGTAGACATTTTAATAGTCCCAACTCAATCATAAGGGCCCTCATGGGGATTTATGACAATGCATTCAAAAAGCACTGAATATCGGTAGTTGTTAGATGATGTGAAGTCATCATTGAACAACTAGCGATTTGTGTAATTTATTTTATTTTCATTCAATGTAACCATTTATTTATTAGTTTATAATTTACTCGTATGTAATGGGCTCTTGTGCCTTATTAATAAACATATTATTATTAACTCCATTACAAGATGAATTTTCAAAAAATCTTTCTTAGACGTTATTTAAAAAGTCATGTGCAAAAATTTTTACTTCTAGACCTACAGCTGTGCGTTTTATGTCAGTTACTCATTGAATGTTTTATTAAGTAGATACATTAAATTTGATGCAAACGTTACTTGCACACTTTTGCAACATTGTTTCGTACTACATATTTACTTGTCGTATTTTACGATCGGTTCTCATCGGATCGACAGCTGACGTCGGCCGTATATTACTTGCTCTGTATGGCCGATGCTTTTTACTGCCTTTTGCACTTATACCGTTATGTATCGGGTGTGCGGAAAGCACTAAATATTTTTATATTTGACCCGAGATACTTGAATGTTGTTTCTGCTAAAATCTAGTCTAATTACGTTTTCTAGTTACTTCAATAATCGTCTTCAAATGGATTTGGTTTCATAATAATACACTTTTCTTTTAAAACGGGAGTAGGACGCAGGTGTGTCATTTTTTTTTAAATATTAATTTAGCAAAGTGACGTATATTTTTTTAAATCGTTTATAGGCTATTATCTCATCTGTTGTTAAGTGACGAAGTAGCTTTCAAGTGCAGCTACCGTAACACACCTATTGGTGTTTGGGGCAGATTTTCAACTTGAGGGTGGTAGTTAGCCAGGCGGGCATTAGAAAATACCCTACTACCATGCTATGATTTCATCAAATGTTATCCGTAAACGAAAGCTCAGGCTCACTGCAGGGATTCGAACTCACGTCGACGTCACGCTACCATAGAGCTAATATTGCTTCAAACTGTGCCTGATTGTAAACACAGTATAGTCGTAAAACAACTGCCGACATCAACAACACCGAGACATCTGCATTTCATCGATGGTCGTTATCACGCTGACCTGTGAGCCAGCAGCTGGATATACACTGGTTGATCTTAAAACGCGGCAAATCAAAGGAAAGTCACCGTGACGGGCTTATCACTATGTGCATAGTGATACCCTACCATCCCACTTGTTCACTTTATATACACTGGCAAATACTGGAACGTGACACGCAACGTGCCTCTATGGTTGGTGATACATCTGGTGTATGGTAGTCGCGATCCAGTCGAACGTAATCGTCGTGTTCTACCACCCAGCTTCCGTAGTCGAAAGCAGAACTGAACCTGAAAACCTTACAGACTATATAATAGCCAAGGAATAAGTAAAGAGGTATATTTTTATCGGAGTTTAACGATCTAATTAAAAGTACAACACAAACACTATTTTCGAAATATCTGGTAACCTCTAGAATCTACTCGAAAAAAGGAGTATCTATTCGTTTCTAAAAGATATAGCATTTACTCACTCATTCAAAGATTATCGCTCAGATTGCGTAATTCAACAAACAATGGTCTAAAAATAGATTCCTCTTTTAAATGATGTAAGTTTCAGCCGTTTCTAATGATTTCCACCCTCTTTTTATTTCGCAGTTGTGTTCGAATTAGTTAGATCGCGACTTTATCATGTAACAGTGAAGCCGAGGTTCGGCCACTTTGGCACCCTTGAGCTTATTGCCACGCTTTCGCAGCTGAGTGCCTTTAGCGCTCGCCCCCAAGCCCGGTAAAGCTGTAAAAGCCTTCTGAGGCTTCAGGGCCCTTACGGCTAACAGTGTAGTCAGTTTGAAAAAGAAAAAGAAAGAAGGAGCTAGGGCAGTTCCGTTTTGGACAATCAAGTGGAAACAACAAGCGATATAAGGAAGAAATCTCTATAGTTAGCCAGTATAGTTTGTTAGAATTTTGTTTCAATGAGTACGAATAAATTATTTACGTTACCTATGGATATTACAGTAGTAAAAAATAATCAAATATTCGTGATTCTAATTTAGATCAGATCAACTACCTTTTAACTTCGTCCAAACGGAAATCTAATTGGCAACTTGCAGTTTTAATTTTGAAATTTACTCTGCCACATTGCAAGCTGAAACAGTTATTAAAAAGAAAAAGCTTAATCCTTAATGATGTTTGAACTGCATTAAATGCGGGGTTTATAAGCGAAATGCACACAGCTAAACGACGCGGTGCTAAATAACTATCAGACGATGCGGTGTAACGTTAAACTTTCCGTATTTATACGCAAATGCTAAAGTTCATGAAATGCTTAGTCCAGCTGTCTATTCAGATTAAAATTTCGATTGGTCACATCCCCCGTTTCAATATTAAAACCGTAGTTGTCTAAAATATAATTAATTGTTGTTGGAAAACGCCTCTGGTATATTCCAGTAACAAGTTTGTATGTTGATCTTTTTCTACTACTCGTGAAATTAAAATCAAATCAAAAACTATTCAACTAAGGCTCTATGAAGGCACTTATTTTTTTATCGTTTATAGGTTTAACGTTATGACCACAATCTCACCTGGTCTTAAGTGACGATATGTCCCACGAAGGTGCACTTAAGAATGTTAAAACACTACTACCGTTCGGTGCAATCTGATAATATACCATATTGAGTTGGTAAAATTATGAAGAAAGAAGAAGAAGTTGTACTAGTTGTGTAGTTGAACCTTTCAAGGTTCAACGGATCTATTTTCGCCACATTGTCACTTAGCATCCGATGATATTGTAAAATTGGAATACTAAATTAAAAAATAGGCGTCTAGCTATTGATAAATAGGTCCATTGTCAATAACTAAAAGAGCATGTTTTGACTGATTTTTAACTTTTGAACAGGCTAGTAAGAAACCAATTTTTAAAGCACTAGCCAAGTTAGTCTCACGTAAAACCGCAGTGAGTCCCACATCTATTAGTTAACATATTTACTAAATATTAAATGCAAGTAAATAAAATTATGTTTGGATGGAATGGAAAAATGGAAGCTATGGATGTTAATGTGCCAAAAAGAACTTACGTTTTTACTAACTTTGCCTATTTACAATCTATACTAATATTATAAAGCTCAAGAGTTTGTTTGTTTGTTTGAACGTGATAGTCTCTGGAACTACCAGACAGATCTGAAAAATTCCTTTTACTTTTTATAGCTGATTTAGTAAGGAAGGTTATAAATTATATAACTTCGCACTATGGCCCTAAGGAGCAGAGCAGTAACTAAGAACATCAAGCAATCTGGCAAGCTTTAGGCAAATATGGTGAAAAATTGGTCGAACGAATTTAGACCGGGTGAAACTGTGGTGTACAGTTAGGGAATGCAATCCCGCAAGATAATTCAATCCAGGTATTTGCGGGACTGAACCATCTTATTCCCGCTGGATCCTGGTATTTTAGGGTTACGAGACCTTGTTTTCATGGTTTTAGTTTTAACCTAAATTAAATAATATTTTTGGTACATTTTAAATCCTTTATTAATACTTTTAGACATAAAGATTAGGACATAAATTGGCCTACTTCCATACAGGAATAACACAAAAGTCCTTATATACTGTTTCCGACACTATTTTCACTCATTAAAATCAATATAAAAACCTAGAAAGTTCAGTTTACTATATCGATTTATCTGAAACAATTAAAATTCAATGAAATTACATAGATACTAATTACAAGTTGTAACTAGCAAAATTTATTAACAAACAAGGGGTACGGGAAAGGAATTATTTGCCTCGCGCCCTTACATCGTTCCGTTAGGCGCCTTGAACCTTACGCATAGTTGGCAGTCGACGCGCTGCTACCAGTATATATGGTATAATGCACTTTGTGCGTGCAGCCGCGCGCAGAGTAACACGTATGACCCACGTTTCTCTGTAATCCCGCCAGTCCAGCGAGATTCCGCAATTTTCAACTGAGATTTTGCCCCGCAAAATGTCGTATTTCGGTATTTCGGGATCCCGGTATTACGGAATTGCATTCCCTAGGTACAGATAATTTATAGAATCAATACTTGTACAATCAGGGTTAAGACCTAATCCTTAATTTATACCTATATTTAATATCAACGATAGTATTTCTAGGTGTACATGATAAGATAAAATGTGTTTTAATTCGGTTTGAAGACAGTTATTAAAATAAACTTTAACTTTTGTTGGTCTCAGCGAGTTTTGAACCCACGACGTCTATCTAACAACGGAACGGGCACGAATATTGAATAAAAAATATTATTTTTTATTTTGAACCCATTTAAAAACCCTGAATACATCCTTGTGCATTGTATTAAAATATTTTGCATAATATAGAGAGAAGTTGTGTGGGTTTTATTGAAAATTTATAATAATAAAAGCTTTAGCACGAGCATCGCTTAAAAAGTGCTGGGTATGACCACTTTATAAACAGTTTGTTTATATTAAAAGTATATTCACGGTATAATATTCCATTGGAACTAGAGCTGCCATCATCTAAATTGTTGTAACCGGACAATAACTTGAAAATCTTCGGGCATTTGGATAAAATAGAGTTTTTGGTTTAGAAAAATGCTTGAAATAAAAATAAAATTGTCTTTTTTATTTATTTAAAGAGATTGTTTCAGATTTATTTCGTAATGCTTGACTGCATCGACACATAGTACAGCAAAACAAATTAAATACCTAACTAATTATTAATATTCTGTACTATGCTTTTTCTGAATTTCATTTTGGCATCAAATTAATTAAAAATAAAATTCATCAAACTAAGTAATTATACATAAAAAAGAAAGTCTCTATGTAGGCTAAGTAATGCTTACATACAATTGAAATCATAACGTAATCAACAAATTATATGTCATGTCATGACGCGAAGTCGTACACGCTACCACTGAGCCATCATCGTATCGAATTTAGCGTGTTTAAACAATCATAAAAACAATCTCATTAGTTATAGAATATTAAGTAAATATTACATCAACATAAGTTGTACGATTACCTAATTGTGACATTAGGTACCCATTCATTCAGTTCGTTTTACCAACTTTTGAGGAATCCATTGCAAATATAACAAACGGTTGTTTCTTATTCGGCAAAATTTCGAGCAGCAAAATATCGTACGTGCGACTGTTACAAAACAAATTTCAAATTCAAAAACAAAGTGGACTTTACGTTGAATGTAAAAAGCATTTAATAAATAAGATTTTGAAGACATTTTAATACATCATTCTTAATCTCGAATGCGGCGTGAATAAGTAAACTCGAGACAGTGGAACGTAGGTAATACTTGAAAATTAAAAGGTCGTGAACATAAACGGCTGGCCTGTTTCCTTTCGTTTGTGATATGGTGCAAGTTATTAAAGTCTTGGCAGTTTGTTTTATCCTTAGTGTGTTAGCATTTTGGGCCACATTACCACTTAACATTAGATGAGACAGTGGCCAAACGCTAAACATAATTATATAGGGTTTTCTATATAGACTTGCGGTGCCCCGCGGCTCCACACGCGTTTATTACGTCGGATCTTTTTTTATCTTGTAAATTTATTTTAACTCATATTATTGACAATTCATATAGTTTGTCTATCGAGCAATGTCATAAGAATCCCGTAGAAAATTTCGTAAAAATCGGTCAAGCCGTTTTTGGGTTACATAAATCCGGACACAGACAAAAAAAATTAACGTCATATTCATAATCAATGTCTTTTATATAGGATGTTAATCAGAAAATTAGAAAAAAATCATGTACAGACAGAAGTACACATTTAATATATATACATATGTCAATGCTGTCAATTTTAAAGTAACCACTAAAATTGGGCATGATTTTTATCATGAGTTTATGATGATCTTGTTAAGAGTAAGAATTTATAGTTATGGGACTGGGGAACTAGCGAATACCGTCCAGTGAGATTTCTGCTGAATGAGGTACCGACTAAGAAAACGTTTACGCGCCCAAGACGTGTTAGGTTAAATTCACAGCGTAGACGTATAGTAGAATATCGATTGATCGAAAGTAGTGAATGTGAAGTAAGACTGACTGCTAACCGTGAGTTCCACGCTGCGTCTCAAGTATCCGAAACATTCACAAAGCACGAAAATCGGTTTAATCGCCGATGTTAAAATACAGGACATCTAATTTTTTTAATATAATTTTTTTAGCGCTGTTTTCCTTACCTAAAATTCCAAGCAGACGAAGTCGCAGACACAGCTAGTAATAAAATAATAGTGCTTTAAAAAGTATGTTACTTAATAATGGCCATTTTATTATGTTTAGTAAGTATTGAAATGATTAAAAAATAGATCGCACCTAAACACACCTTACTTGAGAAAAGTTAAGCCATATAATAAACCGAAAACTTCGATTTGATTATACAGATAGTCTGGTTAAAATTACAAATGCGGTTTAATACTTTATTTTCAAATATTTTCCTGTTCAGGGATAATTTACAGTATTTCTATAACAATAGATGTAATAAGTCTTTTATGACTTAGGCCGTGGCAAAATGCGAAAATTGGCCGAAAAAATTATTCGGGTCGTGACTGTGAGTTTTTTCAAAACTGTTTCTTTTTTACCTATCCATTATCATGGCAGAGTTAATTCTAAAACTTTACATATATATTTTACTGGAACCTCCCTTATTTCTATTTGTAGCATAACAATACCTAGCTTAACTCGGTGTTTTACATTATCTGAAAAAACATTATCTAAATACAAAAATTCATATAAAACCTTTTCCGAGAAATTGTATAATCAAAGAGTCTCTTTATATTATTTTTCAAAGGAGTTTTTTGTAGCAATTCCATATCTCTATTAATTCTCCATCAAAATTAAAAATCAAACAATTTTAAAGCTTATGTACTGCGCTATTGTTTTTAATGATTTCATTAAAAATATAGTGTTAGCGAAAAGGGTTTTTCTACGGTTACGAATAATCTAACTACCGTCAAAATAAGTGGATTGAAGTACCGTATTAAAAGATTGTTAAATGATTTGGTGCGAGTAGGGTATATTTATAAGCGAATATTAATAACTACCTTACTGGTCGCACTCAGTGGAAGGGTATATAAGTCGCAGCGCACAAGGAGTGGATTCATGGGGGCGGGCAGCTAATTTCGCTCCCGCACACATGTCACGACCGCCTTCTCCTGCAGCGACTTCAGCTTAGGTCCGATCCTCCGGTATGGAGCCCTCAAGGCTGCTTGCTGCTCGCGCGATATAGTGACACTACATTCACTAGCTACCCACATACAGTCATTACACTGCAACTTACACCAGCACTACAATCAAGTACATAGGTTCTGTAAGAGACCTCTTTTTTTTTTTTTTGACTAGATAGACTTTACCAAATTCACAGATTATTAAATACATGTACGCGTGTTTCTTCCTTACTCCCAGAAGGCAAGAGACATGCATACATGTATAGTTAGATGGATCGAATTTGGATAGGAATTAGCTAGATCGCGATGGTTGCATATACGGCAACAGCCCAAGCCAAGGTCGACCACTTTGGCACCCTTGGGCTTGTTGCCCTTTTTCCTCGGCTGAGTGCCATAAGCGCTTGCCCACAAGCTCTGTGAAACTGTTAAGGCATCCTGGCCAACAGTACAGTCAGTTCGAAAAAAAAAGTGTAAATGTATGTCTTA
Organism: Saturnia pavonia; assembly: GCA_947532125.1. Classification (NCBI taxonomy): domain Eukaryota; kingdom Metazoa; phylum Arthropoda; class Insecta; order Lepidoptera; family Saturniidae; genus Saturnia; species Saturnia pavonia. The sequence continues at coordinate 19,094,345 of OX383895.1, read as the reverse complement.
AATAATAATTAAGATGATAATATGTTTATATTCAATATTTTCAATGACTTTACAGCCGATTCGGAAGGCACTGTCCACTAGAGAAGAATCGCAAAGAAACTCTAAAGTTGCTGTTTTATACCAATCTCTTTAGAATAATACATTAACGAATATTTAAAAAAAACATGAAATATTTTAAAAGTATTTATATATACTAGTGGTCGCCCAGAAGTCGAAATTCGACCATAATTCATAAAAATTATAAGTTTGAACATTATTAAGATTCTGTTGTCAAAGACAATACTTTTACAATCACAGATTTCGCCAAGGCTACACCGTTAATTTGCCTATTTTTTCCAAACAAATTACATGAAATATAAAAAATTAAAAAAATGTTTTAATTAAAGAATACCCTTTTTTAATTATTTTTTTCTTATTGAAGTAAAAGATCATTCGATAAAGAAAATGCTGTTCATTGAACTTGACATACATATTTCGATAATTTAATTAATGATACAAAACTTCACTGTAAACGATATTTTTTGTAAAAACTTTTTCATCGTTTGCTAAATGTCCTTGACCGTTATATATTCGGAAATATAAAATTTCAAATCGTTGAATGATCGAACTCTACTTCCTGCGACATATAATGCCCATGAGTAAAAACTGGCCCATTCAATATAATTCATTTTTTTTGAATGTTTGTTCTTGAGACTTATTTATTGTCATCGCATATGCAAGTATTATAGGAAATTGAGTTCTTTGAAGGATAAATGGTAAAATAGTTCTGGATTATATTAAATTTATACGTGGATACAGTAATATTGCTTTACCCTTGTGACATCATGAAGTGAGTTCAGTTCTGTCACCTAAACTAAAGTGACTTCAGATTCAAAATGTTTTGCATTGCAAAACCTGCATTATAAATCTATTAATCCACAATCATAACTATGAAAAACTTTTGGAATGACATTTCGTGCACATTTAAATGTATCTCTCAAATTCACTTCTTCATTCTATATAATATTAACAATATTTGAATTTTCATTACTATTATTATTGTGTCCGCGAATATAGATTTATTCTTCTTTGTCTCTCAATCCGACCCGTTAATGTTCTATGTCAAAGCATAATAAAAGTAGAAAAAAAGTTTCATTAAATAACTCAAATCGAGAAAAGAAATACAAAAAGATCTTTGAACCAGCAATAACATTTTTTTTTTACCTATATGATATTGCTACACAACTTTTGTTTTTATATTGAGGTTTTATATTAGATTTATATTTGTATTTTGAGCGAGCAGTAGCCCCTAGTCCCTAGCCCCTAGCCTCCAACCTCCTCTATATAGCCACCCCATGCCTCGCATGTTTGATGTTATTGCTGCCCGTAGGCGACCTAGTAATTGATCTTAAACGTCCTCACGATCCGACAAGCTCCAGCCAGAATGATCTTCTCTTCGGGTTCCGACTTAGTAGGTAGCCTTGAACAATCTTAGGATCTATATTAACGGAGATCTTCACAATGCTAGGGCTCGAGCTAGAACCATCCTTCAAGCCCGTCGTTGGCTGTTTATATGGGTACACAGAGCGCACCTGTTTCTAGTGCGCGGCATCTCTACTTTCTTTCCATTTATTTTATATACGCCGTATTTTGAATTCCTGTCATGATCTGTTATCTCGTTGCTATGAAACATGATTTCTTTTTTAAATAGTGACATATACACGATTTTCTGACATATATATTATGGTTATGTTTGACATTCAGTAAGACAATAGACAAATAATATTAATCTATTCTCAATTAGACCATAGACTTTAACAATAAACAAAAGTGTATATGCGTGTGTGTGTGTCAAATACATGGTAGTGTGTGTAATGTTTTTTTTTTATCGATTTTATGTATTTTTTATGAATAATTTAAACAAAATTCTGCACTCCTTCTCTATATAAACTATAAGTGTGGGAAATTACATTCTCCTCCGTCCGCGCAATTTTCGTAAAATCGATCCTCAGATCGATGATGACTCCTCCGAAGCCGCTTTTACAAATTTATTTAAATTTAAACATTTTATGTTGTAGGTAGATAAAACTACTATTCCTCTATTGCAGGCAGAAGTAGCAAAGAAATTTCTGATAAATTATTTATGATGGATTTCAGCAAAGTAACGTCTTCGTCAATCAAATATGAAATGATGATGATGATATATTGTATATACTATACTTACTATATAATTATATTCATTATATTTATTTTATAGTTATACTGAATCGAGGGTGTAATGAAATTTTGAGCATATTACAAAGTCCATACAATAAGTCGATACCATTACAAAGTCATTTTCGTCAAAATATCCTTTACGCCTATTGTAATCCGAAGTGTCGATATATTGTATTCTATGTTTGTATACTTTCTGAATTTAATGCCTAGAAAAATAGATCCTTTTTTCTTGAGGCCAAATTCTCATAAAATTAATAGACACATTTAAAACAAAAAAAAAATATGTCCTCGTATCAGATTCTTAAAAATAAAAGGTTCAATTACTCCATAGAATTATGAACACATAAAACCTTAAAAATAGTTTGATTAAATATGATCATACCCATGATGTTCAATTCCGTTTACAAGAATAATATGAAAAGGCGAGCCACATTGTGATGCATTGTACCGCATTGCGTACTCATTCCGAGGAACTAAGATTTTGGCAAGTCGATCCACTAAGTTAATTACGTATCAATAAGTGATTTTTGGTATCATATTTGTATAAGTGATAAGGGATTTTGGTATCATATTGATATAAGAATTAGTATAAATAATTATTATGCAATATAATTGTCTTTTTAATAGTCTCTTCATAAATAATTCTTGTATCTTTTTCCTTTGTGTAGTAGGTTTTAGAAGCCTTTGTTGTGTATTCGAAAAGAGGCAAGAAGTGAAGTAATTGAATGTAAGTTACTTTTTCACAGACTTGCAGAGGTCTAAATAAAAACGAAATTTAATTTTTGTCGACTTTTGTTCTAGCTAGCTATAAAAATAGTAGACGGTAAATGCTCTATGAAAATTATATTTCTTAATATTGACCATGTTTATATTGGACTATATGTCTTTTTGATTTCATTTCAAAGACCTGATTTTACACTATATCACCAAGTTTATCGTCTTTATGATAAGGTATATAGCTTAGTAAAATTGTTCTTTCGTGCTTAGGTACAAATGATACTGTGAAACATCTTTGACCACGGATGTAAAATTTAAAAGCTTATTCATAATATTCTTGTACAATTACACCATCGTTTAGCTGAGAAGAATTAAACATTAAAAACTTTTGAGAAAAGTTTTAAATATTACACTTATAATTCAGTAATTCGCGTAATTCAGTAAGCGTAATTCAGTATCTTTTAATTTGTAATTTAGATGGTTACACGGCCAAACAACAAGTTTTGGCATCGCGTGCCAAAAACTGGCGACAGACTACTTTCGTATTCTAAGGGTGATGCGTTTCTGCACTGCCATACTAACTTTTGAACTAATTTAAATAACAAGAATATGGCGTTTTATTATAATTTATTTTAGAGTTCTTAGACTTTGGAGACGTGACATTGATCAATGACGTAAGCTGAAAATGTTTGTTCTTAAAACTAAGAAATTTTCTACTAAATCGGTCACCGGTTCTTCTACCAGTTAAGCCTGCTTACTTTTTGATATGGCGGTTACTTTAATTCTGTGTTTTTTTAATTCTTCATAAGTTCAAATTTGGCCCCAGTCTCACTTGATGTAAAATAATGATGTACCCCAAGATGATAGCACACTAAGCCTAGTGGACTGTATATTGGGTCGTGTTCGGAGAAATTGTTCGATATGATACCGTCGGCTACCTTCTACCATCGCACCTCTCAACATAGACAGGGAGTTCTTCCTCACACTTTGAAACCTAAATGATCGTGGACAGTCCGGTTTCGGAAGAGCGAACGCTCCAGTTGTGGAATGAGCTCTCTACTGTGATTTCTCAGGGGACTACACTATGGGGTTTTTCAAGAGAGAATTTAAGAGGCTTTTTAAGAATGCTTGTGATGTATGACGACCACTGTAATTGGCAAATCTCTTAGCGGTCATTTTTCCCTTGGATTGTACTATAATAATCATATGCAATACAAATATAAGAATTCTTTGCTGGAAAAGTAAAAGGCAATATTTAGTAAACAACGCTATTCTCTTATGAAATGTGCCGTAAAGTTTTGGATATGGCTCTTTTCGCTCGACTGGTGAGAAATAGAATTAAAAGTGGCGCCGTCTAGAACTCTACAAAAACATATGTGAATATAAACAACAACAATATTTCAAACAAGGTATTTTTGTATACTGTATTTCGATGTTAAGTATATATCTTCTTCAATACATATTATAAAACTCAAGTCTCTCTGTCTGTCTGTCCGTTTATGTTATTTTCACGCAAAAACTTAGTAATTTTATTAACATTGTAACACTGACTGCCAGTTATCTTTATCTGTCGATAATGGCCGTTATATTTATCATCGAGTGAATAACAATAATTTGTTCCAACTCAGATAAATAGAGTTTTTTTAAATGAGAGATATTTTTATTCACTTAAAATTCTCAATTGTGGTATTTCGGGTGTAATATTAGGATATTTCATTTCTGAAAGTAACAACGGGCAAGAAATAAACGAAATGGCTTGTCAGATATTAATGAAACCATCGATGGAACAAGTGTTGCGATTTTTCTTCCCGGCATCGCTCGGCGTCCGTTCGCCCCGGGAAATTATATTAAAAAGGAACCGACTCGTTTCCGGTTTCATGTTGCCTTGCCGGATTAATTGAATCTTTTAAAAGCGGTGTCGGATATTAAAACAAAAAAAACCTAATGGATTGATAATCTTTTAATTTTTCTATATAGTCAAAGTTTTGTTTAAATATTCATCGAGTCTATAGAAGTTATGAAATAATTTTAATCCTTCTTTTAACTGATAAAATAAGGTCTGAGTTATTTTTTTAATGGGCTCTTATTGGTTCATACTGCTGAGTCTCTATAGGGAAAAGTGCAATGATTTAGAAGTTATAATTAAAGAAAATAATCTTTGCATATTATAAAACGCAACTTGACTTTTTGTCCCTCTGTTAGTGATGTAATAACTAGAGAATCCCTTGTCCAATTTAGGTGTTTATTTTTTATATTTATAGTTATATTATGTAGCCAAGCGATTCTTAAAGTATGTTCTGTGGAAAATAGGGTTCCGTGAATTAGTTATATGTAAATGAATCGTTCAATTATCTTGGCTGTTAAATAAATTCACTTTAGTAAATATTGATTTGTTATAGTACAATAACTTTTATTAAGGTTTTTATTCTTGTTATAAATTGCATCACATTTCGTTTATTATTAAGGACATTCCACGTGAAGGGGAAAGAAAAACATCTGCCGAGTGCGTGTCGGGACACGCGCTGTGTAGGATTCTGTAGTTGCCCGTCACAGTATGCAGACTTAGAGAGCGCGCTTTAAGTCATTTTCAACGGAATTTGTACGAAATTACTTCGCCAAGTACATTTTATAAGTTGATTGACTAGTACTCGTTAACTTGTAAAGCCTACTTATCGCTGATAGTTTTCCTTTTAACTTTATTATATATACCACTGGCAGGCGGTGGAACACTTGACGCTAACAAAAATTTGCACCTTAAGGCAATATTTCGCAAACGGATCCCTGAATGGAAAAATGGTTTTGACGTAGCCGCAATATTTTTGAACGACCTACCATGGACAATGCACACAATGGGATAGACTTAGAAAATCCCACTTTACAATTTTTTTTCTTCTTTGGTACAGTTTTTCACCACATAGTCGGTGTGATTAATATGTATGCCCATACCAAATTACAGCTTTCTATTACTAAGAATCTCTGACCTAATCGCGAACCGACAGACGGACAGTTCTTTGTTGATTTCGGAACCCTAAAAATTTTGATATTACCAGTTTTATTTTGATTAGATTGACCCAGATTCTAGTTATTATATATATAAAATCCGATTAACGAGTTAAAATAACTTTCAAGTTTCGACTAAACTTTAGGTATGCGCTACTTCTAATACCATTATTCAGTTTGAAAAAATCACAATGAAATATATAATTTATTATTAATTTTTAAATGCATTGTTGAATCTTAACAATTTTGTATTTGAATTTTTATAACTTGAATTTCACAAAGTTATGAAATGTATTTTTTTCTTCTTAAATATAGTTTATAGTGTATTTATATGCTAAGTTTCATAATGGGCGTAGAAATTGTTTAGCAGTCAGACAGAGACCCTGCTTCGGAAGCTGCCTTGCCATGAAAATGTTTTTGTATAAAAAGAGAACCCTATTACGATCCACTGAACCATAAAATTCCATGTCATCAAAATAAATGTTAGTAACACTAATCTATATAAATAAAAATAAATGCTTTTCGCTTTTAAAGCGCATCAAGAAAGGCTGGCTGGCTGATTTAGCTATTTTTTTGTTTTAAAATGTTCGTAACAGTCCAAATTAGGATAATATGAAAAAAAAATTGGAAAAATTCGGGGAAAATGTTCAAATTCGAGAAAATAATCTTGTAATTCTTTTTTGTTTTGTTCATGGTCATGGAAAGTTATCAGTTATAAAAGTTATAAAAAAAACACGGCAGATGGTGCGGTTGGTACGGCATGGTATCGTGAAGGGTATAACAACGCCTGCTGGTCGGCTAGTGTGAAATGTATTATACAAGCTGTACTCATGAGTACTTTTTTAAAATACTTTTACTATGCCTAGAAAATACAAAAGTGTTTTATCCAGATTAAAAGTGTTCTTTGACCGACTTCAAATTTTCTCTGACAAATTTCATTAAAGATATTCAGTAGTTTTACATCTTATCTTGTATAATACAAAGCAGTTTCATGAATAATTCAGCCATCCACCCAAAGGATATTAGCTGAGTTTAGGGTCTTGCACGGAGGTTAATCGAATGACAAGACAAACGTAAAGAAAGGATAATGTAAATTCTACCATTAACTAGAAATTGTTGTATGAAAATCCATAGCTTCTCATCATTAGAGGTAATCATTAGCATTAGAAAAAATGGTGCGAATTTTTACGATGACTGCGCACATTGTAACAGAAAATTATCTGTTATTGTGACAACACTAGACATAATCTTTTTTGTTCGTAAGATCGAATGATATATGGTTGGCGTCCTTGCCGCGCTGTGATTGGTTCCCGCGCTCGCGAAAAATAACATTAACAACGCGTCGGCCGGCGGCTTCACGAGCTCCGAGTATTCCGAGTTATGTTGAATAATTATTTAAGTGTGCGGTGTAAACCCAGTCCAAATAAGTGCCTCCATAGTGATAAGAAGACTCAAGCCAACCAGCACCTGTGGAAGTTCCCGTACCGAGGTTTGAAAACAACGTATTCAATAACTCACCAAGCGGTGGAGCGCGCTCTCACCAATGAAGCGTGGGGCCATCATCGCGTGGGCTGCCGGTACATCGCTACATAGTCCTCGATACAAAGTCTATACCATCAAGTTACTTGCCAAGTCTCTTGTTTTATTAACACGCTTATATGAGCTTCACTTGTAACTAACTAACAATGTAGGTTATAAAATCTTAGAAGTCAATTTTAACCTACTTGTAATTGTCATATCGAAATGAAACTTTGTATGTATATTTAGTTTGGATGATAACAGTATAATTTGGTATCTTGGAGCTGATCTGATGATGGAGGCAGGAGGTGGATAGTGGTATAATACTAGTGTATAGATAGTGGTGTAATACTTCAGCGGTTACTAACAAACCCCTCGAGATTTGGCTCATATGATTCGTTTTGACAAGTCAAATAGATTGCGCTTGGTAACGAGATGGTATTATAATAAGACTAAAAAGTTAGATAATTTTTAGTGCGTAGTTAAAGCGTGTTTCTAGTTTTTTAAACTATTTAAACATATTTGTAATGTAGATATTTACGCTCGATGTTATGCGCCACATAACACACCACGCCATAAAATTCCACTATATCGGATTATCCGTTTGCTCTCAAATGCCTTTGAAACTTGAAAGCCTTAGGCGTTCCAATATAAGTTACACAAGTCAACAAGACTACAACGATGTACTTTTCGAAGAAAATAAATCTGTTGTCGACTTTTATGTACCTAAATATGTTTTTACTGAGTAGATAACACTAAATTTTTTGTCAACAGGCTTATTGCTACTTACTTCCACTTACCTATAAAATAATATACTAGCTATTCCCGCGGCTCGCACGCAGTAATTTCTTCGTCGTATATTTTTATTTTCATAGATATTTCATTACTAGCTGTGCCCCACAGTTTCATCCTTATTTTTATTCGACAAATTCTCCAGCGCGCTATCGCTAATATACCCTTTAGTTGTACTCACTTACAGCTTGCTAGATAGCTTGACGTTTTCTCTGCTCCTTAGGGTCGTAGCTTGAAGTTACATAGCCTACAACCTTTTTCAATAAATAGGTATATAACGCTATAAGAATTAGATTCGTTCCTTCGGCATGGAGCTCTTGAGCCAGCAGCCGCACGTGCGATACCACTTACACTGCATACACTAGCTACCAACACATACATGACACTGCACTTCACACATGCACACAACTCAGGTATATAGGTTGTATAACTGACCATGTTTTTTCTTTTCTTGGTTAGTTAGACGTAAACCAAATTGCCAGATTACTAAATGCATATACGCATACTCCTTCCTTCCTCCCAGAAACATGTATATGTGCATAGTTAGTTACATCGAATTTTACGGATAGGGAATAAGACAGATTTCGACTTATTTGCAATTACGGCAACAGTCCAAGCATTCCACTTTGGCGTCCTTGAGATTGATACCTCGCCTTCGTGGCTGAGTGCCTTCCGCGCTCGCCCTCAAGCCCATTGAAGCTGTAAAAGCCTCTTAAGACTAACAGTATAGTCTGTACGAAAAAGAAAACAAAAGCTATACGGATTTTTCAAATTTGAGATCTTTCAATTCAAAGTTACCAGAGATCACAGAAGCTGACACAACACGAAACGCAACATATAGCTTGGATAATATAACTGTTATACATATAATATCTAATATAGACATAACAATAAAATTGTATAGTACATTATAAGAAAGGTAGGGCATAGAGAAATTTCTTTGGAGATTTCTCTTTACTTGGGATAGCCCGACAGGTGGAATACCTTCACCTAGTGTTGTGTTCCTGTGGTGAATAGGGTTTCCAGAGCTCCTTGAGGAAGGGTGGGTTCAAAGAGAAGTAGGGAACAGAGACATTTCTTTGGAGATTCTCTCTACTTGGGGCAACCCGACTGGTGGAATACCTCCACCGTACAGAAGATCGCAGCCAAATAATCTTGTGTTTTATTCCTGCGGTGAGGGGAAGGGTGGTTCAAGGTCTGCAACGCGCTAGTGATACCTGTGGTATCGACAAGCGTCCATAGGCTACGGTAGCCGCTTACCTCAGGCGGGCCGTATGATTGTTTGTCACCTTTGTAGTGTAGAAAAGAACGGCTCAAACGAATTAAAAAATAATTAAAACTTTGCATCGCGCAGTCGAGTAACAACACATCGTCACTCTACTTTTAACTAAACCAGGTCTCTGACCGTATGTCAAAGGAATATACGCCAAATATACAAATAACAATGTCGTGTTTAGATTATGTAAGAACCCTTTCATCCTAAAACCGCTTGTTATTAACTGATTTTGTATTCGAGTATAAATTTACAACCGGCTATTGCTAAGCAGATAAAAAAAAACTAAACACTTATTACAGCTTTCGCTTTGCTGTTTATTAAACCTTTTTTAATACCTTAGTATGACCATACTTTCTTCGATATTTTTTGGTTATTAAGACTAGCATAATTCATTTCTGTTCTTTATAAAAATTAATTATTCAAGCATCACTTTAAAGTTTACGTTCTCCGTTATTGAGGAAATTAATGTTTACTTAAAAATAATTTCTGATAAGCCGGATAAAGCCCAATCAAGATTCTTGTTGACTCTTCTTGATTACTGAGATTGTTTCCGAACCAGTAGTAGTGTTTTGACTTTCATAAGTGCCTTCTTCGGGCCTGAAATGAATAAACAACTAATCAATTTTAAAAGTCTATTAAATTTAATATACTTTATTTCTCGTATGTAATTTTCGTTAAATCGATTGATTTTAGAATAATATGGTTGCAAAATTAGTTGCAGTCGCATTGACTGCTGAATAAATAAAGACATCAAAAACATAATTCAAAAATTATTTCATTAGGAATGCCATTTGTTGGTGCTAATGAAAATATATTTAAGGCGCCATCTATTAACAGACTGTTTAACTAATATAACAGCTTTTAGATTGTTTACATTCTATGTGTGATATTTTAGCACAGGTCACCTAGTTTTTTTTTATCGTTATTAGTTTGGCGTAGTGGTGTAATCTCACCTGATATTAAGTGACGATAGGGCCCAAGATGATATCATGCTAAACCTAGTGCAAGACTGGCTCTCAAGTGCAGCTGCCGGAACACACCTATAGGTGCTTGGCGAAAGATTTTCACCTTGAGTGGTAGCTAGCCTGGCGGGCATTAGAAAATACCCTACCACTATGCACCACTAATTATAATTCGTTTAATTTTAGCAAAATACTAATTTTCATCAGCGAAGCTACCTCATGTATTTTTTTTATTGTAACACGGTAAAGTTACTGCTCTGTGACTGATGGTGAGCACAATACACTCCAAAAAGTTAGCTTTATGGTATTGCCCATTTTTTAAATTACTATAATTATACACTGTGTTATAGTGATTAACAATATATTAACGGCTTAGTTAAGGTATTGAAAAATAACGTGCCGGCAGAGAAGTGAGGTAGGGCAAAGATACATTTCTTTGCAGATTTCTCTACGGAAGATCGCAGCCAAATAACCTAATGTTGTGTTCCTGCGGTGAGTAGTGTTTTTTATAGTTATCGTTCATAGGTTTAGCGATATGGTCACAATCTCACCTGATGTCAAGTGACGATGTGGCTTAAGATGGTAACACGCTAAGCCTAGTTAAAGACTAGCTCTCAAGTGCTTGGCGACAGATTTTCAACATGAGGGTAGTAGCTAGCAGACGGGCATTAGAAAGAGCCCTACCGACATGTTATGGTTTTATCACGATGTTTTCCTTCACCAAATGCTTATGCTCATTGAAGGGATTCGAACTAACGTCCATCGATGCAATGTCTATACACGATATGTCTGAGCCATCATTGCTTCCAGAGCTCTTTGGGCTAGAGGGGTTTAAGGTCGCCAACACGCTAGTAATACTTATGGCAAGCCTCCATAGGCTGCGGTAGCTGCTTATCATCAGACGGGCCGTATGCTTCTTTGCCACCTTTGTAGTATAAAAATTTAGACTTAATTTACAATTCTCTTCCTAATTTACTCCATATACAATGCAACAGAACAAATATTGAAACCTGGCCAGAAACTATATCTATGAATTAAACAGATAAGAATTTAAATTTGTGTATTTGTTCTAGAATTATAAATACACTAACGAACAGATGGTTAGACAGAGAGGCATTGCTTTTTATAATACGTAGGATATATAGGATGATGATAGGATATAGGAAGAGTAAGGAAACACAAAAAAATCATGGTCTCTCTACATCAGGGCTGGCAACATTAAACGTTAATTTGCGAGTCTTCATTTTAAGAAACGCGGTGGAGCTGTTTTATTGATTTAAATTATATACTGCCGGCTTGAAACGGTTTCTTATGACGTATAACCGGCTTCGGGTAATTGATAGGGTGCTTCTGCCGACTTTTTAGTATTATTTTATCCATAACTAGCTAAATGTCCCGGAATTTATTGCTTATTTTTATGAAGTTAAACCAAACATTTCATGATGAATAATATCTGCACTATGCACTAAATCATTTACTGATGCCAACCACTCTTGGTAGACAGATGTTTCGCATTTTTACAGAAGTGCGGAAAAATAAATTATCAAACCTTACTTAATCAAATAATTCACACAGCCAGCTTATCACAGTAAAATCGTTATGGTTAAGCCACGGATGAAGTCTGAAGCAGTCTGTATTTTACGACATTATACTTGTGCCCGCGGCTCCGCTCACGTGGAGTACAAAATACCGTCGTTCGAGTGCAAGCGCGAATTTTGCTACCCCGACTCAAAAGACGGGAAAAAATTCTCATTGTGTGTGATCCCTTAGAAAATAGACTATCGCTGATTTTTTTGTAGGTACCTTTTTAACATCTACAATTATGTAGAACATTCATTTGATAGATCTCGTATGGTTTACTCAACGTAAGCCATTTAAGCGCTTCAAATACGTCTTTTTCCCGAATTAGTTCACCATTATCGTCACTGCTTCTTTCGAACTTTATCTTTCAAAATATCCTATTATTTGGCCAGATAACATAGTTATGAATTAAAATAAAAAAATAAAAAACTAGTAAGTAGGATAAGTAGGTTTCGTGTGAAAGAAACATAAACGGACAGACAGACAGAAAGACGTTGAATTTTATAATACGTATGTATAGATCGATCATAAAAGTGAATCTTAGCTGTCTATCTTTTATCGTGCATATTACGTCATCCTTTAGGTAATTCGAAAGACGCGGAATTAATTCCACAGAAAACCTGATGGCAGTGTGGAAGATACCAGACCTGCGAGAAAATGTTAATGAAAAATCAAATTAAGAATCCGAAATAGCTTTTGACACCTCGAGCGGCACCCTGCCTACTCTTGAGATCATCACAACCACAACAACACTGTCAAGAAGTTTACGACTACTAAAAAAATAAAATGGTACGTCGTATTATACGGTGCTTGGGCAATGAAGAGGCTATGTTTATCTATATGATTAAATTAGAAATGAGAAGAACTTAAGTCGCCGATATAGCCTTCAGAATTGCTAGACTTAAGTGGCAGTGGGCAGGGTACATTGCTCGTATAATTTCCGGCCCATGGAAGCTGAAGAGATCTCGGCAACCTAGCACCGAAAGACGCAGCGTGGGTAGGCTTACCACAAGGACCGACGACTTGGTGAAGGTTACAGGAATCCGCTGGAAGCAAGCAGCGAAGGATCTGTCGTTGTGGCGGACTTTAGGGGAGGCTTATTTATATTTATCAGTGGAATTCTGTCTTCTGTTTGGATGGATTGTAAGTTGCTTTCGTTGTTCAAGTTTGTCCTTTTCATATTAAGCACTAGACACAGCTAGTGAATCTACAAACATTAAATATTAATGACGACAGTTCAAGGATGAAGATTTTATGGTAGTCGTTAAATTCGCAACACCGGATATGGGTGGAAAACGATGAACTGTAAATAAGTAGAAATTAACCACTGAAAGCACTGAACTTGTTTAAACAATACCTTTCAATTAATTAGAGTACACCATCGAATCAAAAGTATCGATGTATGTGCAAAGATTATGCATCGATTTTGCATGAATTTGTATTATGCATGGATTTGGATTATGCATGGATTAATGCATCGAAACATATTGTTATACCTGTGGGTAGTAAAATGCCGTTTCACGTAAATAATTTATTCGTACTAAAAATACAAACTATAAGGATAACAAAACAAACTCACAAATCGCTCTTTGAATGTACTTGCAGTCATCTTGTAGTTCTTATTTTACGTCGCTTAATTTTTTCTTGGCATATAGGTTTTTTGTAAACCTAATTATAATACTGACGAAATTAAAAAATTCTTGAACGGACCATTGTGATCTGCACTCTTCGCCGAAAACGAATCACGTCAACACGATACAAAAGGCTTTTAAAAAAAGTTAATTTTTAGATTTTACTATCTACACACACAATTTAAAAGAATATTTCGAGAGTGCTCAAACAAAGTTTGCCAAATCTTGCTAACTTGATAAATCATTTACCGACTGTATTAAAATTTGTACGTTTGATGAAAATGACGTCTATTTATACAGTGTTTATATCTTGCAGGGTTCTCTTTTTCCAGAACAACAACACATACTGAGCTCATGTCCATTTCAGATTTCAATAAGTCTTATATTTGGCAATGTTATAATACAACATTATATTAGCAACAATTTTATCTATTTTCAAATATTATCAGATAAATCCTTCTTACAGCGAAATTTCTGAAGAAAAAGGGTGCTTATTAAAATTGTAAAGTTCATTGTATTTTAGTATGCTATTATTACAATAAAAAAAAATTACATAAAAAAACAATGAATTACAGTGTTTGTAGCTGTCAAAATAGGCGCAATGTAATCAATAGATAGACATTACAATTTGTATTACCAAAAAGAAAAAAATACTGGTAAATTTATGGAATGTTTTATTGCTGCCATAAAACACCTGGACGAAGCCAAACCGCGGGTAATGTTATCGTAAACACGTATCGTAAAATGCATCTTCTGTATCTAATCTATTATTCATCGTATTACGCTATTTTACTGTGGGATTCTATAACTATGGTAGATACAATAATTGAATTACAAAAACGGGCAATTCGAGCTATCTTAAACATGGATCCGCACATTTCACTAAGATCAACTTTCAGGAATTTATCTTAACTTTGGCGTCCCATTTTTGAAAATTTAATGAATGTCCGCAAAATTTAGATACGCTAGACTTTGTAAACGACCGACATAGTTTTAATACTACAAATAAAAATAAACTAATCATCCCCGTGATAAAGTAAGATCAATGAAAGTATTTTAGGTAACTGTTTTAGGTTCTATAAGATCCCTAAGCACATTACCGATTTGCCGGACAATTAGTTCAAGAACCATGCCAAGTCGGTTTTACTGTCAAAAGATATTATAAGGTGAATCATTACGTGAATTTCTGGAAATGACTACCTCTCTGTTAATTCACTAAATATGAGTTGTAAATAATAAGTGCAGTTAAAAAAATATTGATGAACCTGATCGAGTTTCTTGCTAGCTCTTTTCGATGACAGTGATGTTTTAGGAGTGTCTTCTTGAACCCTAAATTGAGTAGAGTATTTGTGATTTGCGTCGATGTCGATAAATCTATAAACTAAGTAATATCGACATTGATAATCGTATCTCTACGTCCAATCGAGAGTTCATTGAATCGTATAAGATAATTATTATTAAATTTGTTTGTAATCTTGCGGCTAAAAGCGTTTATTTCTGCTGCAACAGATTACTGAACTCGCAAACCATTCAAATATGTTTATCTTGTTACATCTAAATGGAGATTTGGCTATAAAAGCTAATTTGGATTTATTATACTTTTCTTATGTTTGAAATCCATGAATCGTAATTAATGATTTATCCAGTGGAGTGGTAAGGCAAGCGTGATTTAGGGTTACCAACTCTGATACTCAAATTTTGACGTAACAAAATTATCTAAAGAGAATTCATCATAATTGGTTTTAATATTTGTAATTTATATCTAGATGATACTGCAATATCATTTACAAAAATAACTGTGAATAGCTTCAGTACAATAAAACAAGATGTTTAGCAATCTACTTCATAGTTTCGACTTTTTGTTACAATGTTCACGCGCATTGATAAATTTATCGTATTCTTCAAAAATAGAAAAATATAGAAATATAAGGAAAGTTATTTACTGCACTGCAAAAAACATAAGATAAACTAACAAAGTACAAAGGTGTTAGGCTCAGCATAATGCTGGCAAGGTAGACAATTGTGTTGAAAGAGCTGTCTACAGTGGAAAATTTATTGAAATAATTTTAACTAAATTTTGCTCGTCTAACCATGCTGAGAACGTATTAACGAAAAAAGTCATTTATTCGGTTTTTTTATCGTAATTGGTTTGGCGTAGTGGCCATAATCTCACCTGATGTTAAGTGTCGATGTGGCCCAAGATGAGAACACGCTAAATCTAGTGGAAGACTGGCTCTCAAGTGCAGCTGCTGGAACACTACTATTGGTGCTGGCGACAGATTTTCAACTTGAGGGTTGTAGTTAGCCAGGCGGGCATTAGAAAATGCCCTACTACCATACTATGGTCTCAAGATAACAGTTATCTTCCCTTTCTACCCTCATTGAACTTGACAACGTTAATATTTATTTAGTTAGTCGGCATCAAATGTAAAAAATTGCCCTGTTCAGAATTACTAAGTGACAAAAGTTTTTAAGTAAATAAATAATTAATATTTTATAGCAAAATGTTTCGAAAATGTATGAATAATCTCGACAATTTTTGTTACATTTGTGGTGAGGGAATATTTAGTAAACAAAGATGTTCTATATCACCTACAAAAAAGTCTATTCTTACTACCTTAATGAAGATATAAAATACCAGTAGATATAAGCCGGGTTCCACATTTCTGCTGTAATCCATGTGCTACATATTTGAGAAATTTTCTGAGTGGGAAAAACCCATCATTTCGTTTTGCAGTGCCAATGCAGTGGCGAGAATCGACAAATCACGTAACTGATTAAAATTATGAAAAGGCAAGGGTGTTTCTAAAATAAAAGAGGAATGCATTAGTGTATCCAAATATATCATCGGTTACTCGTCCTCTGTCGCACAGCAATCTTTGTCCAATTCAAAAGGGTCCTAACATTGGCGACGACAAGGGTTAAACCACACTTACTTCATCAACAATGTCAGAATACGAACTAAGCACATGCTTACAGGCGCATATGATAACATAAGCTGAATTAAATGATCTTGTAAGGACTTAGAATTGTCAAAGAAGAGAGCCTAGAAGTAATGCTTACTTCTAGGCTCAAGGCTGCAACAATGGAACCTTTTAGAAAGTTATATAAAAGAGTCCACGCAATATTTTGAAATGGTTGAAGGTTCAGTTTTGACAATTATGGGGCTTTTAGCGATGAACATGGGAAGTGTTTCCATCAGGACATCGCAAACCTGTAAAAACGGTATCAGGGCAAGTGAAACGTTTCCATGTTGGCGGTTTATTACTGGACTGTTTGTCAAGATTTTACAATAAGCAGAATACAAGAAGGCAGCGAAAAAACTAGGTCGCAATTTTGCTAATAAATAGAAGAACAGTATAATTCCTGTTAATTTTCGAAAAAAAAAACGTATAATTTTGTTCTAATAAAAAGAAACTAATTTTGAAATATAATCATTATTTTTGTATTCGTTACATAAAAATTAATAAAAAAGCTACTCCTTAATGTAAAAATTTACTATTGCGTTAATGATGTATCTTATATTATTTATTTTAGTATTTGAAATTAAATAACAAATACAATATGATACTTAAAACTAAGCAAATAATATAAAGACTGAACAGAACCACATTTTTTTTACAAGCAATACAATCTATTATTAATTATCATACAGTGTATCCGATTTTGAAATACATATATATATATTTTTTTAAGTTCCTATAAAATAGCAATAGGCAAATAAAAATGCGGGACGTGAGTTTAACTTTAAAAATGAACTCCTTAAATATAGTAATATATAAACAATTTGTGGAAGTTTTAGTGAAGTTTAAGTCTTTTAGTTTAAGTATTAGTAAGTTAAGATTAAGTAAGATTTAGTTTGTTTTTTTTTTAAGTCAGAAATCCTGATATGTTATTTGTTTTGTGTTCGTGTGAACTGATTGCACATGCAGCTTTCTCGGAATATTTCTTACAGTGCTCTAGAATCGAGATGTTATGTCTTTTAAGAGATGGTTTGCAACCCTAATTTAGTATTGTCTGGATCTGAATTAAATAATGAAAAATCTTTATAGTTGTTCAATTTTAAATATGGTTCGGTTTTGGAGCTAGATAGCAGTTAATGAGAATAAGATTATTGTCATATTAACGTTAAAATTTATAATATATAATATAATAGCTCAGTGGTAACGGACACTGCGTCGATCGGCGTGAGTTTGAATCTTGAGCTTTCGGTAAATGAAAACATCGTTATGAAACCAAAGCATCGCGGTTGGGCATTTTCTAATGACCTCCTGGCTAGCTACCACCCTTAAGTGGAAAATATGTCGTCAAGCAATTATAGGTGTGTACCGTCAGCTACACTTGAGAGTCAGTCCTCCCACTAGGTTTAGCATGTTACCATCCTGGACCACATCATCACTTAACATCAGGTGAGATTGTGGTCAAACGTTAAAACTATACAGAATTAATATATATATATATTCGAAAATATAAATCAAACTGAAATAACCCTCTATAAAGGACCGAAAAATATAAAGAAAAAATAAATAAAACCTTTTAACTTACATGGCGAAATATGCCTAATGGAAAGTGTAATAAAATCCACAATTGTAGATTATTCCTGTAGGATATGGAGCTTGCAACCGATGTTCAACGTTTATTGGAATACTCTCGCGTCAGATTCGAATAAGGAATGTTATATACTATGTTCTTTGAGATGTCGACATGGATGTAGATTTAAAATCTGAAAGCGGCTTTCGACTTATGCTTATACTTATACTTTCGACTTATACTTAATAATTTTATTTTATATCTCAAATGTGGTTTAACAAGCATACAGCCCGCCTCATGGTAAGCAGCTACCGTAGCCTATGGACACTTAGGTATCTAGCGCGTTGCCGGCCTTGAACCCTCTACCCTAAGGAGCTCTGGAACCTTACTCAGCGCAGGAACACAACACAAGGTTATTTGGCTGCGATCTTTCCTAGGGTGGAGGTATTCCACTAGTCGAACTGTTCCAAGTAGAGCCCTTTACCTTAAACTCACCTTCTTAAAATCGTTATAGGTTAAGCGTTTAGGCCAAAATATCACCTGATGTTAAAAGTGACGATGTTACCCAAGATAGTCATACGCTAAGCATATAAGGGGACCTAGCTCTCAAATGCAGCTGTCGGAACACCTATAGGTACTTGGCGACAGATTTTAACTCGAAGACTGTAGCTAATCAGGCGGGTATTAGATAATACCCTGTCATCATGCTATGGTTTCATTACGATGTCTTCTTTCACCAAAATCTCAGACTCACTGGGATTCGAAGTCACGTCGATCGAAGCGGTGTCCGTAGACGTTACCCATCATTGCTAGTGGGTATGTACTTTATATATAATGGATTTCAAGCATTTCCATGGAACAGTACATACATCTGTGTTAGCGTTTTAAGGGCGACATTCGAAGTTATAACTTTGTGCAATTGTTTATAGTCTAGTGATTCCAAATGATACCATTCTTCGCGAAGAGTCGGTTCAATGAGTTTCGCTGAGAAAATAAACGTTGCCTCTAAAAGTATTGATAATAGGTCTTATTTAAAATATTACCTAGTTAAGATGTCGGAACACTGATAACTCAGCTGTGTCACGCTCGAACGAAACCAAGGTGGGCTGAGATCCTGTACTGAGCTTGAAGTTACTGTGAAAGTGATGGGGAAGGAAAGTTACATTGTGAGTAAGTTCTGCTGCATTCGCAGTATGTAAGATTCGCCAGTTAACAGGTATTTCCACGGCTAGGTTAGTCTAATTCGCCTACTTTCATAGCTTAATGTTATGTGGTATTTTACTGTGGGGTTCAGCAGCGAAAGTAGATTCCATATTTATATTACAAAAGCGGGTAATTCGAGCAATCTACATAACAACATACATACAATAAGGAATGACTAAAGAACAAGTCCCAGGTATTTAATATCTTAACTTGACCCTCCAATACATCCTTGATTATTTAATAAACATTTGTAAAAACTTTACCAAGCTAAGATTTTGTCAAAGACCGGCACAGTTTTAACATTAGAAATAGATATAAATTAGTCGTACTGTGTTTTAAACTTAGTAAGACCAATAAAAGTTTTTTAGGTTCTAATATAAGATCGCACATTACTAATACGCAGTAGGACTATTTCAAGCCGGTTTTACTGTCTAAATGTCATTATAGGGTGGATCATTGTGGGAATATTGGTCATGTTTCGAAGTGACTCCCTCTCTGTACATCTACTAAGTTATTAATATGATTATTAACTGTAAATATTATTTGTACAGTTTAATTTAAAAAAAAACAAAAGAAGTAAGCTTGATCGATTTTCTTGCCAGCTCTTATGGATGACTGGGATGTATTTCGAAACGGTAGTAGTGTTTACACATTCATAAATGTATTCCTAAGGCCTAAATTGAATAAAGTATGTTTGATTTTGATATAACCTGTCACATTAACCATTGTGTCACGATGACTGCTGAAATATATACGCTCAATAAGGAAACTGTGCCCAAACTAAAGGTCATTTAACGAACCATGGAGCTTCATGTTAGGCATCAGTTTGAGTAATAAAGTTAGAAATATGGATATCCCAAAAAATATTGGTGTTCGTATTTATAACTCAAATGGCGTTGGGCACGTCGATTAGCCAGGTATGATGATGGCAAGTACTAGATTCAAGACGGCATGGTGGCTGAGTGAGGGTAGATGGAGTGTAGAAAGAACGGTGGTGTGATGTCGTCAAAAATTTTGTCGGGAAGACTTGTCAAGGCTGGCACATGACGTAGATGAATGTCGTAAAAGGGGGCTTATGCCGTAGGTTAAAAAAGCCGTCCATGAAGATGATGTTTTTTTTTAAATATAACATAAGGGGAAAACAAGCTATGGACTCTTGTAAGATCAAATGTATTACTAGCGCGTTGCCGACCTTGAACCCCCTGATTCAAGGAGCACTGGAAGCCATAGTCATCGCAGGAATACAACACAAGGTTGTTTGGCTGCGATATTTTGTATAGTGGAGGTATTTTACCAGCCGAGCTGCCCTAAGTAGAGAGAAATATTAAGCAATTACGTTACGGTGGTAAAACATTTTTATTTAACACCTGGTTAGAAAACATCATTAGGTTGAATTCGTTAAACATTTTTAGATGGCACCTCTTAAACTTGAACCTACAGACAGCCAGTCTCCTCCCAATTCCAGTATGTTTGGGTTAATATCATCAACTATATCGTCGGTTGAGATATAATGTGATTGTGGTAAACCGCGAGTTTGTGACACAATGATATTACGCTCAGTACAATAACCACATTTAGAAGTCTGTGAGAGAGTTCATGTTTGTGTATATAGATGTATATATATGATATAAAAATTGTAAAGCGGATGCATTATGCAATTAGGCAGTCGCTTAGGGATAAAAACATCGTTATGATAAACACTGAAACTTGAAGAAGTTTTTCTTGCAACTTAAAATGTATGTCCCTAGTTATTATTGATGATCCACTTCAATTGTGTACAATAACCAAATAAGATTACGTAAAATACATAAAAAAATGACATAACATAGGACTAAATAGCATAAGTATATGAACACAGATAAAGATCTGGCTAAAATCCAAAGCAGTACATAAAAGTCTATGGATTCAGAGACCAAATAAAGTAATATTATTAAGGAATAACGGTAACAAAGCAGATCATAAAACAGTGGATACTGTCTGCTTTTCTAATTTGCAAAATAAATAAAGAGTACCGTTGATAACAAGGAAGATATAAAAGAAACCGCATTATTACTGAAACTGAATAATATTTGTGTAGCCTGACTGCATGTTAAATACATTATCTTATGATTTTTTTATAGTTATATTTTGGGTCGTTTTGTAGAGGTTATAATTATAGAGAGCTGCGCGCCATCAGTGATAGTAATGAGAATTCATTTTACTGACCCTTATTTTTTAATTTATTTAATCAACTTAATATAATGTCTAAAACATCTATAGATTTAACCCATAGATCGGCAACTCTAAAGAGAAAGAGAAAAGTATTCGAGAACGAGATAGGTTTACGAGACCATTTTCGTATGTACACCTGTAACGGTCTATGTAAATTGTATTAAAACAAATTCCGTTTATTTTATAATATTTTTATTACATATTACATATGACGAATTTAGATCGGTGATATGTGGTAAATAATTATGCTTTTGATAAATAATTAAGTAATCTATGCTAAATAAACTTTTTTTGTATGTCCCGATTTAACTCAAAAACGGCTTGACAGATTTTTATAACATTTTGTACACGGGAAGCTTATGTATTTTTTCAGTTGTAGGCTATAAGAATTGTCAATAAAAATAGTAAAAAATATTTTAATATCTATGTTTCAACTGATTTTGAAGAAATTTTGTACTCAGTCATTACTCAATTGATAGATTGTATGAATTGTCAAAAATATCTGTAAAAATAAAAGTACGAGACGAAATTAATTAATGAGTAATATACGCGTACGGAGGCACGGGCTATTTTTTTAATACTTCTATTTAAAAAAATCCTAAATGTGGGAATGTAATCTAGCTCCGAGACTAATCGGGTGGAATGTGAACCCTCTAATTTAAAATCTCAATTATTCGTGTCGGGTGCGCGTACCGATGTAATATAACTTTGATACATAAACACTTCGCGCCCTTATACCCACTGGAAAGTAATTTTCTCTGAAGGTATCAGGTATATACAAATTGGATGTTCTTTATACACCACATCCTATGTTCTTTAGTCTTTGATAGATCTGACTGTTCAGACTGTTGAAAACCTTTGTTTTTATAAAAACACATGCAACTTTTACAGTTAAAGTTTTATTGACGAACTCGTTAACTTCAAAAATCTAAATTATTTAATTTAATTAACACACTATAACCGGTTCGGGAAACTTCCCAGTTATCGTAAAGAGCAGGCAAGAAACTCGAATTATGAATATATTTTTAAGTTTTTTTTTACAGTTATAATTTTAGTGAATGTACAGCAGAGAGTCACTTCCAGATATAATCATCGTTCACGTAATGACCACCCTGTTATTGCTAACTTGCTTAGCAAGATTCTTGAAGTTATTGTCCGGGAAATCGGTAATGTTCTTTTTTATCGTTATAGGTTTAGCGTTGACCTGATCTAAAGTGTCGAAGTGGCCCAAGATGGTAACACGCTAAATCTAGTGGAAGACTGGCTCTCAAGTGCAGCTGCCGGAACACACCTATTGGTGTTTGGCGACAGATTTTCAACATGGTGGTGGCGTTTCCTACTTGTTAGTTGAATATATTTTCATCAGCAATGCCTTCAACAGATTTTTTTCAAAACGTTAGTATAGCTGTTTAATTAAAAACATTTTTGAACATTTATAACATGAACATGATATAATTAATTTTAAGCTATGCATCTATTTTTAGTCAATACTGCCGTTCTAAGAAAGTGGAGCGCATCTGCCAATTTTTGCAAAATTGACTTATATATATTCAGAATCAGGCAAAAAAGGCGCACCTAGTAGAATTTTTTTGTTTCCCTACGAGCTTCCGTTCGCGATTTACAGTTAGCCTTAAAGGACACAAGTGAAGTATTTTTAAAGGTTTCAAAACCTTAATTTTTTTCATTTTAGGTTTTGTTAGTTACGTCTCTTTTCCTTACGGCAGCAGAATAGCGTGAACATAAGCTATAAAATGATGCTTGAATGATATGCAATTTTGATAAAGAATTAACGGAGATGAGGCATGCGCCTAAAACCACATTTGAGAAATAATAGGTATATAGGAATTAGTGAAAAGAGGTCTTTGTGAATTATTAGGTCAGACAACAAAAGCAATTATTTTTAAATGAGATTTAAAACTGAATTATAAAATCCATACAGCCAATTACAAGTTGAATAGATTAAACCATTGCCCGCGCCGTGCCGACCCTATGTAATTCTGGCTGTATATCGTGAACTTTGTTAAACCCTTGTCCGGCATCAAAATTACGATCGGGTATATAAAATAGCTTGTAGAAGTTTCTAGTATTTTCCACAGTTTTGACCCCGCATCGTATTATGTAAGTTGAAAATCTACAATGAGCTCTATTATTTAACTACTAGTGCCCCACGGTTTCACCCGTTTCATCATGTTAAATTTATTCGACCGATTCGATTTGATTTAACTGTTCACCGCGCCACCGCCAACGCACCCGAGTAGACTATTGTTGTTTTCACTTCCCGTACGGGTGCCCGCCCCTGTGCCGCGCGTACTATGCGCCCCCGTCAGACGAGGCAGTCCGCCCCTCAGAGGGCAGCTCTCGCCTCACTCCCTCGATCGCAGCGTCTGTTAACACCAGAGGCTTTCCCCAGCCTCCCGAGCGCAAATATATTCTGGATATACTTGATCAGTTATGTGATGTGCTGAACTTTGACGTCATAGATTCCCTCGAACCCACTCACTTTCAAAATAACTGTGGTCCGACAGTACTTGACATATAGCCCTTATCTAAGGTATCTCGACTCGTACGACTCGTACAAGTCGTACACGAACTAGACCTAGTTAGATTAGACCAAAATTGACAGATGACTAAATACATATACGCATGTTTCTTCCCAGTTCGCGACTTATTTGCAATTACGGCAATAGTCCAAGCCACTTTGGCCAGTTCGGCCACTTTGGCACCCTTGGAGCTTGTTTCCACGTTTTCGCGGCTGACTGCCTTCAGCGCTCGGCCCGAAGACAGGTGAAGCTGTAAAAGCTGTTAGAGGCTTCAGGGTCTTAATGGCGAATAGTGTAGTCTGATCTAAAAAAACCGTACCTGCCTATAGCTTTCCAGATTGCTTGACATTCGTGGTTATTTCTCCGCTCTTTGTAAAAAGACATGGCTAAATCTGGCCAGAGATGAGCACGTTCGAACAAACAATCTCTTGATCTTTATAATATGATAAAGGAAACATTTTCCAATGCTCATCTAGCCGGTATCTGCCGTCAAGCACCTATAAATATTTTCTGGTAGCTGCATTTGTGAACTCGACCCTCTGGGAGTGTGTTACCAGCTTTCGCTACATCGTGGCCGCAATATTAGGTCTGCTTGTTACTATTATTATCAGGGATGTTATGGATACTAACGGATATCCGAATTAAAAAAATATCCGTAACCGTAACATGCGATATCCGATATAAATGTTTTGGATAATTTCGGATAGGGCAAAGTCGAATGAGCCATTGTCATAAACCAACACACATACACAGCCAAAGTTTTGGACGACTGTAATCAAACTATTTTAACGTTGATAAGTGTTTTTTTTTTCGGGTACATTTTCAACTAATAATTTCAAAATGATTACATAAATGTAAATGAATCTCGTTGCCTAATAAC
The DNA here is from genome assembly GCA_947532125.1 of Saturnia pavonia. NCBI lineage: Eukaryota > Metazoa > Arthropoda > Insecta > Lepidoptera > Saturniidae > Saturnia > Saturnia pavonia. The sequence continues at coordinate 19,069,308 of OX383895.1, read as the reverse complement.
ACCTTTGCGGATCGGACAGGTGTTTTTACATATTGTAATATTCTTTGAATAATATAATATCCATAAACGAATTTACCCGAAACAATCGAATATCTAAATAATTTCGTATCCGTATTCAAACCCAATTAAATACTCTTAAGATATCCGTATCCATATCCGAAACCTCATATCTGTTACATCCCTAATTATTATAATAAAGTATTTTAAATTTTTCCGTCAATTCTATTTTACGTGAACAATAAGGTACGTAAAATTGCTTTAGGATTTTTATGAAGCCTTACTTATTAGCGCAATAATGGCAGGTCTAACTTTTAAGCCTAAAATTACGGGATAGATTTACGCATAAAATGGAATTTAAAATGAAAAATGCATTATTGTTACTTCTTTGCAGCCTCGGTTCTGGAAAACGTTCAAAGTTTATAACAATATTGAAGGTAATTAATTCTATTTCTCTTGCTATTATGTTTCCTGTAACAATAACTTATGAAACATAATGCCCGAGGTCCCGAGAAAAGTGGTATAACTTCGTTACAGTCAAAGTATTTTTTTCCCAGTGATACAACACATATTTTTCCTGATTTCAACTTGACTAATAATCAGACCGGTTTTACAATAACGAAGTCGAATTCTTTGAAGCAATCATTGCAAGCTGTTTAAATTTGTATTCAGTTACAGCTGTGATAAAAGATGCATCGCTCGCCCTTTTGGCGCCTTAATCACCACTATTTTTAACCCCCGACGTAAAAAGAGGGGTGTTATAAGCTTAACACGTGTATCCGTGTGTCTGTCTGTGGCATCGTAGCTCTGAAACGGTTGAACTGACTTTGATCTAATTTTTTTATTGTTTGAAATATGGCTTGATCGAGAGTGTTCTTAACTATCATTGAAAAAAATATGTTCAGCTATTTAAAGATTATCAGCTCTTTTCTAGTTGATAAATGGATGTGAGCATCTTTCACAGGTCTGATCGAGTCGAAATGTGGTATTCTGTTGCTTTAATGATATTAGAAGAACGTGACAACATTGAGGTGATGCTGCAGCATAATCTGGAATTTGCAGAATATCGAACTCTTCACCAACTTACAGAGATATCGTGTTTGGGCTCATTGGAATGGTCTCAATTAACAGGTCACTTTTGTCAGGCGTTTCTTAAATTTTCAATGTACCTCATATACTGAACAATTACATTGATTATTTTAGACTGACGTTTAGAAGTGCACAATATGTATTTGTATTTGGTTTATTCTAGCTTACTATAAAAGTATAATATTAAACGTTAATACGTAAACAAGTGCATAATACCTACAGTATTATAAACTCCACTAGCCAATACATTATTAAAAGACTGCCCAAAAAAGAGTTTAATGTTTTCAGGGTTCATGTATGAGTTTATTTATTCTACCATAACTTTTAAATGCCTGAACAGATTTGATTGTATGAGGTATCTTGAAAGACATATTCACCTCAAAAAATCTTTGATTTGCATTACTGACCATCCAACTATGTAGTCCATAGTCAGTCCGAACCTGTGAATTGTTAAAATACAATTACCCACAAAAGCTCCATTCATTAAAATGTAAATATTCCTCTCTTGTTTCCAACTAAACGTTGTTTTTCCGTTATTTGAGAATTCAAGTAAGACAATGCAATTTTATCATGCGTTCACTGGCTTCACAGATCTTTATAACTAGACATGAATTATGTTAAATTGTCGCTCATCCACTAGATTCTGCCGTCTTTGCTGGAGCTTCTGTTGACGAACCATCCAACTGGGTATGCTGTGTCCCATATGAATGATATGTTATCTTTAGACCATACTAATTGCTATGCAGATGACAGCATCATTCATGTGAGCTATTAAGCCCTATGGAAAAGCATAATGATATGTACTTCAGATCCTCTCTTGGGTTGGTATATTACAAGTAAGTCGTCTATTTTATTTCAAAAGATAGGTATTTTTGATGTCAACGTCGTGATTTTATACCATTCGTGAGCGTGCGAATACAGTCATAAAAGGCTGTGTCATTGAAAAAATAAAAACGAATCGTATCAAATCACGATCCAGAAATAATAACTATTCGTCAAATTGTGATTGAGCCCATAGGTAGTTTTGAAATCTATTTATCGAATATACGATAACTCGTATGGTCTAACAATGGCAAGGGAAAAGAGCCATTCGAACAAGCGTAGTTCCGGACTAAACCGAGGCACTCGCAACCGCATCCGGTTGTCCCGGAAACTGCCAAATCCACAAATAAACATCGATTGGTCTGTATTGCAGATACTTCAATATAGAGTACAGTAGTATATTTAATTCATTTATATATATCCTTGGTTAACGGATTTGATCACAATATTATTTTATTTTCTAAGAATTTTTGACTATTACAATTTTAAATTTTAAGCTAGATAAATTATATTTATGGCATGTTATTCAAAATTTGTACAAAAATATTAGTACAGTAACAGTAATTACATATTTTCATCTGCTAATTTTATCTTTATGAATATTATTGACAATTAACTTGCCTAACCTATCAATAAGAAGTGACATTAACTACCCGAGTAACTTATTTTAATCTATAGAAAAAAAAGAGATTTTTAAAAGTCTTCTTGACAATTCATTTGAGCAAGGAGATAAGCTTCCCGTGTACAAAATTTCATAAAAATCGGTTTAACTGTTTTTGAATTTAATACGGACATACAAACAAACAGACAGACAAAATAATTTCCGTAATCAATGTCCTTTATAATAGGCGCCTATCAGAAAATGTGTACATACAGAACTAAAGATTCATTGCTAAGTTTAAAACTTTTTGAATAGTTACTATGGCCGGTGAAAAAATCTATGCTTAAAACCCTATATTATTAAAATACTAGCTGTGCCCGTGGCTCCGCTTGCGTGGACTATAGAATGCTGTCGGTCGAGCGCACGCGCGTGCTGCCCCAAAAATGCTTATTGTGGTTGATCCTTAGAAGATAGAAATATACTATTCTTGACTTTTTTGTAGGTCTTTTTAAGATATACAATTATCTAATATATTAGTTTGATGTATCTCTTATTGTTTATTTAGCGTAAGTTATTTAATCGCCTCAAAAGTGTATTTTTTTCGATTTTATTCACCATTATAGTCACTGCTTGTTTCGTGAGTTTCTTTATTTTACAAAATAGATCCTATAACCTGGCCAGATGACATAGCTATGAACTAAAATATAAATCATGTAAATTAGGTTCGTGGTTTTCGCGTGTAAAGAACATAAACGGACAGACAGAGAGATGTTGAGTTTTATAATATGTATAAGAGTATAAGTATAAGTAGAAGAAGAAATAGATAGAACACATAAATTGCAAAGATGTACTACTACTACTGAGATAAAAGCATAAATATTATATTATATATTTATTTCAAATAATATTAAATAAAAACTAAATAATTCTAATATACATGCGTGGTAGCAGATATAATTATGTAGTTAATTGATATCATATACGTAGGTATGTGCGAATCGTGAAACTTTGTTGCTTCAAGTTATAACGCTAAGATAACTTGAGTGTCTTGCTTATTAAGTACAATGTTCACGAAATCTTACACTAACTAACGCGACAACCTTAACTTAATTAACCGCCGGCGAATTAAGTTAAGTGCTTCTGACAAGTAATTTTACGTAAATGGGATTAAGTTTCCTGATATAAAATATTGTAGGCGCATTGATATTGTGGTGTAGTTTTTGGCTAAAATATAATGTCATATTCAACGGTTTTTTTTTTACATACACTCTCCAGACACGTTGCCCGCGCCTTTTTAAGCACTACCTATATTAGAAACTAGCTGTGCCCCGCGGTTTCACCCGTGTTCAATATATTCGTCAAACTCTCCACGGTGCCGCCTCCGATGCGCTCATGTAGCCATATCGTTGTTCCACTTACCGTACTTGCCTAGAGCTTACCAGATTGATTGCCGTTCATAGTTACTGCCGCGCTCCTTATGGTCGCAGCGTAAATTTATATAGCCTATATATACTATTCCTCGTGAATCTGGCTATCGAATCCGACTGGTAATTCCAGAGATTAGCGCGTTTAAACAAACAAACAAAAACCTCTTCAGTTTTATTATATTATAGTATAGGTAGATAATATCGGCATGTGGCTGTGTCAGGAATGTGTTTTACGGGGCAATTATTTTGTATATATTTTACATGTCCGCTCGCACGTTTTTTAAGTTCCAAGCACCACTTCACTCTATCATATGGTGTTTTATGGATTGCTGTCGAGAAGCCCTTTCCAACCATATACAACTTCTATATTTTGATTTGACTTTTTGACGAGTAGAGGCCGACATTTAATTAAGTTTTCTTATTTTTTAGCATCATTTAAATTCAAAATAAATATTCCACACTAACGTTTTTATACGCAATCGATAAATCGTGACGAGAGCTGTTGATTGAAATCAAAACAAGTATTGTAGTTTTTCCGAGATATAATTTAAACAAAATGGAAATTATGCGACGGCGGCTTCAAAATGGCGGCGCACCTCTCTATCCCCAGTTGCGATGCGTTACAGCTCTTACAAAGTAAGTTTACGTAAAATGTAAAGAATTCTTTGATCTTTTAACTATCAATTAGTGTAATTAAATTTTGGATGTGTTTGATATTAGATAGATATGTAGTTGCAGTATCAAACTGTAGCCCCCGATTTTGTTATCATGGGATTTTTTGAATTGCCTCCCAGTATGGAAGCATATTTAAAGACGTATTCACGTCAAAAGTAAGAAAAAAAGGAATGTCAAAAGGAGAAGAACCATCTCTGTTTATGAAAAAGCGTCAAATTAGGGTGGCGCCACGGTAGCAAGTGGGTAAATTTTAAAGACCGCCAAATTTATTTTTTTGACCACATCGACCAGTTTTCCCATTATTAATCAATTATTTTTTTAAGTTTTACAACAATGTAAACTATAAAATCATTCATCATATAATTCCCTCTTACTAAACTAGCGCTATTTTGGTGGGTTTTTAAAATATGATTTGCAGCTTACAGCTGGACACTTTTTCAATTTCAATTTGTGCTCCATGTACGATGGTTCTCCTTACCTTTACTCTCCATAACTTTATGGTATGTTTCAGTTGTAACGTTCTTTTTGAGCAAGAGAATCTCTCAGTTTCGTCGCGTTCATCGCTATACAAAGTTGTATTATTACAAACTTCCAAAGTCTTGTGTGTTCCAAAGTGTGCGCGTGTGGCGTTACATCCTCGTTGCGAGAGGACGGATAAAGGAAAAATATTTATATGGTAGGATTCGTACGCAGAAAAATTAACAAAAACCTACTATTAACACGCTCCAACGGCAGTAATTAATGAAAATAATGTATTTGCAATTTATTTACATTTGAGCATAAATTATGAGGAATAATGTAAATAATAAAATTAAACAGCAGCCCAAATCTACATCCCATTGTTAACGGCGGGGAGGTTCCCAGGTGATTCCCGGAATGAACCCGACACGTGCAAATAATTACCGAGCTAAACCCCGGGGAGATATTGCGAAGAAATATTATGCAATATAAATTACCTGAACTATCATAGTGACTGTTAATAATGGATTTGGGGACATTGTTGACACGCTACGTCAAGCTAAAAAGTCCGCGAGTTGTCAGTATGTTTAAACATTAAACTTAATGATTTAATCATATTTTTATATTGATAAAAAAGCTAAAACAATACAAATCTGGAAAAAAACCGTTCATTTATTTTATTTTATCTCAAACTCGATCTCTCAATCTCGATTGCAAACGAAAACCAGAAAAAGTAGCGTCTTCGTTCAATATACTCGGTTGACTGTTATTAGGTTATCTTGTGATAAGGTTATCTTATTACTGTGTGTGTGCCGCTTCAGCTGCGCAGGCACATCGCCTTGCTGAGCGTGTTCTACCTTCTGAATCATGGTGAGTGTACTGAAGAGCTGTTCAATCTAATTCCTTCCTCTCTTTTCTACAACAGAAACACACGCGCTTGGCTACGGAGTCACAATTTTACGGTAACCTCCATCCCAGCACGAAGTAAAAAGTTCTCCATGTCTTCGTACTGTGAAGCTGTGGAACCATCTCCCGGCCAATGTGTTCTCTTCTTCTTATGACCTCGGATCCTTCAAGCATAACGTGATATTTATGCAGGCCGGCATGACAGCGGTGACCACCGATGGATGGCTGATCTCTTGGTGGTCGCTGTTTTATTTGGATTGTATTATGCTTACCATCAGGGACGGTACAGTCGAGTAGCCACGCTACTATAAAAAAAAATAAGTACTTGGGTGCTGAAGAAATTTCATTTTGTGAACAAATGCATTAAAAACGATAAATTTAATTCTGAAACTAACATTAAATTGAAACTCATATCTTGTTACATGGCGAACAAAGTATATTATATACAATGGTGGAAGTTGATATAGGTGGTGTCGGAGTAATGTACCCTAAAGGGCCTAAACTTGGCGCTATTATCTACTAGTTTATGTAAACGCTAATTAGGTAGGTAGGTAGGTAGGATTCCGTTTTAAGCAAATATACATTTCAATGAATAATTGGATAATTAAAAAGGCGGTGATCGAATGGTTAGAGAACTGGGGGATTGACTGAATGTCTTCTGGTTAAATTTCGTTGGAATTGAAAACTTATTTGAATTTTACTAATAATATGATCTGGTGATGGTGAAGGAAAACATCACCAGGAAACTGAGACATTAAATCATTACTTATAACCACAATCTGGTGAAATTACTTGCTTACTTGCTAATTACCAAGATTACAAGCTGACTTAAACAGAGGAACTACTTTACTAACTTTCATTAGATTAGGGAAAGTTCCTGTTTCTATGCACTGATTAAATATATTACCCAGATATGGTGAAATATTGACAATTAACGACTGAACAATACAAATTTACTGACATTCCCCAAATATGTTCAGTGTGCCTGGTAACCGGGTAAGCCCGTGTAGTGGATTGTGGTTAAAGGCGATACTCTTAAAACCCTGTTAAAAACTTGCATCCCATTCCTAGTTAGATAATTGGATACGAAAATATTGGAAAAATAAATAATCAAAGATTACGGTTGGTACGGTACAAAGATTACGGAACGGTATTAAGTTGATACAAAATGTTTACAGAAATAAATTTCGAAATAATCCATCATTCGTAGCGGAATGCATAGCCAATACATAGCTTACGGAAAATAAAGTGAATTTTCTGAAATTGAAAGAGAATAAAGCGTTCGTATTTGTTCGTAACTATATTTACAGTGTCAGGGCCGGCACAAGACTAGCAATCGCCAGCCTGCAAGTATGATTTGGGCTCTCCTAGTCTTTAAATATATGTTAACTACCTGTGCTTGCAACTTCGTCCGCAGGGAATTTCATGTATGAAAAACAGCGGTAATAAAAAAAACAAATAAGTTGATATACTGAAATTCAATAACGGCATTTAACCGTGTTTCGTGTTATGTGAATGTCTCACATTTCCGAGCGACTCAGTATCTCGTTCAGCAGCAAGTCTTATCTGACGGTATTCCCCAGTTTCCTGTGAATGAAGGGCTCTCACTCTTTTTAAGATCAGTGGACAATTTAGAAATACCCGTTCACTTTCTACCAGGCATTTTATCTAAATGTAAATTACAATCGCAAAATTTAATTTAAATCCAAATCGCCTTGCAATATTATGATTTTAGTTTTTTTTTTTATTTTAATAATTTTTTGAAACCGTGGGCACAGTTATTAATGTATATTTATTCAGATTTGGATAGTAAGTATTTACAATGATTATCTTACACTGTTATTCGTTGATTGTGTTGTGAAGGAGGTCGGCGCCCGTCGTCTTACGCCGGCCCTGTACAGTCTCAATACAAATACGTTTTAACTTTTATTTACCATGTTTTGATAAATGTTATAAAACGCTTGGATCGTAATTTTATTAGTTAGAAAATGGGTTTAAAGTTTATATGCGCTTACGTAAAAATGATGACAGTAAGTGTTTACGATGCGCGCACATATTGAAACAAAAAGTTTCAGACACACGTTTTGATACACTATGAAGTTACTTGCTAAAAATCCTCTTGTTACATTTTGGTGAAGATCGTCACAGTCGATGTTATTTCACATTCCTAGGAATATTAAATGCCTTCATATGATTTTCTTTTGTATTATTCAAATACAAACACAAACAAGCGTTGTGGCCATGCACAATCTCATCTGATCTTAAGAAACAATGTGGCCCAAGATGGTAACACGTTATACCTAGTGGGAGGACTGGTTCTCAAGTGAAGCTGTCGGAACACACCTATTGGTGCTTGGCGACAGATTTTCAACTTGAGGATAGTAGCTAGCCATGCGGGCTTTTAGAAAAAACCCTACCACCGTACCATGTTTTCATCACGATGTTTTCCCTCACCGAAAGCTTAGCTACGCTTAGTTTAGCATCGACGTGATGTCCGTACACGTGATTACAATTTTAAAGAACAATCCACAAGTATTATTTTTTGTAAAGTTCTTTGTTATATTACAAACGTATAGCAGCTAAATATCATTGTGTTGTTTTTCTGCGGTGAATATGGTACCAGAGCTCCTTGGGGAAGGAAGATTCAAGGTCGGCAACGCGCTAGTGATACCTCTGATGTTACAAGCATCCATAGGCACGACTTACCAACACGCGGGCTGTACTCTTGTTTGCCACATTAGTTTTATTAAAAAATATTAAAAGCATGTAACCGTCACACGCGATTGAAGTAAAACTTAAATGGTCACTATTATCCCGGCGGCCATCATCGTCCCAATGGTCACCACCATCTCGACAGTCACCACCAACCCGGCTGTCACCACCATTCCTGAAAAGATATAAAACATATTTATATACGTATGATCCCATCCATCCATATTGTCGTAACAGACTTCCGTTGCATTGTCGTCCAGTTACCTCCTAGTCGCGCCTATAGTAGTCTTACTTCAAAAGTTTTACTTCAAAAGCTATCATCTATGTGTCCATTTTTAATATGCAACGACATAAAAGTAGAGAAAAATAAATCGACATTTTCAAACGATCCCTAAAATATGTTCCCGGTTCACGACAAAAACATGGAAAATAAAGTGTTCCAGTGAACAGTGTTTTGCAATTACTAACTTCAGTAGCACATTCTACGCGCAACCGTTCTGCAAGTTACGATCCTTGCACAAAATAAATGCATATTTTATGTTACACGAGAGGGTCGTGTAATGCATGCAAATGTTTAGCATAGCGCGTAGTGCGACAATCTACATGGGAATGTCCATTTCCTTGTAAAAAACTTATGTTGTGGTTTAAATAAAATGAGTTGATCTATATTAATAAATCCATAGTTCTGTCTGAATATGTAATTTGTTTTCAAATTTACTGATAGATATCTGTTATAGAAGACACTGATCAAGATTATAACATTATTGTTTTTGTCTGTTTATATATCCTGATTTAACTTAGAAAAGACATCAGCGATTTTTAGTAAATTTTGTATACGGAAAGCTTATGCCATTGCTCAGGTGATAGACTATAAACATTGTCAAGAATACTTTTCGAAATCGGTAAAATAACAATTATAAAAATATATTATAAAAAATATTTTTCCTTTGTTTGCTTGTATTCTATGTGGGACTGCAGTGTCTTAATGAGGGCACACTTTCATTGTTCTTTGGTTGTTTATTTTAAACTGTTAACCTGTTACAAAGCCACTTATATTTAATGTTTTTATTAATAATTGTAACATGTTTTTGTTAACTGTTTCGTTGTGGCCGTTGAGTCGCGCCCGATGCGCTCGTTTGAGGTGCTTGTTAAGGTGCGACTGCGACTGCTTTTCGCGAGTGTGTTGCGTTTGCCGCTTTATGCAAGTCAGCAATTCACTCGAATACAATGTTCGGTTTTGTTAGACCGAACACTATGCGTTCCTAAAGTACTCATGCGATTGCAAAGAAACTTGCAAAGAACTAATTTGTTGTGCGCACACCTGGGATGAAACTGTATTAGTGCAATTGTAATGAACTGTTTATTATACTTGATTTCGCTGATGTGATTTTTGTAGGGTAATCGAGTTTTTTTTTTCGAGTAAAATTTGCTGTAATATATATATTATTTAAAACTATTCCTTAAAAATGTCATCGAATCAGAAATGAGGAGATCCGCAGAAGAACCAAAGTCACTGACATAGCCGTAAGAATAGCAATACTAAAGTGGCAGTGGGCGGAGCACGTAGCTTATAGAACTGATGACCGATGGGGCATAAGAGTTCTCGAGTGGCGGCCGCGTACCGGAAGACGCAGCGTGGGCAGGCTTGATACAAAGTGGACTGATAAGCTGGTGAGGGTTCCAGGAAACCATTGCATGCGAGTACCGCTGGACCGCCGGTCATTGTGGCGATCTTTAGGGATCTTTTAGGGATCTTTGTATAATTGAAATTGAAAAATTGGCAAACAAGCCTACCGGCTACTGTAGCCCATGGACGCTTGTAGTACTACAGGTATCACTAGCGCTTTATCGATCTTCAACTCCCTTCACTAAAGAGCTCTGGAAACCCTCCTCACCACAGGAACACAACACAAGATTATTTGGCTGCGATCTTCTATAGGGTGGAGGTATTCCACCAATCGGGCTTTCCAAAATAGAGAGAAATCTCGAAATAAATTCTTTGTACTCTACCTACCTCTCTTAAAAGACAACACAAAAACGTCATACAAGTTTTAAATTTCGATAGTTGTGTTAACCCTAAACGGTCTGTTTACATTTATTATTTACCGTATTCGGCTTAATAGATGCTTGTTTATATAATTTTAACTTATGAGTGGTGGATTGCTATACGATCATTAGAAAATACAATACTATCATTATAAATTCACCAAAATATCAGGTTTATCATCTGTTAAATGTTAAAAATAAAACCTTTTTTGAATTCCTATCAAGCATATAAATTCTTGTCACGTCTGTCCTTAATTCAGGTTCTAAAGCTTTAGAATTTTGATGTGAGCCTGTATTTGCGTTACGAGGCACGAGGTTGATTTCTACGCCATTCGGTAGGTATTGGGGACTTTTAACACCGATAAATGTATAGTTCTTGGATTTCCCACTAAACGGTAGTCCAACTATAAAAATCTTTCTCAAGTTCAGATTTTTGTCTTTCTGTACGTGTTAATATACTGTATATTTGTTTTCTAAACAGAATTATCGCCAATTTTGTTTTGTTGTTTGTCTTTTTTGATCCCTGATCTCTGGATGCACCAGTTAGATATGAAAATTTGTGTTTGCCATTTATAGTATATTTATTAAGGAAGGTTGTAGGCAATATAACTTCACGCTACGATCTTAAGGAGACGAGCAGTAACCATGAATGTCGAGAAATCTGGCATGCTGTAGGTAAATACAGGAAATGAGAAGCTAGCTTTCAATAAACGCTAATTTTTTTTTGATATAGTAACTATTTTTTGTGTCTAAAAGGTTTATTGAACACAACTTTCATAATCAATCTTTCTACTCAGACTGATGGACAGTTCAAGTCTACCCAGTCTGCCCTTGGCGAAATGGTACTCATTCGACTACTGATTCGCCAAGGTCAGACTGGATACACTTGAGGAAATACTTGTCTGCTATGTTTTTTTACTTGATTAATAATTGGGATTTATTTTATATGCGTTCTGCAGTAATTAACACACTTATATTAGCTTCACTTATAAAATTAACAAACAATGTAATAAAATTTAGAAGTAAATTTTAACCTACTTTTAATTGTATATGTATTTCAGATGACAACTCTATAATTTGGTATCTTGGAACTGATCTGATGTTGGAACCAGGAGGTGGATAGTGGAACACATCAGTGGCTTGGGCTCATTTTATTTGTTTTGACAAGTCTAATAGATTGGTCTTGGTAACGAGGGTCTAGTGATGGAGCCAGGAGGTGGACAGTGGAACTCTTCAGTGGTTACTAGCAAACCCCTCGAGTTTAGGCTCATATGATTTGTTTTGATAAGTCAAATAGACTGGGCTTGGTAACGAGATGTTATTATACAGTGATAAAGTTCTATAATTTTTAGTGTGTAGTTAAAACATGTTTTTAGTTTTTTAAACTTATTTTTATAATAATTCAATTTCAACTAGCTCTTCAAAGAAAGTGCATTATCTAAGCCCACTCCTAGGTACTTTGAACTTTTAAATTATATTTTAAATCATATTATCATATAAATCATAAATTGATTACGCACCTGCTCAACTTCTGTCAGACGGCTTCGAGTGATTTGTTTTTATTTATGTGCCGTTCAATCGATTCCATGTCAGCCGGCGTTCTACCTCACTACGAGTATTATTGTTCTGTGGGCTACATACTGAATAATACTTGTTTACTATCATCATAGAAATAGATAGATATTTAAAATGAAAAAAGTTAAATGACCATAGTCAAAAAATTTAAAAGCCCGAGACCAACCGCTTGGCGGGCAAATTTAAATGCCTTGGCGGGTCTGAGTTTGAGTAGCTTTGCCCTAGACTCAAATTTTTCTGTCTGATATAATGAATGCTGTTTATAAATTATTCCGCATGCTTGTATTCCGGACAAGCTTTGTCATTTGAAATAAATATGGAAAAATTTTCGAAAATCGAGTGGAAGGCAAAAGAATGTTAAGAAATGATAATTATGTCTTTTAATAATTATTACTATATACTTGAAGTTCGTAAGTATATCTCTTGCCCGCCGTAGGGACGTTATACGGAATGTATTTATTAATTTCATTACACGTTGAACCGCCGAAATGTGCCCTAGGCGATGCTACATAGGATTCCATTATGTTCCAAATTGTACATTTGCTAATTACATTTGATATTTAAGTGTATTAAATAAGGCTGATAAATTATTTTTCTGATCGTGTGATGGATTTGTGGTTTAAATTACATCTTTATCCTTTCTTTCTCTCTATCTTTCAGAACTATTGAGAATTATAAATTGATAGTTAGTGAAGTCATACTTATTTTGTCGCTGATTTTTGTGACGGAAGCGCCACATGATGTAGTTAGCCATCAATGATAATAATGTACATTCATTTTACTGACTTTTATTAATTTTTTCATTGTATAAACAATATTTTATGTAATAAAATTTAAATAATATTTATTTATACAACGTTAAATTATTTTTACACAATAAAAAACAGTATAGTGAATTCACATTATTGTCATTGGTGGCTATTTTCATCATGTTGTTGGTACGCGGGTTAAAAATTTTGGAGTTATAACTTGTTTTTCACTTTAAACTATTTTTCTTAATAAGTCATGACTTGAACCGTAATGACTCGCGCGCCACTTATTTTTAAATGGATATAATAACCTCCGCAAACCAAAAAAACCTTTGTGAAACAAACTTTACTATAACTTTCACACTTAAACTCCATCATATTAATTACAGTTATTCATTAAATCACTTACCAAAGTGTTAATAAAGTTAATTGTGTGAAAGATCTGGGGGATTATGATGAACTCGAAGTTACTGTACAATTATCATTACAATTTTATTCAACAAAAAGCAATCAAAAAAATGTTAGGATTTATATTGAGAGTCACAAAACCATTCAGTAAAATCCTAGCTCTTAAGCTGTTTTATTTTTCTTATTAACCAGCTATGAACCAGCTTTAATTAACAGTGCAGTCAATTTGCCGAATTACAATAAAAAAAAAACAATATTATAAATATAAGAAATACACGTGTCTATTATAATTTTGTGTTTGGAATTATATCTGTGTTTTCAACATGTAATTTCTTCTTAACATTTCTTTCTGTCTAAAAGCTATGTATTGGAAATATACAAGTGAGAGATTTCTTTACAAATATTGTTATTATTAGCAAATGCACAGAATTAAGCAAACATTGCAAATACACAAGGAATATTATACCGGTATTAAATAACACAAAACCATTAAATGTCGAGTTAAGACGCCAAGTTAAATGGTAACTTAAGCGTGGAACGGTTTTAATTTATAGCCAACTGTATACAAGGAAGTTTTGTGGTATTCCGCCAATTTGCGGATAACAATGATTGCATGCTCGGTCGGTAATAGGATTGAAATAAAAGTACAGTTGAACAAAAACCTTACGTGAAATATTATTTTTAATATTTTTTCTTATTTATCAATTAGTTTACAAAAACCATTTATCATGCAACTGCTTTGTATATCGCTATTAATGTATTTCATGGTGTAAGGTGTAAACCCTATACAAAAGCTTGCGAAGAAAACTGTGACATAGGAATTCTTGTGTAATCTTGTCGTCTTGTTCTTCTTCTTTAATGACAACGTGTATTTAATTTATACAATTTAGATATAGTGGTAATATACACTACAGATTTCATCGGACATTTATTTTATATATTTATTTCTTGACATTTGCAACGGAATAAAATGTAAAAACATATTTGCTAGCGACTGTAAACGGGTCATTACACGTCTTCGTTTTTCTCAACGGCCCTTTAAATTTACGGTGTCTTTGCTTCGTGTAGCCTTACTTTTAAAACTAAAGTCTTCCAGCTCTCATGTAGGTAAGAATTGCTGCCATGGTTTCTTTTGAAAAACAAAGTTACTGACTCGAATCCCGCGTTTACATTTAACATGCGGCATAGGTCGTATATAGATTGTCTTTTTTTATGAATTTAAAATTTTTGCTTTTAAGAAATGTTCCTTCTGTTATTGCAAATGTATTTACAAACTATTCCAATGGAATTTCTCATAACCCTGTATTAAAACCTTAAGGCCACGAATTGGACCATTCTCGATGCCTGCGACATAAAAAATACCTGCCAGGACCATACTCTTTTTTTTTTGTCGTGGAGGCAGCATCTCAAGACTAGGTCTGCTCCACCGGTATGGAGGCCTTGAGCCTAGTATCCGGTCGCGCGATACAGTGACACTGCATTCACTAGTTACCGATATACAATCATTGCATGCACACTACTCAAGTATATAAGTTCTGTACCTTTCATTTTTTTGGCTAGTTAGTTTTACACCAAATTGCCATATTAATAAATGCATATACGCATGTGTCTCCTTTCTTCCGAAACATGTATATATGTGCAGTTATTTAGATCGAATTCTACGGATAGGAAATTAGTCAGTTTACGGCTTAATTGCAAGCAGCCACTTTGACACCCTTGAGCTTGTTGCCCTAGTTTAGCGGCTGAGAGCCTTTAGAGCTCGCCCCCAAGTCCGGTGAAGCTGTAAAAGCCTTCTGAGGTTCTCAGAAATTCTCGAAGTATATTCGGTGTGCATCGACTCAGTTAAGTTTTCTATACTAATATTATAAACCTCAGTAGATTGTTTGTTTGTTTGAATGCGTTATTCTCTGCAACTAATAATCTGATTTGAAAAAATATTTTGATATTATATGGCCTATTTATTGAGGAAGCTTATAGGTTATATAACTTCACGGTACGTTTCTAACGAGCGTAGCAGTAACCATGAACGTCTAGCAATATGGCAAGCTGTAATGATACTGAAAATGAAACTGTGATAGCTATGCGCTAGAAAACACTATCTATTTCGTGGATACAGGCTGCAATTACTTTTTAACATCTGGTGGACTAGACGCTTGTTTACTACTTCATAACTTTTGAAGCAATGATGGCTCAGTGTTAGCGTGTACGACTTCGCGTCGATTGACGTGAGTTCGAATCCCTGCAATGAGCCTGAGCTTTCGGTGAAGGAAAGCATCTTGAGGAAACCATAGCATGGTAGGGCTTTTTCTGATGCCCGCCTGGCTAGCTAGGTGTGTTCCGGCAGCTGCACTTGAGAGCCAGTCTACCACTAGGTTTAGCGTTTACCATCCTGGGCCACATCGTCACTTAACATCAGGTGAGATTGTGGCCACTAAGCCAAATCTATAACGATAAAAAAAAAACTTAAAAAAGGCAAACTGTTTTTTAAATCATTATACTTGGTAGATTCTGTTATAGACAGACAGTACGTATATTCATACTAATGAATACTTGTATAGGATTTAAAACGACCGTAAACATCGTCTGGTACACGTCAATACTTTAAAAGAGTTCTTGTAATTTATTTGTTGTCGTGAATGATGTTACATTGTTTTTCATTTATGTGATGTTATCTTACTTTGATCGAAGGTTGCACTTTCTGCTTAATATTTTGTTTAAATTATAGTACATATAGTATCATTCAACTCTCAACGATCTTCCACGTTCAAAGTCATGATCATTTAGGAAGCTATGAATCAAGTGGTCTAAACTCTTAGAATCATTTCATTAAAAGACATTTAATGAATCCTGGTTTTTAGATGAAGGAAATTCTCAGTCATCTTAATGATTTATCAACAAAAAGCTGACCTAAATGAAGGTCAGGCTAGTTGACATTCGTACCTCGATAAAGGCCATTACTCATTCTGACCACCCCTTAAATACATTTTTTTTATGTGAATCTAATTTAAGACGGAGAATTCCGCTGCGGATTCCCGAGAAATCGGTCCGTTCGTCAAAGTCAATCAATCACTGTTTCTTACACTACACTGGGCTGGAGTAATTTAAATTTTCTCTCTGTATTATTTTCGTGACCCATTTTTGCATTAATCCTTGCTGTTTTAACGGGCATTACGAAACATTAAAGCCTTCTTCTTCAGCAGAATGTCTTACACCTTGTATTTTTGTGATAAGTATACATCACTAATATTATTTATGTGGGCGTATCCTTTAAGCACCATCTATTGATAAAAGGTAGTACTGTAGTACTTCAGAAGTAATAAATAGACATTGTATTATACGCTAAGGCTTGCATGACATACCCATAGAACGTAAATTGTTACGTCGTGCAAATTATGGCATAATCTAAAAACATGCAATCTTTAAAAATAAGGAGCTTGTATTAAATTTATTAGATATAGTTATAACTCGCTACGGAGGTAATATTATTCAGCGCATTGATACAGAAAGCGATTCTGTTGAAGTAAAATGAGATGAGCTATAGGTGCGGCACTAAATAAATGTATAAATGATTTATTTTCGTTATGGTGAGAACGGGCACATGGCACATGGTATTTGTCAACTTGGCAACGTGGGCACGGGCTTTGCGTCTCCATCGGACCGTGTCTAACCAGCGACGACAGAAATTAACTGTGGAACAACAACTTCAAAAAAAAAAAACTCGGGGATAGATCTTCGTCTATATATTATAGTAAAGTAAGTTTTAGAATATTTCATTCATACATAAAAATGAATCACCACTTAACTCTATTTCTCGTAGTTTCAGATTTCGTCAAACAATTACTTACATCTTAAAAATTGAACCTGTAGATAATATGAACGTGTACAATAGAAAACCATCATTTCTTTAGATAATATAAAAATTCTATAGAAATAAGAAATAAACAAAAGTAGATGCTTAAATGTTATACAATTAGAGCATAAAATGTCCGCTTTTACAGTAAAATTCGCATTGAAACAGGAAATTTAATTTTTAGTTCCCCTTTTTTGAGATCGCTGTTATAAAGTGCTACCGGAGTGGAGCGAGCGGTCCACGGCTCCGGCCGGCCGTGTAACATAGTTAAAGCCGCCACTCTTCATTTTCTGATGAAGTTAAAAGTAATTGAATTTATATTGGAATTTTAGTTATGTGAAAAATCATTAAACGGTTCTGATATGTTGGCTTTTATATAGTTAGTGAATTATATATTCGAAAAAAATAATTAATGTTAAGTATGAAGGTCGACGGATTTAGGAGTAGAGGAAGTCCGAAGAATTTCGGAATTCCGACAATTTTTTTTTTTATTATATATGCCGCTCCGATGTAGTTCCTTTTTTATGTGAGTAAAAAATATATTTTTTTAAACTTTGTGTCGTCAACTGTGGACTCTAAATTTGTCTAAAAGGTTACAAAAAAAGCTTATGTTGTTTACTTCCTCTGTTTGAGGGTCCTGGGCTCCGGGGTTAAAGTTCCTGTAGCTCTCCCTTAAATCCGGCTGTGTTTTGCTGAATAAATTGTTTGTGACAGTTTGTATTCGCCAAATGAAAAATGTACCCACGTTACTTACGGGAACCGTCGTCGTAAAGGACTCACTCGTGTTTTAACATTTCTGAACTTTGACTCTTTTTCTCAAATAACTTTTAATGAAAAATATTTTCTTATCCATTCTCATTCTAAGGAATGGTTGAAGTTCGTGTCGCGGCGGTAATACGAATAATGAAGTCCCGCAGTAATGTTAGAATTTTATTTACATAAATCAGTGTCTCGAGACGTCCCCTCAATTGTACTCATAATTTATTATGTATAAATAAAACTTACATATAGAATTTGCATATATTATAAAATATTGTCTTCTCGCCAACAAAATTTGCTATTGCAAGTCATATTTTTCAGGTAGATAAATCTTTTTTTTTTTTTGAGTTTACCATTTAAAACCGATCAAGTGGCTATCGGGCCACGCGAAGAGTAAGGTTCCGTAGTTGCCCGTCACAATAAGCAGAATTAGCAGGGGGCTTAAGTTAATTTTTAATGGAATTTGTACGAAATATTCCTTTTTGTTTACTTCTCCAAGTAAATTTAAGAAATTGGTCAGTTTTTTTGTTTATATTGGTAATATGTACAAATTTGCTAATTTGTATGAATTAATATTGTAAAGATGTATTATGACATTTTTAAATAATATTACTTGCCAGTATAAATGCTTAAGTGTTGTTTACTAAAACCTATATGAAACTGTACTTTAATCTAAATTGTTTGTGAAACACTATGGTCACTAATAAATTATAATTATTATTAAAAAAAAAATCGCCTTCCGATCAACGTGTTCTCTCTCCCTCTTTCGATATCGGGTTATTCAAACGAGGTGTGAAGAGGCATTACTGCAGGACGTATGTCGGCGGTGACAGCCGATGGATGGTCACCGTTGTTTCTGGGTTGCTCCGTACTTTCCATCAGGCATTGTGTATTCCACTTATAAAAATAATGCTTCTTCTTTTATTTGTAGTCTATGACTTCCTAAGTTCCCTACACTATTCATCCAATACGATGACATCCGCGAATGCTGTGCATTAGTACAACTAGTTTATAATGGATGGAGCGCGAGTCGTTTTATTTATTATAATATGAATACGTAAGTAAGTTTATTTCGGTCTTTAAATAGCTGGACGTAATCTAATGCGATTTGGCAAATAAATCGGTAATGTCCTGGATACTAATTTTGATATTTTGTTTATATTAAAACTGAATATGTAACTACATTATTAATCGTGGTATGTAGTACTATAATGATTTTAATTCAGTCATAGTTATCTTTTTAGGGTTCCGAAGTCAACAAAGAATACCAACGCCAGTAAATGCTTTAGTAATGTGTTCCTTCTTATGACTCATTCTTCCTTCAAGCGTAACGTGAACAGGTATTTATGCAGGCCGGCATGACAGCGGCGACCGCCGATGGATTTCGATCTCTCGGTGGTCGCCGTTGTAGTTGGATTGTACTGTGCTTACACATCAGGGGCAGGGATTTTTTTTTTAATTTAGTTTTTAACTATTATGTGTTATTAATGTTGTCTTTAAAAACTGCGTGCCCGTATGTACTCTGCGATAAATGTATTTTCTTTCTTTCTTATAAACTATATTCGTCTGTCTGTTCGCTGCTTAGCTCAGAGGTTCTTAGTTCTAAAAAGCTGTTATTGGTATGGGTATTAATAAAATAAATGATAATCCAATTATATATAATAATAAATAATTCGATTATTTTGTCTATGGTATGATGGGATAGATATCCCATCGTGTGGAGTGTCGTTGGATAGATAGTCGTCCAAAAATATTGCGTGTGTGAATACCATTTTTCGAAATATTAATCTTAAAAGTGCAAATTTTTCTTAGAGTCAAGTGTCCCCCTACAGTAATAAGAATAAAAATGCTTATATCACTCAGAGTTAGCGTATTTTCATGTTAGTGAAAGAATTTTTAGAATCTGATCAGCAGCTCTCGAGAGTATTGATATAGACAGAAATAATTGAATTCTTGTAGCAAGCGAAGTAGTGTGTTTGCTCACCGTTTTATAAAATATTAAAGAGAGAACGAAAGCCTTTCGCTCAGAGTTTTATTATAAATAACAACTATAACGTTATTTATATCGTAATATAATATTAAAGTACTGATTTAATATTTTATTATCTATCAATAAATATAGTATATAAAAATGGATGTTGCTTTTATAACATGCTGCTACGCCATTGAAGCAGCTGAACGTATCATATGTCGCTGTGGTCTGCGGGGTTTCATATATTAGAAAAGTTTAAAGAAACAATGTTTTGCTTTGATGGTACGATGTGTATTTAAGATATGACAATGCTTTGAGTTTACCCATCATTGGTACCATCATCAGATGGGTTCAAAGAGAACTTTGTTTTTTTTTTTTACTCACCCTCTCCCATGAGAGAGTGTGCTGCAGAGTGTCCTCGGCTGCACCGCCTCATGCGTCTTAACTCTTCGGGAGCTGGAGGTTCTCCTATCCCCTTCTTGGCCGCCGTAAACCGTTGATATACGGCGGCGAGCACCTCTTCCTCCAGCTCCCACGGTGGGGACACCGATCGGTATCCGCTAATCACCCTACATTTACATAGTAAATTAATCTGCCTCTCTGTGATATGACGTCAAATTTCATCAGTATATTTTTTTAACGTCGATAACGTCACAAGTTTTAAGTTTAAAGAGCGTGAAATTAATTAAAAAAATACTCATTGTTTTAAGAGAGGTAGGGAGCAGAGAAATCTCTTTGGACATTTCTCTAATTGGATTAGCGCGACTGGTGAACCCACTTCAACCCTACAGAAGATCGTAGCCAGATAACTTTGTGTTCTGTTTTGTTGCGGTGAGTATGGTTTTTTGAACTCCTTGAGGAAGGGTTGTTCAAGGTCGGCAATGCGCTAGTGATAACTCTGGTGTTACAAGCGTCTATAGGTTGTTCCCTCCTTTCTACAACACGGGGTTCATCAAACGTACTGCGAAGAGCCGTGATAGTATCGTAAAGTATCGTGGTAGTATCGTAAAGTGCGTATTAAAAAAAGAACTGACTTAGAATTTAAAAGAAGGCGAGAAAAAATAAGAAGAGTAAATAAAGGCATCTCTTAGGATATGGAATTAATGTAAAAATTTAATATACACCCGCGCAGCGTTCCCGCTCATTTCAACGGTCGATTCGCGTCTGGCGATTTTCGAAGCAAACGAACCAGAATTAAATAAATCTCAACCTTATTTGAATACCGCTAAGATTAAAAATTGTTTGCGTGATCTTCCACTTTCAATTTCACTCCTCATATTTTTTCATACCGTAATCCTTATTTCGTTTCTTAAATAACGACTTTAATATTTAATTCAGCGTTGTGAAAATAACACAAAAACTATATTAAAGTAAAAGACGAACGTCAACCTATAAATCAAACAGCAAGACGAAAGGAACTCGCTCGAAACGGGAAACGAGCTGTAAAAAAATGAAAAGTGTAAAACTGCTAGAAGCGCCAGGGCTCGGAGCTGAGAAGGTCGACGGAAGTTTTATGAAGACAGGTACGTACTCAGCAGTTCGAGCGTTACCGAGGTTTTGGGCCCGTCGGGGAATTTAAAATTTTCAAATCGATTTTATGTAGTTAAATGTTGATATGTTGTTAGTTTGATATTTCTACAAAACAACAAACAAGGAAGTAAATTCTAATTGAAAATGTAATAAGTAAACAATTAATAAATAATGTTATATGTACGAGTAATATTCAAAATTGTTAATATGTCGTGATGATTTAAGTCCTTGCCAGCAGAGGGACGTTTACAGGCTGGTTATTATTATTATTTGGACGAGTAAAATAAGTCCTAAATACCGAGTGTTAATTGTCTAGACCTTCTTAGCCTTTAAAAAACTACTTAAACTTTAGATTTAAAATGTATTATAGCAACATATTTCATGGTGTTAATGCACGTAGAAGACGGATGCTTAGTAGAAGAGGCCTTTATATTATTTAAGCTCTTTATTTAATGTTACATTTATCATTAATAGTTTAAATGTATTCATATGGCGTTGTAATGTACTAGATGATTCTTGTTGTTATTAAGCGTTGTCCTAGCGACCGTCTCGTTCTAGGGTAGCACGAGTATCCGGTATAGAGATGAGCTCTTTCTTAATAGTTATGCTAACATATGGCAAGGCAAGGCTAACATGCATTTGTTATTTATAACATTTTTATACATTTATTTATTTTTAAATACTATGCAACATGCCACCTGTTGAATATTTAGCGATATATTTTTATAGTTAATATTATGAATATCGAAGAAAAATAAAATGCTTTATTATTCGACTCAATAAATAAGGCATCTTCGCGTGTCCCCACAAAGTCATACTTAGCTAGTGATTATTATATGTAACTAAAATATAAATAGTCACCGAGTACCTGTCGATGACATACAGTTACACTCGAGAGCTAGACTTAATTGATAGGCCTTCGTTCTTTAATATAATGTATTGAAAATATCTAGTAAGACAAAAAAAACGTATTAGACATTTTAATGTAAACACATTTTATGATTTGTGAAATAATGTTTCGTTTATTAAAATCATTATAGTCAATATAATAAAGTCGAATGGTGTTAATAATGAGCTCCGATAGTGGTGATCGGAATATAAAATAAAACAATATTTACGCCTATAATACAGAGTACAAACCTGTACACTAGTCTTATATCAGTCGGATCTTTCTGAACTACAACCGCGACGTACTACGCCTTACAATGTCGCATCATGACCTTATCTCCAACGACATCTTTTCATGATTTTTCATGCAAATCTTCGCGGTATTTCAGAAAAATAAGTAAATTCCTTCCAAGTTTTGCGTTCGCCGTATCTCGTCATAAAAACTAGTATAAATATTAAGTATATACGAATATTTAAAAATGTAAAACTCTTGTATATTTAATAAAATTAATATTTTAACATAACCTCACATTGTCATATAAACTCATTCTTGTAATATTAAACTATTTACTGAAATTGAAATAGTAAAAACCAATTTTCTTAAAATATGTGTTCGATGACTAAAATGGCGCTAATGTAGCAAAATAATATGGCTTGAAGTTAAAAACATTGATTTTGCTAATGTATTTGATAGGTAAATAATAGGTTAAATTATTATGATTTAACTGTGCTTTATTTATATTTTTAAGTTACTTTATTAGTTTATACATCAAAACTTTCAATCTCTCATCAAGGTACTCTGGAACCGGTGGGCGATTACAAAATTTTACTACCGAAATATTGGCTAAGTTTTTTTTTATCATTGTAGTTTTGTCGTAGTGACCACAATCTCACCTGATGTTAACGATGTGGCCCAAGATGATAACACACTAAATCTAGTGGAGGCCGACTCTCAAGTGCAGCTGCCGGAAAACATGTATTGGTGCTTGGTGACAGATCTTCAACTTGAGGACCACCCTCAAGCTAGCCAGGCGGACATTAGTAAAAGCCCTTCCACCATGCTATGGTTTCCTCACGATGTTTTCCTTCACCGAAAGCTCAGGCTCATTAGAACTCACGTCAATCGACGCGAAGTCGTACACGCTACCACTAAGTCATCATTGCAAATTGTTTGTGCGTTCCGGTAACTTCTCTTTAAAGTATGACCCATTTTTTAGACTTAGCGTGTATCTATAGCCATATGATCACTTAACCACAGTTGAGATGGTCAAATGCAAAGAATAATTGTGTTCGTGTTCTATGCGCTCGCGCATTATTCATCAGATTGATATGTTTTTTTTTTTGTATAACTAATGTGGGAAACAAATGTACAGCCGATCTGATAGTTAGCGGCTACTGAACCACCAGAGGTATCACTAACGTGTTGCCGACATTGAGCCCCCTTCCCCAGGTAGCTCTGGAAACCCCACTCACTGCAGTAGCACAACACAAGAGTACACAATCCAATTGTCATAACATAGATAACTCTCTTGTATCGTACGTGGAAGTGAATATTAGATGTTTGAAGATAAATGTTTAATCTAACACAGAAATCATTGGTACTAAACCCCAACACCTTTGCAATCCATTACTCACCAGTGTAACATAAATCCTTTAATGCAATTAGCCTGGGTTCCTGAGTGCAGTGTCGTGTCATAGAGAACTCCAAACACCGCATGAACACAACAAAAGGTTATTTGGCTGCGACCTTCTGTTGCGTGAAGGGATTTCACCAGTCGAACTGCCCCAAGGAAAGATAAATTTTCCTATAAATTTCTCTTTAAACAGTTCTTATTAGTACTTCCGTGAAATTTTCTGACATTCAACAAAGTATGAGCATATTTCATATACTTTTCCGAGTTTTAAAAGAGGTTTTCAAATTAATATAGAACGTAACACGAGGAAAAATCTAGGCTACATAAATATTAGGATTTTCTGAAGTATGGAACTTCAAAACGAGCTTTAGGTGAAAAAAATTGCGAATACAAAGTATCACATGTGAAAAAATACTAATTACTGAACTGTTAGAGGTAACAAGAACGATATGGACGCTGATTAATTCATGTTAATTAATTTTGGTTATGCTCTCGATTGTATGTTGTTACAGTCATTAAAAATTTTGCTGAATATTTTGTGCCTGCATTAAATAAAATATGTCGAATATTTGTTTATATTAATTGGAAATGCCAATATAATTAAACTCTGACTGAGACCTGTATAAATGACAAATTGATGTAACTGAAATTCATAATGAGGTCCTAGTATTATTACTATTAAAAATCTCTTTTAGTGAAATTACTAAACTCAGATTTAAACCAACTATGATGTATAAAGATATTTAAGAAACATGTCTTAACGATAAACCAATAAGGAGTTATAATTTACATTTTGTATTATAATAATAATATTATTTATAAGGCAAAAGGCCCCATAACGTAGGGCGTAAACTATTAACTAATGAATAAATTGTTACATTGAATGAAAAAAATAAATTACACAAATCGATAGTTGTTTAATGATGACATCCGCCGATATCCAGTGCTTCATTAATGAACTATCATAAATTCCCATGAGGGTCCTAATTATTGAGTTGGGGCTATTACGAAGTCTACTTATGATAGATGCCACTCTCTTGCGAATGATGGCATAAAAATCATCATCGCGAGCATACGCAGACATTCCAGATGCACTGCAGAATTGCAGTAATCCCAATAATGCTCTAAAGGCATTATTGTATTGGACATTGTATTGTACTGGATATGAATACATGATTTCATTAATAAAAATAAAAGCTATAATAGTTTTATAAATACAAGAATATTTTTTGTATTTAGACAACTCATAAACTGGGTAAGTGGGATATATATCTCTTTAAGTGAGTAGAATTTACTTGTCCCTTGAGATCCCACTTATCCGGGTTTCACCCCAAAATAAATTGTATCTAATATAATCTCTTATGTAATATCTCTAATGTAACATTATATTAGTTTATTTACCTTTTATGTGTATGTATCAATAATTGTACGGACTGATTAGTTTATAAGCAATTTACTGAGAATGTAAACTGTTGTTAGATTGTGCACGGACATCAATAATGTTGATATTCAAAGCTTAAGTCTAATAAATAAGCAAAATCATGATAATAGGACTTGAATAAATTTGAATTTTCATGAATTTTCAATGTCTAATTTGTTTCGATGAGAGCAAGGTCAGGACATTTGGAAACTACCAGATTAACTTATTTTGGATTTGAGTTTGATAATTTGTTTCGGCAACGGCGTTCGTTCCGGTTTTTTTTTCTCGAACTGACTTTACTGTTGGCCGGGAGGCCTTAACAGTTTCACCGGACTTGTTGGCGAGCGCTTAAGGCACTCAGCCGAGAAAGTTCGTTCCGGTGCGCAAGCTTGAGAGGTAAGGCACAGAGAATTTTTTTAAAGATTTCTCTCTACTTGGGGCAGGCAGCCTGACTGGTGCAATACCTCCAACTTACAGGAGATCGCAGCCAAATAACCTTGCGTTCTGTTCCTGCAGTGAGTAGGGTTTCCAGAGCTCCCTGGGATGGGGGATTCAAGGTCGACAACGAGCTAGTTGATACCTATGGTATTAGAAGCGTCTATGGGCTACGGTAATCGCTTACCACTAGGCGAACTGCACGCTTCTTTGCCACCTTAGTAGTATTAAAAAAAACTGTTAGCAAACATACAAAACATTCACCAAACGAATTTATTATCCTGAATAATATACAATAAAACAATAATAACGGTCGAGTAATATCAAAGTATTTATAATACTTTTAAATCTTTGATCCCATTGCGGGTATATAAATAACAGAGATAGGGTATCTCTTATCAGCGACGTTGTTCTCCCTTGGGGCTATTTTCTACCGCTTTTATTTATTTTCGCTACAAAATTTTGGGATCTACGTATACTTATTGTTAAAAATATTTCGGCGTAATTTGCGTATAAAGCGAACATGGGTAGATTAATGTTTTACAAGGTGGCTTATTAACTTTAATTAAACTTTGAAAATGTATATTTAACGTCATTGTTTTATTTTTTACATGTTATAATATATATCGGCGCTATAGGCCGAGAATAATTATAAAAGTGGCGAAAGTGATCCTACACACAATATTTATACTAACTTAGCCAATATTAATATGCCGAGTTAGAAACAAGAATGCTCTTTGTCTCAATATGCTGAATAATATTACCTCCGTAAATTTAAATACATATTTTTAAAGGAAACTACTGATGGCATCATCTATTTATATGAAACAATTTATAAATAATAATTATGAAATTTATGTAAAACAATGAAATATGAAATTTATAATAAACCAAAATTAAATTAAATTATCTAGTATTTGATCAATTACATAATATAAAGAATTATATAATGAACCTACTGAAAATTAATTAGTTATTAGTCATACAAAATTATAATATATCTAAAAACATTTTACGATAATTTATTATGAAATTAATACATTGTCTTAATTATTATTAATATTTCTGAAGTACTACAGTACTACTTTACATCAATAGATGGCGTTTAACGGATGCGACCACATAATAATATACATGTAGGAATGACAATGGCGAAATGTTGTTTTTTTTTATCGTTTAGGTTTGGCCACAATCTCACCTGATGTTAAGTGACGATGCGGCCCAAGATGGTAACACACTTAACCTAGTGGAAGACTGGCTCTCAAGTGCAGCTGCCGGAACAGACCTATTGGTGCTTGGCGGCAGATTTTCAACTTGAGGGTGGTAGCTAGCCAGGCGGGCATTAGAAAATGCCCTACCACCATGCTATGGTTTCCTCGCGATGGTTTCCTTCACCGAAAGCTCAGGCTCATTGTAGGGATTCGAACTCACGTCAATCGACGCGAAGTCGTACACGCTACCACTGCGCCATCATCGCTACGAACACGAACATAAAAAAAGAAAACAAGGTAATTTATAGAGGGCATTTTGAGGTGACTGCCTTCATAACTGCGTTGAGTGATCCATGAATTTTTTAACTATTAATATTTCTATTAATTGTTGTTTAAAATAAAACCTGTTTTAAGACAATTGTTCCGATATTATTTCATACCCCTACATACATGTGCGAGAAACGTATCGGTATGATTGTTAAAAAAATATGTTGTCATAGCAACGAGATCACAGAGTACATTTGTATTGAACGAGATGATAGTTTTGTGAATAGTACTCTTAATACGGGAAAAATAAAATAAATGGAAAAAGTTGAAGTGCCGCGCGCTTGCAGCATGTGAGCTCTATGATCGCATGCAACTAGTAAATCATCAGTCAATCATCATCCCAGTCATTGAGAAGAACCGGTAAGAAACTAAACTCGATCGGGTATTTTCTTTTTATACAGTATTTTAATTGCTTACAATTATTATCATTTTCAGTGGATGTACATAGAGGGAATCACTTTCAGACATCACCGTCATTCAAGTAATGATCCCCCTAGAACACCCTTTCGACATTAAAACTAGCTTAAAACGATTCTTGAACTTATTATCCGGCAAATCGGTAGTGTGTTTAGGAAGTTAATTTTAGAATATACCTATAAACTTTTGTTTTACTAAGTTTAAAAGATGGAAACCTTGCGACCAACCTTGAACCACTTCGGTACACAGTAATGTGTACTCGTATGACCGAATTGTCACTGCAATGTTTTCGTTGATAAATATTTTCATCGGCTTTCGGACTTTCAATATCGAATCTGGTTAATCTTATCACAAAAACATAGTATGGCAAACTGAAGCCATTCTCGGAAGTAAGTCATTATGTTTTGTTCAATTCTGATTGTGTTTTGTTCAAGTTCCAACAATTGTGTCACATAAGTACCTATCTGAAGCGTTTTATGTCACCCTTCAATGCAACCTACAATTTTACGGTGTCACATAAAGTTAAATAAACTACGTAATGGCCCATAAATGTCTCACTATGGACCGAAGGTATTATCACGATGAACTGTATATTCGCGACTATAGCTTAGTCTAAGTATAGGCAGGTAGGCAATTTTTCTTCTTCTTTTTATTTAATGGAAACCGTGTTCATCCAGTTCCACCAACGTCACGTTAATAGAATATTTTTAATTAATAATTTAATTATCCTTGCAATCTCCAAACATAGCTCTAACAAGATGACGACTTCCTTGATAAAACTATCAGATAGTTTTTGCGGTAACTTAAAATTCAAGTTCCTAGTTATTTTCCTTCCTAGTTAGTTCCTTTTTTGCGAACAATAATCAAACTACATTGCTTAAAATACCACCAAAATTACATAATATAGGGTCAAATAACAAAACTCTATAAATTAAAACAAAAACCACTAATTGAAAGATCAAGATCCCGTCAAGAACTCCAATTTTATTGTCTTTACTATTATAGGTCTTCATTTGACAGCGGTGATAATTGTAATTATTACTAAAACGCACTGGTGAACTTAAGAGGCCGGAAAGGGCGGCCCGCCGCGCACGTTTCCTAATCAAATTTTTGCAAGACCCTTCTAGATTTGAAGGTAATGGCCATACAACACTTGATTTTTAACCAAATTGATTATTCATTAATTTAAATTAGGTAACAGATACGTGGATTTCGTCAGAATTAATGAATTCGCATTATGGTTTTTACAATTTTATTACGTTAATACACTGGTTGAAATCAAAATCATTTTAACAAGATGATAAAAGATATCGTTTGAAGAGTCTATGAATGCCAAATCTCAAAATTGCTTGGTCTAATTAACTTATTGTAACACCACAAATTAGAAGACTCTCAACTGACTTTCGACGATGACGACACTTTGTTGTCATTGTTCATAGCATGTGACATACCTTGTGGTATGTGCGGCTGAGTGCCTTAAGCGTCGGTCCCCCAAGCCCTGGTGAAGCTGTAAAAGCCGTCTGAGGCTCCGGGGCCCTTATGGCTAACAGTATAGTCACACTATACACAGTACAGTTAATACATTGTCTTGAGCGCACCACGTTAGTTGCACGGAAGCCGTTGAGGAGAGTGGACGTGTTACAAGTAAGTGTGTGTCGAGCCTGTGATGCACATACATACGTGACAATGCTCATCACACAAAAGTAATTCATGTGAGGAGATCGAGCAGGCGACTCCTCAGCTTAATAGTAGGGTTTACTACCACTGCGCCACGGAGCCTGTCAACTTTTAACTGAAGGGTAAATATGTTCAGTAAACACTGGGATTTTAAAGCACATTATAGGAACACGGCTTAGTTATTAAACAATGTTCCCACCGATTCCACTGCAGCACTGGGAAAGTCAACAAGTTCGTCTACCTATTTGACTGTGAGAATTTCGGATTATTTTTTGTAAAATAATAAATAAACTCGAGGTTTTTATTCGTTTAATTATTGTTTAAGGAATGTGTTGTTTCGTGAAATAAAAAACACTAATATAGTAAACAAGATTTTAGTAAACGTTATTTCCGTCAGAAAATACATCTGAGGTACTCTACTCTCAAGGCACGCCTAAAGAAGTTTTATTCTTTTAAGTATGTACCTACGTTGAATAAACATAGTGAAATGAGCAGAGATTCGGCATGATGAGGATGTCAAACGAAAACTTGTGGGCTCTTCATAACAATGTTTATTGTAGCAAAATCAGTACTATATCTATGTAACATTCTCTTTCTTCTTTTCAATTATCCATAAATCCACCAATATGATCAAATGTCAACTTAAAACAAAACATATCGTAATTTTATGAAATATCAAATATTAATGAAATATTATTTAAATATGAATTTATAAGTAATGCATACATATAACTATTATCTTCAATAAACAAATATAAAAATAGTAGATATCTTATTTAAATAACCTATCAGTAGCAAATAGTCACATTATGATCAAATAATAAAAACATCTTATCAATTAAATATTATGCAAATATGATTTTATAAATAATGCATAATTATATTATCTTTAATTACCAAATATTAGATTATATCTTATTTAAATAACGTTTTGGTAGAGGAAGTTTCTCATAATTCCAACATGATCAAATAATAACTTATTAGAGACAAATCACACGCTAATATTTTAAAACATCAAGTAATTAATTAAATATGAAAATTTACATAATGTATATCTACATCCAACTATTAAATAATTAATTATAATACCTTATTTAGATGACGCGCTGTTCAAGTAAATTGGTCCTCGCAATATCTCAATATATTAAACAGTAGGTATGATATTTAATATGGCGTGTAGGTACAGGAAACCGCTCCTTGTAACAATATTTACTAAAGTAAAAAGAGATTTAGATTTCCCTTGCAGCAAATCGACACTTCGCCGAATTATTAGGTTATAAATTTAGAAAAATTGCTTCGAATTGAAAATTTTAACTATTCTTACCGCATAATTTATTTCTTTTTATCTATATATATATATATATATATATATTATAAAACTCACTGTCTCTCCACTCTGTCTGTCTGTCCGTTTATGTTCTTTTCACGCGAAAATCACATATACCATAGGTGCTACCGCAATTAGAACGATTCTCCTGTAGGCTACTGCGATTACTTAGAAACAAAATACGCCTGATTGTTAGCGCGGTAACAGGGTATTGCTCATTAAACAAACACCTTTTCTACCTAGGTGTCACAGACAGCCCCCTGTGCAGAGGATGCATGGGAGCCGAAGAAACAGCCAGGCATGTGCTAATCGAGTGCACAAGCGTGGCTACACACAGAACTGAACACCTGGGATCACCGGGCACTATCTGAGAGACCGGATACATCTTTGGGAGATTACTGGGCTTCTTGGAAGATATCGGCTGACTGCAGGAACATCGGCCAGCCTTACCTGCATCACGCAAAAAGGGACGGAGACGGCCTAGTATCGGAAAAAGGCGCTTAAAATCAAGAACCACACGGTTCTTTTTTAATTCATAGCAATATTAACTGGCCAGGTTACACGATATGATTTTTTAGATAAAGTAACATACGAAATAAGTAGTGACAATAATGGTGAATCAATTTTGGAAAAAGACACATTTGGGGCGCTTAAATGGCATACGCTGAGTAAACCATACGAGACATATCAAATTAATGTAGAACATATTTGGAGATATAAAAAAGACCTACAAAAAATTCTGCAATAGTATTTCTGTCTTTTAAGGTTCACCTACAGTAAGCATTTTTGGTACCACAGTAACACAATTCATACGAGCACTCGACCGACAGCATTCCGTAGTCCACGTGAGCGGAGCCGCGGGCACAGCTACTAGCTAGTAATGGATATTTGACAAAATACAGGTTTATGTT
Source organism: Saturnia pavonia (assembly GCA_947532125.1). Classification (NCBI taxonomy): domain Eukaryota; kingdom Metazoa; phylum Arthropoda; class Insecta; order Lepidoptera; family Saturniidae; genus Saturnia; species Saturnia pavonia. The sequence continues at coordinate 19,037,484 of OX383895.1, read as the reverse complement.
TAACTAGACGTGCTCCGCGGCTCCGTGCGTTTATATGCAGTAATTATATTCGTCTTTAATTTTATTGGTACTCATATTAATGACAATTCTTGTAGCCCATCAAATAATATATATTTGACGTGTAAAAAAAGGCATAGAAACGATAAAGGAGTTCTTGAGTTAAATCCGGGTATACAAACAAACAGACAGACAAATAAACTAAAAGTCATATTAGTGATCCTTCATATTGAAAGGTTATCAGGAAATTTAGAAAAAAATTACACGTAGGGTCAGGGAAAACTACATATTTGTTATGAAAATTTGTACACGGAAATTATACCCCATTCCTTGTTTACTAGATTATATGAATTGTTATTTATATGAATAAAAATAAAATTACGAAACGATAATTACTGCGTAATAAAAACGAGTGAAGAATACAATAAAATCTCCTTATTCACGATTCCGTTTCAGTATTCGCGAATTACACAATTAAAACCACTTTCTGTATTCGCAGATACAAAACTAACTATAAACTAACTAAAAACTAACTAACTATAAACTAACTAACTAATTATAAACAACTGATCAATCAAATTAAATAAATATCAGTTCGGGTAAATCATTACCAAAAGCCGACGTTGCTGCAAAGTTACACGTGCGACTACGCAATCACGAAAAGTATCCTTCGCGAATAAGGAGTTTTAAAAGAACCGGCTTCCATTACCAAGAAGTCATATAAATACATCTGTGACTGTACACACCTTACAAGCAAGCAACGACCGGCTGGAAGATACTGTCGCTGAAGCTATCGGATTGTAAAGACATCAGTTAATAAGTCGATTACTATAAGCAATGTTTCTGACTGACGTCACGCTGCTCATCTCGCTGCGTATTATAGTAGCTTTTACTGGTTACTACAGATACATATTGTACCCAAGTCCGTGATATATGCGTAGATTCCTTAACTCAGGTTAAGAGTAATGTTGGGTCTCAAATGTCCCGTGAATAGATACGAGCATCCATTAGATTATTCTCGATCATTACACAAACTATCGTTTAGTGTTGTCTGTTACGAACATAAATTAAATAATGTATGTAGAATGATGTAGCGAGGACTGTTTAGAGGTAATCGCGACCAAAATACACGAGGCGTACCACGTAACATCGGCCATGGTGACGCGCTTAGGTGTGTCGATATACCTATACGTAGGGTGCACTAAAATTTTTTGGAAGGAATAAGAAAAAAATACTATTACTTGTCTAAAATAAATTTATTGTTTCTCAAACTATTCTCCCTTAGCTTCTATGTAATTTTTCATACGAATAAACCTATTTTAAAAGTATTTATGCCACTCCTCTCACAAGACTAAGCGTGTTATCATCTTGGGCCAAATCTTACCTTAACCTATAATAATAATAAAAAAAACAATCTTATATCTATATTATCTGACCCTAGCGAATATTTCGCACATTATGCAATGTAACTAACAGCTGTCACGTTAGTTAAACTGATTGTTAATAGATGGCGCCTTGAATATATTTTTATTAGGATCAGCAGATGACATTCCCATTAAATAAGTCTATATCTTTTTTTTTATGAAAACATTAATTTTAACTCATTAGTCTATGTTTCGTCTATAGTGGAGAACATAAAATTAAAATGATTTTTGAATCAAATACTTTGATGAAGAATTAACGGAGATATGACGTTGCCAGGAAAAAACACATTTGAGAAATAATATATAAATAATAGTTTATATAATCTATAACTGCTGTCTGAAACACTGCCCGATCGTCATTAGTATTAAATTTGTTTTTAATGGCTCATATTAATCCAAATATTACTTATACTTCAAAGGGTTTTAATGGATTTTGAAAATTTTTATTTTTCATCTCAGATCGTTACTTAAAATCAGTTATTGAGATCAAATATTAACCCAATTTATTCTATGGGGCAACTTCAAAACAAACTTGATCTGAGGGTCACGGGTCATAAAAGAAAATGATACAACAGAAATACAATTAAGTCACATTTATTATTATTTTTAAGAGAATTTTACATTTACAACGTAACATTCACTTTAATAGTAACTCCCTCACTGTGAACTAAAAAAAAAAATGTAAATTATTTTACAATGTTTAATTAAAAAATTTAGTGTGTAAAGTAAAACAATATTTACTAAAGCTTTTGATATTATAGTCTGTTTTAGGAAGAAATTATAAAGAAAAAAAAGTGATACAAATTGTCGATCGCCGAAACAACTTACGGTTGAATTTTTTAAATATTAAACATTAAAAAAACGTTTCTAGTGATAATATTTTGTTTCAATAAGAGGTGTCTTGAGCGATATCAGCTTGGAGACATTATTACGTTAATAGTAAGTGTACGGTATATATAGTACTGTGTCCGCGACTCCGCTCGCGTGGGCTTCAGAATGCCGTCGGTCAAGTTCACGCGCGGACCGTACTACCTTCGGGAGCGGCAGTCTCTGCGCCGGTAATTTTAAAGACAACTTATTCTCGCTTATTGTGGGTGATCTTTAGAAAATAAATAAATACTGTCGCTGAATTTTTTGTAGGTCTTTATAAGGTCTACAATTATGTAGTACATTAATTGAATATATCTCTTCTGGTTCACTCAGCGTAAGCCATTTAAGCGCTCCAAAAGTGTGTTTTTCCAAATTTATTCATTATTATCGTCACTGCTTATTCCCTATGTTATTTTATTTAACAAAATATATCCTATAACCTGATCAAGTAACACAACTGTGTATTTAAAAAAAATGTAAATTGGATAAGTGGTTTTAGCGTGAAAAGAACATAACGGATAGACAGACAGAGAGACGTTGTTTTATAATATGTATTATATTGTTATTATATGTATTACTTGTAGGTGGTGTGTGGTGTACGTTTGTAGTTAAAGTGCGAGGTACGTGGTAACTGGCCCAAACTGGTTTATTTCGGTTTTAATAACTCTGTGTGTGTGTGTGTCTACTACAAACGCAAAAATGTTTCTAAGCTGGTTTACCTACCTATCTGTTTAATTCAATTTCTGAATAGTGTAAGTTCTCGTCAAACAAACGATATTTGATTGTCTATTTCGTAAAGCGATTAAAAATGACGATTTGTATCAAACTAAATTATTCATATATATCATACGCAATTGAAATTTAAAATACAATTTAAATAAAACGATAATAGTCGACACAATTTTCAATAATGAGGCCAATAATAGTAGTGTAAAAAACACTATCTAAATAAAACAGGCAATGTGGAAATAAAATACTTTTCTAATAATATAATTATTACTATAAAATCTGACATGATATTTATAATTTGTAAAAAAAAAAATGTAATGTAATATTTGCCATTGCGGAAATAATAAAATTAGTCTCCATTATACACAATTATTTTTAGTTAAAAAAAATCAACAATATAAACAAAATGAGCCTTCAATTTGAATGTGTTTCCATTGGTTATTTTTCAATTGTTACATCAGAGGCCCTTTTCTAATTTGACATAAGCAAACTTTTCTTTGACAACGATTTCGTATCGTAACTGATAGTTTGACACTTAAATTTCAAAACATAACCCAAGCTAAGAAAAATTAAAAATTATAGCAACACTCATTTTCAGTTCGCACGAAAAATAATTGTTTATATGTATTTGTTTTTTATCGTTGTTGTTTGTTGTTTATTAAAGGTGTGTAATATAATCTGTATCTTGATAGTAAAAACTGGAGTATATTTTTATCACATCGATAAACTAATTATAAATATATTAACTATTTTAATCATTCAATCAATTTCGTTACAAATTCTGGTTTTATACATTATTTTAACAATTTTAGACCCTTTCATATATCAGCGTCAAGTCACTTCTCATCTTCTTATTAGAAACACACGCAGTTACATCTTTGTGATAAAGTAAATTGATAATTGTCTCTTAAAACCAAAAGTTGTATTAAAGAATTTTTTTATAATTACAAACACATACACCTATCAACGGCTGTGCTAAAACAAATTAAAGTTTGAACTGTTACTGTCAGAATGACAGCGAGATGTCAAAACATATATACACAAAAAAAATATAGACCGAAGTGACTTGACAAGATAATAAATAGAATATGATTTCAATATAACAATCCAGAATAATCATAACATTAATAATAATAAATATTTATGTACTTAAAGAGAAATTGTTATCCACTTTTAAAGCGGTTACCAATAATTTTATATTACCATTATAATGTGAAAATAAATTAAAATTACAGTGACATTCCCATTCAACAACAAAAAGCTCGTATTATTCACAAGTATTATTATTATCATTATAAGATACAACATTATGCATAATCTTATTAAGTATACTTTAATTAGTATGGCAACACTTCGTATTATTATATTTATTAATTAATTATATACAATATTTACATTATTTAAGGGTCCGATTGCGTTGTTTATACCGCCGCGCCGCACCGCGCCATATTGGTTAAACTTATCGGCAAATGGACATAGGAATGTCCCCAATACATTTTTTGGGTACGTTTATTTACCAAACAAAGAAAATAATAAATTATATTTTTTTAGTTATTTCTATGGTTTATTATACTGGTTCATTTAATAGATATTTGAATAATTAAACAAAATGAAAATCTTGGTACGAATCTGAACTTTGGTTACTTATATTAATATATTATACAATATATTAATAATATAATAATATAATATATTAAAAAAAGGTTAATCCACGATTATAGTCGTTTAACAGACAGAAATATTTTCTTTTAACTATGTATTCTGTGTACCTAATGTACACGATTTCAGTCTTATACATCTTAATAGAAGATGCGCAGAAATAATAATGTACTCTTACATATTCAATTTTTCTTACATAAATTGACATTCATCGTTTTATAATAATTTTATTATTTATATCCAATTTATCTCTTCTGAATAATTTTAAACAAATGCATATAATTTTCAAACTATATATTCATAACATTGTAACAATCTAGAACATGCCACGAAAACTGTTTCTAAACTTGTACTAGGATCACGTCACGAATTTAATCCAGTATAAAATATTTTACCGATGACAATTGCTTATTTTTAGTAATTTATATTTTAAATTAATAACATGATAAGCTATGCGTCTTCGGTAAACGCATTTATATAGACCAGGGAAATTGTAATACTAAACTAGATCGATCTTAGTGCCTAGTTGAATCAGTGACAGAGTATTCTGAGATAAAATATAAATAAGACAAATAAGTAAAAAAAATACAAAAATATGAAATGACTGTGACTATTTATGTCTTTCAATAATCTAATTCCTGGTATTTTATCCTTTTTTATATAATCTGTAAGTAAAGCTTATTAAATTAGAAGGAAATACTGAATAAAAGTTCTTAAGGCCTGACTTTGTACTATTCTCTAGTATATAAAAAGCGTTCTAAAAAATGATGGCCCCCTTTTTAGAACTTTCAAGGGAGTTTTTGTGACATCTCAGAATTTGCGTTTCGCGTTATTATTACAATAAACTTCAATTGTCCACAATAACTAAACTATATTAAGCAATGTAGGATCAAATAACGCAAGTCTATGAATAAAAAAAAACCACTACATGACAAATTAAAATCCCGCCAAAAACTCCCATGACATTGACAGTTATGTAGTGTTGCTATTGAAAAAAAAATCCTTAAATACAATAGACAATTAATATAAAAACGATGGTAACATTAAGTTGATACAGGTTTTTTTTACAGTAATGGTTTATTGTTTTTTTTTAAAGTAAATTTAAAATTAAACTTTTACAGGAACCGATCTATCTAAAAAACAATGTCTCATTGATATAATATGCACACAGTTTTATACAATTTACACTTAAATGTCATTACGTCCATAACATTAATAATTATTTCAAAAACGTTACCGTTCATTTACGTTCCATATTGGACACTTTTATATGTTCTAAATTGTTGGTTTCAGTCGACTTCGTTGCACTCGACTTTGACTCAGAAGTTGTTTGGTTCGCCGTTGTAACTAAAACAGGATATACACAAATATTAGTCATGTCTAATGTATGTCAAAATGAGTTTTTAGCGGGATCTCCAACTGTCGTAGGTCTTTGATTTTTATTTTCAGTTTTTTTTTTATTGACCCTACTCATATATTGTGTAAAACAGGTGGCGTTTTTCATAATAAATCTTGGTTATTGTGCACAAGTGAAGTGAATTGGAAATAATAACACCATGAATTCTGAGAAGCCAAAAAAACTCCCTAGTAAGTTCTAACAAGGGAACCACCATCTTGTTACAATACTGAAATCATTACAGGATACTAGGATAAGTAATTAATGGCAGTAATGGTCTTCAAAAAAGAGCATTGATTGTCAAATTGGGAAACAGAAAGGATAAAAAAAGACTAAAGGATTAGAAAAAGGCATCGGGTATTATTTTTGGTTTATTAATAACTGTTTATGTAAACAGTAGTTAGTAATACTTTTGTTCTCCAAAAAAGGATCACTTCTGTCACGAGTATTAAGTTGCCAAGTCTTCCCAAGATAAATAAAAAAAAACTTCACTTATAACCAAAAATAAAATAACAAGCGATATGTTAAAAAGCATTTCTCCAAGTAGCCCACTTAGAGAGTAAATATTATTTGTCGTGTCTTTAGTGGTACCGAAAAGGATCGTCGTGTGGATTGTAAACACGCGTACCAAGAAGTGTTGGACTCGGGCTAATATTGTTCTTGAAGGTTCGACTTATAGTTCACTTGCTTAACCTTCGTTCAGACTAGGGTTGCCAATTCTCGTATTATATAATAAAGTTGTGTTAATACATTTTATACTTTGACATGAATATCCTAAAATACTTCATTTAATCAAGAAAATTTACTTGATAGGCAGAAGTATTGTTTACGGAAATCTTAATATTATCAATCTATTCAGAATAAATCTGTACGAGCTTCCAGCACAGACATTTTCATCATGCTCAAATAAATAAAAAATCAGAAATCGTAAATATGGTTTTAGCAAAAACTGATTATAAAAATATTGTACTAACAAATTATAAGTAATTTTAGGAATAGTCATAGATTTATATAATAGAGTTATGGGAACCGTCGATTTTATACCTAAACACGATTATTAGTACCTACTTATATGGATTTATTTTTGAATCTTTTTCATAATTGTTTAAATGTTAATCAATATCTTTCATAATTGCCTCTTTTAATTTGTAATAGAAATTTGATATCGAACCCTTTTTGCATTAATTACATAATCATAATTTTTTCAATTAATATTAGAGTCTTTATTTACCCGTTGTACTTGTTATTTATTTATTAACTTCTTTCTAATCAAGTTAGCAACGCTACTTTTGACATCAGTCATACCAATTAATAAACCTTTTTCAATCGAAAAATAAAGGTTCATAAAATAATATTCAATAAATATCTGAACGATATTAGGTTTCAGTTTTACATTATACGTCTCAAGTGTATTTACAACGTTGAGTTAGATACTACATACACTACTCAATATGAAAACTCGAATAAACACATGAAAAAAAAAAAGACCGTTTACCAGGTGATTATAGTAGGTCGAGCATTTATTTGGTGGTTATCATATAATTAAGAATTCCTCACATTAATTTGCTTTGTCTTTCGAAATCAACTGTGTATATACCTAGACAAGCCTTGGTTTTTTAATACTGACATGATTATAAAGACGTTAAACAATAATTACACGGTTTAAAAATAATAATCAGTGATCAAATCGTTCGAGTTTGTCGCCGGCCTTCTCGATGACTGGGATGTTTTTCGAACTTGTAGTAGTGTTATTACTTTCATAAATCTCTTCTTTGAGCTTAAATTGAAAAAGCATTTTTGATTTTGAGTGACAATATGATCACTTACCATTTATTCTAGGTTTTAAATGTGGCAATGTGTTTGTAGACCGGTCTAGGACACCTTTACTATAATAAACGCTGGTATTATCAACGTTGAATCGAACTGGCGGCGAGTTGGAACAGCTCCTCGAGTCCTGGGCCATCGCCAGTCTAGGTTCCACGTGGTACCGAGGCTCCAGTTCTGGCATCTGTTGTAGATTTAACGGGTTCCTATTTGGTTTGCTGTAAATAGCTGGAGGTGGTGGAGTGGCGTAGAGTTCTGGTGGCATGAGTTGTTCTGCTGGTAGCTAGAAGAGTAAAATTATGTTAATATTTGAAATTACATTGACAAGAAGGACGGAAAAACTTTGACAAGCTAGATTTTGTTAAAGACTAGCACAGCTTTAATACTAAATAGACATAAATTAGTCGTACCGTGTTTTAGGTTACCGTAATAACAGTTTTTTAGGTAATAATATAAGGATCTCTAACAAGATCCTGAAGATGACTGATTTGTCAGACAGGTTTTACTGTCAAAAGATTATTATAGGGTGGGTCATTATGTGAATGATTATGATGTCTGGCAGTGACTCCCTCTCTTTTGCGTCCATTAAATTACTAATATGATTTTTAACTATAAATATTATTTGTATTTGTATTGATCTCTCGCTACTGCGCTTAACATCAGGAAGAGTAACGTCAATTTTCCGAGTCACTATAAAAAAACGTTTCAATTAAAGTGACGGCACTGTTCCTGATGAAGAACAGTTCAATCCAAAAACAACGGTGACCACAGAGAGATCCATAATACATAGTTGGTCGTCATGGTTGTAATGCATGTCTGAAGCGTGTCACTTTTTTTTTTTTTTTTTTTTTTTTTTTTTTTTTTTTTTTTTTTTTTTTTTCGAACTGACTACACTGTTAGCCTGAGGGGCCCTGGAGCCTTTACGGCTTTTACAGCTTTACCGGGCTTGGGGGCGAGCGCTTAGGGCACTCAGCCACGAAAGCTAAGCAACAACATCCGAGGGTGCCAAAGTGGCCGGACCTCGGCTCGGACTGTTGCGCGTATGCAATTAAGTCGCGATCTGACTAATTCCCTATCCGTAATTCGATCTAAACTAACTATACATATATACATGTTTCTGCCCCCTGGGAGGAGGGAAGGAACATGTGTATGTGTATTTAGTGGTCTGAAATTTTTGTCTACTCTAACTAGGCAAAAAAAGAAAAAAAAAGGTCCCTTACAGAACCTATGTACCTATGTGTGTTGTGCATGTATGTATAATGCAGTGTCATGTATGGCTGTGAAAGCTAGTGATTGTAGAGTCACTTGTATCGCGCGAGCGGCTGCTTGTCTCAAGGGCTCCATGCCGATGGATCGGACCTAGGCTTGAGTTGCCGCAGAGGAGGGCGGTCGTGGCGGGTGTGCGGGAGCGAAGTTAACCGTACGTCCCCTGCGGAGGGAACGGTGGTTTCGCGGGCGTGGGCGCGAGCACGCATATGTTGCGGGAGCGGACGCGTAGTAATTATTAGCTTTCTCGATGTCGTCGTCGGGATCGACAAAGAGATTTCGCGGACGGCGTTTATAACGTTTGGCAACGGGGATCGAGTTGTCTGGGACGTAGTTCACGGTGGATTTTACGAGTGGGTTGGGGTGATTCGAAGCGCTATCGAAGTATCTCCTGGTGAGATATTTCACATAGGCTTCTATCGAGGGAAGCCTCATGTCCCTGTGGAGGTCCATGTTCCTAACGAAGGCTGGAGGGTCAAGCAGGCGACGGAGAAACCGATTTTGGACTCTTTGCATGCGGACAAAGTTATGTTTGGACATATGTGCGAACGCTGCGCAGCTATATGTCAAGATCGGACGGACGCACATCTTGTATAGTGTAAGCTTATGTCTTAAGGACATTTTGCTTACCGAACTGAGCAAGGGTCGCAAGCGGGAAAGGATCCAGACGGCCCTATTCCGGACTATAGTAACGTGTGCGTTGAAGTTAAGCTTCGAGTCGAGGGTGACACCTAGATATTTAGTCTTGGTGGCCCAAGGGATATTCCTACCGAATAATGAGAGGGGTCCTACCGTGCGTGGTAGTTTACATGTATGCGGTTCGAACATAATCGCGGCGCTCTTTACCGGATTAATAGCTATTCGCCACGTTCGAAACCACTCCCCGAGAGTGGTTACGGCACGTTGGACTGCGCAGGCGAGATTTTTTCTGTGTCTGTTTGACGCGTATATGACTGTGTCGTCAGCGTAGAGCCCTATCTCGACCCCGGGGGGCTTCGGGAGGTCGCTGACGTACAGATTGAAAAGGCAAGGCGCCAGAATGGAACCTTGCGGAACTCCTGAGCGTATAGGGTGGGCGGTAGATAGTGCTCCTTCCACTCGGTAGTGGAAGGTGCGGTCGCGTAGAAAATCGTGAACTAGATGAACTAACCTATCCGGGACTTCTAATTGATGTAGCTTGTGGACTAGTCCGGCATGCCAGACCTTATCGAAGGCCTTAGCTACGTCGAAAAAGACCGCAAGCGTACGGGCGGGGGCGATACTACTTTTGGCAAAGTTGCTCGTGATGTGCTCCGTGAGGCGGTGCACTTGATGTGTACACGAGTGTCGGGCGCGAAAACCGAACTGTTCGGGAGGGTATAGGTTTTTAATATCTATAACGGTTTTGAGACGGTTCAGAAGGAGCCGCTCGTAAAGTTTTCCTAGTGTGTTTAAAAGGCTGATCGGGCGATAGCTATCGGGAAGCGAAGCTTTTTTGCCGGGCTTGTGAATACCTATAACTATAGCTTTTTTCCAGACGGCTGGAAAATAGCAGTGGGCTATGGCTACATTGAAGATGCAGACCAAAAGAGCTATGAGGTGATCGGGAAGAAGTTTAAGTACTTCATTCCTGATACCGTCGGGGCCGGGGGACTTTCTAGGCTTAAGGCCTTTAATAACAGTACAAATCTCGTCATGCGTGACCGGGGTTAACGTTTCCGCGGGGGGAATCGACGTTAGTTCCTGAACGGCGGTCTCGATAGTTTCGATGTGGGCAGTGTCTACGTTGTCGCAGTTTGGGGAGCACTGGCTCTCCAAGCTTGCGGCAAGGCATTCTGCCTTATCGTCGCTATCGAACGCGGGTGGGAGATCGGGGCCTCTTTCGAGGGGCGGCATCAGGGCGGTAGCTTCTAACTTCAGAGAGCGGGCGAGGTTCCAGTAAGCCAGATGGGACGGCTTGAGACCCTCTAAGAGGTTATCCCACCGGTGACCTCTGTACTCGCTGATGCGAGTTCTAACCTCTCTCTGAAGTCGCCGTAACCTACGGGTGTTATCCCTCGTCGGATAAGAATCGTGTGCACGTGTCGCGGCGTTCTTTTCCGTGATTAACGCTCGTAAGCCGGGGGGGAGTATAAAACGGCGTTCGTTCGCCGCTTGCACCTCTCTCGAGGCCTCCCTTACGCCGGTTTGGAGGTAGTCGACCAGGGAATCGATTGCAAAGTCGGCGTCTGCTGTTGACTCTAATACGTCGGGGATCCTAGCTAGGCTGGACGGGGTCGCGTTATCGGATAGGTAGCGATTTAAGATCGCGTAGTCAACTACTTTGACTTTTGGCGGACTGGGGTCGAACGGTTGCCCGAGTTGTAAGATAACCGGGCGGTGATCGGAGTCTAGTTCGTGTACGACTTCTATAAGTCGTAACCGAAGTGAGACACCTTTGAGGAGGGCTATGTCAAGTACTGTCGGTTGACAATTATCTTGAAAGTGCGTGGGCTCTAGCGGTGCTATGACGTCAAAGCCGAGCACATCGCATAGTAGGTCGAGTATAACCCCGTTAGGGGTGTTACGCGAGTTGTTGAAATGGGTGTGACCGCTATTGAGGTCGCCTGCTATTATGACGGATTGACCGAGTGAAAGTAGCGCCTCCAGATCGGACTGAAGGAGTCTTTTACTCGGGGAGAGATATGCAGAGACAAGCGTGATTGACGGATGGCCAGTCATGCCTATTCTACAGACGGACACTTCCATATTGGTAAGTGCGGGAGGGTCTATTGGCATGCAATAGAGGGAACGCTTGTAGTAGATGAGCGTGCCGCCTCCTCGGGTGGCACGGTCATTTCTGACTATATTGTAATTTGCTATCTTAGGGTCGCGCCTACTGGGTTTTAGAAGTGTTTCTTGTACTAGAAACACGTCTATCTCCCGTTCCCTAAGAAAGGTGGATACTAAGTCCCGTTGTGGAAGGAGGTTACGCGCGTTGAAAAAAGATATGTTTAGGCTTCTAGGCTTAATGCGAGCCATTTCTAGTTGGTGTGTTTAAAGCTGCAGCACGGGACACACGCTGGAGCGTGGCTGTCAGCTGGGGAAAGCGTTTGATTGCTTCAATCATGCCGTACTCAGTGCCGCACTGATCGTACGCTAGCACTTCTTGGTAATCGTGCTCGAGAAGAAGCATGGCCATATAGTCGAGGCCGAAGCGTTGACTACATAGCGGGGAGGCCTGAGCCTTGGGAGGTTGCGGGCGGGGCCTGGGGCCCCATGCTGCCTGAGGGGCTCGCATGGGTGGAGGAGGCGCGCGGGGCGCGGGGGCGGCTGCCACCGGGGCGCTGGAGGCGCCCGGGAGGCTGGGGAAAGCCTCTGGCGTGAGCAGAGGCTTTGGCTGTCCTACTGCGGGACGTTCCCTCTGAGGAGGGGTGTGTCGCGTAGTGCGCATAGGGCGCGTAGGGCGCGTGGGGCGCGGGGCGCGGGGACAGCCGCGATAGTTCGCGGGGTGACCCGCGTTGCCGCATAGCACGCAACTCGGAGGGGTAGACGACTCCCGAGTGCGCGTGCACTCGCTCGTCGCGTGGTCCCCGAGGCACTTAACGCACCTGGGACGGAGATGGCAGTTGCGGGCCGAATGCCCATACAACTGGCAGTTGTGACACTGCGGAGGACTGCGGTTCTTGTGTGGAGGCTCTACGGCTATTCCGGAGAGCTCACACACTTTCCTAACATTAAAAATGGCTCTGCCCTCGGGGGTCAGTTCCAGGATGACTAGAACCATGTCGAGAGGTCTGTTTTTTGATTGTCCGCCGTGCATTCTGTGCACTTCGCGGACAGGGAGGGCTTTGGCTAAGAGGTCAATTTTGACCTCCTCGGGTGTGATTTCCACCGGAATGCGGCGGATTACAACCCGGAGGTGACGTTCTTCCTCCAGGGAGTATGTGAAGTATTCCAGGTTGCTGTCTCGGAGCAACCTGGTGAATTTACGGTGTTCGTCCGAGGTGGTCACTTGGACGCGGATACCGTTGGCCGTGCTACTGGCCTGGGTGTAGTGGATACGCATATCTCTCAGTTTTTCCGAGAGTTTCGTCCAGACCGACTTGTTCTGGACCGTGACGGGGGGCGGGCGACGCGCCTTTCTGCCGGCAAAGGTACCGGCAGGCGCTGAGGGCGCTGCGGAGCGAGGGGCGTGGCTATTAAGCCCGGTTCGCTGCGTTTTTTGGGGTCTCGACTGAGTCTCCGGAGACTCTGGGCGCGAGCGCGAGGCCCGTTTGGCGGGCTTGTTTTTTTGTACGAGGGTGAAGCCCTCGTTGTCTGTTCGTATTGCCGTGTCCATTTCGATGGACTCGGGTTCCGGGTCCGGGCTAGCGGGAGAGTAGCTGTCGTTTGTTGCTACAAGCGACGGTGTCTCCGCTTCGGGGACTAGTGATGAAAATTGATTTTTCATCGGTAGCGCAGAGGGCGCTGGGGTCGTGGCTTGAACGCCCGGGGAACGCGAACGCGACGATGGCCGTTTGTACGGCGTCTGACGGTGAGCGCGGGGTGCCGTCGAGCGGGAGCGCGGGACGGGCTTCTTGTTTATCGCTTGTGGCGCGGCGGGGTCGCTGGTGGGCTCGGTGCCCTGAGCGATGACGACGGCGGGTTGCACGGCCGCGATGGCCCTGTTGTAGTCCGTCCAGAGCGACGGATGTAAGCTCGTTGCGAACGCTTTGAAGCGTTCGAACTCAGTTTGGTGTGCCATTCCGGCGGTGGCGGTTGGGCGGGCGGGGGTGAAGTTAAACCTCCCTGCCGGAGGAAGCGTGTCACCAGCTGGATATACACACTGGCGGATATCAAAACGTGACAAACTAAAAGAGAGCCACTGTGACTGGATTATCATGTGTATGGTGGTCGCGACCCAGTCTGGTCCATTTTCTAGGCTTAGAGTGTTACCATATACAAACCATATTGTCAAAAAATAAAATAAAAATTGATTCTAGTTAATTAAAATTGGCTTGTGTTTTACTTTTTACCAGATATTATAGTAAAATATAATCTCAAAAAAGCACTTCATACCGCGAAAAGTAGTAAATGATCACCAAAATTAAAACCCCATTTTAATGTGTAATTATAATCAAAATTATACATTTTGCTATCCTATTAAGCTATGCTATGATAGCCTATTATTATCCTATTAATCATTGTTAACTTAAAAATAGTAAATGAACATCAAAATTGTTACCATATGATATTATTTGTATCATAATTCTTCATTATTATTAGTGTCTGGCATTCGCCGGCTGCTGCCGCGGCCGTCCCCCGCTCTTTCTTAGTATAAGTCAAATCAAATCTAACTCTGCCATGTGTTAATAGCGTATTAATTTACTCGCTAAGATTTGGTAATCATTTACTAAATAAAATTTGGTGATCATTTACTATATTTGGTATTAAAATTTGATGAATAAATCTGCTTAATACCTACTTAAGAATATAGCGTTATATAATTCCTAATGTACTCACCAAACCGCTTGTGTTCAATGGCAAAGCATTTTTGTACTTCAACCAGTCTTCATAAACTTTGTCGTATTGGCGATGGCATTCATTACCAACATTCGGCATATGGAGACTGCTCATTGGACCGAGACTTTGTACGCTTGGACCCAAGTTGGGCATTTGGGCCAACGTCGAGGCGTAAGTAGGCCGTCGGTACTCCACCGGGCGTACTTGTATATATTGGTTGCAAGGATCAATGTTGTGATCGTAAAACCTGTCGCAGTTCAGTGGTACGTCGTATTTCTCGGATGGGTTTTTCGATATAAGTGGCCTTATCGAGCTGTAGTCTGTCGTCGAAGATTTGTTCGAGCAACTGTCGCTTATTTTCCCGTCCAGTGGGATTATGTCGGGGTTTTTATCTGCGCAAAACGAGAACAAAGTTAATCGACTGGTGAATTGTTTATAGCATGATCGTTTTTGCTTTCATCTTGCTAGCTTTTTTATTTATAAATTCTTATAATAAGCGTAACGAGGTCATTTTATGTCGTTCATATAGTAAAAACTAATCTATTCTTCAATAGACATTAGATAATTTGCTATATATCTTTTTAATAAGCATCCTCCAATCCATATGTCTGTAAGCGCATTTTAATCTACGGGTACAATCGTCCTCAGTTTGGGACTAAATGTTTTATAATATTTAATTCTTTAATATTATGTATACATATTATAAAATACATCCTTTCTATAATCAGTACTAATATCATAATCCTAATAATAATAATATTATAAAGCCGAAGGTAAGTTTGTTTGTTACTCAATCACGGAAAAACGGCTTAACGGATTTGGATGAAATTGTGGCACACAGATAGTTTATAACGTGGATTGACACATAGGATACGTTTTACCCCGGTAACAATATTTTTTTGTAGTTCACGCGAGCGGAGCCGCGGGCAGAAGCTAGTAATATTATAAATGCGAAAGTGAGTTTATTTGTTTGTTACTCAATCACGCAAAAACGGCTAAATGGATTTAGATGAAATTTTGCACACAGACAGCTTATAACCCGGATTAAGACATGGGATACTTTTTATCCTGGTAAAGGCCCAATTCTGAAATCCAAGCAGTCAAATTCGCAGGCACACATATTATAAAACTTAACGTCTCTCTGTCTATCTGTCTGTTTATGTTCTTTTCACGCGAAAATCACTTATCCGATAGACATAGTTTACAAAGCGTAAAAAACAGTGACGATAATGGTGAGTCAATTTGAAAGAAAGACAAGATATATCAAAATAGTTTTCTACATAATTGTAAAACTTAAAAAAATCTACCAAAAAAGTTACAGACAGCATATGTTTGTCTTCTAAGGATCATCCACAATAAGCATTTCTGTCAACCGTTTTTTGAGAGGGGACCGCAGGATTCGCGCATGCGCTCGACCGTCGGCATTCTGTAGTCGACGCGAGCAGAGCCGCGGGCACAGCTAGTATTTTATATAATACTATGATGGTACGTGAACCGTGCCTGATGGTATCATAGTACAAACTAAAAACAGGAGATCGGCAATCTATCGTTGGTCGTCGCTGATATGCCAACTTGCTAGCCTCTCAGCACCTGGATATACACTGGCTGATCCCGAAACGCCACAAACCAAAATAAAAAAGTTACTGTGACTGATTTATCACCATGCACATGGTAGTCGCGAACCATCAGGAACAGTAACGTCAATGTGACGAGCTCATATAAAAAAAATACCGGAAGGAGACACGCCTATGCATGCCACTAAGTAGGATGTTACACTAGCCAGCAGAACAATATTGTCGTTAAACGCATTTCAAATCCCCCCTAAAGCTAAAATCTGTCTACGTATTTTAACATGGAACCTGGAACTTTCAAAGTAGAAGTATTTTGCACATTAACCAAAGGGAGAGAAAATAACATATACATAAAACTTAATTCCTGTTCGTGAGAAATAAACCAAGATAATTTCTATGTCTAGACACATAAATTAATTAGGCTGATGTATACTTAGGTAACTTCAAATGCAATAATATATATTAAGGTTGTCTCCCGAATTTTCTAACATAAGAACTTTCTTGTGTACAAGAAATTATATTAGTCATTTCGGATGGGCATAGAATATCGAATTACAGAAAGGAATTACAGAAAGACTTCTTTGAGAAAGACTCTATACAAATAATAATGAATGTATGAACTAAGAAGTTATTTTTGGTAAAAAAATTATTAATATGAAAATATATACGTTTTAATATGTGTTTTTTTTTGAAGTTATTAAAATTTGTTTGGCGCGTTTAGTACAGGTTAAAATTGAGAGCTTGTGACACAAGTACGCCATGATGAATTTAGCCATCAGTGTTAATAATGTAAATATAACATTGAACCTGGAGCTTTCAAAGTAGAAGTATTTTGCAATGATGGCTCAGTGGTAGCGTGTACGGACAACGCGTCGATGGAAGCGAGTTCGAATCACTGCAATGAGCCTGAGCTTTCGGTGAAGGAAAACATGGTGATGAAACTATAGCATGGTGGTAGGGCTTTTTCTAATGCCCGCCTGGCTAGCTACCACCGTCAAGTTGAAAATCTGTCGCCAAGCGCCAACAGGTGTGTTCTGGCAGCTGCACTTGAGAGTCAGTTCTCCCACTAGGCTTAGCGTGTTACCATCTTGAGCCACATTGTCACTTAAGATCAGGTCAGATTGTGTCCACAACGCTGATACCTATGGTGATAAAAGAAAAAACAAATAATTCATTTTACCTTAGTTTTATTTTTAACACAGTAAAATGTATTGACATTCATCATGTTTCTGCCACGTGGGATAAATTTTTGATTTATTTTTATTTTTTTATGCCAGTTTTTCAGTGTTAACGCGTACTGCGGTGCGGTTTTAAAACCTCGTCGAAAGATTAAGGAGGTTTGCGCACTGCGGTAAAATTTCCGTGAGTTTTGTCGTTCGTATCGCAATTTTCATAGAAGACTATTATCAACCTGATGGCTATATGTTTTGTAAATCCTAAACGTAGCTTTCTATCGCAAAAGAATTATTAGAATCAGGTCAGTAGTTCCAGAAATTACATTCTACGTTTATGGTCACTGCTGAATTTTTCTAATCCGGCTGGTAGTTTAGCCAGAGATTAGCGCATTTAAACATACGAACAAACAAAAACAATCTTTTGAGCATAATTATACAGAAAAATTAGTATAATCCGTTATATTATAGATGCCTGTAATGGTATCATATACGGACCTGTTAATTTTTTTAAATATTTCGGTATAATTACATTATTCCTAGACTAAAATAAATAAAATACCTAGACTGTCGACACTCTCAGATTCCTTTGTACCCGTCAGAGGAATGTTTGAAGTTTCGTCTTGCTGCCTCTTGTCTTTTTCGTTTCTACCTGAAATTAAAGAAGTTATTAAAATTTGGACTAGCAGTTATGGTCTCTGACTTAAACAGGCCACGCGTTTACTTTTTTTTGGAGTACTTCATTCGTAGTAGTTCTGTTTTGTTAGGACTTAAAGAATTTATCTCATCTACAACTGAAATATGTTGAGAGTTTGCACGTTTGAGTTTCTTTTGAAATTAAATAATCCACTTATTAAATTTCTGCCATGGTAAGTATAAGAAATCCAGATCAGAAGCGGGGTTTTAACAGAAGAAAAAATAAATGAAGGCGTCATGGTACACCTGTTATTTATAAAACATCTAATTTTAAACATACTTATATTGAATTGAAAGCGAAATAGAAAAAATATCAATGATTTAAAAAAGTATTTACAAAAGAAATATATGTTTAGACGGGAGCGCTGAGTTAGAAAGAGTTAACCAGACGCAACGCTTGCAAACTGGCACGTAGCGACGTCCCATCAGCGCGCTTTTACTGTCGTCCAAATGCGCTATTAGATGACCCATATCATCAGTAAAAATAAAGAGGAAAAAATGTGTTAGTTTATAATGTAAATTTAAGAAGTACTTACTGTCATTTTTCTTACAATATCTGCAACAGAATATGGCAGCGGAGACAGCCGTCATCGTGGCGATAACTCCCACTGCGCCCAGTACGATGATTAACACAGTTGTTAATTCAACTTTAACTGGCACTTGAGCTAAAGAAAAATATTGATTGTATTTTTATCTTTACTCAGTTTAAGGACTTGGCCCAAGAAGAACATGTCAGACCCATCGTAACCTAAACCTATCATTGGCACAGTTAACTTAGTGCACTAATAATAAACTTGTATAAGTTCTTGGCTTCCTAAGCTGCAGTAAAGATTTTATGAAGAATGCCTTGATCAATTACATTGAAGTTAAATTGCTTTAGAATGTAATTTCTTTGACGGTTGTTCCAGCTACATTCTGTCAACAAATGTGCAATTCAATTAGTCCACATGTCACACAATTTTATTATATTAGCTGTGCTAACATAATGCTCCTTTTTTCAGTTTCAAATGTGCCAGTTACATTACGCGCCGCCTCCGACTACTACATTAAGTATATGCCTTAAGTACTTTACTAGTAAGTGCCTTGCATGGCTCTACCACCCATAAAATCCACCGCAGATTCTCATCGTAAAAAAACTTCAGACGCATGGATTGATTGCAGACGTGCAACACTTATTGACAGAGTGGCCAGAACAAACTTCAACGTAAATCTAGTATATATTATAAGTCGGTTTAACCTGAATAGGATCAAGGCTTTCATAAAATCTTGGCTACTACTGCAAGCGAGGAAGCACAGATTTTACGGAAGTTTGTTATTAGATCACTAAGTGTTAGCGACATACGACGACTATGTTAATTTTATGATTATATAACAGAAAACATTTTATGTAAGTATAAGATATGTAATACACGCAATAATAGTGATAGACGATACGACATAGGATAATGTAGCTAGTACTAAACAATAAGATTTTACTAGCTGTAAAAAACGTTAAATAATAAAAATACAGTATAGATTTATGTTTAGTTTTAAAAGCAAGAAAAATATAATAGAATTACGCACAGTGAATAAATCACTTTATCCCGTGTCACATTTATTACCTAATATGTTTAAAACGTACAGCGTGATCGCCCGTATAAAGTAGGGTTTTTTGAAAATACTTGTGAAATTATATTAGTATTTAATTTAACTACAAAAATTATTGTTACCGGGATAAAATTCCTATGTTTCAATCCAGGTTATAAAGTATCTGTGTGCCAAATTTCATCCAAATCCGTTCAGTCGTTTTTCGTGATTGAGTAACAAACAAACGCTTTCGCCTTTATAATATTATTAGGATATAATATAATATATAATTAGGATTCATGTTTAACGAACAGGAAGTAGAATATTTTAATATATAATTCATGTATGTAACTATGGAAAATAAATAAACATAGAGCGCGAAATAGGCCGACAAAAGAGAAAAAGCGTTACGACGGGGCTCTCTATACGCCTCGAACTAGTACCACATACTACTCAAGACTCTACACAAACAATCCACACGCCACATCATAGCAATACTATGGATTGAAAAGAAGATTTGGTCGCCCTGCGAACGTTTAAGTATTGAAGTCATTCGGCGTTTAATTGAAGACCGTCGCCACAAGTGGACCGTGCATTATTGCATCCCCCGGACCCCTAACCTACACCTCGACTCGACATCTTAGTAGGGATGTTGCGAGACAGGCATCCGGCATAAATAAAATTAGCCCGTTCAAACCGGGAACCGTCATCAGTCCCTACCAAGGGGAAGTGACCAGACCCGACCGAGACCGATAAGTAAACTCTGTAAGTGCTAGGTTTAGGTTACGATGGAATTGACATGTTCTTCTTGGCCCGAAGTTCAAAAAATTGTAATAAAGATAAATAAATATTACTAACCAGTATGCCTTTGGGGGTATTTCAATAGGCTCGAAGTGAGCGTTAAGGGCTCGCTAGACCCTTTCTTGTTGTAAGCCCTAACTGAAACCGCTAGCGAGTTGCTTGCCGACAGACCGGACACTTCAAACTCTGGCTCGTCGTTACTTATATTGCGGAGAAGTAGTCCTGTTGCCATATCGAATATCTGTATAGAATTACCAAATTTATTAGAGAAATATGCAATTTTTATGTTATGACTTACTTCATAAAGTCCATTTTTATATTTATTATTCCTTTTCAATGAAGAAAATCATCTTGATGAAATCATAGCATAGTGGTAAGGTATATATTAAAGCCCGCCTAGTTAGCAACTATCCTCAGGTTGAAAATTTGCCACCAAGAATTTATGGTGTATTCCTTCATTTTCATTTGAGAGTCAGTCTTCCCACTAGGCTTAGCGTGCTTGAGATATACACATAAGATGAGATTGTGGCTAAATGCTAAACTTATAAAAGAATAATTGTTGAATAACATTGACAATATAATTATCCATTTGCTGGGTAAATACGTTTTATAATAAACATTTCTTAAATTCTTAAGAGACTACCTTCATCGAGGCTAGCTTAATTGGGCAATGATGGCTGTGTGGTAGCGTGTACGGACATCGCGTCGATTAAAGTGAGTTCAAATCCCTGCAACGAGCCTGAGCTTTCGGTGAAACCATAGCATGGTGGTAGAGCTTTGTCTAAAGCCAGCCTGGCTAGCTACCACCTTCAAGTTGAAAATATGCCACCAAGCACAAATAGGTGTGTTCCGGCAGCTGCACTTGAGAGCCAGTCTTCCACTAGGCTTAGGCCACATCGTCATTTAAGATCAGGTGAGATAGCAACCACAACGGTAAACCTAAAACGATAAAAATAGTTTAAATGCATCAGGCACTTACTTGTAGTAGAAATGATTGGCGCACGCCGCCGTCGTGACCCGGAGTGCAGTTGAGGGTTAAGGAGTCATAAGTTACGTTGGTTATTTCACACGCCTTTACTGAAGACGGTTTGTCTGTAGTATAAATATTTTCTATTAAGGTAACAACATAAATATTTGATATAATATTTATTACATATTAATCCGAATAAGCATTATCCCTATTTATTATTTCTCAGAGGTGCGTTTTCTGTGGCAACACCATCCCTTCCTTAATTCTTCATCGAAATCATTAATTTAAACATCGTTTAAAAGCTAATGTTCCTCGCTATTGAAAAAAAATTAAGTAATAGTTTAAAATTAATATTTTCGTTAAAAAATCTTTTCTCATTATAAATGCCATCTTTTATGGCATTTCTAACGTAAATATATTCAACTAATATGTAGGAAGCGCCATCTATTAACAATCTGTTTAATTAACAAGAAAGCTGTTAGATAATTCGCATCAGTTAGTTGAATTTTTATTACTAATTATTTTTCATTAGATATTTTTTAATAAGTTTAGAACAATTATGTTTTTAAATAATATATTTTTCAAATCATCTATCGGAATCGGCATTTTTTTTTGAAATAGAATTACTTCGATAGTTTAATATTCTCAAAAAAAATTCATTTTAATAATGCGAATGAAAAAGGTCTTAGGTATGTTCTTTATATAGATAATCTCTTTATAAAAAGTGTGATTTACGTTTTATATCGCTTCCGCTGGCAGAAATGAAAAGTAAAATACTGTTGTGTTTACTTACCCGCTGGCAAAATGTGAAACAAGCACGCCTTTGTTTGCCGTCCAACTGAATTCGTACCCGAACATTGGACCCAACCGTAGTCAGCTGATGTGTTGACCATGTACATATATGTACCTGAAATGTTGAGCTTGCGTCACTTTACGAACATTTCCTAGAATAGCTAAAAATATTTCAGTTTGATTTTGAGATGCGGCAAACCAAAATTCACTATACCAGCTAGATATTGATAGTCTAATTTTTGTTATAACGAGTTCCTATTATTTAATTTATCTTAGCAAAAGTCTGTCTTGCTACCTCTAAAAACATACAAATTATATTATTTCCACATATTTCTCAAAGGTACCTTTTTATGGCAACACCATATTTCCATTAATTGTTTTAAAGTTTATCTTCTCCGCTATTGGCAAAAAAAAGATGGAGAAAAATTAAAATTAATGTTTTCGTTAAAAAACTGTTGCCTTTTTTTGATGGCGTTTCTTATGAAAATATATTTAACTAAGAGTTTTCGGCGGGATCTTGAACGTTCATGTTATGGTTTTTATTTTAATTCATTAACTTAGGTTTTTTGACCATATATTATGTAAATTCGGTGGCATTTTGCGTGATATATCTAGTTTGATTATTGTGCATACGTGAAGTGGATTATAAATATAAACTGGAAACATGCATTTTGAGTTGTCACAAAAACTCCCTTATAGATAGTTCTAACAAGGAAGCTACCATCTTGTTTGAACTCATTTTGAAGATTAGAAAATACTATGAAGACTTGGCTTAATGGACTATCATCCGGTGGCCATAATAAATAAAAATATATATATTTAACTGACATGTAGGATGATGGAATTTTCGGCGGGATCTCAAACTGTCTTGTAGGGGTTTTTGTTTTTTATTCATACGTTTTGTGTTATTTGACTCTATATTATAAGCTTGTTTATTGTGCACAAGTGAAGTGGATTGGAAATAATAATATGGATCATGAATTCTGAGATGCCACAAAAACTCCTTTGAAAGTCAAGGACAAGGGAGCCACCATCTTGTTAGGATATACAAATCGTTATAACATTGGAAACTAGTTCACTCGATAATGGCAGTAATGGCTTTCAATAAAGAGGACCGGTTGCCAAGTTAGAAAGAAAAAGAAAGAAGACATGTAGGATACGCCATCTTTTAACAATCTCTTTAACTAACATGATAGCTGATAGATTGTTTACATTCTATAACGTGCGAATTATTCGCACGCGTCAGCTAGTTTTTGAACAATGAACAAAGATTTTTACCAAGTGAATAATAATTGGAAAGAAATGTTTGTTTATAAATAATTTATAATTCGGAGCAATGTAACTAAAATTACCTGGTAAATTCTGAGCCACAGCAATCGTGGAGGTAGAAAGTTCATGTTTGCTGTGTGCAGAGCTGTTGAACCACCAATGGTATACCATCGATTCCTGAGAACAAAAAACATATTAAGAAAAAAGTAATATATATACCCCTCAAAAACATAAATGTGAAATGTGAGCCAAGTTCAATATTATGATATATGCCTTGGTTGTTGACTTCAACGACATAAGAAGTGAGATCTAAATGAGTGCCAAGTTCAATGGTCAGTCTTGATTTTTTTTATAACAACATAAATTATTTTATAACAACTTAAAATAAACTTAACTAACGATTATATATTGAAGCCTAAGGTCTGACTTGGCTAGTTCGAATATACGAATTATTATTAAGTACCTACTAAAACAGTCAAGGAAGAGCCCTATGTTCGATGGCTAGTTTCTACCAGCAAGCCAAATTTTCGGTAGAATAAATTAAGTAATTATAGCTTTAGAACTTGCGAGGGCTATAATATAATTCGTAATTATATTTCACATATTTATGTGAAATAGTTTTTGAGTTATGAGGGGGACAAAAGTGGCTCCAAATGGTTCGTGTAATACACACGGTACTGCTCGCCATTCTGTTAGCTTGACATGCTACCGCGTGTCTAGATATTTGTTAGTTAAGAACCATGTCAAGCAGGTTTTCAGAGTAGATCATTACGTGATGACTGAAAGTGTACATATTATTTAAACAGTAAAAAATGTATAAGCCCGATTAAGTTCAGAAAGAGAAGTAGGGCATAGATAAATTTCTTTGGAGATTTATCTCTAATTGGGGCAGCCTGACTGGTGGAATACCTCCACCCTAAAGAAGATCGCAGCCAAATGACCTAGTGTTGTGTTTCTGCGGTGAGTAGGGTTTCCAGAGCTGGGGTAGGGGGGTTCAAGGTCGGCAACGCGCTTATGATACCTATGGTATTGCAGGCGTTCATAGGCTACGGTAGCCGCTTACCATCAAGCGGGCCATATGCCTGTATGCCAACTTCGCAGTATAAAAGAAAAGTTTCTTGTTGGCTCTTTTGCGATGACTGGAATATTTTCCAAACCGGGAGTAGTGTCTTGACGTTTATAATTGCCTTCTTAGGGCCTAAATTAAGTATTTATTTTTCCAGGTTACAAGTAATCAATTTCAATTTTACGTGGTGTTCTAGTGCGTGTAGCCTTTTTAAGGACCCCGCGAGTCGACTGGTCGAATCGTCTCGCGACCAGAGAGCTGGCCAATATTTCGGTCAGCGTATAAGCATTGTCATACAACGTGGCAATGTGGCGATTTGGATGGCATTCACTATTTGTAGTTCTTTTTTATTATTATTTTCATTTGATTACCACTTTTAAGATTTGTTTATCATTTTAATTTACTTAATTATAAAGAATGTTTCTATTTATATTTCTATTTATACTGTTTTCGTTTTAAAAGTATTTTCAATTTATTTTATTTTCTTGTATGTAATTTTCGTTGAATACATTTTAGAGTCATATAATACATTCAGTCAAAAAATTATCGGGAATGGATGATTTGTTTATGGTTCCAAATTCATTTTTTTTTGTTAGATTGGTAATACTGTTTCATTTTGGTGCGAAGTTTGTGTTACATCTGTCATTTAGATTAAATATAGTGCTGTTTTAGTTAGATCATATCTAGTGTGTATTGCGAATTTCATAATGGACAAAAATATCGAACAAAGCGTTTGTCTTAAATTTTGCATTGCCAATGGATTATCTTATTCGGAGACACAGAAAATGTTACAGAAGGCTTACGGTGTATCGACTTTATCAAAAACACGTGCTTATCAGGTACAAAGCGTTCAAAAGCGGTCGAGTTACGCTGGAAGATTTAACTCACCCTGGTAAGCCATCAACGTCTTCAACTGAAATTAACAACGCAAAAGTGAAGGATATAGTGACTGTAAATCCTCATTCAAGTTTAAGAGAGATAGCCGCTGAACTTTCTGTGTCTCACGACAGATATGGCTCCAGCCGACTTCTTTCTTTTTCCTGAACTCAAATTACCACTTCCTGGCACCCGTTTTCATTCGGTAGAAAACATAAAAGAGAATTCGCGACGAGAACGAAACTCAAATCCGGAAAAAGTGTTGTATCGTTTCTGAAGGAGCATACTTTGAAGGCGATAAAATAAATTTGGATGAATAACTAACAATTGGTGTATTATTGATATTTTCCCGGTACTTTTTTGACAGAGTAGTATAAGCACGGGTCACCCAGTTATTTACAATTCACTTCACTTGAGTACAATAACCGAACTATATCACGCAAAATGCCACCAATATTATATAATATAGGGCCAAATAACGTATGTTGTTAAATCAAAACTTTTGTATACAGTTTGACTTACATTTATTAATTACAGACCAATTTCCAGTGATTCCGTTCCAGTGCGCGTGGTTCATTAACGTCGGATATACATTCGGACCGATGTTATTACCAACTGACAGACGGAAAGACGCTTCTGTTATTCTGTTACCGATTTCCAATTTGGAATTAAAGTAAAGCGCTTTTAATGTACCTACGTTTTGATGTTTCCGCCTTGTGAAATGAGTGTTTATGGTTTGTTTAATGAGAAAGTTAAATGTTTATTTAGCTCTGCTGTTATTTCTTCTGCTATTATAATTTATATCATCACGTGGTACACATTGTTTGGTTGTTTTTGCCTTATGGCGCTACGGAAACGCAGACTCTTTTTGTTGGTGAGACAGGACGTCGTCGTCGGTTGCTACTTTTGGATACTGATTACACTTGAACAGTATTTAGTTTGGTACTTGTTTTTATCAAACGCGTGCTGCGTGCAGCACAGCTTGTTGTGGCGCTAAGGGTGATCCGTCGATACAGATCGGTGTCCGCGGTGGCGGCCATGGTGCTCGCTGGCTCCCCGCCGTGGGAGCTGGAAGCGGAGGTACTCACCGCCTTATATAGGACTACGGCGACGAGAAAAGAAAGGGGGAGCCTCTGGCTTCCAACGAGAAAGGTCAACTAAGGTAAGGTAAGGTATGAAAGAGAACGTACTGCGGCGATGAGAGGTGACCCTGGCGGATGCGCTCTATGTTTGTTATACGAAAGACGCAATCCTCTCGGTCCTCGAAAAGTTGTGTAAAAGGGAGCAGGACTCCTTGACCTTCCGACTGGTGCAGGTGCCGTCCGGGCATGGCTGCTTCGGATGTTATCTACACCGGATCGCCCACAGGGAGCTCACCACTGTGTGTCACGAGTGCGGTAGAGCCGAGGACACTGCGTAGCACACTCTCTCAGAGTGTACTCCATGGGAGAAGCAACTTCCTGCTGTGACCACGGTGGTAGGAGGGGACCTCTCACTTCTGGGAGGCCCGTCTTCCTATTGCACTGGTTCGGCAGACGGGGAGACAGTTAGGGTTGTACCGACGCGGTAGAATGCTACTAGCGACCCCGTGACGCCCCATTACTGCGGTCGATGGTACACCGTGGAGCTTTAGTGAGTAGGAGTCTCACATAACCACTAGCTCCTCCGAGCGGGTGTATACCCATGACGGGTTATCTCGATCAATGTCGATCCTGTGGTGCGACATAGGCGATTTACTTGCTTGTGTCTTCTAGTTGCTTACACAGAATACTTTTTGATTGTTAATCTGTGGGTGTCAAATAGAAGTAACAAGATACAAGCAGCGCCTATGTGTCACAGGATGGCATGAGCGTAGCCAGGTACGGGCAGCACCTCCCCAAGTAAGGTGTTGGTAAGCGAGTGGTAACCGTGTGGGTATGGTACGGTCTTCAGTCAATGTTTTCGTTCTTTCCTATCTAACAGGTCCTTCAAACAAGGCGTGAAGAGGCATTTTAGCAGGCTTGCATCACGGCGACGGATGTCGATTGACATTCGCCGTTCTTTTTGAACTGTTCCGTAGCCTACCATCAGGTACTGTAGAATCTCGAGTAATATTACTAAGTTTAGTATTAATAATAACTTAACATTAGTTATTCAGAAAAAGTGAATCTATTAATTAGTTAAAAAGAAATCTATTAACTGTATATACAAATAAGTTAGTAAATCAGTAAAAACCAAAGTTCAAGGAGAACCTTATACTTCAAATAAAATATAAAGATTCGTTCAATTTATTTATATTTACATGAATATCACATATATTTGGAAGTAATTTCTTTACAGCTGTCCCAAGGGAGACATTTTCCGATGTGGAAACGTAATATTTATAAAAATATCTTCATTTGACACAGAATATATTTCGACACGGCGCGGCATGTTGGCGACATTGATAGTATTTACTTTATTCATTGCCGCGTCGTGCCTATTGGGACCTTTTTGTATATGGGGTTTGGCAAAATACAGACCCTTAAGGAAATACAGAAAGGAAACACGCTTAAAGGTTTAGAACGCTTTCAGTATTTGGTTCTTTTATTTTGGCTCGGTAACTTGACTGCTCGGAATCATTGACTGCGCTTATGATATTGTGAGTATAACCAAATACACGTGTATCCATTTTGAAGTGAACGTTATTATCAGTAATTTATGTGTGTGATGTTGAAACTAATATAATTTTGAAATTTGATGTATCGTTTGACATATCTTAAGAAACATTGCATGACGAATTCATCCATAGATTATAGAACGTACATTGTTATTCTTACATTCTTCAATTTCTCCTTAATGTAAAAACAATCATTTCGACTGTCGGTTTTGATACCAATAAACACATTTTGCATGACATAATAAAAATGCTAACGCGCTCCTTGCGCTCGTTAATTCAAAAAATATCAGGCATGTAAGTAATTTACAAGCGAACCCCCTAGTTGATGATCTTCTTAAGAAACGTTGCATGACGCATTCATGCATAGATGATAGAACGTACAATGTTACGTCATGCAGAATTTCTTCTTAAAATAAAATAACATTTCGACTGTCAGCTTTGAGTATAGAAATTAACAATGCTGGTAAATGTTAGAAAAACCTTTTACTCGACAAAATAATAATGATAGAGAGCATAAATTCAAAAAATATTGGCCAAGTAAGTCATTTAGAAGCCAATCCCCTCGAATCTTAGATGGAATTCGGTCACTGTAGTCGAAATTGGCTAGGAAGAGATATACAGAATGCAACATTGAGCACGGTCAGTGTGTGGAACTATGAAACTATAAGAGATAGACAAATATATTCTAAAGAACCATACCATTGATTTTAAAACTTGAAAATATTAAACATTAAAGATCGAAAAACTGCATTAATACATTTCAGAAATTCTATACGAGTCAGGGATCATTCGACATCGTTGTTACGGAAACACGCATCTTGCGGGCGTCATCAGGATTAAGTACAAGCAGAAAGTTATTCATGTTCATTTAGGTTTACCCCCAGTGGACTCCAATCTCCCTTATAGCCACCCCGAGTCTCGTTTGTCTGATCAAACTGGAAACTGATCCGTACGTCCTCCCGGTCCGGCAGCTTTAGCCAGACAGAATGACCCTCTTCTCTCAGGGTCCCGACACAGTAGGCAGTCTCGAGCGATTTACAGAATACAGAGGTCCTCCCTAAGCGAATGCTCGAGCAATGCCGTCATTTCATACTTTGTGGTAAGCAAGCCAAATCACGCAATACAGGTACCTACATGTACACAGACGACGAGTTGCAACAAGTCAACGTGACAGAGATATTGAAATAACACTGACTCGATTACGCAGATTTCAGGATACTTTTGGTTGTCGCATTTATATAGTACATCAACGATATCCCTGATTCACCCAATTGTAATATATGTGGAAAGATTCATGATGTGCATCACCTACTGATGGAGTGTGCCAAGAACAAGATCGAAAGGGAGTCGCTGGTGAATAGCATGAACTTAAACTGTCAAGATATAGGTGTTTTTCACAGCATTTGGCAGAACCTTATTCAGATGGTGCCAAGATGTTGTATGACCTTGTAGTGCTATCTCATCAGCGACTTTCTTGATGTGATGATATAAAGGATGGGGTACAATGGGACTGATATATTCGGTAGAATAAAAGTCTCAAAAAAAAAAACGATATCTAATTTAAAAGTATTGTATTAAGTAAGTATTGATACTTACTAAATAAATAAAACAAACTCAACATCTGATGGAACGGGCTAAAGTTAACGGAAGCCGTTAATGATTTTTTAAGGTTATAAGTTATTTTTTTTTATAAATTAAATTATATTAATTTTGTTAATTACGTTAATTATTGGATTAACGATTTTCTGCCCAGCTTTGCCGATAAACTCACTGGAGGACTGATAATAATCAAATGGTATTAATTATTTGGACAGTTAAGATAATTTTCTTATTTCTTAATAAAGGGATTTTTTCGACACTGAGTAAAACTTTTCGCGTTGCTTTG
The DNA here is from genome assembly GCA_947532125.1 of Saturnia pavonia. Taxonomy (NCBI): domain Eukaryota; kingdom Metazoa; phylum Arthropoda; class Insecta; order Lepidoptera; family Saturniidae; genus Saturnia; species Saturnia pavonia. The sequence continues at coordinate 19,007,554 of OX383895.1, read as the reverse complement.
TGAGGTTATGAAGTTTTCTGTAAATTAATTATGAACCGTTTGGCAGTTTGCTTCCTTGTCAAAGTTTGCACAAAGTCAGTAAAGTTAGGAGCTTGTTCTTAGCTAATGGTTAAAGTTTATAGTAACTTATTAATACTGAAATAAAGTATTACTTATCTATTTAATCTATTATCGTATCGTTTTTTTTTGGTATTCTATTTTGATTACCAATAGCAGGTTTTTTCATTCCTTTTCTAGCATACTATGAAATATTCGTACTGCTAATTTGTGGACGGCTGTTAACACGCTAATAGAGAAGTGAAATGGAGAACACGTGCCAACAAAATTTAAGAGGACGATTTAATTTTTGTCTAGAAAGCACGCAGATGTTTTCCAAGCCCTAACAGTGTCACACAAACTTGCGAAAAAAGAAAAAGATTTGAATAATTTCCAAAACAATTTAGATTTTAAAAGTTAATTTAAAACTTAAAAGTTTTAACTGAAGTTTTAGTGAATCCAACTTTGCACATAATACCATAATTATATTTATTGAATGATGAGTCACGCGCAACCATTATGTGCATTTGCTGCGTTTTTGTGGCATATTTTTTATTTCAATTAAAATGAGTAATAATGATTGAATATTAATTCTCGGGTATATTATCTTCAACGTATAAAGTGTTTAAAACAATTGTTCAAAAGGTTTCTACTCACAGATTCCCAAACAACAAAGTAAAAAAAATGGCGGCTTACAATATCTTTCTTTACCCACAATCTTACCTGATGTTAAGTGACGATGTGGCCCAAGATCTAACGCGAATTTTTCACGGGCGGTAACTAGTAATTTATATAGGTGTATAATATAAAAAATACCTTAGGATTAGCGTCCAGTTCACATTCGATATCGATAACTTCTCCTCTTGCCGCCCGCAGTACCAGTGGTTGAGAAAGTTTGCACGTTGGAACGTCTGAGAAAAAAAAAGAAACAACTTAAGTAAACATTAAATAATGGAGTAAACTTTTTTAAGCATAAATAATTTTCATAAATAGCCCTCCATCGATCAGATGATAATAAAGGTTATAGATGCGAGTCACCGAAGCCAATGATTCACGGTGATAAAAAAAAACAACTTACATTTTACATCCAAAGTCAGACCATCGCTGGAGCCTTCTCCGAGGTTATTTCTTGCAGAGCAAACGTAGGAACCGGCCGCTTTCCTCGACACTCTCTGGAGTACGAGGCTCTGGTTGGCCAGCAACACACCTGGACCTGGCTTCACTACGACACCCTGTTCACAAAAATTAAAAACAAGGTTATTTTTTCATTTATTCCTCAATACTGTGGGAATTTAATAAGAATATGAAATGTAACAAACACCTATTAACTTTGTTTTAATCATTAAAACTCTAAAAGAAATATTATCAGTATATCAAGAAACTTAAGAAAACACTTGTGTATACGTAATTGTAAGGGTTGCCATCTTTCCGCACCTTATAGTAATAAACAACTCAAAAATGACAATTGTTGGAAAATTATGTTTTGAAAGTCCGGTGCCGACTACACTTTAATGAAGAAATATGTACACGTGATATTTAAAAATAAATAAAAACACAATTTACATATTTATAAACATAATTCGATTTAAAAAACCATTAGCGATACATTATTTTATAATACCAAATGAAAGCTAGTATTTACAATGCTTCACGGCAAGACAACTATTATTACAGTTTATTATTATAAAAGTTCTGTGAAATATGAGACTTTGAGATATAATTCAGTTCATTTTCAAAGATAGTATGTTCTTTATGACTATTGAAACTTCAACATTTATGATAGCGAATTTGTAAGCTCAGCGTAGGATAATATAAATCTAAAATTTCATTTGTACAACTTACATTATGTGAGAAATAGACGTGGCTATGCCAAGGGTTTGCACGAACCCTGCAGTCCAAGTACACATCGGAACCCTCTACAACTTTGCCGGCATCCAGATTGGCACCGAGTTCTAATTTCACCACAGGTAGATCTAACGGATAAAAAGTCTATAAAGTGTCTATAAACCTTATGCTCTCAATAAGATGAGGTACAATCTCAAGGTACTTTTACTTCATTGACTCGAAATCGCGATACACAAGAGGAAAAACTCGCAGAAAAAGTCACATCGTCCATGAAAATCCAATTTGTTTTCTAAATGTAACTACAAAATGATAGCATTTTAGGGAAAGTAAGCACAAGATAACCTGGTAAAATACCTCTTCACGCTTGAAGGATCGTAGATGATAAAGAAATAACTGGAAAATAATTCCACATCTACTCCTTGAAGCTTTTGTTGTGCTATTAGCAAAACTATTAGCTATAACTGTTAGCGCAGATTAGACTCGTCATGGATGCTCTAGAATTGTTCTTTATTTCACCCAGCCGATCTTTAAAAAATGACAGATTCCTTCACGTTTTATGTCAAATATTAAAAAAACCTCACGTTGTATTTCCATTTTCCATCCATCTTCGTGCGTGGAGTGAGGCAACGTCGGTTGTACTGCTCTGCAGGAGAGTACCCTGCCGGCGTCGTCTATTAACGGCACGAAGGTTAAGATGCTGCTTGTGACATTCCCATCGCTTGATGTCTGGTGAATAAATTAGATCGATATGTTTAACTTGAAAACAGCTTATCCAGGTATTATAATATTGACTAACTTCAGTGCTAATATGCTAAGAAGACTTAAAAGCATTTAAACTTTGTAAAAAGAATTCACATCAAGCAAGAATTCACACAATTGAAGTAAGTACAAGAACAGCGATCATCGCAAATGAGTTTATGATTTGATATCGCATGGACAGGTGCTTTTAAAGCGATTAAGAAATTGCCTACAATACCCAAGTATGTTTATATAATCATATATATGATTATTATTTTACGTCATTGGGCTCTAAGTCTGTGCTGCTTTCTGGGCTTTCTTTTTATCGTAGCGCGGCAAATTGACAGGACTATACTTGACGGTAAACAATACAATGATGGTATCAGGGACAGTACAGTCAATGTGCCGAGATATTATAAAAAAAAAGTTTTATAGAGTGGCTCTCTCTGTGCATCCACTAAATTATAAATATGATTATTGACTGTAAATATTATTTATACCGATCTAGTTTTGAGTTTCTTGCCGGTTCTTCTCGATGACTGGGATGTTATCCGAACCGGCGGTAGTATAGTAGTGGTTGAAGTTTATAAGTGCCTTCTTAATTGAATAAAGTATTATTTGACTATCTACAAAAAAGCCAGCGATAGCATATCGCTATCTTGTAAGGATCACCTACAATAAGCATTAAAATAATCAGAGGCGACCGCCGTAAGTTGGAGCGGGCAGCACGATTCGCGTGTACGCTCGACTGACGGCATTCTGCAGTCCACGCAAGCGTAGCCGCGGGCATAACTAGTTAATAATACATTGCTTAAGATTATATGTGTATTAAATATAATGAACTCTACGAATATCTCTGCCTATATTATTTTATTGTCAAGCGTGAATTCAACACATTTGTCATACAAATTGTTACATACAATTCTATATTTGAACCAATAGAATCCGAAAGTTTTCGATTACGTAACGACGAACATCGCGGGCGACACGCGGCAACAATACATCGATAGAACGATACACGGCTATTGTACTGTCAGTTGTGAATTGTTTGGCGTTTCATATAACGAGAGTAATAAGGGTCGGGAGCATGTGCAGTCTGAGTTAACAATACTAATTGGACTTGACGACTTTCAATACGTCACTGGCTGCTGCCAGGGGCTATGAGTTAACTTTAAATTTATTTGTAACTTTGTACCATATCATCTTGTCATTTTAAGGATAACTTAAAATATCAAAAGTTACTGACAGAAATTTACAGAAATAGGTTTTATTGTTTAGGTTTTTCTTGGAGCCTGTTAAGAGAGATTATGGTACATGCCAAGACTGAGGAGTTTGGTGGCCGATTACGACATTATCGACAAAACAAAATCTCATTGGCTTTGCTGGCTTGGTCACCTACATAGAACGGGGGAGGATCGAGCAGTAAAAAAAGCATACTTAGGACAACCAATTGGTCGTCTTTCGGTTGGTCGGCCCAGGTATCTCCATTGTGAAACTATAGAGGCGGAACAGTGACAGCTTAAAACCAACGATTGGCAAGAGACTGCGCAGGATTGAAGCGAGTGGCGTGTTTTTGGATCATTGAGCCAAAATAGTTTCGTCTTTTTATGTTTCTCATCTATATGAATATATATTTAGTTCTGTTTGCACATTTTTTTTTCAAATATCCTGATAAACATTCTAAAAAAGAATCTGATCATATGGCATTAAATTGTTTTGTCTGTTGTTCATTAAGTCTGTTTGTATGTCTGGGAGTATTTTGATAATGACATTTTTTATTAATTATTAACCGATATTGATGAAACTTTTTACATAGAAATTCCATAATTACATAGAAATTCCATAATTGATAGAATAATAATCGGCTATGGTACTTTTAGAAATCGTAAAAAAATACAACTGATTTTGATCAAAATTGTACACGGCAAGTGCATGCCATTTCTCAATTCATCTTCTTCTCTGTCGCTTCGCTCTTGGCAGAGCGGTCGTGGTCACATAGAGGCGTCCACGTCGGTGGTAGAGGCGGACACAGCTCTCCGCACGATCTCCCGCCATCTCTCTCTGTTTGTAGACTGTCGGGCGCAGTCAGACACACGGCCTCCTACTGCGGATTTCACCTGGTCAGTCCAGCGCATAGATGACCTGCCGCGCGATCTAGTTCCCTCCAACCTTCCCTATACGACCAGCCGTTCTAAGGAGTCGTTATTCCGCCTAGACACATGCCCGAAGTACTGTAGTATGCGCGACTGTACTACGGCCGATAGACGCTGTACAATGCTGAGCTCATGGAGTATGGACATATTGGTGCGAAACTCCGTCCACGATATTCCAAGCATCTTCCGCCAGCACCACATCTCCAGAGCATCTATCTTCCCCTTTTCCAGTTCACGCACTGTCCAAGTCTCTGCCGCGTAAAGAAAGATGGGGAATACAAGGGTTCGCACGAGCTTGATTTTGGTGGCTTTTGTAATATTGCGATTCCTCCATACTTTCTTCAGCCTCCCCATCGCAGCTCTGGTCATGGCCATACGCCGTTTCACTTCATCTACGCACCCACCATTGTTTGAGATCAAAGCCCCAAGGTACACGTAGGTCTGGACCACGTCGCAGTTCGCGATCTGTATCACTTCGGGCGAGTTGTTGTTGACGCGATCCACGATCATCATTTTTGTCTTAGATCGATTTAACTTTAATCCAAACGTAAGGCTCACGCGCTCCATTTTGAGAAGTAATTCCTCCATAAGGCCAGCACTACTCGCAAATAAGGTGGTGTCACCTGCGTACCGCAAGTTCGCAATTTTATATCCACCAATCGCTACACCATCAGTCCAGTCTTCAAGAGTGATTTGCATTACAATTTTTTTTTTTTTTTTTTTTTTTTTTTTTTCCGAACTGACTACACTGTTAGCCTGAGGGGCCCTGAAGCCTTTACGGCTTTTACAGCTTTACCGGGCTTGGGGGCGAGCGCTTAGGGCACTCAGCCACGAAAGCTAAGCAACAACATCCGAGGGTGCCAAAGTGGCCGGACCTCGGCTCGGACTGTTGCGCGTATGCAATTAAGTCGCGATCTGACTAATTCCCTATCCGTAATTCGATCTAAACTAACTATACAGATATACATGTTTCTGCCCCCTGGGAGGAGGGAAGGAACATGTGTATGTGTATTTAGTGGTCTGAAATTTTTGATCTAGACTAACTAGCCTCAAAAAAAGAAAAAAAAAGGTCCCTTACAGAACCTATGTACCTATGTGTGTTGTGCATGTGTGTATAATGCAGTGTCATGTATGGCTGTGAAAGCTAGTGATTGTACAGTCACTTGTATCGCGCGAGCGGCTGCTTGGCTCAAGGGCTCCATGCCGATGGATCGGACCTAGGCTTGAGTTGCCGCAGAGGAGGGTGGTCGTGGCGGGTGTGCGGGCGCGAAGTTAACCGTTCGTCCCCTTCGGAGGGAACGGTGGTTTCGCGGGCGTGGGCGCGAGCACGCATATGTTGCGGGAGCGGACGCGTAGAATTTGTTTGCTTTCTCTATGTCGTCGTCGGGATCGACAAAGAGATTTCGCGGACGGCGTTTGTAACGTTGGACAACGGGTATCGCGTGGTTAGGCGTGTAGTTCACAAAGGACTTTACAAGCGGGTTTGGATGGTTCGAAGCGCTATCGAAGTATCTCCTAGCGAGATACTTCACATAGGCTTCTAACGAGGGAAGCCTCATGTCCCTGTGTAGGTCCATGTTCCTAACGAAGGCTGGAGGGTCAAGCAGGCGACGGAGGAATCGATTTTGCACTCTTTGCAAGCGGGCAAAGTTGTGTTTGGACATATGTGCGAACGCGGCGCAACTATATGTCAAGATCGGACGAACGCACATCTTGTACAGTGTAAGCTTATGTCTTATGGACATTTTGCTTACCGAACTGAGCAAGGGTCGTAAACGGGAAAGGACCCAAATGGCCCTATTCCGGACTCTAGTGACGTGTGGGTTGAAGTTAAGCTTCGAGTCAAGGATGACACCCAGATATTTTGTCTTGGTGGCCCAAGGGATATTTTTACCGAATAATGTTAGAGGTCCTACCGTGCGTGGTAATCTGCATGTAGTCGGTTCGAACATAATCGCGGCGCTCTTAACCGGATTAATAGCTATACGCCACGTTCGAAACCACTCTCCGAGAGTGGTTACGGCGCGTTGTATTTTGTGAGCGAGAAAAGATCTGTTCCTATTTGACGCGTATATGACTGTGTCGTCAGCGTAGAGCCCTACCTCGACCTCGGGGGGTTTCGGGAGGTCGCTGACGTACAAATTGAATAGGCAAGGTGCCAGAATGGAGCCTTGCGGGACGCCTGAACGAATGGGACGTGCGGTGGAGAGTACTCCTTCCACTCGGTAGTGGAAGGTGCGGTCGCTTAGGTAATCGCGGACTAAATGTACTAGCCTATCCGGGACTTCTAAATGGTGAAGCTTGTGGACCAGTCCGGCGTGCCAGACCTTATCGAAGGCCTTGGCTACGTCGAAAAAGACCGCAAGCGTGCGGGCGGGAGCGATATTGCTCTTAGCGAAGTTACTCGTGATGTGCTCCGTGAGGCGGTGCACTTGATGTGTACACGAGTGACGGGCGCGAAAACCGAATTGTTCGGGCGGGTATAAATTCTTGTCGTCTATAACGACCTTGAGACGGTTCAGAAGGATCCGCTCATAGAGTTTCCCTAGAGTGTTTAGGAGACTGATCGGGCGATAGCTATCGGGAAGCGAAGCTTTTTTGCCGGGCTTGCGAATACCTATAACTATAGCTTTTTTCCAGACGGCTGGAAAATAGCAGTGGGCTATGGCTACATTGAAGATGCAGACCAAAAGAGCTATGAGGTGATCAGGAAGAAGTTTGAGTACTTCATTCCTGATACCATCAGGACCGGGAGATTTCCTAGGCTTAAGGCCTTTAATGATAGAACAGACCTCATCTGGCGTGACCGGGGTTTACGTTTCCGCGGGGGGAATCAACGTGAGTTCCTGAACGGCGGTCTCGATAGTTTCGATGTGGGCAGTGTCTACGTTGTCGCAGTTTGGGGAGCACTGGCTCTCCAAGCTTGCGGCAAGGCATTCTGCCTTATCGTCGCTATCGAACGCGAGTGGGAGATCGGGGCCCCTTTCGAGGGGCGGCATCTGGGCGGAAGCTTCTAACTTCAGAGAGCGGGCGAGGTTCCAGTAAGCCAGATGGGACGGCTTGAGACCCTCTAAGAGGTTATCCCACCGGTGACCTCTGTACTCTCCGATGCGAGTTCTAACCTCTCTCTGAAGTTGTCGTAACCTACGGGTGTTATCCCTCGTCGGATAAGAGTCATGTGCACGTGTCGCGGCGTTCTTTTCCGTGATTAACGCTCGTAAGCCGGGGGGGAGTATAAAACGGCGTTCGTTTGCCGCTTGCACCTCTCTCGTGGCCTCCCTTACACCGGTTTGGAGGTAGTCGACCAGGGAATCGATGGCTAAATCGGCGTCTGCGGTTGACTCCAATACGTCGGGGATCCTAGCTAGGCTGGACGGGGTCGCGTTATCGGATAAGTAGCGATTTAAGATCGCGTAGTCAACTATTTTGACTTTTGGCGGACTGGGGTCGAACGGTTGCCCGAGTTGTAAGATAACCGGGCGGTGGTCGGAGTCTAGTTCGTGTACGACTTCTATAAGTCGTAACCGAAGTGAGACACCTTTGAGGAGGGCTATGTCAAGTACTGTCGGTTGACAGTTGTCTTGAAAGTGCGTGGGCTCTAGCGGTGCTATGACGTCAAAGCCGAGCACGTCGCAAAGTAGTTCTAGTATAACCCCGTTACGGGTGTTGCGCGGGTTGTTGAAAAGGGTGTGACCGCTATTGAGGTCGCCTGCTATTATGACTGATTGGTCGAGTGAAAAAAGCGCCTCCAGGTCGGACTGAAGGAGTCTTTTATTCGGAGAGAGATATGCAGAGACAAGCGTGATTGACGGATGGCCAGTCATGCCTATTCTACAGACGGACACTTCCATATTGATAAGTGCGGGAGGGTCTATTGGCATGCAATAGAGGGAACGCTTGTAGTAGATGAGCGTGCCGCCTCCTAGGGTGGCACGGTCATTTCTGACTATATTGTAATTTGCTATCTTAGGGTCGCGCCTACTGGGTTTTAGAAGTGTTTCTTGTACTAGAAACACGTCTATCTCCCGTTCCCTAAGAAAGGTGGATACTAAGTCCCGTTGTGGAAAGAGGTTTCGCGCGTTAAAAAAAGATATGTTTAGGCTTCTAGGCTTAATGCGTGCCATTTATAACCGATATCTATTTCCCGGCACGGGCCAGGCGCATTAGCGTCGCTGTCATTAGGGGGAAACGCCTTATGGATTCACCAGGGCCGTACTCAGCGACGCACTGTTCGTACGCCAGTACTTCCTGAGGGTCATGCTCGCGGAAGAGCATGACCATGTAGTCAACGCCGCGGCGCGTGTTGACGGGCGGGGGGGCCTGAGCCTTAGGAGGCTGAGGGCGGGGAGTGGAGACCCATGCTGCTTGAGGGGCTCGCATGGCCGGAGGGGGTGCGCGGGGCGCGGGGGCGGCTGCCACCGGGGCGCTGGAGGCGCCCGGGAGGCTGGGGAAAGCCTCTGGCGTGAGCAGGGGCTTTGCCTGTCCTACGGCGGGACGTGTCCTCTGAGGAGGGGTGTGTCGCGTAGGGCGCATGGGTCGCATAGGGCGCGTGGGGCGCGGGGCACGGGGACAGCCGCGATAGTTCGCGGGGTGACCTTCGTTGCCGCATAGCACGCAGCTCGGAGGGGTAGCAGACTCACGAGTGCGCGAGCACTCGCTTGTCGCGTGGTCCCCGAGGCACTTAACGCACCTGGGACGGAGATGGCAGTTGCGTGCCGAATGACCGTACAGCTGGCAGTTGTGACACTGCGGAGGACTGCGGTTCTTGTGTGGGGGCTCTACGGCTATTCCGGAGAGCTCACACACTTTCCTAACGTTAAAAATGGCTCTGCCCTCGGGGGTCAGTTCCAAAATGACTAAGACCATGTCGAGAGGTCTGTTTTTCGATTGTCCGCCGTGCATTCTGTGCACTTCGCGGACAGGGAAGGCCTTGGCTAAGAGGTCAGTTTTGACCTCCTCGGGTGTGATTTCCACCGGGATGCGGCGGATTACAACCCGGAGTTGACGTTCTTCCTCCAGGGAGTATGTGAAATATTCGAGGTTGCTGTCCCGGAGCAACCTGGTAAATTGGCGGTGTTCGTCCGAGGTGGAAACCTGGACGCGGATACCGTTGGCCGTGTTACTGGCCTGGGTGTAGTGGATGCGAAGTTCTCTCAGTTTCTCTGAGAGTTTTGTCCAGACCGATTTGTTCTGGACCGTGACGGGGGGCGGGCGACGCGCCTTTCTGCCGGCAAAGGTACCGGCAGGCGCTGAGGGCGCTGCGGAGCGGGGGGCGTGGCTATTTAGCCCTGTCTTTTGTGCCTTTTGAGGGCGGGACTGAGTCTCCGGAGACTCGGGACGCGAACGCGATGCACGTTTGGCGGGCTTGTTTTTTTGAACGAGGGTGAAGCCCTCGTTATCATTGACTATCGCAGTGTCCATTTCGTCGGACTTGGGTTCGGGATCCGGACTGGCGGGCGAGTAGCTAACGTTTGTAGCTACCAGCGTCGGCGTGTCCGCTTCGGGAACTAGCGACGCAAATGAGTTGTTGGTTGGTAGCGCAGAGGGCGCTGGGGTCGGGGCTTGAATGCCCGGGGAACGTGAGCGCGACGATGGCCGTTTGTACGGCGTCTGACGGTGCGCGCGGGGTGCCGTCGAGCGGGAGCGCGGGACGGGCTTCTTGTTTATCGCGTGTGGCGCGGCGGGGTCGCTGGTGGGCTCGATGCCCTGAGCGATGACGACGGCGGGTTGCTCGGCCGCGATGGCCCTATTGTACTCCGTCCAGAGCGACGGATGCAAAGTCGTTGCGAACGCTTTGAAGCGTTCCAAATCAGTAAGGTGTGCCATTCCGGCGGTGGCGGTTGGGCGGGTGGGGGTGAAGTTAAACCTCCCTGCCGGAGAGGCAGGGGGGTGCGCCGAGTGAATTTAAACGGCTATCCCGAGCCGTGTAAAGGGACCTGCGGGTCACGGTGTAATGACTCGCAGGAAAAGAACCTACCGGGCCCTACGTGGAGGTCCCTATCAAGCCCGAGACAGAGAACGCAGCCGGTATAAATACCTAGCTACGCCCAAACAGACACTCGGGGATGGATTTGTAGCAGGATCGGAAGGGTGGGAAGGAGACACTCAGGGCTTGACTATGACTCTATCAAGGGCCAAGATTCCTGAGCCCGACCAAGTACTATCGTTTGCCTCTGAAGGAGGCAACCGAGGGGCGCTTGGGTCACGCACCCACTTGCTTTCGTTGGCACCGTCAGGTATCAGGCAAGTGACCACTAAAGTGTGGATTTCGTCGTAATAGAAACAATAATTTGCTCTTAAAAGAGCAGTTTTATGGTTGTGTAGCGTGACACAATGGGTGCGAGCGAGACGGCGATACGCAGGTGCGGCGCAGGTGCGATGCAGGTGTGCAGCAAGGCCGGTCGGTCGTAAAACTTCACAAAGGCGGCAGAGAACAGTCGTAAACACGTCCGTTCCCGCCGGCGGTCGTGATCGGTCTTCTTGCATTACAAGTTCTGTGTAGATATTAAATAGTAAAGGTGATATTATGCATCCCTGTCGCACGCCTGCACTTGGATGGAAACTATCCGAGAGGAGGCCATCTGTCCGCACTGAAGCTGTTCCTCCTTCGTAGAGCTCCCTGAGCAGGTGCACGAGGTGTTGTGGCATGCCCATGTCCAGCAGTGTTTTCCACAAAGTTGGCCATTTGACAGAGTCGAAAGCTTTGGAGAAATCAACAAAGCATATAAAGATCGGCTTGTTGAACTCTCGAGACTTCTCAATGATTTTCCGAACGATGAGGATCTGCTCTCGGGTTCCCTTTCCCTTTACAAATCCAGCTTGTTCTGGTGCAATTTCTCTGGACAAGTATGCTTTCAGTCGTTCGTTAATGATGTGTAGCATTATTTTGCTAGCGTGTGCTATTAGGTCAATAAGTCGATAATTACTACACTTCTTCGTGGAACCCTTTTTATGAAGAGGAGTGAAAACTGTATGAGCCCAGTCAGAGGGCCATTTGCCTGTGAGCCATATCTTGTTGCAGATGATGTGGAAGATATGAACGCTCAATTCATAGGCTATATGAATTGTCAATAGTATGAGTAAAATAAAATTACGGGATGAAAAATGATCAAAACGTAACAAACGCGTGCGAAGACGAGGAGCATAGCCTAGTCTTTTATAAAAATATCTCAAAAGAAACTTCAAATCTAACAGTCTTATTATTAATACTTGTATTGATAATGTTCAATTTATTTCAATTGCTTTCTCGATTGCACTGTAAATATACATTTGTGCTAGACGTTTTATTAAAGATGCTTTTATCTTTTGTATTGTTTGTTATTCACATACATAAGGAGAAATGTATAGACATGAAACATATTTTTTTTACACATCATGTATTGACAATTTTATATACGCTCTACGCACGCACGGGTTCTAAATAATTTACTGCTAAATGCAAATATAACCAAAAGTATGAGATTTGCCTTGCCCAATGTTCGGTGTGTTGATAGTCCTATTAATTTAGTAAACTTAGTTGATAATACTGTCTTCTTCAAAATTATAGTGGGGGTTCACTAGTGGGTTAAACTTTGGCGGGAAGATTAAGTTCTGCTGCATTCGCAGTAGGTAAGATTCGCCAGTTAACACCATAATGTAAATGGTAATATTCTATCCCATTCTCCGTCGGCTAAATCCTGTAGATGTATATGGTTGTCTCTTTTTACTGTCGTTTTTTCGTTTCATCGAGTTTCAAATTATAACGGTGCTAAAGAAGTTTTCACTTCAATAGGTTGCTAAAGCGGGAGTCTTTGGAACGCTTTTTGATATAGAAAGAAACACTTGACACATATGGCAGACAGAAATTAATGGAGGCATGTTGTGCAAAATAATCTTTAAATATAGTAGGTTTTCATTTATCACCTGTGAAATAGCAATGATGAAAAATATCACTGCTATAGAATTATATTAAAATAGTCATAGTTTCCATACTTATACAACACGTACCTCTGAAGCTGACATCAAGGTCGAAATTTTATTTCGTAAAAATATTTTTCGTATCTTTGATGAGTTCACGAGTGACTGTAATTTGTAAATAACAAAATTTGCGAGCACTTCTCTCAATCAATCCATATACAATTGCTTTATCCAATCAAGCATCATAACAACAGTGTATTCGATTACGTACATGATTAAACAGGCCAAAACTGGAACTCAATGATCCATATTATTAAGGCATTACCGGGTAATAATGAACAATATATATTAGGCGCTGTGCAAAGTTCACTTTAGTGTTTTGTGTCGGATACAAGATACCAGTGAATATATTATTTTTATACAATCAATATGTAATCAAACACTACCTGCGCATACCTGCGTAGACGTAGACGAGACCCTGTTTGTGTTCAGTGGCTTCCAGTTTCACACACGGATTATCAATTAAAAGTTTTTGGTGTTAGTAACTAGAAACTAAGGGTTATTATTCCAGACGATCTGCATTCGGACTGCAAGCCAACTGCATAATTTAAGTTGACACAACTGCATCAAAACCGCCAACCGATTGCGCTGTCCGTCTGAAGTCAGCTTGCAGTTCTAATGACTACATGGAGGTAAAACGGCAATTATGCAGTTTGCTTGCAATCCGAAAACAGATTGTCTGTAATAATGCTAAAGGTTGTCAGTTGAATAACATTAATAAATATCTATGCAATTGGGTTTTTGAAAAAAAAAAATTGTGATAAATGGAAAGGTCATATATAAGTTTTATAACAAAACTATATTTTTTTCTCGCATAATTTTAAAAGTTATTTCAAAATAAAAATTAATTTTTGAATTCAGTACCAAAGACATGCAGACAGCTCCCGAACAAACCCGAGCGCGTGTGACGTCATAATGTTATTTTCTACTCATTGTAGCACACAGCTGATACAGTCTTTTGATTCTTAATAGATGAAATTCCTTTAACGTTTGACGTCACAAACCTGGTGGTCAATCGTGGCGCGTTCGTAGTCATGTGATTCTTTTAAAAATATTACAATTTTCAATTGTTTATTATTAATAAAAAAATGTTTTAAGAGTTTTTCCAATTGACTATTATGATAATTGTGAAGAAGCTTTAAAATACATAAAAAAATCGTTTTTTTTATTTAAATACTCTATTGTATTAGTTACATAAATTAGTCGCCGGTGTTGCACACAGGATCAAAACCGACGTGGTTGATTTGCTTGCAATTATTGACGGAGAAATGTTTCTTCATCGACATCCCGATTGAAACTAACAGCAAACAAGCATCCATGTGAACAGTGTACAACTGTTACCAGTGTCCAAGAGTATCAACCGTTGACTGTATATATGGTTTAAAAGTGTCTACGTTTCCGCAGCGCCTTAGTAGTGATGCGAGATATCTCATCGATAAAGTAGTAGGTACATTCTCGAGTGTTCTATTTCGAAGCTGACTGTCGAGTTCGATAAAACTTACGGGCCGGTTAACGCGGATAACATTCTTATAAATACAACATTCACGTATCTCTAACAAAATTATGACAACCGCAAACCCCATAAAAAAGGAATCTAGACGTAGATTATTTTTTAAGCAAAATTAAGAAAGGATTTCGGAATCCGTCGCAAATTAACACCATTTTAGGAGCAATTTTGCTGCTCAATAATCTACTAAGTGCATATTGATGCACTTGCATTTTTGTGCAATTGATTGTGCAAACTGATTATAATTATATGTATTATAATCACTTTGAATAAACTGTCAGACGGCATGGCCTGTCGCGATCCCACTACGATCAACTGGCGAACCCCTAGAGCAGAGGTGACCAAAAGGTCGAGCGCATAAAAGTTTTGCGGTGGCTAACTGTATTCAAGCCACATATTCAAAATGAGGTATTATTATGCATAATTTTCAATACACATCTCAAAACTACAGCATCTGATGCCAAATTTCATAAATATTATATGTTTTTTTTAAATAAATAAGTAGCAGGTTGACACTTGCTACCTAAACATTTTATGGTCGATCGCCGACGCTCTAAGTTTGAGCACCCCTGCCCTAGAGGTTCAGATACACCACTTTGAGAAACCCTGGGTGAATGCATACGAAGTTACTATAGCTCATAGTAATTAATAACTGACTTCAAACAATACCGTATCATTAATAGTTAAAAGCCAGTATCAAAACAAACAAACCCAAGTCAAGTAATATTAGCAACGTAACTTCTCTACCAATTATAACAAGATACAAAATAATGATAAATAACTGAATGTTTAAAAACTATGTTTAATTTGGTGCTGTACTAAAATTTACCCTCCGGGGGGTATTCGATGAACAATAAATTACAATAACCTTTTATAAATGGTTAACGAATTACATTGTTTTATTTTTGTGCCAACCAGACTTATAATATAGAATAATAAGATGAGATAGTTCAAATCATATAAACAACAGAGTCATAATCAGTCACGTACGTAGGGTTATCAAACATACTTCATAATAACTATAATGTTACTTTATTTTCAATAAATATAATTTATACTTTTTCATTAAAAAAATAATATGAAGATACATCATTACCAATCTTTACTATGATGCGTAAAACGAAACATTTATCGAGGAACAAATAATCCATAAATGTAATAAAAAACAAGTATTTAAATAACACTTTATTTTTAACTAATTATTTAGATGTTCATTACGATTTTAAAACTAGCTTTGAAAGTTTCAAAGAGAACAAGGGATTGTTAGCGTATGCTAAAAGCACCCAAAATTATCCACTTATATCCTTAAAAGTTTGAATAAAAAAAAACATCCAAACTCTTTTTCTATCCATACAATTTAATAAGTCACTTTTCTGTACAAAAAAGTTGGCAGCCCTACGACAAACTTATTTTGAGGCGAGTACACATAGCGGTTAATTAAAAACGTAAGATCTCTTGTGGGTAATAATTTAATTATCCTGTACCACTCCCAGAATATATAGAATATACTAAAGAAAAATACAGAAAAAATATACAAGTGGTTTTTATACGTTCCAAATCTAAGAACAAAGACAGACTGCGTGCTTAATATTGGGTATATGAAAAAAAGGATACCGATTTTTTTATGTATAAAGCTTCATCATAATTATGATAATAGTCAATTGGAAAAACTATAACTATAATAATAACAATTGAAAACTGTTATATTATAAAAATAATCACATGACTACGAACGCGCTACGATTGATTGTCAGATTTGTGACGTCATAATGTTAAAGGAATTTCATCGATTAAGAGTCAAAGCACTGTATCAGCTGTGTGCAATCGGTAGAAATTAACATTGTAACGTCACGCGCGCTCGGATTTATTTGGGAACGATCGGCGCGTTTTCAGTACTGAATTCAAATATTAATTTTTATTCCGAAATAAATTTTGAAATATTGCGAAAAAAAAACTAGTTTGTTATAAAACTTATGAATGATATTCCAATTATCACAAAAAAAAAAACAAACATTCAAAAACCTAATTGTCGGTATCGGTCAGAGTGGTGGTGACTTACAGTGTTCTTTTTTTGTAAAATTACAATTCTTTTATAAACAAAAGTATGAGTAAAATTACAGAACAATGTAAGCTAATCCAAAATTATAATACTATACGAGAAATTTTCCTAGACATGTGAAGAAACTTAGAAAAAAGTGTTGTAACTGTACAATCTTTATCTATAAACTCTATACAAATAGTATTGTGATAATATACACGATTAAAATTTTGGCTAAATGTTTTATCTATTAGTTTCAAAATTATTATTATTATTTTGTAAAATTACCACTGAATTTTTTATAAGTGTAGCTTATAACTGTCTCCTAAGCTATCATACTTACTTTGTAACTGGATCGCAACCACCATATACATAAAGAGTTTCTGCCGTCTGGGAGGAAGGGCGAAACATACGTATATGTATTTAGTTATCTGGCAATTTTTTCTAAAACTAACTACCAAAAAAAAGGTTGATACTGTGATGAGAACGCACGAGCCGAGCGAGCGAGTGAAAAATTCAAATTATTCGACTAAGAGT
This sequence comes from Saturnia pavonia, assembly GCA_947532125.1. Taxonomy (NCBI): domain Eukaryota; kingdom Metazoa; phylum Arthropoda; class Insecta; order Lepidoptera; family Saturniidae; genus Saturnia; species Saturnia pavonia. Next base: position 18,990,744 of record OX383895.1, on the reverse strand, counting down.
CCATTCACAATCTAGATTGTTTGTATACTAACGGTCCCTACAATTATCCCATATCAGATACACATTACTCCCATTTCATGTCAGTTCTTGATTAATAGTCCATTGAAATGTTACATGAGCTTTGGATTTTTTAGAGGAAGCAATTTTATTTTTGGGACGTTTGACTTTTATAAAATTTTATAAAAAATTTCTCACTTTTTTGCTTATAACTTCTTTAATTTTTAATTTAAAGCAAAAATTTATATGAACATATTTGTAGGCAAAACAATTTGCTACAAATTATGTCTTTACGAATATTTTGTAAGACGCATAATTTCCGAGATATCGTGAAAAAAGTGTTTTCATCCCTTTTTCCAAGATGCCGGCCGGGGGACAAGGGCGGCGACCCCACAAACTTGAGGTTAAGCTTCTATTTACCCCCACACAAGTCCCAAAAATAAAATAGCGTCCTCTAAAAAATGCAATATTCGGTCCTTAAATTGTAACATTTCAATGGACTATAAAAGGAATTGCAGATTTATGTAGCCTATATCCTATGGGAGACGAAGTAGCTTCTACTAAATATTTTGTGTCGTCAATCTAGAGTAGTAGTTTTTTTTAATAGTAGCGAGCCAAAGTGAATACACCGTGCTTATTGGTAAGCACGGTGTAATATAAAAACAACGGTGACCACCGAGAGATCGGCAATCCATACACTGGTTAATCCTGAAACAGAACAAACCAAAAGAGTCACTGTGACACTGTGACTGTGTGTGACAGTTAATCACGTTATTCACATTGATCACGTTCCAGTCGGGTACAGATATTACCCTACTTGATTAATGGATATAATACACCGGCTAATTCTGGAACACTGAATGCCTAAGCGTTAGTGGACGTCACACTTGGTTTACGATGGTCGCGATCCAGTGGGGTCCAATTATTATGTCCTACCAACAGGCAACGAATCTGCGAATCTGTTTTCTTTTTTTTTATATAACAAAGGTGGCAAGCTTACGGTTCGCCTGATGGTAACAGGCTACTGTATCCTATGGACGCTTGTCATAGGTATCACTAGCGTGTTGCTGACCTTGAAACCCCTTGCCCCAAGGAGCTCAGGAAACCCTATTTAACGCAGCAACGCAGGTTATTTGGCTGCGATCTTCTGTAGGGTGGAGGTATTCCACCAGTTGGGCTGCCTCAAGTAAAGAAAAGCCTTTAATGAAATTTCTCTGTGCCCTACCTCTCTTTGAACCCATCCTCCCCAAGGAGCTCTAGAAATCCTACTCACCGCAAGAACACAATACTAGGTCATTTAGCTGCCATCTTCTGTAGGGTGGAGGTATTCCACCAGTCGGGCTGATCAAGTAGAGAGAAATCTCCAAAGAACATTTTCTGTGCCAATTTTCTTACCAATATCCCAATAGTAAGTAATTACCTAATTAATTGAATTTATTCTGTGATGATTACGATAAATATCTTTTGTCTAGAGTAAATTGTAATTAATTGGATCTGTCATTTGTTATATTTGCGATCTCTATTCAAACTCAAACAGGATAACAAAGACACAAGAATTAAGATTTTATTACCGAGGTTTCAGTCAAAATAATTTGTGATTCGGTGCGAAGCCAGTTGAGTTCAGTGCAATTTTACAGACTGCCTATCTATTAACACAAATAAAAAATAAAATTTTACAATAAAAGCTCGTTATTCACGGTTTCAGTATTTGCGGACAAAAAAATATGAACACTTCCTGCATTCACGGTCGGAAATTTCTTTATTCTCGGATAAAATTCGAACGATGCATAATATTATTCTACTTATTAATCAAATGAAACAGGCAGTATTCAAAATACTTATAAAGAAACAAATGTTTCATGTAAAATCAAAGAAAAATAAGTTTCAAAGCAGAAAATAACTGAGTTGCCGAAAAGTAAAACAAAATGTTTGATCGTTTATAATCATTGGGCAAATTATATTATTAATGCTACTAATACTGCTGCTGCTGCTAAAATAGTAATTAATAATACTATGTACCTATCTTCTATTAAATTGCTGTTTTTGTTTCTTACCTTGGAACTGGTCCTTTTTCCAATACAAATTACTATTCCGTATTCACGGCTTCTGTATTTGCGGCATAATAGAGTAGATGACTCTTTTTTAAAGTAAGACTAAAATAACTAATTATTGTCCGATTAGAGGCAAAAAATATTACCATAAAACCGCAAAACTTTATTTTAATAGTTTTGGTTTTCGTAAACAGGCGAAAACGCTGTCAGCCATATTATCTTTGCTGTGACATCATACGGCTCGAAAACAAACATGAGTTATTACAAACGTTCATCATTTTGTAAAACTCGATACTTTTTTATTAAAATGCCAACATGTTCAACGTGGCGCAATCTGTTGGGGTTGTTTCGAAACTTTTTTGATACCCAGATACGTATAGCTAGCTAGCTAGATATACACGTAAAATAAACAAAATAAATGTAAAGAATATAATAAAATATACAGATTTAAATGTGATTATTTTATAACGTGAAGTCAATGCCAACTATTGTTTGCGTAAAAGATTCGGATTTGCGATGGAACTTATCTCTCGCGAATAAGGAATAATTATGTATTCTAAACACGTGTATATATTATCTATGGCCTTTGGGAATTAATCCTTGTGATTTTTTCTGGGTTCTGGGATCACGACCACTATACACCAGGTGTAACATTCGCCCTAGTGGCATAGGAGTGTCGCTGATTCAAAAAAAGCGCTATTAAAACCATCTTTCATAGACGTAGAGCCCAGTGATGAATGATATCTATATGGTTATTCAAACAACTATTTAGAAAGTCAACATTTTAAACAGTCACACGTGTAATGTAAACTATTTCTTAATCGCTTTAAAATCCTTTGATAACATCAGTTCTTACGGTTGCAAAGATCAATTTATGCTTTGTGAAATTTTCGGGTTTGTCGATTTGATCTTATGGAGAAGGAATCAGGCATATTATGATAAATCGATAACCGTTCTACAGTCTTTGAAATAACTGTATTTACTCTTATACATTTTAATTTATGTCTGTTTATAAATCATCATACGACTAATCATAACGCTACATTATCATAGCATCATGACGTGACGTGTTAATGTGAAAGAAGGTGACTTGTATCAACTCGCGCCCACCTCTCTATACCCTAGTATAATACTAATACTACATTAGTAGTACTAGTGTTCACTAAACATCGATTGACTATCAATTAATCGATAGTCGTTTGCACTATTGACTAATTATGGATAGTACAATTAAGATGAATTTTGTGACTGCGACAAGGATTTGCGCGAATGACTTTTTATCGCTATCATCGCTCTATCTCCTGTATGTTAGATACCGTAATAAGAAAAAATCAGTAGTTAAAAGATAGTTTCTTAACAAAACAATTAATGAAATTGGTTCTTTAAATAGTCGCTGAACACTATCTTGTGCATTTAAAATGTTTAACTATGATAAAGAACACGTAAATACCCGTAATTATATTCATCGCTTACCGTTTCTCTAACTGTCTTAAGCCTGGTACCTCCTTTCCACCACGATATGGTTGGTTTCGGCCTCCCTCCAACAGCTTGGCAGACCAGCTCTGTGCTCTGACCTGCGACTAAAGGCCTCTCGCCTCCTTGTAATCGGACCCATAACGGACGCACTGCAAACAAGTGTAAATATTAAATCCTTTCTTATTTATCTATACTAATAATATAATAAAGCTGAAGAATTTTGAAGTGAAAACTTCTTTAGGACCGTTGTGATTTGAAACTCGATGAAACGAAAAAGCGTCAGTAAAAGGAGACAACAGTATACATCTATAGGATTTAGCCTACGAGAGAATGAGATAGAATACATTTACATTATGCTCGGTTAATGCAAGTCCTGATTTTCATGATTGTGATCGTCGTCAGATTGGTCTAGTGGTGTGAGACGACCAGACTTCATATTACGCAGTACGCACAAGTGGTCGATAGTTCGAATCCCGCTGATTTAGGATATTTAAAAATAATTTCGAAAGGAGAAATCATGCTATATTTCATCACGATGTTTTCCTTAATCGACACCTTAGGCTCATTGTAGAGATTCGAACTCGCGTCGATCGACGTGCTTAACTACTCTTTTTCCCTCTAAGTTTGACTATCTTTAGACTGTCTTCGATTTCATGGGCACTTCATGCACAGGCTTAATCACCACGCCAGCCCAACATGTATTAGCGATTTCAAACGCCGAGAAATCGTCAGCTCTATATTTTTCCCATATACAGTGTTACTACAAGATCATTTCTCAAGCGCTCAGGTTTCCTCGTGACGTTTTTCCTTCAGCCGGTACAATTACCAATTTGAATGAGTAAATGTACGCGAATTCCGAAAATTTCGTTTGAACCTGCTGACATCGAATCGTTATTCCGCACATCTAAACTACTCGACCACCGCGACATTCTCACGACAAAAATATAATACAAAAAAACCTTTATTCAAACTTAATGAAACGATCTAAATCAAAAAAACGATATACATCGAATACCACTTCAAAGGGAAAACAATTAAGCTGTATTCTTTGATACGCAATCTAATTTGAATATCGACAAAGATCACAAACGAACAAATCCGTCGAATTATCCTGCCGCGCCTGTCCAATTATAATCGTTTTTTAATCATACTCGATTTAAATAAGAAACACATGGGAATCAAATCAATTCGGTTTTGGAATCACATTACAGAATTAAAGTGGTTTTTAGTTATCTTAAAAATCAACCGGATTTTTTAAATTCAATCTATTAATATCAATCACTTAGGTTTCTATATATTAATACAACTAGCTGTGCACTACGGTTTCACCCGTATTAAATTTCAAATGAACAACTTCTTGAGCTTTATAATATATGTAAAGATAGATTTTTTAATTAAGAAGGACTTGCTACCACTCCTTATACCACGGAGCTTAACTCATAAATAATTAATGCATTACGTATACGAAATGTAATTAAAAAAAAGCAAATTCTAAATTTAAATAAACGTGTTAATTCCGGTTTTTATATAGCCCATATAAAATGTATATAACATTTTTATATGAAGTTATAAAAGTAATTATTATGCAAAACATAACCGTATTTCAAATGCACAGGGTCACAAAATTTATAACGTGAGTGCTGTTTCTTTTTTTAAAAAAGGGGTTCACTTTTAAATAAAGCCATTGTAAATCTGAACAATAGGCTACTCGATCCTAACAAAGGGTTTAACCTAACTATTCCAAGGGTTTTCAAATCTTTTTGTTTAGACCACTTAAGACAATTAAGGAGTTTTCAAAGCAACCCTTTTTAGGATACCGTTGTGATTGGGATCGGAAAATAAAACGATTATTTCCTGTATAAATCTTTTTTTGTCTTAAGGTTTGACCACAAGCTCACATAATGGTAAGTGATGATGTGATCTAAAATGGTAATGAAACGTTATAACTAAGTCCTCAGGAGTAACAACCTGTTAATGATCAGCATTCCGCTCTTTCTGATATTGAATATAAACATCTATAGATTGCAGTTGTACCATTTAACATTTACAGCTGTTTTATACCTAGGTGGTACCCTGTATTCTGGTATAAAGGGTATGATTGTCAATACGCACAAGCGCAAGAGGCGTTCCAACTAAGTCCTCAGGAGTAACAAACAGTTAATGATCAGCATTCCGCTCTTTCGGATATTGAATATAAACATCTATAGGTTGCAGTTGTACCATTTAACATTTACAGCTGTTTTATACCTAGGTGGTACCCTGTATTCTGGTATAAAGGGTATGATTGTCAATACGCACAAGCGCAAGAGGCGTTCCAACTAAGTCCTCAGGAGTAACAAACAGTTAATGATCAGCATTCCGCTCTTTCGGATATTGAATATAAACATCTATAGGTTGCAGTTGTACCATTTAACATTTACAGCTGTTTTATACCTAGGTGGTACCCTGTATTCTGGTATAAAGGGTATGATTGTCAATACGCACAAGCGCAAGAGGCGTTCCAACTAAGTCCTCAGGAGTAACAAACAGTTAATGATCAGCATTCCGCTCTTTCGGATATTGAATATAAACATCTATAGGTTGCAGTTGTACCATTTAACATTTACAGCTGTTTTATACCTAGGTGGTACCCTGTATTCTGGTATAAAGGGTATGATTGTCAATACGCACAAGCGCAAGAGGCGTTCCAACTAAGTCCTCAGGAGTAACAAACAGTTAATGATCAGCATTCCGCTCTTTCGGATATTGAATATAAACATCTATAGGTTGCAGTTGTACCATTTAACATTTACAGCTGTTTTATACCTAGGTGGTACCCTGTATTCTGGTATAAAGGGTATGATTGTCAATACGCACAAGCGCAAGAGGCGTTCCAACTAAGTCCTCAGGAGTAACAAACAGTTAATGATCAGCATTCCGCTCTTTCGGATATTGAATATAAACATCTATAGGTTGCAGTTGTACCATTTAACATTTACAGCTGTTTTATACCTAGGTGGTACCCTGTATTCTGGTATAAAGGGTATGATTGTCAATACGCACAAGCGCAAGAGGCGTTCCAACTAAGTCCTCAGGAGTAACAAACAGTTAATGATCAGCATTCCGCTCTTTCGGATATTGAATATAAACATCTATAGGTTGCAGTTGTACCATTTAACATTTACAGCTGTTTTATACCTAGGTGGTACCCTGTATTCTGGTATAAAGGGTATGATTGTCAATACGCACAAGCGCAAGAGGCGTTCCAACTAAGTCCTCAGGAGTAACAAACAGTTAATGATCAGCATTCCGCTCTTTCGGATATTGAATATAAACATCTATAGGTTGCAGTTGTACCATTTAACATTTACAGCTGTTTTATACCTAGGTGGTACCCTGTATTCTAGTATAAAGGGTATAATTGTCAATACGCACAGGCGCAATAGGCGTTCCAATTAAGTCCTCAGGAGTAACAACCTGCTCATTTTCAGGATTCCGCTCTTTCTGACATTGGATATAAATATCGGCAGTTGCAGTTTTAGAATTTAACATCAGCTATTTTATACCTGCTGGGTGGTAGGATACAACAATTGTGCCCTACTGGATCGCGACCACCATAAAACCAGTGAAATTAACCGTCATAGTGTCACGCTTAGGTGTGACGGATCCGCCGGTGTTTATCAAGTATTCAGACCGGATACTAGGAAACTGTTTTTTTATTTTAACTAACTATACTGTTAGCCTTAAGCGTTCGGGAGCAATTAGACGCTTTGTGATAGCTTCACCGGGAAATTCCCGACGGATCGCATCTACCATGAACAAGATTATAAACTCGTCACAGTGACTCTTTTTTAGTTTTGTCACATTTTGCGATCAGCCGGTGTATATCCAGCTGCCGATCTTTTGGCAATCGACTTTGATTTTGGACTGTATAACCTATATACAAAAAACATTTACCCGATCGTGATCGCAATATACATTGTACATCTATATACCTTATACAGATAACTACAAACATTTTCCAATGACTGTTATGTAAGCGTAATCTTAACACTTTTTGACATTATTAATATAAATAAAGCTTTAAAGATTATAACTATGAATCAGTTACGCTGTAAAAATGTCGACGGAACCCGCCACGTAATTTGTTTTAATACGGTCAACGGTTTCGCAAGTCAATCGAGAATTATTTATTATACTCTAGGTGTGGAAAAGGTTTCATTATGCGAGGTATAAAGCAAAATTCTAATAAATTATTAAGGTGTTAATTTCTCTTTTTAAAAGAACTTAAGTTATGAAGTATGAACTTTATTGATATGAGTGAGAAATTATTATGACATCGTTTTTTAAAGGGAACTCTGCTCCGCCGCGCCGTTCTGGTGAGGTTTTATTGAAATTAAGAAATGTTTTATGCCAAAATAGTGCTATTCACTCGGGTATACCTTTATTTCTTGTGGGAAGTTTATAAATAGAGGGGTGTTATAAATTTAACATGTATCTGTGTATCTGTTTGTGGCATCGTAGCTTTCAAACGAATGAACCGATTTATGAATGAGTTATGGAATTATGGATATCTTATAAGTATTTAATAGGTTTCGGTTAGCGATACGAATATGAAATTATTACAGATATCCGATGGTTTCGAATAATTTCAATTATTAATATTATATTTTTCAAAGAATTGTATTTAGAAAGAAAATAGGGATTATTTCAAACAACAATTTTAATATTATTTTAGACTATTGTTAGTTCAATGTTAAGTCCTTTTTGGTGTCTCATTCGATTCCGATTTTATTTATTCTAATTTTTTTAATGTCTGTCGTGAAATTATCACTTGTCGTCTCGTAGCATAACCACTAGTATCCTCGTATCGTTAATAAATAATGTTTACTTAAATATGTAATAGATTTAAACAGACCAGCCGCCTCATCAGTGGACGCATCCCTCTAATACCGTATTATATATTCCAACTTCTCCTTTGTTTAAAGATACGATACGATAAGATACGGTTACAGTTTCGGATTTTTTATTTATTTCAAATATCCTAATATTGTAGTAAACCGATTAAATTATTAGACAAAGATTAGGTGTAGGTATTTATTGATTAATTAATAATTGTTTATAGACTAAGCAGTTATTTTATAGTTAGATATTAATATTTGTATCGTAACAGAAGTTTCACTTCTGTCACGTGTGCTGCAAATGTATATCGTTTTTCAGACATCATTTAGTAACATAGTATAGTATAGTGTATATTTGTTTGAACGCGCTAATCTCTAGATCAGGTATGGGCAACTTTTGACATAGTGATAATATTTTTCGCGATAGATATTAGATTCAATGTTATTTATTATAGTACAATTCATTAAAATAACAATATGAAATTTTTCAAAATGTCTCGCGGGCCGCTGGTTTCCCATATATGCTTTAGATCAACCAGTCAAATATAAATAAAAATCTCTTTTGAATTGTATAGCCTATTTATTGAGGAAGATTATATGTTATATAACTTCACGCTACGACTCTAAGGAGTACAACAGTAATTATAAACGTTAAGTAATCTGGCACTTTGTAGGCAATTTCAGGAAGTGAGAACAATGCAAAGGGTACACGAGTGCAAAGGCGCGGCGCGTTTTTTAGTTTTTACACTAGAAAGGTGTAGAACAAGCATACGGCCCGCCTGATGGTAAGCGGCTACCGTAGCCTATGCACGTTTGTAATATCATAGGTACCAAGCGCGTTGCAGATCTTGAACCACTACCCCACCACTACCAAGGACCTCTGGAGACCCTAATCACCGCAGGAACACAACACATGGTTATTTGGCTGCGATCTTCTGTAGGGTGAAGGTATTCACCAATCGGTCTGCCATATGTAGAGAGAAATCTCCAAAGAAATTTCTATGTGCCTCTTAAAAGAAAGGAGGAGGGGAGAGTAGTTGAGAGTTGGTAGAATAAATTTATCACGGATAAAAAAGTACAACACAGCTAGTATGTTAAAAATGTTGATATTATCTATTTCTGTAAATTATTTTCAGGATTCTCAATATTGGTGTGGAGCGACTCCATAATTAATGCTGTGGCTGGTTTCGGTGTTCAGTTTATATTTGACAATGTTGTTCAACTTGTAATAATTTTCCGTTTGTTAATTCAATGAATATTTTAACACGACGTGACGTGATGTAACATGTTGTCACGAATATTCTTACAACAGAAGTAAGGCAATAAATTAGTTCACGCGCCTTATTTACCTCTTGTGATGATGGACTTCCATATTTCTTATTAACAAGGCAACATGAATGCATAAAAAAAATTACTGCTGTGCTAATTTTATTTAAGACTAGCTTTACTCCGCGAAACCGCACACGTTTATTATGCAGTAGTTATTTTCATCTCGTAATTTATAACTTTTACTCATATTATTGGTCATTCTTATAGCAGTTACAAATAAGACGAGCCGTTTTTTATTTAAATGTGGATACACAAACAGACAGCCACACGAAAAAAAAGTCAAATTCTAAAATGTATCTTTGTTTGGACTTCATAATCATCATCATCATTTCAGCTGAAAGACGTCCACTGCTGGACATAGGCCTTCCCGAAAGATCGCTACAACAACCGGTTCTATCCTTCCCGCAACCTTCACCGAGTCTTCGGACCTCCTTGTGGCGGGTCTGCCCACGCTGCGTCTTTCGGTACGTTGGGTGCCACTCGAAAACTTTTTGACCCCATATCGTAATTGTTTGGACTTAATAAATTATTATTATTATTTGATCAGGAATTTGGAAAAGAATTACACATGAATGTGTGATTTCAAGTTATCTCTCACTGTTAACCATTTCCGATTTTAACCATGTAATTTGAGCCTTTTTTATGGCTATAATATGATTGTTTGACGAAGGCGTTACATTGCGGAAATCTATAGTAAAAAAATTATCCGAAATTTCTTACAAATTTCAAAGAATTACATGCAAATAAAAATATGTGTAAATCGGATAAGTGGTTTTTGCGTGAAAAGAACATAAACAGACAGACAGAGAGACGTTGAGTTTTATAATATGTATAGATATTGTGTTTATTATTCATATTTAAGGAATTGAGTTAGTTAATATATATATATATATATATACTAAAACGTGACCACCCAAAACAGAATTACTTTGACAACTTTATCACTATGTGCATGGTAATCGCAACACAATCGGGTATATCTGTATCTGGATCTCTACCACTACGATTTTCTGGATATAACTGGCTAATCCTGGAACACACACGCCTAAGTATCTCACTATTAAGGGTTTTACACCTGTTGTACGGTGATCGTGATCCAGTCGGACACAAATATCATTAACTAATACTCGGAAATTAATTAAATTTATTTAAAAAAAAGCCACATCCAAACGATGCGGACAGAACTTCGCTCCGTGTCACGTCGGTACACTCGCTCACAAAAGTATATCAACCTGTCAATTAGGAGAGTCTTTTTAGATTATCATCTTACATATGAGGATGATTACATCGTCCGCGGCGGCTTTTCGGTCTCTCACACAGATTTATGTTCACAATTTCGCGGCGGTTTTTGTCCTTGATTTATATTGTTTTTGAATTTAGTTTGTGTTGTTTTGCGGTATATTTTTTTGTTTTATAACTAGCTTAACGAAAGAGTTGTTATATGCAGCCCACAGCATATAAGTAGCGCATTCTTTATTGCTCGCATGACCCTCTAATACCCGTCTCAAATAATTTCTTCGATCCTTATTACGTATCTTCTACCATATATATATATATCAGATCAGATCAGATGTATCAGATTAGATACAAATTCAAAATTAAAAACCTTTTAATTTATTTTGACCCAACAAAGACCTTCATGAAAGTTAAACCGGTTTGAAAAATATCCCAGTAAATGAGTAAACAGGCAAGAAACTCGACCGAATTTATATTTATTTATTTAGCTTAAGAACCTTAATTTAGAACCTAAAATTATTTATTAAAAAAAATGTTTTACTGAGTCCTAGGATGTGGAAAAGTTGAAGATTAAAAAAAAACATTTTTCTATCCCTAAAATAATTACGTAACCAATATTTACCGATAAATAAAAACGTATCATTACTTATACCTCTTATAAACATCATTACCGATGAATAATATCGACACGATAATCCCATCGCTGTAGAAAGAGACGACGCATAAGATCATAAAGAGTGAAAGAGAGCCATATAGGAATGCGCAAGTCATCCTGGATATATTCGGTGCCGGTAATGATGCGTCAATCATGACTTACGAAGATGAGCAGATAAATTTAACACTACACTGCTTGGGATAATGTAGCAATTTATGATGTATATCGTTTACTAGCTTATAGCGGCTTGGTTTCGTGAAATTAATACTTTTGTGTTCAAATTAAAACACGGCTGTTATTTAAAAACAGAATCCTAAAACTCTTCTTCTTTTTCTTTCTAACTTGGCAACTAGTCCTCTTCTTTATTGAATACCATTACTGCCATTATCGAGTGAATATAGAGTGTCTTGTTTTATGCTGATTTCAATATCCTAACAAGATTGTATATCCCTTGTTAGAACTTTCTAGGCAGTTTTTGTGATATCTCAGAATTCATGATCCATGTTATTATTTTCAATCCACTTCACTTATGCATAATAATCAAGCTTTATTATGCAAAATGCCACCGTTATTGCATAATATAGGGTCAAACATCACCAATTTATAAGTAAAAAACAAAAACCACTAGATGACAGTTTGAGATTCCGTCAAAAACGCTGAAACTCCTTTTAAAAGTGCAGTTTACAGAGAGCCTTGATTATACGTACCGATAAGAATGCTAAAACCGTGCTCTCGGCCGAATAAATGATTGAAACAGTCACTTGGACTCTATTCTAAGTTTACTGCTAAGTATACTGCTAAGGTTACCTGCATTGTCTCGATAGCTTAAACACTAGCAGTTCGAATTCGTCACTTAATATTCGATCCACTATTTGGTATTTATTAACAAACCATTATCTCGCTTGTATATGATTAGTTCCTATAATGCATTGAAACTGAATTGAGTACTGACTCGGTGCAAAGTTATAAAATACGTATTAACACAGTCTCCCAGATCACTCTAAATCTCATCTAATGGCATTTCGCTGTTTCGCTAGTGTACTCGGTACGTCTAATCAAGATATGAGCGTTAAAAAACGTGGACTCGATGACCTGGTGAAAGCTGCGGAAACCCGCTAGATACAACAACCAACAACCGTTTCTTGTGGCGTTCATTGGGGCAGGCCTATGTCTAGCAGTGAACTTCTTTCGGCTGAGATGATGATGTGAATCGTAATTCGCTTTGACCCAATGAATAGGCTCTAAGAAAAATTGACTATTGGGAACTTGTTGTGTATTATAAATTTACTATATATATTCCGTCTATAGTTCCTCAATATCAGCTGAAAAAAAACAGTAGTAAGTAAGTAATCCAAGCATTTTACACATTACAATTATCGCGATTATTAATTTTGAACACCAAAAATAATTGACAACATTATTAACTGACTGTTAATGTTCTAATTATGAGAGTGAACACAACAAAGTGAACTTTCACAGCAGTTCGCATGTAAAACCGCTGCTAATGGTTCCACGTAAGTCATTAATAATTAAGTTACGAGTTCTCGCTTCATTGAATTACTTACGTTTAACTTTAACAGCAATTTATTTATTTAGGTCACCAATAGAGTCGATATCAATACATAATATAAATAACTTGTACAGTTCCATGTTTATCTTAGATGTCACTAAGCACGAAACATTTCTGTTATTTTTCATATAGCACAAAAAATAATACAATTATAATATGATAAATATTCAATACTAATAATATGAAGCTCAAGACATTGTTTGTTTTATTTTTTATTGTTTGTTTAAACGTGCTATACTCAGGAGCTAGCAGTCAGATTAAAAAACTAATTTTGCACTGTATAGCCTATTTACTGAGAAATGCTAAAGGCTTTACGTCACGATTTTCAGGAATCAAGCATTAACGTCAAGCAATGTGGCAAGCTACACTTTATCAAGGATGAAACCATTGGACATGGTTATTCATAGTATAAAATCGCACCATTGCTATTATTAATATGGTATAAAAGTAAAGTGATCGCAAAAAAATGCGCAATAATCTTAAAAAATAGTAGATTTTCATGTTTAGCAAGTGAAATAGCAGTTATAGAAAAAAATCACTGCGATATAATTATATTGCAATAGATATAATTTACATATGTGACTTAGAGGTAACTAAATTGTATTAAACGTTATTATGGTTGTTGTTACTGTAAAACAAGGAAATCCTCTCCGCGACCAAGAGGAAGCATCAAAAAATTCGTCTAAAATGTTTAAATAAGCAGCGACTTGTATATGAATTTAATATAAATACCTACCGTGAAATGTAATTTTCAAACAAAAACATGTTTTTCAAAAGAAAATATTAGAATGTCAATAAAGAAACTAATAAAGTTACAAAACAAAGAAAATAATAAAAAAATAAGACAATGATGGCTCAGTGGTAGCATCATAACATGACGTCGATCGACGTGAGTTCGAATCCCTGTACCAAGCCTGTGCTTTCGGTGAAAGAAAACATCGTAATGAAGCCATAGATAGCATGGTGGTAGGGCTTTCTCAAATGCTCGCCTGGCTAGCTACCATCTTCAAGCTGAAAATGTGTCGTCAAGCACTTATAAGCGTGTTCCGGCAGTCCGACGACACTAGTCAGCACTTAAATTCTGTTGAAGATCGGGGTTATCGGGGCTTTCATCCAGATTGGATATCCAGATTCCTAATTCCTTAAAATAAAAATCAAAACATGGGCATTGTAAATAAACACAAACATACTCACAATTTACATCAATCGAGATATTTTCTGATACTGGAGTTATGACCGGGTCTGTCACCGCCTGTAGAATAAATAAAATACATTATTAATTTATCGACGTAATTTTATTATAGTTGGATGTAAAAGGTCACCTGACAAGTGATATCAGAACCAAGATCTGATCTTTTCAGTCGAAACGAAACTGTGGCTCTCGCTTCTGAATTGGCGAGAAGAGCGTGCGCTTTCCACCAGGAAACACGAGCGGTTGGACGACCTGCAACAAAGTAATAATTTGATATCTATTTAAGTTGAGAAAAATATTTCGCCAAGAACATAGAAATGTATTCCGATTGTTCTGCCTTTGAAAATTATATAGCCCTTAACACGCCAATTGGATGGTTTCGAATAATGGTTACAGTTTTCTAGCAGCAAATTAAGCATTTCAGCAAAATAATTTGTCTATATTTCCTCCATAATTAATACATATTAAAACAACAACAGCAACGTCCCCTTTCATTGAAAAAGGTGTCGACTTTATTCTTATTCAAGACTAGCTGAGCACAGCTTCGCTCACGTGGACGACAGAAGAAAACGTAATTTTTAAATCTTCATTGAATCAGGATATCGAAATAATTTTATTTTTGATAAGGACTTCAATCATTCTATATAGAGGATTGATTCACGCAACTACTTAAAATAAGTTAACAAATATATACGACCAATAATATTATTGTCACATGCTGTAGAACAGAATGCAAGAAATGATAGCCCCCAAGCCCGGTGAAGCTGTAAAAGCCGTCTAAAAAATGGCTCAGTGGTAGCGTGTACGGACATCACGTCGATCGACGTGAGTTCGAATCCCTGCAATGAGCCTGAGCTTTAGGTGAAGGAAAACATCGCGATGAAACCATAGCATGGTGGTAGGGATATTTCTAACACGCACCTGGCTAGCTACCACCCGCAAGTTGAAAATGTGACGCCAAGCACCAAATAGTGTGTTCCTGCAGATACACTTGAAAGTCAGTCTTCCAATAGGCTTAGCGTGTTATCATCTTGGGCCACATCGTCACTTAACATCAGGTGAGATTGTGGCCAATACACCAAACCTATAACGATAAAAAAAGGGTAATATAAATAATGAATTTCCATAGTGCCTTTCACTTTGTCTTTTAGACTTGTACCTTTATAACATTTTATATGTATTTCTGTTTTATTTATGTATTATAGCTGCTTAAAAATGATGTAAGTAATATGAATAAAAAACACATGTTCGCATTGTTTGCGATCATAGACAAACAAAAAAGCATTTCATAGACAAAACCCGTTAAATTTATGCTCCGGACAATCCTTAGAAATGTGCGGGTAACCACAAAATCACCGGCGAACACACAAATAGGTGTATAAAATAACTTAAACAAGAGCGCGGAAGCCGCGGATGAGAACAAAGCACGAAAAAAAAGAAAGTAAAACAAAAGGCGGGTCCGATCACGTCGACCCTCGTCAAGCAAAACCAGCAGTAGTATTAAGTTATAAGTGAAAGCGTTTTACTATCATTACCTTATAATACAATAGAGACTATTCGAAGCCTCGCTTCATAACGCACTTATCGGATGGGAACTTTAGAGAGAAAAGAAAAACTGCAATATTACACATATAATTGCGATATAATATATATTGATCGTCAACTCGAAAAAGAAAGAGCACAGGATACGCCTGTGTTAGAACGAGATAGATGGGTTACAAGAATTGTCCATATACTTTTAGAAATTATAAAAAAATAACTACAATATAATAATTTTGTATTAATTCTCAGGTGATTTTTATGAAATTTGCACACGGGAAGTATTGTCATTCCACAATTAATAGCCTTTATGAACTATCAATAACATGGGGACGACAAAATTACTGCGTAAAACTGCGTGCGTAGCCGCGGGCACACCGCTAGTTCCTAAAAAAAGCCCAAGTAACAAATTACTACTAAATTGCGCATAAATTAATTTACTTAATAAATAATTAGACGTTATCTATACGACTAGATAATTTTTTGCTTATTTGAACGCCCTAATCTATCTCTCGAACTACTAGTCAGATTTAAAAATTATTTTAGCGTTTTATATCGCCTTTACTGAGGAAAGTTACAGGATATATAACTTCACGCTATGACTTTAAGAACTCTAAGTAACCATAAACATCTAAAAATCTGGAAAGCCGTAGGTAAGTACAAGAAATGAGAACAACCATACGCTACATGGTTTTTGAAATGTGAAAGTCCTTACACTGTCCTAAAGTCCTTAAGCACTGTTGTGGTTTGAAATTCGATGTAACGAAAAAGCGACCGTAAAAAGAGACAACCATATACATCTATAGGATTTAGCCTACGAGAGAATGGGATAGAATACATTTACATTATGCACAACCGTGCATTAACCAATGCAAGTCCTGATTTTCATGATTGTGATCGTCGTCGGATTGGCCTAGCGGTGTGAGACGACCAGACTTAATACGCGGTACGCAAGAGTGGTCGATAGGTCGAATCCCGCTGATTTAGGATATTCAAATATAATTTTTAACAATTGAACAATGAAACATATTTTTTATTTTTTCTGATGGTTTCACTTCTGACACGTGTAAGCTGCGTGCATACTTAATTGTTTTTTTAATTTTTATAGTAGCTCATCAAATTGACGATACTGTCCCTGATGGTAAGCACAGTACAATCCAAACACAACGGCGACCATCGCGAGATCTAAATCCATCAGCGGTCGCCGCTGTTATGCCGGCCTTCACAAATAACTGGATATGCACAGGATGATCCCAAAACGCAACACGCAAAACCGAGTCACTATGACGGACTTTTCATCACGTGCATGGTCTTACTGTACATCGGTCTAGATATTTTTATCGCTGTCTGTGTAGGCCGACATAAAAATAGTTGTTTTTATTTGGACAGCCTATCCAAAGACCCCATTGTTATTATCAGATCCAGAAAAACTATTTTCGCTATTAGTAATAACATTTTAAGTATTATTGTAACATGTGGTTTCCGAACTCTAGTGATTTTCTTCACCACTAAGTACGAATGAAATTTGTATGTAAATAAAAAAAATAGATGCGTGTGCTTGTCTTCACACGTCACAAGTATTAAGTTATGTGACGTATAACATCGAAAATGTCCGTCTTCACCACAATAAAACAAGAGGTTAGCAAGGAACTTCATAGTTACAATTGTTACAGTAAACATTTTGTTAAAATGTGCGAACGCGTCTTTATAAATTCATCCCTATCATTTATGCATTACGCGCCTAAAGAAATATCAACTTTTAAAAAATTTGCTCCCCAGTTTAAAATAACTAATGAATTAAATTTTACACATCTTCATGTAACTCGCTATGGCTAACAAATTAGACTAAATCACGGTGTTTGCGCGTGAATTGGACATTTTTCCCTAAAACACGCATCGAGCGGGGGGCTGAGGGGGGGGGGCAAAACTCTATGACGTGGGATAGGGGTTAAACGCCAGTTCGACCTCAGGAATTGATTACGCGAAATATACACCGCGCGCCGGGAATTCTCGACGCGGTGAAAAAAACCCGCTAAAATAAAGGGTATATATGGAATTGATTTATTGCGATTGTGTGAGTTATGTGAATTTAATGAAATTTAATTAACAAGTTAAATTTGAATGAATGTAATTGAATGTAAACATTGACCCGTGTTAAATTTATTCGAACAATTTTCTCTTGTCAACGAATCCATGAGTCCTATCATTGATCTCACTTGCCGTGTACAACTTACTAAATTGCTTGACGTTCACGGTCACTGCTCCGCTACTTAGGAATATAGCGTGAAGTTATACAGCCTATAACCTTCTTCAATAAATAGGCTAGAAAATGCTTGAAGCATTTTTCAAATCTGACTGGTACTACCAGATATTAGCGCGTTCAAACTAACAATCTCTTGAGATTTATAATATTGGTAGGCTTATATATATTTAAATAATAAAAAATAATTATCACTTACCTCCAACGGCAATACAAGTAAGGTTAACTTCTGTCCCTTCATCATAAGGTCCAAGAACACCGCCTCTCACTTCATTCCCTTCCTGGTTAAGAATTATCAGTCGCTCCGGTGGTACTGCAAATTATTAAAATCATATAGTCACGGAAGTTATTGGGTGATGTACAGGACAATTGTGTTCGACTGGTTTACGGCCACCTACATTAGGTGTATATGCAGTAATTAAGGGGGTGGCATGGATCACGAACACCGTGCACATTGTGATAAACCATTAACAGTAAGTTTGTCCCGTTTCGGAAATACCTAGGACAATCAATCCCTCGGTGATCACTCTACTGACTGTTAGGCAAATTGACGTCACTTTACCGTGCTACAAGTTCACAATGACAGATGGCAGAAATATGAACAAGTTGTTCTATGTAACATAACTTAGTTGTAAGTTATCTAAATGCAGAATTATAAAACTAGCTGTGCCCGGGGCTCCGCTAGCGTGGACTAATAAAAAATGTTTTTAATTTTTTGTGCGTAACCCTAATTAGTTTTCTAAAATAATAGTAGCCTAAGTTATACTTTATAACATCAGCTATCTGCCAGTTAAAGTCCCGTAAGAATCGGTCGAGATTACCCGGAACAAACAGACAGAGGGGCAGACAAAAAAATGTGTTTTTTGTTATAGATATAGTGTAAACTTTCATACGGATTTAGTAAAAACCTATTATTTTGACATTATAAACAGACACTTCAATTTTGTTATATATATAGATAAAATAATGAACCGAACTTACTAAGCACTGTCAGGTTAAGTCTGGTATTCTTTGTTGGAGATTTAATGAAATCAACGCGGCAACGATATTGACCGCTGTCTTCAGGTCTGAAAAAGAAAGAAAAGTCACCTGCATTGGTCTATACTTCTTCTAAGTAACAGTATACGGTTTTAAATAAGTTTGTAACGCAATAATTATTTTCGTCTCGTAAATTAATTTCTACAAGTATTATTGACAATTCTTATGTGACTGACACATATCTTCCATGTACAAAATTCCATAAAATCCGACTTTTTTAATTTTTATATTTACTATTTATAAAAGTCTTATTGAAAATTCTTATAGCCTATCAATTATGGAGTAACAGATGCTTCCAGTCTAATCATATTATTGATTACTGAAAGTTTCATTAAGATCGGTTGAGAACTAATAAAATTAATAAAAGTACTAGACCCTAGAGTGGATTTAAAGTTGCAGTCAAGCTGTAAGACGCTTCCCGCGGCCCATCGAAGAAATATTGGTTGTATTCGCTGAGACCTTCATATTATTTGTCTCTTTCCGTTTGACGTATATATTTATCTAACTGCTATTATAAAGCCCCTATTTTGCTTTTTTAAACGTGTGAACTACCAGTTAAATTAGAAAAAAATATTTTGTAATTTATTGAGAATGGTTACACGCTCTATAACTGCATGCTATGACCCTAAAAAGCGGAACAGTGACCTTGGACGTCAAACAGAGTGGAAATTTGTAGGCAAGTAAGGGAAGTGAAAGCAGAGGGTAAGGTACACGTGTGTGTTGGATGGCAGAGGCGCGGGGAAGAGTTATTCGAGTAAATTTAACACGGGTGAAACTGTAGGACACAGCTAGTCTAGTTCATAAAATTATTAAGACAGTTAACAAGTAGCTTAAACAAGTGTGTCTAGAAGCGTTAAATTTTGCACCGCTTCAAATTTTCCGCCTTCAAATTCAGAAAGCATTATTCTAAACCGAACGTAGATATAAATTTCCTTTTGTTGCGGTGGTAATTTGTTTTCCATACCGACAGTATAAGGTTTCACAGTTCACTTATAATGGAAAACCGTTGGGGAAATTTGACACTTTATGAGATCACGTGTATCTTAGAAAATAAATATTGCTGAATGGAATGGTTAATCAGTATTTCAGTGGCTAAGTACGCTTGGAAATGATATAGACTGTGCACGGTCTTGAAAACGGATATTTAACTCGACGAAAATTTATAAATAGACAAGAAAGAAAGGCCCTTTCACCACGAGGATACCTATCCTCCAGAGACAGAGTCCAGAGAAGGTGAAATACCATGCGAACATATTAAAAAAAAAACAAAAGAGAAGCAATCGTTTTGAAGCGATGATGTCTCGGCGGATGGATCGACGTACGTTCTGTTACTATACATTAGATTTAGCTTTAATGAAAGGCTTTAATTATGCATTAATTATTGCAATGCTTTAATTATTGCAACTAGTGGTCACCCAATGACCAAAATTTGACCGTAATTAATTAAATTTGAAATTTGAACGTTATTGAGGTTATTTTGTCAAAGTGTATTCTTATTCTTCTTCCTAACGTGGCAACTAGTCGTCTTTAATGAAGACCATTATAAAGTGAATATAGAGTGTCTCAGTGTCTTATGATGTTTTAGTATTCTAACCAAAATGGTGGCTCTCTTGTTAGAACTTTCTAGGGAGTTTTTGTGGCATCTCAAAATTCATGATCCGAGTTATTATTTCCAATTCACTTCACTTGTGCACAATAACCAAGCTTTATTTTGCAAAATGCTACTGTACTACACAATATAGGGTCAAACAACACAAATTTATGAATAAAAACAAAATACACTACATGACAGTCTAAGGTCCCGTAAAAAACTCAGAGTATTTTTCTACGGTCATTCTGTTCGGTTCGGTCATGTCAATTTTTGTTTGTTTGTCAATATTTTAAAATTCTGTGGCGTCTATCTTTACTCTGTGTAATTGTTTCACCACAGACTATTATATATTTATATGATATATTATATATATAATTAGTTGTGCCCATGGTTTAACCTGTGTTAAATTTATTCGATAAACTCGCTACGGGTCGGCGGGGCTTCCACCGACGCGCCCATGTAGCTCAGTCGTATCGTTGTTTCACTTCCTATACTTGCTTGCATACAGCTTGCCAGATTGCTTGACGTTTACTACAACTGCGCCACGAGGCCTGTGACGAGTTGAAAATCTGTTGCTAAGATATCTTTCAGTAGCTAAACTGTTCCAGCCGCTGACCTTGAAAGCCAGTCCTCTATAAACTTAGTGTGTTACCCCAGTCACTTGACATTAAGTGTAAATGTATTTAAACGTTGCCCTAACAAATTCATTTTTTTTTGTGTCAATGCCATATCTACCTTGTTTCTTTATAAAAAATATTGATTTAAACGTCATTTTAAAACGTATACTCCCCGCTATTGACGAAAAATAGTTCAAAATTAATGTTAGTAGTTAAAAACAATTTATTTAAAAACCTTCATCAACAGATGTCACTCCTTATGAAAATATATTCAACTAAAATGTTGGAGGCGCCATCTATTAACAATCTATTTAACTAACATGACAGCTGATAGATTTCTTATTACAGTTTATATAAAGACCTCACTAAACATGTCTATATCGCAGAGGCTAAAACACAATTTTTCATAGCGTTAAAACATTGATTAATAACCCTACGAAAACCAAATTCAAAATTATGGTAAAACAATTTCGTACCTCAGTTTTGTGAGAACCAAGACGGCCGGCCGAGTGTCGCTTCGAAAGGTCGCTCTAACTCCAAGAGTGGTGGGGTCAGACCAGTGTGACGTCACACCTTCTCGGGTGTCAAACCTGGGAAATAAATAAGATTACTATTGACAACCTCGTAGCCCGAAAAAAAAAACTATCCTATGTCCTATTCCTAGGTGCTATAAAATAAAATAAAATTATAATTACATCATAATCCTTGACGACTAACATCATCATAAGTCGTTAATTATTTTCGTTTTTTTTGCACCAAATAATTATAACTTTTTAGAAGGCATATTAAACTACTTCAATTTTCAACTCCAACTCTAATTATCTCGGGTTAAATAGAGTGTATACGATTAATAAAAACGTTATCATCTCTTAACTTGTTTAAAATAATATAAACATGACCAAATTAGGATGAAGTTAACCGGTTAACTAGCTATTCACTAATCAACGACCGTATGATACCACAAACAGACCGACTCGGATCAAGTCGTGTTTTTATAAGCCCCGTCTTACACTGGAACGTACAAAGTTAATAAGCTTTTTTTATAAAGGAAGTTCTTCTTCTTCTTTTTACTTAATGCCTTCTGTGTTTATCCATAATTCTGACAACGTCATGTGAATATAATATTTTTCTAATTATCCTTGTAATTTTCAAACGTAGCTCTAACAAGATGGTGGCTCCCTTGTTAAAGCTATCCAGGGAGTTTTTATGGCAACTTAAAATGCAAATGCCTAGTTATTATTTATAATTCACTTGTGTGCACAAGTGAAGAGGGTTATAAAAAATAATTAAAAACATGAATTTTCAGTTGCCACAAAAACTCCCTTAACAGTCCATCTTGTTAGAGCCATGATGATTAGAAAGATTGTATTATTGAAGTTAGGCTTCAAGACCGTGGCCTTGAGAAATAAAAAAAACTGCCAAGTATTTGCTTGTGAAATTTTAATAGTAATATAGATTGTTTTGAGAAATGAAAATGCATGCGAAGGTATTTTAAAATATTACAATTAAATTTCGAATTAAATCTGATTTGAATATTAATATTATTTCTGATAAAGTTATGCGTTTCAATGTCATTACAATTACAATGTCATTACATTACAATATCATTTCATTACCAATATAAATTTAGTATCCAATCAATTGACGGTATTTATTGGCTGACGATAGCTTATCGCGGGTTTATATTCATATTGAAATCGTTCGAATTTGTCGATAATTTTAATCGAATTTGGTGATTTCAGTGCTAATGTTTCATATTTGTATGTTTATTACAATTAAGTGAATCATGATTTATTTTTTTAACCTAAACTAACGTATGAAAAGTTCGTTTTCGTATAAAATAGTAACAATGTTAACTTTTTCGAAAGTCGTTTTCTTAAAAGTCTTTTGATAAAGTTTTATTCAATTGCATTAGTACACGTCGCGCCTAAAGCTTGTGAACACATATGCGTACTTAAAATCTCTCAATCACGATCGACTTTAAGCTTTCATTAGAAATATGCGGTTTAATTGACAGCCGACACAGGAAGCGGTCTACATCGGTAAGCGCTTCCAACTGACAGATTATGTGGATTATCTGTTATGTTTTTTATTTCGGAGCTGAGAAAATTCTATGCTACGTTCTGCCTGGAGACATATTTGCTTGTAGTATTGGTTTATTTGGTATAATATGCGTAGTTATTGTATTTAATTGATGTGAATATATACAGTTTATGTATAAATAATAATTATTGCCAAAGCTGCGATTATTCATTAATGTTGGTTCTTCGAGGAGGATATCAATTACGCCTTGTCGACCTTTATCTCCCCTTCTCTAAGTAGCTCCGCGGGAACACAACACAAGATTATTCGGATATTTTGTAGGGTAGTGGTTTGCAGCGGAAAGAAAAAAATGAAACCGGTGTTTTCTCTCCGGTTGTTTAAAATAATAGGTACCCTACCCTACCTTACAGTCAGCCGTAAAGTATGAAGATGAATTTTAATTCAATAAAATCTTTATATTCTCCTCCATTTTATGTTAAAACTTCTTTTCTAACTTTAGTAAAGATAAAGTTAGCATTTTGTTCTTCTGGGAAGTTTTTTTTATGATTCTATAAGCGGTAAGCCTTGTAGATAAGTTCTAGGAAAACTGATACTAAAAATATATTTTTTACTACCTCCATGGTAGTTTATCTGATGGATAAAGTAAGTAAATTTTGCAGCGCTATTTGTACATTACTTCGCATCATGTAAAGTGTGTTTATCAATAATAATAAAAAACTTCCGTCTCCGTCTAAATCCTTTTTGTGGTTTCCGAGGCATTGAGCAACTATAAAGACGTTATTTGTATCACGAAGCCAAAAGTAATATAAAAGCGTCTTTGTAATTTTATACACGTGAATAAATCGAAATATTAAGGTAAATATCGCAATGCGAGACGATCGCGTTCGTTAGTGTCAAAGAGAGGACGAAGAGACGGCAGGATACATCTTGCGACAAGATCCAACGAATCAACACCGACACAATGTAGATACGTTTATTGATTTACATTGACTCTTATATAATATATTTATCTCATATAGGAATACTATTACTTTTGTTCACAAATGACCTTCCTTTTTCTGATAAGTCTACTTAAATAAATACAGCATATCTTTACTAATAAAATAAAGCTTATGAGATTGTTTGATTGAACGCGTTTATTTCTGGAAGTATCAAGAAGATTTGAAAAATTATGCTTTGTATTTTATAGCTGGTTTATTGCGGAAGGTATATAAACTTCACGATATGACCTTAAGGAGTGGAGCAGTAGTCATGAATGCCAAGCAATATGGCGAGCTGTAGGCAAGGACGGGAAGTGAGAGACAGTCTACATTGGGTGCATTAGCGTTAGCATTAAATTAAACACGAGTGAAACCGTGGATGCTGCCCATAGTTAATCTATATAAATAAATGCATAGTTCTGTAGATAAAATTTATTTTGTGATAGATACTTATATAAAAGATAGAGATCACGAATATGATTTTTTTGTCTGTATGTATACCTCTGGATTTAACTCATAAACTGCTTTAACGATTTTCATGTTTATTCCATTAATAAGATTTGTGATTTTTTTAAAACCGATTTTGATGAAATTTTGCACACGGCAAGTTATTTTTTTGTTCTTTTTTTTTCGAACTGACTATACTGTTAGCCTTAGGGTCCCTGGAGCCTTTGCGGCTTTTACAGCTTCACCGGGCTTGGGGGCGAGCGCGGAAGGCACTCAGCCGCGAAAGCTAGGCAACAAGCTCCAAGGGTGCCAAATTGGCCGGCTTCTGCTCTGACCTCGGCTTAGGCTGTTGCCGATCATGCGAAAAAGTCGCGATCTGACTAAATCCCTATCCATAGAAATTCGAGCTATCTAACTGTACAAATATATATGTTCCTGCCTTCTGGGAGGAAGGAAGTCGGACGGAAAGTTTTTATGTTACTGCTGTTGTTGATCCCAAAACGCAACACGCCTAATACTGCCATTATGGCTAGTGTCTGATGATCGCGATCCAGTTCAGATACGATTATCGTTTCTCACCACCTAGCAAAACGATATCAAAAGCAATTTAACGCGGTTAAAAAACGCACGTATTCGTATAATACGCAATTACACACGGCTGCGGACAATCTGAGTTGCGTGACTATAAAAAATATCTGCCCCAGTAAACATTAACGTTAGGGCAGGTGCTTGAAACTGTTGGTCGGTATTGATTCATTTGATCCGCCGATGGCTCTCGGTTCGAGACGTACTCCGAGGGATCGAGAGGTTGGAACAAGAAAAGATATCTTTGAAGAGTTGTTTTATTATGTCATGTTTTTTCTTTACGCCTTTATAAGTCCACTAGTCGATTTAAATACAAGTTTTTATAGAACGATCACGAGTGAGAATACTTGATCCAGGTGATCAAATATAATTTAAATTATTTAAACGTAAATCATATTCGTGAAAACCATTTTAAACTTTGACGCAAACAGAGGGGTGTTATAAGTTCAACATGTGTATTTGTGTATCTGTCTGTGGCATCATAGCTCCCAAACGAATAAACCAATTTTGATTTAGAGTTTTTTGTTTCAAAAGGTTCTTAATCGAGTGTTCTTAGTTATTATTTAAAATATCTGTAGGTACAGCCGTTTGCAGGTCATCAGTTTTTTTCTAGTTGATGAAGAAATTAGGATTTGGCATCTTATTCATTAAATGATATTGCAAGATCATAATAACCTTTATCTGAGACTGCAGCATAATCTGGACACTGAATGATACTTAATTCCTCGCCAACATACAGCAGAGATCGTGTGATCGTGTTTGGACTCGTAATAAAAAGATTTAATTTTTCTATACTTAATTTAATTTAATAAAACCATAACTGAATGAGTATGAAGTAGATCAAGTAAATTGTCACAAGCTATAATTGGGACTAACTGGTCACAATCCCATTTAGATTTAGATGTAAACGATGATGATACTTATTTAAAAATAATATTAACCCCAGTTTGCTTACTACCAGGGCTGCCAGTAGATACCGTTTAGTTTATACCGCAGGGTTTCTATAATAATACAAAATATTATACAAACTAAAAAAGCTTGTCATCAACCGACAACGTTAAGAAGCACAGTCATTTCCATCTTTTTACTTACTGAAAAAATGCAACGTAACTAGTTTGTGTTTCAATTCTCACAAAGTTTGCTTTACATCCGAAATCATAATTTATTTGAAAAGCAATCTGATATACATCAAATTATACAATATTTCTATTCTTATATTCAACCAGGCAGCACTGTTTATTATAAATAATCAGTTACAATGCTCCATAATCCAACCACAACATAAGTAAACATACACGACGTATGTCAGATAACTCTACAGCCATCCTTTGTTATCAACTGATGGTTTTGCTTGACGCCTTATCGTGGTTAAACGCCTTTATTTTACATAAGATAGAGAATACCACAAAACTATTATAGTTCCTTTTATATAAAATTGTATTTTTTTATATTGGCACGGCGAACTGACGTGATGGTAAGCAGAGTTCAATTCATAAACAAAGGCGAACAACGAGAGATCAATAATTCATTGTTGATCGCCGCTGCCATGGCGACCTGTAAGATATCAGCAGTGGGATATACACCGGTTGATTCCGAAATGCAACAAACTAAAAAGAGAGTCACTGTGACGCGTATGGTGGTCGCGATATAGTCTGGTGCGGATAGCCTACCAAACCGCTTGATTACTGGATATAACCGGCTGAACCCACAACGCGACACGTCTAAGCGTGCCATTGTGGCAGGTATCCACACATAGGATATGTTGGTCACCACCCTATCGAACCATATTTATATTTAAGAATTTCTATTGCTTCAGAACTTTAATAAAAATAGACTTTTTTGTTTAATTCCGTTCAAAACCGAGTGTTATTCAATTTTCAGTACTACGCTATGGAGTTAAGGTTCCAATTGAATAAAAATTAATATTTATCCTGTATCCATTACTGACGGTATATCGAACAAAGTATCTGCGCCGGTCGACCGTTGTCAACACCTGCCCGTTAACGTTTAAAATATCTTATATTAATAGTTCAAATAATAAAAGGAAATACAGTACCTCCAGTACCGATATACGCATCTTCATTATAAAAGTTTATATCAGAAGAAATAGAAAGAATACGAATATATATATATATATATATATAGGAATAAATAAAATTAAAGTGCAGTGTGTAATGTCAAAAAAACAGGTTTTTAACACGCTTATCTATACATATAATAAAATTGAAGTGTCTGTTTGTAATGTCAAAATAACAGGTTTTTACTAAATGCATATGATAGAATAAACGATAACTATAACAAAAAAAAATATTATTGTCTGACGGTTTTTCTGTTTGTTTGTTCCGGGTAATCTACTAAACGATTGGAACGATTTTGACGGGACTTTCACTGGCATATAGTCGATGTTATTTTAATGCGGTTTTTATTTTAATTGGGAGGCAAGACAATTTTATTTTCATGGAGCGACGCCACTTGACTTCTGACGGAATGCAGAGAGCTGTATAGGAATGCTACAAGTGGAAAGAAATCAGTCTCAGGTATCTCGGCAACTTGGTGTTAATAGGAGCGTGATTTGTCGTCTTTTGCAGCATTACGTTAATACAGGGGATCTTGCTGAGCAGTATCCAGAACATAGAAGGAGTACAACTGCTCGAAAGTATCGATACAAATAACTTATTGCAAGACGTCAGCCTATGTTAACCGCCTAAGAGATAAGTTTAAACCAAAAATTTTCAAGCGGTGTTTTTGTTAACCCCCAAACCGTGACAAATAGGCTACAGGAATACGTCCTACCAGACGACGCCCAATCAGAAGCTCAACTATACGCCATGGGAATCGCGCCCGTCGAAACGAATGGTGTATGAAACGCGTAACATGGACCCAGGAGCAATGGGATCAAATTTTATTTTGAGATGAGTTCCGGTTTAGATTTAGGCCTTATAGGAGAAGGGTAAAAGAGTATCGTCGACCCGAAAATGCTGAACGGATGAGATGCGTCCAGAAAGTGTTAATTTTGTAAAACATGAAAAGTTCAATTTTGTTTTAAGTGACTTTATTTCGTACTACGTATGATATGGTAAATATATTGAGAATTATTCTTATTTAATTAACAATTGAATGAAAGATTTTGTTGTATCTAATAAATGTGTATAGTACAATATTAACAATCGTTGAAAAACATACATGTTGCTTAGATTTTTTTGATGTGTGTATATCCACAGCAGAACAACAGAAAATGTTTAATCCCAATACAGAAAACAAAACTTTTATTACTAAAGTATCAACAACCATACTCAATCTTGAGGTTCCCAGATAAAATCCTAAATACGTCCTCACATTAAGACTAGATGTATTACGACTCAATATTGGCATTCCCGAGACAGTAACAGACACCGCCGGAGATGAGGAATGAACTGAAAAAAAGCATGCGAAACTCTGAGTAAAGTTATTTTGAATGTAAATGAAGACTTGAAGAGAATCAGTTATTAATAGTAAAAATGCGCAAAATCATTTTTTGAATTTACTCCTTAATAATCGATTTTCATATATAGCCAAAACTAGATGGGGAGCAATACTGAGTGTTAACAAAAAATGTTATGTTGTTCCCTCCGCGTAACATATTTGCACATCTTATATTATAAGGAGTTTAGGACTGTTTAATATAATATGTCGGAGAATCGACGATATAAATATGGAAAGTGTACTAACGACTTAGTATCTGTACTATTGACAAGGTTATTTGGCTGCGACCTTCTGTAGGATGGAGGTATTCCACCAGTCGGGCTTCAACCCCAAGTAGAGAGAATTCCCAATGAAATTTCTCTGTGCCTTATTTCTATTTGAACCCCCCCCCCCCCCCCCCGCCCCAAGGAGCTCTGGAAACCTTTATCACCACAGGAACACATCACTAGATAATTTGGCTGCGATGTTCTGTAGGGTGGAGGTATTTCAACAGTCGGACTGCCCCAAGTAGATATATATATATATCTTCAATCTGCGCTTTACATCTTTTAGATTTATGTAATACTAGCGACCCGTCCCGGCTTCGCACGGGTGGACTTTATTTTTTAAACATTTTGGCATAAACGTACACGGCGCGCGCTCCGGCACGTCACGGCGGCGGCGTAGCGGCGAATTAATTTTATTTCAATTTTATTAAACTCGTAATATCTTTCGAATGGAATGTCCGATTTTAATAAACTAAAAAGTAATTTACAGGTATTTAAACAGATTTGCTTGAGAAATCATTTATTTAGGTAAGGATTAAGGAAAAGGTATAAATAACTTGGTCTGATTTTGGTCGAATTTTTTATTAAATTTAAAAATGTTAAAAAGTAGTTATAGTGACATAACTACAATAGTTAAGCATATGCGATCCGGACATTTTTTGTAGATATTGATATATTCTTTAATATTGTGGAACATTTTTTTGTTCTATCATCAATAGTTTTCGCATCGCATGCGATGAAAGATATTTATACACCTAGGCATTTTTTTACACCTTGGGTAAAATTATTGTAGTTTTATTGTTGTTATTTTATTTGTTACTAATGAGTTCCGACTAATTTAATACGAGCCTTGTCATGGTATTTCTTCTAATCCTCTTGCCATACGTATATTTACATATATCTCACTAGTTTCATATTATTAGATCTTGGAAGACAAGATTTGATAAGTACTTACGAATAAATGGGTGATTCGTGTCCTTGCTTATACCAGATGACAAGTCCCATCGTGTCGTCGGGCAGGGTAGGTGTGACGTCACAGGGAAGCTCCACCCCGCCACCTGTCGGCGCGTGCAACGATTCTATCGCCGCTGTAACAAAAATACATTGAATTATGGATAGGAAATATTCATATAGCGAATGGTATCTTTCTATCGAGTGAAAAAGTTGATAAAATCCAAAAGTTTTGTATAATATTTATTTATGTATAAACTTATGAAGTCACGGATATGTTCTTAAAAACAGATTTTAAAGTTGATGCGGTAGCTTACAAATGTGTTGTGATTGCGTCAAAATTTTATGACGTATATATTATTATTATATTGTAGGGTCAGATTTGCCTGCATACTCCAGTTGAGGTCCATAGTGTATTTGTTAGGTAAAAGATATATTTCACAGGCTAACCATTACCTACTTTATTTTAAGACCGTTCGATAAAAGATCATGGAAGCTTTGATACAAAGGTATCTGCTTACTACAGACTCTAAAACCAAGATGATTTACTGTGAAAGACGAGAATAAATTTTCAAGCAATTCGACAAATTGATCCATCAAATAATTTTTCAATTTATGTCTTCTTAACAATCTTAAGTAGGATTGCCAGGTATAAAGATTTTCTAGGATGTTTTTTTTATAGGCCAAAAATAAAGGTGATTACCTATACAAAAAACCACTAATCCCCTTCTCTTACTTTGTTTTCATACTGAAATTTATTTCGAAAAAGTGCATATCTAAGCCACCTGATATTTGGTAGTCCCTACAGCCCCAAAAGCATCTAAAACAAGATTTCAGATCTATACGTAGTCAGTCAGTTTGTATAAGTTACTCAAAAGAACTGAGACACCTCACGTATCTTCAACCTTGGGCTAAATTTAACTTTCACGACTACTATATTAGGACCTACCTTGAATAGTTATTTTATGCTTTACTTACCATGCTTATGACAATTTATGCCGATACAATCGTATGGTAATCAGTCATTACTGAGCTTTCATTGTCTAATTTTTAATATTATATTTCGAAATGTACAAAAATATCTGGAAAAGTCTAGATTCATTACCAGCATACATAAATTCGTAGAAAAGATATGGTGTCGCAGTCATGTGGAATACGCACACATTGAAACCTTATCTGTCAGATTACGTAAGGAAACAAAAAAATTACTATAATAACTTACGTAGAAATTTTTAGTCTTACTATAAATGTTGTCGGTATGTCATAAATCATTCAAGGACACTTTTTAAATTTCGACCTCTCGTTTTTATCGAATATATTAGCAAAACACATTTTGACCGAGGACAGCTGTTCTGTTTTGTACATCTAAGCGAATACAAGAAGCGACAAAGAGACACAACCATAGACTAGTCAAAACCAAGGAAGTGTTACAATAACAGAGTACTGCATGTCCTTTTTTTTAGATCACGAATGTAACTGGGAACATTTGAACAATAAGGTTCTACGTTTGTCTTTTTGGTACAAATAAATTATTCTACTGCAAACGGCATATTAGTACTCACGTGTGTAATAATAAATTGTTCTATATAATTGTGACACCGGTGCTACATGTGAGAACTTCCTAAAAACACTAAGCATGTGTGAACGTTCAATACACACTATCACACAAACTTGAACTTTATTCTTAAAAGGTTACGCTAACGTTTTCACCGGTTTTTCAAAACGAACATAGCAACACTACTTCCAGTCAGCCTTTTCAATAATAACCGTTGAAATAATATCCCAGATGCCGCGCGTATAATTCCGACACAATATTTCATAGCGATTCCTCTTTGCCTGCAATTTTTAAGGCACTTCTTCGTTTTAAGAAAATTACGGGGCTTTTTAATTGTACAGTGTTATTTTTTACAATGTAAAATGTGAGATAATATAAGAAAAGTTTTAATATAAAATCGCCCGAATAAACACTGTATCTCACAAATCAAGACCATGAAATTTAACAATTCGTACATATCAACCAACTTGAAAAATACCCAGATACATTTCCATTGAATATGCAAGATCTTACAGAAATAAGATATTAATTAAAATTATTATTTTCATAAACATTTTAGTAAATTAACTGATATATTGCTCGAAATGAGATCATTTTTTTGTATAGTATCTGTACACTGTACACTGTACACTACACCTATATGTAGTATTTTTAGATTTCTTTATGTATAACCAACCTTCTGTAATGTGTTGGGATGTATATTCATAATAATATCTTGAACTTTAATCCTTAACTCTTCTACAATCTCATATAACTTTTTGTAAGTTAGTTTTTTACATGACCCCATTGAAAGATCTATGCGGTGTAAGATCTGGAGATCTTTCAGGTCATTTAATTGTTACGCTTGTACAAATATAGACATTAAAATTGTTAAAAAAACAAGAGCTTATCGAGATGTATACATACACAGTTTTAAAACTTTGTCATAATATCTCGTCTAATAAAGAAACGTGCAAAGGAATAATAATGTACATTTTATCTGTAAAATTGTAATTGTAACATATTGCTATATATAGTATAAAAAATTTAGCTGATTATTATACTTCATACATTTTTATTTATTTATTTGGGTACTCTCATCGTGAAGTTCGAAGAAAAATGAAATGTCTAATATTCTAAGAAAATTTCTGTAAAATATTCTAAGGTTAGGTAATGTTAGTCAAAGTTAAATTTGTTGGTCTTCTTGAATTATGAGATAGGATGTTTATTCGAGAGATTTTATCCTTATCATAGACCCTATCGATTGGCACAATAACATAGTGAATGTCGGTATTTTGTATTTTTACTTGGTACGATTCCCGGCACTAGTAAACTTAAAAAAAAAAACTGTAATGTAGAAAACATTAAGTAAAATTCTCAATATTTAATGTGCTTTTCCTCCATGTCCCATTGGTTTTTTCCACACTGTATAGTTCGTAATTGTAACGTTAGATGTCAATGGAAAATTTTTAGAATTTTTTTTTATATATACAACTTACTAGTTTCCTTACTTAGCTGTTTACCCGTCCGCTGTGGTGGCCGTACATTAAACTTTAGTAATCGCGTGACTATTTAAAGCATTTTAATTTATAAGTTCTAACGCGCCTACATATGTACACGAATCCACTTTTTTCTTCAATATTTCTTCCTATTTTGTCATTGAAAATTATACGGATGAATGTAATAATATCATACAATGTTATCGTCAGTGATATAACCGCATACCCTGAAGCGCTGGCCGCTGATGCAGTAACAACGGACTAGCGCTAATTTGCATCTCAATAGCACGGTGTCATCAAAAGCTCTGAAATACTATCGGGCTTCCATTGATTTTAGATTTATGTATGCTAATCAATGGCTTCGTATTCCTATTTTGTTTATTAGAATGAAGATCCTTAACGCGGCTTGCGATATAAGTTGACTGGTAGAAATCGTCACGTAAGGAAAATGCATTATGTCCCTTTCATGCGACTTTCTCTCTCTCTCTCTCTCTGTCTCTTTCTATTATATACGAGTGTGTCTGTTCGTGCGAGTTTCGAGATTCCAGGTGCCCGCGAAATTGCAAAACATTGCACTTCGGGCGGGGCCCCTCAGAGTGGTCCAACGAAATATGCGAGCGCTCAGTAATTTAATGATTTATCAGTTATTTTGTATGGTAAATATATATATAACTTGCATCAATATGTTCTATGTGAATTAGACTAACTGATTATTAAATAATGTATACAACTAAGGAAATTCTTTTCTGACTGGGTCATCCGACAACACGTGTTTTTTTTAAGGTAGGTTTCGGCAAAGACTATTTGGTTGTGAGTAGGTACATGTATATGTCGAAGAACTTATAAGCGATAGGATAAAGTATTTTTTGACCAGACTCCTGGTTTAGGCAAAGGTATCTGGACCACCTTTTTGCAAAATTTCAGGGACCAATGCATGACCAATGAATGAGATTCAATGCGCACCGGGCATTGAATGATATTGTTTGGAAGAGGATTGAAAACTGAGTTAGTGCTGAGTGCCGCGGAGGTTTGTGTTTAATGTGAATTTATAAAAGTCGATGTTGGAAATTTTATTTGCCAATAATCAGACTATTAAAATATATCTATATTACACTAAAGTATACTTATCAGTTAGTTGTGATTGTAGCCTTTGAAGTGAATCTAATGAACGGTGATTGTTTATGGCATGGTTGGTAATCTTTTTTTTGAGTTTACTAACCTATACCTAATAATGGTAATTTACTTTCACAACGTTTACAATTATTATTATGTTTATGGTAATAGCTACGTCACGGTTGTTGAATCAGGTCGACCGCGAATGGTTTTAACGGTTATAGCTTCGATTATAATCACATTTTTTGAGTTTTATACATATATACCTATTAAAAACGCATCGATGTTTTTTGTGTTCTTCATAGCTTAGTGTTTAACCATAATCTTACCTCTTTGTTACTGACAATGTAGCGAAAGGGAGTGACACGTTAAGTTTATAAGTAAAGCTAGAATTTAAACTTTCATTTCCAGAACTTTTGTTGTGTTCCATCATTAAATATAAATTACTTATAAACAAGACTTTTACATAGTGTACATAAACTTTGTCTTGATATTCACAGACAAACAAGCTTCACCGGGATAAAGATGACTCTACCGAAAAACAAACGATAAAATTTCAAAAATGAAGTACCTGGTACTTGCAACCACTAGATAACGTACAAAACCGATGAAAATATTCATCTAAATGACATACTTAATTGGATTTTATTGTGCTAGTTGTATTAATAGTCAGTCAGCCTGTGACAACGGCAGTTGTTTATACTTTCCGTTCTCTCGACCATTTTCTCCTCATTGTATGTTCCTATAAAGTGCAGTCACTTCGCCGAGGTTAAATATAAAAAAATACTTATATAAAAATAAAGCAGTGGAAACGAAGACCTGAAACACTTCTTTGCAATGAAGAAACGCAAAATAAGGGGCAAAGAACGCACGTAAGATGCACGTAAGATGCACGTATGACGCACGTAAGACGCACGCCCTTCTTTGGCGTAATAAAACAAAAACATTATACATTTTTTTATCCAGCGTGCGAACAACATGGTGAAGAATAATAATGTGAACTCATTTTAATGATTTTTTTTTTGTTTAAAAACAATGTCATGTGTATAAAAATAAACATAATTCAAATCTAATTCAAGTACCTACTGTTTATTTTTTATTTTTTTATCGTTATAGGTTTGGCTTAATGGCCTGATGTTAAGTGACGATATGGCCTAGGATGGTTAACGCTAAACCTAGTGGAAGACTGGCTCTCAAGTGCAGCTGCCGGAACACACCTATTGATGCTTGGCGACTGATTTTCAACTTGAGGGTGGTAGCTAGCCAGGCGGGCATCAGAAAAAGCCCTACCACATGCTATGGTTTCCTCGCGATGTTTTCCTTCACCGAAAGCTCAGGCTCATTGTAGGGATTCGAACTCACGTCATTCGACGCGAAGTCGTACACGCTACCACTGCGCCATCATCACTTATTTTTAGTCGATAAAAAAACAAAGTCAGTAAATTTTAATGGCAAACTTTATCATGTCGTATTTCCCTCACATGACGTCCCAGTTTCAGCCTCTACTAAATGCACCAAAAAAAAAACAAACCAAAAGAAAAGTTGCTTTCGACTTTGAAAGCGTCAAACATATTTCTGAAGCGAATCACTAATGTCAAACTTGATAATATTGTTGCCACATTTATTTTATTAGTGTTGTGCTACTGTACATTTTACGTTACTTGAATCGTCAGATTTTGAAATACTGAATTGAGAGTTTTTATTTATTAATTGAAATATTTTGTGATATTTACATAGCCGATAAATCACTATTATCAAAACGTAATTCAGGAAACTATAAAATGTATTATGGCGAACAAATAAGAACTAAAAAACAAAAAAAGACGCTTCAGCTGGATCCATACCGATGGATCGGACCTAGGCTTGAATTGCCCCAGATGAAGGTTGTGGCGGGCAAAAATTAGCAACACATGAGTTGTCATTGACGGATTGACTCATGAGAAACAGAAAGTTCAGCGGCTATCTCTCTCAAACTTGACTGAGGATTTTCAGTCACTATTTCCTTCAATTTTGCGATGTTAACTTCAGTTGATGGCCTACCACGGCAAGGCAAATCTTCCAGCATAACTCTCGACTGCTTTTGAACGCTTTGTACCACTCATAAGCACATATTTTGATAAAGTCGATTCACCGTAAGCCTTCTGTAACATTTTCAGTGTCTCCGAACACGAAATTCCATTGGCGATGCAAAATTTAAGACAAACTCATTGTTCGATATTTACACACTAAATATGATCTAACTAAAAACAGCACTGTATTTAATCTAAATGACAGATGCAACTCAAACTCCGCGCCGAAATGAAAAAACAGTTGTGCCAATCTAACAACAAAATTTTGAATTTTGAGCCATAGACAAATCTTCCAGTGCCGATACTTTTTTTGACTGAATGTATTAAGTTTGTTACTTTGCTTTTTAAATGATGTCAAGACAACAAACTTAAACTATGCATGCGCAAAACGAAAATAACAAACCAAAGTGTAGTTTTTTTTAAATAGCGCGGCAAAGTACAACCCAAAAACAACGGTAACCACCGAGAAATCGGCAATCCATCATGTGTCGGCGCTGTAAGCCTCCCGGCAGCTGGATATACACTAGCTGAACCCGAAACGTGACAATGTGATGGGTTTATTGCTCAATCTGGTACATTTCTAGGGATCTCCCTTCCACCTACTTCTTAGCCCCAGTTCTTGCTTCTTAGCAAAATATCTTTGACTCCTTATTCTCAAATTAATATCAATGGCGCAGTTAACAGGCAAATTTTAAAAGTATATCATGAAAGGTTCAAAACGTGTTCCAAAGGTTCCTTGATAGATTTAATTTGGTTAACCGTAAGTAATATAGTGAACCAACGCTTCGATAACTCACGCTTACATAAATTAGAGCTGTACCAAATTGAATTAATATACGTGATATATTCGAAATCTAATATGTATCCATATAATTTCATTACGTTTAACTAGCACTATAGACGTTATTAACGCCACGTTCAATTAATTTATTTTTTTGTTATTGGTGTTTTTCATACATACATAAATCACGCCTCTTTCCCAACAGGGTAGGCAGAGACTAAGTCCTTTCACTTGCTACGATCCCGGCATACATCTTTCGCTTCTTCAACATTCTTCAATATTTTCATACATGCACGTCGTATAAGTGTCATTTAAGTAGTTACTCATATCGCAACAATACTTTTAAAACTCTTGTCCGTGGCAACTCAAACAAGGTTCTGTAAGGGACCTTTTTTTTTCTTCTTTTTTTGAGGCTAGTTAGTCTAGATCAAAAATTACAGATTACTAAATACATATACACTTGTCTCTTACCCTCCTCCCAGAGGATAGCGACATGTATATATGTATAGTTATGTTACGTTCGTGGGTAATAAGATGCCGTAGTGACACTCAAAACAAATTTATTCGTAAACAGCTAGTACAAATTAAAATTAAAAAAAAAAAAAAAACAATAACAAAACAAAACACACAAATCGTTCACTCTCAGAATAACCCTGTGTAGGTACTTGCAGAATAACACTGTTTATTTCTCTCTTATTTCGCTTCTTGTTGTCGCTTCGCTTTCGAATTATTAACTGACTCGTCTCGCAACTCAGCTCCCTTATATACCTAAATGACTCGTTCCCGAAATCTCTGGAAGGTCCAGGATCTCCTAACATCTTGTAAACAATTTACGTCATCGCTTTTTAAAACGAGGGGAACGTTTAATTTATGGCCTATTGTTTGCTGACAGTTTTAGCGATAAGACTTTCTATGTGTGTGTCGTTGAACCTAAGATTATACGTCACACGACTGCACTATGATAAATTCACGATTTTTTCGGACGGTCCTGGAAATTTCGAGAAAGATGATTCCTTTTCTATTTCTTTATGTTCAAGTCGTAACATTACCCCCCTCTTAGTTATGCTCGTCCCGAGCATTATCTCCGTGGTATCGTGCCAATCTATCTATGTGTACTACCTTCGGTTTTCCTCTTAATCCTTTCTTGATGCGATAGGTCACATCGTTAATCTTAGTGACGACAGTATAGGGCCCCTCCCACCGGGCTTGAAGTTTAGGAGACTTCCCTTTTCTGCGAAGAGGGTTATGGAGCCATACGAGGGATCCTTCTTCAAAACCACTGGCATTTGCATTGCGGTCGTATCTAGTCTTCATCTTTATGCTAGTATTAAGACTATTCTCCCGCACCCTCTGGTGTACTTCCTCCAACTGGTTTTGAAGATCGCACACGAAATCCGTAATGGGTTTTGGTTTATCAGGTGGCACGCCGGTTATCACATCAATTGGAAGTCTCATTTCTCTTCCGAAATTTGCTTTTGCAGGCGTGAATCTTGTACTATCGTGTACAGCAGATCTATAAGACATTAGGAATAGAGGTATGTAGCGGTCCCAGTCTCTCTGATGGTCTTCCACGACTTTTGCCAAGTGATTTTCCAAGGTCTGATTAAATCTTTCAACCATACCATCCGACTGTGGATGAGCGGGAGTCGTACGTGTTTTATGAATGCCAAGGAGATTGCATATTTCTTGGAAGAGAGAAGATTCAAAGTTCCTTCCTTGATCTGAATGAATCTCCATTGGTACACCGTAGCGGCAGACCACTTCATTAACCAGTTTCTTTGCCACCGTAGTCGCTTCTTGATTTGGCGTCGCGAATACTTCAGGCCACTTGGTGAAGTAATCCTGTACTACTACAATGTATTTGTTGCCCTCCTCAGTCATTGGAAACGGTCCTGCGACGTCAATGGCAATGCGTTCCCAGGGTGCTCCTACGTTGTATAACTTCAGCTTACCCTTGCTTCGTGTCTGTGGGCCTTTTACTGACGTACAAGCAGTACACTTACGGCACCAGTTCTCCACATCTTCTCTACAACCCAACCAGTAGAACCGCTGTCTAACCTTCAGCAGGGTTTTCTTTACTCCTAGATGACCACCGGAAACACCATCGTGAATTTGCCTCAATATGCGGGTCACCTGACTTCGTGGTACTACCACTTGCATGGTTACCACTTTACCATCGTTGGATTCCCATCTTCTACATAGGACGCTATTTTCCAAGGACAGACTGTCCCACTGGGCCCAATAACCTTTGGTGACTGGTCCGTAAGATGAGACGTCACTCCACTGAGGTCGGATTCCATTGTGCTTCCAGTCCAATATCGGTCGTAAGTCGTCATCTTCTTCTTGGGCTTTCTTCATACTGTCATCGATTCTTACAAGCCTTACATCCTCACGTTCTTCATTTCGTAAACAGTGCTTGCAATCGTTCGCACAAGGCCGTCGCGACAAAGCATCTGCATTACTATGCCCCTTCCCACTGCGATGCTCAATTATAAAATCAAACTCCTGCAGTTGCTCGAGCCATCTTGCGACTTGCCCCTCTGGGTTTTTAAACTGAAGCAGCCATTTTAAGGCAGCGTGATCCGTCCTTAAGGTGAATTGCCTTCCTATGAGGTATTTGTGAAAATGTTGCAAGGTTTTCACAACAGCAAGTAGTTCCCGACGAGTGACACAGTAATTTCTTTCAGGCTTAGAAAGCGCCTTACTGAAATATGCTATTACGACTTGTCGATCCCCTTGTATTTGTGATAACACTCCTCCAATTCCGATGTTACTGGCGTCAGTGTCCACGATGAACCTTCCTTCTCTGCTTGGGTAACCTAGAATAGGTGCTTCACACATTCGCTGCTTAAGTTCGCAAAAAGCAGATTGACAGTTCGAATTCCAGACGAAGTCCCTCTTTTCTTCTGTTAACTGATGTAACGGCTTGGCAATGTCCGAAAAGTTCTTAACAAAACGTCTATAATATGCGCATAAACCCAGAAATGAGCGCACTTCTGTTTTGTTTCTGGGGACAGGCCACTCCTGGACGGCCTTTATCTTCTCTGGGTCAGTTCTTACTCCTTCAGCCGAGATTATGTGTCCCAAGTAACTGACTTCCCTCTTAAATAGAGCACACTTTTTAGGGTTTAGTTTTAAGTTTGCTCCGCGTATCCGGGTAAATACTTTTTCAAGATTCCTCAAGTTCTCAGAGAAATTTCGGCCTAGTATGATCACATCATCCAAATATACTAAGCATATATCACCAAGAAGACCAACCATAACTCTTTCCATAAGGCGTTCGAAAGTCGCTGGCGCGTTGCACAAACCAAATGGCATAACATTAAAATGCCATAGTCCGTTTCCAATCCCTGTGCTGAATGCTGTCTTTTCCTTATCTTGTGGGCTGATCTCTACCTGCCAATATCCACTCTTCAGATCAATAGTAGAGAACCACTCCTTCCCACTCAGCAAGTCCAGTGTATCGTCAATCCGGGGTAAAGGGTAACTGTCCTTCTTTGTCACATTATTCAGCATGCGGTAATCCACACAGAACCTTGTACTGCCATCTTTCTTCCTCACCAGCACCACTGGTGATGACCATGGACTAGTAGAAGGTTCAATGATTCCAGCATTAGCCATGTCCTTTTTTATTTCTGCTACTTCGGGTTCTTTGGCCCAAGGTATTCGTCGAGGCCTTTGCTTAATAGGTCTTGCATCACCAGTGTCTATTTGATGCTTCACAAGTCCCGTTCTTCCACATTCGTCACCAGTTGCAAAAATATCCCGAAACTGCAGCAAAAGTTCCTTGGCTCGCCGTAGCTCTGATGCTGATAAATTCTCCTTGAATGTTTCTATAAGCTGACCAAAGTGATCATCCTTAAGTCGTTCACCACCCTGCTTTATCTCAGTGCTATCCAGTCGTTTGAGGTAGCCCACTTCCTCACATCTACCAATCACACCGTTCTTCTTTAGGTGAATTTCTTCTTTGCCCAGGTTAATAATTCTCACTTTAGTTTTCCCTTGTGTCATGACCAGTGTCCTCGCAGTGATGGTATTCGGGTGGTGGCCCAGGTCTTCAATTATTGCACACCTTTTGTACTTAATGTTCTTAGGGAACTTCACCTCCACCAGGTTTTCTGATCTAGGAGCCAGTATGGTGTCTTTCAGGCAATAAACCTTACATGCGCTGGATCCTTTTAAGCAAACTTCCTGGTCAGGAAACTTCAGCACACCTCTTGAGACGTCCAAGACACATTTCTGACTCTTCAAGAAATCAAGTCCTAGTATGCAATCATCTGTTATATTTGCTATTAACACTGAGTGGACGTAAACTTGATCACCAATTCTTAGCTCTACATCTGTCTCACCGAGGACGGAAACTGACTCGCCGGTTGCAGTCTGCAGATGACACAGTTGAGATGGCCTCTGCCACAGAATGGTGCGCTTTAGTAGTTCTGGCTTAACAACTGTCCGTGAAGCTCCTGTATCCACAGTAAAACTGCAAGTTTGGTTGTTCAAACTACCCTCGATGACCAGACTATTCCCGTCATAAACTTGTGTCACTGTGATCGTCGGGTCTGTACGTTGAACAGCTCGCACCCATCCTGCGTTCCTGGTGATACTTGCTTTAACAGGAAAGGTTCCATCTGTTTGGGTCTCAGATGACACCATTCTTCTCTTTCTCTTGGGGCAATCGACTCGCAAGTGCCCTTTCTCTCTACAACCATAACACGTTGGCGTATACCGTTTGGTTGCAGGTGGGGTCACAATTTTCCGAACTCTATAGGGTTTTGTGTCCTGACGAACAGCTTC
This sequence comes from Saturnia pavonia, assembly GCA_947532125.1. NCBI lineage: Eukaryota > Metazoa > Arthropoda > Insecta > Lepidoptera > Saturniidae > Saturnia > Saturnia pavonia. The sequence continues at coordinate 18,948,789 of OX383895.1, read as the reverse complement.
CACTTCCAAAGCATGTGCAAGCGCACTCTTTAGGTTCTGATGATGACCAAGCCGTACGGCAGCTCTAATCTCACCATCTTTTATACCGTCGACAAATGCCTGGAGTATATTTACTTCAATCGTACCTGAAGGAGCTGATGAATAAGCTCGACGGACCAAACGTTCAACCTCAAGAGCCCACTGCTGCAGACTTTCGCTAGATTTCTGGGTTCTATCCCGAAGCTGAGCGCGATAGACATGTTCCATGTGCTTGTCACCATAACGCGTATCCAATGCTTCCATCAGTGACTCCAGGGTCCTTTCATCCGCTTGTAAGTTCTCGAGAACCATGACGGCGTCTCCTCGTAGTGCCAGAGTAAGAGCCACAAATGACTGCTCATTGTTCCAGCCATTACCTCTTACCAGTGTTTCAAACTGATACTTGAAGGCTGCCCAAGATGTTGTCCCGTCAAAACGTGGCACTTCAAATTTCGCAGACGACGGTGAAGCTACTACCGCTACTGGCTCATGTGTCTCGAGCTTACTAATTCTGTTGGTTATTTTCTGCAGGTCGTTATCATGCCCGTCGACTCGACTCTCAATATTATCCGTCCTGTGTATTACCTCCTTAACCTCAATCATGAGGTTCTTGACTTTTTCTCCCAGGACCGTGATGCCACTGTCGATCTTTGCCAATACGGTTTCTTGACTTCCTTGCATAGCTTCTTGAAACTCGCGACGGGTGGCCTCCTGACTTTCTTGAAATTCGCGGCGGGTGGCCTCCTGACTCGCCTGACTAGTCTGCATAGCTTCCTGAAACTCGCGACGAGTGGCCTCCTGACTCTCTTGAAACTCGCGACGGGTGGCCTCTTGACTCTCTTGAAACTCGCGACGGGTGGCCTCCTGACTCGCCAGACTGGCCTGGATAGCAGCCAACAATGTCGCCAAACTCACCGATTCTTCAGATGGTACCGTAGCAGCATGTCCTTCCTCTTCGTTACGCTGACGTTGACGTGCGGCGTCCATCTCGGCTTGTCTCCTCGTTCGCGGAGTACGAATCTCTTCGTCACGCGTCACTAACGGCATACCGCTTCTGACACCAAATGTTACGTTCGTGGGTAATAAGATGCCGTAGTGACACTCAAAACAAATTTATTCGTAAACAGCTAGTACAAATTAAAATTAAAAAAAAAAAAAAAAAACAATAACAAAACAAAACACACAAATCGTTCACTCTCAGAATAACCCTGTGTAGGTACTTGCAGAATAACACTGTTTATTTCTCTCTTATTTCGCTTCTTGTTGTCGCTTCGCTTTCGAATTATTAACTGACTCGTCTCGCAACTCAGCTCCCTTATATACCTAAATGACTCGTTCCCGAAATCTCTGGAAGGTCCAGGATCTCCTAACATCTTGTAAACAATTTACGTCATCGCTTTTTAAAACGAGGGGAACGTTTAATTTATGGCCTATTGTTTGCTGACAGTTTTAGCGATAAGACTTTCTATGTGTGTGTCGTTGAACCTAAGATTATACGTCACACGACTGCACTATGATAAATTCACGATTTTTTCGGACGGTCCTGGAAATTTCGAGAAAGATGATTCCTTTTCTATTTCTTTATGTTCAAGTCGTAACAGTTAGTTAGATAGTGTGCTAGGACATTAGTCAGTTCGCGACTTATTTGCATAACGCGCAACAGTCCGAGCTGAGGTTCGGCTATTTTGGCACCCTCGGATGTTGTTGCAAAAGTTTCGTGGCTGAGTGCCTTAAGCGCTCGCCCCCAAGTCCGGTGAAGCTGTAAAAGCCGTTCGAGGCTCCTGGGCCCTTATGGCTAACAGTATAGTCATATCGAAAAAAAAAAAAAAAAAGGAACTCAAACATGTGACTTGACGTTACATTCGCACTTATTTCAACTATGTTAAACAATAATAAATGTAATTGCTATAATACAAAGAGAAATAATTTATAAACATTACACGGTTCGCCTTGTTAAAGATTCTGACCGTGATGTTACGTACGGCCATAAATAACGGGTGGCCACGTGTCCGAGATGCGGCGATAACAATAGATTTATAATTTTTATATCCATCGGGACATTTCGTTTTAATGGTTTCATATAAATGTGCATATTATTTGTTGAGAAATATTTTCCCAGAGCCACCTGTTATAAATTAACACGCGGAGTTATGATTTTTACCTTTAAAAAAAGTATAAATCGCATAAAGCTGAATTCTGCGTAGCGTATTTCTGCTACTTTTTATTTACCAACAACTGTATTCTCCCATAATTCTGCCAACGTCACGCGAATATAACTTTTTTTTAATCATTACGCTTGTAAATAATCTTCATCTACATCTTTAGAACTGAGATGGTCGAGCCAACCTCATCTACACGTGGTGAAAATTCCGTCATAGTGACTCGCTATTGAGTGTCGCGTTTCGGGATCAGCCTGTGCATATCCAGTTATTTATAACAGCGGCGACAGCCAATGAATTTCGAACTCTCGGTGGTCACAGTTATGTTGAGATTGTACTGTGCTTACTATCAGGTACAGAACAGTAAATTTGCCGAGCTACTATTAAAAAAAAAACACATAGTTCTAACAAGATGGCGCCTCCTTTGTTAAAAATGTCTAGGGAGTATACAATTTACAACATTTATATCTTCAATTAGCTTCCTAACTTCCTTATTGAGAAATATTGTTTATTTGTCTTATTATATTGTTATTATTATTTTATTATTAGTTATTAAGAAATATTGTTTACCATCCCCACCAGCGATATTATATTTAAACCCGATCCTGAACAACTCCTGAGACATTCTCTCTTCAACATGCATCCTAGACTTTTATAATCATAACACCCGTGTTTTTGTTCGACAAACTTTCGACGGCGTCGCCACCAAGGCGGGAACGTGATTACACTTTCCGTAATCGCCTACAGCTTGCCAGGTTGCTTGACGTTCGTAGTTACTGCTCCGCTCCTCACAGCCGTAGCATAAAATTATATAACTTATAAATCTGGCTATCATATACAACAACATTTTTTCAAACCCGACTGTTAGTTCCAGAGATTAGCGCGTTTAAACAAATAAAAACTTCTTCAGCTTTTATTAGTATATATTAGTATTAATTTTACATAAAAACTTGTTTTCCACTTTACCACGTAACATACATAATAAAGAACCGGTTGCTTGATATTTAGAAAAAATATAATTTTCGAAAAAATTTAAATATGATTTGAAATTTATCACGATACATATATAAAGATTTTTTTACAAAGACTCTTTTTATAACATTTGACCACCGGACTAGAATTCTACTCCATGTTCGTTTACCTTAACACTGCTCCAGAAATATAAGCTCCTCTTGCCTAGGGGTCGAGTGTTATATTTAAAAAAGCTAAGGATCTTTTCATAGCAGATTATACTTAATTGTTATTTGTAGAGTTCATTCAAAATAGATACGTTGTTTCGAGTTCACGGAATACAATTTTATGTAGGTAATTAATATAAGATTCGTAAACAACCGGAACACCCACAAGTTGTACAAGTACAGTTGTAACACTTTTACTTTGTCGACCTTGAAGTCCCCTCCCCTAAAGAGCTCTGGAAACCCTACTCACCGCAGCAAGGTTATTCGGCTGCGATATTCTGTAGGATTTCACTAGTCGAGCTGGCCCAAGTAAAGAGAATTCTCCAAAGATATTCTCTGTGCTCTATTTCTCTTCACTACATACAAAACGAAATACTTTATTATTCTTTAAGACCCAATAACCCAAAGTAACTATCCTATACCTATCTCAAAAATAATATGGCGTGAATTCCCAACTACAAGAACAAAGCAAGATTAAACCAACGGTAACAAAAATGCGAGAAATATTACATAGACTTTTTTTTCTCAACAGCCAAGTACAATAAAAACGTTGGGTCATTTTCAACGCTTCACAATAATAGACCCTTACGATTATTCGCGCTGGCAAAACCATATATACCTTTTAGCCCTTTTTTTTAAACACCCACGTAGGGCGAAACGGGCGCCTTTTTTCAATGCCAAATGTATTGAATATCGCAGATATTGATTAGACAGAAAAGACAACGAGCGTACTTGAAAAAAAAAATGTGTTCTCATATCTCGCGTGCAAATATCATGATGAAGTTCTCCATCAATGAAAATAATGTGATTTTGCTGACTTTTTTACTGTGTATAAAAATTTAAATCAATGTTTATTTATACAACGTTTGTAATAAATGTCAGTAAATTCATATCGCATGATCAGTGCTGGCCTGGCTACTTTCGTGTTACTCAGGATTAAGGCGGTCGAATGATTAATACCACTCATTATATTGATCTGATTTCTGCTGGTCTAAAACTAGGCCAAACCAAGCTGGTTCAAAACCCAGGATTATTCAGAATTCGTGTAGAAGTGCTCACTAATCTATATTAATAAATCTGTAGTTAATAATGTAATAATAATGTTTAATGTTAATAATATATGCAATTTTATTTCCAAATTTTGTGATAAGTATCTATTATAAATTGATCATTTTTCTGTTTGTTTGCATGTATGAATTTAATTCAAAAGCGGCTTGATTTCTTCAAAATCACACAAAATGTAGTGGATAAATAGCCATTGATATCCCGGCGCTTGAAATAACCAATTATATTATGAGTTGGCGTGGTTAAACTCATACCTTCCCTCGCAAAGATGTCTTTGTCAAGTAGAAGGTTGTTCGACTCATGGCCGTAAATTTTTTCTTAAGAATTTCTCCCCGTAATTTTCAATCTTGCCTCTGTAGTCTATAAACTAAGAATCAATTATGACTGGAAAAGTTTGGAAACCGCTTAATCCGATTTGCATAAGACCTACAACAGAACAAATTAAAAACTTTTCTTTTAAATAAAAGCAAAATATTTTTCTCTAACCTACTTTCACTAAATTGAGAAACTGAATGGCATCCGATACTCAATCGCTAGAAAATCATATAAAAAATAATTTTATTATAAGAATCCATTGATTGATTGATTGAATTATCTTTCGAATGCCATGCATAAATTATTATTATTATTTTTTTATATAAAAACTAAATAACAACCGTAACCTTCCCTGCAATACGGTGCACACATTGCAGTGTTAATATAATAACTACCTGTCACCCACGGTTTCATGCGTGTTAATTTTTTATATGGTTTGCGTAAACTCCGTTCTCGGTGAGCGTCTACATCGCGAAAGGAGTAATTATGCAAAATTCCAAGTCAATAGTACCTATACTTTCGGAGATCTCGTGATGAATGAGTGATACATCGCTTTTATATTTATAGATATTGATGACCAATTCTTGTATCTATGAACACCTATAACTTACGGTATCCTGCGGTTCCGCATGCTCTTATTACGTAACAGTTATTTTCGTGTGTAATTTTATTTTTACTAAAACTATTGACAATTTATATCGCTTTCCACCTACCTACCACCATGCTATGATTTCATATGTTTTGCCTTCACCAAAAAAGCTCAGGCTTATTGCTGGGATTCGAACTTGGGTTCATCGACGCGATGTTCGTACACGCTACCACTGAGTCATCATCGCTACAGTCATCCCACGATGTATTGGCGATTTTAAACACCGAGAAATCAACAGTTCTATATTTTTCCTACATACAGTGGTACTAAAAGAATATTTTTCAATCGTTTAGGCTTCCTCACGATGTTTTTCTTCACCGTCAGCCGACAGTGTTACCTACCTATTTGAATTAGTAAATTTACACGAATTCCGAAAACCGTTAGGACATACCGGGTTGGAACCCGCGAACATCGAATCGATATTCCGCCGATACAAACCACTCGACCATAACGACTTTTATGCATGCCTACCAGAAACCTAAATAGCTAGTGTTTCTAAATAAACTCTTAAAAAAACTTTCGAATAGACTTAACATCGTGACCTACATCCCGTTTTGAACGGGACAGTCCCTTTTTGCGGTGTGGTAGGGTATTTATACCTGACTGGGTCGCAATCACCATGTGGTGATTAACCAGTCACAGTGATTCTCTTTTACGCTACGCTACACATAAACCCAAACCTCGCTCTGCCTAAAGCGATGCTGTTAACGAAAATTTACATGAATTATTTTTTTATTATTTATTTTATTCCTGTTTCAAATTGTCACCAAACAAAAATGTTCATTAGAAAATTATGTTTTTTAAATTATGCCAATACACTGTAGTACTACTGTAGCGGGAATTATAACCATACTACGATTTAAATAAAAATAAAAATGATTACGTACATTATACAATACTTAAGATTCCATATTTCTTAATAGGGTTAGCATAAAAATCTTAATGTCTTAATACAAATCCAGTAATAATATAATTAAGTTTATCTCTTCCATAATGAACTAATTCCATTTGAAGCGTTGTAAAATGATTATTTTGTGCATATGTAGGCCCTGTTCAAGAATTAAGCTTGCGTAAAGGAATTCCTTTGTAGTACAGTTTTACGATCGACGGGTCTATTGACTAGTCATGAGTCACGTTATTGAAATACCGATATCGATAATACTTTTCTTAATGTTACTGGGTGAAAAAATAAAACATTTTATGCTTTATTTATATTGGTAAATTCATTATTATTATAAATAATTATGTAAGATTTAATTTCATACTTATTTTAAATAATTTTAAAACTTACGGAAAAACTGCAGAATATTGTTTTGATAAAAAAAAAAAAAACGGTTAAATTAAAAATATTACAATACTCTGTCGTATATGATTCGTTTCATGATTACTAATAAGTAATTTATTTGATAGGAAGTGCAGCACTGATTTATACAATTTATTTATGATATAAATACTTTTTTATTTAAGCCAAGACAGGCTTTCACAGATTAAAAAGATACAAAATATATTTTATAATGTGATAAAGTTATAGTAAAATCATCCACGTATGCAAAAGCGTATTTTTATGTGTTGGGTGGAATATGTATGTAAGTATTAATTATTTATTTTAAAAACAACACAAATTAAAATTTAAAACGAAAGTAGATTTTAAAATTTGGACTTTGTCCTATAGAACATATATATGAAATTATTAAGTAAAGAGATATGCAGTTAACCTAATATTTACTGGTCACTGCAGTCTAAGCTATTTACAGCCATTTATATTGACTAACTGTCTCCTGTGAATATTTCGCACATTAAGAGATTGTTAATATATGGCACCTCCTACATATTAGTTAAATATATTTTTATTATGAATACAATTAATTTTTATAACGAAAATATTAGTTCTAAGCTAATTAAACCTACAAAAAAAAGAACGTGCATTCTTTTTAATTTTTTATACTACAAAGGTGGCAAACAAGCATACGTCGTGCCTGATAGCAAGCGGCTACCGTAGCCTATAGACGCTTGTATCGCTAGCGCGTTGCCAACCTTGAACTCCCCGACTCCAAGGAGCATAATAACTTTGTGCTGCGATCTTCTGTAGGATGACAGGTATGTCCACAAGTCGGGCTGCCCGGAGTAGAGATAAATCTTCAAAGAAATTTCTCAGTGCCCTACCTCTTTTCTTTTTATCGTAAAATAAGCGAAATATCGATACCTAATGTAAAATCCCACCTCTAAATAATATAAACAGCCCACGCCAGGTGTTCTCAATCTCGACACCAGAATCCGCTTCTAACAAAGCGGGCCGTTCATTTCATATATAATCTAGCGATCGTTCCACGAAACTTGAGATAATCGACTACGTAAAATCTTTCGAATCATTATTTTTCTGGAATAATAACGAGGTGCTATTGACGCCTGCCGACAGTTAACAAAAATAAAAAACCTGAGCCCCTAACATAATTCGTAGACGTATTGTATTTTATAATGTACGTTTTCCTATTTAATATGATTTTGAGTATTTATAAGAAGGCTATCAACTTTAGAATAATCACTTTCGCTTAATTGTGGTTCCGGAACCACACATTATTTTAACTGGCCTACAGCTTGGCACATTGACGATCATGGTTACTGCTCCGCTACTGAGAGTCGTGGCGTGAAGTCACATAAGCCTAGATAACCTTCCTCAATATATAGACTAGAAAATGTACAAAGAAATTCGTTTATATGATATTATATATATACTTATTTATCCTAACTCTTATTTAACTTTTATATCACATATATTTCATTATTTTTTCTTGTATAAGCTAATCGCACTTACAACTAAACAATAGTTCGCCCGAGTTATAAGGAATCAATAATTTAAAACGATTCAAAATCGAAATGTAGAAACTGTTCCGGACCATATTTTTAACACGCTTTTATAAATTTTACTTGTAACTAACTAACTAACTAACAATGTAATAAAATCTTAGGAGTCAATTTTAAAATTTAAAATTTTAAAATTTAAAATTTTATTTCTAATTATCGTATCGAAATGAAACTTTGTATGTATATGTAGTTTCGATGACAACACTATAATTTGGTATCTTGGAGATGATCTGATGATGGAGCCAAAAGGTGGATAGTGAAATACATCAGTGGCTACTAGTAAACCCCTCGAGTTTCGGCTCATATGATTTGTTTTAACAAGTCAAAGATATTGGACTTGGTAACGAAATGTTATTATAAGACTAAAGAGTTTTATAATATTTATTGTGTAATTAAAGCGTGTTTTTTAGTTTTTTTAAACTAATTTACTATAAGTGCGCACATTTAACCTAAAAGTCTACATTATCAAGTTGCTTATAAAACGAAGATGAAGATAGTCCACACACGATGTTATGCGTCACATAAAATTGAATGTGATTATTCACAAAAATACTTACGCGCGTGAATAAATATGTTTTTTTACTATTAAGTTTGGTAATCAAATATAACAGTCACAACGCTAAATTTAAAATGGCCGTCTTATACGAGTAGTTGGTTTTCGGTTTGTGGAATTTCTCTAACAAACATGTGTTCACTATTCACAAAACATCGAGAATAGTTTAATTAAGGACGGAATGGAAGGGTTCGGAATGTGATAAAGTGTAGTTCCACGTTATTTTGACATTTTTAGGTTATGTTCTGAACGTAGAGTGAACAACTAAAAGAGTTTGAGATATTTTATATTATTTTACTACGAACTGAAAGAGCGACATACAAAAAATATGAAGAGCAAAAGAAAAAGGGCTATGGATTTTGCCTCTACCGCTGTAACGTTTTGTGATCTTTTTGGTGGTAAAAGCACCACAGTTGTCAAAATAATCGAAGCTGATATGTAGTATTTTGTTGTGATTTTTTAAAAGAAAACGAAGTAAATTAAACTTTTACTTCATTCAAGCGAGTTTTTTGTCTAGCTTTCGCAGCTGAGTTGCCATAAGCGCTTGCCCCTAATTCCGATGAAACTGTAAAAGCCGTGTTATGGCTAAAAGTGTAGTCAGACCGGAAAAAAGAGCCAGTACAGTTCTGTTTTGGACAACGAAGTGGAACCAACAAGCGATAAAAGAAAGAAATCTGCAAGAGGACCACAGAATAGTGATAACAAGAGAGATTAAGTACAACCACCATGATGTTCACATCTGAATAGTGAGTCTGTTTGACTTTTTGTTTGACTGTGGTACGAATAAATTATTTACGTGAAAACAAATGGCATTTTCACTACCCACGGATATAACAATATTAATATTTATTATTGTTTTCTTTTTTATTTGTTAGAAAAACTGCTATAATAAAATACATTCTGCAAAAATATCAACCGGCTACCTATTACAGTTCAAAAAATACAGCCCTTTAAAGGTAAGACGGACAACGTAGGTTTAGCAATAAGGTTCTTTATGTAGGAACGGAACCCTAATAAAAATCATTCTAATGAGCTACCTAATATATAAGAATCTTATACGAACCTGGCATATCCCGGCGAACAGGGATGGCGAAAAGATACCTTTTATACGTCTCGAAACGAACTGTATTGGTCCCCGGGGACACCGTGAGTTATGTGTAAGTCCCATAAAGAACTAAATATTCCGTACCTTAGGCGTTTCAAGAAATAGATATTTTTTCAGTCTTACATGAAAACTTTACGTAAAATATAAGAATAGAAATTTGACTCCATAATATTTTTCTTTGGTAAATTAATGTATTTTTTAAATAAAATATAGTTGTGCACTTGGCCTAGATCTCACCTGATGGTAAGTAAAGATCAGACCGACGACGTTAATATGCCAATTCACTCTTCGCTTGAAGACTCCCAAGTTATAGGTTAGCGGGAAGACAGACGTCGGGAGTGAGTTCCGCTCCTTAAGGGCCCCACTGATTAACAGTTTGCCGGTGGATATTAGCTTGTCCTTTAATCGTAATAGATCACACACTTACGGTTTCTTTATGTTTTTGGACTGACGGCTTAAGAAAACTGCAAGTGTATGGCCCACGGCGACGTGAGTCTCAGTCGACAGGTATCGGCCGGGCAGTCCGTGACCTCATGGCCAAATCAAACACATACTTGCAGATTGTCTGCCGGCGGCCTGCTGAGCTTCATCAAGCAAAGTGCCTTCACTTCTATCTTTTTCAATTGTGCAATAATTTGTCGCCAAAACATACAACAAACTACTATTTATTTCTACTTTTATAGAAATGTAAAGAAGTTTCTCAGAAGACTTCCTGATGAGACTGCATTAGTACTCGTACTAATGTCACGTGAGATTTTGATTCTCTTCCTTGAAGAGCAACTTTTCATCCAGTTTTTTTTTATGTTGCAACTAAATGTACTATCAAAATAGCAAAAACGTTTTAACGTAATTATATCACGATCACTTTGTGCACTGAGGATATGCTGCTCTCTGAACTACCAACTGCCGCCTGCTAGTGCGTGGATATGGAGAGATAACAAAGCTAGTATTCGACTATTGCCGACAGGCAAGAACCACTTAATGAGTGTACTTTACTGACCGTGGACGGCAGCGCAGCCGATCATACGAAATACTACAGATAAACTGTAAGTCAGTGGGGCCCTTTAGCTGTTCGCATAATTAACGACGATGCGAAGCGCCTCGTGCGAATTGAAGTAATGTCAACCACATACGAAGTAACCCTCAAAGTGTCTAGTTGTCCTGCGGTGTAACAGGTTGGGAGGAATTAAATCGTTTTCGAAATAAAGGATTATCAATCCATATATAACAAACATAACACTATACAATTTTCAGTAAATAATGAAAAAAGTGTATGTAAGAAGTACACACTTATGAACGAGTGTTAGTTGTTATAATTCTTTAACTTAATCAAAACGATTGTTAATTTATAGGTTTATATAATAACGAAAAAAAAAAACTATTCCACTGCCAATATCAATGTTATAACACAAGTGTTATAAAGACCCGGTTGTCTTATACTTTCTATTCTATTAAATATTACTACTGCAAGTTCAGATCTGCGAAGATTTAGGCTTTTTGTTAAAATATTTAAATATCCACTCACATAACACGCCTGAACAAGTACAATTTAAAAAATAAAATGGGAAACCTTGTAGTTCAATAAGGGACATATTAAATTTGTAATTACAGGCTAAAATCTACAGAGAATTTTTACAGATATTTCCAAGTAAGCGTGAAAAAAATTATTTTAAACATCCGCTTACTTGTTCGGAGGAATTAGTATTCCATACTGTCGCTTTACATTGTACCAGATGTAAGTTCTACGTCGCAGTGGAATTTAAATTTTGAACGGTAGTCTGTGTACACTGTAAAATTGGAACCAGTCTTTAGTGAGGTCGCATTTAGCACAGAAACTTTTAGGGGAGTGAAAGAGGAAAATGTTTGAGAAAAGGATTTAAAGTTATCTATATTGTAAGCAGTTTTCTTCGTATATAGTTGCACGGCATACTGACGGCACTGTCGGCACCCTCAGGTAAGCACATCACAATTCAAAAGCAACGGTGGCCACAGAGATAACTGAAATCCATCGACGGTCACCGTTGTCATGACTGTCTACATTAATATCTCTTCACGTTACGCTTGAAGGACCCGATGATGACACACTGACCGGGTGACGATTCCACAGTTTCGCGGTACGACATAGACAGCTCTACCATGATAACACCCACCATGATACAAACGGTAGGAAACGCGGGGACTACTAAAAAAGGTTTTTTTATTTTTTGTGCGGAACTCTAAATATTTTTCTAAAATCAAAGTAGCCTATAACATTAGCTACCTATCAGGGAAAGTCCCGTCAAAATCGCATCGACCGTTTCGGAGATTATCCGGAAAAAAACAGACAGATAGCCAAAAATTAAAAAAATGGGTTTTTTGTTATAGGTCCATATGTATTCAGTAAAAACCCGTTATTTTAACATTACAAACAGACACTTAATTTTTTTTATATCTTATAGATTATCTGCATCATTAACAATACCGACAGCTTGGATTAGAGTGGTATTGATATCAATGAAGCCCGCTCGGAGTCCACGTCGTTAGACGTGGGTTCGAATCATTTAATGAGCCTGAGCTGTAAGGAAAATATCGTGATGTAACCATAGTATGGCGATATAGGATATTTAATGCTCGTTTGGCTTGTCTCCCTAAGTAACAAGTGCCTCTGTGACGGGCTTCTCATCATTTGGGTACAGATCTCTAAAACTCCGCTTAATTTAGTACCTGATATACACCAAGTGATCCTGAAACGCGACACACCTAAGCATTTATGATGAAATCTATCGCCAATCACATATAGGTGTGTTCCGTGTGTTAGTCTCGGCGAGTTATCATAGGGGACATTGTCATTAAAAATCAGGTGTGAATGTTCAAACACTAAATTTAAAATACTAGCCGTGCCCAGGGCTCCGCTCGCGTGGATTACGACTATGTTGTCGGTCAAGCGCACACGCGAATTATGCTGCCCCAAAAACGCTTATTATGGGTGATCTTTAGAAGATAAATATATGCTAACCAGGACTTTTTTGTAGCTCTTTTTAAGATCTACAATTATCTCATACATTAACTTGATATATCTCTTATAGTTTACTTGGCGTAAGTCATTTAAGCTCTCCAAATGCTTCTTTTTTCCGAACTGATTCACGATTATCGACTCTACTTATTTCTTATGATACTTTATATAACAACATAAATTATATAACCTGGCCAGATAATATAGCTATGAATTAAAAAATAATCATTTATATCGCAATAGTCGTTTTCGCATGAAAAAACATAAACGGATAGACAGCCAGAGACACTTTAGCAAATATCAGTTATGATAAAACATTAATATGAGGGTAATATATTTTATGTAGAGGTATCAACCTAATTTTCCTTCATATAGCGTTTTAGAACATCGGTTAATTAAAGGTTAACAAAAAATTTTGGTTAAAAGACATAGCTTTACTTGTAAAAAGATTATTAACATCTTCATCCTATTAGTGTAAAACTTAGTTTCTCTACAAGCTGGAATTTGCAATGAACATGTCCGCCATAGGAACACATACATTCTAGTTAATTTATACGGTACATGTATGTATTCTGTTAACTTACCTACCAAGAATATATTAGAAGCTGCATAATATGCTTCAGGAAGTTAAATTAGGGATCTTAAGAGGAATAATCCTGTTATGTATTGAACTTCTATATTCTATACACACTATATTCTAACACTGTGTCTGATGGTAACAGTGATGATGACAGTTTAACCCAAAAATTACGGCGACTACCGTATAATCGGCTATCCATTGACGGTCACCGAGACCTACAAGCTTCTCAGCAACAGGATTACACTGACTGATCCCGTAACACGATGAACCAAAAGACAGTCACTGTGACTGACTAAGAGCATGTTGATACCCTACCACGCCAATACTTACTTTGTTTACTGGATATATACAGACTGAACTCGGAAGGCGATTCGCTTAAGAGTGCCAATATGGCTGGTGTTATAATCCAGTCGGACACATTTTTGCCGTGTCCTACTCCACCCAGCACTTTTGAAAAAGTAATCATGGCTCACTGGTAGCGTGTACGGACATCGCGGCGATGGACGTCGGTTCAAATCCCTGCAATGAGCCTGACATTTCAGTGACGGGAAAACATCGTGATCAAACCATAGGACGGTGGTGTACAGTGCAGCTGCACTTGAAAGCCAGTCTTCCACTAGGGTAAGATTTTTTACCATGTTGGTCTACATCGCCAATTAATATCAGGTGAGATTGTCATTAATTGTGAGATTTATAACGATTTAAACTTTAGCAATATATATTTTTTAAAAAGGTTGCAAACAGGCATACGACCCGCATGTTGGTAGGCGGCTACCGTAGCCTATAAACGCTTATAATACCATAGGTATCACAAGCGCGTTGTCGACCTTGAACCTCCCTACCCCAAGGAGCTCTGGCAACCCTACTCACTGCAGAAACACAACACTAGGTCATTTGGCTGCGATCTTCTTTAGGGTGGATGTATTCCACCAGTCGGGCTGCCTCAACTCTCTAAAGAAATTTCTTTGTGCCCTAGCCCTACCTCTCTTAATAATAATTCCTTGTGCAAACTTTATCGTTGATAGCTAATTACAAAATGAAATATTGTCCACGTTGAACAGTGTGACTGGGTTATTCAATCTATTGCCCTCGGGCTTCACTTTGAGCGTCGAGCGTGACGTAAATTCCATGCATACTAAACAGTTAAAATCCAACGAAAATTTGTAACAGTAGCAATATATTTTACGTTTGTAATAAAGTAATTATAAATATTTCATAGAGTAATCTTCTCAGATTTCTCCCCGTGTAATTCCCATATTAGATTAGATTTTATTGACTAATTAGAATGTATTAAGCTAGGGCTGTCATCCGTCTGGGTTTCCCCGTTTGAAAGGAGCAAGGGGAGTGTCCGGGAGGGTTTTTAAAAGTGTCCGGTTAAACTGTAATTAGGTACTTTAGGTGGTAAACAAGCATACATCCCGCCTGATGGTAAGCGGTTACCGTAGCCTATGGACGCTTGTAATACAATAGGAACTCTGGAAACCTTGCTCACCACAGGAACACAAAACAAGGTTATTCAACTGCGATCTTCTGTAGGGTGGAGGTATTCCACCAGTCGGACTGGATATTCTGAAATCTTCAAAGAAATTTCTCTGTGCCCTAACTCTCTTAATTGATTAGTTAACAAAAAAAAACAATTACGATAAAAAAATAGACTAACTTAATTAAATGACCTTAATTTGTTGATTACGGTATGATGTAAATTTTATACAGCTTTATTTAGATTACATAAATTACCTTATTTATTGGAATTTGACGCCAAAAACAAGAGCGTTACTAATTACTTTCTTAATATATAGATTACTTCAGAGAGAGCAGCGTATATTTTATTAATAATTAACAAGGTATTTCATTTGTTTTGTTGTACTATGGGACGATGTTGCCGAAAATTACACGATAAATCGAAAACAAGATGTTTAAATGTATAAAAAAAAGGAATAAATATGATTATTTTATGTAAGTTGAAAAACAATTTTCTAAGAAGTCCGAGGTAAAGTCCCTATTTCACGCAAATGCCAAGGGATTTTCATGTTATTGCCCGGCGTCAACAATTTAGGTAATGGCAACTCTATATTATGCTTACAAAGAAAAGCGGTAAAATTCTCTTCTGGTAAGTTTATTTAATAGTTCTTTGTAGTGGTTTCACATTGTTGAACGCTGTGTACTTGAAAGGCCTTGGTGAAGTTGTTTGGAATTTTTCTTCATTTCGAACTGGTTTCCATTTCTCTCAGGGCGACTGTTGTACTTAGAATCGTGACTGGCTTGGTCAGAAAATTGCATGGGTAGTTATTGACAATTTTTCAGGAGTATCTTGTCTTCGGGAAATGAAACTATTATTACTATTTTTTATTGAATATTTAATTAAATAAACATTACCAATTTATAAACGCATTTCCTAAGACTGCAATCTCGGGTTAGATGCGATGCTGATACCATATTTAGTGGACTAATAAACTTTGTTTTTCAGAATGACATATACGATAAAACAAGGCAGAATAATAATTATTTTTATTGGCCCTAGCGCGAATAGAACACGTAATCTACATACTTTCATTCAGTGAAACAAAATTGTAATTCAGAAACTTATGTTATTTGGTTTTTATGTAATTTTGGCGGCATTTCAGTGATATCGTTTGGCTATTGTGCACATGTGAAATGGATTATAAATAATAACCAGGAATATTTTGTGCTGCCACAAAAACTCTCTGGACAGTTTCATTATAAAGTTATTCTATTCACGTGACGTTGGCAACTTTGTGGATGAACACAGTTGACAATAAAAATAAAATGAAGAAGAAAAAAACACCATATAAAAATTTTGCTGGTGAACTAAAAAAACTACTGTATTATATATGCAAATTACCTTAATTATCGAACAAGAACGTAAACTACCTCATAACTTGTTAGCTCTTTCTTATATGAAGATTTAATAACTCTCAAGTCGCGCATGCACGCAATTATTATATACCATAATAATTCTTCCAGTATATTGTGTAATATTTGAATACATTTATGAGAAAGTCATTGTGCGGATATTAAGGAATAAGTGTAATGTATTATTTAAATACATTTATATATATACTAGTAGTGCCCCGCGGCTCTGCACGCGTACGTTATGTAGTAATGAAATGAGAAAATGTGGAAATGTACGTACAGACAGAGTTATAGATTTATTAATTTAGATGTAAGTACAAGCGTTGATTGAGCCGAAACTTCGGAAACTACAATACAAAATATGAAAATATGAATAATAATACGATTCCTTTTAAAACTTTTCAATTTCTTTGTTGGGAATAGTGAAAATATTTTTCAATAAATTTTAAAGACAATAAAAGAAGGAAATTGTTTAGTCATTTAAGGTACCTTTTGATTCCTTATGCGACCTTTAGACTGCGTATCCACGAGAGATGTGCGAGGGAAAAATCCACCAACAGGATTACCTAATTTTCCTAGTCTCGCTTAGCGCAGCTCTGGTGGAAAAGACCTAGCGAAATTTGATATTTGTACATATGAGAAAGCGAGAGATGTGAAAGAGGAATGTGTGCGAAGGAAGTAAGCGAGGAAGGTGTGCGAGGGATGCAAGCGAGGAATTTGTGCGAGAGATTTGTGAAAAACGGTGTGGTGAACTAAAGCTACTGGATCGCTACACATTCTCGCACCACCAAGGTACACACTGTTTCACAGCTTCGCTAAGCATCCTCGTACCGCTTAAACTCCTCGTATAGCTTTGGTGGAACCCATCACACCATTTTACAGCACCGCTTCACATCCTCATATCGTCTAGCTATCTAGCACAAAACTGTTGGATAAATAGCCTTAAAGGTGTGTAAGGTTGCCTTGGGGTAAAATGAATCCTAAATATTTGACAGTCAAAAGTAACGTAAAACTGCCACTGAAATTTATTCTTTACTAGGATACATTTAAAATGCATAATAAATGTACTGACCTTATTTAAATATTTCATATACAATTTCCAATGACGTACACGCAATTTTCTAACTACAGCCTCTTCCGTCTTAATGAAATTCCTCTGTGATTCCTCTCCCCTTTATGACATCGCGTCTCGTAATGGGAGGTGCGGATTGAGAGAAAAACACATTTCCACGAATATTAAAACGGCAAGTGTTATTAATTTCTTTTTTAATAATATTACTACGGGTTGACATATTTTACTATGTACTTTGACGTTTTTACTTTGGATTTTTTTAAGAGTCATTAGATCATATCCAAATGCAAGTTAAAAATGGTAGGTACTAGTAACAAAACTAATATATAAACGTAAATAACAAGTCTATTCTTATAGGTAATCTACACTGATATTATAAAGCTTAAGATATTGTTATTTTATTTTGTTTGAATGAGCTCGGAGACTAACCATCAAATTTAAAAAAAAAATTGCATATAAATCATCTATTTCATTGAGAAGGTATATAGGCTTTATAACTTTATGCTACGACCCTAAGGAACGTGACAGTAGCCATGAATTATAAATTTAACCTGGGTTAACCGTGGGACAACGCAATTCAGTTTTGTATACCGTGGAACTTACCAAAATCAAAAGAAAATCCTAAACTTAAAAGTATAGGTAAATAAATTCTGCTAATTTAATTCCTAATGTTTTTTCTTTAAACAAATTATGACAGCTGAAATAGCGAAAAATAAATTTGTACTTTACCTATAGTGCCTTATAATTACCAAATTTGGGCTTTAACATAACAAGACAATTTACAAAAAAGAAAACCAACTTTAATTATTATGAGGACTTCTCTGGTGTAATTAAAATGACACCACCCTTTCCAAAAAAAAAAATACTCATCTAAATCAGTCCATAAACAAAGAAGTCATAGCTGAACATCCCTAAAAAATATACATTCAAATTGAGAACGACAAAATGAAAGACAGACAGAAAAAAAAAATCATATGCATTTAGTAAATACCTGTTATATTGACATTACAAACAGACACTTCATTTTTATTATATATATATATATAGATGTACTGTAATGTGAGTGATCTATTGTTTTTTTAGTACCTACGAATAGAGACTGGATATTTCGAGTACATTCTAGACGTTACCAGATACATCGAGAATAGAGAATTCTTTCTATTTTTATTCAGATTGTAACAATATGTAAAAAATTAAGTATACCTTCAACAAGCTCATTTTATCAAAGGTATGTATATACTTTATTTCCCTAAAAAAATCGTTTACTTCAATTTCACGTTATGAGAAAGGTAATAATACAAATGTATTATTGTATCCTAAACGCTCTGTATTCCCAGAGTCCAGAGTAAGTGGCGTCCACATGTATGCTTTATTTAATAAAATTCCATTCAACATATGTGGGGCTACATACTCATTACGAAGATACGATATTATGCCCGTTGTTTAAGTCATAAACATAAGCGGGAGCGAGACGGGAAGAAATGACCAATATGTAGTATTTAACTTGGTAGGAAAATTATCACGTATTTTATACTAAAATGGTTATTCGGTAGTGAAAAAGGAATCCCAAATAACATACAATGATAATCACCAAAGCACTTGCGCGTACACGATTAGAAAAGTGTGTTTACAGCAGTCTACGTGTTTGTATTTACGTATGTTTTATCGCCTAAACTACTCATCCGATTGTGATTAATGAGATATCAGTCGATATTTTATTAATTTCCGGGTGACATAGGGTACATTTTATACGAACAAAATCAATAAGAAGGACATTCAAAAAAGTTGGGGGATCTGACTTTTTTTTTGGTATCGTATAGATTGGGATGTCAAATAAAAGAGGAAAAAATTCTGAGATCGTAAATATAAATATAATATAATTAAAAATACGCATTTAGATCGCTTAAAATGGGTTACGCTGAGTAAACCATACAAGATATATCAAATTAATGTTCTACATAAATGTAAATATTAAAAAGACCTTAAAAAAAGTCAAAATATTTATCTTCTAAGGATCACCCACAATAAGCATTTTTGTACTCTGTCTTTTGATCGGGTGCAGCACGATTCGCGCATGCGTTCCACCGATGTTATTATGTAGTCCACGCGAGCTGAGCCACGGGAACAGCTAGTTGTTTATATACATAGAACACCATTTTAGGTAAGTAAGTAATTTATTTCGTATTTCTTTGCTTATACAATAATGTTTGCATTAAATTAAATTACAATCATATAGTAATCTATTTCGTTTAATCTTTCCTAGAATTATGTTATTATAGTTTGTGTAGCGGCTAAGGATTAGTCTGTATTACTACCTCTACATTCCTCGTGACCCACATTTCAGCTAAGCCTTTCGCATTTGTAACATTAACGGAGCTTTTGTTCCAATCTACTAGTCCAGAAGGATATATGTAATTAATTGCTATCGTCATGTTTTTACCTAGGGTAAAACAGCATTTCTTGGTCGTGCCATTCTCCAACCTCAAGTGAATGATTATTAATATTGCAACACGAGAGGTTTTAACTCTAAAGACTATCAAAACCACTATAGGATACCATTTCGGATAGGACTGTAATCCTGTATTTAGTTCTCTCTGTCTCTCTGGTATGGCAATAATACTCCAATTTATTGTAATCATGTCAGTGTTTTCACCATCTAATAAATGTGCTTTATTTTATCTTTACTGTTTAAAATTTGCTGAAGATAGCCATGAATTACAACGATCCTTAACATCAAGTGTATGTACGCCTTTTTGCTTCCATTTCTTATTATAGCTTTTTGCAACAATTACAGATAAGAGGATAATAAAAATAAAGTTAGCACACCATAACCAGCATTTTATTGAGATTTAGTAAGTTTATTGCATGAAAGAGAATACTTAGCTTAAAATGAGTGGTTGAAGTTAGACACCTTGGACGCTAGAATAATCATCAACAATAATTTTAATAAACATTTTTAAGCAACGTAAGAGCAGGCCTATATTACAATGAGCTTCAGTTTTTGGAAAACATCGTATTGCATGATAATAAGTATAGTGTGTCATCATAATCGTTAATACATTACAAAAAAACAGGTATGATGAAAAAGGATGAAAGATTTACACAGGTGAAAATTATTCTTGACAAATATTACTCTAAACAAATACAGTCCTAATTATAGATATTTACGTCATAATTACACACTATGAGAAATAAAAGTAATTTACAAAGACGCCCAAATAATTTTGTAAATGTAACTTAAAAGAATATAAACTATAATAATAGACTTGCAAGAGTTGCAAGGCTATTCGAGAAGATGTCTAGATCAGAGGATTTAGAATTAACATTATATTATCATATAATTCTATTCAACGGCGAGAAAAGCCTCAAAGTTCGGTAATGAGTAGTAGCTCTAGAAACAGTTATATACGAGTAAACTGTACTCAGCAACTTAGGTGCATCCAAGATTGTTTTTAACGATTTGTACAAAATAGTGAGATCGAGTAACCTTCTGAGATCTTTTAAACAGATTAAGTTAAAATATTGAAGTCTATCTTGGTACGTAAAAATTTTTTTACGTAGATGCAAACTTTATGTCAAATAGGAGTCAGTTAAATGGTGCAATATTTGTATGTGATGTCTTTAAGTCCATACTGTTACGTACAAAGCCAAACAATATTTAAACTTTTTGGATCACCTACAGACTAAGAGAGTATTTAATAATATGTATGTATCGCTTTTTCCTGTACCATGGACCGGGCTTGAACGCGTCTTGATTTGATTTCGTCAGAGTTTCCTCGGGTCTTCTATATAATAAAAAATACATACAGTTTTCCTCTACGAATATTTCCTCGTATTATATTGGAGCTATAAAACATTTAGGGTTACTTTTGTCAAGGAAGGGTTAATATTTGATGTCCTTTTACAGAGAGACCCATTTCACTCCTTTGTATGAGAATTGACACAATTCAAAAGTTATATTATAGCCGAATAGTTTAGAAGTTTGTTGGTATTTTTTATAATATTACAATCTTTACAAACTTGTATTACATAATTATTATATACTAGCGGTGCCCCGTGGCTCCGCACGCATTCATAACGCAGGAATTTTTTACGCCTCGTAATTTAATTTTTATAATTATTTGATTTAATTTTTATGAATATTTAATTTATTTTAAAAATAATTAATTATTCTGATGTTACAAATTTATTTATCTGGTCTGGTAATACACCACCACTAAGACGGGCGTTATCGAAGCCATTTTGTCCAGACATTTATATTGTGTATTACAGGTAAATTTTGCATAATAAAGTATGCACCATGAATTCTGAGATGCCATAAAAACTCTCTAGAAAGTTTAGAACAAGGGCCCCACCATCGTGTTAGGATACTGAAATCATCATAAGACAGGACACTCTACAAACATATAAGTTAATTTCATCGTTTTTTCTTACGATGGTAAAGTTGTTACAAAACTGATTATATAAATAAATGTATAGGTATAATAAGACAGTTTAATTATCATTACTTCCTACCATCGATCTTTGTTTCGATTATTCATAGCCTGCAAGCCTGCATGTTACAATTACAGTAAATAGTTTTAGAGACCTTTTTTTTTTGTTAGAGTTACAAGACAGTCTTTTGTGTTTAATGGTTGCATGTAAATCAATATTTAGTTGTCATGAATACACATAAATACCAAGGCTGTTATGGAACTCCGTAACCGTTTTCAAAACTCCAAACCAAAATCGACGATCGAAATCGACCAAAAGAATAAGTCGCATAAGATACTGTAGATATTCAAAAATGAATAAATGTAACTAATTAATTATCTAAAAACATTCATATTGTTCACTTAAAATTGTTAAAATTATATGATAACCAAACCCGACAATTTGTATTTTCACCTGATGTGAAGTGACGATGTGGCCCAAGATGATAACACGCTAAACCTAGTGGAAGACTGGCTCTCAAGTGCAGCTGCCGGAATACACCTATTGGTGCTTGGCGACAGATTTTCAACTTGAGGGTGGTAGCTAGAGAGATGGGCATTAAAAAAAGTCCTACCACCATGGAATGGTTTCCTCACGATTTTCTCCTTCAACGAAAGCTCACGCTCATTGCAGGGATTCGAATTCACGTCAATCGACACGAAGTCGTACACGCTACCACTGAGCCATCATTGCTTCAAAATACTCTTAAGATATCCAGATCCGAAATCACATATCCGTAACATCCTTGATAGACACTTAAATTGGTATTAAAATTTTATATGTAAAGTTTTATTTTTTTCAGTGAACATAAATAAACCTCACACGCTTGAATATATTCTTAAATACTTTGAGAAACTATATTTAGAAGTTAAAACAAAGATAAAATCGTTAATCGAATTTAATCAGAGGGCCATAACTCAAAATGGGCGCACACTTAGTCGACATTCAGATTGGCATATAGTCAAAAAGTCATCAGTCTAAAGTCAGGACTGAATTTCCGTTTCGTGACTTTAGACAACCCTAATTGATTGTAAGTTAATATACATAGAAAGCCGCTTTACACTTGCATATTAATAGGATACATCAGAATATAATGTTAGACGGTAGATGATCATGATAATAAGGTTGAATGTTTGCTATAATTAAACTTGTTGGTAATCTCGCATAACTACTATTAGCTGTTATGTAACTTAACCCGATTTGAATATGACTGTGGTACGATGATCGGGAAAAATATGAAGTTTTGCGTTGTGGTAAGGTTTATTTTTATTTTTTTATTAAAAGCCTCTGGATACATGTCTTTAAGTGTAACTTGGCTCTAACAAGATGGCGTCTCCTTTACTAAAATTGTCAAGAGAGTTTTTATGGTAACTTAAAATGCATATTTCTAGTTATTATTTATAATTAACTTTACTTGTACCGATAATCAAACTATGTTACGTAAAATACTACCTATATATTATCTAATATGCTCTTTATTATAAAATGATTATGAATTAAAATAAAAACCACCAGATGGCAGATTAAGGTCCCGCAAAGAACTCCAGTGGACAGTTACATATTTAGAGTTGCCAGCGATTTAAAACAATCAATATTGTTCGTAATATTTAAATTGTATTACAAGACTATAAAACCATATTTTACATACATACATACATAAATCACGCGTCTTTCCCAATGGGGTAGGCGTCCTTCCACTTGCTACGATCCTGACATACAACTTTCGCTTCCTCAACATTAATCAATCTTTTCATGCATGCTCGTCGGTTTAGAGTACTCTTGACCTGACCTTTCTTCAAAACGTCCCCGATTTGATCGTGGAACGTTAGTCTAGGCCTTCCTCTTCCAACATTCCCAATTACACTCATCTTATAAATCTGTCTAGTCAATCTTCTTTCATTCATCCTCTCTACATGGACAAACCATCTTATTATCCTTTTCTCAATCCGTGTCACTATATCTTAACAAACATAAACCATATTTTAACAGAAAGAAAAATCATTTTTATACGACGTAAGTATATATACACTAATACGGTAGGTCATTTTATAATGTTAAGCATTTTAACTAGTCAAAATTAAAGTCCGTTATTAGTGGATTCCGGTAGCTGTGTTTGAGAGCCAACCAGCATTATAAACTTAATCGTCACCATTTCCTACTGCATTGTCACTTACCCATAAATAAATAACGTTGTAGTTAATGAGCTATGGATTAACTGGGTATTGCGTTTATATTGCTTGCAACACTATCTGATTATTGGTTTAAGATTTTTATTACTCCAAGAATATTAGAATCCACTTAACAGAGATTACTTAACCTTATTATATAAAAAAAATATTAGTAAGCTTTCAGTTAGTTTTTTTTTGCTAACAGCTTTTACAACTGGATAAATCCAATGAAAAATACGTAATTTCAATTTCTTAATGCTTCAAAACGCAGGCCATTCCCTCAAAAAAGGTCTTTACTTTCAGTCGGGTATTTACAAGACAGAATTTATTTACATGTTATTAATTTAAGGAGAACTTTTTAAATTAACATACACAAAACTAAAGTGTATTCTAATTTCAACTCATGTTTGAAGCCTTTAGATTTTTGGTGATATTTGAATTGTAAATAATATTTTATCACAAACTTGTGTCCTGTTAATATGAAGTCTTTCCCTCGTATTTATAGTTAAGAAAAAGTAATTACTAAAGTAAAAGTCATGGCTAAAGTCACTGATTTCATTTTATAGTTAAGAAACTCAGGCGAGTAAGTAATGTCTACGATTAGAATTCTCAGCCAAGTAATAGTCACCGCTGCCCTTACTTAAGTAATTCCAACGTGGGTTTTTATCTACAAAGGATGCTATTGTACATTGTTTATTTTCATAATTTATACGTCATTTATTGCATGAATATAGTACCTACCTTATTGTTAGTGAATAGCATTAAAGTGAATACGAGTAATATGTGAGTCTTGGAACGTTCTTTAAATGGAGTAGATAACAATATGGTTTATATATATATATCGAATGCAAGAAATTGAGAACATAATTTTGGTTTGTGAACTTAGATCAGTTAAAATAATATATATTAGGATAAGGACCCACTACAACCTTTTTAGAAGATTCCTTTAAAATATGATATCGATTTTCGAAAAATTTTGTGCTGACATTTGAATGCCATGTTCTTTGTACAAGTCAACTGTCGTAAATAAACGCTTAGTTTTTTTATCCAGGAACCTAGCTGTGAATATTCATATTACTTATTTATCTTTATTTTATTGTATTGACTAATATACGTATGGTATTGTTATTTTCTTCTAAAAAAAATTATATTCGTAGTATTCTTTAAAATTACATGTTGTAATATTATGTAGTTTTATACTTTCATATGCATTTAGTAAAAGTCAGTTTTTTTGACATTACAAACAGCCACTTAAATTTTATTGATTACAATTTAAAAAAAAAACTTATTTTTTTCTATGATAACTAAAGTGTTATTGAAAGCACAACAATTATTGTCGCAGTAAATTATACGATTATCTATTTTGTTTACTGTACTGTAGCTAATTGCTGTGGGGTAAACAAAGAAGTCGAGTGTAAATATTTGTGAATGAAATTCAAACACATTGTGTAGGTGAAAGCAAGCGTTTAATTCGAATTGTCCAAAAGGATAAATAATTATGAATTTAATAATTACTCATTGTAGTTTCAAATACATACATCTTCAATAATCAACTTTAATAGGCTTTAGAATGACACGCATTTGAGGCGTGTAAAAAATCTGTTCAATGGAATATAAGAAACACGAGTAAAAAATTTAGAGGTTTTTTTTTAATTATTCTACTAGTGTTGCCTCGTAGCTAAGCACGCGCTTCTTACGATTTTTTTATCCTCATAGGTTTAGCTTTGTGGCCACCATCTTACCTGATCTTAACTGACGACGTGTCCCAAGATGGTAACACGCTAAGCCTAGTGGAAGATTGGCTCTCAAGTGCAGCAGCCGGAGCACACCTATTGATATGCTTGGTGATAAATTTTCATCTTGAGAGTGGTAGGTAGCCAGGCGGTCATTAGAAAATGCCCTACCAAGATACTATGGTTTCATCACGATGTTTCCCTTCACTGAAAGCTCAGAAAACAAATCGGTCAGGAAAATTGTAAAAAATATATGTACAGACAAACGTACAGATATATTTATTTATATATATTTTATACTACAAAGGTGGCAAACAGGCATACGGCCCGCCTGATGGTAAGCGGCTACCGTAGCCTACGAACGCCTGGAATACCATAGGTATCACAAGCGCGTTGCCGACCTTGAGCCCCCCTACCCCAAGGAGCTCTGGAAGCCCTACTCACCGCAGAAACTAAACACTAGGTCATTTGGCTGCGGTTTTCTGCAGGGTGGAGGTATTCCACCAGTCGGGCTGCCCCAAGTAGAGAGAAATCTCCAAAGAAATTTATCTGTGCCCTACCTCTCTTAAATTTATATTTCTTTATTAACCTAGATCATAGATTACTCTAGTTTGTTTTCGCTTGTATTAAATTTTCTTGAGTATACAAGAGATCGTTTCCAAAATAAAATAAAAAACAAAACAGTCGGGATAGTGAGTTACAACAAAAGTGCTTTAATATTGTATAAATCAGGTTTGGCGGTGTACAAACTTAAAGAAAGATATTTCTCCGGCGGCGCCACGACTCTGTTAATTGCCACCAATCTAAAGCGTATTATTTATTGTCATCAATAAAGATACTGTTACAAGATCGTATTGACGGCAATAACGTTCATAAATGCCAATTAATAATATCACCCGAGGAAATATTCCGCGGCAAATGTGAAACATTGCGTGGAGATATTGAAATATTTTAGCGTTATTTATAAGATTATGTTTGGAGTTTTTAGCGGGATCTTGAGCTGCCATGTTGTGGTTTTTATTTTTAATTAACTAACTTGGGTTCTTTGACGCTATATTATGTACTATTGGTAACATTTTGTGTGATATAGTTTGGTTATTGTGCATTCTTACCGGTACACTCTTATCCCTATAAGAATCATGCTAAAATACCGGCTTGCTAAAATACCTATTTACGTTTCGTTTGAAAAAGACATTATTATCATGATTATTTCAGGAGAAAGACATCCTCTGCTAGACATAGGCCTCCCCCAAAGATCGCCACAACAACCGGTCCTGTTCTGCCAATATTCAGCGGCTTTTCGCAACCTTTACCATGAGTTCCATCCACCTTTCCCTATTCAAAACTGATCGTATATTTCTTCAATGTTAAACTCTTTTTGAGTTATCGAAGCTACTGTGTAAGTATATATCTTACTATATTTAAAATAAAGGCCACCGCCGTGTCTGTCTGTCTGAACGCGATAAACTCAAAAACTACCGAACGGATTTTCATACGGTTTTCATCAATGGACGGAGTGATTCATAAGGAAGGTTTAACTTTATAATTTATAAACGTTTTGTGTAAATTGGCTGAAATATGACTATGATTGTTAAAGATGTCGCAAAAAAATGCCGGCTGGGAGCTTTACCGGCGTGCGCCGCGTAAACAAATAGAGTTATATGTATTACATTGCTACCCGTGCGAAACCGGGATGGGTTGCTAGTAATACATAATATTTAAACTAATTAAATAATGTTTTAGGAAAGCTTACTAAAAAAATTAGGAGATTTTGAGCTAATTGAAAATTCATCCTTACGTGATATAATTTTAAAATAACTTCACTTGAGGAGAATAATAATATGACGAAAAATATTAAATCAAAAAAATAGCAAAACATTGTAGGCTAAATTAACGCACATTTATGAATTGCAATTACAGGGCTGTATTATCAGAGCTCGCCAGAAACCTCAGAGGCATGTTTTATTTCCAGCAGAAAAATTTATTTTACCTACAGACAAATATAATTTTAGTTACTAAAGTAAACAGAATATGACTATGGCTGAATGCCAACTATAATTTCATTTCTTTTGTTAATTATTTGTTTTCGAAATTTTTCGGAAGCGATGATGGCTCAGTGGTAGCGTGTATGGATATTACGTCAGTTGACGTGACGCCGATTCCCAACAATGACCCTGAGCTTTTCGGTAAAGGAAAACAAGGTGATGAAACAGCATGGTAGTGGGGTATTTTCTAATGCCTGCCTGGCTAGCTACCACTCTCAAGTTGAGAATATATGTCGCCAAAAACTTAACAGGTGCGATCCGGTAGCGTATTGCCGTTGTCTTGTTCAATAGGAGGAATCTGAGACTCGAAATGAGCAAGGATTCATGTGATTAATATAATATACCAACCCAAATTACTGAGACTCCAACTATACAATGAATAAATGTTGTGCTCGTATGCACACATAGATATTAGATACGCATTCCGTCAACATTTACGTAGTTCATTGTTTTTATTATAAGAAAGTGTGCTAATGCCAGCATAATTTAAATATTTACACAATATTTCTCAGAAAATAAAACGTAATTAGATTTCAACACGGGCTTTAAGAATAGGAGTTTCTCCTTCCGCGAAATTTGTATAAAATTTTCCTTAATAAACATGGCGGCGGGGTACTTTTGACAAATGAAAGTGGAATTGCAAAGAGTTTCACTGTTAATAAAGCCTGATTTAATTCAGTACTAGCTTACCTGAGTCAGAGTATATTCTTGGAATAATAAAGGAGCGACCGAGGTATTTAATCTTGTCAGATATTTCGTATCTCCGTTTGAATGGCAACCATACAAAATATTAAAGATTAGACTGGACTTACAAAACACTGTAGTGTTTAATTGTGTGTGTGTAATTATGTATAATTACCACATTGCATCCAAGAACCATCGATATCAAAAATGTTGAATTAGCTTTCTGCTGAGGTTTTTCCAGGGCTATATAGTATGTGAGGTCATTTAAAAGGGAAGTGAACAGGTTTTTGAAGGGTCGGCTACTGCCTCTGGTGTTGCAAGTGACTGCGGTAACCATTGACCATCAAGCGGGCGCATATTTCTTTGCAACTATCATAGCGACTTGTAAAATCGAAACGGGATTGAGAGTTTTGTTTTGAATTTGAAGAGACGATAATTAATGAAGCGTTTTGGATAATAATAACACATTGATGACATAAATACCTTCAACCAATGAGATAATATTTTGAACTATAAATTATTGTTACTACGAACCGCGATAACGTCGGCAATAACATTCCTTTAGATATCGCAATTTTTGACCTCATTCATATCGATATTTAAGGTAAGTAGGTATATTGTGTTTTGGATTACCTTAAAACACAGCTATTGACGTTCCATTGACTGACTGGGATCCGCAAACGTGAAAACTTTGCGTTGTGGCCACACTCTCACCTGATCCTAAGTGACGATGTAGCCCAAGATGGTAGCACGCTAAGCCTAGTGGGTGGACTGGCTCTCAAGTGCAGCTGCCGGAACACACCTATTGGTGCTTAGCGACAGATTTTCAACTTGAGGGTGGTAGCTAGCCAGGCGGGCATTAGAAAAAGCCCTACCACCATACTATGATTTCACCACGATGTTATCCTTAATCGAAAACAGGCTCATTG
The DNA here is from genome assembly GCA_947532125.1 of Saturnia pavonia. Classification (NCBI taxonomy): domain Eukaryota; kingdom Metazoa; phylum Arthropoda; class Insecta; order Lepidoptera; family Saturniidae; genus Saturnia; species Saturnia pavonia. The sequence goes on along the minus strand of OX383895.1, from coordinate 18,919,335 downwards.
CAGGGCTTCGAACTCACGTTCATCGACGCGATGTCTTTACACGCTGTCACTGAGCCATCATTACATCCGTAGCATGAATTATTTTACCATTACTGCATTGCATACTGTTCGATGATAAGTAAATTTCACTCCAGAAAGTAAAGATCACAGAGAGAAGAATATGTATCAAGCCACTGTTGTCATGCTAGCCAGTAGGTGAATTAAAATGTACAGACAAAATCCGAAACGCAACGGAGCTTCATCACTATACACAAGGTCCACTCACGCATCAAATGCATATGCAAATATATGTATAATAATTACAATATATATGCAAATATAAGTAAACCGAATTGGGCTTTGAACCCTGTTTAGGTTGTCTTTCAAATTTCAATAACCACTTTTATTAAAGCTTGCCATAATTTTCGGTTAAAAACTGTCTGTTAAAAAAGGAGACATCTTATATAGAAAATCACATTAGCTAAAAGTGTATATTTAAATTTAGCTTTACGCTAAACCTAACACCGAAAAGGGACTTCGAAACAGTATTTTGTAATTCAAATGTTTCATCTAAGGATGCGGGTGACCATCGGAAAGTAAGGTCGGAAATCCCAAAAAAGGCTAAAATCCGTGTAACCGACATAAATTAACAATTTATATGTATGAGAAGCAAGTACAGACAGATAATAGACATCAGCTAGGTGACTTTATAAAATTATGGAGATGGTCCAGGTTCGCGATTCGAGTGCGAAAGCACCATCAAAGTTGATCTCTTCTCTGCCATTTAGTACCAATGTTCGTGTTCAGAACAACTGTTTCATTTTAAAAAGTTTGGTGGGTAAAATATTTTGGCACATGAGTCGGATTGATTGTTAGGCTTGGTCAAAAACGATATCGAAAGTACTTAGGTAATCAGTTACTATGAAGTTTACACCGAATATGTATATAGTGATTAATATTACACAATGCCGAATCAATAAACTTGATGGCATCGCTTGTATAAACGAAAGATAGGTAGGGCAAATAGACATTTCTTTGGAGATTCCCCTCTATTAGGACCAGCCCGACTGGTGGAATACCTCCACCCTACAGAAGATCGTAGCCAAATAACTTTGTGTTGTGTTCCTGTGGCGAGTAGGGTTTCCAGAGTTCCTTGGATAGGGTGTTGATACCTATAGTATTACAAGCGTCCATAGGCTACGGTAGGCATTTACCACCAGGCGAGCCGCATATTTGTTTATCACCTTTGCAGTATAAAAATAAAACCTTTTAATAATCTAAGATTGTTTTCAAGCACAGTAAAGTAAAAAACGTAACTCTTCGAAATACTTATCTTGTTCGATCATTCTACAAGCACGGTGCATGTAGCACATCATCACAAAACACTGCAACGAATAAGTTGGCTCGAACTAATCGAAAAATATTTAGATGGTTGCATCAAAGAGTGAGTCAATTTTAATTCAGTCCAAATTCTTGACGACTGCGTTTCTTTGGATCGTTTAATATTATGAGATTCACCATTACATCATGAGCATTAGCATAATTAGAATTTGCTATTTGCCCAGATTCTGCCGGAAACGACTTCTTTAACACTTTGCGTAGTTAAGTATCGTTTTTTAATTCAGAAGACGCAACGCCGTCTCAGTAATCGGTACTTATCAAAGTTGCCTAAAGAGTGAACCAGCTGAATTTTTAGTGGAGAATAACCAGAAATTTAGGCTGTAAAACCGATCCGTTTACAGTACGTGCGTGATAAATGGCGGCCCTTTATCATTTTAATGTCGGCAGTAGAGAGCGAAGTGACCTTCAGACCTTTTCAGAGCTAACTGAATGTACCTACCTCATGATTATACGTGTGCATACGTAAATAAGGAAGTAAGGAAATATTTTTTAGATATTTCCAAGTAAAAAAAAGTGATTTTTTTATAAAAAAAGGAGATTATCAAACAATAGAGTTTAACATTAACAATATCTCCCTCGGATCTGTTTATTCTAGCATGACTAGGTTAGACATTATAATAAAGACTAGAATAAGAATTAAGCCCTCTATCAGTATTTTTAGTTGACGGAGCATTGCAATATTCATTGAATATGCAAGCTGACATATTGATTATGATTTTAATTTAATAGTCAACAAACTGAGGCAAGATCACTTTTTTTTTTTTTCGGACTGATATACTATTAGCCTTAAGGGCCCTGGAGCCTTTACGGCTTTTACAGCTTTACCGGGCTTGGGGGCGAGCGCTTAGGGCACTCAGCCACGAAAGCTAAGCAACAACATCCGAGGGTGCCAAAGTGGCCGAACCTCGGCTCGGACTGTTGCGCGTATGCAATTAAGTCGCGATCTGAAGGGCAAGCTCACTCATTGACGCAATCAACGGGTTGTACAAACAGTTGACAATTCCTAATTGTACTTGGATTTAAATTTTCATATCATATCATTTCATCATATGTAGTTCCTGTCCTTACAGCACTAACGGAGTTACTAGTATCAGCTAGAGGGAAACATATTGAAGTATCTTATATTAATATATTTTTACATATTATAGTATAATATATACAAAATATAGACACTTTTGAACTTGTAAATGACAGGCACAATGTTATACTAGAAGTAAATATAAAACAGTCATTCCATCTTGTAGATATAGTAACGGTGAAGTCTGGAAGTGATTCTCTCTGTGTACATTCATTAAAAATTATAATAATTATAAACAATACTGATGTAAAAGCAATTTAATAAATAAATTTTGATTAGCCCGACCGCATTTATTGCCGGTTTTCTCGATGACTGGAATGTTTTCCGAACCGGTAGTAATGGTAACATTCATAGATGCCTTATTAGGGCCTAAATTGAATAAAAAATACTTTTGAAAGTCTTTCTTTTTTAACCTCATATGTTAAAATGGTATTAATTTTTAGATCTTTGCTCTTTTATCTCAGTTTCCTATGACATATTTAAATTATGTAAATTATAAAACAGTGATTTCCAAAGTGGCCCATTTTGACCCTGTTCAGTACTCTTTGCTATGCAGGGTTTTTGACTGATCGCGTAGATCTGGCTCTGAACGATCTGTGGCACCGGAGAGTCGCGCTAATGCACATTCCTATTGTTTAATGGTCATTTCTGAATACATTGCGCTCCCGAGTGTTCGACTGACAGGAGCAAAAAAGAGATGTCTTTGCTCCGTGCGTAAAAACTAATTTGGGAGTGCGTATTTCAAACTTTATATTGTGCCACTACGATCACAAGACCACCGACAGGAAGCTGGGCGTTCCAGAAGAACGGTGAGTAGGTTTATTTGCTATTATACATTCATCGTAAGAAGACTTGAACGACACATGTCAAATGTTTATTTTAGAGATGTAGCACATTTGAATTGTAAGTTGATTTTACGATTTGCTTAAATCAATAGAGGCATGTATAAGCTGTGTAAAATAAATAACAAAAATAATCTATAACAATAATTGAGATCGCAATCTGGTACACTGGAATTATTGAATGCCTGACTCCAAAGAACAAGATTAATTCTTCCGTTCGATATTCTTCGTTGCTTGTTGTTGCAGTAAAAATGTAGGAATTACCTACGTATATATATTTGTTTATTCGAAATTGAAAAAGAAACTAATAAATTAAATATACAACGGCAATCGGTCAATTCAATTAATTTTCGATTCGTACGATTAATACTACTCTGTCAAAAAAGTACCGGGAAAAGATGAATAATACACAAAAAGTTAGTTATTCATCCAAATTTATTTTATCACACACAGTATGCTGTTTCAGTTTAAACATTTAAACAAACAACAACAAGGTTTAAACATTTTTAAACGCTTTTTCCGGAATTGAGTTTAGTTCTCGTCGTGAATTCTCCTTTATGTCTTCTACCGAATGAAAACGGGAGCCACGGAATGGTAATTAGAGTTTAAGAAAAACAAAGAAGTTAAGTACTTGGTGAAAAATTTATTTACAATGATGGCCTTGTGCGAAGTCACACAAAGTTCAGCTCTTTTGGGACTAGCCGAGTCAGCTCTTTTGATTAGCCGAGCGGCAACATGTTTCATATCCAAGTAATTATTTAAAATGATACGGATCGACTCGTGTGGCACAGAAATTTCAGCGGCTATTTCTCTCAAACTCGAATGAGGATTTTCACTCACTATTTCCTCCACTTTTGCGATGTTAACTTCAGTTGAAGACGTTATTGACCTACCATTGCGAGACAAATCTTCCAGTATATTTTGCATAAGCACGTGTTTTTGATAAAGTCGATTCACCGTAAGCCTTCTGTAATATTTTCAGTGTCTTCGAACACGAAATTCCATTGGCGATGCTAAATTTAAGACAAACTCTTTGTTCGGTTTGTTGTCCATTACGAAATTCGCAATACACACTAGATATGATCTAACTAAAAAAAACACTGTAATTAATGAAAATGCCAACTCAAACTCCGCGCCAAAATGAAAAACAGTTGTGCCAATCTAACAAGAAAAAATTGAATTTGGAACCATAAACAAATCATCCATTCCCGACACTTTTTTGATTGAATGTACAATACATTTTCGTTATTTTTATTATTTTGGTCTACTCTAGTTTTACGTTATACATAAAGTAACTATTCACGTAGTGACAAAAGAAAAATATTTAGAATTTTATGCAAAATGCTTTTATAATGTTTATCAGTATCAACATTCATATCAACAGACCGTTAAATTTCCTGGCTTGGGCACACTGTACACTGAAATTTGGGGTATGATCAACATTGTTAGTTCTTCCTTTTTCTCAAACCTTACATAATATCGACCAAAGTTGATGGCATTATCAACAGACTCCTAAGTGTTGATTTTGTCGTGCATATTTTTTAGATACGAACTTAAAAAATAACACTTCCATATATCAGCAGAAAGCAAACACGAGCTGTCAGAAAATTGGAGTACGCTATTGCCGTCCATTACATGTGTGACAAATGTTCCCAGTTTATGCGCTTGGGAAGGATCCAAGAGACCTTGGAATTTTGTGAAGGTCATAATTACTACGCTCGGATAGAGAGTAGCGGAAATTTATAGCCCTTTTAGTAATTATGATGAGTTATGGATAGGATATTTCTATGATAAATTTTCGTTTATAAACTTACTAGCTGTGATCCACGGTTTCACTCATGTTAAATTTATTCATCCATTTCTTGTCTATTATCTTTCTCACTTCTCGTACCTAACTACAGCTTTTCAGATTGCTTGACGTTCATGGCTAATGCTTCGCTCCTTGGGTCGTAAAGTAAAGTTATATAAACTATAACTTTCCTCAATATATACTATTCAAATTAAAAATGATTTACCATAACTGACTGTTTGTTCCAGAACATTCTAATAAACAAACTCTTAAGCTTTGTAATTTATATTATTATAGATTCAGTTTTCTATACGCTTTATTAGACGAATAAAATCCTACAATGAGTATGGACTTTCGGGGAAGAAAACATTGTGATGAACCATAGCATTATGGTGGTGTTGTATTTTCTAAAGCCCACCTGTGTAGCTGCAACTTTTTACTTGAAAATCTGTCGACAAGAGCCTACAGGTGTGTTTCGACAGCTACGCTTAAGAGTTAGTTCCTCTAGATTTGGCATGATATCTTGTAAGGTCACATCGTGATTTAACTTCAGTTATCATTGTGGCCAAACGCTAAACTGACAATTGTTTTGTGATTGCTAGTTTCGCATCTAAAAATTGCATTAAGTAACGCTGGGTACTTTTTTATATTATTTTCTAAGAAATTATTTATTAACCAGTAGATTAGTTTAATATAAAAACATAAAAGACACATGAACATTTCATTTTGTATTACTTAACTTTAAGAATTATAATAAACAATATAGAAAAGTCTTATAAACTTTCATCTCGTGATCTTATTATAAAGTATAAGAGCTCCAAGACGCACAAAAGTTTTAGGTCAATAATTTAAACTTTTATGTTATCATTTGTAAAAATAGAAATTGGAAAAATTTGCTAGTTAACAATTGTATAAACTTTTCGAAAAATAGATATAAGAAAAATAATTCTAATGTGCTTTTATTATTTCAAGTTTTCAGATAAAAACAATATTTTTTCATATTTTTCAATAGATAATTTGTACTATAGAATGTTCCCAATGCCGTAAAGGCCGCGCGCAGACCCATTTTCGGCGGTAAATAAAAATTGTAAATAATGAATGGCTTAACTTTTATATGGGAAATTTCCTCGTCTTTAAGGTTCTTTTTTTTTTCAAAATTTATTTTTGAGTTATTAGCGAAAAGCTAAATTCCGTATTTTTTTTAACTTATTTTGTTAATAACTGTTGCATTTTTTGTATGTGCTAATATATCCTTGAGTTCCTTTTTTCTAAATATAATTCCGAATCGAATGAGCTGTCCCTCATATTTTTAGGCACTTCATCTCGAATTAACACCATTTTGAACTTGTTGACTAGAAGACTATTTTGATTTGGAAACTTGTCGCCAATCATTTATCGTTATGAGAATTCAAATACCGCGTTTACCGATGCAGTATATAAATAAATGCAAAGTACGTCAACTTCATAACTTTATTTCATCATCACAGCCGAAAGATGTTCACTGTTGGAAATAGACTCCCCCAATAATCGCCAAAATAACCGGTCCTCCGCTGCTCGCATCCAACGGGTTCCTGCAACCTTCACCAGTGATGGCTCAGTGGTAGCGTGTACGAAGATCGCATCGATCAACGTGACTTTGAATCCCTGCAACTAGCCTGAACTTCCGGTAAAGGAAAACAAGGTGATGAAACATAGCATGGTGGTAGGGCTTTGAACCTGTAGGATTTTGAAAATCTGTCGTGGAGCACCTATAGGTATCGTCCGGCAGCTGCACTTGAGAGCCAGTTTTCACTAGGCTTAGCGTGTTGTCCAAAACGCTAAAACATATAAGCGATGAAAATATTCTACCCACGCTGCGTTTTCTGGTGCGTGGGTTCTGCTGACTACTCTTCGGCCTTATCGGCCATCTCGGCTCACCGCCACTAAGTCTTACAATTCTTAGAACTATGTCGGTAACTTTGAATCTTTTGAGGATCCCCTCATTTAACCACACAAAGAAACTCCGAGCATATAGTCCTTTCCATTGACCTTTGTATGATTTTGAGCTTTCTTATGAGGCACATAGTTAGTATCTTGTGACACTGGGGTATTTTAGAAGAGGTCTTGTTTGTATAGCTGCCCAACCGAGTCGGATTAATAAAAATCTGTATTTAATAGAGTGTATTTGTTAACATATATTGTTATTCCTCGAATCATCTTACAAGACAATACGCTTGCCTTCAAGTAACATTAATTTAATTTTTACTCACTCCGATAACCTCTTTATTATTTCATTTTTTAACGTTATAAATATAAATGAGAAAGTAACGAAAATATCATTGGAGACACGTTGAGAACCGCACAACAAATTACCAGTTGTCCGACTTATCAGATTTCCGCCAGAACGAGTCAATGTTGCCCGTAGGGTTAACAAATAGAATATACTTTATTAATTTCATTATTTTGTCTTTAATAATTTGAAGCTTTACCTAAGTGAATTTAAAAACTTAATATTTGGCTCGGTGAAAGAAAAACACCATACACTTGACTCTAACAAAAATTTGTGCTTTAAAGATTAATATTTCGCAAACGGATCCCTGAATTGAAAGCCGGTTTTCACACACTCGCAATATTTTTGAACGACCTATTCAACCTATCCCTACACATCATGAGATAGACGGGGAAAAATTAATTCATCCCCAATTTTCGTGTAGGGGTACACATAAAAAATTTCTTAGAGTTTTTGCTCGAGTTTCAAAATTACAGCTTTCTAGTACTAAGAATCTCAGAGCTAAGCCGCCGAAACTATAAGGGTTCCTTGTTGAATTTGGAACCCTAAAACTAACATATAAAAGAATTAGTTTAGACAACGTGCGGGGACCATGTTACTTTAATAAAATATATTTTTTGTAACAATTCTGCTCTTTAATTGTGGTCCTTGTACCATAAATCACAAACACACGTTGTAGTCTCCAGTACTTGTACGTTCGATACAATTAATAATATACCATTTACCATTATACTAATTTCTAGAATGTGGCAACCCTGACGAAGAAAACACGATTCCACGTTGACTGGCTTCAATGAGCTTCATATCTAAAAAGATGGATAATAAATCAAACGGTTGGTGGTTTCCTAAAATTTATCTGTATTGACGCACGACATTTCCTTCTGTGTCGATTTTGACGACAAGTAAACAGGAAATAAGCCAATATAGATGGTTGATAAAAACATATGTTCTAATAAATTACAGTCGTAATGTTAATGGAAAAAAAAACAAAAATGAACAATCAATGACTCTCGATTTCTCGAGGTTGTTTCACTCGTAAACTGTACTTACGGAAAATTGTACTTACAATTAATTAGGCACAATTCGCTACTTTTCTGGACTGTTATAAAAATACTTTTTGTCAGTCTAGGCTAAGATACGGACCTATATATAATTCGAAGACCCATCCACCATTGCGAGGAAAATTACCTATTTATGGATACAGGACGAGACGAGACAGGCCGTAGACTACTTGGTATACAAAGGTCCAGAAGGACATAAAGCAACTCGGACTGACCGATGAAAGCTTAAGAGATGATTTTTGGTTTATTTGTTTTAACACGCTAATCCCCGGAAACCTCAGTCAGATATAATAAATTATTTTTGAATTTAGTAGTATACTAGCTGTGCCCGCAACTCCGCTCGCATGGACTACAGAATGCTTTTGGTCGAGCACACGCGCGATTTGTGCTGCCCCAAAAATGTTAATTGTGGGTGTTCCTTATGTAGACATATGTTTTCGTGGACTTTTTTGGTCTTCTTAAGATCTACAATTATGTGTACATTAATTTGATATATCTCTTATGATTTACTCAGCGTAAGCTATTTAATCGCCCCAAATGCGTCTTTCTTCCGAATTGATTCATCATTATCGTCACTGCTTATTTCGTATATTACTTTATGTAACAAAATATATTCTATAACCTGGCCAGACAAGATAACTATAAACTAAATGAAAAACCGTTGAAATCGGATTAGGGGTTTTCGCGTGAAAAGAACATAAACGGACAGAGAGACGTTGTGTTTTATAATATGTATAGATCTATTGAAGAAGGTTATACTAGGCTATATAACTTCACGCTACGACCCTAAGGAGCGAGGCAGTAACCATGAACGTCAAACACCCTGACAAGCTGTAGGTAAGAACGGGAAATGAGAACAATGAAAGGGTTACAAACTTTTTTTTTTTATTCTAAATTTTTAGAGGTTTTTATGCAATTCGCATATGTCAGCCTCGCTTACAAGCTTGGTGGAGTATTGGTCGAATAAATTTAACACGGATGAAACCGTGGGGAAAAGCTAGTGTTATATAAGGAAACAAATACTGCCTCGTGATTCAGAAAGCCGACCCCGTGTAATGGGAAGAGTCGGGGACAAAATGTTGCCTATGTAATTAACTTCTAATATTATTAGTTATTTAAAATACAACCAATAGTTCTCATTGTCACACAAACATAGATTAGAAATTTTGAATCACAAATGAAATACTTTGTTCAATATAAGTCCTAAAAAGTCACTTATAAAAGTCAAAACACAATTACCGGTTCGGAAAACATCCTAGGCGTCGAAAAGAACCGGTAAGAAAATCGATGGGATTTATCGTTTTTATTTAACGGTGTAAATAAAACGTGTATTTAATAATCATATAAATTTAGTGGATGAATACAGAGGTAGTCACTTCCAATTATCACTAACATTCACGTAATGATCCATCCTATTTATCTAAAATAAATTTTTAACAGTAGTTTATATTTGTGTTTGACCTTATCGTCCGGAAAATCGGTAATATTTACCGACACACACTAGTAGTGGTGTGGAATTCAGAAGTGCCTTCTTCGGGCTTAAATTGAATAAAATATTTTATTAGTCTTACTGAGTCTAAAACACGGCTGACTAAAATTTGTCTTTATTTCTAGTATTAAAACTATGACTGTCATTTACATAATCTAGCTTGTCTAAATTATACCTCGCTAACAAACACCTGAACGCTTGAGAAATGTTCTACTCCACTGTATGTAGGATGAACATATACGAGTAACTGTTGATTACTCGGCGTTTCAAATCGCCAATATTCCGTGAGCTGCCGTGTTGATTAATCCCAAGCTTTTCCTTGGAAAGAGGCCTTTGCCCAACAGTGGGATACCTACAGGTCGATATCATTATTATTTATTAAAACAAACACAAGTACGAATCATAATTATTATCGTTAAGTAATATCACGATGTCCTATCTAAGTTTGTTTATTTGTTTATAAAAGTTAGTTTACAATACCTTACGCTAAAATTATTACAAGTTTCATTAGTTAAGTATATTAATTAAATTTATTAATAAATAGCTCTGCCCTGCGGCTCTAAACGCGTTAATTATGAAGTTAATATTTTCGTCTTGTAATTTCATTTTAACTCTTATATTTCTCAAAGTGTTATATATAATTCCTGTAACTTATCAATTTTAAAATGACAAACACTAAAATTCATTAAAATCTGTTGAGAATAAACAATTTATTTTAAGATTTATAAAAAATACTGTTGATTAATATAATAACCTATTAATTGCGGAATAGATTATACTTATATGGTACACTAGCCGTGCCCGCGGCTCCGGACGCGTGGACTACTACAAACCTTTTATTTTTCTAAAATAAAAATAGTCTAAGTTATTTCTAATAATATTAGCTATTTTCCAGTGAAATTCAGAGATTACCCGGAACAAACAGACAGCCACAATTTTTTTAAAAATGTCATATTCGATATCAGTTTCTTGTAGAATAGATCTATCACAAAATTTGTTTAAAGAACATGTACAAACAAAACTACGAATTTATTCATATACATTAGTAGTCAATTAATTACGTACTTCCCCTCCCTCATTGTAAATGTCATTCGTTTAGTGACCACACCGCCATGAGCTCGGGGAATTTAGCGGGAACATAATTCATTACCGCGGCATTTCATTAAATTGACGTACAGTGTAATTTCGTTCGATCATAATTTATATATTTTAATTCAGCTACTACACTTTGGGAAGCATTATTCAAAATCAATACCAAAAAATATTTATTCAATTTAGGCCCCAAGAAGGCACCTATGAACGTGAAACACTACTAAAAAGCCCCTACCACCATGCTATGGTTTCTTCACGATGTTTTCCTTCACCGATAGCTTAGAAGGCTCATTGTAGGGATTCAAACTCACGTCAATCGACGCGATAGTAGATACACGCTACAATTTTATTATTATTCATTGGTCCATATTATTATTCCTAATACAGCTATAACTATATCATTATTATAGTTTAGTACCAAAACACACAAATAAAACAATAGTGCAGAATGTGAGACAGTAGAGACGGTCAAGATATTTCATAAATGTGTAATGGATTCGCCCGGTAACGCCCGGAAACGCACCCTCGGTAAATCCATCATATTGGAACACTCCACATTCAGACCACACAATAAATATATCCGAAAACTTAATAACACACGTATATTGAACTACGCGTTAGCCATGGATTTAATATATTTCGTGTGGACATTGCTTTTATTTTCATATGTTAAATCATTATTAAAAAAATGCGTTTATCCATATAATAAATCTAGTATATTACAAATAGAATGAGTTTGACGCAACATGGGACGGGATTCCATTTACCCATAGGCATTGTCCTTTTCCACTTCTTCTTCTTATTTAATGGCAATGTTTGTTTATACACAATTCTTCAGAGTTCAAGCAAGGCTTTAATAATATGTTGGCTCTCTTGTTTAAACTGTCCAGTCTTTGTGGCTACTTAAATCTCAGACTTTTAGTTATTATTTATAGTTCACAATTCACTTAAGCACAATTACCAAACTTCTTCTTCTTCGTACCCTTATCCCACTTAAGTAGGGTCGGCATAAAATGTTTTTCTCTTTCTCTCTACTCAATTAACTATCATCTCAGTATTCACCCTATTTATACGCTTATCATTCTTCACACAGTCCATCCATAACTTCTTCGGTCTTCCTGTACTCATATATCCATCCACATTCATACTTAACAATCTTCTAGTTATATGATATTCATCCCTCTTCATGACATGTCCATACCACGCTAATCTATAACCCATCAACTTCTCTGTGACTGGTGCTATTTTAAGACTTCCTTTGATATACTCATTCCTGATTTTATCCATTCTAGTTACATCACACATCCATCTTAGCATTCGCATCTCTGCCCCAAGTAATCTTCTTTCATCCGTCTCTTTCGTTGCCCAGCACTCAGATCCATACATCAAGACTGGTCTTATAATGGTTTTATACACTTTTTCTTTAAGTTTCAAGGGTATTCGTGGATCAGATGTGATCTCCGAGACTTGTCGCTATTTTATCGCTAATTTATCCTAATCTTCACATCCCGGTCAATCTCACTGTTATTTTGAATTAATGAAACAAGGTACCAAAAATTAGAACAGGCTGGAACAATTAAAGCACCATAACTACCAATATTACATAAATAGTGAAAATTGACGAAGTTTATAAATAAAAATAAAACCAAAGATCAAGATCCCACCAAAACTCTCGCTTGTACTATTAAGTCTATTATTTGGAAGCTGCAATTATGATCCACTGGTGTTGTCACCCTTAGATCTACTAAAAATTTATTGTAGTAGTAGTATATATAAAAAAGTTAAAAGGACAACTATCAAAGGTAAGTAGGCTTTACAAGTTAACGAGTAATAGTCAATGACGTAACGTTGACGTGAGTTCGAATCCCTGCAATGAGTCTGAGCTTTCAGTGAAGGAAACATCGTGAGGAAACCATATGGTACCATGGTGGAAGGGCTTTTTCTAATGCCCGTCTGGCTAACTACCACTCTCAAGTTGAAAATCTGTCGCCAAGCACCAATAGGTGTGTTCCGGCAGCTGCACTTGAGAGCCAGTCTTCCACTAGGTTAAGCGTGTTATCATCTTGGGACAAACCATAACTTAACATCATGTGAGATTGTGGCCACTACGCCAAACCAACATCGATAAAAAAATGAATTTATAAAATGTACTTGGAGATGTAATTTCGTACAAATTCCACTTAAAATTACTTACCTCTCTAAGTCTGCATATTGCCACGGGCAACTACGGAAACCTACAATGCGCGTGGCCTGACTTGGACTTTTTTTATTGAGTCAGATCGTAGTAACACCAAAATAAACTCTTTGAGTAAATAACATTTTATATTGAATGGTCATAAAATTTTTGTTATAATTACAATGACACATTAAAGATTCATCATATTATGCGTAATGGTAATTACAGTCTTAGTCCAGCGAATAACTGTAAATATGGTGACTACACTCGGCATCGGTTCCCGCGGGCACCGTTGTTTGGACAAATATAATAATGGCGCCGATCGCTTGGCTGTCTCATGCTTCAATTGTTCATACGACTATTCCAGCTCATATTTATTAAATACGTGTATTGTTTTGTTCTATCTTTTTGGAACATAAATTTTCATTTATCAACCAAAATATACCTTAAAATAATAGATGAACACTAGTTCTGAATAAAAAAATCACTATTCTACGAAACAATTGCGAAAGTCTAAAAGCTACTACAAACATCGAGTATATGTTTTACGTAGGTAAGAAAAGGCATCGCGGATCACGCACACATCAATGCTTATCCATCCGATTACGTAAGCAAACAGACAATGTCTAAAAATTATTTCTTTTAAACGAGCTCGCTATGCCAAAAATAGATCTAGGTACACTAAGAGATTACGACCACTTGTTTTAATTGGGAATATAAGCAGGCCATAGTTTGACGGAAGACAGTTCTGTTTTGGACATCCAAGTGATAAAAAGAAGAAGAAAACTAGGACTAACACAAGAGAGCAGTGTAAACAACAGAAATTGTAAGTACATCCATAATGTAGTGAACCACAGATTGCTGGACAGAAAATTTCTCTGAAATAAGACTGAGAACAGAGAATATACATAAAATGCCCTATTTTATATTAACTATTTTCTGAAATTATTTCCATAATATACAACAATGCGAATGTATTTTATTAACAATAGTTACTAGAGAGAATAGAAAAATATTTAGCGTTATAAAAGAGATTTATTTAAATATATTTACAGCAATTTGCTATATTTCATTCTCGTTATAATAGTAAAAACATTTGTACTGAATTTCGAAGCAAATAAGTAGACAATTGTATGATAGAAAATTTTATTATTTTGTAAATTGGTATTACAGTTTTGTTCAAATGTTTGATCTATGACAACCTGTATTCCACTTAACCTAGTGTTACTGTATGCGATTAATTTTCCTACGAACAGACAGAAATATTATTCAAGATACGGTGTTAGTGAGAACATTTGGTACTTCTCAGTTCTCTGGCACATTTTTTATTCCCTTATTTGTATTATTTTAACCAAATGTAATTAATTTAATTAAACCAACGTAACCAAAACGCACCAAACCAAGATGACGTGGTATTTGAATTAAAAAAAAATTCTAACGAGTCATTATGTCATTATTACCTATTTGCTAACTTGAACAACAAATAATTTTACTTACTTGACTACTAAATTAGTATCTACGTCCAGGATCACGCTCTGATTCGAATTATCCGAATTATCGTATTACTATTGAAATATTTTATCCGCCATTTCAATACTGATACCTACCAAAACCATCGATATGTCCTCTCGAAGAAAGATAAGATGAAAGGATAGACCTAGATATCTGAAGATACGTTATTGAAATGCAAAAGCCTACCGACATATAGATATTTATGTATTCGGTATCAAAATCAATATGATTGAAAACGGCTGTTAGTTGATATCTAAATATACTTTAATCGAAAAGCTAACAACTTCTAGATTCATGAGATGATTAATTATGATTAATCCTCGTTAGAACTAAGTTTATATGGTCGAGTATCAGCTGTCGCGCGTGTTTGTCCATCACATGTTAGAGTTGACTTTCGTAAAAGTTCTAGTGTGTTCAGAATATAATGTAAATTGATTGCGAAATATTTTTATCGTCGTAAACAACAATATAACATGTTTAGCTTTAACTAAGATCCTAAACTAGGCTCTTTATGATGGAATCTTAAGATACAATTTCAATTGAATTATAAAATAGTTAGTGGCGCATATTGATTGAAACATCGATATATTTGTATTATGCTATGCAATTTGAAGCAATGATGGTAGTGTTTACGGATATTACGTTGATCGACATGTGGAATGAGTGAAGAAAAACATCATAATAAAACCATAGCATGGTGGTAGGTGACTTTCTAATACCCGCCTGGCTAGCTACCACTCTCAAGTTGAAAATCTATCGCCAAGCACCAATAGCGTATTACCATCATGGGCTAAACACTAAACCTATACATAATATTTAAAAAAAAAAAAAAAAACAATGAAAACTGATAATCAACGCATATTAATTCACGTAGCGTAGTTTACCGAAACAAATTTAATTACACATACACATAATAGTCCTGTTTATACGGACGTGATATAATTTAAAGCCATTGTGTATTTATTAATCACTCCCGTCCAACACGTGCAGCGTATAAATGTAGGAAATACTGTTTAATCTTTTCAAAACATAAGCGTGAACACATTATCAACATTATATCTAGTTTATCATCTAAAGGTCTTCCTGTTTGTGCTCTCATTTTGAATCCATGCAAATCGCCTACAGACATCAAGTCGTCATCTCATTCAACATCCAAAATTTTGCTTATAGGTTCATGGTTACCGCTATGTCATGGATAATTTGTTGCCTAATTTAATTTTTTGATCCTTAAACTAATTTTGCACGTCTTTGCAAACAAGGGCTTTCTTTGTTATAGTACGCAAAAATTCAGTGGACCCGCATAGTAGATTACGACCAGCATTCATCTTAATATGAGAAAAATACCCTTATTGAGTAATAAATTATAGATAGATATATAGATAAATTATAGATAGAGGAATTATGTACAGAAAACGTACAGTGAAAAAAAGAGGGAACGTAAAAAGTTTTTTTTATCCCGCAAGCAAACAACATGATTAAGTTAGCCAACAATGATATGACCGAAAATTCATTTTTCTGTTTTTTTTATTGAATACAAATAATTTTACGTTGTACAAATAAAGTTTTTTTTATACAATTTTTTTTTGCACAATTATAAAAAAAGCGAGTAAAATGAATTCACATTATTATCATTAATGGCTAACTTGACCATGTTATTATACTTCGGTCACGTGACGTATCACGTAATCTTAATTTTATACTTTACTAAACGAGCGAAAAAATTATAACTTAAATAAAGTAAAACACTTTAAATCCTTGTATGAAGCAGCTAGAAAGCGCTGGTTTCGAGAACAATATAGAAAACTATGACGAACATCTGCAGTTAATTGTAGCAATGTTAAAAAAAAGAATGTTTAGGACGTACAACCCGTTCCATTTCCTATAAACTCATAAAAGTCAAAAGTTAAAATAGAGACAAGAGTTTCGTGGCACAACTAAAAGATAAAATTAAGATGATAAATAAAAAGTGTATTGTATTCTGTCGCTAAGTTTAATTACTTTCGGGAAATTTATTTGCGGCGAGTTCGCACGGTTTTGCCGTGTTTTTGTTATTTATCGTTCGAAAGTGTTTGTGATTATGCGATAATTACTTTCGGACGCCGCACAGCTTCGGTAGGCTCAGCATCCTGTTTCAATTCGAATCGTTTGGATTTTAAGCATTTAAATGTGACATCTATTTCGTCTGATATGCAAAGCTTGCGATGTCGTTAAATTATTTTAATGTACTTTTCTGTAAGGTTTTACTCTGTTTTCTTACATAAAATTCATTAAATTTCTTCTTTGTCACTAGCTTCTGCCCACGACTTTCTCTGCGTGGACTTCAAAATTGTGTCTTAACCGGGATAAAAAGTATCATATGTGTTAATACAGGTGTCAACTATCTGTCTGTCAAATTTCATCCAAATCCGTTCAACCATTTTTGCGTTACCAACCTAAAGTAGACGGACAGAAAATCTTGAGCTTGGATTTGAGCATGAAAATGATGTCAAATAATACCTGATACATTATGAAACCGTCAAAGAAAAGCAGCTTTTGGCAATATGAGAGCAGAGCTTTAGGATATTTCGTAAAAGTGAGGTTATGTAATAATTTATATTTAAACAAACAATTTTTGCGTGCGATTGACGTTTTTTTATGTAGAATAATATGTCTATTATATTTGTAAAGGGCAATGATTTTGAGAAACCCGCAAATTATAGTTAATTATTTGCATGTGATATTTCAATATAACGAAATGAGTGATTCATAAGGGCGTAGTAATTGGTGTATGCGACTCACAGATGTTAGCACAGACTAAAAATACAAGTCCGATAAAGAAATATTTTTTAGAACTTCAATCTTTTAATACTTTTGTATTCATTCCTTTTTATTGCATTAATTTTCTGATAATCAGCATTGTTCTATTTTTATTGTTCGAACTCATTCATATCAATCGATTATCGCTGACCTTTATTTACATATTAACTTACTTTTTAGTTTGTCATTTTCTAGATTATGAATTATCAATACAGCTATATGAACCGAGAGCTGTGAAGAGCACTGGGGTAGTGTTTAACGAAATGAAAGCCATATCAAACAGTAAGTTAACATAATCAGACGTATTCAGAACTTAATAGACAAAACTACATTGGCTTCATATCGAGAAATCTATTTCTATGACGCGCAAATTGGACGAGATTGCTCTCAGTAATGACGTCATGCAGCGTCGACCCGTATCCCATATTAATTAAATTGAAATTCAGATGGCTTCTTGATTGTTCCTATGAATTTAATTTATTAGGGGTTTTGTTTTGATGTAAAAAAAATATTTAGTAAGATTGAGAAGCATAATTTATATATTATACTAGCGCTGTGCTCGTTTATTACGCAGTAATTATTGTTATCCCGTAATTTTATTGTTACTCCTATTATTGACAATTCATTAGACTATTAATTGACTAATATTATATACTTCCTTTGTACAAAATCGGTAAGGCATTCTTT
Organism: Saturnia pavonia; assembly: GCA_947532125.1. Lineage (NCBI taxonomy): Eukaryota > Metazoa > Arthropoda > Insecta > Lepidoptera > Saturniidae > Saturnia > Saturnia pavonia. The sequence goes on along the minus strand of OX383895.1, from coordinate 18,901,164 downwards.
AGTTGTTTTTTTTATACAATTTCTAAAAGTATTATTAAAAATTCCTATAGCTTATCAATTGACAAATGACATAAGCTTTTCGTGTATTTCATAAGAATCGGTCAAGCCGTTTTCGAATTAAATCTGGACAGACAGAAAATTTTTTAATGGCTTATTCAGTCATCAGTGTCCTTTATATAGAATATGTCTGTCTGGCTATCAGACAAGTGGGTTTTCTCTTTTAAAAATAAAGAAATATATAGGCAGTTTACCGTTTTTTGTATAAATCAAACTTTGAAGACGTGAACAGGGGAAGAAATAACACTATGACATATACATGGGCGTACTCAAGATTTTTATCACTCCAAAAACAACGGTGACCGTCGTGATCTTATTAAAACAACTTGTTTTAATTATCTACGGTCGTGACAGATTCTGTCGGCATTCGTCGCCGTCGTGCCGGCTTATTGAACCACCTCTTTACATGTCGTTTGAAAAACACAATACCATCATATAATTACAGTACAGTACAGATAATTTCAGTCCAAAAGACGTCCACTGTTAGACATAGGCCTCCCCCAAAGATCACCACAACGACAAGTCCTGTGTGTCCCGCAACCTTTACTAGGTGTCCTGTCCACCTATTGGCTGGTCTGCCCACGCTGAGTTTTCCGATACGCGGCCGCCACTCGAAAACTATTTGGCCCCACCGGTTATCCGTTCTACGAGCTACGTGCCCCGTCCAATGCCACTTAAGTCTAGCTATTCTTATCTCGACGGTGTACAAAATACCGTCTTCTACCCCGAACGACCTTTTTTATTAATTACATTCAGATGTGAACCCTGACACGCATCACGCGCTTTTAACACCTAGCTTGGAGGAAGGCAGCTGCACCCCTCTTGCCCGTACCTGACTACGCCCATGCATATATATACGTATATATATACGTAGAAAATGCCAATTATATAAGACTAGCTTTGCCCGCGGCTCCGCCTGCGTGGACTACAGAACGTCGTCGATCAAGCGTACGCGCGAATGATACTGTCCGCGCTCCCACCCACGGCGACAGTCCGCCGCGCCGCGCCGGTTATTTTAAAAACGAAAATAGTTTTTGTGGATGATCTTTAGAAGATAGACATATGCTATCGTTGACTTTATTGTAGGTCATTTTCAGATCAACAATTCAGTAGTACATTAATTTGATATATCACTTATGGTTTACTCAGCGTAAGCAATTTAAGCACCCCAAATGCGACTTTTTTCCGAATTGATTCACCATTATCGTCACTGCTTACTTCGTATGTTACTTTATTAAGTTTTCGCGTGAAAAGAACATAAACAGACAGACACAGAGAGACGTTGAGTTTTATAATATATATAGAAGATAACAATTGCATATTAATAATTGTTAATGGTCTTTTTTTTGTTTATATTTATTGTGTGTTACGTCACATATTTATCCCTATCTCTAAAATCTGTGCCTCAGTTTACCATAGTTATGAGTGTACTACATATTAGTGAAGACTCTCAACTGTTTAGTTTTGGAGATGATAGACCAAAATAACCGTAAACTTTGTAAGTGGTTTAAGATAAGGTACATACGATCTCAGTCTTGTTAATCAGATTTCCTAAAATCATCTACTTCATTTCAATATACACAAAATCTATATGGGTATTAGCCATTCGATTCGGGTGTGGAAGGTGGCAATTACGAGGCAACAGCTGCGATATGAAGGCTTTGTGACGATTATTGGCGCTCAATATCGGCCAGTGAATGGCGGTGCTGTGGCTGATAAAGGAAACGAACCGTTCGTTGTGAACTATAGATATTGCTTGCATAGTTAGATAGGAGAAATATAATGATTTTTTTTGCATAAAAAGCAATTAATTAAATTGTCACTTTCCGTAGTAATGATGTATGTCCAATTTCGTAATCGTGACTTTTTGTTCATTACAAGTTTTAGCGTTACACGTTAAGCCTAGTAAGGGAACTCACTCTCAAGCCCAGCTGCCGGAATACACCTATAGGTGCTTGGCGACAGAATTTCAACTTGAAGGCAGAAAATACCCTACCACCATACTATGGTTTCATCACGGTTTTCCTTCACCAAAAGCTCAGGCTCATTGTAGGGATTCGATCTCACGTCTATCGACGCTGTGTTCGTACACGCTAACACAGTCAGTCATTATTCCTAAAATCATTATAAATTACCATCATCCATGTAATTCAAATTAATTTAGTTTATCATTAACAAGACTTTAACTGTTAGCAACGTGGTTCAGCAAATGAAGGCACTTTAATGATACCAAGTTTTCTTCTTTGCCTCTTTCCGTTACACAGGGTCGGCATTGTTAATCAAAAGTTACCATTTGCTTCTTTGTACAACATCTTCATTGGACATACCGAGACGCTTTATTTCGGGGTCATAGGCTCCGGCTCCGACTGGATTGCGACCATCATGCACATCATGATAAACCCTTCAGTAACTCTCATTTTGTTTGTCACGTTTTGGGATCTGCCAGTGTATATCCAGCTGCCCAGAGACTTACAAGGCGGCATGACAGCGAGGATTGGCGTTGGATTGCTCGTCTCTCGGTGATTTGGATTATACTATGCTTACGATCAGGCAAACTTCTTATCTTCTTATCCAAGTACCGGTTCTTCTACGATTTGCCTTCTTCTATTTTCTGTAGCCATGAAAAAACATTGTTGATGAGTGATAACTATAATAATATTTAATAACGAATTCCTTTATTTAAAAAAACTGAGTCAAATAATACTTTATTCTTAGGCCCAAAGAATGCACTTCTTCTTCTTTAATTTAAGTGCTCAGCTTTGCCACTGTTCCTTATCCTCTGTCTTTCTTTTGAGCTCTTGATAAGATACGACTTCCACTTATCCTTCACTTGTAGGAAAAGGTTCAATTGATGGTAAATAAAGAAATGTTAAATATAGTTGACGAGGTAAGACAATTTTTGGGAATGTAGATAACAGAATAAGAAAGATAATTGGACACTTGACACGGCTTGAGAAGTCCTTTAAGACAGTTTTATAAGGAAAAATTGGAGGAAAGAAGTCACTTATGAACGTCATATTACTACAAAAGGAGTTGGTTCTCAAATACAAATGCAGGAAGGAACCCACCGATTTTTCGATCTGACTACACTGGTAGCCAAAAGAATCCTGAAGCCTCAGGAAGCTTTTACTGCTTCACCGGGCTTTTACAGTTGTACGATACATTTTCAACATGTGTCAACATGTTTATCTTCAACGAAAGCTCACTACAAACCTTATTACAAACTACGTCATCTAAAGACGATATCATAGAATCTTGATATGTTCAAAACGTTTTCGGCATTTCGAAATGTGGGAACATTTTGTATTAAAATGTAATAAAACTGGAAATGTGTCGTAGATAACAAGCGGCAGTATTGATACGACGTGCCTAGGTTGCGATAACAGTCTCGTCCTCGTGATGTGTCGATTACCACGCTACCTCCCAAATAGATATACCTCTGGCAGGGTTTATCATTCTTAATTAATCAGGTTATCGAATATGAGATCTCATGGGTGATATTTTCAAACATTACTATAACTAAAAAATTGGGAGTGCACATCACTTTTTAAGCGGTGAGTATTCTCGGACCGAGTGCGCTCATACGAGCTAGATCGTATAGGAATCTACAGGGATTTTGGTTGACACGTTACGAGTATTTATAAGTATCCAAGAAGCATTCTTATTTTGATGTTCACATCTTGAATCTTGAAGTACCAGTTATGTTGAGGTTATGAATAATGCATTGTATTGCGGCATTTCGGGTATCTTGATTTATATACTCTTTGAGTCCTTACCTTCCACAATATTTCCTCCGCTTCAAGTAGTTCTACAAACCTCAGAGTGACCAGTTCATTCATTAGTTGACGGCATTTTGTTTTCATAAATAATAGTGAAATAAATAAATAGTGAAAACTCGGCTTTAGTTAAACGATAATCTTTCACGTGACTCACAGACAAAAATAATTTTCGGAAGGAAAACTTAAATTTTGAAGATTTCCATGGCGTTTTAACAGTAGACTAATAGTATAGTTAAAACAATTAACTTTAATTTTTATATAGTACATCCTACTGTCAACTCGTGGGTAATTTTGTTTTATAAATTTTATTTTTACTCATTGACAATTCATCATCATCATCAACCTAAACTAGTCCACTGCTGGACATAGGCCTCCCCTAATGAGCGCCATAGCGCCCTGTCTTTAGCTTGCCACATCCAGCATCTGCCTGCAGTCTTTCGCAGATCGTCATCCCATCTGGCAATTCATATAATTTAACAACGAAGTAATACTTCTCACGTACAAAATTACATAAAAATAAGTTGAGTATTATTCATTTTTTTGCAATTTCTAAAAGTATTATAGACGATTATTATACGAGTAATCTATCAATTATCTATCTATCAATAATTACACAATAGTACTTCCCGTGTATAAAATATTCATAAAAATCAGTCGTCTTTTTTTAGTTAATTCCGAACAGAGAAATAAACAAGCAAAATTATGTCATACTAGCGGACCGCACCGCTCCGGCTTCGCACGGGTATTTAACAAAAAATTCAAAAATTATAAATTTTCATACGGATCCCTAACTTTTTATTCTATCGCCTATGTTCGCCAGGGATAATGTAGGATTCTAATGTTGAAAGAATTTTTAAAATCGGTCCAGTAGTTTCAGAGCCTATTCAATGCAAACAAACAATCAAATCTTTCCTCTTTATAATATTAGTTTAGATTCGTGATCAGTGACTTTTTAATAAAAATGTATCAGGCAATTCGAAAAAATAATAATATTACAGACAGAACACAGATTACAGATTTATTAATATTATCTATAGAAATTATTCAAAATTTAAATAAAAATTTATTACTGTTACGATCCGAATTAAAAAAAAGAACCGATATGAACTGCAATGTTTTTTTTGTACCTACAAATACGTACGCGAAGTTTCGAGTAGATTCTGAGACATTTCCAGATATTTCCAGACGATTGTTTTTTTCTTTTTTTTCTAACATTACTTTAAAATAAAAACTCAAGTGCAATAATAGTGTTTATCTGTGCAGCCTAGTCATTTAATTCAATGGAATTAGAGAAGTTGTAGAAAGTTAAACCGATAATTGACTGACTGGCTGTCTCGTAAAACTTTGACAAGTCATAAAGGTAAAAGTTTACGTGTCGAAAACTGTTCCAGGCCGGAAAGTTCACATCAACACAATCGCACAACCTTCCCTAGTTGTAATCAAAGTTGAAGTTGTAAAAGTTTCCTAATTTGATTTGCTCACAATTTATACGACTTTTCTACAGTGACGTATTTAAGGGGGGTCAAATGCTTCTCTATTAAACGTCCGGTAGAAGAGTAACTTAAAAAAAAAACTAAAACTACTTTATTTAATTTAGGCCCAAGAAGACACTTATGAACGTTAAACACTACACTACTATCGGTTCGGAAAACATCCCAGTCATTAAGAAGAACCGGCAAGAAACTCGATATGGCTTATATTCTTTTTTTATTCCCACTGTACAAACAATAACAACCATGTTAATAATTTAATGGATGCACAGAGAGAGCCTCACTTCCAGACATCACTATCATTCACATAATGATCCACCCTATAATAACCTTTTGACAGTAAAACCTACTCGACATGGTCCTTGAACTGTTTAAATAGTCACATTATAGACACTTGGAAGCAGTGAGGGGGTAAATTGACCACGGTCGGTACTCGAGTCTATTAGGAAATGTCGCTTATCTGACTAACCATAAAATTTTGAATATTTTGGAGGGAACTAAGTCTGTTATACTGTGATTTTAATTTTTATTAACTTATATTGATATAGTATAGTTATTGTGCACAAGTGAAGTGGATTATAAATAATAGTTAGAAACATGCATTTTAAGTTGCCGCAAAAACCCCCTGTACAAGTTTTAACAAGGAAGCCGCCATTTTTTTAAAGCGTTATTTGTATTCTGACGATTAGACGGAATATTCTATCCACGTGACATTGCCACAATTGTGGCAATATTATTTAATAGGATAATTTGCTATTAAATAATAAAAAGAAGAAGTTGAAAAGGGCAATGCCCATGGATAAATGAAGTTCCGTCTCATGTTACGTAAAACATACCTCTGGTCAAAGTTATTTGGTAAAATAAAAAATAACCTAAAATCTAGGGATGCACCAACAGCAGGTTTTATCGATCAATTTATCGATTTAAAGAGAGGTAAGAGGAAATCAAATTAATACGATTGTGTAAATGTTATATTATGATAAATCATAATTCTAAAGTGTTTTGACGTGGTGGCACATCATAGAAATTGCGAGTAACTAGTTCAAACAAGTTATAGCCAGCGCACACCGGCCGACGGCAGGACAGGGTATTTTAAATTTACCAGTGTATTTTGTACGTATATAATGGTTACAAGATATAGATTTCAAGGCTCAGAGATCGACCACGGAACATCAAAGGAGATTTGTTTCTGTTGTATTGAAGAACGTGCTAGATGATAGCGTGGCAAGATGCGAAGGCAATCGCTTGTTTTTGCCGGAGTTCGCTAGCATACGATAGCGGAGGTGAGGCAGTGCAAGCGGAAGGGCATGCCACAGCATCCAGAAGTGCGCCTGCAGGCATTGGCGGCATCGCAAGTCGGCAGAGTGCGCTGGCCGGTGGCAAATCCTTCTCAATGCCCTCCCCGCCGCGCGTGCGTGTATCACACCAATAAATACTATAAAAATAGATTTGTTTGACGTATTTACACACAAATTAATATGAAATAAAACATTATATTAGAGAAAATATTTAAAATATTCAATGTTGAAATAACATCTATGTATATCATTTGGTATTTAATTACAAAGTTATGATGTACCACAACTTCAATTAGTTATCGTAACAGTCAACCCGAACTCGGATGACGTGTCGACGGTTTCATCACTTTTTTACTTATTATTATAATTACATATTTTGTTTCATAATTTTATTGCCTAGGGTCTCTTCCTATTATTTTCTCTATGACTCGCTTGGATAGCATCAATATGACGAATTCTTATAGCTTCTAATGTAATTTGACAACCACCCCTTTAATACAATTATATTAATCTGATATTTATTTAGCCATATTTATTTGATCATATTTAAGAAAACATCGATAAGTCGAAACATCGTTCCTTTTACGATGTTGCTACTCTAGCTACTACTGCGGAACTGCTGCCTGTGGAGTGTCGCCAAATGACCATAGATCATAAATATAAAATAATACCGTAGATAAAGTCATGCCTCTATGAATTCCGTCGACCAAAGGTCGTAAGAAAATAAAAATAAAAATTGCGGGAAATAATTTCGTACCATGAATAAGCATTATCATTTGTCGCCAGCCGTGCATCTATAGTCGTACGTTTAAATATTACGAAAATAAAAGGTTGCGACGATGTACGACGGTAATTTACAAAAATCGGTCACACAGCATACTTGTCTTATATATTTAACAAAATTATGTTTCTTGTGTACCTTTAATATTTAATGTTTTTATAGAATATTCGCCATAATAACAGACTTTCTGTGAAAATTTCAACCGGTATTATATTACGATTGAAAAGATAAAGATATTTAAAAGTAGGACGAACGGCGCGGCGCACGCCAGATTTAACAATGAGGTTCCCTTTTTGGGAACAAAAACCTTAAAACAGATAATAATTTTTAAGTTATTCTTTCGTTTCGCCAGTTATTATATGTTTACCAAATTTTTAAATTACGTCCATACGGACCCTTCTCAGAATCCATCCCTGTTCATGTTATGTTAATTAATCCCTTTAATTGAAGCTTAATAAAAGTTCAGGGTTTACTTCTAAACTGTATTACCTTTCCGAAACCCTATATTGGATTTCTGAGTAATGGCTGAAATGAAGAAGTGTTTTAAACAATTTTTATAATAAGAAAAAAAAACAGAATTGTCTTATCCCTGAAAACCGATTTTTGTATTTAGCCAGTATAGCGTCGGTATAAAATAGAAAGAATAATCAAAATAATTTAGCGTATCAGAATCGACATGAAATCTATCACCGACATGCACAATACTCATTTCGTTGATGATTAAACCTATGTATAGGCAAACTTGGTGTATAACGAAACCAAACGTCTACGAAACCATACGTTTCAAAATGTGCAGGTTTGATTTGAGAATCACGATTGTTAACCATTTTGGTACCTCTATTCAGAGACCGTGTCGGACGAGTACGATCGCCTTATAGGGACCTTTTTCATACTTTGCCTAAATAGCATTTGGCATATTGGCATAAAAATCAAACTATACCGCATAAAATTCATCGTAAATTACATATTATAGGGCTGTCAAAAACTCTCAAGTGATATTCAAATCGAATCGGAGATGAATTTCATACTTTGCCGGTTACTCATTTGGCATTCTATAGAATGCCTAGGCAATGTATGAAATATAAATCATTTCATACATTGCCGGTTAGCTTCAGGTATTATATACATTGCCTAAAACATATATACCAACATAGAAACAAAAGTTTTTGTACGACTAAGCCTAAAATAAAGATTTATTATGTAAAATGTTGTCTGTGACTTCTTACAATTTTCTTTGGCATAACAAAACAAAAATAATTCCAAAAGTTTTATCCTGCGTGTCAACAACATAATGAAGTTTTATCCATGTAATTTTTTACATTACATAATAATCTAAATTAATTTTATTGACTTTTTGTTTTAATCGTGTATAAATAATTAAATGTTTAAATGAAAATAATGACTGTTTGTTTAATAAGTAATTCGCTTTTAATCACATTAAAATAATGTTTATTTATACAACGTTAAATTGAAAAGTTAGTAAAATGCATTCACATTATTATCATTAATTAACTTTTCTAACACGATGCCTCTGCTGTAGGTTGAAGAGTTAGGTATCCTGCAGGTTTCATTTGATGCTGCAGTGTCTATCAAGCTCGGTTATAGCTTTTAACCGTCACACGCGATTGAAGTAAAACTTAAATGGTCACCATTATGCCGACGGTCAGCACCACCCCGATGGACACCACCACCCGACGGTTACCACCATCCCGAGAGTCAGCACCATCCCGACGGTCGAATAATATTTTAACACTGCTTAACCCTTTACATAAATGTATTTGTATACGAAGCTATATTGCCTTAACGGACTTTCGTTTCATTGTCGTCCAGTTACATCCTAGTCGCGCCTAAAGGATTTTCCGGCCACTTTGGCACCCTCGGATGTTGTTGCTTAGCTTTCGTGGCTGAGTGCCCTAAGCGCTCGCCCCCAAGCCCGGTAAAGCTGTAAAAGCCGTAAAGGCTCCAGGGCCCCTCAGGCAAACAGTGTAGTCAGTTCGAAAAAAAAAAAAAAAAAGCCTAAAGGAGTTTTACTTCAAAAAAAGATTAAAATCAGTTTAGCCGTTTGAGAGCTACAGTGCCACAGATACACACCCTGGGGGTTAAAAAAGGTTGTCAACCCGTTAGAGGAGCACCCCAAGAAAAATAAAGTCGCTTCTTGGTTAGCAGTTAGAACCAAAATATCAATGTCTTTATTCCGATATTTAATGAAAATCATCATTACAAAAACTCCCTTCACAATTTAAAAAAGCAACTCTTAGTTCTTAGAACTCCGAAGATTACGAAACTATTCTATCCACGTGACATTGGCAGAATTGTGTATAAACACACACGTTGCCATTAAAAAACAAAAAAGAACAAATGAATCATTATCAGTATATGTAGTTAATTAATAATACTTTATCGCGATATATCTGGCCAACGCAATACTATCAAAATATAGAAATGAAATTACATTATTAGCACCAATTAGCTAAACATAACAGTAAATTATGTAACTAGAACCCAAGCAGACTGAACAATAACTAGTTTGGTCTATTCAATATCTTCATAAACAGCGACTCTCTATTTCCAGCATGATCATCTTTCACTTAGGTATTTCAATTAGTGAAGTGTCGTTTCATTATTAAGTTAAAACTGGTTCACATAATTTCGCAGCAAAGGCTGTGACATATAGAGTTCAAGAATGACAAGTAGTCTAATCGAATAAGGATTTATTAACCTTGGAATGAAAGATTAATATATCTTTAAACTACCTATTTGCTATACACCTTTGTTTTACACGTTTTATAAGTTGGCTTAAAAGTCTCATATCATGTCCACCTTCAATATCAACCAATATGACCTTCAAAAATCAGAGGTCAAAGGTCACTTTCTTAACATCTCATTAATATCTTGTCGATGAATTAATAATTTTATATATTTTGTACTAAATTACAATTGACCTAACATTACTAACACATACGAGCTAAGCGCTTCCCTCTCTTTGCGTTTAATTTCAAAAACGGTTGATCGTATATAATATTGCTTTATACAAACTTTGTAGGAAATTTTATGCGTTACAACTTTTGTTATAACTTCAAACGTCATTTCTAAGAAAAATAATACACACACACACATACACACCCACAAAAAAGACCTTTGACCTCTAATATCTGGTAGCGCGTACAAACACGAGATTATGTGAGATGATACTACCTATTTACATAAATAAGCAAATTTATAGACCTCGAAATGGACATTGGAAATACAAAAATTATAATTTTAACATATACATATTAGATACCAGCAACCGCCCGCGACTTAGTTCTTATTAATTACAATATAATATTTAATATTAATAAAATATAGGCTATGTCACGTCACTTAAGAAAAACGTAGATTTCTACAATTGAAAGAATATCTAGAAAATGGTTTAAAAATTCAACAAGATCGATTAAGGCGAAGACTGTGTGTTACGGTGATTTTACCAACGCTGTCTATTAGCGAAGGGTGGCGCCTGTAAATCGAACACCAATCGGTTCATAGTTCAGGTAACTGAATATTTTATCGGTTGCTATGACAACGCGCTTCTTTATATCTTCATAATGTCTTACCGTCAGTGGCGGATTTAGGCTTGCTGCCGCCCTAGGCCCCGTTTAATACGCCGCCCTTTTTGATTAAATGAAATTAATTATTAAAATTAAACATCTAATTTTCAAATATTTAAATTATTATGTAATACATAAATTTTATTAATTTAATTAAACATTTTAATATACTTGTAATTTTTAAAATATAAATTTAAATTATTTATTTATTATTTTTTTAATTATCACTTTTAAATTAATTGCTTCTACCTGGCTTTGGTTCGCGCAAAGCTCTTCATTTTTAATAGTTACCTATATAGCTTTTTATAAATTAAATAACATTATTTGATAAAGGCTATTATTATTGATCTATTGAAAAATGAACATCGCACCGACAAGATAAAAATATATTGAATAATTGAATTATTTAATATATTTTACTGATTTTTTTTATACATTCATAGCATAATTAATCCATTTTTATTATAGTTGTCCTTGCATTTATTCGCCTTTAAAATGTTGGCTTCGCGAAAGTTTTGACGCCCCTAAAATGATGCCGCCCTAGGCCCGGGCCTCACAGGCCTAGGCGTAAATCCAGCACTGCTTACCGTCGTATTGTATCGATTACATTGAATTACTTTTAGTCTTCGGACACTTTTGTTTAGTTTAATTAAGACAAATTTTATTTAAAACATACGCTTTCATTATAGATTTTGATCATCTGAAAGTATATTTAAGAATGCTTATTTATTTTAATTTACATATACTATACAGTAAGTATTCCGTTTTTTCTTTTATACTTCGAAGGTGGCAAACAAGCATACATCCCGCCTGATGGTAAGCGGCTACCGTAACCTATGGTAGCTTGTAATTCCATAGATATCACTAGCGCGTTGCCGACCTTGAACCCCAAGCAGCTATGGAAATCCAACTCACCACAGGAACACAACACAAGTTTATTTGACTGCGATCTTCTGTAGGGTGGAGGGATTGCACCAGTCAGGATGCCCCAAGTAGAGAGAAATCTCTAAAGAAATTTCTCAGTGCCCTACCTCTCTTAAAGTAAAACAATCACTAATGTCAAACTTGAAAATAATGTCGCCACATTAATTTTTAGTGTTCCGTAGTCAACAAGGAACTTTTATAGTTTCGCCATGCCTGTCCGTCTGTCTGTCTGCGGCTTAGCTCAGAGATTCTTAGTACAAGAAAGTTGTAATTTGGCAAGGGCAAAGGCAAGCATATCAATCAAGCCAATAAAGTGGCAAATAAAAACTTGAAAAAAAAAGAAAAACTCGTCTATCCCATGGTGTAAGGGTATCGTTGGGTACATCTTTCAAAAATATTGCGGGTGTGCAAAAACTGTTTTTCCGATTCAGTGATCCTTTTGCGAAATATTAAGCTTTAAAGGCCTTTAAAGTGCTAATTTATAAATTCACGGCAGTAGTACATATAAAGAAGTTAAAGGAATGTTTTTACAGCTTACCATCGTTCCACGTGGGTCCGTTTATTCTATTATTTTCCTACCCTTTATTTTAGATTCCGATTATTTCAACCGTAAAATTTTAAATAATTAATTGAGGGTAGGCTAATTTAAATATTTTGTAACACTTTCCATAATAAACTTATTAGTTACATCATTTATCCTATATTTAGTACCTTTACATAATTTTGGAATCGCCATTTTGTTTACCTCATTCGGCCTTAGTTTTCGGGACGTTTTGTGTTTTTTTTTTCATAAAAACCGTTAAATGTTGTATATATTATTGTACGGTTTCACGACATGAATTTTTTACTCCACATTCTCACATACAATTTAGATAGGTACATAAAAGGTTCTCAGAGGTCGATAAATCAAAAACTAAAACATATTTAATCGGTCATAATACTCCTGTAATAAAACAATAATAAATTATTCAAAACCAAAACATGTTCGGTTCAAACAAATTACTTTTTATTGTCCGTCGTTCTGTATCGTGTGTTTTTATTGCGCTAATCCGCCGAGTGATACATCAACGCTTTACTGACATCGCTCACTTTATGGCCACACACGATATAATGGTACATTCGACGTTATAATGTTTTACAGATAAATTTTTTACTGTGTCATAGATCAGTTTTTTTTTTCATTTCATAACTTTATTCACGTTGTTTTAATTATTTAACATAAAAGGTTCCTCCTATAAGTATAAGGAGCGATGTAAATGTGAGTTAGGTGTGATGATGTTTGCTATATGAAATATTTTCTCATCTGTGGTTACACCCGGTATATAACTGTGAATGTTTGGTATAAACTGATGTTAATGATGAATGATGTACATGAAATTAAAATATGTAATGACTAAGATTATAGCTAAAAATAATAATATATAGTAATTATATACAATTAATTTGTTGCTAAAATAAACATAAACATATAGAACCTACACTTCATAAAAACTTTTGAGATAGTTGATTCCTTTCTCATTAGGCATTTAAGGATTATAAGGCGATGCTTTAAAGTTTCCGAAAAGGATTTCATGATCCAATCGAAATATGGTTAAATCGTGGACAATCTTCAAAAAGGTATTTGATTAAAGTGGCAACACGCTAAGATAATGGGCTGGCTTTTAGGGCACATACATTCATATATGGAACTACAAGAATACAGCGTTAAATTCTTGGAGATATATTTTGAACTTTAGTGTTATTGAAGAAGAAGCTATGAGAGAATGTCTTACCAACATATCGGTAGTTTGTTCGGAGAAATGATAATTGTTACTTCACCTAATGAAAACTTACTGTTATCTATAATCTACATTAATAAATCTGTAGTTGTCTGTACATGGTTTTTTTACAAATTTCCCGAAAGACATTTGTCTTTCTGTTTCATTTGTCTGTCTGTTTGTATGTCCGGATGTAATTCAAAAACGGCTTATCTAATTCTAATGAAGTTTTGTTTACGGGAAGCTTATATTATTAATTAATTAACAGGCTATAGGAATTATCGATAACACTTTTAGAAATAATTTGAAATAAATAAACCTTCATCAATTCTCAACTGATTCTGATTAAATTTTGCAAACGGGAAGTATATGTCATTTCATAATTGATAGACGATGAGAATTATCAATAACATATTTACATAGGAATCTTAAAAAATAAACAATTAGTTTTCAACCGATTTTGATGATATTTTATACACGGAAAGGATATATATCATTTCTCAATTAATATACTATATATGATTTGTCAATAATATGAGTAGAAATAAAATTACGGGATGGAAATAATTACTGCGTAATAAACGCGTGCAGAGCCGCGGGTACACCGCTGGTTCCAACTCAGTTCTCAGGATTAGTAATATATTATAACAGGCCTCAGGACTACGGTCTTTTTGAGGTTGGTAGTACATAGCCATAGACTGAAGTGACCAATTCATATAGCGAAAACCACAGGCCAGGGGTTACTCTTGAAACTGAGTCGAATTTGATTTTGATTCCGATTCGATTTCACTTTTCATTCCACCGAATCGAAAATCAAAATAGAGTTTTATTATAGTTGTTGTTGTTTTGTTATCGTGTATTTTGATGTTTATTTTCGATTTAGCAACTCGATTCATAGCTGTCAGATTGCGTCAAGAGTACGCATTTTTCAATCCTAAAGAAAAAAATCCAATGGATGTTAGTTCCGATTCGAGCCACAGCACGATCGTGCGCTAGTGTTGATATCAAGAGTGCCAAATCTCACAGAATCGAATTTTATTCGATTTGATTCAGAACTCCAACGCGTCAAGAGTAAGGCTGTTTCTTTTATTTTATATGGCAATTCCTTTATGTCACGTATACAACTCTCTTGTATGTTACAGTGACGGGGAAATATTTATTCGAAACTAGTAGAGCCCGCGGCTCCGCTCGCGTGGACGACTAAGGAACACGTAGTGCTAGCTAACTTTAATATTTTTTTATTGAATATAGATATAGAGATATTTTTATATTTAGATAAGGACCAAGTATCTAAGGAGTAAAAAAACAAAATAATTGATCAAAATCTATCCAGTATTGTTTTCATGATGCGCGTACAACGGCAAACTTCAATCATTCTATTTTGAATTATACATTGATTAAAAATCACTTTTAACACGACCTGTCCAATAAACCGAGGTCCGGATAAAATAAACAACCACACAGTATGAGGGTTACAGGAACGTAACCGCGGGGGTTTAACCGCGGGGCGGGAGGGTGAACGATTTATTACGTCATATTGTGTATCAAATGAAAACAAATTAAAATTCGAGCCAAGGAAACGAAACGTCGATAGCGATGTGGTATATTTATTATTTCCCTTCGTTTGGAATTTTAAACGATCAATATCCTTATTTCGTTGTGTATTTAAGGTAACAATAAAAGCTTTTTAAGTTATATTAAGGCTGATAGATTTACTGCAATCTTACTATATATTAAGATATATACTGCACTTATACAGCCACGAAAGAAGCTGCTCCCAGAGACACTGATTAAACCGTCTGTTATAGACGAAAAGGCCAATGATGATGACTATATATTAAAATACATACCATGTTTTCGCAAATGACATATATAACACCTTCAATTTGAAAAGGGTTAGGGTTGCTGCTTCACGAGTGTGCATGTAAGAAACAACCGATGAGTGCTTTTTTCATAAGAATTATAGTTAACTTTAACACTTAGTTATCAAAGGATCACCCACAATAAGCATTTTTGTCTTTAAAATAACAAGCGGGTGACCGCTGTAAGTTGGAGGGAGGGCAGCACGTTTCACGCTTGCTCTCGACGGACGGCATCGTGTAGTCCAAGCAAGCGAAGCCGCGGGCACAGCTAGTGTACACATATTGGATGGATATAGGAGTAAAAGAAAACTGAAGCAGATATAAACGAATTATATGCGTTTAAAGGTGTGAGTACTGAAATGACAGAGCTGATAGAGAAGAGGAAAACATGTTGTACTGACCCTACTTAGAGATTGGGTAAGGGTAAGAAGATACCACATATAATATGTATGTATGACATAGCATATTAGTGGAACTAATTTAAGTTGCCCTTATTAACTTTTCAAAAACCAGTGAACAATTTTATAAATAAATGGGATTAAGTGAGAAATGTTATAACCAGTTAATTAAGTTTCATTAATTGAGTTGAAATTAATTTGCGAACTTCAAATACAATTTGAGACAAAACAAATTAATGCGAAATGTGTTGTGCTTGTAATATCAAATATCCATCCAATGTCAATGCCTATAATGGTAAGCGGTTACCGTAGTCTTTGAATGCATTACATTAGAGGTATTAATTATTACTAGCGCGTTATGGATCTTACACCCCCATCCTCAAGAAGCTCCCGAAACCCTACACACAGCTGGAATATAACACTGGCTGCAGACATCTATAGAGTGGAGGTATTTCACTAGTCAGGCTGCCACAAGTAGAGATAAATTTCCAAGGAATTTTTCCCCCTAATCCTCAATAAATGTATTCATGAACGAAAACAGAAAAAGCAAAAAAGAAACAAACCAATGATTTTGATTATACAAAAACCGTTCCATTATTTATTAAAATGTTATTCGTTTGAATTAAACTCGATTACGGGAAGGTGGTTTGTTTAAAACGTAATCGAAATGAATAAGGGTTCGGCCGGGGCGTGGTGTGATCGTAAATTCATGTTGGAATGAAACGACGCGTAATATAGACATCCTTGTAAAACTGATACTTTGATTTAATTGGATGCTCGGGCAGCTCTCTAATTGTAAGAATATTGTCTAGCTCCTTCGTCTTTACTATATAAGCTTTATTTACTATTTATACTTTTAGTATTTATTTATCATTATTTTTAATATCCCATTATATAACATCTTAAATATTTGCTTACAATAACCGAAATCTTTTCCTTATCTACTTTTATTCCTCTGAAGCCTATCTTCTTACATTTCATACAGTTGTTATATCAATTTTAATAGTTTTTAATTTTCTTATGATCTACGCTGCTTGTATTCTAATTATTACATATCTCAATTTATTTGTGTCGTTATTAATAAGTTAAAAAAACTAAAAACACGCTTTAATTACAGATTAAAAAATATAGTCTTTAGTTTTTAGTCTTATAAAATAAAATTTCGTTACCAGGCCCAATATATTTGTCTTATCAAAACGAATCATATGAGCCTAAACTGGAGGGGGTTTGCTAGTAACCACTGCACTATCCACCTCGTGGTTCCATCACCAGATCAGCTCCAAGATACCAAATTATAGTGTTGTCATCAAAACTACATATACATACTAAGTTTCATTTCGATACGACAATTAGAAGTAAGTTAAAATTGACTTCTAATATTTTATTGCATTGTTTGTTAGTTACATGTGCAGCTAATATTTTATCTACTCGTCTATTCTAGTGTCTATAATTTCCTATTAAAATTTGAAGTGTAATGTTATGTCCTGTCTGTTCTGTTAGTTAATGTACTGATGGTAACCACAGTACAATCCAAAATCAGCAGCAATCACGACAATCCATGTAAGCACTGTCTTGCCAGCCAGCAAGCTTTTCGGTAGCAAACGTAACTAACCAAAAAGGAACACTGTGACGGGTTATCACCATGCGCATGGTGGCAACCCAGTCCGGTACAAGTACCTATAACCCCGTTTGATTACCGCATATACACCCGTTGATCCCCGAACGCGACACGCCGTAGCATGCTATTACGAGTTTTACACCTGGTGTATGGCGGTCGCCAGTCGGACATAATGGTCGTTAACTTAATTCGTTAGCATCCGAAAATGTAATTGTAAATGTACCGGTCGAAAACGATGTACATACTTTCAAAATTATTTAATATTAATCTATACTAATGTTGTAAAGGGGAAGGGTTTTTTGTTTGTTTAAACACGCTAATCTCTGCAACTAGCTGCCGGATTCGAAAAAGTCTTTTTGTATATGATAGCGAGAGTCACGAGGAATAAGTTATAATATCTAGCATTGGGTTACAACTCTCAGTTAGCCTTAAATATTGATTTTTGTCTAGTAAGTCGGAAGACACAGTGCAGCCGAACTGCTTTATCCGCGTGCGCTGGCGTAATGTTTAGTGATACGTAAATACAATGTTCTCCAAAAATATTGCTCCTTGGTAAATCTAAAATACTCCACGATACAATATGCATATATCTTATAGATAAGCCACAATAAGGTATTTTGTGACAGTTTTATTGAAAATAGAAAAGTGATATATGAGCATTATTATTAGGCATGGCATATTAATCCTTACAAACGAAAGTTACTTCATCATCAAGTAATTATATACTTGGCTACTGATTTGCAACTTGAGTGTGGTAGCTAAGTATGTAGAATTAAGGATGGTGAAGGATGGAGAAGAATGACGGCTTGAACATAAAGAAAATAGAAAAAAATCACTTTTCTCGAAATTTCAAGGAGCGTCCCGAAAGATCGTGTTTTTATCATAGTGCAGTCGTGTGACGTATAGTCTTAGGTTCAACGACACACACATAGAAAGTCTTATCGCTAAAACTGTCAGCAAACAATGGGCTATATTTAAAAAAGCGATGACGTAAGTTGTTTACAAGATGTTAAGAGTTCCGGGACCTTCCAGAGATTTCGGGATCGAATCATTTAGATATATAAGGGAGCTGAGGTTCGAGACGCGGCAGTTATAAATTCGAAAGCGAAGTGACAACAAGAAGCAAAATAAGAGAGAAACAAACAGTGTTATTCTGCAAGTACCTACAGGGTTATTCTGTGAGAATATTCGGTGGACGATTTATGTGTTTTGTTCTGTTATTGTTTTTTTTTTAATTTGTATTAGCTGAGTACGAATAAATTACTTTTGAGTGTCACTACGGCATCTTATTACCCACGGACGTAACAGTATTCTTCTGCATGAAGTCCGACCCGTTGTACTATGAATTACTCCATAGAAAAGTATACTATAGACCGTGTCCCGGCCGAATGTAACTTGAATCATCCTTTAAACATACCACATACCACCATGCTATATTATGCTTCATACACAACATTATGGTATAATATTTAATATAAATATTAAGAGAAACTTTTCAGCAAATATTCATACAAGTTAGCGTTCTAATTTAAACGAAAATATAAAATCAACGATTTAATTTCAAATCTGGTTTGTATTTTGAATTTACTTGAACTCGTATTATTGGTTACGTCGTTCGAGTAAGTGTTATAATTTAAATAAGTGAGGGTAGACCGGGACGCTATCGTAAATTCATGTCAGAATTTAATGGCGTATCGTTACTACTAACAACGTATCTCGGGTTTTAGATCCAAATTTGATCGAATAACATTGTTCGCCCAAATATAGTATTTAAATTCGAGTTCGAGATATTTGAAACAATTTGTCTTTGTGTTTGTTATAATAAACAAAACTTGACCCATAAACAAACAACGTTAATTAAGATACCCAAATCTATATTTACTATACAAATGAAGAATGCACGTGAAACAACAGTGCGCGCCTGTGACTTTCAACAACTCAACACGTATTGCCCAAACGTTTTTTTTTAGATCTTACTACACTATTAGCTGAAAGGGTCCTGAAGCCTCAGAGGGTTTTTAAAGTTTCACCGAGCTTGGGGGCGAGCGTTTAAGGCGCTCAGCCGCGAAAACCCGAGCCTTCTTTTTTTTATTTTTTTTTCGAACTGACTATACTGTTAGCCTTAGGGTCCCTGGAGCCTTTACGGCTTTTACAGCTTTACCGGGCTTGGACCCGAGCGTTCCTTGCCATGTGCCTTTTACATTTAGATAGATACTAGAGTACTCTACAAATTTGAATGATTAGACGTTTTAATAAAAAAGCTGGAATAAAATAATATACCTATAAAAACATGAACAAATGTTATTTTAAAGTAATAGTTTTAAAGGTATAATTAAGCATTGTTAAGTTAGAATTTTTATTATAAATATTTCTAAAGATTTCTAATCGTGTTTGTATCGAGTAGTAACGAAATACCATTGGTAGTCGAAACCGACCATGATTCCGTTTTACGTTATAATTTTCCCATAAACTAGCGCCGACAGGATTATCAAGGTAAAGGAGCCCCGTACTGATCCATGGTGGAGCGGTATATAAAGTGAACAGTACGAACTCTTTGAAAAACCATGTTTTATACATTATTTCTCAAAGGCGTTTTTTTTGTGGCATCGCCATATCTCCGTTTATTATTCATCAAAATTAATGATTCAAACATCATTTTAAAGCGTATGTTCTCCGCCATTGCCGATAAATAGTGAAATAGTGTAATATTTTTGTTTTCGTTGAAAATATATACAAGTAACATGTAAGAGGCGTCATCTATTAATAATCTGTATAACTAATATGATCTATTTAGACCCACAGAATGATCGGTTCTATCATGAATACTTTTTTAATAATCAATTTTATTTAGAGGCTTTTAGGCTTTTTTCATACATTTATGTTATATGACCCTATGTTGTGTAATACAGGTGACATGTTGCATAATACAGCTTGGTTATTGTGCACGAATGAAGCGAATTGGAAATAATAACATGGACCATGAATTCTGAGATGCCACAAAAACTTCTTAGAAAGTTATAACAAGGGAGCCACAATTTTGTTAGGATACTAAAATTATCATAAGACAGTACACTCCATAGTCACTCGATAATGAACCAATGGTATTCAATAAAGAGGACTAGCTGTGACTAGTTAGGGAGAAGAAGAGGCTTTTATCGCCAAGGATATGCCAGTCCCATTACATTAAAAATAAAAACTAGAAACAAAACTAATCCTAACTGATTTTTTGTTATTTTTAATACAATCATTATACAACAAGACTCGCTTAGGTGCGTAGAAATATCAGGCTCTATTTTATTCACAAGCCATCGAAACATTCACATGAAAAATATTGGTTTTCCATTGTGCAAGAAATTTTTGTTCTTGTTTTGCGAAAGCGTGTATGCAACACAGTATGCATACATTCATTTACATACATATTGTTCGGCAAACAACACAGATTCTGATGGAATTTTTGTCAATAAATTTAAATGATGACATGGTTACAAAGGCTTAGGATTTTTAGTTTAAATAATATTTGTGCCTGACAGCAATTACTGGCGATGATGTAGTACGTGTGGACCTTTTCTTATACATAAATCATCTTGGAGACATTGTAGTAGTGTAATACTGTAGTAATGACTAAAACTGGATTAAACCGGTTTGCTTTAGCTACCACGTGCCTGGTACTCTCGCAACAGTCGCTTACAAGCAGCGTTAGAAATGTCATGCCATTTTGTTTGTTATTTTTTTCTTACTAATTAGTATTTCAGACCGAATTATCATTAACATAAATGATTAATCGGGTGAAAGCGAGGATGACTATGAAATGTCTGAACTTGAAGCCTTGTTGAAGTTGAAATAAATAGGCCTTTTTAATAAATAGTCCACGCCCGAGGAGCCGCGGGGCAACATTATTTTATAGATAAAAATGTTTATTGCAGGTGATCCTTAAAAGGTAGACATTCTTTGAAGGTCTTTATAAGATCTGCAATTATGTAGTACATTAATTTGATATATCTCTTATGGTTTACCCCGTGTAAGTCATTTAAGGGCCCCGAAAGCGCTCTTTATCCGAATTGATTCACCATTATCGTAACTGCTTATTTTGTATGTTATTTTATCTAACAAAGTATATCTTATAATCTGACCAGATAAAATAGCTATGTATATTAAAATAAAAAACATTTAAATCGGAAGAGTGAATTTCGCGTGCAAAAAAATAAAATAAAATATAAAGACAAAGAAAGGGACGTTGAGTTTTATAATATGTACCTATAGACTGACGAGAAAAAAAAACTGTAGATTTATTTTATAAAAGTATATACATAATTATGTTAGAAGTTATCCTTATTTGAATAGTCACACTCGATTTTATGTGACGTAAAACATCTAGTGTGCCTATCTTCACAACAATAAAACAAGAAGTTTATTAACTATCTTCACAGTGTACAATTTATAGTAAAATTGTGTGCGCATTGTCAAAAAATCAGCAGCTTTTGTATAATGCTCCTAAAACTTCACAAAAAAAACCTTACTGAGTTTCTCTATATATTTGCCCCTGAGGTTACATCGTTGCCGGTTTTATTGGTCATTTTGTAGATGATAGCCTGATAAAGTTGGATGTTTGATTTTATGGGATCCGTCGCCATTGTCTGACTGTTTCAAGATAACGTAATTATTTTTATTGAATTATGATTTATTTATTAATATCGTCCTCGGGCGTTTCCTGCATTTATTATGATTGGTTTCGGTATTTTAAATTCTTTTATTTGAATAGTCTCTTTGAAACCGTAACTGTAATATATTACGTTAATTTTATATTTTTTTACATTTTTGTAGCTATTTAAGTCAAGTAGTCTTGTGTTTCTCATACAGTTTGGACTGGAAAATATCTTAAACTTCTTTTCTAATTTATCTAGTATTACGCTATGACCCTTAGGAGCAAAGCAATTACTATGATGGGTTGAAGTAAAAATATTGTTTACGCCGAAGTACTATAAGTTTTACATGAATAAAAAAATTAAATTGCGAGTGTGTCCACGGTGCACAGCTAGTTAAATTATAATTAAATAACGCAACTGTACACTGCAAGCTTAGTACAATAATATTTTCCAACTTAAATTAATAAATCATTATCACGGCGTCAATTATATATATTCAACTGTATAATACCTACGATTGAAAATTTATATAAAATTTAATAAATATCCATTTTCCTTAACAGTAACTAAAATACTTTATCATTTTAGGAACTTTCTTATAAAAGCAGTTTTCGAACAAAAGCAGTCGCTAAGACGTCAGTGAAGTTGTCAAAGGTGAATAATAATTAATTTGTCGAAACGTAAATTAATTAAGAAATTGGCATCCGTCCATCCCCCTTTCACCCTTCCTCCAATGTAGAAGAACAACAAAGCGTCAATAAAATTTCATAATTTACAATACTTTAATTAATTTTATATAGTTTTGGTAAATATACAAGTTGGAATTGAAGCCGTAAATGAATGAGAAATGGGTAAATTTATATTCGGGAATACGTCTTTATAAATAAAGCGCCAAAAATTACAATGTTTTTTGTATATATAATTAAAGTATCAAATCCACGTGATCATGGTGACCTCTACCAATTGAGAAACAAAAACCTTACCTAAGATAAATATATGTGACTCATAATCGACGGTATATGAGATAAGCACGCGCACTACTACTCTGCCTACCCCCGTCTGATATCACAAATTAAAAATATACTTGTTCTGGGTTCCCGAATATATGGTTTGAAACGACAATAGTTGTCTGTGACTCGTGACCACCATACACTTGGTGTAACCACCTGTCATGGGCACGCTTAGGTGTACCGTGTTACATTACCAACCTCGATGACGAGATCGAGGAAGCCAACGCGTACTACGCGTCCGTCCCTATTAACCAAACGTGCTCGCGGTCACGCCCGCTAAACCACCGTTTCCTCCGCAATGGGACGGGCGGTTAACTTCGCCCCCGCACACCCACCACATCCACCTTCTCCTCCGGCAACTTAAGTTGGCTTAACTTAATCCGTTCCACCGGCGTGGAGCTCTTGAGCCAAACAGCCGCTCGCGCGATACAGTGACACTGCATTCACTAGCTTTCAAACTACAGTCATTGCACTGCATTTGTACGTACATGCACACCACTCCTAGTACGAGATCCCGCTGCGGGATTGGTGTACTCATCGACTTTTTGTTTAAAACCAAATTTTTATGTTTATTTATAATTAAGAGAATATATATTTACTAGGGTGCCTATCAAAATTTGGCCGCCATTATTTTTAATTAAATTATTTTTAATTGATTTTTGGTAAAAATTTTCGTTTATTTATTATTTAAATAAAATAACGTCTACATCACGGTAATTAATATGAAGATTCTAAAAAATCACGGTTGCCGTTGCGCACCTGGCCGCACTTCTTTGCAGCCAGGTGTAAACAGGTATGATTTCGATAAATTTATACGTTTATAGCCTATATTTATTAATTATAGGTCAAATTGAAGCTAATTTTTTTCTATTAATTATCATATATAGTTGCTTTATTAAATCTGGCCGCAAATAAGGGTTACTGGCTGTTAAAGATAATAAATATTTAAGGTAGAGTGAAAGAGAGTTAGCGCGTAACAGATGCAGCATTTTTATTCTAACGTAAAAACCACGCTGTTTTGGAGTTCGTAATAAACAACGTTTTATATTTACATTGTTATTTTATTTGTGCATCTGAAAATTATTATATTAATTAACGTAAAATAAAATTGATAAAGATGAAGTCGTGTTTTTTGTGTAACGAAAAAAGCAATGTACTCGACTTTAATAATGTATCATTCCAAAAGTGCTCGCTAATGTTATTGTTTCGTCGTAAAAAAATATATAAATATCATGACCTTTTATTTACAATTGAATCTACTAATGATTTTGGATATCATTCAGAGTGTCTAAAAAAAATTGTGGTTCTAAAGCAAAAAGATAAACAAGAATTTGAAGATTTTTGCAAAACACAAACCGTAAGTAAAAGTTGAATTGAATTTAAGAATAATATAGGTTATAGTTGCAATATAAATGACACAGTTCTAACTTTGAGGTTTTTTTATTAAAAAATATTTTTTTTTAATTTCTTATTTTTATAAAAATGAATTACTGTATTTTTTTAAAAATTAACAATTTAACAAATATAATTAATACATTTTTTAAATAATTATTTATTTTTTTGGAGTATTTATTATAAGTCGTCTCTATTACTCCCCGGTGGTTGAGAACACTAACGTTCGACGCATGCGCAGTGGCTTAAAAGCGTCGCACAGCCGGCATTCGCTGTCCTCGTCTGACTAATGATGTTACGCGTTAACTCTCTTTCACTCTACCTTAAATATTTATTATCTTTAACAGCCAGTAACCCTTATTTGCGGCCAGATTTAATAAAGCAACTATATATGATAATTAATAGAAAAAAATTAGCTTCAATTTGACCTATAATTAATAAATATAGGCTATAAACGTATAAATTTATCGAAATCATACCTGTTTACACCTGGCTGCAAAGAAGTGCGGCCAAGTGCGCAACGGCAACCGTGATTTTTTAGAATCTTCATATTAATTACCGTGATGTAGACGTTATTTTATTTAAAAAATAAATAAACGAAAATGTTTACCAGAAATCAATTAAAAATAATTTAATTAAAAATAATGGCGGCCAAATTTTGATAGGCACCCGAGTAAATATATATTCTCTTAATTATAAATAAACATAAAAATTTGGTTTTAAACAAAAAGTCGATGAGTACACCAATCCTGCAGCGGGATCTTAGACCATCCGGTACACAGTTTCTGTAAGCGAACTTTTTAAATTGTTTTGGCTAGTTAGTGTGGACCAAAATTGACAGATTAGTAAATAAATACATATACGCAACATTCTTCCCTCCTCAAAGAGGAAAGAAACATGTATATATGTATAATTACTTTAGATCGAATTACGGATAGGGAATTAACCAGTTCGCGACTTGTTTGCAACTACGGCAACAGTCCAAGTCAAGGTTCGGTTACTTTGGCACCCTTGGAGATTGTTGTCTCGCTTTCACAGCCGAGTGCCTTAAGCGTTCGTCCACAAGCCCGGTGAAGCTGTAAAAGCCGTCTGAGGCTTCAGGGCCCTTTTGGCTAAGTGTAGTCAGATAAAAAAAAAACCGTGTTCCGAGATGAGCTGGTGTATCCAGTAATCAAACAGAGTGTAATCTGTATACGACTGGGTCGGGATCATCAGGCACATGGTGATAAGCCCATCACAATGATTTTCTTTTGGTTTGTCTCATTTCATGATAAGGTAGTGTACATCCAGCGTCCACGGCGACAGAATGCCGATCTCTCGCTGGTAACTTTTAACTGTACTGTGCTTGCTATCAGGCATAATAAAGTCTCTTTGCCGAGTTGCAATAAAAAAAATAATGCAAGCACCCATTATGAACACGATTTTGCAGACCTAGTTGAGAGTTTTAAAATTTATTTAATAAGAATCTCAAGCAAGCACAACTGCCAGAACCGACAACCCGAGATAGATTAACTTGAAGACCTGACCACCAAATACCAAGCAACGGAATCAGAAACAGAGGAAGAAGATAAAAAATAACATTAATAACATCTTGTTATTTAAAAACATGGAAATAATCGTAATTGGCTTCAAAATGGATGTGGTAGGTATTAAGACGTATGGACACGTATTGAGCAAGGACAATGTATTGGACGTGTAACATGATTCAGTTGGGTCACACGTAGGGTTGTCAACAATACTGCAAGAGCCGGAATGTTACATTTGTATTCTCTGAAGAGGTGCGTTTCTACGTGAGACGCATATGCCAATATTATCCGGTTTTACTTATTTGTTAGGAAAAAGTACACTTTAATAAAAACACAAGTATAGACTGCTCGATCCATCCTTGTTATCTGTAGGTGGACGATCTAACGAAGTAAGATATTTAAAACAAAAATTCGTACTTATTTGCACATGTAAGAATTTATATTTCTGTGGCGTAACAAAATAAAAATAATTAGGTCCGATCCTCCGTTATGGAGCCCTCGAGCCTGCTGATTGCGCGATACAGTAATACTACATTCACTAGCTACCAACATACACTCATAACAATGCATTTCACACCTGCACTACACTCAGGTACATAGGTTGTGTAAGGAGGGTTTTTTCATTTTTTTTGGCTAGTTAGACTTAGACCAAATTGGCAGATTACTAATACATGTACGCGTGTTTCTTCTTTCCTCCCAGAAGGCAAGAGACATGTTAGTTAGATCGAATTTGGATATGAATTAGCTAGATCGCGATGGTTGTATATATGGCAACAGCCCAAGCCGAGTTCGGCCACTTTGACACCCTTGTTCTTGTTGCCCTTTTACAAGGCCGTTGAAGCTGTTAAGGCCTCCTGGCCAACAGTATAGTCAGATCGAAAAAAAACTCGATTTTTTTATCCGGCGTGCCGTCAACTAATAATAATTTAAATTCATTTATTTCTTTTTGTTTTATTTATTTACATTGAATAATTGTTACATAATACGTTGTACTTCTGTCACGTCTCAATTTTACCCTCTACTAAACGCGCCAACACAAATATAACTTCAAAAAATTTATATGATTTATTTTATCAAATGTAATGTTTTATTAAACCTGATGTGACCGATTTTTTTCATCTCCGAACATAATCGACTTATCAGTTTAGCATCTTATGTTCAAAAGTTGACAACCCTAGGGATACGCGTTGAGAACGACCCGAGAATAATAATGCGGACAGATGGCGCTAAGCACGACAACATGAGCGCACCCATCTATAATCTAAGATTCCTATGTGAGTGGTCATCTTCAGTCCTGAATTATTCAATTCCTAACAATATTTCGAAATTTGTAATATAATAATTAAATAAGATTAGATTGTTGTCAATAGTAGTCCTGTAAGGCAATTAAAAAAATAAACCAACTTACGCGCACATATACAAGTGATAGTATAGACTCAGTACATTCTCAACTGAATTAATTAATTTTGATGTGAACCCTCCAACTTACCTGAAACAAATAATACAAAATTTAATCAATTTTAAATTAATGCCTATTCGAAGTTTGAAAGGAGAGTTTGGAAGCCTATCGAGATAGGTCAGATAATATTACACTGTACAAGGTGTGAAACAAGGTAAATTGAAAATTTAATAAACCTTCGACACAAGTGACCTTATTCATTGAGAACATACCAATGAACCCAAACACGATATCGCTGCTGTAAGTTTGTGAAGAGTTAGGTATCCTGCAGATTCTAGATGATGCTGCAGTATCAGGTCAATGTTACCATGTTCTTCAATATCATTTAAGTAACACGATACAAAATTTCAACTAGAACACATCTGTTAAAGATGCTTTTACCCCTTTATCAACTAGAGTTAACAGTTTTCCTTAAATGATAGCTAAGAACACTCTCGATCAAATCACCTTTCAAACAAAAAACTTGATCAAAATCGGTTCAGCCGTTTGGGAGCTACGATGCCACAAACAGACACACAGACATACAGATATCACACATTAAACTTACAAAACCCCTCTTTTTGAATTTGGATGAAATTTGTCATAAACTGGATTAACACATAGGATAATTTTGGTCACGGTGAAGACCCAATTCTGAATTTTATACAGACGAAATCGCCGGCAGGAGCTAGTACTAAAGATTGTTGCAATCTGTACAAAAATCAACTGTTTTCGATTATTAAATAAATTGAATTTCCTACAAACATTCTGTATAGAAAGGTGATGAACCCATCTCGGTAACTCTCTTTTGGTTTGACAAGTTTCGGGATTGATCAGTGTATATCCAGCTGCCGACAGGCTAGCAGGCCAGCATGATAGTGGCAACCAGCAATGGATTTCCTATTTCTCGGTGGTCGCCGATCGTTTTGCTATTACAAACAAAAAAATAAAAAAACGATCGAACTTTTTGTAACGCCACATTAAAATACTCTCAACTGACTCTCTGGAACGATGATACCGCTATCGAATGTCACGTCGAGTGACACACGATCGCTTGTTATACGACGGTAGCGCGGCGCGGCGACAGTGCTTCTATAAAGAGGCCGGGGGCTAAGTGATAGAGGGGCAGGCATTCTAGTTCTGTATTCGCATAGGAACATTATACCCTATCAGTGTGATCAGTCATTATGTTAAGTGGTTATGAACAATAAATTGTTTGTTCAATGTTTCTCGTATAATTTCCTGTCTGTGTCCAGGGCATAATTTCAAGGGTTCTACATTTTACTAAAATATTATTAAAAAATAAATAAAATACATTAGACTAAGTTTATATAACTTCTGCACGGACTGTATCGAGGATAAAAGCCGTAAATTTGGAAACCGGATTACACCGCATGCTCATGTCCGCATTAATTTATTATTTACCAGCCAAAAAGTTGTGTGACTACGTAATTACAAATTATAAAGTTACGTAGAAGTTTTAAATAATGTATTTAGTAACAGTAATTAAGCTAACAACCCTTTTATAACATGTGTTTTATACTGTGATAGTTTTGTAATTATTTTTCAATATATGAGCGCCCAAGGCATGCTCTAAGTCTTGCAAAAACAGCCTATCTAGGTAAATCTGGATATTAAAACATTATCTAAGTATTAAAGTTTCACCCATATCGTTAGATCTATTACCGAGGAAGCAATTGCATAGATTTATACAACAGTTGTTCCAGATATATGGTCGCCAAAGTGTTTCATATTGTGTATGGTCGTCACGGTCAAAACTACCCGGTAATTTCTCTCTCTTAACCAACATTCCTTAACCCACAAACAATTATTTGTGAATTTAGAGTGCTGTAATAATACCAGTGGAATTACCTGTACATGAGTATGAGGTCTTTATAATCATACTGTGTACATTAAAAAGCAAGTAATACGGGATATGGTCAAAACTAATTGTGTTTTGCAGTAAATATTGCTTCTTTTTTCGGATATTCTTATTATATATATTATATATATTTCGGATATATCTTCGTTTGAGATTTCCAATCATATAATAAAGCAAAACTAGAAAAAAGCTTCGACGAGCGACTGGAGTTTACTCCTCGAGGACTGACTTGGAATTTAGAATATATACAATTGGCAAGAAGAGTAAATAAAGGCATCTCTATATAGAATGAATGTGAAAATTAAATTTGCCCCCGCGCGGCGTTCCCTCTCATTGCAACAGTCGATTCGCGTCTGGCTTCGCAGCAAAAGAAAAAGAGTTGAATAAATCTAAACCATATTGAAATAATCATAAGGTTAAAAATTGTTTGCGTTGTGTTGCACTTTCAATTTCACTCCTCATATTTTTCATACTGTGCGCTTATATCGTTTCTTAAGGAATATTTCTTAAGGAATAAACTCAAAAAATAAGCGAACTCCGTACGTAGTTATGTCATCATCATCATCATTTCAGCCGAAAGGTGTCCACTGCTGGACATAGGCCTCCCCCAAAGATCGCCACAACGACCGGTCCTGTGCTGCCCGCATCCAGCGGCTTCCCGCAACCTTTACCAGGTCGTCGGACCACCTTGTGGCGGGTCTTCCCACGCTGCGTCTTCCGGTACGTGGCCGCCACTCGAGAACTCTTTGACCCCATCGGCCATCCGTTCTACGAGCTACGTGGCCAGCCCACTGCCACTTAAGTCTAGCTATTCTTCGGGCTATGTCGGTGACTTTGGTTCTCCTGCGGATCTCCTCATTTCTGATTCGATCACGCAGAGAAACTCCGAGCATAGCCCTCTCCATTGCCCTTTGAGTGACTTTGAGCTTTCTTATAAGGCCCATAGTTAGCGACCACGTCTCAGCACCATATGTAATCACTGGCAACACACACTGGTCAAAGACTTTCGTCTTGAGACACTGCGGTATCTTGGACGAGAATATGTTACGTAGCTTCCCAAACGCAGCCCAGCCGAGTTGGATTCGACGATTGACCTCTTTCTCGAAATTGGATCTACCTAACTGGATAGTGTGTCCCAGGTAAACATAATCTTCAACAATTTCAAGCGTATAGTCTCTGATCTTCACAGGAGTTGGCGCTACATGGACGTTCGACATAATCTTCGTCTTGTCCATGTTCATTCTAAGACCAACTCGTTCAGAGGCTTTACTGAGGTCATCGAGCATCGCACGGAGGTCCTCCATGGTCTCAGCCAAGACTACTATGTCGTCGGCAAACCGAAGGTGGGTGATGTACTCGCCGTTTATGTTGATGCCTAGTCCTTCCCAGTCCAGAACCTTGAAAACATCTTCCAGTGCAGCGGTGAACAGTTTAGGAGAGATAACATCTCCTTGTCTGACTCCCCGCCGCAACAGGATAGGTTTCGAGTTCTGATCCTGCAGTCGAACTGACATAGTGGCGTTTTCATACAAACACTTCAACACTTCGATGTACCGGTAGTCAACTTGGCACCGCTGGAGAGACTGTAGTACAGCCCAGGTCTCAATCGAATCGAAGGCTTTCTCGTAGTCCACAAACGCTAAACAAAGGGGTAGGTTATACTCTTCGGTCTTCTGTATAACCTGCCGTAATGCGTGTATGTGGTCTACGGTACTGAAGCCCTTTCGGAAACCGGCTTGTTCGGGAGGCTGGCAGTCGTCAAACTTGCGAGCGAGACGGTTCGTAATAACTCTCGAAAACAGCTTATAAACATGGCTCAAAAGTGAGATGGGCCTATAATTCTTCAATAGGGTATTGTCACCTTTTTTGAAGAAGAGTACCACCACACTTTTGTTTCATGCCTGCGGCGTTTTACCTTCGTGGATGACGGAATTGAACAATGTCTGAAGGGCCCTCAGGACTGGTTTACCACCCGCCTTCAATAGTTCGGCTGTGATTCCGTCATCTCCGGGAGCTTTGTTGTTTTTAAGCTGTTTGAGAGCCATACTAATCTCATACAAGCTGACGTCCGGGATGTCTTCTGTGTAGTGTCGAGTCAATCTAGCTCTTGGGTCTTTAGCCAGATTCGTAACGGGTTTCTGTGTTGATGTGTATAACTGTCCATAGAACTTCTCGACCTCTCTCAAGAGCTCAGGTTTGGATGATACGATTCTGCCGTCTTCAGTCTTCAGCTTTGTTAGCTGGCTTTGCCCAATAGACAGATCTCTTGCGAACACTTTGGAGCCTTTGTTTCGCTCTATCGCCTCTTTAATACGATTAGTATTAAATTGGCGTATGTCAGTTTTCAGTGACTTTGAGATCCGTCTATTAAGCTGCCGATAAGCACAAGCATCACCTCTAGACTGCAGAATCATCTCACGCCTCTCCTCCATGAGTTTTAGAGTAGAGTCCGAGATTTTTTTGGTCCTGTTTGTACGGTGGGTCTTAAAGAACTTGGACCCAACCGTATGGACAGTTTCCACGAACCCGTCATTATAATTGTCCACGCTGCTGTCTTCTAGGCAATGAAAACGGTTTTGGAGTTCCAGCTGAAAGCTCTCGGGGTTCTGGAGTTGGATCGGTGCTGGGCGGAGCGTAGACTTCATCAGTCGAGATCTTTCGAGCTTCAAATTAAGATTCAATGTGCCTCTTACCATACGGTGATCACTTCCGGTTTTGACCGCATTGATCACAGAGACATCATTGAATATGTGCCTTTTCGTCGACATGATAAAGTCTATCTCGTTTTTCGTTACACCGTCAGGGCTCATCCAGGTCCACTTCCTGTGTTCTCGCTTCCTGAAGAAAGAGTTCATCATATAAAGGCCTTCCTTCTCCATGAAGCCGGCCAGTAATTGACCCCGATGATTCCGGTTTCCTACTCCAAATTGCCCCTATCGCAGCTCATCGCCGTCTCGTTTGCCCAGTTTTGCATTGAAATCCCCCATGACAACCGTGAAGTGGGCTTTAAAACTATGCATTGCTTTAGAGATATCCTCATACATAGCCTCCACCTCATCGTCAGAGTGCGCCGAGGTCGGAGCGTACACCTGTATGACCTTCAACGAATACCGTTTGGTTATTCTGAGTATTAGGCACGCTACCCTAGTCGACACACTCTCGACTTTTACCACGTTGTTCACAAGGGACTTGTGGACGATAAACCCGACACCTCCTTGGGACTGTTGGTCGCCCTCCCGGAAATAGAGCAAGTTACCAGACTTAAGGATTATCGTGTCCTCCCCCTCTCTTCGGACTTCAGATAAACCTATAATATCCCACCGTAACTTGCTCAATTCTTCCTCAAGTTCGACAATTTTCTCGTCAGTTCGCAGTGTGCGCGTGTTATATGTTGCCAGGGCCAAAGTTCGTCGGTTGTGGTAGCCGGATCTCTGCCGGGGATTAACTATAGCACCCCCTGCCCCACCGTTACCATGACCGCTACCGGAGTCAGGAATAGCGGGGCCGCCGGGGACTAGGGGTCTAGGTCGTAGTTATGTAATGTATTTAATATACACATTTACACATAAAAAATAAACTGAACTCTAGTCAAAACTTAAAGCGATAGATAATAATTATCCCGGCTCCAACTCATAGCAGTAACTTAGCAGTAACTCATAGCATCAACTTCTTATGGGGCTTATATGAATAAAGTATTTTTGATTTTCTCCATAATTATAAAGCAAATTTAATCTTATTAAAAACATAATGCTATAACAATTCACCCAGTTCCAAATGAAAGCGGTAACCGGTTTTGTAGTTAACTACAATCATGATAAATTTAATTGAAAACCTAAAAACGTTATGCAGTAACAATTTACCCAGCTCTAACTCATAGCGGTAAGCGATATAGTGGTTAAGTTTTTACTATTAGTGGACAAAACGATATCTAATTACGTTTTATATTATAAGTTTCAAACTGTATTACTACTACTTTACAGTTATTTGTCCGTACCCGCGGTCAAAGCCATATTGCGGGTCGAATAAATGTTGTTTCAGGGATTACATAAAGTACCTAGGTGTACTTGCTTTATTAAAATAGCTTAATATGGTGTAATTAAATTTTTTGGAAACATTTCTATAAGTATTTTAATTGTAAATCTTATGTTCACTGAAGTATCATACTCGCGAATTGCTTTAGCTTTCACATAATTTACTAATCTTTTTTTGCCAACCAAGTTAAAATATTGTTTCTCTTTTCATTTGTGAACTATGAACCAAAAAATATGTTACATATATCAAAAGCATGGTTGTCCTCTAAAATAATTCTATACGTATATTAACTAAAAATATGTATTTCAATACGATATTTTCCTTGATACGTTATATTCAGGAATTTAGTAAAATAAATACAGATGTAAATGTTTTGGAGGGTACGTTGCAGAATAAATACTTTCAGGATTAAGGTCTAGACAAAATTAGTCCATTTCGAGGCAAGATTGCTGTCGGAAAGTACATTAGTGAAAATTATCTAGTCTTGAGATAAAGGTCTCCCGAACCTTCTTTCGTCGGGTCATGACGTAACAGATACAGCACATTGCGTCTAGACTAAGGATTTAATTAATGAAGTTGTAAGCTCCGATACAAAACATTGTAACTAATTGTATTAAGTTAAATTATAACTATATGATACAGCTTTTAAGCTTATACTATTAGATACCTGTTTTATATGTTCCTATTTAATTTTTATTCTGTATGAAAATGCAAAATGGAGTTATCTGTCTGTTTATACATTTCTGTTTTACATTACGAGAAGAAAATTATAAGTACTGCTAACAGAAAAATGTTCTATTTACGTGACGTTGGCAGATATGTAAATGAACAGTAACACAGAAATTCTTCTTTCTGTGTTCTTCTTCTTTCTTATGCAACGAACACATTTATTAGTTCAACAGATGGAAATTTAACTAAAATTACTGTATAGTTTTCCCTGTTTCTGATTTTATTAATTCCGGCATATCTGTTTTTTTTTTTTTCGTTTTTGACTATACTGTTAGCCATAAGGGCCCAGGAGCTTCGAACGGCTTTTACAGCTTCACCCGGGCTTGGGGGCGAGCGCTTAAGGCACTCAGCCACGTAAGCATATCTGAGCGCAAACCGTCTATATATATTCTATTTGATGTGAAATATCTTATAGTGCGTTTTGACGGAACTAAATTCATCCTGAGAAGTACTAAACTACCTGTAATTATTACCTAATAAATGCATGTGAAACTGCGGGTTACCGCTAGCTTAAAAAGTTGTAGTGAAACATCACTACTTAACAAACAAAACATATAATATTTACATCAATGATTATAATTCATGTTATCCGAAATGTGTAGTATTTTTCAGATTGCGGCGTTTATTTTTTTATAAAACTTTAGGTCTGAATTCTAGTAAGCGGTTTCCGTAACTTATAGACGCTTGTAATACCAGTGGTATCTTTCATTAGCGCGTTACTAACCTTGTACCTTCCTTCCCCACCTTCCCCAAGGAGCTCTGGAAACTCTACTCACTTTTTTTTAACGTGGTGGAATCCGTCATGATTTCACCCGTCCTCTGACGGAGACAGTCCTCGTCCGCCAAACCAGTGCAATGAGAAGATAGGCCACTCGACCCATCTCCTCTTGGTTCGGCCTGGTAGGGGAAGGAGATGAATGAACGCACCCCCTACCCCTTTCATCCGGCATTGGGTTTTTTATAGAGGTTTTCTCAGCAGTAACACAACACAAGAGTACACAACCCAATTGTCATAGCATAGAGGAACTCTCTTGTATGTTACGTGGAAGTGAATATTAGATGTTTGAAGACAAATGTTTAATCTAACATAGAAATCATTGGCACTAATCCCTAACACCTTTGCGATCCATTTACTCACCAGTGTAACATAAATCCTTTAATGCAATTAGACGGGTCCCTGAGTGCAGTGTCGTGTCATAGAGAACTCCAAACTACAGAATCCTAAACACAATACGAATGGGAGAGAGGTTTGCGGTTTGTATAACATCGCACATACTGCGCCTACAAAACATCTTATTCATCTGATGTTTAACAGAACTATAATTGTAGAATGGTTGCACGCGTTCAATTTCTATTTGATTTACTTCGGTCTTCGCCTCGACCTGTATTAATATCCTTTTCGTATTTGTCATATAGTTATTCACTTAAATATAGTAAGCGGTATAGTTGTAGTTTTTTGCATTTTAAGCCAGATTGAACGTTATTAAAATCATAATGCTTTAATAGGTGTAACAAATCTATAGTTGTAGAAGCGAATGGTTGGACGCGATGAATGCCGATCTGATTTATCTTGGTTCTTACCTTGACATGTAATTATTAAAATTCTTTTCTTACTTCTCGTATATTAATTATAGTAAGGGTTAACTTTCCTCATAACAAGTTGAACCTTCTTAAAACATAATGGTGTTATAATTAACCCATTTCTAACTGAAAGGGGTAACCGATATTATAATTAAGTTCGTAATAATAACGGCTGATTGTGAAGGAAGTTTCGTAAGGAATCCTTAACGATCGAGAAATGTTCGTGCGTACTCACGTACCGCAATATGGCAGAAAAACCAACAGCTAGTTCGAAGAACGGTTCAGGG
Organism: Saturnia pavonia; assembly: GCA_947532125.1. NCBI lineage: Eukaryota > Metazoa > Arthropoda > Insecta > Lepidoptera > Saturniidae > Saturnia > Saturnia pavonia. Next base: position 18,865,093 of record OX383895.1, on the reverse strand, counting down.
ACAAACCGTTATCTTTCTTCGGGAAGTGATCTGTACTCTGGAATGACAGATTTATAGGCTTTAGTTTTTTTTTGTATAGATATTGTAACAAGCGTGCTATTAGCTACACTTGTAACTAATAATGTAATACAATCTTAAAAGCAGTCTTAAACAAAATTTTCGGCAATGGCGGAAAACATACGTTTTAAAATTGTTTTTCAATCATTGTTATATTATGAATAATTAAGAGAGAGACGGTGTTGTCACAAAAAAAAACACATTTGAGAAATAATTCAGAGATACTATGAGGCAGTAAAATAGATAATTATTGTTAACTCGAACAATATTATCAGTTTTGTGTGTCAAAAACACAATAAGGTAATGTTGAATTGTATTTAATTTAAACAAAGCCGTATTTGTTGGGCTGGATATCTGTGCAGTCACGATTATAAGGTGCGGTCTGCCTGCGAGAGTTGAATATTAAAAATAAATTCTTTTAGACTAATGTCTGTTAATATTGTGGTATGATTTTTATTTAAAACTAGCTGTACCCGCGGCTACGCTCGCGTGGACTACTAAACACTTATTTTTCTTTTTGCGCGGAACCCTAGTCATTTTTCCAAAATAAAAGTAGCCTAAGTTATGCTCTATAACATCAGCTATCTGCCAGTGAAAGTCCCGTCAAAATCGGTCCAACCGTTTCGGAGATTACCCGGAACAGACAGACAGACGGACATATAGACAAAAAAAAAATTAAAAAATTGATATTTTTATAGGTATAATGTATACTTTCATATGCATTTAGTAAAATTCTGTTATTTTGACATTACAAACAGACACTTCAATTTTATTATATGTATAGAAATATACATAAGGTTACAAGGCTACGTAAGGCTACACTTCTAAGCTATTCAATGATATCTGAAATTATTTACTGCTAGCTGTGCACGCGGCTCCGCTCGCGTAGATTACAGAATTTAAAATAAAAGTAGCCTGCGTTACTTCTCATAATATCACCTATCTGTTTTTTTTTTTCGAACTGGCTTTACTGTTAGCCTGAGGGCCTGGAGCCTTTGCGGCTTTTACAGATTTAACGGGCTTGGGGGCGAGCGCTTAAGGCACTCAGCCACGAAAGCTAAGCAACAACATCCGAGGGTGCCAAAGTGGCCGAACCTCGGCTCGGACTGTTGCGCGTATGCAAATAAGTCGCGATCTGACTAATTCCCTATCCGTAATTCGATCTAAACTAACTATACACATATACATGTTTCTGCCCCCTGGGAGGAGGGAAGGAACATGTGTATGTGTATTTAGTGGTCTGAAAATTTTTGTCTAATATAACTAGGCAAAAAAGAAAAAAAAAAAGGTCCCTTACAGAACCTATGTACCTGTGTGTTGTGCATGTGTGTATAATGCAGTGTCATGTATGGCTGTGAAAGCTAGTGATAGTAGAGTCACTGTATCGCGCGAGTAACCTATCTGTCCTGAACGGGGACGAAGGGAACGTCCCGTTAAAATCGGTCCAACCGTTTCGGAGATTAGCGGCAACAAACACTTGACTTTAACAAAAAATTGGCATTATAAAGCTTAATATTTCGTAAACGGATCCATGGATCGGAAAATGGTTTTCACAGACTACCAATATTTTTGAACGACCCAACGACATATCCACAAGATGTGATATACAAGAAAAAAATATATTTTCAAGATTTTATTTTACCACTATACAATAAATATACTAATAACCGCGGATGATTTTTTTGGTTTGATTGTTTGTTTGTTTGCTTTTTTAAACAGAATAATCTCTAGAAAAAGTATTCAGATTCGAAAAATGTATGAGGATTATTATAGGTTATCTAGCATAGGCTATACTTCACAGCTAGTCTTAAATATTGATTTTTGTTAAGTAAGTCGGAAGAAACAGCATACCTGAACTGCTTTATCCGCGTGCGCTGGCGTAATGGCAAGTGATACGTAAATACAATGTTTCCCAAATTGCTCCTTAGTACAACTGAAAAAAAGTCCGCGATACCTACCATATGCCTATGTCATATACATAAGCCACAATAAAGTATTTTGACAACAAAGTTTTATTGAAAATTTAAAGGTGATTTATGAGCATTATTATTAGGCAATGCATATTAATCCTTACGAACGAAAGTTACTTCATCATCAAGACAATTTTATGAAGATAAACTTTGCCCTGTATATAATGTTATTTGGACGTATAGTTTCGGAGATAATGGAAAATTATAATAATTCAATACTTGGCTCGGGTCTATGGCGCGAACGAGCCGTGTGACGTGTGACGCATAACCCTGGCCCACTAATAGCCCTAGCCCCCGATAAAAATATTGTTTATACAGAAGTATTACAAATCAACAATCAGCGATTTGTTTTAAATTATACGCGGGTGAAACAAAAAAGCACTTACACATGTATTAAAATAACCTCTAAAAATATAGGAAAAGCATAATTATTTATCCCGTACACACAAGAGCGTAGAACAAAGCACATACAACAAGAAGCTGAACGAAAATACATCTTGGCGAGATCAAAGAGATCCTTCAACTTTTAATTTCCATTGCAAGTATTCCCGAATTGTACTTTACGGTATTTTCTACACCAAAAACAGTCCGATTCGAGGCACGTGCCCCAAGTTATATTTTAGTAACATTCCACTCCCTGTGCTAACATAACCTTAGGCTATTCACCGCCTCATATTATTATATTCTTATTATTTTTCTTACTAGTTTCTGTTTGTAATTGTAATTCTGTTTCTTCTTATTTTTAAACGACTTCAAAAAAAGGAGGAGGTTCTCAATTCGAATGGATGTTCAGCCATAGCTTCTTTGTTTATTTATTAATAAGGATAACTCAGAGCTAAATAACCACAGACGTACTAGAAATAATAACAATAAATAAAATTACACAGCACTTACTTATTTAAAAAAAAAATGTGTGCAGTTAACACGTGTCACAGTGCGCACACAATTAGCGTGTGCGCTCGACAGACAGCATTCTGCAGTCCAAGCGTGCGGAGCCGCGGGCACAGCTAGTATTATTATAAGTTAGATGTTAACTTATATAAATAACAATAGTTTACAAAAAATGCAGACCCTGAGTATTTATGTTATGTTGTGGTACGCAGTGCGCTCACTTTTATTTAAAAAAAAAGTAACATCACACTCTCCGCTGTTAGTCCGACCAAAGAACAATAATTATTTAACAGCAAGATATCACTTTTACTGTTTAAATAATGATTTTATTCACAATGGTAACATTTTATATATTATTTTATAGCGGCAACATCTCGTAAAGTCAGCTCAGAGTCGGCCTCCCGCTGTACAGGACACTTACAAACGTGCGTTTATTATACAAATCTGGTATTACATTGTTAAGTAAATGCGATCATTTGAACGGAATAGCGTCAGCACGATATATATCATATACAATGTATAGTATACTTACTGCATTGAAACTTGTTTAGATTTGTTCACAAATTACGGTCGCCGGCGGTTCCTTATGTACCTTAAGAACTCTTCTATGATGTGAAACAAATTGCTTGTTTGGACGGGAATCAAAGCGTTCTGTAGGGATGTCGCTACGTGTCATTCGGCAAGCGTCGCGTCTCGTCGACTCTCTCCGTCTCAGTGCTATTCGTTCAATATTTGTATTGAACGCTTCTATCCCTACTACACACACTCACTAATTTACGTTTTTGTTAGTGTATCAGCGTAGTTTCTTATTATTGTTATTCTAATATTTCTTATTAATACAATGGTAAAAATTGATTTTTTTTTCGCTTTTGATTTATTCATATTTCCATATAAAAATGTGAAAAAGATGTTAACATCACATGCAACTTTTTTAAATCTGTTCGTTCCCTTCTTCAAGAACCACTGTAGTCCCATGGGAAAACCTCGGCAGGGAGTTTATTCCACATCCGTAGCATTAGTGGAAGAAAACTACTCTAAAGCCAAATTTCTAAATACAACTCGTTTATTATAGAAGTGAAGCTTCTTAGCGCACGTTTGTGATGGAGGCGGTTTTCTTAAATGCTGCCAACCTCAATAAAATTGTAGGCCCCTAATTTGTTTCCTACGTACGTTTGATATAGTTTTGTTGGTTAATTTCGTGAATAAATATAAAAATATTATTTCATAATTGTCAGTATAATTTTTAAACCGATTGATTTTTTTAAATTTTGAGTTTGATTTTTCTCATGTGCATTAGAATTTGGCGAAAATTTTGAGATGTTTTCCCTTTAACACCACACCCGTAGCTCATATCAATAAACTAGGCTGTCAAACTTACACGTATTAAGTCCATGTTTTCTTTTTTTTGAAGTCTTTAATAAATACTATTATTTTTATATATCTAAAAATATTTGTATTCCAATTTACTACTTTATCGAAATTACATTATATTAATTAATAAATGGATTTTATATATAAAGCGTAAGAAAGCTTCTATCTCTCGGGTGTCCCAAGACTCCTCACCTTATTTAATAATTATTAAGTACTTATTTAAAGTGTTTATACTAAATTTATAAAGCTCAAGAGATTGTTTGTTTGTTTATTTGAACGTGTTAATCTCGGGAACTACCAGTTAGATTAGATTTTTTTTTTTAAATTTCATAGCCTATTTATGGAGGAAGGTTATAGGTTATATAACCTCAAGCTACAACCTTAAGGAGCGGAGCAGGAACGATAAACGTCAAGTAATCTGGCAAGCTGCAGGTAAGTACGGAAAATGAGAACAACCGATACACGGGTGCGTTACCGGCGGTAGGGTTGAGAGATTGTCGAATAACATAACGTTATATGTTAACGTTAATGTTACATTTACCTCCACCAAGGAAGTAATCTACTAAATAACACTTATACAAAAACTAGCGGATCAGACAAATGTCCTGCCCGTTAGCTGGATTACCAGCAATTAAAAAAAATCCATGACCTCGATCGCAGCGTTACCTACCGGGGCCATTTGCAAATCTAAACCATCCAAGGACTTATACAAACATACAGAAAAGATTTCATTAAAGTGCGTCCAGCCGTTTAGGAGGAGTTTAATCACCCTGGATATTTATTGTCTTTAGCAAATGACAAGAACACCTCCTTGAGGTTAGTCTCAGTTACGGAATAGTCTTTCACCAGATCGGGGAACTTGGAACTGAGATCTTCGAGCTTAGTGAACAGGTCGACATACACACTTACAGAAGAATTATATGCATAAAGATCACTGTGATTAGAAAAACCTATAATAAATTATAGGTATTAAAAATATATATGTAATACGATTCAAATTGAAACCGATTTAAATGAAATTACAATGAACTGTTGAACCCATACAATACTTAAGTAAAATATTTTGCGTTAGACGACAAATCGTAACACTGTACCCGGCCTAAACAAACTTATGCAAATGGGACATTTTTATTGAAATTTAAAGAGACTGTATTGACTCATTACGGAGAATTGAAATTTTATCGACATCGGCTCGATTGAAACGAAATGAGATGTCAGTGTTTGAGAATACCTCTCTTTTTGTTTATAACTTACAATGAATTTAAAGACCCTTATTTAATCTTATTAAGACGTACGTGTGAAGATTGAAAATACAGGTTGATTTATTTATTAATTAGCTAACATTAGCGGCTTGCAAACGCTTGAAATTAAAAACGAAGCAAGAAAGAAATCACATTTATTAGATGTCGAAGACATGGAAATAGTTACAAACACGATATAACAATAGATTGGAGTATTACTTATATAATTTTTTATATTGCAACGTTGCAAAGCAAATGCCGTATTCAACATCGAAAAAGGAACCCAGCTCCGCATGAGCTATGGCAGGTTGCCAGATAGCATTGGTTTTAATACTGGCTTTAGATTAGATTGAATTTGCATTGGAAAATAAAAAGTAAAGATTGAGCAAGTAAAGATAAGATTGGTGATGCAGTCCTGGTATTACACAGAGAGGTAAGTTACGAATAGTAAGAAGGAACATTACATAAGTTACCACTATATGTACATTATTTACGAAACGTTACAACAAAAAAAAGATGCTCCGTGTTGTGAAGCTTTATATTTACTTACTTAGTATTTACTAGCTGTGCCCGCGGCTCCGCTCGCTTGGACTACAGTACTATTATTTATGAAGATATCGTGATAGTTTTTTTGGTAAAACCAACAAAAACTAAGTTATTAAACAAAAAAAAAATTATCTAGTAGTTTTTTGCGTGATGCGAGCACGTCAGTAAACCCCTATAATTTTATTGATGTGTAACATCTTTCCTCTCGGTTGCTGGATACTTTTTGTGGGAGTGATTTTGGAAAAGGGACGGAAATGTGTTACAGGAAACCGGGGAAGCGCGCGCTATTGGATTTGACCAATGAGCGCGCGCGGTGGCGGAGATATGGCTGTGATATGGTGCCAACCCATTTTGCGTGAGGTTATTACCACGACGTACTGTCGTCCAACATAGTGTATGCGTTTGTGTGTGACGAGAAAGAGAAATAGAGAAGGAGAACGTATCAGCTGTGCACTCATCTACAGTTATACAGTGTTGTGTATGAAATCTGAGGTTATATTTATATGTGTAAACTATATTAATAATTATCTTTACTATTAAGCGTCTGACAAAGTTCATCATTCTTAAAAAAAATGCGAGTAATTAATATGGAACTATTCCAATAAATATTTTAGTGCGGATCTTCTTTTCAGGATTTAAGTTACTATTGCGTAATTACCACGACTAGAATTAAACTTGCGCGAGCAAACGCGAGCCTTACTATAGAATTACATAATATTACAATGCTTAGAATATATTCGACCAATAACATGAGGAATAAATTGACTTCACATATATTTCATCTCAATTTCATGTCAGATGTTACACATCATATGCGACTACTATAAGGTTCGTTTTTTTTATAAATATAATATTAATAATGTATAAAAAAAGTTTATTATAATAATGTTTATTTATTTTTAAATTACTTTTACGCATTACCAAAGTCCGTAAAATGAGTTTAAATTATTATCATTGATGATCGTTAACTTCAACATGTTGGCGTGCGGGTACTAATTTTGTAGTTACTTTTGTTTTGATACGACACAGAATTATCTTTTACGGGTGTAAATATGTACACAATATTTTTTATAGTAATCACGGCAAAGTGACGTCACTGTGCTCGATTATAAGCTCAGTACGATCCCAAAACACCGGCAAACAAACGGCCGATCACCGCTGGTCTGACCCAAAACGCGACAAAAGAGAGTAATTATTTTATATACGCTGGCTGGTCCCGGAACTAGAGACGCTTAAGCGTACTACTATGGTAGGTGTAAGGTTAAACCGCACTATAGCGGCGCGGCGCGTCATCGCAGCGGAGCGGCGCGACACTTCCTAAACGCCCTTGTACTGCAGCGGGGCGACAGAATTTTTTCACTGTTTCACTGTGCTAACATCATGGACGAGTTTTATAAAGAAGTTATATCGCGAGTTGAACTTGAACTTACTCGCGACGCTAGTTTGACATAGCTAGCGGCAGCGGAGCGAAGTGAAGCGAAGCGGCGCTTTAAAATATTCTCCGGTACCCAAATCTATTGCGCCGCGTCGTTGCAGAGCGTTTTGGCTCATATCATTCCAATCGGACATCATTATGGTAATTCGAGAAAGAAATATAATAACCTATAAAAACAGATAGGTAAATTAAACTTCATTAAAATTGACGATCCCAAAAAGTGATATGTTTTGTGATTTATTCAGTATAAAGTAAATAACAAGGTTAACTACTTACACCCGCAATCACCGCGTAATAAACATTTTCTTGAAGATTTCATTGGCAATGTTTCCTTTCATTACTTGCTTAGCGTGCGGAGTTATGTATGGTACGACATCTTTAACGTAAATGAAAAGATCTGTTCGCATTCAACGACACGTCGAGTTGATTTTATAAGTTACTAGTTGTCCCCGCGGCTCCGCTCGCGTGGAGATTAGCCCGAACAGACAGACAAACAATTTTTTTTAATTGTTTTTTCTTTGTTTAGGTACTACATATTTTCATGTGTATTTAGTAAAAAGCTATTATTGTGAAATTAAAAACAGATAATTCAATTTTATTATTTATATTTACTTATAATACAATTGAAGTGTCTGTTTGTAATGACAAAGTAACAGATTTTTACTAAATGCATCTGAAAGTATACACCTATAATAAAAAAAACATTTTTACAATTTTTGTCTTTCTGTTTGTTCCGGGTAATCTCCGAAACGGTTGAATAGATTTTGACGGGTCTTTTACTGGCAGATAGCTGATGTTATAAGGCATAATTTAGGATACTTTGATTTTAGAAAAATAATTAGAGTACCGTACAAAAAATAAAAAATAATACCTTTTTAGTAGTCCAGGCGAGCGGAGCCGCGGGTACAGCTAGTTTGTATATATATTATTTTTTTCAGATTATACTTCTTCGGGCATGTTATGAAAAAAAAGAGAGTGAATTTTTACAATGCGCGAGCACAATATGATTATGTTATGAAGTTTCTTAACATATAACATCGAGTGTGACTATTCAAAAAATGTATAGCTTCAACCGCCACTTACTTATTTAATCTCTTGTGAACTCTTCGATTTTTATATGTGTGGTTAATGTAAAAATCTTCCCTATCTTATGTAATCTACCACATATATTGTACGTAAACGAATAGTTTGCAAAAATAATAACTAAATAAATCTGTGTCTATAATTAAGAAGTACACGGTTGCAACGTCAAATTAGACTTCAAAACAGAATGGCAGAATGTAGACATATATTGTTCTCCAAAATATAGAAAACCAGAAGAAAAGCGAGTTTTTTTTATCGCTACCAGTAAAGATCCTTGGTGTCTCCTTGGCTGATTCTCAGTCCCATCCGCATTTGAACTTCTGTTCAAGAAACTTTGGGGTTTGTAAATATTTCGTACCTTTTAATTTCTATTCCTTCTTCTGTTCACACCGAGTAGAGAGAAGCCGCATTTGACTAAAAGATAAGGAGTACTTTCTTTTTGGTTGATAAGCCTGTGGAGTAAGTAACAGATCCTGACCAATGAAATTTTTCTATCAGTTATAACAAAAATGGAGCTAGTGATCATCGTGGTGCTATTGTATGTTATTTTAATATCTTGGACAAACTTACAGCTAAGTAGAAAATTAAATTATATACGTAGACATAATGATGGTTACAATTTTCCGTATTTAGATAAATGAAAAGATCCAGTAGACGGAAGAATACAAAAATCCTAACCAAAAAACAAGTATTTAAAAGAAGTTATATATGAGAGGCAGAACACAGATAAAATTCTTTAGTGGAAATTCAGATGATTACAGCCAAATAAGCTTGCGGTTAACAAGGTATCCTGAACTCCTTGGGGAAGGGGATTCAAGGTCGGAAATGCGATAGTTATACATCTGGTGTTAATAAGCGTCCATAGGCTACGGTAACCTATTACAACCAGGCGGTCCGTACGCTTGTTTGTATATTATTTGTACTTGTATTAATTGGTCAGTCACCTTCACTTATCCACAAAGGTTGTTAGTTTATTTTTAAAATATTCGTAATTAATTATCGTTACGTGTGAACGAACTTTTAAATCACAACCAACAGCTCCTCGCTCTCGCGTCCTTATTGAATTTACCTACACTCGCAGTCTCTAAGGTTGTGATGAACTGAATTAAATAGACTTAATTTACTTTAAACAATTACCGACTGAGTTATTTTGAGTACAGAAAATGCCTCAAGTGTACGAGTACATAGCAATACATTCCGTATATATGATACTAGTACCCGTATTAAATTTTTTGACAAACTATCCACGGCTCGGCTGCCTACGCGCCCCCCTATCGTTGCTCCACTTCCGTACTTGCCTACAGCTAGCCAGATTGCTTGACGTTCATATTTACTGCTGCACTCCTTACGCGTGTAGCCTAAAGATATATAGTCTGTACTATTCCTCATTAATCTGGCTGTCATATACAACAAGAATTTTTCGAATCCTACCGGTAGTCTCAGATATTAGCGCATTCAAACAAACAAAAAAACTCTTCAACTTTAGTATATTAGTACATTAAGTTTTGACTATAATGAGATGCTAAATGGTATGTGCGGAAAGACGGCATCATGTTAATAAGATCAAAAAAGGACTGGCTTTCAAGCACTGATGTTAAAAAGGCGCATGTCAGCTTCAACGCGTAACTGGAGGTTACTCTTTAAGAATAGACTTAAATACTAATACTACTTAAAAGACTATAATAGACCAAGTTAATGATAATATGTTATATATTTAATTACTTCCAAAAGTATACTGAGTATATACAGATACACTCGTTCAATATAAGATGAGCGAATAAGTTTTTTTTTATCGTTATAGGTTTGGCGTATTGGCCACAATTTGACCTGATGTGAAATGACGATGTGGCTCTCAAGTGCAGCTGCCGGAACACACTTATTGGTGCTTGGCGACAAATTTTCAACTTGAGGCATTAGTAAAAGCTCTACCACCATGCTATGGTTTCCTTACGATGTTTTCCTTCACCAAAAGCTCAGGCTCATTGGAGGGATTCGAACTCACGTTAATTGACGCGAAGTCGTACACGCTACCACCACTGAGCCATCATTGCATTTTGCGCTGAGGAGCAACATAACGACTTCACACTTTGTTAACACTCGATTTCGTCCTTCGTCCTGAATGTGGATCTAATGTGAATAAAACTAGAAATAAGACATTTTGCAATGATTAATAATGATTCTGTGAAACAGTGCGGCATGTAGACAAAATTCAAAGAACGTAAGACAGAAAATATTTAAAACTACTTTTTTTATTTTATTCTAACGATGTTCCTATCAAATTAAAAAGAAATTAGAGGTCGACTCACCCTCTTTTAATTAACGAGGGACTTGTATTAAAACAATGGCTTTTAAATATAATTAAAAAAGAGTCGAATAACAATTTAGTTTACTTTACACTTTACACACGGGACTTTATCTTTTAAAAGCTTTTCATTAATTCTTTGGTACGTATTTTATGTTGTTGATTTTTTCACGATTGAGATTTTTTAAGGGCGTTAAACTCTCAAATACTCTTTTATTTTTCTAAATCATTCACGTATTTCTTGAAGATTTTGGGGAACCTATATTTTAAATTGTTAAATTATTTCAAAGATATTCTAAATATGAGAGGTATTATTATTGATACAAAAATAATTTCGACTGGCTAGCTCTCACGTGTAGCGGTCGGAACACGCCTATAGGTGGTGCTTGGCGTCAGATTTTCAATTTAAATGTGGTTGCATATTATGGTTTTAACACGATGTTTTCGTACACCGAAAACTCAGGCTCATTGCACGGATTTGAACTCACGTAAATCGACTCGGTATCCGTACACGTTACCATTGAGTCGTGTTTGCTTCAAGTTATTATGAGGTCGCAGTCATATAACCTTACGCTGTGTTCCTGTGGTAAGTAGGGTTTCTAGAGCTCATTGCGCTAATTTGTACCTATAGTATTACAAGCGTCCATAGGCTACGGTAGCTGCTTACCACGAGGCGGGCCGAATGCTTGTTCGGCAGCTTAATAAAAAATAATATATTGATTGATGATTCTATAACGTGTATACGAAACATTAAAATTGGGACGGACCGAAAACTAAATTCACAGCGGGGTATTCTAATGGCTACATGGGATTCCCTCCTCATAATAATAGAAAAATATGTTTCTTTGCTTGCGTGACTGAATTATCAATGAATTTGACTTTAACCAAGGTTGGGATATATGTAATAATAATTTCACAGGTTTATGAGGCTAAATAAATGTACTCTAATATTATAAAGATCAATAGATTGTTTGTTTGAACTCGCTAATTTCTGGAACAACCAGTCAGATTTGAAAATAAAAATGTTGAGTTTTTCTAGCCTATTTATTGAGGAAGGTTATAGGTTATATAACTTCACGCTAGCACCCTAAGGAGCGGAGCAGTAACCATGAACGTCAAGCAATCTGGCAAGCTGTATGCAAGAACGAGACGGCATGCGGGAACTAAAGGGAACACGGGTGTGTTCGCGGCGAATTGGAGTATTTGGTTGAATATATTTAATAGGGGTGAAATCGTGGGTCACAGCTAAGATAATAAATAAGCAAATAAAATAAAGCTTTATTAAGATTAAAAAAATATGTAATTTTTATCTATTTACTATACAGCATATTATTAAATTTGAAACATATGATAAGCTACTAAGAAACTAGCTACCTATACTTAATTTGGGGACCTAGCCATGTTGTTGTTTTTACAATCGACAGAAAACGAAAAAAATGTAAGGAATTGACAAATCTTAACGGTAAATCACGTGATCAGATTACTTATATTTGTACAAGCAACTTGATTAGACCTCTTGAAATCAAAGTGTTGTGTGAGGTTTCCTTTCATATCAATACTATTAAACAAAACGGTGCCCCGCGGCTCCGCACGCGTTCATTAAAGAGTAATCATATTCGTCTCATACTTTTATTTTTACAAATACTATTGACAATTCTTATGGCCTATCAGTATAGGAATGACATAAATTATCCATTTATTAAATATGATAGATATTTAAAAAAATAAAAGTCTTTTTACAAATTTGTCTAGGATTAGTAATAGTTCTTTTAGCCGATCGATTGAGTAATGTCAGCTTTTCATGCACAAAATTTTATAAAATCGGTCAAGCCGTTTTTAGATTAAATACGGACACACAAACGTACAGACAATTTAAAAAAAAAGGTATTATTCATAGTCAGTGTCCTTTATCATAGAAAAAATTTGGAACAGGGAAAATTTGGAAAAAAATACACGTTCCTACAGAAACAATTACAGATTTATTTATCCTACTTGTAATAAGAATACTACTATACTATTTATATATATATATATATATATATATATATATGTATATATATACTGTACTATGCCTACATGTGAATTTGTATGTTTGTTACTAAATCACTCAAAAACGGCTGAACGGATTTGGATTAAATTCGGCACACAGATAGTTTATAGTCTGGATTAACACATAAAATATTTTTGTCTCGATAAATGACAATTTTTCATATCTCTCTCGGCTCAATTCTGAAGTTAGTTGATAGAAGTTGTGGTGCTAAAGTATAAAACTGTGGTGCATGTTAAATCTGCTAGCATTATGGGTGAGGACTTAAGCCACTATTATTTAAGCCCTAATTAACGTCGTAACCCAGTTGACCTGACGCTGCATTTAATTGTTGGCTCTCAGCCAGACTCCGTTCACGGCACTGTCGAATTTCCTAATTGCCCGTGGCAGTCAATAAAATAACGTAGACTAACAAAGTTACACCTTTCTACAAGTTGATTTGAATTGAAAAAGCGGAAGAGAAAACCAACGGTCAGGATTTTAAACAATTTCATTTCTTAAAGAATCGTTATACTTTGATATACTAAAATTCGAAACTATGAGATAAATAGAAAAGTGGTGAAAGGAGTTATGAGTTACTTTTCTTAATATAAATATATTAATAATCTCTTACTTTAACGGGAATTCCAACCGTTTTTTAGGGATGTAACGATACATAATTTTGCCGATACAATATCGATTATTATAATGAATAAAATAAATAATCAAGTATGTAACTTCCTACACAGTTTTACCCGACAGTCGGGGGTAAACTTTTTTGGGTGATTGTACGAGTAGGTATGTGACTCTATTATTCACAAAACCGGCGATAATATTTTTTAACGATAAGTAGCTATTTGATATTTAATTCCAAAAGATTATTATTAACAACAAAAATGTCAAATAACATTTATATTTTATTTCAATACTTACAAAGTAGTGTGTTATTATCTAAATTGAAAACGAAAGTAAATTACACATTTTTACAATTCAATTATTTGTTTCTATAAATATTTACATCTAGCTGTGCCCGCGGCTACACAGAACGGTTTTTTATGAAGATATCGTGTTTTTTTTAAAGGACCATATATTAAAGGAGTAGACCAAAAAAATAAAAAATCTAGTTCAGTAGTTTTTACGCTATGCGCGCGTAACGGCAAGCCTCAATCGTTTTATTTATATAGAAAGATTTACTGTTTAAAATAATAATGACAGGTGCCTTTAAATAAATGTATTCGCTTTCTTAAAGATTTAAATGCGTTCAAAATCACAATATGGTTTATCCTCAATAAAATGTCTACTAATCAGCTCTGCAAATTCTCAACTCTGTCGGGTTTTGCAAATTTAATTCTTAATGTAACCCCATTCGAAATATGATAGTCTAATAGTGTAAGGTCGGGAGATATTGTGAACCTGCTCAAATAGAGTTTATGCTTAATTCATTCGTTCAACGAAATTTCACGACAATACGTTAACAAGCGTTATACAATCCAAGTAGAAAGTTTTATCTCCAGCTCCAGGAAGAACCCCTAATTTAATGCTCAAAGGTCTCTCTCAAATAATCTGTTTAAGTTTGAAACGGGATATGGGTAAACTTTATAACGCTGATAGCAAACATCTATATCTCTATAACTATGGTAGGGGCATGTCACTATTAAATAATGGGACTTAAATAATTACTTGAAGCAATGATGGTTTAGTGGTAGTGTGTACAGACTACGAGTCTGTCTACAGATAGTTACAAGTCTGTCAGAGTTAACGCATTTCTTTGACCGTTCTCATATAAACTTTTTTAAATACTAAATTATTAATTTACGGATTGCTGTCACTATTTACTAGCTTACTGATTTAAAAAAAAAATTATGTACTAGCTGTGCTTGCGGCTCGCTCGCATGTACCTAATCATTTTTCTAAAATTAAAGTAGCTTAAGTTACTCCTTATAAAATAAGCTATCTGCCAGTGAAAGTCCCGTCAAAATCGTAAATGAAAATAAATGTTTTAATATAAACATCGTGTTTCACAGTCGGCGATATTGCAATAACCACTTCCACACAACTCCCTCCGCAACAAAGTACAGCTAGCTTCAATTAGTGCGCAGTGGATGTTTAATGAGAACGGGAAATGGGTTATGCGGGTTCCGTATGAGTTTTGCTATTATTAGGGCGCGGCATTTGTGTTAGCGTAAATCCTTTTAATGTCTAATCCTATTCTGGTAAAAATATATTATTTTTATATGAACATTTCGCACATTATAGAATTTATACAATCTAACAGTTGTCATGTTATTGTTAATAGATGGCGCTTCCTACATGTTAGTTCTATATAGTTTTTATTAGGAATACCATTGGCGGATGCCTATAGGAATAAATTTTTTAATCATGTTTTTTTTTAAATCAAAAACATTGATTTTAAAGTATTTGACTATTTTTCGTCAATAGCGGGGAAGATAATAATATTGAATTCAAATTTTACAAAAATAATACCTTACCGTAGTTTTATTTATGACGTCACGCGTGGTCACGTGGTCACGTTATTATGGCATATTGTTAATTTAAATGTATTTGTATGTTACTTATAAACGTGAAATCTTCTATCTATACAAATAATAAAATTGAAGTGCCTGTTTGTACTGTCAAAATAACGCCTTTGTACCAAATGCGTATTATAGTATATACGGTGCTTATAACAAATTAACAATTTTTTAAATTTTTGTCTGTCTGTCTGTTTTTCCGGCTAATCTCCGAAACGGTTGGATTGGTTTTGACGGGAGATTTCGCTGGCAGATAGCTGACGTTATAAGTAGTAACTTAGGCAATTTTTTTTTAATTGAAATTTATTCAATTCACGCGATTAGATCCGCGGGCACAGCTAGTAATAAAGAAATATTCATTCACTGGTATTATTTTCAACATTGTTGGATTCATACAAAAATACTAGCGACCAGTCAGTGTATTCGGACTGAAAGGGGAAGTTGTTACGACACGCCATCTGCATAGTTTTGATAAACAGGAATTACAATATAAGGCATTGTTGAATGATTCGAAGGAACAGTATCGTGCAAGGAATAATAGTGTAAAGATGTTAGGCTATTTCTCTGAGACCAAGCTTGCAACGTTATGCTTCTTAAAACATATAAAGTGTTTATCAATAAACAATTTTTGTATAATCAATTTATTTTCATTTGTCTACCCCCAGATTCCTCGCCATTTTTCCTCATAATACACAGCGGTAACATTTGCCATACAATATGATCATTATTATTATAATTCCAATCGTAAAAGAGTATGTGTTCAATTAGTTCCGACGAGTTTTCTATAAGAATAGGAAATAGGTTACGTGAACGAAATTGTTTTTGTTATTATTGGAGGGGTTTTACTGGGAGCGGGTGTTTACAACTTTTGTGGTTTTCATTGTGAATCTCTACTAATATTATAAAGAGCGAGTGCGAATTTCTTGAGTCTGTATACGTCAAGAGCCATCTCTGGAATTATCCTGTCAGAGTTGAAAAAAAGTATATTATGGCCTATTTATTGAGTTAAGTTACTTAACGCTATGACATCAAGGAGCGGGACAGTAACCGTGAACGTCATGTAAGCAAATACTAGTAGTGAGAACCACGGCTATACGGGAGCGTTGGCGAAGCGGTGAAGAATTGATTGAATAAGTTTAACACAGGTGAAAATGGAAGCAATGATGGCTCAGTGGTAGCGTGTACGACTTCGCGTCGATTGACGTGAGTTCGAATCCCTGCAATGAGCCTGAGCTTTCGGTGAAGGAAAATATCGTGAGGAAACCAGAGCATGGTGGTATGGCATTTTCTAATCCCCCTCAAGTAGAAAATCTGTCACCAAGCACCAATAGATGTGTTCCGGCAGCTGCACTTGAGAGCCAGAATTCCAGTAGGTTTAGCGTGTTATCATCTTGGGCCACTTAACACTTAACGTCACTTAACATCAGGTAAGATTGTGGCCACTAAGCCAAAGCTACAACTATAAAAAAAATGGTAGGGCACAGCGAATATTATATAACACAATAACATAAATGTAAAACTTTTGGTTAATATTAAAGTGTCATACCCCTTTTAATTATAAAGCCAATTAACGAATACACCCGAAGGGTTTTAAAACTAAAACGAAAAGTATTAAAATAATAACAAACAAAGAAAATACCACTTAAACGTACATCGTAAACTTTTACAACGCGTAACAGAGAGATAATTTTAATAAAATTTTATCGCTGTGAGTGGGACTCCACATGCCCGTAACTTCGCTGAAAGTTGGCCCGGCTCCTAGACGAACTTTTAGATACCTACATACGTTGATTTGGTATTACATCGGTTCCAAATCAAACTTCCTTACAGATATTGGTAGATATAAACTTCTCAAGTAGATTATGAAATTATGTAAATGAAGTTCCCCTGTATGAGACGATATGAACTTTGAACATAATAATTGTGGCTTAAATGTAACTTGTAAATATGTACTACTTAATATTATAAATGTGAGTGTTTGTATGTTTAAATGTTTGTTATTCAATCACGAAAAAACGGCTGAACAGATTTGAATGTACATTGGCACACAGATATTGGTACTGCAGATACTGTAGATACAGGTAATTTTACCCCGGTAACGACCCAATTCTGATGTCCACGCAGACAAAGTCGCGGGCGAAAAGTGATAAGGTTTATAATTTTCAAATGAAGGCACTGTTTTGTAGAAATAAAGGTTTATAAAACAGTATTTTAATAATCTATAATAAGATAATAAAGATGAAGAGTTTTTTGTTTGTTTAAACGCGCTAATCCATGGAATTACTATTCGAATTCAAAAAAAAATCTTATATATAATAGCCATATTCATGATGAACAGTATAGGCTATATAAATTCACGCTACAATTCTAAGGAGTGGGACAGTAACTATGAACGTCAAAAAATCTGGCAAGTTGTATGTAAGTATGGGAAATGGAACAAGATTGGGCTACACGGGCGCGTTGGCGGACGGCGCCTTGGATAGTTTGTGCCGTGGGGCACAGCTAATCTATACATATAATAAAATTGAAGTGTGTGTTTGTAATGTCAAAATAACAGGTTTTTACTAAATGCTTAGTAAACAAGATACCTATAACAAAAATCACTGTCTGTTTGGTCCGGGTAATCTCCGAAACGGTTGGACCGATTTTGACTGCACTTTCACTGGCAGATAGCTGATGTTATACGGCATAAATTAGAAAACTTACTTTAAGAAAAATAACTAGGTTTCACAGCTAGTTTTATATGTAAACGAACAATGGTAGCTGTGAACTCTCAACTAATACGTCTTGACACCGCGGCGCGAGCGGCCGGCGTTCTCGAACACACCCTGGATGATGCTAGAGACAGAGCAATCACGCGAGTAATTTGAGCGAGCTCATAACCAACTTTAACTATGATAAGAAAGCCTGACAACTACGTATCTTTTGGTCCAAACAGTCGCTGTACGGGGTTGATCACCATAAGTGTGGGAACGATCCGTACCAACCCGCATGAATACGAAAATATACCTGGCTGGTTCCGGAACGCGGTACGTCTAAGCGTGCCACTAGATGGTGTAACTTGATCGTTCGATCGGATCAATCGGTCGATCTGTTGTGTTAATGTCTGCAGCTATGTTTGAGCTTAAGTATAAAGTATACTGTATGCTGGTTTGCTGAATCTTTTTAATAAAAATAAATCAAGCCAGTCTCATGGCGCAGCGGTATAGAGCAGAGGGGTCGCAGCTTCGACCCCTGTACATGACATTTTTATAATTTATAATGTTTCAGTTTTGCATCTGGTTGTTAAATATCTATGTACATTTTCACCAAAATTAATAATTTAAACGTAATTTTAAATATTAAGCTCTGCGCTATTGACGATATATTTGCAAGTAATAATGTTTTCGTTAAATAAATTGTTTAAAAAGTTCTTAATGATCTATTGATTCTCATGATCACTTTATAATATTTATAACAGGTAATAGCTAAAATTCAAACACTTTGGAAATACTTCTATTTATATTATAACAATTCTTACAACACTGTTCCGTTATTTACATCATTGCTTAAATTACAGAACGTGTGTCCTGTTTGGCGGTCGCTTGACGAATGTCTCTCAGTCGATCGCAGTCGTTCACATACGTCGTGGCGGAAGTGAATAAAAACCAAACCGGAAGCAGATATTAGAAATACATATATCATAAATATTAGGAAATTGTAAAAACTAAGATTTATCAATTAACACATCGACTTTATTCCTATAAAAGTAACTAAAATTACTCCATTAGAGCAACTGAAAACACGTAATGTATTATAAAACCTTTTATGAAATTACGACCGCAGAAATTTATTTACACATCACTGGGAACGTTTGAGGTAAAATATTAATAATTGACCACAATACGGACTGAATAAGGTAAACGGTTGAATAATGGACCCCTCGTGGGCAGTATGTTTAAGCCCGGTGGCAATTTATTACAGTACCTAGGTATAATAATGTCCCGTGTGGAGTAAAAAAGTTTGTTAAATTGTTGCGACTGTTTTTGTTTACTTACAATTTGTAATTTAAGAAGGTATTTATTTATTTAAAAAACATCAACAAGTTTTAAACTTTTTTTATTGTTTAGGTTTGGAGTAGTGGCCACAATCTTATCTGATGTTAAGTGAAGATGTGGCCCGAGATGATAACACGCTAAGCCTAGTGGAAGACTGGCTCTCAAGGGCAGCTGCCGGATCACATCTATAGGTGCTTGGCGACAGATGATTTTCAACTTGAGGGTAGTAGCTAGCCAGGCAGGCATTAGAAAAAGCCCTACCACCATGCTATGGTTTCTACACTATGTTTTTCTTCACCGAAAGCTCAGACTCATAGTAGGGATTCGAACTCACGTCTATTGACGCGATGTCCGTACATGCTACCACTGCGCCATCATTGCTTAAATCCTGTGACAATCCGGGTGTAGCCAACTTCCGAACAGTTGTTTTAATGACTTTATGCGTTGATAATAATACCCGTGAATTAATATTTATTCATTATTACACATTTAAAAGGAATATAAAACATTTTATAATCTAAATAACAAACATACCGCAAAACGCGTCGTGACGTCATCATTCGATAAATAAAGCTGAGGTTAAAGATATTATGTGAAATGTTGACTTTGCTAGAATGTCTGTTATGAAATTTCTTCAGAGAATATAATTATTAAAAATTGCCAAGTGCGTGTCGGGCCAAAGAAAATAAATATAATAGAAATGTTTGTAAAGAGGAAATTTTTATATGACTCTCACGAAGAAAGCGTAGATGATTATTTTTGCCTGTAAGCTGTGGACCGTTTGAAAAGAATGCTTTATAATACATTGTAAACATAATAATATTGTGTTTTTATTTAAATTAAGGAACTACATTATGATGATCCTTAATTAAAAGTTTTAGATTACGTTTATTTTTCGTTGTAACATTTTACCATTTATGGTGTAATAACTAGCCCCTGACGCGGTTTTAAAAGACAGGACTCTTTTCCCAGAATTCCTTTGTTTATGTCACTTATAGGCTGGTACCTAAAATTATTTCATAATTTAAAACATGAATAATTACTTTATCAAACGATCCTATATTAACAATCAAAGTAACACAAAATGGATGTCAATACAAGTCCCAGTCTACCCTATCACCCTAATATTGAAATATTTTTTTTCTATAAATGAAAAAAATTACATTATGTAAATATTTTTTCATTTTTTTTAATATTTTTTTTCGAACCTACTTTACTGTTAGCCTTAAGGGCCCTGGAGCCTTTACGGCTTTTACAGCTTTACCGGGCTTGGGGGCGAGTGCTTAAGGCACTCAGCCGCGAAAGCTTTGCAACAACATCCGAGGGTGCCAAAGTGGCCGCCGAACCTAGGCTCGGACTGATGCACGTATGCAAATAAGTCGCGATCTGACTAATTCCCTATCATTTGATCTAAACTAATTATACATTAATACATGTTTCTTCCCCCTGGGAGGAGGGAAGGAACATGTGTATGTGTATTTAGTTATTGAAAATCTGTCGCCAAGCACCTATAGGTGTATTCCGGCAGTAGCACTTGAGAATAGTGTCGATAAAACATTGTTTGTCCATCCGATAGTATGTATGTATGTTATGTGAAAAAAACTAGCGAATAATCGATTGACTACAGTTGTTTCTTGGTACGAAACGTTTGACAGTCAACGAAAAAAAAGCTCATTCTCGTATTTCGCAGGTTGCGTATTTTGTTACCTTGACGAATTAAAAAACTATTATCACATACGTTAAACTATTGATTGTTCGATAGGCTTAACGTGCCACCATCTTTGGCCACCTAACATCTGGTGAGATGTGGCCATAACGCTAAACCTACAAAAAAATACAAGTATTTACATAGTACATGAAAAATGAATAAGTCATTTTCATACATCTTAAATTATAATAATTGAAATTTAGAACTTAAACATACATACACGCTGTGGAATTTTTTAACAAAATCTATTCACACACCGTACAATAATTCTAACTCGTGATGCGATATCGGAGCACAAAGGAGGTGACGCGGCGGGAGGTCGGCCCAATAATGTGTGCCTTCACCTAATGTGCCAGGTTTATCTTTAAAAAAAAAAATGAATACCGAAGAACAATGAACACATTTTTGTGGGAACCCGCCCTTTTGGAAGCGACCTTCTTTGTTTGCCCGCGTAGGTGTTGATTTATGTCGTTCACGACTTTTGTTCCTTTATTTAATTTTTTGAATTTAGAACTCATGCAAAATGACATTTCGTTTAATGTGTCATTTTAGAAAACGGTTGACATTATTTTTTATTTCAATGAAGATATCGTAATATTCTGAATGGAGATGGATGTCGGTCTATTTTCCCGTCTATCAATAATCTTCTTCTCGTCAATAATTATTACTTAATTTTTTATTATTTATTTTCACGCCGCCATGAAAGGATACTGATACTCTGAAGGTAAATTTCAAATTGGTTATTGATAAATATTTGGTGTCAGGCGTAGATTGCCGCGCGGCTTCAACAAGATACCGTCGGCGTACTATAAAAAAGCGGCAATCAAAATTACGCCGAATCGGCGTACTCGAGTAAGTGATATACCGACAATACTATGGCGTTGAGAAGCATAATTTCAAATGGTCACTATATATTACGATACTAAGTTGACCTGTTGTTTGTAGGTAGTACGGTATCTAGCTAAAG
This sequence comes from Saturnia pavonia, assembly GCA_947532125.1. Lineage (NCBI taxonomy): Eukaryota > Metazoa > Arthropoda > Insecta > Lepidoptera > Saturniidae > Saturnia > Saturnia pavonia. The sequence goes on along the minus strand of OX383895.1, from coordinate 18,842,928 downwards.
CGCAGCGGAGACCAATCATTAACCTATTGTGCTAGGTTTTAATTTGCTGAGAAATACGATTTCTCTGAAATTTCGAAACTAACAATATATACCGTGTATATAATTAACGATTCTATATGTAACTTTTATTTAATCCGTCCGGTATAATGACGTAATAAAAAATTAATTTTGTCTTCAAATTCCGCATATACGACGAATGAGATCCCGGACGGGTTAATAAACTAGCTGTGCCCTACGGTTTCACCCGTGCTAAATTTATTCGACCAACTACCAACGTGTAGCAAGGTTATTCTCACTTCCCGTGCTTGATTACAGATTTCCAGATTGCTTGACGTTCATGATCACTGCTTTGCTCCTTACGAATGTAGCGTGAAGCCAATAACCTTCCTAAACCTTAATAAAAGGGCTATAAAATGTGATATATTTTTTCAAATCTGACCGGTAGTTCCAGAGATTAGCGCGGTCAAACAAACAAATTCTTAAGCTTTATAATGATAGTATATATAAATTATATATTGATATTTATTGTTAAAATAATAAATTAGAGACGTGCGCTAAGTACAACTGTTTATTAAGACTGAATAAATAAAAGAATTGATGGCTCAGTGGTAGCGTGTACGGACATCGCGTCGAAAATAAAACCAAAGATCAAGATCCCACCAAAACTCTCGCTTGTACGATTATGTCTATTATTTTGAAGCTACAATTATGATTCACTGGTGTTGTCACCCTTAGATCTACAAAAAAAATATTGTAGTAGTATATATAAAAAAGTTAAAAGGAAAACTATCAGAGGTAAGTAAGCTTTACAAGTTAACGATTAATAGTCAATGACGTAACGTTGACGTGAGTTCGAATTCATGCAATGAGCCTGAGTTTCAGTGAAGGAAAACATCGTGATGAAACCATAGCATGGTTGATAGGACTTTTTCTAATGCCCGCCTGGCTAACTACCACCCTCAAGTTGAAAATCTGTCTTCAAAGATGTGTTCCGGCAGCTGCACTTTAGAGTCAGCCCTCAGTGTGTTATCATCTTGGGCCACATCGTCACTTAAGATCAGGTTAGATTGTGGTCACAACGCTAAACCTATAACGATAATAAAACAGATTCAGAAATTTCAGAATACAAAAGTCTTAGCCTGTTACGTCACATAGGGCGTACATAGGGCTGCCATCAACTAAATTATTGACGCAGAACAAGAACTTGAAAAATCCGGACATTTGGGTGAAATAGTTTATTTCCTGCTTGTATACTTTTATTTTAATTAAAAGTTTTTGAGTAAATTGCAAAAAACGAACCTTTTATATCTTTTATTGCGTAAAACTACTGTAATTGTTTATTCGCTAATTTTCGCACATTTTTTACTTTTACTACTTTGACTAAATTATTCAATAAAATTTGTTATATTTGTTTGCCAATCAATTAATTCCATTTTCTCCGGACGTGAAAGGTGTCAGGATTTTACCTAGATGCTTTTTAAAATCACCTCACGGACGCTCCCCGGACGCAGTTCATACTAGGACAATTCGGGGCAACGCGGACGGATTGCAGCCCTACGTATACACAAAAATCATGATATAGGTTATTGTTAACCACATTATTGTCATGTTCTCCTAATACCATACAAGCGAAACTTCGAATATTCACTAAATAAATGCAGATTTTTAGTACCTACAACATCGACGTCCATATTTAATACACGTCCAATTAACTGTATAATTAAAAGCAGAAAATTAATAACAAAGCTATTCAGTAGGAAACTTAATTACGTCATTAGTAATTATGGATAGTAACTAACAATTTATAATAAAATGAGCTATACTGGCTTAAATGAATTTGGATGAACAATAACAGAATTATTTCAAGTTTTTTTTATAGTTCGATAGCTGTGGACGTACCTTCACAGAATGCTGTCGGTCGAGCGCACGCGTGAATTTTGCTGCCCCAAAAATGCTCATTGTGGGTGATCCTTAGAAGATAGATATATATCATATAAAAAGATATGCTATTGCTGACTTTTTTGCAGGTATTTTTAAGATCTACAATTATGTAGTAAATTAATTTGATATATCTCTTATTGTTTACTCAGCGTAAGCCATTTATTCGCCCCAAAAGCGTCTTTTTCCTACCTGATTCACCATTATAGCTCTGAATTAAAAAAAAAACGTATAAATCGGAAAGTACTTTTCGCGTGAAAAGAACATAAACGGACACACTGACAGAGAGGTTGAGTACCTATTACTCGTATAATATATACCTATAGAAGATATTGAAGATTTAGATGGAGCTAATTTTATTTACAATTTTTTTTATACAACATAAAACAAAGCTGGCAAACAAGCATGCAGCGGCCCGCCTGATAGTAAGCGGCTACCGTAACTTATGGCCGCTTGTAATTCCATAGGTATCACTAGCGCGTTGCCGATCCTGAACCACCCTACCCCAAAGAGGTCTGTGGCCAACCCAATTCGTTAAATAAATAAATATCATAATAAAAGATACTGTATATTATATAGATGAAACGTCGAAATAATCGGAATTTATTTTTATTTAAATTTAGTAAATAGGTAGACTATAATTCAATCATTTTATAATGAAATTTAACATTATTTATTGGTTCTACGGTCAACATAAACTTTGTTCATCCATTATTCGATTACTTATAGAGACTGAACAAGCATTGAAAATGGATTCCCGATGGATATAAAATACCCATTTAATTAGGTGCAGGTGTGTATTGGAATTGCTTTATTTGACACATGTAGGGGTGTTCGAAAACCTAGTATTCCTTGTGTTATTAAATCAATTTAGTTTAAAATAATGTTTAATGAATTCCATTTATTTTTGTTTAATGTATAAGTACAATAACTTAATTATATTTTTAAACCTTACTAGCTATGCCCCACGGTTCCATCCGTGTTAATATTTTTCGACTAACACTCCATCGCGTCACCGCTAATGCGCCCGTGTACTGTATCGTTGTTCCCCTTCATATACTTGCCTACAGCTTGCCAGATTGCTTGACGTTCATTGTTACTGATCCTTAGTGTAGTAGCGTGAAGTTATATAGCATATAACCTTGCTAAATAGACTATGATATTATTGTGAAAATACTTTGTAAATTTGACTGGTAGTTCCAGAGATTAGCGTGGTCAAACAAACAATCCGTAGAGGTTTATAATATTAGTATAGATAGGTTTTAGCGTTTGACTACAATCTCACTTGACGTTAAGTGGCCTAAGATGATACCTAAACACACTAAGCTTAAAATGGACGGGCTTTCAAGTACATTTGCTCGAACACACCTATAGGTGCTTGTTTTAACTTCAGGGTGGTAGCTAGCTAAGAGGGTATTATGCCCTACCACTTTCCCTTACTACAATTAAAGTTATTCTAGTTCGGAATTTAGGATTTCGTAAAATAATATGACCATTAAATGAATTAAGATTGTCGTTTCTTCAGACAGACAGCAAGCAAACCAAAATTAACACGCTTATAGGCCGCTAATATACCGGCGTTTGTCGAGTATGCGCGTTCGTTCAACAGCGCTGACACTGCGCGCACGCGACGTTCGTGTCGAGTCTGCATGATGCAGCGCTCACGTTGCGTACATGCCGCGTGCCTTTCAGTTCGAGGAAAAAAGGGGGAAAAAGGTCCGCGTGCCTTCTTGTAGGGGAAAATAACGCGACGCAAACGACGCGTGAGTGCTGCGTCAGCGCTGATCAAGCGTTGGACGAACGCGAACGTTCGAGAACCGCTAGTCTAATAGATGCCTAAATGTCTGATTATAAATAAAGCGATAAATTATATTTTATCTTCATTCATTATCATTTTCGATATTTATTTCGCTCTCCGCTGTATATTTAGAAGTTCCTGAACAACGCTTTATCGTGCGACGGGTGCAGAGTTACAGGTCAGTGCATTCATTTATTTATTTGGTTTATAATATTAGATTTATTTGTGAGCTAAAGCAGTCTATTCTTTCGCTCTAATTACTATACTTTGTTTTCTTTTTATTTTCTTCGCGTGATAATTTCACCTGCGTCCCTTCCTTGGTGGGAACTATTTACAAGTTCCCATCATCTAATTTGTATTGATTGTATGGTATAAAACAGAGGAATACGTATGTACCTATTAAACGCCTAAGAAAATTCCTCTTAAGATTTTTCATGATTACATACGAAAGTAAATTTATTTTATCCTTTGAGTACAATCAAATAATTTTATGTTAAGGGAAGAAACTAATATATATCAAAGTCATCCTGATGAAGATATATTATCGTCACGGACATTTTTTACAATTCTAACGTACACGAAAAAACACTCGCTTTAATAAACTAAGGGAAGGCACGCAAGGAACGACGTTATTTAAGTACTATTTTCTTGAATTTTCTTCACTATTTAACATATTTTATGGTATTTATTCAAAGAAATATACAGCTTAAAATTCTTGTATACAAATAAATACTTAGAAATAATAGGTAAGGTAAGTAATGAATTCATTACATGTATACCAAGTAGGATTTATTACATAATTGATCCAAAATAAACACCTATATAAAGCAAAATCTTATTTTTTTTTTGAACTTGTACTTTTTGGGTGCGTTATAAAAAATGATAAGAGTGAATTTTTAAACTTACATTATTGTTATATCTGTGAAATAGTGAAAGGTAGGTAGTAGAAATGCCGTTATATTTCGCGTTAATAATTTATTCGTACTCAGAGAAACAAAATTCAAAGAAACCCACTATACTGTTCTTCTCTATACTTTAGTCGTACGTACAGTATCTCTCTCATACTATGATAATCTTGCAGATTTCTTCCTATTTTTATCGCTTGTTGTTTCCACTTCGTTGTCTAAAACAGAACTGTCCGGGCACGAAACATAGCTCGCTTATATATAAAAGGAAGATCGAAATTACCAGAAACGCCTCGAACTTTACGTCATTGTTTAGAGGGGGAAGTGTTCTATTTCTAGACTATTGTTTGTTGGATTACGCAATCGAATCAATAAGATTTGCATCTGTGAGTGAACTATGTGTTTGTTGGTACCTCATAATAGACACTCAATGTTTCGAGTACATTCTAGACAATTCCAGATATGTATTCCGAAAATAGTTTTTTTTTTCACTTTATGAAATTAATTAATTGTTAAATCCATTGTTTTATTATGATGAAGATAGTAACAATCAATGGTATACACCACATAAGCAAAGGTCAAACCAACGCGTTCGACTTTCGGCGGCGATATCTTGCACGGTAGCGATCAAATCACTACCGTTGTATTTGTATAGACGTGTTCAAGCCATACGCTTCTTGCGGCGTTAACGCAGCGATCAGACGGTGTTCGCACGCGCGATTATAAGGTAGCCGCGATAATTTGATGTCGACACGATTTGAACGCTACACGCAAATAATTTCTAGTTATTTACGAATGTCTACAATGTCGGCTGAAGTGATGACAATGTCAGAAAAAAATATTGCTGTAGTGCTAAAATATTAAATATGATACGATACATCACACCCATATTGTAAAAATGATCGAAAAAAAAAACTTTTATTGTTATCATCTTCCATTTTCAAAACAAATTTCATCAACATTAGTACTAATTAACAAATAATAAACATATAGACATTTTCACACACGCTCATTTGATTTCAAACTAAGCAAAGCTTGTATTATGGTTGTAACGAAGTATTCGTTAAAACAAATAATAAAGAAACAAATACAAGAGATATTTAGATTTATTTAAAAGTTTATTTTTAAAAACATATTTCTTATCTATGTAAACTCAAAGCAGCAACACCCATCAACCATAAATAATCTATGACATTCAGAATGTGAATGTCAAACAAAACATAAAAGCGTTAACACACGCTCGAATTTGGTTCGGCGGACCAAATCCGCCTACCAAATCCATTATCGGTACAGACGGCCAGATCGAAACGTTACTTCACGTACGTCTTCAAGTGCACACCGTTGTCATCGTGTCGTTGGTCACAAAAATTATTGTGCTAGTATCTAATTTGTATTAATAAGTGGTAATATCTAATTTCTTCTTTACATCTATTACGGTGATGTCCTTTTCAAATTTGAGTAACACTCTTTAAGTATCGTAAACACTTGCTTTAACGTTCTATTTTTTTTTTTACAAAACCAGCCAGCATGTACATTTTATGATTTTTGACTATTACTCCTTAACTTGTAAAGCCTACTCCTCTTATAGTTTTCCTTTTAACTTCATTATAATTATATACTATTACCATGTTTCTTTTCGCAAATCCAAAAACAACCATTTAGGGGTCTGCGCATTTGAATCTAACAAACTTAGCACTTTATAACGATAAAAAAAAAAATGGTGTCACTCTAAGTCTAGTGAGAGAATTCGCACCCAAGTGATACTGCCGGAATACACCTATGTGACAGATTTTAAACTTGAGGGTGTTATCTAGCCAGGCTAGCATTAGAAAATGTCTGACCACCATGTTATGGTTTCATCACGATGTTTTCCTTCACCGAAAGCTTAGGATTCGAGCTAACGTCGATCACGATGTCTGTAAACGTTACACTGAGCCATCATTGCTTCATAGTATGTCTTGAAAAAAAAAAACAACAAAACCGCTTTGCTTATTATTTTTTTTCCATTCGCATCAATTCAAAGGTAATTTAGAAAAGAAATGTTGACTTACTTTTTAATCCCGGGGGCGCTCATCTAATCTTATAAAGAATCTTCCAGGTACAGGAAGTGACTTTTCACGACCTCCCTTTTATCCAACGTAATTTATTTCGTCTGTCAACAATTTTTAAGTAACTTCGCCTCCCCATCATACTTTTGTAATTCTGAATTGTTTTTAGTTTCATATTCTTTTAATTACTATTTAACAGACTTTTTTAATAATCTAGAATGTCATAGAATTGTTGAAGGATTTTAAATATATAATCAGTTTAGAACCTCTCATCTGTCAATTTAAGCTGCTCCGTATTTATCTTCTATTTTAAAGGATATTTCAGTTCGTAATCTATACTATAATATAATAAAGCGGAATAGTTTTTATGTTTGTTTGTTTAAACACGCTAATCTCTGAAACTACTAGACGGATATATGTTAGCCAGATTCACGAGGAATAGTATAGGCTATCCAGCATTAGGCTAAACCTCTCAGCTTGCCTTAAATATTATTTTTGTCAAGTAAGTCAGAAGAAATAGGGTACCCTAACTGCTTTATTCGCGTGCGCTGGCGTAATGGTTAATGATACATAAATATAATGTTACACAAAAATATTGCTGCTTAGTATGTCTAAAAAAAGCGCCTAGATATTATATGCCTATCTCTTATAAATAAGTAACAATAAGATATTATGTGGCAAAGCTTTTTAATAAAAATATCGTCTATAGTGAAGCATTATAAATCATCAATCAGCGATTTATTTTAAATTATACGCGGGTGAAACCGCGGTCACATTTAGTAACTCATACACAGAACTGACTACCGTGTCCATCATACAAAATATTAAATCGCATTCACGACCTTTTTGCTCAATAGCAGGGCTTGATACCATTGTAGTAATAGGCCTGTCATATTCCTTATAGTGACAGGTTTCAAAGCTTTATATTTTGGGTTTTGATAGTGACATATCATTATATCCTGGCAGCCGCCTTTTGTCTTGGTCTTGTATGTGATTACAGGAGAAAAGTAGTTTTACGATGTGTATAAAAATTGCACTGTTCTCAACCACCAAAGAAATATCTGGAAAAATCTAGAATTCACTTCAGGCATCAATTGTGAATTCGTAGGTAAAAGAAAGCGTCACGGAACACGCACACATTGAAACTTTACCATTAAGCAAACAAACGATTTCTAAAAATAGCACAAGTCCTCCTCCCTTTAAAAATCAAGATCACTCTCGAAATTTTGTCACTAAGGACAGTTCTGTTTTGGGTATACCAACTAATACAAAGGCTACAAAACTCAAAAATCTGCAGAATGACTACATACACATAGTAGTAGACATGTAGACATTGTACCCTTTAATCATATTACTGCAAAAAAATGGCATTTTATTACCCTCGGGTGTAACAGTAGTAATTTTCCATGTTGTTTTTGTGTACACATGTTGAGCGGTTTGGTGATTCACATGCTTTACCTCACTGAAATATAATAACTCAGGATAACAGAGTAAATACTTACGGCTTCGAAAATAATAGATAAATATATCATAAATAAAACGAACCCCGTCGCGTTTTCTAAGTAAATTTAGTGACTAAGCAAAAGTTAGTTACGACCGAAAAGCTCTGAATGGGCATTATAATTTCACATTATGACGCTCGCCTGCCGTTCAAAGCTTTTGTTCGGCGGACTTCTTTCTTTATGATGTTTAATGGCTTAAAAAAACATTCTATAAAATTGTCGTCAGGCTATTTTTGATAACGCGCAATATAGCTGTACGATTAATTTATATTCAGTCTAAAATAAAAAAATGTGAAACTGGCCGTCCCGCATGGTTACACCTGTTTTGATTGTTTGTTTAAACTTGCTAATCTCTGGAACTATCCGTCGGATTCGAAATATTATATGATAACCAGATTCACGGGGAATAATATAGGCTATATAACTTCACGCTACAACCCTTAGGAGCGGAGCAGTAACTATGAACGTCAAGCAATCTGGCAAACTATAGGAAAGTAAGGGAAGTGGAACAATGATAGGGCTAAACGGGCACGTTGCCGGCAGTGCCATGGAGAGTTTGACGAATAAATTTAACGCGGGTTAAACTGTGGGGCACAGCTGGGGCTATAAAATTTAAGAAGAGGTTCCAGAGGTTAGCGCGTAAAACAACCAAGCAATCTCTTGAGATTTGTAATGGAGGGAGACTGAAAAAGATATAGATGTATTGTATGATGGTGACAGCTGATAGAGAAGAATGGAAGAGGAAAACATGTGCCGATCGTACTTAGATAGGAAAGGGTAACAAGATGCGACAGTGAAAAACTAGGTGGATGGTAAACAACTAAAATTGTGTCCGACGGGATTGCGATATCCGTGTACACTAGAGATGTAACACCAGTCACAATGGCACGCTTAGGCCACTTGCGTTCTGGGTTCAACCAGTGTATGTATGTTTCATAATCACATAAATACTCGTTGTTCAAGTATTGGAGCTCAGATCGCAAGGCACGCATTTATTCCACTATGGATAACGATATAATAATATATTTTGGTGGTAACATGATTGCGCGTCGGAGGATCCTCGCAAGTGTTGGAACAGTCTAGTTGTGCATTGTATTTGCTTCAGCTCTATCGAGTTTTTGAACATCGTTTTGAACGTATCGATTTATTAAACAGAGGAGCCGATAGTCACAGATTATTTCGGTATGGCGCGGACGCTTCATCTAATTGGTGCCGAAACCCAGGAACAAGCCAGGGACCTTTACCAAGTAATCAAGTGGTGTGGTGAGGCCTACCTATCTGTACCTATAACGGTAATTCTTTACCTCAAATAAGATTCATAAATTAATTCCTAATGAATAACTACATCAATTAATCCGGTGGTGAATTAATTTCATTTCTTACGAGCAAAAAATCACCTTCCATTGTGTTACTGAATCGTCCGAAAATACAATAATTAGTCGTCGGTAATAAAAGGTCCTTCGAGATTGATCCGTGCCATCAACTCTGCGGAAACTGGGGAGCATTTCCTTAAGATTAATGAGACAAAGAGACGCTTTATTGTCTTTCTATCGTCACACCGTGTTCGTACTGGCGTAGGTAGGATTGTAAATGTTAATCTAGTTTAAGTGATTATCCACTAATCAGTCGAAAACGAATAGACGATGTTTTATTTAAAACATTTAGCAACGAAATACATTTAGTTTTTCTTTATAGTAGCATGTCAAAGTGAGCCACTATGCCTGTCAGCACAGTATAGTATAAAAACAACAGCGGCCACCCAAAGATCGGTAATCCATCGATGGTCGTTTTTATCATGGCAGTTACAAGCCTCTCAGCAGCTGGATATATGTATTATGTACACTGGCTAAACCCGAAACTTGACAAACCAAAAGAGAGTCACTGTGACTTGTTTATTACCTTGATCATGGTGGTTGCTATCCAGGGGTGTAAGGGGTATCGAAGTACATCTTTAGAACTAAGACACCCAAGCGAACATCAACTGTACGTGGTGCACCCTGCTGAATAACGAATGAGGATATGGCGATAGCGGGGTGGTAGCGTTGTTTTGCCCGACTGACTCGACCATCATGCACGTGGTGAAAATTCCGTCATAGTGACTCGCTTTTGCGTGTCGCGCTTCGGAATCAGCTTGTGCATATCCAGTTATTCGTGGAGGCCCATATCTTGGTGGTCGCCGTTGTATTTGGATTGTACTGTGATTTGAGGTACTTTAAAAAAAAAGTCCGGGACGAATATCTATCACCCCGCTTAATTACTAAATAAATATACACGGGCTGACCCCTGAACGTGATACGTATAAGATATGATTCACTTCAGAAACCATTGAAAGAAAACTTTTCTTTGCTAACCTAAAAATGGGACTTTTCCTTATTAGCTTGTATCTGTTTATTGAGACCTCTTCAAAAAATACCCAAGGGTACATCAAAAAAACATGAAAGAAGCAGACTCTTCGCAACAGAGTCATTGAACTCAAAGTCAAGTAGCCGGCACAAAACCACTTCACACTCCACGACGTATCCTTTAAATCAGGGCACATTTGACAGTTTTCCAGATATCCTCACTGTTACGTTCTCTTTTTTACCGCATGGAATAGTTTAAGTGCGAAAGAGATGGGCATGTTGTTTCAAACGTTTTCGGCGTGGGTGATATCGGTTTGTACTATGTAATTCGATATCCGTGTGTGGTTTAAAGTATAACAGATAGTAGTGGTGTGTATACGTATCTATCGATAAGCGATATTAACAGTTTAAGGTTAAAGAAAATTAAAACGTAAAGGATACATGCATTGGCTGAAGATTACACAGATAATAGTTAGATACGTCATTAAAATAAATCGCACTTACATATTTACTGATTTTATTCGTATTTACACTATAAAACGCCATTAATAATCGCCATTTTCGTAATATGGTTTATTTTGACCTTATAGTAATAATAAACAATAAGTTCTCTAAAAGAGCATTTGAATTTACATATGCCGCCATACTGCTTTGAGTTTTCACGTTACAAGATAGTCAATAACTATTAATTAGTGTAAACAAGGTCGTGCACTTGCTTTGAATTTTGAAAATAAGGAAATAATTTAAACATTTCACGGTTACTTTATGATGACGTCACGCAAGAATCTAGTATGGCGGCTACTGCTTCGTATATTTATAGAACAGACAAAATAATTGTTTACTTTTAATGAAATATAAAAATTATTTTACATTTTTATAATTTGAAAATTAACATATTTTGGTTGTTTAAGGCGATTAATAAGTACTTTATTTATGCATTTCCAGATTTTTTTGCTTAGTAAAGTAACTTATTATAATTTTATAACAATTATTTTTTACTAGATATTGATTCTTGATGAGTATATGAGAGGTAGTATGAAAATAACACCAGTAACAAAGAAATTTACGAGTTGGCGTGGTATGAACATATCCTGATGAGGGATAAGAGTCATATAACTAGAAGAATTTTAAGTATGACGGTGGACAGATGTAAGAGTTAAGGAAGACCGAAGAAGTTATGGATGAATCGTGTGAGGAATAATATGTGTATAAAAGTTGTTAACATCACAATAGTGATGACAACCGATGTGGAAGAGGATTACGTGGGATAAAGGCAAGAAGAAAACAGGTTAATATTACTAATAGTTTAAATATTTTTAAGTCTAATTAGATTCTTACTCGGTATTTCTCACTAACGCGATTTAATTACATCACATGTTTTCTTTGATCATCGTTACTACAAACATATACAAATAGACGGGGTTTATAAGTATTAGTGTGTGATATATCGATGGTATATCGACGCCTGTCGAAACTAAAAAAAAAACATCGATAATGTTATTATTATCTCTTCACTAACCTGTCAGAGTCGCCTCCACTGTTAATTCAAACTCGGCTACATCTCAATCGTCAAAACCCACTGTATCTGTCGTAAGTTTGTTTAGTAATGTGATATTAGATTATCTTGTATTTTCTATTATAGTGCGGATTAAAAAGCTTTACGAAACTTGATATTACTTTTTCAAATGCTTTTTATAAATCAATTTTGTTTGAATTATTCCTACTGAGCTAAATTTATTTCATTGAACTTGGTATAAATGGATGAAAATTATCACTTTTGTGTTTCGTGTTGATCGTTTTTTTTAAAATGCTTATAGACAATTATTACTGACTTTACGAGTGTGTGTTTCAGTGTCTTCTTAAAGAACCCTGGGGGAAAATCATGTTGGATAATTAATTCCGCAACTCTAGAGAATGCGATAAGAAATTTCTAGAGTACCTTAGTGTTGTCGCGATTCGGCTAGGGTAAAAAAATTAAACTGTGGGAACGTAGGGCAGCGTATCGAAAAGTTCCACAAAGCACTCTCCATTGTACAAGAGTAAGAACACACAGAGACCCGATGTCTCCGCAAAGTTTTAAGGGATCTAGACCGCATATTTGGGATCGTTAACTTTTGCATGGAGCTCATCTCTTAACGGTTGATAAGTTTTTTAAATCTGTTGTTTTTTTTCCAGATATAATATATTCTACTTGTATCCTTAAATTCCTTACAGAATTTAACATCAAGTTGTTTTGAATACACTTTTCATAAGAAAACCTGTAAACGCCATAATTCACAATTCACACCAATTTCATTGTAAAATTTTCCGTCAACATTTTGCTAATATTTCCTAACTATTGTGGTTTTTTTACTTACTTTTTTGTTGTACGGACCAGGGGTGTTACTCTTGAAACTGATTCGAATTTGATTTTGTTTCCGATTCGATTTCACTTTTGATTCGAACTCGATCCTACAAATTAGTGTACTCTTGGACCAAACCGAATCGAAAATCAAGATTGAGTTATAATCGAATCATATCAACGTCGTTATCTGTATCCGGCCACAGTACAAGTAACCGTAAAGTGTTACAAATCTTTGCTTGGATTCTTTTAAATCTAACATTTTTACATAATTTCGAAAACTAAATTCGATCGAAGTTAGTTCCGATTCGAGCCACAGCAAGTTCGTGCGGTAGTGTTGATTTAAAGAGTGCCAAATCTCTGAACTGGAACGCGTCAAGAGTAAGGCAGGGGCCGGATTAACAATGTTGGGGCCCCTTGGCAATGCACGTCTCGGTACCCTTTTATAACTACCAAAAAATTTTTTTTACCATTACAGAATAATCATCATTATGCTGTTTTTTTACTCTTACGTAATTATGTTTCTCTACTCTTTTTAAAAATATGGAAGAAATGTAAGGAAAACATGTGTATTTTTTATTTATGATATAATACAATGTGTATGCAACGAATTGGGGACTCCCCTAAAGCTCTTTGTCATGCAAACCAGTACTGCAACCAGAGAAAAATAAAAAAAACTGTTAACCTTATGAAAGTGCCATGACCAAAATTAATACTTGTATCAGTACGTGTACATTCACTATAATTTTTTAAAATTTACTGAAATATGACGATGTAATAACAAATAAGCCAATAATATTGTCATCAAGAGTTTGTTACATAAAAATCTTGAAATTTAACTTTCACTCGAAATTCCTTCGAGATATTTGAAGATTTTTATAGTTAAAAAAATCTCGGGACGCGTGGCCCTAGCGGATGCAGGTCCCTAGGCAGTTGCCTACATAACCTAATGGATAATCCGGGCTCGATACAGACAGCACTCTACTTAGTGGTAAGCGCAGTACTATAGTTCAAAGACAACGGTGATCACCGAGAGATCGATAATGCATCGACGGTAATCACTGTCATACCGGCCTGCAAACCTCTCTGGCTGATCCCGTAACGCAACAAATCAAAATAGTCAAAGTGATAGGTTTATCACAATGTGTATGGTGTTCGGGATGCAGTTTAGTAAATAATGTACCGATTCCTACCATCCCGCTTCATTACAGGATGTACACCGACCGATCTTAGAATGCAGCAGGTTTACACCTGGTGAAATGTGGACGCGATAATTTCTAAAATAACTAAATAGTTCTGTAAACTCAAAAATAGATCTGTCTACCAAATTTTCCATATATCTGCCCAATGTTTGTACAATCAACGATACAAAATATTCCCACGATTACAATACACAATGTAAAAAAAAGTTTTATCTTTAAAATCGACAACGATAAGCGCTTCAATAGCGTTAAAAAAAAAACGACGCAGTTTCACAACCGTACAATGGACAAAGTTATATTTGCTATTACAAATAAAATAAAAAATCGTAGTTTTTATATCTACGGAAATAAAGTCTAATTTATTGGCATTATAAACTTTACCGATAGCGAAAACCATTCGTATTTTTATGTGGATTCGAACTTTTATTCGGTTACAAGTTGAGCATACAATGGACCTCTGTGAGGCTTCCATTCATATGTCCGGGGTGAATTTAAAAATTGCGAACTGATCGATGACTTTTGATGTTGGACGTATTTATACGATGTATGTAAATGGGTTATTATTTTACAAGCTTTTTTAGTACATTATATATTTTTATTGTCTATATTAATAAATTTTTAGTTCTGTCTGTACGTTGATATTTTTCCTGATATACTTCAATTATAAAGGGATCACGAATATAATATTTAAAAAACTGTCTAGCTGTCTGTTTGTATATCCGAAATTATGTCAAAAACGGCTAGACCGATTTTTATGATATTTTGTACACAGGCTCAACTGACCTAGTATAAGAACTGTCGATAATACTTTCAGAAATAGTAAATAACTCTAAACAATTAAATCTTTATTTAGGTAATGGATTCAAATCACAGTCTCACTTGATGTTAAGTTACGATGTGGGATAAAATTGTAAACACTCTTCTAAGCTGTCTCTTTTTTAATGACTCTAGATTCTCGATTAAAGGACACTAGCCAGGTTTTATAGTTTCATCACAATGTTTTCCTTCACCAAAAGCTAAGGCTAGAAGTAGAATTCAAGCCAAAGTCGATCAACGTGATGTCCGAACGCTACCATTGAAACTATATAGTTTCAAACTTCCAAATGTGAAATTATATAGCCTATAATAAACAAGCAATATTAAATATCTATTTAAATGGATATCTAAGATTAACTTTAATAATAAAACCAAAAAGCGTACACCTGCTTCAGGCAAAACGTCAGAAGGTGAACCTTCCAGATAATTTCCGGGGTATCAAAGAGCAAGGTCCTTAACCCTTTCCTTACATAGAAATGCTAATGTTTACACAGGTCGGTTCGTGGCCGTACCCTTTAGGGCTTTATTCTGACCGGAAAGTCAATCGAAAACCTTCATTAAAAGAATTTGTCCCTAAATTTCACTCTTGTACGGTATTGGTTATTTCATATATTTGATATGATGTAGATAAGTGTTTCTTTTTATATACAAGGTACATGGTAAAGTAACGGAAAAGTGCTTGATGGTAAATACAGTACCGTTCAAAAACAGTGGCGACCATCGAGAGATCAATAATTCATCACCAGTCGCTGCTGTGCTTAAAAGAAATTGGGTATGCAATCGCCATTTTCTCATTGGTCACTCCACAGGGTGCAGATGAGGCAATCTTAGGTGTCTAAAGTCTTAAGACGTTATTTGGCCCAAAAATGTTCATCTATATCTCACCTAAGTATATCATAGATTTTAAGTACCAATAGTGAAAAAAATTCATGTAGAGCTAATAATGTGCTTTTGATCGGAGCTGACACACAAGGAAAAGTGCATGGCAACAGATTTTCAATGTGAGTGATTTAACCAAACTACCACAAAAATATGATATATATTAATATTAAACATTATTTTATTCACCGAAAGCTCTACATCAACCTTGGTATCTCAAGCTAGGTATTTCACATAAAGGTTTCGACAAGCTTTATAATTTGCATGCAGGAATTTAGAATATCTCTCCAGAATACCATACATATTATATTAGCAACAAAAGTTAAGAATAAAACGTGTGGTGTCGTGGGACGCCAGATAGGAACGAAGTTCCTTATTATAAAATATTAATTTCAAGTTCTATTCGAGGTATAAAGAAAATAATATTTCGGGTATAAATTTATATTATCGATAAAAAAGAAAAAAAAACTGCTTTACAAAATTAACTTAACACCTTTATTTTATTTACAATCATTTATAAAATTATATAATAATAATAGCAAACTGCAATAATAAAAATTAAAAGCGTGTAACCGTCACACGCGATTGGAGTTTTTTTTTATACTACAAAGGTGTCAAACAGGCATACGGCCCGCCTGATGGTAAGCGGCTACCGTAGCCTATGAACCTCTGCAATACCATAGGTATCACAAGCGTGTTGCCAACCTTGAACCCCCCTATCTCAAGGAGCTCTGGAATCCCTACTCACCGCAGACACACAACACTAGGACATTTGGCTGCGATCTTCAGTAGGGTGGAGGTATTCCACGAGTCGGGCTGCCCTAAGTAGAGAAAAATTTCCAAAGAAATTTCTGTGTGCCCTATCTCTCTTAAAAAAGTTCAGATTTGCTCTGGCTAACTAAATAAGTCATCACGTAGACTATACATAAGACACTGTATAGGCATCATATATAGATTATACATAAAACTCTTACGCTTTTTTTAATGTTACAGACGTTTTTTGTCGGCTAGGACCCATCCGCAACGCCCCATAAGGAACTTCGTACAAATAACTATTTACAAAACATGAAAAATTAAATCTTATGTCTATTTTAGCTATATCCCACGGTATCACAAAGTTGGATTTACTGTCTACCACGTCACTGCGACTGCTACCGTAGTCAGCCTCTCGTTGTTCTGACTTACCGTACCTACTTGCCTACAGCTTCTAAGATTGATTGGCGTTCATGGTTACTGCTTACTTACTTACTTACTACTCCTTACTGCTGCAAGGAGGGGCCTTAGGTTCCTTCAATCTTTTTCAATAAATAGATAATAATTTGTCTAATCTGACTGGTAGATTCAGTAATTAGCACCTTCAAATGAACTCAAAAAAATAAACGAGATTTTTATTTTAGTATAGATAAATAAAAAAGGGTATTTAAAATAAAGAAAACTGTCAAAGGTTTAATCAATAATTTATATTGCATATATAAAAAAAAAACTAGAGACAATGAAAAAACAACACAATTTTCCCTTTTTGCAAAACAGAACAGAATGCGAGGAAGTACTAGCAATCAAATATTATCACTGATACCAAAATAATCATATAAATGTATTTTACACTATTGTTTGAGTTATAACTTAACCCATGTACACCCATCTAAATGAAACAAACATTAAAACAACAAATTCTGAAAGCGGTTCCGATGCAATAAACGGATTACGGCGGCTTAGGGGTGGAGTGACTGAGTTGTTACTGCTACAAGAATACGTTGTAATTCGTGACTTCGTGATATGGTCACTTCGCCTAATTATGAGAAATGCGATAAAGTTGTAAGTATGTAGCATGTATCGATGGAATAAAATCGAGAAGTAGAGTCACGAAGGGGCCCCGTGGTCCACAAAGTGAAATCATGCTTATAAAAAAACTGTCAATACAAACTCCTCTAGGTAATTAGAAATAGAATAACTGATGTACGAAGAATCACACTTTACATTGGGTTTTTTTTATTGTTATAGATTTGGCGTAGTGGTTACAGTATCACCTGAAGTTAAGTGACGATGTAGCCCAAGACGATTACACGCTAAACCTAGTGGAAGACTGGCTCTCAAGTGCAGCTGCCGGAACATACCTATTGGTGCTTGGCGACAGATTTTCAACTTGAGAGTGATAGCTAGCCAGGCCGGTATTAGAAAATGCCCTACCACCTTGCTATGGTTACCTCACGATGTTTTCCTTCATCTTAAGCTCAGGCTCATTACAGGGATTCGAACTTACGCCAATCGACGCGAAGGCGTACACGCTACCAATGAGCCATCATTGCTCGATTTTTGTCATCACCAATTTCGACAGGCCTCGTGGTACAGTAGTAGTATGCCATACCACTATTGAGCCAAGAGGTCTCAGGTTCGACCTTCGCACTTTACTGACTTTGGTGTGATGAGCATAATTGCCAGTTGTGTGTTGGGTGGTAAACCTTCTATATCTATATATGTTATAAAGCTTAACGTTTCTCTGTCTGTCTGTCCGTTTATGTTCTTTTCACGCGAAAACCACTTATCCGAATTACATATTTTTCTGTAGTCCACGCGAGGGGAGCAGCCGGCACAGCTATATCTATATATGTATCAGCTATTTAGTTACCATAATACAAGCTTTCTTGGTTTGTAATGAAATTGCCATGTGTGAAATCATGTCCCAATATTTATTTATATTTGTTTTATCGTGTTTTTCAACAGCTTGTATTGCATGCTATTGAATCTAGGTTGTTTGTCTTAAATTTCAAGCGATCGTAAATTATCAAAGCTACTTAGTCTCGTCATGAGCCTCATGAGATTTTCCATTAGTGACATTTCAAGAATCATCCTACTTTTAGTCACCAATTTAACGGTGATTTTTTAAATAATTAATCTCTGTTTTACCAATTTTAAATAAAGAATTCCCGTGCAAATGTTTTGGTTCTAGACGGATGATTTAAGTTGTGCTTTGTCAGTCAGCCAGTAATAAGAATTTTATTAAGTAAATTTTGATGAAATGAGTGAAGAGTGAACAAGGTACTTTGGACTCTATAGTTAAAGAAGCAGTTGAAAATGTGCAATAAATTTATAAAATTTAAATTGCTACAACGCATTAAGTCGGTTAAGATGTAAAGGAATAAATTCGCCTCTCGCTTTTAACTTTTTCTTTCTATTTTCAGTGATAGTACCTATTTGAAAAACTTTGTGAAATTTGAAAATGGAAATTACATTTCTAGGCCTGGTAGAGTACATAGACATTTTATTTTATAAAAGCTGCATATGGTTTTTAAGTAATTGAAAAGAACAAACCGGTTTAAGAAACTTGAGGTTGCAGACATATGAGCCTGCAAGTCCTGTAGGTAGACCAAAGTGAGCTAACAGATAATGATGATTGAAATAATTTTTGTTTATTAAACGCATCATACAACTGTATATTTTGCAACATATTATTACTGTAAAATGTATAACATAATATATACAGTTAATTTAATAATTAATAACGTATGCAGTTCGTCGTTTTTTAATAGTAACAAATAAATGAGGCCTTCCGGCTGCAAAAATTAGGTCAAACGTCACGCTAGCACGTTTCACTTAAAATTAAAGGATTTGTCTTAGTATAAACAATATAATTAAATACTTGATAATTTTTATTAAGCTGTACCTGATTCATTCCAATGTCAATTAGTCTAGAAAGAAAATTGGTTCTATATAAGACAGACAGATCATACCGATAGATGACACATTTTAAATTAACTTCATAGTGGAGGATAAGGTTCCACGTTTTACGATGACAACTGAATAGCCCATATAATTAGTTTAGATGTATGACAGATATGATGAATGTGAAGGACAGTATAGAGATTTATAAGAGAGCCTTGTAGTATATAAGTATTTTTTCTGCTTACGCCATTAGATAACTTCTTGATGATATTGTAAAATATATGGTGCAATTTTTTTATACAACTAAAGTGAGGCAAACACGCGTACGTCCGCCTGATGGTGGTTACCGATGCCTTGAAATCTTGTAATACCAGAGGGATCTCTAGCGCGTTGCCGACCTTGAACCCCCCTTTCCCAAAGAGCTCTTGGAACCCTACTCACCGCAGGAAAACAACACAAGGTTATTTGGCTTCGATCTTGTGTAGACTGGCAGAATCAACCAGTAGAACCGCTCCAAGTAGAGATAAATTTCCATAAAAATGTGTTTTTTTTAATTATCATGGGGATACGAAATTTTCACAAATGTATTTTTAATTGCAAAGTATAGTGCAGACTGGCGTGTGGGAAGAAGAAACAATCAGAGACGTATTTCTGGAGTACAAAGATCTGGCCCAAATAATTGATAAACAATTTTGAACACTAAGAAATCTCCCCAAGGTCTACAACAACAGTTTGAAGACTTGCTGGTCGAACTGGGCTGCTGGGACATAAGTTTACATGGAGTTACGGAAACGCAACCTGATTATATTTATATATCAAAGGTGCCATAGTTTACGGTAAGACTTCAACCTTAAACACGAGGTGTAAACGACACGTCAAGCGCCGCGCCCGTCGCTGTCATTTTGCACGAAAATTTTTACACGGAAAATATATTCCATTCGACAATGCTACGTGCACGCAATAAGTGTGAAAACACCGAGGATGTTTGCAGAGTTTATGTCGTATGGAATTTGTGAGTTTCTTTTCCCTAATGGCCTCAATTGGATATACTATCTAGAAGTTGAATGATAGAATTTGTGGAGGGCTTAACTGGCACACAACCGCACCACCATTATTCTCCCCTAGAGCAGTGGTGCTCGCTTCACTTAGCCTAAATTATCTCACAGCCATTAAACATTTTAACAGTCCTATCAGTAGTTTCAATTCTTTTGGTATGACTTTCCCAATGTTGGCATATCATGGCAGTCTAAATTGTGATTATATATCTAGTTTTAATAAATCTGTACTTATGTTTGTAAAAGTAGTTTTTTTTCAAGTTTTTTGATTGCACACTGATCACTAATACAAATATTTTTTTGTTTGTTTGTCTGTCTATCTGTTTGTGTGTCCGAATTTCATTCTAAAGCGGCTTGACCGATTTTTATGGAATGTTGTACACAGGATGTTTATTTCATTGATATGTTTTAAGAAATATCAATAATATTTTTAAGAATCGCATAAAAATATTACTTATCTATTAAAATCATATCGCTTTTGATGAAATTTTATACACACTAAGTATAAATGTCATTTCAAAATTTGATAAGTTATAAGAATTGCCAACAATAAGAAGACAAAATTACGAGATAAAAATAATTACTGCGTAAAAAACGTCTGGGGAGCCGCGGGGCAACGCTAGTTGTTTTTATTCTTTATAGGTTTAGCGTTTGGCCACAGTCTCACCTGATATTAAGTGGCAATGTGGCTCAAAATGGTAACACGCTAAGCCTAGTGGAGGAACTGGCTCTCAAGTTCAGTTGCCGGAACATACTTAATTGTGCAGATTTGTTACTTAAGTATGGTAGCTAGTCAGATGGGCATTGGAAAGTGCCCTACCACTATGCTAAAGTTTCATCACAATGTTTTCCTTCATCGAAAGCTCAGGCTCATTGCACAGATTCAAACTCACGTCTAGTCCGTACACGCTACCACTGAGCCATTATTGCTTCAAAACCACTGAATATTTTACTTTTTTTTTAAACAAACTAGTACATTTATATATAAGTAAATATATATTCTGAAATAATTACTTGAACTTATCATCATTAACAAAATGAATTTCCGTCAATAAACTAATTTAATATTAGTAAACATCATTAATTGAGCGGGCCCAATACATATTAATTTCTAAGTAAATCTGACATACAGTTGTAGCAAATGTGTAACATTCGTTTATTAAAATGTTAAATATATCCTAATTGTTAGTAAACGCAACGTGTTTAGTAAAAAAATATTAGAAGACTTAACTGACTGTCGACGATGACGCCCGTATCGTGTCACGTGGTATAGCATGTGACATCGTACGATTGCTCGTGGTACGGCGGCGGCTTGGCGACAGTACTCCTATAAAGCGCAGAGAGCTGAGCGATGGGGGCTCAAGACCCATGTGGAGTGCGTAGTCGCGAAAGCCAGACTTACAAAGCGAGTGCTACGTCCATTGCTCATCTCGAGACTGCCGCTCCGCATAAAACTAGGTCTATACAAGACCTACGTGAGATCGCGCCTCACGTGTACTGCCCCAGCATGGTTCGGTTGCGCAGCAGAATATTTGAAGCACCGATTAGGAGCCCAACAGGATATCACACTCAGAATTATTTTCGTGACCCCACGCTACTGAGGAACACGGCCATCAACCGCAATCTGCGGATAGATAGCCTGGATGATTTTATAAGCAAACTAACTTCACGCGTGTTCCGAAGAGCGAACATGTCTGCGCACGTGCACCTCCAAAACAGCGCACCTCACCATTTCAGAACTCCAGAAGATCTAGAACGCATTTATCCTCGCTGTTGCAGAAAAAAAGATCAAGCTCGCAAGCTCCTTCGTGCACCTATGCCGGACTGAGCGCGCATTCAATACATGAGGAGAGTCACGAGGTTTTGCTGCTTAATGAGACCCACCCGTAGATGCGGGCGTAGATGAAAGCCACCGACAGAGAGCTCAGTCCTGAAGCGATTTCCCCTCACAAAACGAACAAAACAAAAACACATATTCATCGTCTAATAGTAAGTTGAGCTTTTGAGTATATAAAAAAAAACAATAGTAAAAATATTTTTAGAGTTTCCCAATTTTTCAGGTAACTTCTAATTTCTCTTTTCGTAAAAATCTTATTCGGACTAACAATAAAAAAAGCCTAATCGATCCAGCCGTTCTGAAGTGGTGCGCTTACCAACGAACAGTATTTCATTTATATTTACATACATGTATATATTTTAAAAATTAAATTCGTAAGCTGTATTGCCACAGCAGTATGTGTAGGACATATAATATCAAACTACTCTAGCGTACAGTCCGAACAGCGCTTTGAATACACATTACAACAACCTATTAATAATTATCCCTTTGATCATAACTGTCAAAGGACAACCTGTAGGCATTGATATCAAACTACTCTTATTAAAAAACAGCGTTTCGTCACCATGAATTCAATCTGAAAATAGTGATCAGTATTAATAAAATAATATGAGGTCATTGCAAATTTTATAGGCAACTATCTAGGCACTACGGTTTTACCCGTGTTAAATTTTATAGATAACTACCTAGGCATTATAGTTTTACCCGTGTTAAATTTTATAGACAACTAACTAGGCACTACGGTTTTACCCGTGTTAAATGTTATAGACAACTATCTAGGCACTACGGTTTTACCCGGGGTTAAATTAATTCGACCAACTAACACCGCGGCGCCGTCAAAGCCGGCAGTTTTCTCACTTCTTAATACTTGCCTACAGCTTTCCAGATTGCTTTACGTTCATGGTTACAGCTCCGCTCCATAGGATAGTAGCGTGAAGTTATATATCCTATAACCTTCCTCATTAAATGTGCTATAAAATACAAGTTTTTTTTAATCTGACTGGAAGTTCCAGAGATTACCCTGCGCATATAAACAAACTTACAAAATTTGCATTCTATAATATTAGTAGTATACGTGTAGATAAGCCGGATTGAAATGATAATAAAATAGTCCATAAGGGATATATAAGGGATGAGCTACTCGTATACCTCATTCATCATAAGAAGTCTTGCATGAGACACACGCAGAACGTAAATTGTTACGTCGTGTAAATTATGACATAACCTAAAACATGCATTTCAACTATCAATTATCATTTTAAAAAAAATGATACTGATAAATGTTATAAAAACATTTTGTACGATATGATACTCAATAACTTCCTCTATACAATGAGTTTTGTGAACTTTCGTATTTTGTTACTACGTGCATCGTTACTTTCTATATGACTTAAACTAGAGTAGACCAAAATAATAAAACCAAGGAATCGAAAATTAATCGTATTCATCGAACGCCGTTGTAAATTTAATTTATTAGTTTCTTGTTTAACTTCGAATAAACAAATATATTTTACGTAATTCCTACATTTTTACTGCAGCAACAAGCAATGAAGAATATCGACTGGAAGAATTAATCTTGTTAGTTGGGGCAGGCATTCAATAATTGAAGTGTTAGACAGATTATGATTTGAATGGTTGTTATATTTTAGTTTTGTTATTTCATTTATACAGCTTATACGCCCTTCCTCTCATTTAAAACATTATTGTATTATCGATTATATTTAGTTCTAAAAAATCGAATCTAAGGATCGAAAATCGTAAAATCAACTTACAATTTACATTATGTTACATCTCTAAAATAAACATTTGACATGTGTCTTGCAAGTCTTCTTAAGATGAATGAATAATAGTGTATACACTACAGAGAGGCTTACGGGCGGTATGACAGCCAAGGCCGGTGGCGGAATACCGATCTTTCAGTGGTCATGATTTGACGTGACGTGACAGTGACGTCACTTTGCCTTGATACTATAAAAAAATTGCTTTTTTTTATAATAGCTCGGCGGCACATTGACTGTACTGTACCTGATGGTAAGCACAGTACAATCCAAATACAACGGCGACCACCAAGAGATCGAAATCGATCGGCGGTCGCCGCTGTAAGACCGGCCTGCTTAAATATCTCTTCACGTTACGCTTGAAGGACCCGATGTCATAAGAAGGAGGGAACACATTGGCCGGGAGATCGTTCCACAGTTTCACGGTACGACAAAGATAAGACAAAGAGAACTTTTAGTTCGTGCCGAGATGGAAGTTACCGTAAAACTGTGATTTCGAAGCCCAGCGCGTGTAGTTCTGTTATGGAAAGGAGAGGAGGGAATTAAATTGAACCATTACTTATGTAAGCACGTAAGAAGATATAATTCTTTGGCGTAACAAAACAAAACATTTCCCACGTGCCAAAATGTTGAAAATAGCCATCAATGATAATAATGCAAACACATTATAGACTTTTATTAATTGTTTAAAAATAATTTAACGTTGTATAAATAAACAATGTTTTAATCAATTTTTATTACATTATATTTTTTTTATCATTGATGGCCAACTTCGTCATTTCGCTGCTTCAACACATAATGCGTCGGCGCAGTTCCCAGTTTTACACTGTATAAATGCGCTCCAAAAAAACTTGTTAATTAAGCGCTAATTAAATTATGTAAAAATATATATATATTTTTATGTTTTTATCCGTATCTCTTTTTCCTGATTAGTATTTTACTATGGAATGGTCATATATACAGAAAAAAGTACGCGTCGGTAATAATTCGCCTTGCTTATTTATCCATTGCATATATTTTGTTGCGGCTACCTTTGTTACGCATGCTGGAGTTCATTTTTATTTATATAGTTATTTCTAGTGAAGTTAAATCTGGGGTCTTAGGGACTTTGAATAACGTATTGCAACACGGAGCGAGATGGCATTTAGGAACAGTTATTATTGTTGACGACTTGTTAACTGAGTTCTTACGTGTCCCACAGCACAAGCGAGAATGTCTTCAAGCGTTGTTTGCTTATAAAGTGCGTGCGGTCACAGAGCACACCTGTTGTTATAGCGCCAAGTCCATTGTGCTAGTCAATAGTACGAATACTAAGTCATTAGTACGAATTCAGTAATAACATCGATATGATTTCCCGACATATGTTATTTAATATGACGTATTAGTAGACGCCGGTACTTGTAACAGTGTGACGTTTTGTTATCACGGGAAGGCGTAAGTTATACACATTAATTTCCATTAGCTTAATTATGGATGCAAGATAAAAATGCATGCGTGTTGCAAGTTTCGATAAGGAGCACGCCATGCTAAGCATACTAATTTAAAGTCAATAACAGAACGGAATAAATATGTAATATTGATAGAAAATTTACTGCTACCGATAACAAATACATTATTCCCTCATTAAATTATTACCTTGTGATGGAGTGGTAGTCTATCTATCCAGCTGAATAACGTACAATGCTGGACATGTATCTTCACCAAGGATCACTATAACGACAGATTTTCCAACATCCAATCCAACAAGTACCAGGTTCAACAGGTCGTCACCTTGTATCAGGTGTGTTCCTGCATTGAAATGGAAGGAAGACCTACTTACTACTCATTTGAGAGGTATTTATTTATTTTATAGTTTTAGTGTTTGACTAGAATAATACCTGACTTAATATGGTAACATGCTAAGCCTCAGCTCTCAAGAGCATCTTATAAAACATATCTATCTATATGTGTTTGGCGATTTTTTTTTTTTTTTCGAACTGACTATACTGTTAGCCTTAGGGGCCCTGGAGCCTTTACGGCTTTTACAGTTTTACCGGGCTTGGGGGCGAGCGCTTAGGGCACTCAGCCACGAAAGCTAAGCAACAACATCCGAGGGTGCCAAAGTGGCCGAACCTCGGCTCGGACTGTTGCGCGTATGGAATTAAGTCGCGATCTGACTAAATCCCTATCATTCGATCTAAACTAACTATACATATACATATACATGTTTCTGCCCCCTGGGAGGAGGGAAGGAACATGTGTATGTGTATTTAGTGGTCTGAAATTTTTGTCTAATCTAACTAGGCAAAAAAGGAAAAAAAAGGTCCCTTAGAGAGCCTATGTACCTGTGTGTTGTGCATGTGTGTATAATGCAGTGTCATGTATGGCTGTGAAAGCTAGTGAATGTAGAGTCACTGTATCGCGCGAGCGGCTGCTTTACTCAAGGGCTCCATACCGATGGATCGGATACGATAAATTTTCAACTTCAGAGCGTTAGAGCGTTTGGAGCGTTAACACAATAGCAAATCGGTAATGTGCTTAGGAAGTTTATTGTAAAACGTAACATAATGACCTAAAAAACTTTCATTTGCCACTAAGTGTCTCTCTGTAAGTCTAAAAGATGGAACGCCTATTTTATATTTTGAAATTATGCCTGTGATTTACATGTTCAAAATTTGCTAAATTTTTCAGAACATACATAAAATTTGCAAAATGTATTGGAAGGGCAAAGTTCTAAGTTACTTAATTAATATAAGGTACTAAATACTTGAAACTTGTTCGTCAGTGATTCGCTAAGTCCCATCTCGTAAATTGCTTGAACTGTCCGTTTTTGCTCGCCACGACCTCTGCGGCAACTCAAGCCTAGGTCCGATCCATCGGTATGGAGCCCTTGAACCAAGCAGCCGCTCGCGCGATACAGTGACTCTACATTCACTAGCTATCACAGACACACATGACACTGCATCATACACACATGCTCGCCACATAGGTAAAAAGGTTCTGTAAGGGACCTTTCTTTTTCTTTTTTTGCCTAGTTAGATTAGACAAAAAAAATTCCCTCCTCCCAGGGGGAAGACACATGTATATATGTATAGTTAGTATCGATCGAATGATAGGGAATTAGTCAGATCGCGACTTCTTTGCATACGCGCAACCGTCCGAGCCGAGGTCCGGCCACTATGGCTCCCTCGGAACTAGTTGCAATGCTTTCGTGGCTGAGTGCCTTAAGCGCTCGCCCCCAAGTCCGGTAAAGCTGTAAAAACCGTTTTTGTAGTACACATAATAGTAAATATACATAAATCACATAGTATATGATATTTACCTCAGCTGCTGAAATACCTGATCATGATGATTATTATTATTACATTCTTTAGATGAAGTTAGTTGAATTTTAGTGCAACATTGTTTTGCAATGTTTTTGTTCCCGACGAAAAAGGACGGAAAATAGGTACTTTGCGAGAGAGAGAGAAAAGGGAAGAACTAGGCTATAAATCCAGGAGGGACATATTAACGCGATAGAATAGAAAGTAGAAGAAAAATCAAGCTGTTTTTATATATAACTAAGGTGGCAAACAAGCATGCTGCCCGCCTGATGGTAAGCGCTTACCGTACCTTTCGGACGCTCGTAACACCAGTGGTACACAACGCCTCTTCCTCAAGAATTGATGCACAATTATCGTCACTGCTTATTGCTTGCGAAATATCTTACAAAATATACATCTTATAACATAACCAGGCCAGATAACATAGCTATGAATTAAAATAAAGATCCTGCATATCGAATAAGTGGTTTTCGCCTAAAAAGAACGTAAACGGGCATAAACATAAATTTTCTAAGAAGAACATAAAAAAAGAGAGACACTGAGTTTTATAATATGTATGAATATAGAAGGCTAAAGCAGTTTATTTCCAGTGAGCGATACTTTTGATCGCCAAAGAAGCTTCTCTCTTGTAACGTGTACACCAAGTCCCACTTTTTTTTTTCTTTTTTTTTCATAACTTTAATTAAGTAGTTTTTTCTTAAAATAAAATTCTTTATTTAAATTTGTAATTTATGGCATTAAAAATGTGTGAGTTATTTTATTGAAGCCAGCACTCGCGCACCTGAGACTAATCAAGGGTCAGGTGCCTGGGTTCGACCGAATTCATTGTGGATCTTTATTTTAAGACAGTTTTTAAATTGATACACATTCATCAAGTCATTAAAGATGAAGAGGAATCCATCGAAGTAAAAAATCACAATTTAATGTTATGAAAATAATATTATGTGTATAAAGTTCACCTATTGTTTATTTTTTTTATGGTTAACGAAATATAGAATTCACAAATAGTTGAAATAATGAAATCTTGAAGGCAAGCCGTCATTTTTAACAAATGCGTTCGGATTTTAAATCATACTTTGTATTTATTAAAGCGACGTGTAAGTAAAAATTTTTGATTTGTTTTTATGTTACGCTTGGTATGAAAGTCATATAACTAGAAGAGTGTTAAGTAAGTAGTTTTAGAAGAAATGATGCAAGCAGTACTGTGTTAGCGTGTACGGACTCGGCGTCGATCGACATGAGTTCGAATACCTACAATGAGGCCGAGTTCTTGATGAAGGAAAATATCGTAATTGAACCATAGTATAGTGGAATTTTCGAATGCCCGCCTGGCTAGTTACCACTCTCAATTTGAAAATATGTCGCTAAGCACCAATAGGTATGTTTCGGCAGCTGTAATAGAAAAAAACAATATCTCCATTAGGCTTAGCGTGGGCATTTAAACCTAAATTTGTGAAATAAATGGTTTATTAATATAATATGTACATACCTACAACTTTTGAATGGTAATTACATTTTGGATTTTAAATGGGTAAATTTTTGATGGTTTTGTATTAATTCAATAAAAAATGCTTCGTTACTTTCATCATTGATATATAATATTTATCATGCACAGTTCTTTCTGCTACATTCTTGTAATTTACTTATGGAAGGTGTTCGATTTCGGGCGGATATACTACCGTCTCGATTTATTGTCAATATGAACATTCTTTATATTGTAATGTTTTACGATTATTTCTCAAAACTTACCTTTTTTATTATTCTTGATACTGTAATATTTTATGATTTGTTCCTAAACCTACCAGCGAAGTCTGATTGTTATTTTCAAATTGATGACTCGTCACTTTTTTTTTAGTTTAATGTATAGTTTAATTATATTTTTGCTTTGAATTTTTTAAAGTGAACCTTTATTCTATCGCCCCAAAATTTTTCGTTCATATATCGCATGTCGCATTACAGCTGGCCGTAGAGTGGGGAACTGTGAGACTCGAGGGGAAGCGTAGAGTAGGGAACTGTGAGACTCGAGGCGAAGCGTAGAGTAGGGAACTGTGAGACTCGAGGCGAAGATGAAGTTATCTTTTTTATAATTTCACTTGAATCGTGGTTTCATAAAATCACACACAATATTTTTAGGTAAATAAGAGTAAAATGGGATTTGATATGTACGTAGTATAATAAAACCACTAAACAAAAAAGCCATAATGCGTGCGCAATAAAAATAAACGATTAATATCATAAATTTAAGTTGAACAAACACTATAGCAAGGAATGTGTCTCGCTAAAATGTATAGAGAATGTTTACAGTGTATATATCATCTCTTTGCACGATTTATTATCAAGACTCGGTTCGAGGTTAGAGGCCGACAGGCACCCGCCTTTGTGTAATCAAAGACACCTGTCAGTTCATGATATCGGAGTGAATTGATGTATTGTTATGTTATGTTGTTACGGTTGAGGAACATTTGCGTAAATATGTAGAACTAGGAGAATGTTAAGTATGAAAGTGGATGGATATATGAGTAGAGGAAGACCGAAGAATTTATGGATGGACTGTGTGAAGAATGATATGCGTATAAAAGGGATGAATACTGAGATGATAGTTAATAGAGTAAAAGAAAAAAACCTGTTGTGCCGACCCTACTTAAGTGGGATAAGGCTAGAGAAGAAAAAAAAAGTATACTTTCAATTCTTTTAAATACTTTTTACTACTAGCTGTGCAGTGCAAATAATACACACATTATCGATATAGAATATAAACCATTTAACGAAAAGTTATCATGATAGTTAAACAGATTTTTATTAAATATCGCCTCCTACATATTACTTGAATATTTATTAATTATGAATACCATCAACAGAAGTAAATGTTAACGTAAAAAATAAACTTTTTAATAAATAAATGATTTTAAATCAATGTTATCAAAATATTTTTTTTAAATATTTGCCTATTGTTCGTCAATAGCGAGGAAATGACGTGTAACGATATAGGTATAACGTAGTCGAGACGGACAGCGTGACGTCACTCAGGAACCGTGTTTATTTATAGTTAACTTAATAACTGTAGGTCTACACTATCCGACACCTCGAACTAGGTGTATTTAGTGGTCTGAAAATTTCGGTCTAACTAAGCATAAAAAGGAAAAAAGAAGGTCCCTTACAGAACCTATGTACCTATGTGGTGTGCATGTGTGTATAATGCAGTGTCATATGTGCCTGTAATAGCTAGAGAATGTGGTCACTATATCGCGCGAGCGGCTGTTTGGTTCAAGTGCTCCATACCGATGGATCGGACCTACGCTTGAGTTGCCGCAGAGGTCGTGAAGGGATGACCTTAAGCCGGTCGTAGATTGCTTATAAAGCGGGCGCGGTCACAGAGTACACCTGTTGCTATCGCACTCAACCAATAGTAATAAAGTCAATAGTACAGATACTAAGTCATTAGTAATATTTCCATAATTTCATCGACGATTCTCCGAAATACAGAGATATGGGGCTGCCACAAAAAAAAACCTCTTTAGCGATAATATATATAGAATATAGGGCAATAAATCCAAGCTCTATCACGCTATCATCTTCAGTGAATAGAGTAATTTCGTTTATTAGGGTTCCGAAATCAACAAGGAACCCTTATTGTTTCGCTATGTCAGTCTGTCTGTCCGTGGCTTAGCTCAGAGATTCTTAGTACTGGAAAGCTTTATTTTGGTATGGGTATACATATTAATCATGATAATAAGCGGTAAAATAAATTCTTGAAAGAAAAAGTGTTTAAAGTACCTCCCGTACACGTAAAGTGACAATGTTTATATCCTCGTCTATCCCATCTTGTAGTATTTCGTTGGATAGGTCTTTCAAAAATATTGACGGTTTTTGTAAACCATTTTTTGATTCAGGGATCCGTTTGCGAATTATTCAGCTTTAAAGTGCTAATTTTTGTTAGAGTCTTATGTCCCCTCCGCAAATGGTTATTTTTGAACATGCGAAAACAATCATGCTAATATAATGAAACTACCAGAGGTAAGTAGACTTTACAAGTTAACGAGTAATAGTCAATAAGTTTATAAAATGTACTTGCATAAGTGATTTCGTACATATTCTATTTAAAATTAATTAAAGCCCCTCGTCTCCAAGTCTGCATATTGTGACGGGGGCTACGGAACCCTACAATTCGCGTAGCCCGACACGCACTTGGCAATTTTTTTAGATATAAAATCAGAACACACTGCAAATATAAAGCAGCCACATCTGCCTTTCCGAGTCGTGAAATGCTCAATATTTTACCGGAAAATTAGTAAAAAGTGGAAAAAAAGGAACCATTTGAACGATAATGACGTCGTCGTGGTACAAGCATGTTTCGAGTTATTGTTCCATAGACGCGAGTTAGTTCACTCCAAATAATTCTCCAAGACTCTAGTTCGTGTGTACCTACCTACACAATGTGGTCAAACAGTGATTTCAGCTTCAGCGCTTTTACCTTACCTATTTTAGCTTTACCTACCTATTTTAGTTTTACCTAAGCTTTTATCTATTTCTGAAACGCACACAGTTTAACTATTACATTTTGTTAGGCCTTTGAGAAAAGTGCAAGGATCTTCCTCTTATAGCATAGAAAGTGCCAGACTTATTTTAATACGGAAACACTTTTAAAAAAAATCTGCGACTGTGGTGTCCTTTTAAAGATTGTCGCTTCTGAACACAAAGTAAAAAGACCTTAATTAGTGATTATAGTCAATAACACCCATTAAGCTTGAACACAGTAACGGGGAAATAATTTCTTTAAGACTGCAAAACCTATGCTAATCATGTTTAGGGTCCGAATCTCCACCATACGGAAGATCGCAGCCAAATAACCTTGTGTTCTGTTCCTGCGGTGAGTAGGGTTTCCAGAGAGTTCATGTGGTATGGTAGACGCATACCATAAGACGGACCTTAAGCTCGTTTGCCACCTTATTTGTATAAAAAGAAAACTTTAGGGTAGTAGCATTAGAAATGGCATCACGATGTTTGCCTTCACTGAAAGCTCAGGCTCATTGCATGTATTCGAACTCACGTCCATCGACCCTATGTCCATACACGCTACAAGTGAGTTGCTTGCATCATAGCTTCTAAAACTAATTACTTAACACTCTTCTAGTTATATGACTTTCATCCCAAGCGTAACATAAAATCAGATCAAAAAAGCCACTTGCACGTGGCTTTAATAAATACAAAGTGTGATTTATATCCGAACGCATTTGTTAAAAATTACGGCGACGTCACGTTTTACGTTCTTATTTGTTTAGTGGTAATAAATCAGCGTATACGACTTTTCGGTCGCAATATGTTATTTTCCTCGGTGAGGATTCTTTTATATAAAAAAAAATTCAAACCATATATCGTTTAGGGTTTGGGACAAGTCGCAAGTACTATGGTAAATATTTAACTTGTTTTGTTTAACTCATCTAAAATTACCATTTACTTTTTTTTAAGTATATTTATCCTACAGTGCGTTTTTGTTTGCGTTGCTAGTTTATCGTGTTTTAAAACAGTGATGTCACTAATCGGAACTAATCAAAAATCGTACGAAAATACCTATTGATAAGTTTTTCTGAAAAAACCTTGAACCCTCTAGATGTGTGGGCCGAATAAGGCAGACGAATACGCGTTTCTCGTGGATAAACCGGCGCGTTCTTTTTGATTTTTTTGTAATTTGTATATACATTTTATAGTTTTCTGAATTATGTAACGATAATAGTAAATTATCGGGTATGTTGAATAATACAATAAAAAATAATAATAAATAAAAACCCTCAATTTACGATTCCAACAATTGAATCGTAAAATATACGGCAGTACATAAATATGTGACAATATTATTTTAATTTGAAGTTAGTGATTGTCAATTTACTCTGTGGGATTACAACTGGTTATAATAAAACTTAAGAATTTGTTTGTTTGTTTGACCGCGTTAATATCTGGATTTACCAGTCAGATTATATACCCTATTTATTGAAGAAGGTTATACGTGATATAAATTCACGCTACAACCTTAAGGAGCGAAGCAGTGATCATGAACATCAAGCAATCTGGCAAGCAATAGGCAAGTAAGAAAAGTGAGAACAATGATATGCTATACGGGAGTTTTGGCGGTGGCGCAGTGGAGAGTTGGTTGAATAATTTAAACACGGGCGAAACCGCGGGGTTATGTTATTAAAGTAATGATGGCTCAGTAGTAGCGTGTACGACTTCGCGACGATTGACGTGAATTCGAATCCCTGCAATGAGCCTGAACTTTAGTGAATGAAACATCGTGAGGAAACCATAGCATGGTGGTAGGGCTTTTTCTAATGCCCGCCTGGCTACTACCACCCTCTAGTTGATAATCTGTCGCCAAGCACCAATAGGTGTGTTCCGGCAGCTGCATTTGAGAGCCAGTCTTTCACTAGGTTTAGCGTGTTATCATCTTTGGCCACATCGTCACTTAACATCAGGTAAGATTGAGGCCACTAAGTTAAACCTATAACGATAAAAAAAAGAATATTCAACAATATTGTTTCGACGATAGCTAAAATTCAAACATTGAAAGTATTTATATTATCACAATTATTATAACACTGTTTCGTTATTTACATAATTTGCACCGTGGCCTAAATAAAAATAACGTGTGTCCTCTTTGCCGGTTGCTTGACGAATACCTCTCAGCCGATGGCAGTTGTTCACATACGTCGTTTTGGAAGTGTATAAAAACCAAACCGGAAGCCGATATTAGAAATACATCTTAAGTATTTGGAAATTGTAAAAATTAAGAATTATAAATTAACACACTATTTCTATTTTAACTTATCTATAATAATAATAATGCTTAATTGTATTAAAACCATAACAGCAACTTTTAACATTACACTAACAATGAAACTCGATATAAATCATCAATATTTGTGATTTTTCACCTACATCATATAATTACATATACAATATATTTAAATATGTACCCCTAAAAACTGCATTCTGTAAATCGGTGTTACGTGAAAAAACAGTTAAATATAATCATTGTGAATGAATTTGTATCACTGTGATCTTTCACGGGAAGAGAAGTAATTAAACAAATGAACATATGAAACAAAAAGCAGGCCCTCGTGTTTGCCATTTATCTGCAGCTATACTATGTATCTAACTCTTAACATATAAAATTTTCTTTTATAATACGTGAACTAGCAGTATGAAATTTAATTTCACTGCTATGCAATAATGTTAAAATAGCAGTAATTTCTAAGCCTAGCTATAACCAAATAATTTAGCATCAAACTTACCACCATCGTAGTTTTTTTAGATAATGTAGTCTACATTCTAGACGGTGGAGATTTTTGAACCGTTAAATATAATTAACATTTATTCGGCATCTTTATACAATTTATAACATTAATGGTTATTTTATACCAAAAGATTGGAAAATATATCTTGATTAGAGTTCGGTTACCTTTTAGAGTTGAAATATAACTTTTGTTTAAAGTTTCTTTTAACATTTTACAACAGAAGTTAATTTAAATATTTTAACTTTAACAAAGATATTGTTAAAGAAAATAAGTAAGTAAAATGCTTTCGAATGTACGAGTAATAAGAATCGCTAAATACACCAAACTTAATTTAAAAGCCTTATGAAAATCATAATTTATTTTATAAGTTAAGTCAAACTTAACAAAAATAATTCAGTATATTTTGGAATGATTTTTTTTAAGTTATACTGTTTTGGGTTCTTTCTAAAAAAATACGAGAGTGAATTTTTACACATTATAATAATGAAGTTGTTTGCGAAACCTCTTGTTTTATTGGTGCGAAGATGTAACATTAGGTGTTATTTAAAAAAACTGCTGTATTAACATATTATCATCTAGCACTAAATTACAAATGTTGAAATAAACCCTTTTTTCAATCTATTTATTATTTTATTTCAATATATTAATTTCCTGTAAATTGCAGCGCAGGAACATTACCAAGCTGAGTGTGTTAGTAACGATAAGTTTAACGTGTGTATCTATCTCTGGCATTGTAGCTCCGAAGCAGTTTGATTTTGATCTAGTTCTTTTTGTTTGATCGTAGCGAACATTATCTATATCTTCTTCTATACATACAACGTCTCGTATTCAACGTCTCTCTATCTGTCTATCCGTTTATATTCTTTTCAGGCGAAAATCACTTATCCGATTCACATGACTTTTATTTTTATTCATAGCTATATTATATGGCCAGGTTATAGGACATATCTTGTAAGATAAAGTAACATACGAAATAAGCTGTGACGATAATGGTCAATCAATACGGAAGAAAGACGCTATTAGGGCGCTTAAATAGCTTACGCTGAGTAAATCATAACACGTATGTCAAATTAATGTACTACAACATAATTGTAGACCTTAAAAATCAGCGATAGCATAATATATATCAATCTTCTAAGTATCACCCACTATGAGCATTTTTGTCTTTAAAATAACCGACGGACGAACGCCGTAAGTTGGAACGGTGGCAGCACGATTCGAGCGTCCTCTCGGCCCGTCGGTTCCCGGGTCCGTCATTCTGTAGTCCACGCAAGCGAAGCCGCGGGCATAGATAGTTAATAATTATAAAATAAAAAGACGCCAGGATGTTACTATTTTGTATTTAATATAAGTCTATAGCAATATGAATAACAGAAATTAAACTAAAATAATAAACACTTTAGTTGTTTTGATACAGAAATCAGTAAACTACCGTCTGCCTGCAATTTGGTCTGTATAGACTTTAGAATTGGGTCTTTACCAGGATAACAACAAATATTCTATGTGTTAATGCAGGTTATAAACTGTGTTCCAAATTTCATAATAGGTTATAAACTCCGTTGAGCCGTTTTTGCGTGATTTTTGTAACATACGAACTTTCACATTTAGACAATTTGTAGGATTATTATAGCTAAAAACTTTTTAAATTCGTATAAATTTACCAATTGTCGAGAGAACGAAGCATCTTATTACTTTCTTCCGAAAGAATCCATTGTAAATACCGATTTCTTTCGATATTCCAACTTTGTTTCATTGTTAAGCTTTCGCTGGGGACAGACGGGGGATATTTTATACTTACCGGCGAAAATTCTTTTGAAAGTAGCTCATCCGTGAAAATCTTTCATGTTTTAAACAGAAAGAAATGTCCCTAAAAGTTTGCGATATCATTTAGACTAACTTTTAAATGCAACTTCGATTATTCGATATTGTGTTTTTGTTTTACGCCTGTAGTATACCCTTGTTTGTTTCACGCCGGATTTACATCAATGTCTTATACTTCAGGTATATTTAGAATAATGTATTTTTAATAATTACAAATTTTAAAGAAAAAGTGGCTTAGTGGTAGCTTGTATGGACATCGCGTTGATCGACGTGAGTTTCCAAGCCCACCGTGATGAAACTAGCATGGTGGTAGAGTTTTTTCTAAGTGGCCGCCTGGCTAACTAACACCCTCAAGTTGAAAATCAGTCGTCAAGCACCCATTGGTGGTTCTGGCAGCTGCACTCCTGTAGTGACTTGAGCCTGCCGCTCGCGCGATACAGTTACACTGCACTCACTAACTTTCAACGTACACTCATTACACTGCAGTTCATGCCCGCATTACACTGCAGTTTATGTCCGCACTCCACTCAGGTACATAGGTAGTGTAAGAGACTTTTTTGTTTTTTTTTTTTCGCTAGTTAGTTTAAACCAAAATTCTTCATTCTTCATTCCTCCCAGAAGGCAGAAATATGTATATTTGTATAGTTAGTTAGATCGAATTACTCACAGGGAATAAGCCAAATCGTCATGGTTGCATATAAGGCAGCAGCCCAAGTCGATGTACGGCCACTTTGAATCCCTTGAACTTGTTGTAACGCTTTCGCGGCTGAGTGCCTTAAGGGCTCGCGCCCAAGCCCGGTGAAGCTGTAAAATCCTTCTGAGGCTTCAGGGCCCCCAAGGCTAACAGTATAGTCCGATCGTAAAAAATTAGTGGGACATTCTCGCATAAACACTCGGACCGTTCACGTTGTCTTTTCATCTATTCGTAGTTCATCTAAAAATATTATTTAAAAATGTAACAACAATTTTTAATTATACGAAATATTTAGGGTTAAATTAGCCAGTTACGGTTGAACTGACATCTGAAATCCCTGTACGCGAAATTGCAAAGCACTCGGAAACTTTGAAGCGAACCGCTTACAAAGCTTTACACGTTGAAGCTTAAAACTATATGCAAAATTTAAACGTACACCTTCATTTTGTATGCTTGCATTACTGTTCCAAGGACTGGCTTTCTGTACCTACATTTCATATCAAATAGCATATTCTTTAATATAACATGTCGGAGAATAGTTGATGAAATTATGGAAACAATACTAATGACTTAGTATCCGAATTATTGACTTTATTACTATTGGCTGAGTGCGATAGCAACAGGTGTGCTCTGTGACCGCACGCGCTTTATAAGCACCCTACGACCGACTTAGGGGCGTCCGGTGAAGCTGTCCCGGTGAAGCTTTCCCGGTGAATTTCCCTTACACAATTGGTGCTAAAATTGTCACGGTGACTCTCTAATGGATTTTCGCGTTTCAGGATCAGCAAGTGCATTTCCAGCTGCTAAGAAGCTTGCACCAATGACTAAGATAAGAAGGAGATGGCCTGCTGATCTTTCGATGGTCGCTGTTGTTTTTGAATTGTACTGTGCTTCATTGATCAGATTGATCAGCTTTTCAGCTTTTCTATTTATATATATACGTATATATATATATATATATATATTACATGGAGATATATATTTATCAAGTTTTCTAACTTATAGAATAACATTGAAAGTTTGAACACAAACGTAAGCGTTCGCATCTTGTCACAATCAACATCTATACATAATGAATCCACCATTTTGGATGTAGCTCTGGCTGTGTTCCAAGGGATTAATCACTAAAATATAACAAATTTATTTGCAGTTAGTTCTCGCAGTATTATTCAAGTTGCCTTGAAGTATACAGATTATTTGACTGCAAATATAAATTTGTTTTTAGTACCATCTTGGATTGCTTAGGTCGAGGCAACTTTAGCCAATTACTATAATAGAGGATCTTGTACAATTTGTTTTGAAAAATGAATTTCTGGTCGAAAATTTTATAAACATTATAAAATATATTTTACTATTATACGTATTACTTTTTGCAAAATGTTTGATACATATTTTCCAGACTTGACCTCTCTACATAATATCTTTAAAGTTATAATTTTTTGACGCGTTCAGTAATGACATAAATTGAAAAATGGGCGCGCATCGTTTGACGGAAATGCATCATGATGATGTTAGCCAACAATGATAATAATATGAATTAATTATTAAATTAATATTAAACAATTAAATAAGTCTGTAAAATGTATTTACATCATTGTTATTGATGACTAACATTTTTGGAGTAAATTTTGTTTTGTTACGCCAAAGGAGTAAAAACTGTTTACGTGCATACATTTTTTATTTATTAATTCTTCTATCATGAACCTTACTCTACAGATTCAAAGCGGTTATTCCCATATTTTTAGATGCCAGTAGGTACGTAATCATGAAGTCAAATGCGGGCGCCATAAAATTTTACCCGAATGTCATTTTTATTGTGAAGATCTTTCCATTTTAATGGCGGTACGTGTTTAAAGTTTACTTTATGGGACGTATAAACTTTTAAATAGGTCGGTCTAAATTATTATTTTATGATTGGGATGATTCATTTAATGTTTTTCTTTCTTATTTATTTGGGTAAATACTTGTGCAAAGACAGTAGCAAATGGGCGTGACGTTAATATATCTGTTTAGTCTTGACGATCTTAACTATCTTCTAGTTTTATTACGTTTGCTAATCATTAAATAGAATAGAACCTCAGATTTAGGCATCACGAATAACATTGCAAGATATAAATCTATATGCCTCTGTAAATAAAAATATATTCATATCTTGTTATTTTAACATGTAGCAGTTTGTTTTATTTTTGATTTCATGTCCAAAATCATTCGTGCTTTTTTGTTAACACTTTTAATACTCACATTATATGATCATGTAGTGAGCTCCTCTAATTAAGAATGCATTTGTTAGGAGTCAAATTTGTTTGAATCCTTATAATTGGCATTAAATAAACAAGACCGCAGTCTTATCCGAAACCAGTAAATTAAGGTTTGCTACTCATGAAGAGTGCTTTGAAACAGCTTGAGTATCAGTATGTATTGCCTACTGCATCCCTTAACATTGAAAGTCTATAGAGGCTACCCACAACGTTTAAATTTATATGCAATTGTCCGTTATCCTTTGTCGAACTGACTATCGCTCTTGTTCTCCAGGCCATTTACAGCTTCACCGAGCTTTGTAGCTAACTTAGACGGCACTAAGCAGAAATGGCATCAAACGCAAGGGTGCCAAAGTTGGCCGAATCTCGGCTTGAACTTTAGTTCTAGATTAACGTAATAAAAAGATACAGAACCCTTCGTACTAAAACTTTAAAAGTCACATTGGTCATTATAACCTCCAAGCTCACATACAATTTTAAAATCCCTCTAACAGCTATGAATAAAATGTTATCCATATAATAATAAACAATGATGCCGTTTCGAGCATACAATTCATATATTGTTAGTTTACGTAAATATAAAATAAATAGTTTTGAATTTATTATGTAACATTAAATTACTTATTGTGTTTTATATATTATTATTAATTATGTAATGTAATCAGAACAGAACCCTCATAGCGCGAGTTTTACTTGCTACTTCTCTGATTTTTAAAACTGGTACAACCCATACAATTTTCTTCAGATGAAGTGGTTGTTAACGCTTACTGGCTCGCGAGATGATCCAACTCGGTACTCATGTGTAGCAACAAATAAAAACTGGCTTCAGGACTACGATCCTTTTGAGATTGATTAGAAATAATCTATATAAAAATACTATAACATGTATTTATACCTGATTTTTTAAATATAAAAACAATGGCGACCATAGAAAGTTCGGCAAATTTATCGTCGATCATCGCTGCCATGGCGGTTTGATATCGTGTATTATACAAAGTAATGTATATAATCAAATAGAATATTTGTTATTTGAAAAATTAATTAACACATAAATAGTTATGTTGACGACAGTAATAGTATAAACTTTGCTACAACTAACTTTGTAACCTGTGTTACTAATAATATGGTAAGAACGCCATGAGAGTACTGTTCTGTGGGGAATCTAAACAAATATGACTTTTATTACGCTTCTAAAATGGTTTGTACTCATTAACAGACAGTATAACAGTATCACAGTATAAACGAAGTATAAGAGACATGAGGAGCTTTCGAACTGAAAGTATAGCAAATTCACTAAAGAGAATCAAATATGCACTGGCTGTTACCGAAACGCGACAAACCAATACTGAGTACATAACTATAACATATAGACGCAGCCGGATAAATATCCCTACCACCCCGATAGGTAAATACTAACAATTGTAATGAGTAATTAAAAAATAGTTATTTGTGCAACAAGAGAGCAAAGCTGTTTTTTGTTTCGAGTGCTGATTTTCTTTCTTCTTCAGTGCTGATTTATTTTGCAAAAAACTTTGCTCTCGTGTAGCACACATAACTTTTCACCTCAGCAGTGAGAACACATATTACTTAATTCCAAATAAAAATGTATTGGTTAAATACCAATTTTATACTATTAATTAGACTTATTTTTATTAAAATCCAATAATAAATTAAACATATAAACAATAACATTTAAAAAAAACCTAATTTCTTTATTACAAATATTTTAAATTTTAGGGTATTACGCGTTTCCGAACGTGTTTTCATTGAGGTCGAATTCCAAAATCGAATTTCGAAGGGGTTTGTTTTTTTCACTCGCCTTTTTATATGCATGTGAAAGAGACAGAGCACAGTAATATTCGAATGTTTCAAATTTATGGTTGAACAATGTCAATTCGTGGCACTGAAGATTGAAAAATTAAAAAGCTACTTTGACCCACGCTCGAATCAAAATCGCGTTTTGTTCACTGTTGTCTGGCAGCAAAAGCGGCATGTTTGAGCTGCTGAGGTGAAAATATATATTACATACTTTATTATTATTACAACATAGCCTAAAATGATTAATATAGTTATTTATGATACTAGTGCGGTAATTTGGTTTTGTACAAACGAGTAGACGAACTACTCTTGGGAGTTTTACCTCCAATTTGTGCCTTATTCAAGATATCAGGTGGAGTAGATTCCATATTAATATCGGGTTCCTCGCTTGAACTCATATTATTATTTTCTTTATAAATATCAGTCGGAAAGTCGCAACAATCTTTGACGTTTCTAATATGAAAATGGCGCGCATTTGCAAATGGCGTCACGTTCGCATGGTGAAAATTAGAACTACATATTTCGTCTCATTTTCTCTTTGGTATTAAAGTGAGGCAAATGTATTGATAAAGAGTGCTTCCAAGGTTTTATTCTCGTAATGTGAAACTCCGAATGAATTCATATACATTTTTATGGCGCGTAATTTTTTACTTTCGAACAATGTACACTTAAAGGCTTGGTAAATGCATTTTTGAGCAAATGTGGTGAAAAGTAATTTACTTGAAACGTAATCTCTAACAGTGTGCGTAATTTCATTGATATCCTCAAACAACTTTTTATACGGTCCGTTGAATATTAAAATGAAATTTGAAGGTATCCTAAAAGATTGCCAAGTGCGTGTCGGGCCACGCGCAGTGTAGGGTTCCATAATTGCCCGTCATAGTCGTCACAATATACATACGAAATTGCTTCTACAAGTACATTTTATAAATTGATTGACTATTACTCGTTAACTTGTAAAGCCTACTTACCTCTGAGAGTTTTCCTTTTAATTTCATTATATGGACTACTACCATAATTTTTGTCACATTATCAAAACCAACCGTTTAGATGGGATGGGAACGACGACACTTGACTCTAACAAAAATTATCATTTAAAAAATCTTAATATTTCGCAAACGGATCCATGAATCGAAATATGGTTTTTATACTATTGATCTATCTAATATTCTAATATCTAATATTTTTGAACTACCTATCCAACGACACCACACGGGAAGCGATAGACTAAAAAAAAATCTCACTTTACGTGTAGGTAATCTAACCATATTTTTTTACCACTTTGTCGGCGTGATTAATATGTATACCCACATCAAATAACAGTTTTCTAGTGCTAAGAATCTCTCAGCTAAGCGGTGCACAGACAACCGGACATAACGAAACTATAAGAGTTCCTTGTTGACTTCAGAACCCTAAAAAGAACACAAAAATTTCTTTTTTTTTTTAAGTAAAATTAACAGAGCTGCTGACCTTGCCTATCAGAGAGATTTCTCGGCAAATAATTTCATCAGCTTTGTAAGTAAAATCTCGCCTTATAATTTAGCCTCAGGCAAGAAATCGTGGAATTAATTGGTACGGGGAACTTCGAAACGGAATTTCCGAGTTACCAGATTGCTTTGACGCTTTCAAAGATTAAGTGACCTAAGATTAGAGGAATAAACATTGTTTGATCTGATTCACTAATAAGGTTTGATTGTCAGAATATTTTAACAGCTTTTTCGCCTATATTGTGTATAGTATTATTATATTATTACTTAAACTTTGATGAAGGAATTAACATAAGGTATATACTACCTATCTTTAAAATGTTGAAATAATAATTACATTTACCATTTTAGAACTGAACCATAAAAATTAATGTTTCTTCAAAATAATAGCTTGTTATAGATGCAATATAATTATCTGTAAGTTTTTAATTCCCGGGATATAAACGTCATTATTATCATTCTGGGATTTTAGAGGTTTTTTTTTTCGACGTGATTATACTGTTAGCCATAAGGGCCCTAAATCCTCAGACGACTTTTACAAATTGACCCGGGCTTGGGGACTAGCGCTTAAAAAGCATTTA
The DNA here is from genome assembly GCA_947532125.1 of Saturnia pavonia. Classification (NCBI taxonomy): domain Eukaryota; kingdom Metazoa; phylum Arthropoda; class Insecta; order Lepidoptera; family Saturniidae; genus Saturnia; species Saturnia pavonia. The sequence continues at coordinate 18,799,577 of OX383895.1, read as the reverse complement.
GCCGCGAAAGCATGGCAAAAAGCTCCAAGGATGCCAAAGTGGCTGTCGCTGTAGTTACAAATAAGTCGCGAACTGGCTTTCCTTATCCGTAATTCGATCTAACTTCACTATACATATGTACATGGAGGGAAGAAACATGCGTATATATATTTTATAAACTGTCAATTTTGATCTAAAGTAACGTTCTAGCAAAAAAAAGAAAATACGGTTCCTTACAGAACGTATGTGTACCTGAGTGATGTGCATGTATGTAAAGATGCAGTGTAATGATTGTATGTTGGTAGCTAGTGAATGCAGTGTCACTGTATCGCGCGAGCGGCTGCTTTCTCAAAGGTTCCAAACCGGAGGAATGGACCAATATTTTAGAGAGATATCGTATTCATTCTATGTTAGTTCCTTCCTCGAAGTAAGGTAAATATAATGTACCTACTTATTCAGATTTATGGCCATAACATACATTGCGAACCATCTACGTAATTCCTTCCTTTTATTTTTCTACGAACGTATTATAAATATTTTAAAACTTGCTGTCGATTACTGTCGTCATATCAACTTAAAGTTAGTTTTATCTCTGAATGGTTTCCATTTACTTCACTTCAACGACAAAGTGTCTACTTATGCTTAACAACGAAAAGCAATAATTGCGTCAGTTATTTATTGATAACATAAAAAAAGTGGTAAAACACTGAAGAACTTACTACCTAGAGCATCCTAGGCAAGAGATAATGTCTCCAAGGTAAAAAAAAATTGTAATGTTACCTTTCTCTTTGCTTTTGATGGATACATTAAGTTTATTCTGATCTCTCCTGTTATAAATTAACGTTTAAATTATTATTAACATTAATTAATGAAGTATTACTTACATGATTCTTCTATTAGAATTTCTTGCTGACTCTCGACGCAGTACTGCAGAAGTAAACAGACCAATACACACGATATAACGTGCGCCCGTGAAAGGAACATTGTCGATAAACACAACACTAACTAGATAAATTATATCGATACGACACTCTCACATGACACCATCACACCCGTCACTATTGAAACACTCTCGTTGAGAACACGGCATTAGTTCCTGAAACAAAAATGGAGAAAATAAGTTGGCGGTACAAAAATGGCATTAATTTCTAAGATCAATTACTGCCCACTGATAATGATAACTTATTCTAACGGTTTTACTATTAAGTTATTCAGCTAATACATCATTAAAGTTATTGCACGTAATCGAAAACAGAATTTGTTCAATGTGAATTAATCACAAAAAAAATAGATTATTAATAAATTTGCAATTTTAATATTCAAATTTATATTTATTGTAACTCTAAAGAACCTTTCGACAGAAAAAACAAAAAGTTTTTTGTTATTTAACCCCGCTCTGTCCTCACGTCGTTTTATAAATTCTTTAAAGGTGGTTTATATAATGTAATTTTTCTTCAAATTATTGGACGGATTACAATGTTACATATCAAGAAGGCATCAACACTATTAGGATATTGATAGTAAACAAATTAGTCTATAAAAGAATAAAGCTATAAAAAATCGCAATAGATCTAAACCATGTTGCAACTATAATAATACTTTTAAGGCAATGTCTATAATCCAAACACTCCCTCTAAGCTTAGCTTGTTATCAGTTTAGGCTCCATAATCACTTTAAATACGGCGAGATTGTGGTTAAGTGCTAAAATTGAAAAAAAAACCTGACGGTGAATTTTCTGTAAATAATGACTATCAATAACCAACCTCAAATATGACTGCAGGCTAATCCGATGTAAGGTAAAGATTGCTTTTCAGTTGTGTTCCATTAAATCTATATATTCATTGAGTGAATATTACTGAAATAATTTACAAATCCTTAGTTAAAACAACTTTTGTGATTCTATCATTAATAAATACAACTCCCGTTTTTCTGTTACATTAATCAGTTGTTCTTCTTATTAAACTAATATACATTTTAAAATATTTAACAGTTTTAAGGACTAGGTTTAGGTTTTTTAATGCATTTTAGCATTTATACCATATTATAGGTACGGAAAACAACACCTTCAACGTTGCTGCTAGGAATCAGAATTTAGTGTGTCAGTAATGATTCAGCAATCCAACACTGCACTCCTTCAACTAACTTAATTGATTCTTAAATTCGTATTTGTGCCTTTGTGATTGGAAATTAATAAAGGTCCAATTACCTTTGCGAGGGATATTAAAGCGGAGTGATTGATGCTTTAATAAACGGACTCGATACGATATCAAATTAAGATGTCAATTAGTCGCGTCGACATGATGTTATGACTATGTGATATTGCATTGTATGAGACTTTAGTAGACATATATATTAATTTAGGGTTTAATATGATACTAGATTACATATGATATTCTTTAGACATGATAGTATACTTTATTTTCTTTCATAGAGTTAATAAGAGAACCTCTAGCAAAAACGAAGGGGAACTAAAATTGCCAGTACAGAAAAAGGAAAGTTTCATTGTATGTGAATTTGGCAAAATCACACTGCATGTAGATATAAAGAGGATTTTAAAATTAATATCAGTTAATAAATTACTCCTAATGCTGAAAACTGGTTAAAAGTTTTGCTACTGCAATAAGTCGTTGCTTGTTGGATCACCTGGAATAATTTCAGCTTACAAGTAGACTTCAATAAAGTTTAACACCTTTATTTAGATCATTATTTTGTATTATTGCAATTATGTTTGTTTTGGCGCGTTTAGTAGAGAGTAAAATTGAAACCTGCGCGAGCTTCATGTGACGGTAGTGCAGCATAATGAAGTTTTCAATCAATCATAATACTGTGAACTCAATTTACTGTTTTTTATTGTGTAAATATAATATAACAGAGTATAGGTACCTAAATATTATTTTGTTATATTATTGGCATGCGCGGTCAAATTTTTACTAGCTATGACCACCCTTTCCAGCGACAACTTAGCCTATCTTCGTTCCTCCAGCATGGAGCCCTTGAGCCAGCAGCCGCTCGTGCAATACAGTGTTACACTGCATTCACTAAATATCGATATACACATGACACTGCACTTCACACATGCACACCAATCAGGTACATATGTTCTGTAAGGGACCTTTGTTTGGCTAATTAGTGTAAACCAAATTTTCAGTAAAAGTATTGTTTATACGAAAATTAGAATAGTTACACGATCATCAGAGGAATGATAATATTTAACTGGATATGCAATATCTTCAATAATCAAGCAAATAAGCTCAATTAAACGTACTACAGTCCGTGAATTGATTACAGTACTTATTTGATGAGCATCATCTGTCACTACAGCACAATGAACATCTGAGAAGAGACCAATCGGTCACGAATCGGTCTCGAATAGACCTATTAGTTGACGATTGGATAATTTTCTCTCAATGTACAGTGTTATCTGTACAAATAAATGAAATTGAAGTGTCTGTTTGTAATGTCAAAATAACAGATTTTTACTAAATACTAAATGCATATTTCCTGTGTCATTTCCGCAACAGCATGATTTTGTTTTTAATTTAATAAAGGAAGCTCCAACAGTGCCTTTATTACACGTTAAATATTTTCTAATCAATACATAATATAAAACAAAGTCGCGTCGCTCTGTCCGTCCCTATGTATGCTTAAATCTTTAAAACTACGCAACGGATTTTGAAGCGGTTTTTTTAAATAGATAGAGTGATTCAAGAGGATGGTTTATATGTATAATACATGCATAATGTTGTAGAGAAACACTGATAAATTTAGAGGTTTCTAATGTGATGTCGTAAATAAACACATTTTTTTGCGCTTACATTGCAAACGCTGGCTGATCCCCACGAGATAAATCAAAATGATGTACTACAGTATTGTACACCTTAAAAAGTTCAACAAAAAAGTCCGCGATGGTATATGTCTATCTCTTAAGGATAACCCACAATAACCATTTTTTATTCTTTACATTTTACGGGAAAAATCGCTTATTTACGAAGTGATATTAAGCATTGCAGCATTAATCCTTATCCAATTAAGTACCTTAAATACATTGTCCATTTAATGTAGATCAATACAGCCCTTTACAGCAAGTTAATTAAAATGATTATTTCTGAAGATATTATAGATTATTAGATAATGCAGGGACATAGCGGTGCGGCGGTACCGGCCCCATATAACATGGTCAATTATATGTCGCTCTTTCAAGAGTAACCTCTAAACAAAACATGTTTGTATTGTCTAATGACAAAAAAGCTGTAAACGTTGTTTAAGGACATTCTGTAGTAGGCAGGTATATTTAGTATCAGCATTGCACCCAGGGCGGGTCGCTAGTTTTTATATAAAATCTAGTTCAGATTTGCGAACATATTACAGACGCATCTACAACAAAATACAATCGGAATTGTAATCTACCAATACAAAATCGTAGCGAAAATTATTATTAATAATAATAAAATAAAATAAGTTCAGGATGTAACTATTTTATATGATGTATAATTGGTAACATAAATAACAGAAATTAAACCAAATTAAAAAAGAGTGGAGTGAAATAATTATTAATTTTAATAATGTTTGTGCAAATACGTCTGCATTATTTAAAAATCCATTCAACTTATTAACACAATCGAATTAGTTTTAATCCTTATGATTTCAACAATAGGGTTAGTTCTACTAAAGAAGTATTCTAAATCGATTATGTGTCCAAATTTTTAATAGCATATGCATTTATCGCAGATGGTTTACCATTTTTATCCACTTACCTAGATATTTTGACCGTCTGTATAAATAAAAACGAACCGTTGTTTGATATGAAAAGAAATAGATCAAATAGTGAACGAAGAATGACATAAAATCCATCACTGTCTAAATTAAAGTCTCCAAGCAAGCCTTTATTACCTACTTGTTTCCTCTGACACGAGTTCTGTCATTTAACAAAGAAGAGCTTGGCGGACACATTCCAACAATGGACGGCCCAGTACGATTTTTATGGTGATACTATTACTATATCAAACGGTCACCTACTTTCAGCTAGTGAACTATCTGCGTTTTATATTGTTTCCTTAAAATGGAATTACTGCATGTAAAGAGCGTTAGGACCAGTTTTAAAATTGGTAGAACTTATCTTTTTTAACAAATTAACAATAAATGTGATTTTACCTCATTTGTAGTCTAGAAGAAGATAAAAAAATTGCCAAGTTCGTGTCAGGCCAAGCGCAGTGTAGGATTCTGAAGGTGCCCGTTACAATATGCAGACTTAGAAGGAGGCTTCAAGTTATTTTCAACGGAATTTTTACGAAATTACTTCTCCAAGTACATTTTATAAGTTGGTCGACTGTTACTCGTTAACTTGTAAAGCCTACTTAGTTTTCCTTTTAATTTCTTCATGTATCCTACTACCGTTTTTTTCACATATCCTAAAACAAACATTTAACTGGCACGAAGAGGACACTTGACTCTAACAAAAATTAGCACCCTAAAGTTTCATATTTAGCAAACGAATCCCTGAATCGAAAAATGGTTTTCACACACCCGCCATATTTTTCAACCCAACCCACATTATGGAATAACCGAGAAAAAAAAACAATTCATGCATAATTCACGTATAGGGGAGGTATCCTAAAAAATCTTATCTCTTAATATATATTTATCACTTTAAAGCAAACGGTATTTTGCAAACGGATCCCTGAATCGAAATAAGGTTTTTATACTAATGATCTACCTACTTTCTAATATCTACTATTTTTGAACTACTTATCTAACGACATCCCAAAGGAAGGGATAAACGAAAAAAAAAAATTTTATATGTATACATCTACTAAATTACAGCTTTCTAGTACTAAGAATCTCTGAGCTAAGCCGCAGACAGACAGACGAACGTACGGAAACTATAAGGGTTCCTCTTGACTTCGGAACCTTAAAAACGAAAGTGTAAATGAGAACATTTGTACAACTTCGTCGGCGTTTCTAATTCACGTTTATCGTGACTTATGGAAGAAGTGTTTGAATTTATTTATGTGCCACTAATGAGCACCGCATTTACGTTAACACGACTGTTATAATCACCTGCTCGTCTTAAGTTGTAAGATGATTGCGGGTCGTAGCCCCTAAATCTGTAGTTCTGTTAAAGTGGTAAAATAAACACTTCAACTTGAACCTTTTTTTTTCTCGTCTATTCCAATGTGTCGGGTTTCGATGGAAAGGATGGGGAACTACGGAACCCTACACTGCACTTGGCAATTTTTTTCTATTTAATGGTAGTCTCCGTTGTTTTCGGATTATACTATTTATTACTTTGACGTTAATTTAACTTGACAATATATTTTGTATAAATAAGAAAAACATACCTAACTAATGTTTGATAAAGACTAGAATAAATCATTCCATATCGTAACTTGGACCACACACGAAAAGTGGTGATTTGTTAGCCCCACATACCCATTTATATTTGTTTTTCTAATTACTGTGTAACTAAAAATTAATAACCTACGCCCACGGCGGTGTTGTTTTAAATTTTTATCATTAACAAAAAACAGGGATATTAATTATTAGATATAGGTTGAAAATAAGTTAATAGTATAGAAATATCCATAATGTAAGTTTATTTATGAAATAATCAAGACTTTATGTGTATTTGTTTAACGTTATTTTAAGCTTTTCACTTATCTTTCTCATATACTCGTATAATTATAACAATCGTTAACATCCACTCAATGTACGTGTATGTCGGTGCTATAGGCCGGGGATAATTATAAAAGTACATAGCAAAAGTAATCTTAAATACAAAAGTTATAGTAATTTAGCCGAGTTCCAACAATTCAACATTACTGTACCGAGTTGGAAACAAGAATGTTACCTCCATAGAGAGTCAACGCTATGTCTAATAAACTTAAATACAAGCTTATTTTAAAGCGAAACTACTGGTGTTGCCATCTAACATGAAACATTTTTAAATACCGTTTCGGAGATTACCCGGAACAAACAGAAAGACAGATAGACAAACAAAAATTAAACATTTCAATTATTTTATAATATGTATAGATGAATACATCGCCTTAATTATTATTTCGTACTACAGTACTACTTTACAACAAAAGATGGCGCTTAACCGATGCGCTCACATGCATGCGCGTATAACTCAACAGCCACTTAACCGATTTACGTGATTAATGTTTCGAAGTTACTTATTTTGGAGCGTTTGATAGAGAATAAAATTGATAGCTGTGCGCGCATCTTGTGACGTAATCACTACATGACGAAGTTACCCATCAATGATAATAATGTGAATTCATTTCACTGACTTATTTACTTTTACATACAAAAATCACGCCTACTTCCCAACAGGGTAGGCAGAGACGACGTCCTTCCACTTGCTACGATCCTGACATCCATCTTTCGCTTCTTCAACATTCATTAATCTTTTCATGCATGCTTCCGACGAGTGTTTCTTGATCTGACCTTACCTCAGAACGTACCCGATTTGATCGTGGAACGTTCTTCTAAGCCTTCCCCTTCCAACGTTCCCATTCACCCTCATCTTATTTAAACATCCCTTTCTCAATACGTGTCACTATATATTTTTCACACTAAAACGTTCTCTTAACACACTATTTCTTATCATGTCACTCACTTTCAGTCCTAATATATTTCTTAGCGCTCTCACTTCTACTGCATTTATTTGACTTTCATGTTTTTTCTGACACACCCTGCTTTCACTTCCGTATATGAGTGTTGGAATTACAACGGCTCTATTTTACAGCCAGACGAGCTTTTCTAGAGATTTTCTGGCTGCTCATAAAGGTACTTTCATTGTATAAAAATAATTTAACGGTGTATAAATAAACATTATTTTAATCAAATTCATACGTTTAATTGTTTTACACAATAAAAAAGTCAGTCAATTAATTTACATTATTGAAGTGAAACTTCTTATGCGACTTCCAAGCGTTTGGTTGGGCGTTCGGTCTCTCCTCTTTGTGTGAGTCAGAGCGAGAGAGTAAATGTCGGTGAGTATGTATATTGCACACTGTTTAAATAAAATAGAAAATGTCTTTTAAAATGAAGTTTCACTTCTATCGTGTGTGAATTGCACACACACCTTTTTTTATCATTGACGGCTAACTTCATGTTTATGGCACGAGGGATAACAAACATTTTTGGAGTTATTGTTGTTTTGTTAGGCCAAACACGTATTTTTTTTTTGTACATTCTCCGACGTATTTTTTATTCTAGCAAGATTTGGTTTATTTTTATTCGGTATTATTTTTGTTCCGTTAGAATAAACAAAAAAAAAAATAGCTGTAAACGCCACCCCAAAAAATGAAAAGATCATTAGCTGCGGCGAGGTTTATATCTTAAAATTAAGTTGGTAACAAGCAATCTTTACAAATATTATTTTTTAATTAATTTATTGGCGATTCTTGGACAACAATTTCACTTGATTTTAAGTGACGAAAGAAGACAAAATAAGTGTGTGTAGTCATGGCGATTAGCGCACAAAAGCAGATGTCGGAATACAAAATTAGGCGCTTGTTGGGTGACTTCAGCTTAATTGTGTTAGTTAGCTATCCAGGACTTAGAGGACGTCCAAATATTACGTAAAAGCTTTCAATGATTTTAGACCTCTCCTGTGTAAGTAAAAATAAGAAAATTACTGAACTGCTTCCAAATAATAGAAGTAGGTTTTTTTTCAGAAACAATTATTAAAGAATAGACACATATTTATTTGTTTCAAGCTGTCCAAGTACGTCGGGAATCCGTCGGATTGAACATCGCTACATTTAAGAAAATCTATACTTAGTTGTGTAAAGTTGTCATCTATCTCTTTTAAGAATAATATATTGTTGATTTAATTTATAAATATTGTTTTGAAAACATTTTCATGATTTTATAAATGATTCCTCTTACGTAAGATTTTTTATATTCTTCCCACTTCCTTTGTTAGCAACAGTAAGAAAAAATTGTATATTCCCCATGCTTACTGGTGAATGATATCTTCTCTTGTTTTTATCGCAAATGATTTTTTAACTGTATCTTTCTTGTTAGTTTAATCATAACGCGGTTTTCCATTTTCTTTAAAATGGTCGCGTCAGTCATTGCGAACATCTTTCAACGAGGGTTATTAGAGAAGCAATGATCATAATAATGTGAAACTTTATGTTTATATCCCCAGGTAGTACAAGTAATTAATGATGTTATTAAATTAACTACGTTATTACATAATAACTCCTATAACGAAAAGAACGTCCTCGTAAATAATTTTATGTAGATAAACTTTGCCCTTTATAGCATGTTATTTGGACGAATAATTTAAGAAATAATGTAAAATTAAAATAATTCAACACTCGGGTCTATGAATATAGAAACCGCGGGGCACAGCTATATATGAATATTTATGACGTATTACATTACGTATTACATATAATGAACATTACTATTGTTCTCGTAATTTGAAACGTTGTTCTCGTAATTTGAAACGCGTTGATACAAAAAGCTTGTGAATATGTACGTACGACCTTGCGTATAGCGATCACGTAATCCATACTAATATTATGAAGATCACGGAATTGTTTTGTTTGTTCGAAAGCGATAATCTCTAGAACTACCAATTAGGTTTGAAAATTAATTAATTTATATAATAATAATTTATAAAATTAAAAATAATAATTGTATAGCCTATTTATTGAGGAAGGTTGCAGATTATATAACTTCACGCTACAACCCTAATAAACGGAGCAGTAATCATGAACGTTAAGCAATCTGGCAAGATGTAGGCAAGTACGAGAACTGTGAACCACGATAGGCTACACAAGTTTGGCCCTGCAAGGAATATTGTCAGAAACTCTGGGAAGGATCCAACCAATTGTCCCGTTGGTGTCCTAGATACGTTACAACGACAGGCTATGCGCATTATAAATGATACGTACGTCACTAATAAATTAGAATCACCTTACTTACGAAGGGGAATTGCCTCACTGAGCTTATTTTATCGCCTGTATCATGGCGAGTGTTCTGAAGAGTTGTTTAACCTTATCATCATCATACTCCTTCCACTACAAAACCACGCGAGATGGTATTCGAAGCACTGTAGCACTCATCTCGGCAAGGACAAAGAAGTTTATAAATTATTGTTTGTTGTACTTTTAAGATGTGGAATCGCTTCCCGACTGGAGTGTACCTTCCCTTCTACGATAATGGGTACTTTAAACGAAGCGTAAAGAGACATTTCTTCTGGTCAGCATGGCGGCGATATGTGCTGATGGGATTCGCGATATTGACTGTCATCGTTCTTTCTGAACTATATCGTAGTTTCCATCAGATACTGAGCAGTCATTTTGTCGAGCTACTATATATACTAAGTATATATTTTAGGTAATACTTTAATAAAATCTACCTACCTCATCTACATAAGACTCGCGTGAAGATAAAACAATTTAACACAAAACACAATCCCACGCCACTCGGTGAAACGCTAACATCAAAAAGCCTCATGAATTCTCAACGGGCACCGGGCGGCGAAAGAATATATTTCGTGCGGGAATTAACGAAATTCCGGGCGTACTTTCTGGTGACGGGCAATTCGGGCGTGTAGGCGGGGATTACGCCATCTGCCATTTTTAATAAGACCTCTGTGTAGGTAATCAGGCTTCTTGAGTTATGAGTTACGATACAAGTGACCTATTTATATATTAATTGTTAAGAAACGAATGATACATGTATAGATATGAAAAATTCTTATAAAGGAGCTCCAAATCTCGTTTTTGTTTTGTTTCCGTGTGTGTTTGAACGTGCTAATCTCTGAAACTATCATTGAAATTTTAAAAACTATTTTAGAATTTAAAAGCTAACTTATCGGAAAAGGTTAAAGGATGTATAACTTCACGCTACGTTCCTAAAGTGTGGAGCAGTAACCATGAATGCACAGCTAATATAACAATATTTTGGACTTAGTAAGATCAATAAAAGTGTTTTAGGTAATAATGTTAGGTTCTATAATAAGATCTCGAAGCACATTACTTCCAACAAGTTCAAGGACCATATCAAGCAGGTTTTACTGTCAAACGGTTATTATAAGGTGGATCATTATGTGAATGATAATGATATCTGGAAGTGACGCTCTCTCTGTGCATTCACTAAATTAATAATATTAATAAGTAACAATAAATGTTATTTGTACAGTCTAAAAAACCCGATTGAGTTTCTTGCTGGGTCTTCTTGATGACTGGGATGTTTTTCGAACCGGTGGTAGTGTTTTGAAGTTAATAAATGCCTTCTTAAGGCCTAAGGTGTATTTTTTATTTTGATATCGAATACTTTCAAAAAAACAGACAAAATGTTTGTGCATACATTTATGTACCTACACTCGTTAGAAGTTATACTTTGACATACTTAAAATGTTTTTCATTTACATTTACATTAAATTAATTTATATTAAAAAAAGGGTTTGAAAATAAAGAAAAATAATCACCATATCAACTGTCATGTATACCTATCAGACTGGCCATGGTCAGCAGTATTATTCTTTCTAGTAGTATCCGAAATATATGTCGCAAGTTTCACTGGCGAATAAAATCGAGCGTAGACGATCTTCACCACAATTAAACAAGAGTTTTCAGTAAATGTAAAAATGAACGCTCATAATTTTTTCATAATGCGCTTATATAAACTTAATTCGGAAGTCCACGTAGACTAAGTCGCGGGCAGAAGCTAGTAACTTTATAATAACTAGCGGTACCTCGTCGTTACGCACGCGTTTATTACTCAGTAATTGTTTTTGTCTCTTAGATTTATTTTTATTCATATAATTGACAATTCATATAGAACAGAGGAATGACATACTTATGTACCTCTCGTGTAAAAAAATCTAGGATTAGGGGACAACATGTGATCCTCGAATGCCCCTAATACTTAAGGGAGAAGTAGGTATATATACACCATTATAAAACGTTATTGATGTACCAGTGTCATCGGTTTGTCACTACCTATTTTTTTATCTATGGATACACGTGGCATAGATGCGAATGTTAAGTTGGATGTGTGGTGTAACTACAATGGATAAAATCAGGAATTAGTATATCAGAAAAGTCTTAAAATAGCACCAGTCACAGAGAAATTAAGGGCGTGATATGGGCATGTCGCAAGGAAGGATAAAAGTCATATAATTAAACTAGCTGTGCCCGCGACTCCGATCCTTAGAAGATATAAATATGCTATCGTTTATTTTTTTGTAGTTTTTTTAAGATCTACAATTACATAGTACATTAATTTCATATATCTCTTATGGTTTACTCAGCGTAAGCCTTTTAAGCGCTCCATGAGCTTCTTTTTTCCGCACTTATTCACCATTATCTTGCTTACACTTGCAAGATCTACAATTACATAGTACATTAATTTCATATATCTCTTATGGTTTACTCAGCGTAAGCCTTTTAAGCGCCCCAAGAGCTTCTTTTTTCCGCACTTATTCACCATTATCTTGCTTACACTTGCAAGATCTACAATTACATAGTACATTAATTTCATATATCTCTTATGGTTTACTCAGCGTAAGCCTTTTAAGCGCCCCAAGAGCTTCTTTTTTCCGCACTTATTCACCATTATCTTGCTTACACTTGCAAGATCTACAATTACATAGTACATTAATTTCATATATCTCTTATGGTTTACTCAGCGTAAGCCTTTTAAGCGCCCCAAGAGCTTCTTTTTTCCGCACTCATTCACCATTATCTTGTTTATTTTGTATGTTATAAAATATATCTTATAACCTGGCCAGATAACACAGCTATGAACTAAAAAACATGTTAATCGGATAAGGGGTTTTCGCGTGAAAAGAACATAAACGGACAAAGAGACATTGAGTTTTATAATATGTATGTATAGAATAATGTTAAGTATGAGGGTGGGCTTATATAGGAATAGAATAAGATCGAAAATGATATTGATGGATTGTGTGAGAAATGATATGAGTAAAAGTGTGAATACTGAGATGACATTTGACAGAATAGAGTGGAAGAATAAAACATTTTTTTTTCGAACTGCCTATACTGTTGGCCGGGAGGCCTTAATAGTTTCACCGGGCTTGTTGGCGAGCTCTTAAGGCACTCAGCCGAGAAAAAGGGCAACAAGCGCAAGGGTTACAAAGTGGCCGACCTCGGCTTGGGCTGTTACCTTATATGAAACATCGCGAGAATAAAACATGTGCTGAACGTAGGGTTTTTTTTTCGATCTGACTATAGGTACTGTGAGCCATAAGGGCTCAGGAGCCTCGAACGGCTTTTACAGCTTCACCGGGCTTGGGGGCTGACCGTAGGTTCAGTAGGTAGCTACTTAAGGGGTAAAAAAGTACAAAATTTCATAAAAATCAATAGAGAAGACAAAAAAAAAGAAGACAGATAAAGATCATTTTAGGTTATATTTAAGCATGATTTAACCTATTACGTCTAAAAATTTGAAAGCGTTTGACGGTGATACTAAACTTTATAATTTGACTCGAAAATGAACAAAGCTATGTTGAGTGGGCACGTTCCATGTGCGCTCAAACACCACTGCTATGAACATTAAGTGCTTTTAGCTCTCGCCGACAGAACGGTGCGCGAAATGCAAGGTTCACACATTTGCGTAATCTAACTTCGGCTTTATGGAATGCGAGACGAGATATTCCGTACATTCAACTTATGTAAATATTAAGTTATACGTATATATGTATACTAATTGTGCCCTACGGTAACACTCATGTTCAGTTTATTCGACCAAATTTCCACTGCACCGCCGCTACGCACCCGTGTAGCCTACTTACCATATTGCTTGACGTTCAAGGTTACTGCTCGGCTCCTTAGGGTCCTAGCGTGAAGTACTATACCCTATATTATTCTTCATAAATCTGGCTAATATATACAGAAATACATTTTCGAATCCGAATGGTAATTCTAGAGATTAGCGCGTTCAAATAAACAAATAAAAACTATCACTTAGGAGTTATAATTTTATTATACATTGTGGGGTACAGTAATACTACGTTCTCCACATTAAATTTAGGCTGTATTTTCAGTAAACAAACATAGTTAAATAGCCTTTCTCAGCTTTTGTCAACTTTACTCACTATTTATGGAAATTGTACTACCAGCAGCAAAAACGTTACATATAAAAATATTTATATTTTAAATGCAAGGAAAGATTTAGTTAAAAGATTATTTTATTGGCAAAAACGAATTTTTCAGAACTCAGGGTGAAAACCGTTTTTCCTCCAAGTGCGCCTCCAATTTAGGTGATGGCAGCCCTGCTTATCATACTCTATAGACTGCAGTGAACATTAAGCACCAGGTGGACTACATGCCTGTTTGCTGCTACATCAAAATAATATGATGATTTTTGGTGACTTTTGTCAAATGGATAAACAGCAAAAAATTTTTGAAGCAACGTACGATATATGTTTCTACTTCAAGGTTACAAAGATTCTGGCTTCTTGTCAATGTGAGCATAAGTAAGCTGTTGGCACAAGACGAGAGTGGGCGTCGCTTATAACGTACTGTTATAGCATATATGCTCTATACACAACCCCTTCAATGAAAACAATTCTTCTCACCCGCAGTGCTTTCTGTGCCAAAAAATTAACTGACTTTAATAATAATGGAATACTTAAGGAGCATGTACTCCATTTGTTGCTAAGTTGTCTCTGTAGTACATGGGTAGTCAGGACATAATACCTCCAAACTTTACTATAGTCATAGATTAAAAAAAAATAGCGTGGTTAAATATTGTAGGTCCTTTACCTAACCTATGAAATTGTCGCTTTATAATAAAAAAGCACATTTTGTTTAATAATTCAAAATATAAATTTTATTAGTCGAAGTACAGGCAATTATTGTTTGTTGTACTTTTGCAATTTTAATAGAAGTTCTTTGATGCCTTAGCCACAGAAATTTTGGGGACAGGAATTAATTAGTCTTTAAATTCATTTTTCCGCGTCATAGGATTTTCCTCTGTAAAAGTTTATCTGAATTCCGAAAAAAATATTATACACAGTCTCCGCGAGTCTCCGCAGTACCCAAGTACGTCTAACCACCGGTGCAACTTGGGCACAAACTTAACTGAATGTAACTTAAGTATTAGGTCTTTACCTATGAAATTGCCGTTTTGTATGAAAAAATTTAAACGATGTTTTTTCATGTATTTTTTATTTGTATTAATCGAAGTAATTACCCATGTAATCAATGCATCTTTGCCAGCGCAGTGGCAGTTTATTGATGCCCTTCTTAAAGAAATAGCTGGACGGGAGGCAACAAATTTTTCAATGGCATTTTGTACTGCCTCTCGGGTATTGAATTTTTTTCCCGCCAAGGACTTCCAGCCCCAGTTCTTGCAACTTGGAGACCGTCTGTTGTGCAGTATGAGGTCGCGCGTTGTCGTGCAGGAGCAGCGGAGACGAGCGATTGACCAATGCTGGTTGGAGATGTGCCAGCTTCTCCATCATTGTGTTCGGTTCTTCACAGTACACATCTGCAGTAATGCTCACCCCGTTTGTTAAGAAGCTGTGATGAATCACACCGGCGCTAGACCACCAAACAGTGACCATCACTTTTCTAGGGGTAAGTTTTCGTTTAGGGCATTGTTTAGGTGCCGAAACAGGATCCAACCAACTTGCTGAGCGCTTGCGGTTATCAAACAGAATCCATTTTTCATCGCAGGTAACAATGTGGTTCAAAATTCCTTCATTTGTGTGTCTGTTGAGCAGTGCAAGGCACGTCTCGACGCGTACTTCGCGCTGGCGATCATTGAGTTCGTGGGCCACCCATTTGTCAAGCTTTTTTACCTTGCCAATTTGACGCAAATGGACCAATATTGTTTTGACGCTAACGTCGAAAGCTGATGCTAATTCAGCCGTAGATTGTGTATCATCAGCTTCCACAATCGCATTTAATTCGTCATTGTCGACCAAAGTCTTCGGACGACCGCGAGGTTCATTTTTCAGGTCGAAATTCCCAGAACGGAAGCGAGAAAACCAATAACAGGTGGTGCGTTGGTTTGTAGTGTTAGCGACGTAAACGTCGTTGATGCTGCGTACCGCTTGTGCCGCGTTACTGCAACGCGGTACTCATATTCCATAATTATCTACTCGAATTTTTAACGTATCTATGATGACAAAAAAGATTGAAATGCGATGAAAATGTAACACTAATCAATAAACAAATGACTACTTTAGGAAAAAGAATTCCATGTTTTTAAAATAAAATTAATTTGAAATTAGAATTCTTAGCCAAACAAAAATTATATTGATTTGAAATGGCCAGTACTGCAGAACGGCAATTTCATAGGTAAAGACCTATTATTTCTTGCAGGACCTCTTTGACCCTTGTACACAATAATTGTTTCTAAATTAAGATTTGTGTTACCTACTGCTGATTTTTTAGGTATTTATTTTATCTACTGCATTATATTGATTATTAACATTTAATAATAAGGTAAAGTATTGCAAGAAAACGTAGGAAAAGCCATTTTATGTCGTCTCCATTTACTATTATCACCATAACTTGTATACTTATATTACCTAATGTAACAAAGAATATACTAAAACCTGGCCGGGGAATACATACACAATTAAAAAAACGTGCAAATCAGTTCATTGGTTCTCTAGTTACTTGTATAAGCACATTATCGGACAGATAGACAGACAGACAATTGTTTATATACCTAATGTTAAAAGTTTAATCGTATTCGAAAACCACCAAAACTCATATTGTTCATTCAGTAATTTATATGCCAGTAACATCGACGATAAAATATAGTTTACAAAAATCTACAACGTGTATTTACCAACATAATAAAAAGGTTAGCAGCTATCACCTTAAAGGTATTAACTTAATTTGGTCGTGACCGCGCGAATTCTCTCTGGCTTAAGGTGCTGGTTATTGGAGTTAATAAAAACCTTAGCAAATCTCACTGAAAAGAATTTCAGCACGTTTAATATTGTATATTACCGTTTGGAGTAAAGCAAAAATTGGAACATTTTCTTAGAAATACTTTTTTTTTTTTCAAATTTGTGGAGTGCCATGATTAAAACGTGAAACGTGGTCAGCAAAACGTTTGAAGAATAGGTATGAACAGTAATCTAGTGCTATCGCACTATACTTGAAAGAGCAAATAGGGAGCAAAAGAGACAACTGTAGCTATCTATGTAAAAAAGACGAAAGCATAGTTTCGTAATCCTCTGTTTCTTCCTCTAAAACAGGACCGATTTTTTTAGGATGACAAAAGAAGAAGGACTTTGGCTATGCTTATATGTTTATTATTTTATTTTTTATATTCGACAAAGTTCCTTGCTGGATGTCTGATAGCAGCGAAATAACTCCTAGTTCTTATAATTAATATACGGAAGAAATCAAAACATATAGGAGCATGACAGACGTAGTATAGATTGTATGCGGTATAAGAACATTTCCTTTAATGTCATTATAAGCAGAGGAATACGTTTTTATGGATTAAACACCTCCTGAATATCCTCCATAATGTAATACATTCCGAGAACAGTTACCGACTGTTGAGTTACCGAGTGTTGATTCACATAATCTTTATGCCCATTACAATTAATAAATACCACAGCGAAAACTATCGACGGATGATTTCGAGACATTTTAACAAAGGAAAGACTAATACTAAGGAAATCTTCCAATCCCACTTATGTAGGGTAGTAACTTCTAGTTATACGACTTTCATTCCTCGTCATGACAAGACTATACTACGCTAAACCTATTATTACTCTACGGCTTATCTGCCAATGAAAAACCATCGAGGGGCATTACGATTGATTCGAGAGATTACTCGATGTTGTTTTGTCTGTGACGTGACGTCTCAAGAGGCGCGTAGCGAGGGTTGTCAATCGAATCATATAACTGCTAAACAAGTCCACTTAACTTAAACGCCTGCGTGTACACGATTCACGAGTGTATTTATGTAAAGGTTACATTATATTTTATTAGGATTATATTCCTTACATACTAATTCAAGTGATACCTTAGTGATCGGATATTATGACATGTTTTGAATATAAAAAAATTGACGCTATACATAATTTTCTTCTATATTTGGAAGTACGATTTTCACAAACATACTCTGATATTATGACACAGAACAATAATTCCATTAAAACAAGTCTATATAAAAAAAATTAAATACTATTCGTTTGTAAGCTCATCATTTAGAAAAGGCTGTTATTGGCTGCATTTGAAAATGTTCTTAACAGTCCGGATTATGATTTTTAGATAAGAAAAATTGGTCAAGTAACCCGGGAAATTTTCAAATTCGTAAAAAAATGAACGTCCTTATCTTAGGGTATCATAACAACCATAATTCACGATTCGAGAATGGATATACGTAATTCTTGTTTGTTTTATTTATTTCGTTTTTCATAACTCGTAATTAAATTGTAGCAGTTTCATTGATATTCAACATAATTCAATCGAATAGTTGCCTCGATTAATGAAATGAAATAATCGATATTTTCGTGCATCACTAGTTAAGAGGATAATAGAATAGAACATAATATTTTATCAATTACCTAAACGGAAGCGATTAAACCGAAAAAGTATCATGCGTTGACTTGTGGTACCTACCTAGTTCCTACACGTCGTTGATATTGCGTTCCGTCTATGCTGCGTTGGTGCCACGACGGAACTCGTATTCGAAAATAATGCGATTTCGCTTTTTTCCGTGATCACAGAAACAGCGATATCAAAGAAAAATGGAAAGGGGAAAAAATTAAACCATTGATTTTTAAAAATAAATGTCTTAGCTATATTATAATATTAATATGACTTTGCAATATTAAGTATAATGAAAGATATCGATATTCATACTAGTCAATATAAAAAAATCGGCAAATTCATAGGTAAAGACCTAATACTACATTTATCCATAAAGTCGAACTATGTAACTAGAAATATATTCATTCGTTCACTAATAACGTCGTCCAATTTTTTATTTCATTGTCGACGACATGAAAGACCGAATTCCCTTGGAAATTATACAAAGCAAATATGTAAATTCAAAGTCAATACTACAATTTTGTCCTTTTGTAATAAAACAGTATTCACGTTTCTGACACAGAGTGTTCAAATATCTGGCAGCGAACAATTATATATATTTTTGAATACCTGTCAATTTTCTTTTTTATAAAAAAAGAATGTAAAAATGAAAGATCTGAGAAAAGAAAATATAGATTCAATGTGTAGTAACGGAACAACATCTTTTTTATTTTTATTAGAATAAAACCAATCAAAATTTAGTCACAGAGTAAAGAGATCAGAGCGTTCATTCGATAAAATCAGTTTTAAAAATTGAAGACTACAGTGGTAGCAGCAAGATCCAAACAAATATATATTTTATGGCAAACTACACATGGAACGAGCTGCAAATGTATAGAAATCTAGAAATAGAAGTCTATTAGAACATAATACGTTAACATAGATGAGAATCAAAGTGTTCTCGAAAGGTACGCGATAAAAAGAAGAAATTTGCAAGAGGACCATAGAGAGAGATACTGTAAGTACGACCCCACAATATAGAGAGCTTGCTTAAATTTTGTTTCACTGAGTACGAATAAATTGCTTATACAAAACTAACGGCACTTTCATTAAACCACAGGCTCTTAAGGTGTTGTCAGCTCAAAAAAAAAACCTAGTTACTAATTAGTTCATTACTCAGCTGGGTGTACCATGTACAGGTGAAGGTCTCCAGTTTAAGATATTATTTGTTAACATGTTTTTAACTGAAATAAACACTACTGCTTCTTCTTTTTATTAAATGGCAACTGTGTTTGTCCACAATTATGCCAACATCACGTGTTGGAGTAGTTTCTAATTATTCTTGCAATCTACAAACTCGACTCCATGACAAGCAGCGACAACATAGCTGCACCCTTGTTAAAAATGTACAGGGAGTTTTTGTCGCAACTAAAAATGCATGTTCCTAGTTATTAAAGTGAAACTTATTTTATCGCCCCAAAATTTTTCGTTCATCAATTGCATGTCGCATTACAACTGGCCGTAGAGTAGGGAACTGTGTGACTCGAGGCGAAGATGAAGTTATTATTATTATTTTTAAAGTTTCACTTTAAGCCACACAATAATTTTATTTATAATCCACTTCTCTTTTGCAAAATGACTAAACTACATCACGTAAAATGCCGCCAAAATTACATAATATGGAGCTAACTAACACAACTTTATGATAAAAAAAAAACACTACAAGACAGACCAAGATTCCGCAAAAAACTCCCAATACATATTAATTGATTATAAAAAAGCCTAAAACGGTCCATTGCTTCATTTTTCTTAAACTGAATTATCTGGTGGTATTTCTCTGTGGCTTGGAAATCAACAATTCTATGTTTTAAAATCGGTGCGAGAGAGAGCGTTACTTTCTCTGTATAATTTTAATTGCTTTTTCACGGGATATGAGTTTGCCGTGGAACCATTTTGATTTGTACGTTATATGTATAATATATCTATCTATCTATACATATTATAAAATAAAGTCCCACGCTGTGTCTGTCTGATAGTCTGAACGTGATAAACTCAAAAACTACCAAACAGATTTTCATAGGGTTTTCATCAATGGACGGAGTGATTTATGAGGAAGGTTTAGTTGTATAATTCATTGCGGTTTTGTGTAAATTAGCTGAAATATGACTATGAGTGTTGAAAATGTCGGAAAAAATCTTGCCGACCGGAAGCTTTACAGGCGTGCGCCGCGTTAACCAATAGGGTTATATGTATTATTCTGCTACCCGTGCGAAGCCGGGCGGATTGCTAGTTGATTGTAATAGTGAAGTGGGATTGTTAGATGAATTTTTATGTTGTTTCCAGAATGTTCTATTAAACCGTCTTTTTAATTAATTAAGTCTTCTTCCAAGGTAATTCGTAGTCTCATTTATATGTTTATTTTAGTTTCTAGTTCTTGTTCGTATAAGTAGTAGGTATGAGTTATGATGGAACTGGCATATACTTGGCGATAAAAGTCCCTAAATAAAATTAAGATAAAAAAACCTGTCTGACTTTACTGTCAGCCTTAAGTGCTTTGAAGCCTCAGAAGGCTTTTAGAGCTTCACGGGGCTTGTCACTCTCAATATCACCACATGCTTACAGTTACCCCTCCGAAATCGCTTCAATAAAATTTTACACGATAAAAAAGATAAAACATGATTGATTACTCAATAATTACCTTAACCAATAAAAGTTTTATAAATTTATTTCATTGTATTTACTTTATCGATAATTCTATCTTGCAGCACTATAACAAAATTTCTAAGCCCTTCCAATAAAATCTGTTAATTAAAACGACAACACTGATGTCTACAAATGACCACAATTGACTTCACGTACCAATTATTCGTCATAATTATATAAAGGAATCTTTGCTTATACATTTTAATATCATTACACGATTTTATTATACATATGTACATTTATAAATGACCTGTTTATCCCAGCCTTGATTTTGTTCTATTGTCTTTTTTGTATTCAAGAAAAGCCAAAGTTATTAACTTTCTTACTTATCTTAAACATCTTGCAAAGAATGAGATACTTTGCGGTTAAGTAAAACTTTTTAGAATCATATGTGGGTAATAAAAATTTGATAGCGAACGTCGGTCATTTACGGCGTCATATCCAAACAATGTTAACAATGTTAACATCGATATATATGTTATAATAAATCATTAACAAGCTCATCATATAAATTAATAGGTGTCCCCGCGGCTAAATTAATTCGCGGCGTAATTTCTTATTTCGTATATGACTTTATCTTACAAAATATATCCTATAATCTAGTCAAATATGATCCTATAACCTATCAACATAGCTATGAATTAAAATAAAAAACACGTAAACAGACGAGTGGTTTTCGTGTGAAAACTTACATAAATGGAAAGACTGAAAAAGAGACGTTGAGATTAATAACATGTATAGAATAGAAGACGTTATTAATAATTAAACAAAAAAAATATTAAAGTATTCAGTTACATCGCCAATGCGCCAACCTCCAGGCTATCTAACAAAGAGTTTATCTAGGTTCGACAAAAGGAGAAATGAATACAATAAATACTCTACATAATATGAGCAAATATTTGAATCGCCATATGTGATAGAGAAAGGAGTGTTATTTAGTAAAAGTGCGTGTGTATTTGATTGAAGGAGGGAAAGTATTAATATTTTATATGAAATAATCTGTATTTTTTGCATAAGATAATAAAAAGTAATATTAAATTTCAGTGTGAGAGAAAGGTTCAGGTATATACGAGGTGAAATTCTAATCACTAAGTCTATTAAATAAAGATTAATAGATTATTATGTTTATTTGTTTGAATGTGGAAAGTTCTGGAAGTACCAGTCAGATATGAAAAATTACTTTTACATTTTATAGGTGATTTATTGAAAAAGGTTATAAGGTAGTAAGGCTATATAATTTCACGCTACGAATTCAAGGAGCGGAGCAGTAATTATGAACGTTATGCAATCAGGCAAGCTGTACATAAGTAAGGAAAGTGAGAACTATAGGCTACACAGGTGTATGGCGGCAGCGCAGTGTAGAATTGATCGTGTAATTTGAACACTTGTGAAACCGTGGGGCACAGCTAGTAATAACATAACTGTACTAAGGGCATAAACAAAACATCTATAAAGCATATTTTGATTAAACACACAAGCCACCCAAGTAAAAATAAAATATATCCCCAATTTATTGTTTCATTACGTACAATAAAAGTATCATTAATCTTATTAAATTTACTATCCGGTCACATATATATATATATATATATACAATACTCAGTCTTATTTTGACGTTTGGAGTTCTGTATAATATTTCTTAGTTTTAATACGTGGCCGTGATGGTTTGAACGAATAAGATAATGTAAAAAATATATGTATAATATTATTTTCGTGTAAATATCTTTAATAAAATATGGAATACTAGCTGCACCCACGGCTCCGCTCACATGAACTACTGAAATATTTTTAATAGAAATTAAAAAAGTACTATTGTCCGAAAGCAAGAAGTTACACTTTTTTAGTATAACGAAACAAAAATAACTACCTAAACATTATCTCGCGTGAAGTTAATAACAAAGATTCATCCATTCAAAAAATTTAATCAACTTCAAATAATCCTTATTTATACAAAGTATAACTATTTTTATGAAATAAAAAAGGCAGTAATTGAATCATTGATGCCTAACACCGTCATGGGCATTTCTGACTTCATTTACATTTATAAATTTAATAGAATTATTTAAATTTAAATGATAATAATAATAAAAAAAAACAATTTAAAATTTTCAATTGATTCTGAAGAAAGGAATTTTTGGCGGGATCGGAACACTCTATGTTCACTCGATAATGGCAGTAATGGTCTTCAATATAGAGGACTAGTTGCCAAGCTAGGAAGAAGAAGTTTAAAAGAAATTATTTATTTTGTTTACGATGAATGTTTGATTATCGTTTTGAAAATTTTTAATTAATTTTGCCATGTAAAAGTGGCCATTGCGGTTTAAATATTAGAGTTACATTTCTGGTACTGCCGTTTTCTTCAGATATATCTATTTTAAATCATAACACTGCGTTACGTTTGTTAGTAATTTTATATTTAATGTTTTAGGCAAATTATAGCAAGAAAATGTATTTAGTTAATTTTTGCCTATTTTTTAGCATGATTCTCATGACTTGTTCTATATATTACTTAATGTAACAAAATACAATAATAATCTGGCCAGAGAATATACCTATAATTTGAAAAGAGAACCATATTAATTGTTCCAGTGGTTCTTGAGTTACAAGAGCACAAACTGACACGTTTCCTTTTATAATATGTACAAGGATATAGCAGTTTATAGATTGCAAAACTAAATAAAGAACAAACTCACGGTGGTGACAGAATGATATAGCGATATTCTCACGATGTACAAGAATAAAAGTTCAAGGAAATATATTATTATTCTATAAATAAGAAAGATATCTCGTAGTTGACACTGGCGAAAATGACTATATAGGCAGAAATTAAAATTAAAAAAAAGGAACGAAAGATATTCTTAAATTTTATTAAAACAATTCAAAGCCACACGGCAGCATATAGTTGAATGAAAGGTTATTATTAGGCAATACAATCTGATATATACAATGTTTTTTGTAGGTTTTTTTAAGTATTTTACAAGCAATATTTTTTTTATTATTTACATTAAAAAATTACACCTTCTAATAAATCTTACGATGTTCAAAATATACTTGAAAACAAATGCGTTTATTGACCAATGATATGGACGACTTATGTATTATAGAAATAGGTACCTGAAAAAATTTCAGAAGAATTCAAGACAACTGCGTATTCCTTAAGCGTAAACTTTCTCAGTTGAGTGAAACTAGAATGCGCTTAAACTAATACTATTGGATTAACTCGTCTCGTACTGTGTATATCGCTAAGACTGAAACGGAAATTTTAATTAAATTGCGTCTAGCATACACTTATAGCATATACCGGGTCTGATGGTTGCTGTGATCTGTCTGTATACTTGGCAAACTTTGTTACTAATTGAATTGGCTTTATTTGTACATTTTAAAGTATTTTAACTAAATATTTTAATGTATGGATTAATGGAAATGTCAGAATGGATTTTGCAAGGAATGATATATATTTATATCTCGCCTTATTACCTTATTACCAACACCACAAAGTACCACAACTAATAGTTGCTGCAAAACAACTTTCGTTTTTCACTCCTTACATTTGAACCCTAAAACTTCCAATAGCCCCATATCGAGTCCACATTAAGACGTTTCATATAAATTTACGATCAACGTAGGCGTGTGTAGTATTGAACTCCTACGACGTATGACAATGGGTGTAAAATTGCCTTATCTTGTTTGTGTTAATAAATTATGTTAGCTTAGAACGCTCTGGATTATGTTAACATATAGGTACACGTATGTGTGAAACAGTTTCAAACTTCGACGATAATATCAAATTGTTAAGTACAACAGGGATTAATGTTATATTTATCTATACTTATAATAAAAGGTTAACGAGTCGAAACCTGTACATTAAAGATATTAGGGAAAAATACTACGGGGGGTTTGGAATCATGGACAGAAAATATTTCGAGAGTTTTTGGATTTTTTGTCTGTATATCTGTCTGTCTGCTAGTTTGTACGCCAATCACGAAGAAAGTACTAAACCGAATTTGATGAAATTTAGTATGTTTACAGTTTTAGATCTACCGACTTCACTACAAAGGCATTAGCAAAGATTAAAGAGAAAAAACCATCTAATTATAGGATATTTATATATTACTAAAGGTAATTCGCAGCTCCGCACGCTTTTGTTAAGCATTAATTATTTTCGCTTTATAATTTAATATTTACTCATCTTATTGACAATTATTACAGCCATCCATTGAGAAAAAAAACTTGATTACCAAAGTAGCTGGGCCCGCGGCTCCGCTGGCGTGGACAACTAAAAAGGCTTATTATTTTATTTGCACAGTAACCCAAATTATGTTTCTAAAATTAAAGTAGTCTAAGTTACTCTATATAATATCAGCTATCTGCCAGTGAAAGTCCCGTCAAAATCGGTCCAACCGATTCGGAGATTAGCCGGTACAAACAGACAAACATTTTAAAAATGTTTTTTTTTTGTCGGTACTATATATAGTTTCATATGGATTTAGTAAAAATGTGTTCTTTGGACATTACAAGCAGACACTTCAATTTTGTTATATGTATAGTTTGTTGCCTGCCCGTTTCGCTGGGCAATGATAAAAAGTATCCCATACCAACCTGCCAGATCCATACGCTTGCCACTTGCCATATACTTCAAACCTCTACAAACGGTTGGATAAAATAGACAAGCCAAATATCGGTGTATCCACACGTGTGCGAGTGTGCTTGTGTGTTATGGGTAAGTAAGCATGACGGATGTCGACCTTGTGTCGGTCATATTATTTGGTTTAACCTATTTTCATTTTAAAAAGACGCAAATAAAACGAGTAAAATTGATAAGATACGGAAAATTCGGCAACAAAGATAGTTAAAAATTCACAGAAATCTTACCAGGTTTTTTCAGTTATTTTTGAATTATTTATTTTATGCAACCGATACTAACTATACACAAACGTGTGGACGCGTCGTAAGCGCTTGCCGCAAGCTTCTTTGATTTGTGCATCAAATACCGACTTAGGTCGTTTCGGTAGAAAGCCAAGCCAAACGCCCAATCCACACGTTTGCATTTGCTGATGTTTGCTGAGGTTTGGCTAGCGTGTGGATCAGGCATACGACATAATTGAATATAATTTCATTAAAATCGTTAAGCCATCTAAGCAACCAAAGAAACGTTTTTCACATTTAAAATATATAAATATTATGCTCTTTTTTTTTTTTTTTTTTTTTTTTTTTTTTTTTTTTTTTTTCGAACTGACTATGCTGTTGGCCCGGGGGCCTTAACAGTTTCACCGGACTTGTTGGCGAGCGCTTAAGGCACTCAGCCGAGAAATTTTGGGCAACATGCGCAAGGGTGCCAAAGTGGCCGAACCTCGGCTTGAGCTGTTGCCGTATTTGCAACATACGCGACCTAGCTAAATTCCTACGCGAATTCGAGCTAACTAACTATACATGTATGCATGTCTCTTGCCTCCTGGGAGGGAGGAAGAGACACGCGTACATGTATTTAGTGATCTGAAAAATTTTCTGAGGCTAACTAACCACAAAAAAAAGAAAAAAAAAAGGTCCCTTACAAGACCTATGTACCTGAGTGTGGTGCATGTGTGTTCATGCAGTGTAGTGAATGTATGTCGGTAGCTAGTGATTGCAGTGTCACTGTGTCGCGCGAGCAGCTGGCTTGAGGGCTCCCTAGCGGGGGAACGGACCTAGGCTCAAGTCGCTGCAGGAGAAGGCGGTCGAGATATGTGTGCGGGAGCGAAGTTTGCCGCCCGCCCCCTGCGGAGCGAGCGGTGATTACGCGGGCGTGGGCGCAAACACGCTTGGTTATTAGATACGGGCGGGAAAATCGCGTTCGCTTCCGTGATTTTATCATCGGGGTCAGATAAAATGTCGCGCGGGCGTCTATATTTGTTAGACATTCGGATGTCTGGATTCGGGTTATGAGATGCGGCTGCCACTACTAGCTGGTTCGAATGGTTCGACGCTTTTTCAAAATAATTATTTGATAGGGACTTTATAAATGATTCGATCGAAGGTATTTCCATATCTTTATGGAGATCTACGTTCCGAGCGAACCAAGGGGCACCGACCGCCCTTCTGAGAAAGCGGTTCTGAACTATTTGTAACTTATTGAGGGTGAATTTACTTATGTGAGCAAAGACTGGGGAACTATAAGTTAGGATCGGTCTGATACAAGTCTTGTAGAGCGTGAGCTTATGTCTGAGGGACATTTTGCTCTTCGAGCACACGAGAGGGTGCAGGCGGCTTGAGACCATACCGGCTTTCCTTCGCACTCTATCGATATGTGCCTTGAAATTTAGTATATTATGCTCGACCAAAGGAAACTGACCCCTGAAAAGTTGTCCTCACAACTAGTACGTGGTGCGTGACTAAGTAAAACTCAGTTGCAAATGAACATTGTTTAACTTGTATAATTTGTCGTAATAAGAATGCAACTTGTTGAATATGTGATTAGCTAGGACCTTGTTTATATGTAAATAAATATCATATTGTTTTATTTTAGCATATAAGTTAGTTCACAGTTCAACAAATGTATAGTTGTG
The DNA here is from genome assembly GCA_947532125.1 of Saturnia pavonia. Lineage (NCBI taxonomy): Eukaryota > Metazoa > Arthropoda > Insecta > Lepidoptera > Saturniidae > Saturnia > Saturnia pavonia. The sequence continues at coordinate 18,771,847 of OX383895.1, read as the reverse complement.
AATAGTTCTGAAGTTGTGTATAGTTGTGAACAAATGTATAGAACAAATGTTATTTATATACATATATAAGTTTGTATAGTAATAAGAAAGAATGCAAAAGACGGTAAATAAATAAATGGTAAAACGGAGGTAAGGCAAAAATTCCTCGGCTATTTTTAGCATATAAGGCGAGCCGATTGGCAGCCACTGAAGAGTTTTCGCCTTACCTCCAGCTGCCCTCTGAACATTGAAGACTGCATTTTTATTTCGAAGCGGATGTTAAATTAACGGACTTGAAGCCCTGGGAGAGTTAACCTGCAAAAATATATTACATTATATATAAAATATTAGGTAATTTCTCTTCTAAATATGAAATTATTTCATGTATGATATGATATTCGTTTAATAGTTTGCAGTGTAAAATCCGCGTCACACATAATATGCGTGGGAAATAACACATTTCGACGGTATTACGCCGAACATAGCCCATTACGTAACACAGCCCAATGTTTAGAGCAATAATCATCAAGAACCATCCTATTAAACAGCCGTGCGATAAAATGTTTACAGTAATATTCATGTTATGACATTAATTTAGGCATATCGCTATGTTTATATTATTTGTAGGATGGTAAACCATACATATTGTGAAGAATGGTATTAAATCGAGATAAGGCTCCTAAAAATATGATCAATAGCTCATTCGATACGGAATGACATTTAGAAAAATATATCTCGAGGATATATTAGCACATAAAAAAATTAAATTGTTATTAACAAATTAAGATGAAAAAAAAAACCGGCATTTAGTTTATATACTTGGTTAATAACCCAAAAACTATTAATATTTAAGAAATTTTAGTAAAACTATAAAAAGAGGAGAAAATTTCAAATAAAAAAGTCCTGAGTCCCGGAACTCTCTCTCTCCATTATTTATAATTTTTATTTAACGCTGTAAATGTGTCTACGCGCGGCCATTACGGCACTGGGCGCACTGCTATTGAAAACAGTATAACATATATATATATATATATATATATATTTTGTAGTATTTTAAAAATTGGAAAAAAAATCTATTAACTGAACACTTGAATGAATAAAGGCCTTTTTTTATATCACTTTTTTGAAAAAATTATACAGTTTTTAACTAGTAACAGTTTTTCCAATTTCTGTTTTTACATATTATGAAATAAAAGTTGAAATAATTTAAACTTTTCTTGCTTCGTGGAGCCCTTCTTATAGAATATATACCAACTGAACAAGATCACGCATGCAAAAATCATGAAACTTTATTACTTATATTGTTTATTTTAAATTTTTGAAAGTTAAAACCAAATGAAAGTCCAAAAAATATTGTTAAAAATGTTTTTTTTTTAATATTTTAAACTTGTCTATTTGTTTACACACAATTTCTTTATAAATGACTTACAAACTTTATTTCCAGCGTTACTTAATGCTATTTATAGACGCGAAATAGGCAATAACAAGACATTTGTTAATTATTTTTTTAATTAAAAAAAGGTGCGTTTCAGCTTCGACGCGCGACTGGACTTTTCTGTTTTTAATAAGAATTGTCTTGGAACATATACAATAAGCAAGTAACATTATTAATATATAACATATTAATATTACTTCCGTATACAAATAAATTGAGTGTATGCATATGTAACACGCATTCAGTATAAGATTGGCGAGTATTTCCGTGGAGGTGTACCAATATAACTTCACGTTTTGTTAACATAGCGTCTTGCTCCTCATCAAGTTTATATGACAATCAATTCTTAAGGAGTAAACTTCAAAAAATTGTTATTATATTATGATTTATTTGTAAATATCAACTTTATGTAAGCTAACTTTTACTATTAAGTTTACCTGTCTTATGAACTTTATGGTACATATTATGAATAAGGCGCTGCAGCAGAGGTGTTGGATTAACTTTACTCCTAGGAAAATACAGCTCTTTATCCGGTCATTAAACGCAACGTTTGATATATATATGCTAAAAGAGAGTTTATACTACATCACAAAGAGGTTTATTTATCAGTTTTACTTAGTCCATATAATGCAAAATATGATTATATGTGTACCTACTTATCTATGTTAACATCTTGAACTAAAATATTTGAAGATCTCCTTCGAAAAAAAATTAGACTTCGTTTTTTTTTTCAAGTTTCTATCGATGCGGTCTTTCGTTTTCTAACGCAAATCAGGGATCTTGTGTCTTCTAATTAGCCGAAAATAAACTATTCAGTGTCCCGTCCTGCCACGAGGAGATCCTGAATAATCACAAACTATATTTTTTACAAATTTAAGATCCTATTTATTTTCTTAATGTAAGACGAATGCTTGCCTTCATCTTTTGATTATACTCTATCTTAGTTTCAGTTGAAGCTTACCTTCTTAACTCTCTTTTCTAGTATCTATTTCCTATAAGTAACGTTAGTAAATACTTAATCTATACTACCAACATCACCACGATAACTGAATGCTTTATTAAATTTTAATGTCAAAACATTTTATTGACTCCTAATCGTATATATTCAAAACAAATGTCTCTGATAATGTAATATAGTTTACATAATTTATTTTAATATACAATTCAACTGGAGTAGAATAAAAAACAATGTATAATATTTTTTCAGATATTTATTATATGCAGTTAACCGATTTGGCAAATGAAGTACCTATCCAAGTATCTGACGTTTTATATCGTTAGTAATTGCCGTATGTTTTCAGATGAGCGAAGTTCCTCACGGTTGTGATTGTCTTGAAATGTTTAAACTTAAGTTATATATAGTTCGTGTGCAGTGAGCATTAAATCATACCTCTACTGACAACACCAAGCAGAGAGTTACAATTTATGTGCGCTATTTAATCAGGTTAAGCCAACACAGGTAAATCTTCAAGAGCTGTTTCCTGTAACTAGATATACTTTAGATAAGTTCTTATTTTTTATTTAATGGCAACGTTTGCTTATTCACAGTTATGCTAATGTCAGTTGGATAGAATACTTTTTTTATTTGAAAGATCGCGACTGATGAAGTGTACACTCCGCCCGGCACCGATCCAACTCCAAAACGCCGAGAGCTTTCAGCTGGAACTCCAAAACTGTTTCAATTGCCTAGAGAGCAGCGTGTAAAATTAGAATGAAAGTTTCGTGGAAACTGCCCATAAGATTTGATCCAAATTCTTCAAGACCCACCGTACAAACAGGACCAAAAAACTCTCGGACTCTACTCTTTAACTCAAGGCTTAAACTCGGCTGGGCAGCATTTGGGAAGCTACGTATCATCTTCTCGTCCAAGATACCGCAGTGTCCCAAGACAAAAGTCTTTGACCAGTGTGTGATGCCAATGATTGCATAAGGTGCTGAGACGTGGTCGCTAACTATGGGTCTCATAAGAAAGCTCAAGGTCACTCAAAGGACAATGGAGAAGGCTATGCTCGGAGTCTCTTTGTGTGATCGATCAGAGATGAGGAGATCTGCATAAAAATCAAAGTCACCGACATAGTCCTAAGAATACCTAGACTTGTGATATGACCGTTGGATGCGGGTAGCACAGAACCGGTCATTGTGGCGATCTTTGAGGGAGGCCTATGTCCAGCAGTGGACATCTTTTGGCTGAAATGATGATGTAATCACAAAATGTAGACACACCTTTGCTAGAACTTTGTTTCTTGTTATATGTGCTTTATTATTATTTTATTTCCCTTCACTTATGTACAATTACCAAAGTATATTACGCAAAATTCCAAAAATATTACGAAATAGAAGGTCAGATAATGGCTTATGAATTAAAATAAAACGTGACAGACTAATATCTTGTCAAAAACTCCTTAGATAAGTTTCATATATTTTCTAGCCTTTATAGGGTTCCGAAGTTAAAGTATCCCTTATAGTTTCGTTATGTCCGTCTATCTGTACGCGGCTTAGCTTACAGATTCTTAGTACTAGAAAGCTGTAATTTAGTATGGATATAAATATTAATCACGGCCACAAAATGGTAAAAAAATCTTAAAATAAATGTTTTGGGAACCTCTCCTACACGTAAAATGGGAACGATTATTTTATCTCTTCTACCACATCGTCTGTGAAAAACATTTTTCGATTCAGGGATCCATTTGTGAAATATTAAGCTTTAAAGTGCAAATTTTTGTTAGTCAAATCAATTCAAGTCAATTCCCTTCCATTTAAATGGTTGTTTTTGGATATGAAAAAAATTCATGGTAGCAGTATACATATATAATGAAGTTAAAAGGAAAACGATCAAAGATAAGCAGGCTTTACAAGTTAACAAGTAATAGTCAATCAACTTATAAAAATTTCATAAAAATTCTATTGAAAAAAGACCTCTCTCTAAAAGATGATTCATGTTACACCGGGCCGAGGCCAGGCATGGTGACAAGGATCCGGCCCCGCCTCGGCCCGGTGTAACATGAATCATGCTTTATTTCATACAAAAATATACCATAAATGTATGTCCCGGCCGACGTCTGGTCCGTCTCCGGCCCGGTGTAACATGAATGATCCTTAAGTCTGCATATCGTGACGGGCAACTACGAAACCCTAAAGTGCGCGTGGTCCGACACGCATTTAGCAATTAGTATTTTTAATTTATGTCTTCTGCCAATGTATACCATTTCGCCAATGTCAAAAGTGACAAATACAGGTTCTTATTAGTAGCCAAATGATCGCCATTATTTACTCCAATACTGCTAAATGGGCAATCCTTGTATATTATGTCACAAAATAATTGAACGAACGGTAGTATCTAAATAATCTATTCAAATTGTAAACTATGATACTAAAATTTACAATCTGTTGTATTTTCGTAGGTTTATAAACTAACTAGATTGGTTAGGTTTGGTTGGAACCGTTATCATAACACACGAGCCGAGGGAGCGAATGCCAGAAACAAATTAGGCGTTGCCAATTTCAAATATCATGATTTTGGTATTTACTAGATATAAACTCAAACATTCCCAATTATTAGTGTTCGCTCACAATCTACCGAGAGTTTGCACATTGACTAAATTGTTTATAAACTAATGGTTCGAACAATTATCCTGTACATATTATATAGTCGTATTTATGTATACCTCGACCGCCGTAAGCGCGACCCTCGTAATGGTCTGCTGGACGCGGGAGAGGAATAAGACCGACCAATAAGCTAGTCTGTTGCCGGCCGTCAGCAGCAATAGACGTTTGAAGTATGGGCCTACGCAGTTTTATTTTTGTGACTGCTACACATGAGATTATTTTCGATGGAATTACGATCGCTACGCTTTAAAAAACTATACAGTCAATCAAAAGTAATGTTTTAACGCGATTTTATACAACTATATTCTCAATGCATACTATTAAATTCATAGACATTTCACTTCAACTGCGTGTGCACGCACAATTTTCTTTCAATATAGTAGTTTTTTGATTAGTATTTATTATGTGAACTAAATGTATTATTTATCATAACATATCTGCCTCAGTTGCAATAACATGCATAAACTATTAATCTTAAGATACAGGGTATCATCTCAACGGTCAGGGTATCAAAGGTTTACATAAATATACGAGGTAAATAAAAGCTTGTAAAAATATTTGTGAAGATGTTCATTTATTATTTTGTGTCGTATCTCAGCAACGTGTGATAAATATGCAATAAGACTAGGTCTCAACACATAGGACATTAATATCCTTATGGATCCATTAGATCCACCGACTTCGCACCATCAACTTGAGAGAGAATTCGGGAATGTTTGTTTTATGGGGACCTTTTTTACGAGCGAGTTCGTTGGCGGCCTCGCGCCTGCCTTTGCAGTGTAATTCGTTTGTATTTTTCTAGTGTTGTTTCTAGTTTTAACAGCGATGATTAAATATATCGATGTTTTTTAAACATTTTTAGAATGATAATTATAGAACCAGATAAACTGGTAGAATTCCAAAGAGCGAAATCTGTTTGGATACAATTGGGAACTTAAAATATCAAGAATAATTGCACTCAATAACAGGCAGTAACCGATAAGAGATAAGGATTCGTCAACGATCGCTCTTGCTATATTGGCCTACAAAACTACCATTGTGATTTTTGTTGTTTAGCAGAAATACCGAGTGATTTAAAAGGTAACGAAGGAAGAACAAAATATTTATTCGACATACACAAAAAATACATCAAAACAAGTTAGAAGATAACTTTACATTACCTTAATTAGGTGTTATGCGGAATTAATGACGTTCCTTTTTTTATTATCCTTATTTCAACTAAATAGGGCGGCATAACATGTTCTCTTCCACTCTCCTTTATCATCTTCTTCTCAGTATTTATAACTTGTATATATATATATATATATATCATATCATATCATGTACATATAACATCCCTCACATAACCCATCCATAACTTCTTAGATCCTTCTCTATTTCTATGTCCGTCCACTTTCATATTTAACATTACATTAACATTCTTCTAATTACATGACTTTCATCCGTTGTCATGAAAAAGTTAACGTATACGCTACTATCTCAGCTTCAATTTACAAGGCAACAAGCATCACAGCCATGATATTAAGATGGAACCTGTATTTGAACCGTCACAGACAAATTTCCAATTGGTGTACGTATATCTGATGTTATTCGATTTTACTGATAACATAAAAAGTTTATGCGATTGTACGATTTACTTGATCCCTAAGCGAACAATTGTGACGTAATTTTGAATCAATGGAAATATCGATAGTCGATAAAAATCACGGCCCACACTATTAGTTTATGCCGGGGATATCTTCGCATGCCATAGAGATATTTACATACAAATGTTGGCGCACAACGAGTGGGAATGACATATATACCAGCGGAGGGAAACAAGTGGAAAATGGGAGCGCCATTAACTGAACGTTTTATGTGTTATGTGATTGATATCGGGTTTTTGTTGTAACGCTATTCTCGACTTACGACTTACCTACATGTTTTGTATAATGTATTATTCTCTAGTTACGTTATTTACGCATTTTTAGGGTTCCGAAGTCAAATAGGAACCCATATAGTTTCGCTATAACCTTCTGTCTATCCGTGGCTTAGCTCAGAGATTATTAGTACTAGACAGCTGGGTATAACATATTAAGCATGCCAACTAAGTGGTAAAACAAAATCTTGAGAAACAAAAATTGTTTATGGTAACTCCCCTACACGTAGTGGGAATAAATTTTCTTTTTCTCGTCTATCCCATCGTAGGGAGAGCCGTTGGATCGCTCGTTCAAAAATATTGCAGGTGTGTGAAAACCAATTTTCGAAACAGGCATCCGTTAGCGAAATATTAAGCTTTAAATTGCTAATTTTATTAGAGATAAGTGTCCACTCCTGCTAGCTAAATGATTGTCTTTGGATATGTGAAAAAAATCTTGGAAGTAATATATATAATGAAGTTAAAAGGAAAACTATCAGAGGTACGTAGGCTTCACGTGCTAACTTGTAAAATGTACTTGGAGTACAAATTCCACTGAAAATTACTCTGAGTCTGCGTATTGTAACGGGCAACTTCAGAATTTTACATAGCGAGTGCTCCGACACGCACTTATTTTTTTTATATATACGTATATGTCTGTGTGAAATTAGAATATTTTATTTATTCTTGTTGTAACCTGCGGTTTCATTCGCGTTTAATTTTTGTCAGTTCTCGTCGGGCGTCCAAACCGCTATACCGTCCGCAGTATTACTTCGTTCTCGTACACTGCATTTTCTGACCTACACTTTGTTTGGTTATTGCTCCGCTCATAAGGGTTGTAGCGCGAAGTGCATAGTCTATAACTTGCCTTTTCAAATCTAACTGGTATTTCCAGAGATCAGCACGTTTAAACAAACATAAAAACAAAAAATCTCTTGAGATTTATAATAATAATATAATATATAAAGAACGTCGTTTGTGGCGCGCGTAAACTTTTTCTTAATACTTCGTTTAGCATCTACTCTCACTTGACGGTATTCCCCAGTTTCCTGTAAACGTACGGATCTAACTGTTTTTTAGAGCAATGGAATACTGAGAAAATATATTCTGTACTTTTCAATTATCTTCTATCAGGCATTATAATTTAATTTTAATCCATATCTTTACATAACGAATCAAAAGCCCTTTGAGAATACCAAATAATAATCATTTTAAATCAAATAGGTATAATCAAGCCAGTTTATTTCTATTGAAAATTACGTGAAGATAAAATGATTTGGACTAATTTCGTATCATTTCACTCTATATTTAAAATGTATTACAGTATTACTTATACATACATACATTCGTTTTTTTATGTACATAACTTAGGCGCTATTTATAGACTATACAAAATGTCCATACGTGTAAAATGCATCCTAAATATACCTACAGACTATGTTTATAGTATGCAGTTTGTATGAAGCAATTTGCAATCATACTAAATTACGTAAAATTATGTTCAGTAGTTTCTGCAAGATTGGCGTACAAACTAGCGGACAGACAGACAAAAGTTCCAAAAACTGTCAAAATGTTTTCTGTCCATGATTCTAAACACCCCATAGTATTTATTTCCATATATCTTTCTTGTACACAATTCGGCTCTTCACTGTTTTATTATAAGTATAGATTATGTTGACGACAGTAATAGTATGAACTATGTCAGAGTCGTAAAGATTCCCATACGAAATGGTGACACTAAAGTATTAGCAAGTTAGAGACCAAGGAAAACAAAAGAAGTAAGAAAATGTAATTACAGGATCGGGCCGAAGTTCGGTAAACATTCGGTTTAATCGAAATTCAGCCGAAGCCGAAATGTATGTACTTATAGTTAGTGTTGAAGTTAAAAAAGGGTACAATAGTTTGTAATGCAGAAGAAATAAACTGGTGAATTAGTTTCGCAGTTTTTGTGATAATTACTAGAACAAATCTCGGAATCAAATAAAATAATATTTTACTACAATTACCAATCAAATGATTGATTCAGATATAGTCTTCACTAACCCAATGAACAGTGAAATTATTCAAAACAACAAATTATTCTACAATTATCGACATGTCAATCGTCATAAATACAATCTTGAGTTCTGAAAGCGCTTTTCGAATAAAAACTTTAAACTTCTCAAAAATCTGAGCTACAACTACTACACTATTTTTTTTTAAATACTTGGTACTGGGGTTTCGCTAGACACACAATTAAATGCATGGTCTTCCAAAACTGAAAACGGTTGTTTATCCAACGCTATCGTTTTTGCTAAAGCTTCATGAATTTGCACAGAATGCGGATCTTCGATTTTACACCTACAGAAAAACATGGAATATTTTAGTAATATAAGGTTGCTAGCCAAAATTGCTAGTGCTAAAGTTGTTGGTTGACAAGAAGCAGGTGTAAATACAATACCATGTGTAATTACTAATTACAGAAGTAATTTAGACTTGTTGTGTGTCAAAATTTAGTAGGTACTTGTATAAGAAAGTAATTACATTTAGATATAAAATCTTAGATTCAATACTAGTTGAAGGCGATGTATAATGACACTAGAATCGCTCGGCCCCTCTTTACCCAAGCGCGCCACGTGTCAAGTGGGCTCTTGATCTACTGAGCGCGGCTTAACTTTACCACCGTATATCGATCCACATTTTCTAAGACTTTTCATGTAAACCTTTACTTCCTCGAAGTTCATAATCAGTGATGGCTCAGTGGTAGCGTGTACGAATACGGCGTCGATCGACGTGAGTTGAAATCTCTACAATAAAGCAGAAAACTTTCGGTGAGCAAAGTAATAGATCGGGGGCCGAAGACGAGTTGGCTGCCAGAAGAGAACCGAAAAAATTAAACACGATTGAAGCTGTGGGGCGAAACTAGTAAATTAATATGAGGCAAGATGAAAATTTATTTATGTTGAAATTATTATACCTTTGCCTAATATTCAAGTGACATAACGTATAAATTCGATAATAATGTTAGTTGTTCTACTAAAACTGCTGACATCTGAGTCGCATCAAAATGTAAGCCATCTATCTATCTAGTAACACGCTGACTCATGCTTTAGATTGATGGATAATGGAGTTGATGTCGCATTGAAACCTCTCACTGAAAAGGCCGACCTTCTTAGAAAACACACCGACCACGCCTGCTTCCCTATCGAAAAATTGTAAGACGAGTTTTCCAATGTCATTTTATTGTTACGACCTTAAAATAATGCACTAATAACATCGAAGAAATGACTGAATAACTAGAATGCACTACAAAACATCAAGTATAAATTCGTCGATAAGGCATCACGGTCGCGCGGAACACGCACACATTAAAACCTTATCGGTAAGGTTACGTTAACAAAGAAACAACAGCCTGCCTAGACACTTCTACCCTTGTTTTAAACGTGATCGTTATAAAAGGACAGTATTGAACATTTCCCAATTGTGGGCAGTTCTGTTTTGGACATCTAAACGAATACAAGAAGCGAACACAAAAAGCGTCAAAAAAAAACTACGACCACAGACTTGAACTTACTCTGAGCTACGACTGCAACTGAGAACACTTGAATAGTGAATTTTTTCTACTTTTGTCTGTTTGTACGAATATATTATTTTACCACAAATGGAATTCTATTACCGACTGGTGTCACAGTATTTAATTATGCCTTGAATTTGTAAGTCTCATTGGAGAAGAATTAATATGATAAATCACTAGCAAGGTTCTTATTCATGTATAGGCTGATCTTTGATGCGATCACTCTTGAAAACGAAGATTGTAATACACTGAACCTATATAGGATACTGGAGCTCAAATTCAACATTCGAAATTATGTATTACTGATACGTTTATAAATAGAAGGGATCTTTTGTCTGTTCTGTTGATCACACCACCTTCACTTAACACTTTTCTAGTTACATAATCTCATCCCTGCTCATAATATGTCCATACCATGCTAATCTGTTCCTGTTATATTTGTTCTTGGAATAATACATCGATTCAAACTTTTGAACGTCTGCTTCAAGACTGTTCCAGAATTCATTCAAAAGGATTAGAACACTTAATGCTCTGCGAAAGCCTTCCAGTTTCTGCCTTCGATCGTTTGGACTTATTGGACAAGGAGCCAGCTGTCTAGGCTTTAGATGATCTTGCAATCTTAAGGTGAAGAAACATTTACAATGTAGTAGAAATATAATGTGAAATTATCATATTCAAAATAAATAATTATTATTTTATTTTATTATTATTTTGTAATATTAAACAACGTTAACAATATAAATACAGTTATAACAAAAAAATTAAGGCTCCTTCCTTATCATCTCAACGGGGAAATATTCATCATAAAAGACGCCGTGCAGGAAAAAATCCAGTTTATTTTACGATGGCAACTCCATAAAATGTATCTCCGAATCTGTTTAATTATAAAGAGCTGAAATGCTATGTTATCTTCATTTCATGAGTGCAATAGTACTTGTTAGGTGCAAATTGGGTTTAATCTCGGTGCACGTGACCTAAACACAGATTACATAAATGAAATAGTATAGATAACCACGCTGGTGTATCCGTATTCTGTAATCCGTGTATCTGTTTGTGGCATCGTAGCTTCCAAACTGCTGAACCGATTTAGATTTAGTTTTTTTTTGTTTGAACGTGATCGAGTGTGTTCTTAGCTATGATACAAGAAAATCTGTTCAACCTTTTGAAGATTATCAGCCCATTTCTAGTTGATCAATGGATGTGAGCATTTTCCACAGGTCTGATCGAGACGTAATTTGGTATTCTGTTACTTTAACGACATTAGAAGACCATGGCAATTTTGACTTGATACTGTAGCATCATCCGGAATCTGCAGGATAGCTAACTCCTCGCCAACTAACAGCAGAGATATCATGTTTGAGCTGATTGGAATGGTATCAATGCATATTCTGTTTGTGTCGGGGTTATTTTACTTTAACTTTTACTAAACCATCAAGGTTTATAGATTAGTGACAGCGAATTAATATTATAATAAGTAACAATGTCACAAATTATTGTTTTCTATGACATATACTCTTAACTTGCTCGGATACACGAAGCGGAAGATTTTATCTTAACACTAGCTGTGCCCCGCGTATAAGTTAATAGAAATCGCTGATTGATGAGTTATAATCCTTCAGTATAGTATAGACAATATTTTTATGGGACGGCCAGGATTATGCGTCACAACTCACACGGCTCGTTCACACCACTACACGGTCATAGACCCGAGTCGTGTGTAGAATTATCTTAATTTTACATTATCTCCCAAACTATTCGTCCAAATAACATGCTGTAAATGCCAAAGTTTATCTACATAAAATTGTCTTGATGATGAACTTTCGTTGTAAGGATTAATATGCCATGCCTAATAATAAGGCTCATAAATCACTTTTCAATTTTCGATAAAACTTTGTCACAAAATACGTTATTATGACTTATGTATAAGAGATAGGTATATTGTATCCCGAACTTTGTTTTAGATGTACTAAAGAGCAATATTTTTGTAGAACATTGTATTTACGTATCACTAATCATTACGCCAGCGCACGCGGATAAAGCAGTAAGGGTGCGCTAATTCATCCGACTTACTTAACAAAAATCAATATGTAAGGCTAGCTGAGAGGTGTAGCATAAGCTAGATAGCATATACTATTCTACATAAATTCGGCTATCATATACAAAAAGAATTTTTCAAATTCGACGTGTTTAAACAAACAAAGAACTCTTCCGCTTTTCCATTTTATAATATTAGTATTTAGACATATATTCAAACCAATCATAAATATGAATACATTTAAGTAACAGAATAAAAACTTTTAACACTTAACAGAATTTGGTCGAGGGAACTTGTCCAATATGGCTTCTCTAAAAGTCATTAGGATGTATCGTAAAAAAAAACGAAGTGACACTAAGTTTGGTGAGGCGACGTCGGAGTGTTAAACTTTTGCGAGGAGAAAAGCAAAAACGAGAAAACTCCCTAAGAAGTTAGATGTATTTATATTACATGTGCTTATCTTATGTACAATGTTGGCCGTGGTGGTTGAACGTGAATAAAATTTGTAGAATATTCTAGAGAACAGATTGTTTGCTTCTATTGCGTGTAATAATAGCTCTAGTAGCTTTCTGTAAATTTGAATGGTAAATTACTATTTAAAATAAGTATTGTAGACTTTACTGGTTAATTTTATTTATAGTAAATCCTATGTTATTTTAAATCAAGCTATCATTAATATTATAAAATGTAAATTTAACCCATGAAATTTTTTCAATGAATTGATTTAGCCAATATCTAGAAACAATTTAGGTCATCATACTCCTATGTATCAAATTTTGTAAACCTGTTTCTTTGTAGTCTGTTAGTCTCATTTATAACCAGGATTAAGCAATATTATCATATTGATACCCAATGTGAATAAACTAGTATATGTACTTGAATTTTACAACTTTATCTCTACGACTAATAGTAATAATAATATAATATGTGGACACAATTTCACACACGGCCATTTAATTCCATACTAAGCATAGCTTGTATCATGGTAATTAAACAGCTGATATACTATACATATATATTATATATATAAACACACCCAGACACACAACTGACAATTATGCTCATCACACAAAAGTCAGTCATGGGCGGGGATCGAACCCGCGACCTCTCAGCTCAATAGTAGGGCTTACTACAACTGCGCCACGAGGCCTGTCAAATAGTAGATCTATTATCTATTTTACTCGAATAGTATTATCGTATCGTATTCGTTATTTAATTAGTCACAAATATTGAGTCGAAAGAGCTTTCAAAATAGGGTACTATTGAATGTCCATTTGTATCATGATGGCAAAAAAATAATCATGATTTACAATGTTATTCATATTGGGTTTCGATATACATGTTGTCCCCCAGCCTTCTTATTTTTTTATGTATATGTTTGTTATTACTGTTGATTTTATAAAGTTTGGATATTTTATGAATTTACATTGTAAAAGTAATTTTTTCATTTTTTTTCCTTATTAACGTCGTTTTTTTTGTTATACATAACAATGTAAGCTGCGTATGCATCCAGGAGAGTTCAATTTTATTGCAATGTTGTTTAAAGATTTTGTATAATTGTTGAATCACTAGACTCTGAACCCGGTTTCGTAAACAATTTTTTTTTATAAAATTTCTATTGTGTTTTTTCTTAGGATACGTAGATGTACGTAAAAGTAATAAAGTACATATTTTTTATATAACAAAGATCAACGAAATTTTTCGTTATTTGAGAGCGAATTTTGTGTTATCGAATTTGATTCTTATCAAAGTTAAAATGAAATTAAATGATAGTACGGATATCGCGTCGAAGCCCTTCAATGAACCTGAGCTTTCAGCGAAGGAAAACATCGTTAAGAAACCATAACAGAGTGGAAAAGGAAAATCTGTCGCCAAGCGATTATAGGTGTGTTCCAGCAGCTGCACTTGAGAGCCAGTCTTCCACTAAGCTTAATATGTTTCCACCTTGGGCCACATCGCCACTTAGTGACGTCACTTGGTGAGATTGTGAAGAAACACTAGACCTATAAAAAATAAAAAAGTGACGTTACCATTTTGCAGGCACGCCACTATACACTACGCCGGGAAAGTGAGGCATATCATAAAACTATACGATCCGTGTAACTACACTGCAGTATATCCACAGTTGTCCCTTGTTGCTTTACTTAGAGTGGATGTTTAACTTAAGTTATCGTATACGTATTAAAGCTCTTTATTGCTTTTAACTATAGGTAAAAGCACTGATTTAATGTATACATATGTGGCATAAATACATCATTTTACTGAAAAGCTTTTGGAGTTTTACCCACATATTTGTCTTTCATATCTATACAAAATATAAAACTCAATACTCATCTTAGACGTGTATGTTCTTTTCACGCGAAAAGCACTTATCCGATAAAGTAGTAAAGTAACATACGAAATAAGCAGTGAATATAATGGTGAATCAATTCAGAAAAAAGAAGCATTTGGTGCGCTTAAATGGCTTACGTTGAGTAAACCGTACGAGATATATCAAATTAATATTCTACATAATTGAACAGCTTAAAAAGATCTGTAAAAACCAAGTGGTAGCAAATGTGTGTCTTCTAAAATCACCCACGATAAGCCTTTTGTCTTCCGTCTTTTGAGCAGGGGCAGCACGACTCACGTGTTAATAGTTCTAAAGATAAAGTATATGAATAATGCATTATTACATAATAATTATAAAATAATACATTATGTACGAGTATATACTTTATCTATAGAATTAATAAAATATAAAATCTAACACACGCATGATGAATCTTGAAATAATATACTCGAAGGAGGTTTCATATTAACATATAATTAACAAACGACAGCTGTCATTTGATTTATATAGACATTATTTAGTTTTATTCACATATGTGCGATTGTCCCAAACCCATATATGAAATATATAATATATTATTACGTATGTTCGATCGAAGGCATTCTGTAGTCCACGCGAGCGGCGCCGTGGCCACAACTAGTAAACCAATCAAAATAAATACGGCACGCTTAAATAAATTAAAATAATGCACGCTTGTATGGGATATTCATGCAATCTTAATGCAGAGTTTATATGCCTACAAATTTTACCATAAGCCTGATATTGGTTTACATAAACGCGTAGTCATGGCGGGACAAGGTGCCTTGCTTGTCCCTTCTACTTTTTTTTATCTTACTTACGTATCGACAAAGTTACGGCCATATACTTAACAGTAGACGTAGTTCAATCCAACAGCATCGGCGTTCACTGAGTGATCAATAATTCGTCGTCAGTCTATAATATACGCAGCCGAGACGTCCTGCGAGTGGGCACTCAAGAACAGATTTATTGTGATCGACTTATTATTAACTGAGGTCTTCATTATCCAACAGCTCAAGCTCAAATGCTTTTAAGTTGGTCTGTGCTTGCTTATAAAATGCGTGCGGTTACAACGCACACCTTTTGACATCGCGGCCAGCGAATAGTACGAATACTAAGTCATTAGTAAAGATTCCATAATGACGTCGACAAGATTTTCCGGCATCTATTAAATAGTTTCTATTTAATATGTGCGCATTTGGTAGAAGACGCCTCGCTGATCCTAGTAACAAGTCGTCGTTAAGTGACTCTTTACGTTATGTTTGAATGACTCCATGTCATAGGAAAGAGGGCACACACTGACCGGGAGACAGTTCCACAGCTTCACAGTACGGCAAAGAACTTCATGCCCCTACAAATAATATCTTAGAAGTTGCGCACAAGATAATACATCCAAGGACATCTTATAATGAGTTAGATCTTTTTGTGATTTATAGCAACAGAACCAGTACGAAGAAAAGTTTTTATTTTTGTATATTATTTTTAATAACATTAATTCTACAAAGAAGAAAAGAAAGAAAAACCACAGAATACCAAGTATAATGAAACAGTTTGTTTTATTTTTGGAGCTTATGATTCTGTGTAATTGTTGCGTAATAAGAACAAATTAGCAACAAATTAAAGTATTCCTACAACTGACACCCATAATAGAAATATCTACTTAAAATAATCACCAAATTTAAAAGCAGACAACAGACACGTGACGTGAGCACCGACCGACAATGTTAACGGTAGGCACTCGAAGCTTTTGATCTTGCAACCGAAGCTCTGATCAAACGGGGGATTCACAACGTAAATAAAGCCCGAACTTATTTACTTTGACGTTCGGACCACGATAACACAACGTTAATGGCCTGTTACAGACACCATTTCTAAGGAACTCGTTAATAAACTATCTTGTGTTGTATATGTCACCGAGTATATACCGATATGTACAATTGTACGAACCGTTAGTTTATAAACAATCAATAATTTTAAACAAACAATGGTGAGAATGTAAACTGTTGGTATATTATGAACGGACACTAATAAATTTGAGTTTGAGTCTATTAAGTAAGCAAGCTCATGGTACTAGAACATGTCCAGACGACAATCTTCTTCTATATATATCTATACAAATAATAAAAGTCAACGTCTGTCTGTCTGTGTGTCCGTTTATGTTCTGAAAACTACTTATCCGATTTCCATGTTTTTTTTATTCATAGCTATGTTATCTGTCCAGGTTATACGATTTATTTTGTTAGATAAAGTAAGATACGATATAAAGAGTGACGATAATGATGAATCAATTTGGAAAAAAGACAATTTTGGAGCGCTTAAATGGCTTACGCTAATTAAACCATAATATATACATCAAATTAATGTTCTACATAATTGTAAATATTAATAAGAACTATAAAAAAGTCAGATATAGCATATATCTATCTTCTAAGGATCACCCCCAATAATCATTTTTGGGGCAGCAAAATTCGCGCGTGCACTAGACCGACAGCATTCTGTGGTCCACAAGAGCGGAGCCGCGAGCAAATCTAGTATGTGATAAAAGGAATAAAATTAATACATTTTATATCAAATTTGAAAATAATTGGTATTTGACCGAATATTAATTAATACTGGAATATATATGACTGTAGGAATATAGCAGATTGCTTAATTAGCTGATAGATAAATTCCTCCTAAAATCAATAATAAATACATAAAAAGTACGCGATGCACATATAGAAGTGTTTACTTTAAAAATTTCCTAATCATTGTCCAAAAATATTTAGGCCCAATAAAACATTTTTGTATAAAAGATGAAAGCGAAAATTGGATTACTATTTCATCCGCTAATATAAAAGAAATTACACCCGGTGTCACAGAAGAAATTAATTCATCCCCTCCAATATTAGAGATAAAGGTCCTAATCACTTACCGATCAATCTCAGTTTCAGGTTCGAAAGGCCTTAGAAAAGGGAATGTGTCCCTTATAAAGATTATCTTAATTAGGATTTCTGAGTTAAGGTCGCGAGTGCTAGAGAGAGACAGCGATATTATTATTATTTGAAGCGATGATAAGTATATTATGCCGAACCATTTGAAAGCTGACATGGCGGTGATTAGGCATAGAAATGATTGCTATTTTAATATAATTGCATATCAGTGAAATTATATTTTTATCACTGCTATTTCAAATGTTATAAGTGATAATCTGCTATATGTTTAGCGGAAGATACGCGAAGAGGTACCGTCGGGGTTGAGCGAGTTTTTAAGGTAAATAAATCCAATGTTTTTCACTTTTCACTTTCTCTACACATCGCAATTAATTTTCAAATATCACAAATACAAATAAGAATAACCAATTGAAGTGACCTTTAGGTCCTCCACTTATTTAACACTAACAATTTAATTCATATTTCAGTCAAAAACTCATAAAGTATAATCCAGAGCCTTAAATAATAATTGTAGGTACCTACTCAGTGTTGTACCTAAATTTAACGGGTCAGAATATCAAACACATTTGGCGAACAATAGACTTACCATAAATTTCGATTGTATGGACGCAACGCTTTCGGTAAACACGTTGATCTTTTCGTGTCTATCTACTATTCAGCGTAGGCCTTTTATACTCGGATAAATAACACATTAACACAAGTAGTTACTTTTCTAATAGGACCAAGTAGAGCTTACCTAAAAAGATAAGTCATATAAGATGATACATCGAATAAAAAAACATGTTTTTGTCATTGATCTAACCAATACCGAATCCGCCTATTAAAGGTGTCCCAGAAACAGGATGAAATTATAAAGGCATTGCTGTCGGAAAAATATCATTTTGGTCATTATTGGAACCAGTATTTTTAGCCTAAAAATAAATTGTGCAAATTCATTTAATTAAAAAAACAGTACAGCATTTAGATACAAAAATAAAGCTGTCAGAACTAACAGAAGTATTGCTGTGATTTCTGGGCGGGAGCACGTGAATACCGGCTTGGACCATTTGACTGAGCTCAAAGTCCAGCGGTAAAAATTTATGACGATTCAAAACTTACAAGCGGTATCGAACCTTTTATTTTAAGAGAGCTTCGTTTACTTGTATGCTTTCTACCGTTTGTAAAAAAAAAACAGGCAGGGAATATCCTCACAACTTGAAACCTAAACGGTCCATGCCGTCCGATTTCAGTGGAGTTTCCTCACATGAACGCTCCGGATATAGAATGAGCTTCCCTGCTGAGGTTTCCCTAGGAGATTACAGTATGAGATTCTCCAAAATTGAAGTGAACAGTTTTTTAGAGGTTCGGACAAGCATGTTATCCTTCTGGTGTTGCAGGCGTCCATAGGCAGCGGTGGCTTTTTATCATCAAGCGGACCGAATGCTTGTTTGTCAACGACATGGCATAAAAATACTATCCAAATAAGTACCTAACAAGCATTTGTACGTAATAAAAAAATATAATATAGAGTCGATGATATTGCAATACGTTTTACGTCTAAAGAGTCTGCCTCAATATTATTTATTGCAAAGTGTTATATTTATAGTTATTTTTACATTACATCCACATTAAGGATTGTTTTGCATATTATTATATAGATTTTACTAACGATATAACACCACGATCGCATGTCACACACGTAGCAAATCGTTAAAAAAGTTTTCTCTCTCTCCTATAAAATCAGTTCACAGTGACATAGCCCGTTTTGCAATATTGCACGTAGGTACTTATAACCCTTTCAGGTGTCCGTTGATTATTATGTTAAAAGCGTTTGGTGCCAGTGGGCCAGTTGAGCTCCACGTAATTATGTAAAAAAGTCCGCCATTAAGGTAAAAGGGTAAGAGAGAACACCTGTAAGCATCAATTGCTTTTATAAATTTAATCTTTTTATAATAATTGCCTTTTTTTAATGTAAAATATGCCAAAATTAAATAATGCTAAAACCAGCGATATCTCTAAAGTTCATACTGAACATACAAGGATATTTTTATGTAACGGACAGTTCATTTATGACTAATGGTCTATTCACTTTTTTACTTTATAGGTATAGCTTTTGGCCACAATTTCACCGAATGTTAATGACAATATGACCTATAATGGTGACATGCTAAGCCTTGAGTGGGAATAACTCTCAAGTGTAGATACCGGAACACACCTTTAGGTACCTGGCAACATATCTTCAATCAGGGAGGTTGAAAAAAAGAAATATCCTACCACAATGCTATGATTTCATCACGATGTTTTCCTTCACAGAAAGCTCAGGCTCATTGCACGGATTCGAATCCACATGGATCGTCGCAGTATCCGAACATGTTACAGCTGAGCTATATCACCTCTTCAAAACTTTAAGTATAGCTATTATTATACAAAACTAGGCAGTTGGACAGGCCTTGTTGATCATTGGTAATAAGGGCATCCATCCCCGGCATATGACTGGCATTTTGTGTGATGAGCATAAAATTATCAGTTGTATGGCTGAGTGTTAAATATCTATATCAGCTGTTTAGTTACCATAGTACAAGATTTGCTTTGTTTGGAATGAAATGGCCGTGTCTGAATTTGGATAAAAAAAATACAAAATAATTTAAGCACAGTACAGAGATTATCAATAAGAATTAATTCAAGGGCACCTCAAAGGAAACAAAATTATGTTTACTTAGCTGCGACGTCAGTCGCTCTAATTAGTGTATGTAAAGCTATATACTTAGTACATTTATTTTTATGTAATAGACAATGCACCTGATATCAGGTGGTCCTTGAAGTCTATGATCAAACATGTAGGTGTAAATAATTTCAAACGAAAAACCGAAATATTTGACGCAATATTTGAAACTGTGTGATAATGATAATTCTTACACAGTCAAAACTTACACAGGTTCGAGCTACGTTTAACAGATACGAGTATATTGGATTTTTTAATTTCTTTAGAAATTTCTCTCTACTCGGGACAGTCTGATTGGTGAAATACCTCCAACCTACATAAGATCGCAGCCACATAATCTTGTGGTGTTCCTGCGGTAATTAGGGTTTCCAGACTACTTTGGGGATGGGATGTTCAAGGTCGGCAATGCGCTAGTGATACCTCTGATACAAACGTCAACAGGCTAACGTGACCGCTTACATTAAGGTGTTCCGTACGCTTTTTTGCTACTTTAGTTATATAAAAAACTCAAAACTAGAACGATGGATATGCGTAATATTTTTTTGTATTGTAGTTCATTATGGCCCTGGAAAATTTTAGGGAATAAAAGCGGGCTAAGGTAGTGTGGTTTAGTTTTGAAAGAAAAGAGCAAAAAAATGTTTACCGAACCGTTATAACCGAAAGAAATATTTTCCGTATTTGATATGTCCCCCAACGAGAGACGAGGTAGGTATGCTTTTCTAAGGACCTTTTATACTAACCATGTCCGCGGCTCCACTCGCGTTGATGACAGAATTAATGTTTATGAAGATATCGAGATAATATTATTTATTTATAAGGACCGTTGTTTCGTCACCGTAACTGGTATTCGTAATTTGGCACTAATCTGTATTAAATACCAGTGTCAACACCGTGTGAATCTGTCGCTTTCTTGTACTGGGATTCGAACCAATAGCAGAGCGTTGTGAAGCGCTCATACGTCCCCGTCTAATCAAAACCTAGTGTGATGGCGCTATAAAGAATGGCGTCGGATTGTCTTCGTCTTCTCGCCGGTGCACGCGACTGCATGCGTTTCAAAGTGGTGCAGTAGAACATTACATATAAACTATTAGAAATGTAAGAACCTATTCAGTGTGTTGATTGTGTGGTGTATATCGGACATCAAGCGTGCGTGACCAACTCCGGCTCCCCAGACCTGACCACCTGGACGTTTCAACTGCTGGACGAACGGGCGTACGTGGCTAAAGGTAAGAATTCCTGTCATAGGGGCGACAGATTCTTAATCGCTTGCAGCCTTTACACTGAAAAAAAAGTTTTGATAATTGTAGCTCAAATTTTATCTATTAGTTACAAAATTCGGGGGACTACTAAACTGAGGCCTACTAGTAACCAAACTCAGTTTTGTAAAATAATTTTAGTTACTTTTTGATAAATTTATTTTGTTGGCTGGTAATGAACTAGTTTTGTGGTATTAACAAAACTGTTTATGTACCAATAGCTTAACAGCTTTGCAATTACTAATCAAACTGCTTTGTTTAAAAATAACAACAATATTTAGCTGTTTTCAAAATTTAGTTTATTTAACACAGCTTTTAAATTGCTTAAATTAGCTTAACTTTTTGGTTACTACTAATTAATTGTTTATCTATTAATAACAATTTTTTTATGTTACCCGATCAGATTTATTAAGCTAATGCTAACTTAATTATATAGTTACTTTAAAATAAAATGTTTTGTTACCAGATTGAATAAATTTGGCTACTGCAACCAAAGTTTATCTACTTTTAAATAAAATGTTTTGTTACTAGATTTAATAAATTTGGCTACTTCAACCAAAGTTTATCTACTTTTAAATAAAATGTTTTGTTACCAGATTTAATTAATTTGGCTACTGCAACCAAAGTTTATCTACTTTTAAATAAAATGTTCTGTTACCAGATTTAATTAATTTGGCTACTGCAAACAAAGTTTATTTACTTTTAAATATAATGTTTTAGTTATTAATAACTTAACTGTTTATTTATTACTTACTAATATTGCTTTGCTACCTGTCGCTAGTTGGTTAGATGAATTTTTATTTGTTTTATTAAACTAATTATCACGATTGCCATTAATTTAAATTACATTAAAATAACTTACATGAAACTTCTAAAGTAGAGATCTGGCCTGCGTAGAAATCCTTATGGGAAGTTCTCTAATCAACATTTGATTTGTTGTTGTTTTTTTAATATAACAATATTAGCCAATTGCAATCGTTTTAATTAGTTAATCTAAATAAAACAAATAAAGAATCAGCTAACCACCTAGCGACAGGTAGCAAAACATTGTCAGTAAATAATAAATATACAGTAAAGGTACTAATAACCAAAACGTTATATTTAAAAATAAACTTTGTTTCAGTACAATAAATAAAAGATTATACCAATTTATATTTTGTTTTTATTGATGTAATAACAAAAATTTACAATTAAAATTGGTATCGCCATAAATGTAGCTAAGTCTGCAGCCTCTTCGTTACCCTCTGCAACAAAAAGATTACTCTAATAATTGATTGTAATACAAATGTATAGTAAAATATATTAGCATATTAGCCCAAATAGGAACTTACCAGCTATGTCTTCTATAATTTCTTTTAAAATTCTGTCAGTTCTTTTCATTGCAATCATTTTGGGTCTTGTTATATACCAATTATTACTTAGTTTGTCATCATTTTCAGGATACAAAACCCTGAAGTCCTTCTTCAAAAACTGCAAAAAATTAATTACGTATTGCAAAAGTATAATTAAATACTATATTTATACAATGTATTATATAATTAAGAAACTGTATCACATTATCACTTACTAATAGATGAGATAGTGGTCAGCCTCTAGCCTATCACATATAAAAAGTTGACAAGATGGTGGCCGCCTTGTTAAAACTTATCAGTTCAGGGAGTTTTTGTGACATCTCAGAATTCATATTCCGTGTTATTCTTTGACACCCCATTCACTTGTACACGATAACCAAGCTATATTAAGCAAGATGCCACTAACATTACACAATATAGAGTCAAACTACGCATGATTACGAAAAAATACTAAAACCAATAGTTACATAAATGACTAAAATCCCGCAAAAACTTAATTCAACCTGCCAGTTGATTCCTATTTTCTTGAAAACTAAATAATAAATAATATTGCGTACCTGCAGAATTATCGATGTAGATTTCAAGACCCCATGATCGTAACTCATCGGCCATCGGATCGACTGGCATCTTTCTCCATGTAAGAAAGTCGTCGGTGTTTCGTTTTTGAAAGTAATTTAACATACACCATGAATATTAAAACAGAGGCACTTGAAAAACGCATAAAGAATACTTTTCATAACAACAAAGTAATTCAGCAACTGTCGTCGACGGAAAGAAGGAGAAGAATAATATAATTTTAACACTATGTACCAGTGTTTCCATATGAAAATTAAAAACTACCGTGTTTGTAGCTTGAAATTATCGTGTTCAGAACTAGAAATACCGCGCATAAATAAAAAAAATATTATCTTGTTTTTATAATAAAGACAGTTTCAGACAAATCTTGTAAAAATCATGTCTAATACTAAAACTTTCTATAATTTTTCGAAACCTGTTTTTTCTAGTGGTGAAACATATATTTTTAAAACTTATCATATGGTTGGCACAATTTTATTAGGGTCTTCAAAAAACTCTTGAAGGAAGCGCACCGAAAAAGAAAAAACGGGCGATAAAAACATATGTAAACTTTTAAAGAGGTATGCAAAAGTAGATTGCAGTGGTGCTCTATTATTTCTACCTTTCTTCCCGTGAGAGACATTGCGTGAAGTTAATTAGTAAATAAATCTGTGGAATGCAGTGGTGGAGAAGAGTGTCGCCTAAAGTTACAGGGTCTCAAAAATACGTAAAAATAAATAACAAAATATTAACTTATTGTATTTTAAAGAAACTTCATAATTATTATGGTTGCGATCAAATAGCGCTGAAAAACGCAAAAGCAAAATAATTCACTTAACTATAGAAAAATTTCGCAAATGGGCGACAAAAATCACCGAATCTAGAGAATAAATCGCTAAGGTAGCAACACTAATAAGCGCAGAAACGCGTACCGCGAGTGTATAGGAGATTCGTGTCGAAACAAGTTCATTTAGTTGAAAAAATTTGTTAATTTATCTACTATTTATTAAACAATTTGAAATAGATAACCAAATTTTAGCTAGGAATGTTTTTAATAACTTAGTTACATATAACTGTAAAAGTTTGTCTTCTAATTGATAATAAATTTTTGCTACAATAGGAAAATAAATTAATAAACATTTAATGGATTTGTTAGTCTATTATTTACTTAATACTTGCTTAGATATAACTAAACATTTTGTATAATAATTACTAAAGTGTTTGCCTATCAGTAATCAAATAGTATTTTTTTACTAAACTTTGTTTTGTATAAAGTAGATAAACGAGTTTAGCAAACCCATTTCATTAAATAATAGCCAATTTTTATTTAATAGCAACAAAAGTACGAATAGCTGAACTAGTTTGGGAAGTGCAGCAAAACCAGTTTAGCTATTTTAACAAAAGTTTGGTTACTAAGAAGTAAATTTAAGCTATTTTCTGATTAGTCAAACTAGTTCAGCTATTCATTTTTTTCAGTGTACATCTAATACGGTGGCTGCTCCCAATGTGCGTGGTGTTCTACGTACATTTTATGGTGCCGAAAACCCGGGAATAAGGTTTAAAATCTACTCAATTCAGCCTTATTCTCAGTCTAATTAGTTTTCATACGTTTCTTATGCATATTTCGTAAAAATATTAGTGGTTTTACATCATATTTCAATCTGCTTAATGTTGGTAAATAAATTAAAAGTACCGACATTTACCAATTTGTTCGAGATAATTGTTCAATTTATATTTAAAAGCCCAAATCTATATTGTAATAACGAATGCATATGAAATAAGACCGTTTTCGTTTATTTCGTGTAGTAAATTAATGAATATAAATTCATTTTAATACTAAAACTAACACGTGAACGGTATAACGCGTCTGAATTACGTAGGTCGTGATGACAGTTCGTTCAATAGGTTCATTTTCATTCAATACGTTCATTCCTCGTCGCGAGCTGTACCTACCGAATTTAGACGCTTAGCATCTGTTATTAATGAGAACGATGCGTACAAACAGGTGTTCGTTTGGATATTTAACTTTTACTTAACTTTTAATTCGTCTTGACGTTTCATATTTCATGTTTCTATTTCCCGTACTCGTCTCATTTGCGAAATAATACTAATAAACAAAGTTGATTATCGTCTCGCGCCTAGGTAACATTCACTCGACTCGATCGACTATCCGTCAATTACCTATGGTTCAATTTCGCTTGCATTGCCCATCGGCTAGTCGTTTAGCAATATTCTCGGAAGTGCAACGTCAACTTTGTTTACATTTTGCTACCTACATAACTCTCGTGATTATTCTCTTATTTAGTGGCAATACGTTTTTTAATCTGATAGATATTCGTAGATTTATCCTGTACTATGCTATAATTTTACTTAATGCAGGTATCAATACTATCGTATTGTACGTATGCGTTGTATGTTTTGAACTTGTTTATATTAGACTTGGATTTCTGTACTACACAACTTTCGTGTTATATTCTCTTGTGTAGTACCTATACGCTTCCAATCTAATAGTATCATATTCGGAATATATCTACAACGTTATACCTACGTATAACTGTTTACATTCGTTTATTTGGTTTTCTGTACGCACAACTTTCGTTTTTTAAAATTCTCTTGTGTAGTACCTATACGTTTCCAACCAAATAATCTCATATTCTTAAAGTACCTACGACGTTAGACCTAAGTATAACTGTTTAAGTAAGTTTATTTTCCTGTACTATACAACTTTCGGGTTTTCTTCTCTTGTATAGTACCGATACGGTCCTAATATAATAATACTGCAACTACGTTCTGGTCAATCTGTGAATTGCGGAGCACTTATTTACCAAGTGATCCGAGCCGCAATACATTCTTGGGGTATAATTCGTGTTGTATTGTATTTTACTTAAGTCTTCGTTCATAGATAATTGTGAAATCCAGATATCCTTCTAATCGTTAGTTTAAATTCGTAGCAAGGATGTCTCATAGTCTTAGACGGAAGACCAAAACCGACCAATCTAAGAAACGCAAATCGCTCACCATGGTTGGTGATGAGCCTTCTGTCACTATCCGCGACTTACCTGTTCTGCGCCGCAAGCGTACACTTGCTTTAAATCGATTAAAAAGGATTTTAGAAGTCGCTAAACTAGTTAGGCAGGATCGTTCTCATGAGGACGCGTTCCTTGCTCATTACTCCGTCGTGCAGACATTGTGCGATAGTTTTGAAGAGGCGCACTCTGACATTCTCTGCGTAATAGATAGTGAATCCGAAGAACAGGAAGATTTAATCCGTGAAGAGTTTGATATGATTTATTTTGACGTGATGACGACTCATAGGCAGTTATTTCCTTCCGATACAGGAGAATCGAAATTGAATGAAAGTAATTTCAACCGTCTTAGCCTTTCCAACATCAAGCTGCCTAAAATTAATATACCTATGTATTCGGGAATCACTAAAGAATGGCCTAAGTTTTACGATCTGTATAATTCGTTAATTCATAACAATAAATCGCTTTCAGACGTTGAACGCATGCACTTTCTCATATCTAGTCTATCTGGTGATGCTCTCGCTCTCATACGCGCGTACCCTGTTCAAGGTACATTCTACAGAGAAGCATACAAGACTTTGACTGATAGATATCAAGATAAACGCGAGCTAGCGTTTACGTGCTGGAAGGAAATACTAAATCTTAATTTGAATTCAAACTCAGCTCTCGAGTTTCGTCGCGCTCTTGATCTCACAAAGGAGAATTTAAATATTCTAAAGGGTCTTGGACTACCTACAGCTGAATGGGATTTTGTACTTTCTTATCTCTTCCTATCGAAATTAGATACCAAAACGCGTTGCGCTTATGAACAAAAGCAATCTTCTGCGGAGATACCAAACTTCA
The DNA here is from genome assembly GCA_947532125.1 of Saturnia pavonia. Taxonomy (NCBI): domain Eukaryota; kingdom Metazoa; phylum Arthropoda; class Insecta; order Lepidoptera; family Saturniidae; genus Saturnia; species Saturnia pavonia. Next base: position 18,744,326 of record OX383895.1, on the reverse strand, counting down.
CTGATTTATTGGAATTCTTGTATTCTAAATGTGAAGCGCTCGTACGAGACACGCATTTCTCCGCACAAAATCGTTCCAAATCTACAACGTTAAATCGCGATTCAGACAAAGTTCATACTTCTAGAAAATTAAATAATAAAACATTTAATTTCCAAAATCCTTCTGTATTTCTTTCCGACACAAACGAACCGAGATCAAAGCTAGTCGCTCAGTCTGAAAATCTGAAACCACGTTCTTCAACAGCTGTTGAAGCATCAGCGCCTCCGGTCATCAAGTGTTCCTTTTGTTCAGAAAATCACTCTATCAACCGTTGTCAACGGTTTGAAAAGACTTCCGTTGCTGAACGAATTGAATATGCGAAAATTCACCGTTGGTGTTTCAATTGTCTCAAACCTTCACATTGTATAAAAGATTGCAGATCAGTGTTCAAGTGTCAAAAATGTCGTCAACGTCATCACACATTGCTTCATATAGATCAAAAGGAAAGTTCTTCTTTATCAACTCGCCCATCGGATAGTCAAATTAACAATCAAATTAAAGCACTCACTAGCATCGGTGACAGTTCAGTTGTCCTCCTCTCTACTGCCAAAGTTCAAATTTGTGATTCGTCGGGCAACTTTCAATCGTTTCGTGCTCTTATAGACTCAGGCAGCCAAGCGCATTTCATCACTGAACGAGCTGTTAAGCAACTTGGTATAACTCGTGATGTGACTTCACGTTGTGTTTATGGTTTAGGTCAGATATCTGCAGCTGTTTCAGGAACCTGTCAGATCGAAATCGGTACCAATAACCAGTCTCTTTTCAAAATTTGCGCGTTCACGTTGCCCAGCATTTGTGGTAAGATGCCATCTAGTCATATTAATGCATCCTCGTGGCATCATTTGCAAGACCTTCATTTGGCTGACCCTGATTTCCATAAACCTGGTCCCGTCGATCTTCTCCTCGGTGCTGAGATCTTCGCATCTCTACTACTCCCTGGTAGCGTTGGTGGAGGATTGAAGCAACCCTCCGCTCTTAACTCCGTGTTTGGTTGGTTCTTGCTCGGTGGAATCGACTGTAAACAAGAACAATCTCAGACATTCTTCGTACAGGCAGATGAGCTTCTTAATGAACAGGTTAAACAATTCTGGGAACTCGAATCTTTTCAATCTGTCAAACGTCTAACTCCGGACGAGGTCCGCTGTGAAGAGATATTTGCCGAACACCACACTCGCGACCCTACCGGTAGGTATGTGGTTAATTTGCCGTTTAAAAATGAAAATAAAGTCGAATTCTCAGGGTCTCGCGACATCGCTTTACGTTGTTTTCTCTCTCTTGAGCGCAGAATCGTTAAAAATACGGATTTATATAAACAGTACTGTGATTTCATGAAAGACTATCTTGAAAGAGGTCATATGAGTCTAGTTCCTGTTCAAGAGATTTCATCAGGAAAATATTATATTCCACACCATTGCGTTCTTCGCCCTGATGCTGTGACAACCAAGTTGCGTGTAGTTTTTAATGCGTCGTGCAGGGATTTTCGGGGAACTTCGCTTAACGATACCCTTTTAATAGGTCCGAAACTTCAAACCAATATTACTGAAATTTTACTTAAGTTTCGCGTACATTTTATTGTGTTTACAGCTGATGTTCGCCAAATGTATAGAATGATCGAAGTCCGTGATAATCATCGCGAATACCAGCGTATTCTTTGGCGCTTCGATACTGAACAACCTATTCAGGAATACCGTCTCAATACCGTTACCTACGGCGTGTCTTCCGCTCCTTTTCTCGCATGCCGTAGTCTCAAACAGTTAATAACTGATGAAGGGCAGGATTTTCCATTGGGTAGTTCAATTCTATCTTCAGATGTATATATTGACGATGTTGTCACTGGATTTGATAGTCTTGATCAAGCGATACAAGCTAAATCCGAGATTATCGAATTGCTCAAAAGAGGAAATTTCGAGTTGCGAAAGTGGGCTAGCAATATTCCTGAGCTCTTGGCTGACCTGCCTTCCGATCACTGTCTAACATCTCCAGTCACTCTAGACGATGAAAGCAACCCAATTCTCAAGGTTCTAGGCCTTAAGTATAATCCACTCCGTGACTGCTTCTTTTTTGATGTTATTCCACAGAAGAAGAAGTGTAGCAAGAGAAATATTCTTAGTGAACTCGCGCGTATATTTGACCCCTTAGGCTTTCTCTCCCCACTCACGATTATTGCCAAAGTTCTAGTTCAGCGCCTGTGGGTTCGTAATATCGGATGGGACGATGATCCTCCCGAGGACGTAGTACATAGCTGGAATCGTTACCTAGAGGAGCTTCCTCTCTTGCAATCGTTAGAGATTCCACGTAGTGTATCTGCGAAAAACCTTATGTCATGTGAAATACATGGTTTTTCAGATAGTTCGGAAAGAGCTTACGGCGCGGTTGTTTACTTACGCATGACGGATATGGACAACAATGTCAAGGTTTTCTTCGTTTCCTCTAAAGGTCGAGTAGCTCCACTCAAATCAACGTCGTTGCCCCGTCTTGAGTTGTGTGCTGCCGTCCTTCTCGCCGACCTTCTGAAATTCGTAAAAGAATTATACTTACCGATGTTTCCATGTGGGGGTGTCTTCGCTTGGTCAGACTCCACCGTTGTAATTGCGTGGATTCGCTCGCACCCTTCACGCTGGAAAGCTTTCGTTGCGAACCGCGTAGGTCATATTCTTGATGTTATTCCAGATGCTCGTTGGAATCACGTGGCTTCCGAAGACAATCCGGCCGATGTCGTTTCGCGTGGTCAACTTCCATCAGTTCTAGCCGACAATCGTTTATGGTGGGCGGGTCCTCCGTGGCTTTCCCAGCCCGTTCTCTCTTGGCCTCGTTCTGACGAAGTTTTCGATGAAAATGCGCTTGCCACTGAAGAAAACCGTCGATATACTCTAATCACCCATAGTGAAATTCCAATTTCCTTTATCGATACCTTGCTCGAAAGTTATTCGTCAATCCGTAAAATCCAACGCATTGTCTGTGTGTGGATAAAATTTGTTACGTTTATTCGTAATAAACGTATTCGTTGTTCTTATCCTAAATCACATCGTATAGAGCTTCATAACGCACTTATGATTATCGTAAAACATGTTCAGGCTCGACATTTTGCTGCTGAGATTCAACAGCTGCAATCAAAAACTCTTTTGTCAAAACAAATGCGTAAATTAAATCCATTCTTAGACAATCGAGGGGTTCTCAGGGTGGGCGGCAGGCTCTCAAGATCTGGCCTTGAGTTCGAACATAAACATCCTGCTCTCCTCCCTCGCGATTCGCGACTTACTTACATGATAATTGATACGTTTCATCGTGAGAACTGCCACGCCGGTGTCAATACGATGCAGTATCTGTTAACTCAGCAGTTTTGGATTTTATCCCCGAAACGCGCTATTCGTCACTGTTTATCAAAGTGCTTGCAATGTTACAAAACGAACCCTACTCCTCTCGAACCGTTCATGAGCGATCTACCGGCTGCTCGCGTGAATCAAGTGAAACCCTTCTCCATAGTCGGTACCGACTTTGGTGGTCCTTTTCGAATCAAACTCGGCAAGCATCGCGGGGCAAAAATCGGAAAAGCCTATCTGTGCTTATTTGTTTGTCTTAGTACAAAAGCTTTGCATCTTGAAACCGTTTCAGATTTATCTAGTGACGCGTTCCTTGCCGCGCTCCGTAGATTCGTTAGCCGCCGTGGTAGAGTTAGCATTATCCACTCTGATTGTGGCACGAATTACGTAGGCGCGAGCCATCAACTTTCTTCGCTTATGCAATCTGCTGCACATTATGAGAATATCGAGTTCCGTTTTAACCCTCCTTCGAGTCCTCATTTTGGGGGAGTATGGGAAATTCAGATAAAATCCGTTAAATTGCACTTGTATCGCATTATTGGTGAACAAGTACTTACATTCGAAGAATTAAACACCGTGTTTGTGCAAATCGAGTCCATGCTTAATTCTCGGCCGCTCTGTCCGTTGAGTTCTGACCCCAATGATTTGAACGTCCTTACCCCTGGTCATTTTTTGACTTTGGAACCGTTAACGTCCGTTCCTGAGGAGGACTTAACCTCCATCAATATAAACCGCCTCGGTCGTTGGCAGCTTCTGCAACGATTCCAACAAGATTTTTGGAATCGGTGGCGAAGAGAATATCTTCAAACGCTGACTCAGCGGGCAAAGTGGACCACGCATTCGAAACCTTTAACCGTAGGATCCGTTGTCATCCTAAAAACAGATAACGCTGTTCCGCTACACTGGCCACTCGCGCGCGTCGAAAAACTTCATTTTAGCCCGGACGGAATAGTACGTATCGCGACCATCCGCACAGCTGATGGATCACAATTGACTAGACCTTTAGTTAAGTTGTGTCCGTTACCTAATCAAGCATAATTAGTTTTTTTTTTTCGTAACACTTAGATAATATTTTAATTCATATGCATTCTTTAGGTTAGGAATTCTTAGTTTTCAATTAAGAAAATCCATTCATGTATTTTGGTGGGCGGAATGTTTCGTCACCGTAACTGGTATTCGTAATTTGGCACTAATCTGTATTAAATACCAGTGTCAACACCGTGTGAATCTGTCGCTTTCTTGTACTGGGATTCGAACCAATAGCAGAGCGTTGTGAAGCGCTCATACGTCCCCGTCTAATCAAAACCTAGTGTGATGGCGCTATAAAGAATGGCGTCGGATTGTCTTCGTCTTCTCGCCGGTGCACGCGACTGCATGCGTTTCAAAGTGGTGCAGTAGAACATTACATATAAACTATTAGAAATGTAAGAACCTATTCAGTGTGTTGATTGTGTGGTGTATATCGGACATCAAGCGTGCGTGACCAACTCCGGCTCCCCAGACCTGACCACCTGGACGTTTCAACTGCTGGACGAACGGGCGTACGTGGCTAAAGGTAAGAATTCCTGTCATAGGGGCGACAGATTCTTAATCGCTTGCAGCCTTTACATCTAATACGGTGGCTGCTCCCAATGTGCGTGGTGTTCTACGTACAACCGTATATTTAAGTAGTAAATAAAAAAAAAGATTAAAATCTATCTAGTAGTTTTCACGGGATGCACGCCTAACTGCAAAACTCAATCATTTTATTTATATAGAAGATTGTATATATCCTCGAAATGACGAATTAGATACGCTTTTTCAAGTCCTGAAAATTATAAAGTGAACATAATCCTTACTGAATATATATAATATACGAAGTAAATCTTGTTCCGGAATAGAACCTGCAACCACTTAGCTCAATAGTAGGGACTATTATCTGTGCTATAAGACTTGTTAAATTAATGTCTGGAATAAGACATAATACTAAAATGTTTTGAAGTTATAAAAGTTGTTCTCTCGCGCTCGCTGACGGTTGCCGCGGCACGCTCGCTACGCTTGCTCGGCTCGCGCGTTATTGTTACAGTTCCAACCTAACTGTCCTGTAACCTGTTAACGAAACTATCACCAAAACATAAGTACATGTATAATGAAGACTCATTCGGTAAGGATTTCTGTTAACTCTATCATTTGCAGTAGCTAAAAAAGCGTATCTAATTCGTCGCAGTATATCTTCAGTATTGCAGTATAAATGAGTTAAAAAAAATTGCTTGGGTTTCCAACGCTGTCTTGTAATTGAATTATCTATTTCCCTCATGTCTAAGTTCAAAACTTTACCTTTGTCATGCCGACTTGAAAATAGAATTGTGAAAGTTTTCAGAATTGTCAGTAAAAATAGATAAGGTGAATAAGGTTGCAATGTAACTTCAAAATTCACCTCAATGTTTTATTTATCTGGTACAGCTACATTACACGCAATACAAAATATGCATTGAGAATAAAACAACTGAATATCCATAATTCCTCAGTAAAATCACAAAAGGTGCCTCATAAATTCATGAAAGCGGAAAAAAAACACGTATAAATTGCAAACCGGCTGCCAAACAATGTTACGTTTGAATACTTCGAAACAGTTTCGAACGCGTTTTAATGGTCGACGAACGCGACAGCGGTTGCCATGAACACGCCAGCAAATGGCGAGAACGGGAGTAACCGTGCCAATCTATTGCCATGTCAGCACGCTATGAATTTTTATTTAGACAATGCTTATGTTTCAGATTCTGAATACGTGTTCTCTATGGTATTTTTACCAGAAATCACATATTTCATTTTTCAAAGGTGTTTTTTTTTTCTGTTATATATACCTCCGTTAATTCTGCATCAAAATTAATAATTCAAAGATCATTTCGAAGGTTACTGACGAAACATGTACAAATTGTTTAAAATTAATGTTTTCGTAAAATAAACTGATTAAAAAAAAATATTGAATTGCTTTCTTATCTCTACACATTTATCAAACGTGTAAAAAAAGTAATTAAAAGATTGTATTTCTGATGAAAATGTATCCAAATAACATGTAGGAAGCGCCATCTATTCACGATCTTAACGATCGCTTTCATTCTACAATGTGCTAAATATTCGCACGGGTCAGCTAGTATCTTATAACTAACATGAGTCATTTGTACCATGTAGTTTTTTAAACTTCGAATCGTGATATAGGGAGGATTGCCACATTTATTTTTTTGCAGGATATATGTACTTTTTAGTACTGTAAGTTGCTCTTGGTAGGGCCTACATATTTGTGCTCATTGGAGTTGAATCCTAGGACCGTAGGGTCCGAGTACGCACGTCTTGCACCGAGAGGGTTGTTAATCCCTCGGTCAGCGAATAAGCATTGCTACGAGTATATATATGAGGCAATGCGGCCAGCATTTTGAGTTTGTTTTCATCTGGCGGTGATTTGGACGCTTGGAAATGTAGTATGATATTGTTTTTTTTTAATTACTGTTTATTTATATCTCTCTTTAAAACTATAGTCTGAGGGCAAGCAAATTTGATACACAATTTGTTCATTATTTTCAAATATTTTAGATGATTTTAGTTTTAGAAAGTAAGTTTCTATTTGTTAAGTTTAATATTAATATTATCTTTAAAAAAATGATAATTTATAGTATTGAGGTTCCCCAGGGCTCCGCGAAGCACACTTTGAGTATGGCTGCTTTATACCATGGTTCTCCGTTAATAAATTATTGTTTTGTTTTAGTGAGAATGTGTGTAGGTGTTGTTTTGCATAGGTAACTTAATTTTTTTTGGAAGTACGAAAACATCTTCGATCTATGTAAGTTCAAATACCTACTATAAGTCTGTACTTTCGGTGAAGAAAACATAGTGATGAAACCATAGCATGGTGTTATAAGTCATTTTCTAATGCTCAACTGGCTAGCTACCACCCTCGAGTTGGAACTCTGTCACCAAGCACCTATATGTACCTAGAAATTTCTTTAGAGATTTCAGTTGGACTGCCTCAAGTAGAGATACTTGAGGCAGTCCAACTGGTAGAATAACTTCATCCTACAGAAGATCGTAGCCAAATGACCTAGTGTTGTGTTCCTGCGGTGAGTAGGGTTTCCAGAGCTCCTCAAGGTACGGGGATTCAAGGTCGGCAACGCGTTAGTGATACCTATGGTATTCCAAGCGTCCATAGGTACGTAGACTTATTTGCCATCTTAGTAGAATAAAGAAAATAAAAATGGTGTTCTGGCAACTGCACTTGAGAGTCAGTCCTCCCACTAGTCTTAGCGTGTTTAGTGACACCACAAAGGTGAGATTGTGGCCAAACGAGTAAAAACAATAATTCCGGCTCTTGCGAAAGGAATTGCAAATATTATCCTTTCAGAGATAGTATTTCTTCTATAATTGTTATGTACTTACTGTTAATACAATGCGGATAGTTTTACGACAAAAATAATAACTAACCCGTAATCTAATCTAAGTATCCAGTCTCGGGTTTCCCTTCCGAAGGTTACCAAACGCGATGTTGTATCGACAACCCTATCTATTTAGACCCTCGCAAAATGGGATCAATAGCACATTTTGTGATCGGCGGTTTAACAATATTGGCAGTATCAGATCCGGTAGTATATAATAATTCATCAAATGAATTACCATTATTCGATTTTTTAATTGGCAATGTATAGAATCCGGCATTCTATAGAATGCCTTAGGCATGTAAAAAACATTTCATAAAACTATTTTTTCTTAATAACATCGCAACTAAGCCTTTTAGTATCGTTACTGGAAAGGCAATATTAATTTTGAAAAATCGGACAAGTTGCGAGCAGTACTCGCGCCCTGAGGGTTCCGAACTGATTACAATACTTACCATATATTATTGTCCCGTTTTTACATAAATATTGTTTATTTATTATCCTTATATCCTTTAATGTATCTTGGTCTGTTCGTTTGTCAGTCTGTTATGGCGTTTATAACTCAAGAACCATTTAACAGATTTTGATACTTATTTTTTTATAATTTTATAGATGTTTTTACTAAAAAGATTTTAGGCTAAGTTTTTTAAAGTTATGCAACAAGACATGAGGAAAAACAAGTAAATATAATATAACTCGGAAAATAATCACTACCCACGATTTCTTGGAATACGCTGCCAAAATAAAATATATAATAAATGATAAAGTATACGAGTATTAATGATACAGAAGGATACATAAATATTTATGTTATGTTATAAAAAAGTTTATCTAGAATCTTGTTTTTTTTTTACAGCAGTATGAGGACAAAGTACTTCATATTTAATATTAATTTTAACTTTATACCTAAAACCATTATCGAGAGAAAAAATGAAACTTAATGATATTTTGTTGCATATTCTCACCGATAAACGAGCTAAGATCTAATGGGTGCCAAGTTCCATAGGTGTTCCTTTAATTATAGTTGCAGAAATGGACGTTCTTCAATTCATTTAGCACACTGGATTACAAATTCATTATTTTCGGCTTTATTTCTTAACATTTTTTAAAAGGCGTCTCTTCGTGATTTCAAGATCGGAAGCCTGTTGGTTTCATAATTGTTCACTGAGTGCGACTTTTAAACTTTTTTTATGAAGGGTTTTATTTTTTTACCCAAGAAACTTGAAGTTTTTATAGTAGTCTGAGGTCATAGATCTTAGTATTCGATATTAATTTCAACTATATACCTTAAGTCCTTTTGAGAAAAATAAATAAAACTTAATACAATTTTGTTACATTATAATTTCACACATGATTATAAATTCCTTATTTTTGGAATTATTCATAAACTGTTCTTAAAAGACCCTTAGTTCTAAATTGCTATAGGTTTTGATAATCGGTTCCTGAGAATTATTTTAATTATGAAGTGCGGTATCTCTTTAATGCGTCAACTTAGAAAATTTACAGTAGCTTGAGACCATAGGCCTTTTTAGTATATCATGTTAATCTCAACTTTATACCTACATTAGTTTTCGAGAAAAACTGTGACAGACATACAGCCAGACAGACAGACGGACGACAAAGTGATGCTATAAAGGTTCCGCTTTTTTTGAGATACGGAACCCTAAAAATATAATTATGTTTAAAAAACAATTGATATAATAATTACTAAATAATGTATTAGATAGATATTTGCAACAATGTAAAGTTTCCAGGAGTAACAATATATTATACATCAGTGTGCTTTTTTATAACTAAAAAGAAAGCATTGAAGCAATAATGGCTCAGTGGTAGCGTGTACGGATATCGCGTTGTTCGACGTGAGTTCGAATTTCTGCATTGAGCCTGCTGAGCTTTTGGTGAAGGAAAACATCGTGATGAAACCATAGCATGGTGGTAGGGCTTTTTCTAATGCCCGCCTGGCTAGCTACCACCCTCAAGTTGAAAAACTTTTACCAAGCACCTGTAAGTGTGTTCCGGCAGCTGCATTTGAGGGCCAGTTTCTCCACTAGGCTTAGCGTGTAACCATCTTCGGCCAAATCGTCTCTTAACATCAGGTGAGATTGTGGGCATAACGCTAAACATATAAATGATAAAAAAAATGCTGAGAAATCCACCCCGTTTTAGATTAGATAGCGGATATCATATTAAAGATCGTAGCGCGGTTTGGCTGCCAATATCCCATTTTATCCGCGTGAGTTATGTGTGAAAAACGGACAGTATTTCCACTCACCTAAGCTATCGTTTTGGGAACATTCATTCTTTTATGGGATACGAGATTATTTCCTATAAGTAACAGCTTTAAATCTACTTTATCTTAGCGGTTATTTGTAAAATTATGTGAATTAAATAAGCGTTTCTATGGTTAAAATGTACCTTTTATATAGCAGTTTATTACTATTTAGTTATTATTTAAGGGTGGTAGCTATCTGTACCCGACTGGGTCGCGATCACCATGGGCATAATGATAAATCAGCGACAATGACTCTCTTTTGTCTGCCGTGCTTTGGGATTAGTCGATGTGTAATATCCAGGTACCGAGAACCTTACAGGCTCGCATGACAGCGTCGACCACTGATGGGCTGTCGATCTCTCGGTGGTGGATTGTACTGTACTTACCATCAGGTACAGTACCGTTACTTTGCCTTGCTATTATACAAAAAGTACTGTGAAATAATTTTACCCAGCTACTATACATATAAAAAAGTTATAGTCTGGGCAATAAGTTCAAAATGGTTTAATTCGAGATAAAGCTCCTAAAAATATGAGCGACAGCTCATTTGATTCGGAATTATAATTATAAAAATGTATCTCGAGGACGTATTAGCACATAAAAAAAATCAATTGTTATCAACAAAATAAAATGAAAAAAATAATGGAATTTAGTATGCGCCCAATGCCATAAAGGCCGCGCGTAGTCCCTTTTTCGGCGTTAAATAAAAATTATAAATAATGGAGATAAGAGATCCGAGAGTCATTTCCTCCTCTTCTTTAAGGAACTTTATTCAAAATGTTTTAAATATTAATAGTTTTTTAGTAATTAATGAAGACCTAAATTATTATTTTTTTCTTCTTTTTATGTGGAGTTCCGGGAGTCATTTCCTCCTCTTTAAGGATCTTTAATCTAAATGTCTTAAATATTAATAGTTTTTGAGTAATTAACGTATAACTAAATTATTATTTTTTCAATCTTATATTGTTAATAACAATTGCAATTTTTGATGTGCTAACAAATCCTCGAAAAACATTTTTATAAATGTAATTCTGAATAGAATTAGTTATCGTTCATATTTTAGGAGCTTTATCTCGAATTAACACTATTTTGAACTTGTTGACTAGACTATAAGACTTTTATTACGACCGGTAGAGTTATATTTCCTTTTTAACTTTTCCGAATAACACTGGCGTGTGTTGTTTACATTTAGATGGCCATTTCTAAAGATATCATTTCCATGTTCCATATAAGTGAAACCAACGCGAAAGCGGCGCGGCGCGATGCGACGAGAAAATATCAAACAGTCGCAACCGCTTGAAGTGGCCTACGTGAACGAACGCACGCGAACGCTTGGCGGGGTGAAACGAAAGCAGTCAGTTGGTTTGAATATTTTCTTGTGATATGGTCGCGGTGTGCGTTTTTGTTTGATGTCATTATAACTACAATGTCTGTTTGGTGAAATTCTCCGTGAATATGTCTTTCCGAATATACATTATGAGTTTTATTTCGCTGTCTTAAATATTTCTTCAGTATTTCAATCAAAAATCTTTTCCTCCCGTCCATGATCAATGTACGATGTCGACTCGCGTTGTCGCCGTGCGCGTAGGATAACGTGACCGCGTCGCGCTGTTTTGCGTTAAAAGCTCATGTAGGACGCTGCGTTAGCGTCCCCAACGCTAGAGCATGTATAGATTTTTAAAATGTTTCTTAAGAGTCTACACATAAGGCCGCAAACTGGACGCAAGCGAGCGGTAAAGCGGACGGCGTCGCGGTGGAATATACTCGACGTCAGCGACTAGATCACTCAATTTGCGGCGTTGAAATGACGTGACGAGAGTGTGCGCGATGTCAATACTCTGACGTGACCTTCATTAACAGTACTTTGTTCTTTTATTCATTATTATAGGCAAAAGTGGACGTAAACTCAACATACTACAAACAGAGAACAAGAAACTTTCACTTTTACGAAGACTAAAGACTAAATTCGGATAAGTTCCTTGTTCAATTCATTTTTTATTTCCTTCCATAATTGATTAACTATCAATCTATTACGATTAATATATTTACTGTTCCATATTGGTGGTATTTCTAGCCCGCTGAAATTATTTCCTCCAGTGACATCTCTTAACTTTGTCGATCAAACAATAGGTGTACGTAAGTAACAGCACGTTACTATGACTATTTGAACGCGCATCCATTTCCATCGCTCGCACCGCCGCGCCGCGCCGTCGATACCGCGTTCGCACCGCCCGCTGCCAACCTGTTCGAGCCTAGTGCGCATGCGATAAAAAAAGTAATCAACCGATTTTCATGTAATTTTACATTCGGGAAGTATAAGTAATTCCAAAATTGATAGGCTATAAGAATTGACAATAATATAACTTAAACCACCGCTAATATAATATATAATTACGCATATTATGTATTTCGCATAATTATAACAAGTGATATTAAATCTCAATTCTCTGAATTTCTATCAGAAGTATATATTGTTTTGGTCTATGGAGCACTGAAATCATTTATTGAAACAAAAAGAAACAGTTCAAACAGTGTGAGATTATGAGAGAAGATATTTCCGCATCGCAGGCTAAACGCGGTTTGGCTAACGATATCGGATTCCCTTTATCTACGTAAGTTATGTTCGGGGGATTCGACTGTATTCAGGTCACTGTAGCATTTTTGGGTTCACTAGTATCTAACAACATATAAGAATTTATAGTAATTTTATTGGATTTCAAAATTATTGTTTTTTGTAATAGCATTTTATTGGTATTGTAGTGATTGTAATATTTTAGACAATGTACGGTATTCATGGTAATAAATTCTTTCATAGCTATTTCTACATAAGTTTATTTATATACGTTGTTAATATGACATTCTTATTGAGATTTTTTGTTTTTGCGTATCTACATAATATATTAATATATATTACATTATTAACATTTAATTATTATATTACATATATTAATTCCTTATAAGCAATTTGGAAACAAGCAAATAAAGACTTAGCAAATTAACACTTTAAACTGATTTTGACTTTCTTAGAATTGGTATATAACACAATAATAATATACAAATTTAATATCATGGGTATTCGTAATTATAATTAATTTAACCGCACAAACGTGCTTTATTTATTATAAAGAAATAAATCTTAAATTCACTTGTGCAAGGTTTTGCTAAAATAAAAGAAGTAAATTAAGGTCCAAATACAAATCACAAAATCAAGACGGCAATAATCCGTATCCGCGTATAAATATTTTTAAGAACCTAACAGATCACGGAGAAACCTTGGAATTGTTTGTGATGTGGTGTTGGAGGAGGATGGAAAATATAAGTGGAACAGAAAGGATTACAAATGATGAAGTGTCAAGAATGGTTGACGAGGAAAGATATTTGGTGAGAAACATAAATAACAGAAGAGGGCAGATTATTGGACACTTGATACGGCACGACAAGTTCTTTAAGAAAGTTTTAGAAGGAAATATTAAAGGAAAGCAAGGAAGAGGAAGACCTAAAAGAAGCTTTTCCAACAAGTGAAGGATGATATGAGAGTTGTGTCGTATCAATAGGTCAAAAGAAAGGCAGGGGATAGGGAATAGTGGCAATGGCTCCACTGACAAGAGCCGAGTTTTTAAATTAAATAAGAAGAAGAACACATTACAGGTTTTTAAGTAGATAATATGGTGTAATAGGGTTGTCGGAAAAATTATTGGTGAGGAAGGGCCTGGTGTGACCGAAGTATTGTTCGTTTTTTCAGACGTGGGTTAATGATAATAATAATATATTATTTATAAGACAACAAGGGTCCATTACATAGGAGTTAAACTATAAACTAATATATAATTGGTTACATGGAATAAAAATAAAATAAATTACACAAATCGATAGTTGTTCAATTGTGACTTCACATCATTGTACAACTAATGTTTCCCCTAACTGCAAGTGCCCTGCACTCTCTTTCAACGTCATTATCATATTTTAAGTTGGTGGTGATAATGTAATCAAGATATATAAATTTGTATACCCTATTTATGAAATACCATACAATTTGATAGGAGGAATCTCCTCTAACAAACTTTTTAGACATGAAGACCTTAATGAACGTTAGTGAATAAACTCACTTTAAGTCATGTTCGTATAGGCAAAGTCTGTATAAAACGGAACAAAACGTACACGTTCCAAAATGGACCGATTTGATTGGAGAATTGCAATTGCCAACCATTTTAGTATCCCTTTTGCCCTCCCCCAAACCCTACCTCTTTCAGCTGCATCATTTCTCGCGCGCGCACCGGCACGAATGCCGTTGCCAAAACAAATTATTATGTAAACTCAAAATCTGTGAATCTGGTGGTTTCTTAGTATCCTGACCCTGACATCATCAAAACTGGTGAGTGGTTGTGATATAACCAATAAGCCTTGTATATTAGCGGAGGTCACACAGACAAGCGAAAGTTTTCTTAAGGGAACTCATAATTATATTGTGTGAGGCACGGCCATTTTTGAATGTTAAGCCTCAATTGCATTTAACGTTAAGTGAAGATGCGGGTGTAAATCTCCGGTGCCAGATTACTGTCTCGTCTTTCCCCCGAACCTAATACTAACCTAGCTAGCTCCTGCGTTCCATTTGCAAATTTCTGAAAGACCTAGTATTGGGACAGAAATTATCTAACAAATAAGTATCGTGTTAACTAATATCATGCCTTTATCAATTGAGAAACATCGTAACTCCAAAAAGTAAAACCAAGTTCATAACAAAAGTTCGATAATTTTCAACTCGACCCACTCCAAAAGGCATGTAAATGGCACTTCGCGAAGTTTTTACCCCGGGGCACAAGATTCCCAAGTTCCTAACTCGGTTTTAACCCTTCCTAAGTGAAGTTTCGAGTGTGGAAAATAGGATGATGAGCGTTTATCGGCCCTTCAGATAATTCAAGTGTGTAATGATATTTTTAGTGTTTATTTTAAGGAGTTGAACTGTTTTGTTTACGAGATTATCTGCATCCATTTTAACTAATCCTCATGATGTAAGTTCAGAGTATATTTTTCCCTTTTTTTTAATCCCGTCGTTTTTTTACATAAATCGCAATTAATACTGAATCTTTAAATATATCCTATGTATATTATAAGAAGATGAATGTTTCTTTAACAATGAATTATTATACCACGACTGTAAGTGTCCCACTACTATGCAATGGGCAATGAGGTCTCTTTCCGAGGCATAATCACCAGTCCAGCCTACAGTGTATTGCTGATCAAACAGTGACACTACAAGAAAGTTCCTACAGATTTTCTCTGGATGTTTTCTTTCACCGTTAGCCAATAGTGTTACCATTTCAATATACACGAATTACTAAAAAAAATATCTCGCTGCCTGCCGGGTTTCGAACCTGCTGACATCGAATCGATACTCCGAAGGTCTTATTCACTCGACCAATTTGAAGTTTTGCTGATCCCTTATACGTTCCTATAGTACTCATCTGATTTTGGATGTAACTTTGGTTGAATGGATATGCGCTCGCCCGCAAAGGTCTCTGAATTAGTACAACCATTTTACAAAACGCTCCAATCGTTTCAACAAACGAGTATCGTATCTAGTTTACAGGCAGATCATGGCATTAAATTAAAAACGAAGCATGAGAAGTCGCGGGTAACAGTTTAGTTCATAAATTTATGAACATTTCTTATAAGTATCATGTGATAATTACTTACTGTCGTATCTATTACTTACACACTTGACTAGGTTAATATATTTTCCATGAAAAATAAGTAAATCTATGGTCCGGGGCACTCTTTTAAAGATCTTCAGTAATTCGGGTTCCTTGGTGTCGATACAAACGGAGTTATTTGGAGAGCAAGGCGAAATTGGCAGCTAAAAGCTAGATATTTCGCAGAAAATGTGACATTGTGTGACGAAGGGGGCAGAAGGGGGTCTAAAATATAAAAAAAAATGCGTGACGTAATTTATGGACGGCTTCTAGCAAAATTTTCTTGAAGCTTGTGTCTAATATAAATATTTCTAATATAATTTATCTAATTCAAATAATTATACTAAATAATTCAAAGTAAAAACAATCAGAAATAAACGTCTATGCACAATTAACACACAAGCCTTGTTTGTTTAAACACTTCTTATCCAAGTTTGGTGCAAACGTTTAAACCAACTCATAGTTCTGGATGCGACGTTCGCAAACATTAAATTATGGGTCGTAATTCGGTTCAAGACATTATGACGCCAGTACAGGATGGCGCACATTCAAACGTACGTGTCTGCATACCATTCTAAAGACATATTTCCTTATTCTATGTTTAGTTAGAATTAATATGGATATGACAGGTTAGGAATGATATTTCACACCACGTATACACGATCGAAAGAATCGCAATTGTAACAATCCAAAGCAATATTATAAACACATAAGTAAATCTGTCTTTTTGTTACGGACACGCCTAAACCGCTGAACCAATGTCGATGAATTTTGGTACAGAGATAGATTGAACCTTGGAGATGGATATAGGCTACTTAATGTCGCGAAAATAAAACTTGACGGGGTGAAATATGGATGAAAGTTTGTGTAGAGAAAATTCATATTTGTACTGTTAGTGAGAAATAAAGTGTTCTAAGTTTTTGAAAACTTATCCCTCAAGGCAGTTCAATTAGGCATGATTTCAAACGTATTTTTATCTTTGCATCTATAGTCTAAAACTAAAGCTTTGGCAGATTTTCGATATTTGTCGGAGAGATATTATACTAATATTATAAATGTGAAAGTTTGTATGTTTGTTACTTATTCAAAATGCAAATAGCTGAACGGATTTTAATGAAATTTGACACACAAAAAGTTTATGACTTGGATTAACACATCTTTTATCTCGGTAAAGACCTAGTTACTTTAGTAGTGACCTTCGTTCTTAATAAATTCAAAAGCTGTCTCTTTCTTCAGAACAATCGAGATGCGATTGTTTGAACAAGAGAGACTCGTTTCTATCATCCAATTAACTAGAAGATTTTACCGTAATATTTGCTAGCTAAGATTGTTGTGTTTTGGTAATTACAGGTTTTCATGAATTTTGACACCTCAATTTCATACCGATTAGTATACTCAGTTAATATAATAAAAGTATTTAAAAAAGTGTAGGGTTTTGTAGTTGCCCGTCACAATATGCAGACTTCGAAGGGAGCTTTAAGTAATTTTCAATAGAATTTGTACGAAATGACTTCTTCGAGTACATTTTATAAGTTGGTCGACTATTACTCGTTAACTTGTAAAGCCCACTTAGCTGTGACAGGTTTCCTTTCAACTTCCTTATATTAAGTCCTTACATTTGAAATTGGCGTTTTGTTGAACTGGCCAACTTGATCTGAAATATCTGGCGTTTGGTTAGGAATACCAAATTCAAGCTTAAATCAAATTTTGTTTTTGCACCATTCGTGTTTTCTTTGGCATCGTTTTTTCACAAAATGAAAAACTTAAAATATCGCGGTATTTATGAATATGAGTTCCACCGTGGCATCAGCGCTGCAAAAACAGCTCCAGGATTAATTATGTGTATGGGGAACCTACTGTAAAAGAAAGCACGGTACGTTTTTGATTCCAACGTTTTGGTTCTGGAAATTTTGACCAATGAAACAAAAAACAAACACCATGGACGGCCGAAGACTTCCGTTGATAGTGAAGAATTGAATGTGATCGTGAAAGCGGATCCATCGCAAACCACGTCAGAGTTGTTGGTTGGAGCAGGCGTTGGTGTGAGTGATAAAATAATATTAATTCACTTTAAAAAAATGGAAAAGTGAAAGAACCCGAGAAATGGGTACCGCATAAATTACCTGAAGCACACCAACAAACACGCATTGAGTGCTACGTTACATTACTCAACCGACACAATAACGAGATAATTTTGAATCGTATTGTTACTTGTGACGAAAAATGGATCCTTTACGACAATCGAAAATGTTCATCATAGTGGTTTACCCAGGAGAACTGACCATAGCCTGTCCCAAGCGAAAGTTAACTCAGAAAAAGTTATTGGTGAGTGATTGGTGGACCAGTGCTGATGTCATCCACTACAGCTTCCTAAGATCTGTCCAGATAATAACGGCAGATCTGTATTGTCAAGAACTGCAAACCATGATGGAAAAGCTAGCTGTCAATCTCTGTAGCCCACTGCTGCTTTAGGATAACGTTAGACCCCATACTTTACGACAAATGGTCGCTAAATTAGAGGAACTGCAGTTGAAATGTCTCTGACACCCACCATACTCCCCGAATTTTGCTCCAACAGATTACTATTATTTTAGAAATTTAAATTTATATTTTTCAATTTCTTGCAAGGAAAAAAACAATTCCGATGATGCTGTCCAAACCCCTTCAAAGATTTTATTGATTCTCGCTCCCACAATTATTACAACAATGGAATCAATTAACTACATATGAAATGGCGAAAGTGCATAGATAATAATGGTACATACTTCGATTGAAGAAATATATAATTTCATAATATTTCATTCGTTTTACTTTCCATATGAAATCCTAATTTCATATGTAAGAACATATTACATACAACTACCGTAAACTTTTTCACATACTTCTCCAAAAACAACAATTTAACTGGCAGGGGGAGGTGGAGGATACTTGACTCTAATAAAAATTAGCACTTGACACCTTAACATTCCACAAACTGATTCCTGAACCGAAAAATAGTTTTCACACATCCGCAATAATTTTGAACGACCTATCCAACGACATCCCAGATAATCGGATAAACGAGAAAACAAAATTCATACTTACTTTACATGTAGGGGATCTCCCCTATTTTTAAGCTAATCTAGCTTAAAATTATTTTTTTCATTATATTTAATTTAACCACTTTGTCGTCATGATTGATATGTAGATATAAATTACAGCTTGCTAGTACTAATAATCTCTGAGTAAAGGCGCGGTCAGACTTTGTGACTTTTTATAAACGATTGGTAGGTGTGTGACATGCATATCGTAAGTAAAATCAAATTAATCTTGAATGTGGGTCTAATGTGAAAATAACTATACATAATATAACATTTTGCAATGAACAATTGAGACAGTATTATGATATAGAACATACTGCAGTATCATCGACAAATTAGACTTGTTTCAAAAAGACAATAATGTTTACAGCAACCGCAACTTTACAATCAGAACTGAACACATTCAGTTTGAACACATTCAATATAGAACCTGTACAAATATACCGATCCAATACCCGATCGTTTTACGACATTCCGAAGTGCTCTAAAGGGAACTAGTCCATGTCTTCTTTATGTGACACTTCATATACACTTTACAGCTTGTTTAGTTATCAGTTTTGTTAATGGAAGTTTGTATGAAATGGTATAATTTTATTTTTTTCATTATGATTACTAGCTGACCAGTACGAATATTTATCAAATCATAAAATGTAAACAATCGAACAGCCGTTATGTTAGTTAAACAAATTACTTATAGATAGCGTTTTCCACGTGTTTCTTTAATATTTTTTATTGGGAACGCCATCAACAGGCAGGTTTACTAATTTTACACTATTTCCTCAATAGCGGGTAACATGATGTTTCAATAATTAGTTTTCATGAAGAATAAGAGATATAGCGGTGCCACAAAAACACCTTCGAGAAATAATATGTAGATACATTGCGAGTTTATTGATACATATAACTTAAAAGAAAAACGAGTGTTTGAATACTCGGTCTTTATCTTGTTAATAATTGGTGACATCAACCAGGCTTAGAAATATCACTGGTACTTCAGTGCAGTTATCAGAACACACCGACTTAGCAATTATTTTAGACTTAGCCGGGCGTTCGGAAATGACCTTTTATCAAATTATGGTTTCATTACGATATTTTGCTTCACCGAAAGGTTAGGCTAATCGTATGATTAAAACCCACGTCTACGAGTACGAAAGCGGTGCCAAACACTAACTCAGTATGATTATCATTCATTATGGTAATGATAGGATAGATCTCTTCAAAATTATTATGAATTCAAAGAATCCGAATATCCGAAAATACAATGCAGTAGTTATCAAATTCTTATTTTTTATGGATTGATCTTTGAGTTGTTTCTAAATTTATTTTTAAGGTTTCAACTTCACCGCCTTAATAGCAATGATAGAGGCTATTTAACTATCAAGGTTAAGCATAAACAAGCAGATTCCAAGGAGAGATGCCCTCAGCCAGGCCAGTCGTAAAATATTAAGCAGAATATGACAAAAATATGTTGTGCCAACGCTACTCTTAGGCGGGACTAGAGCTAGAAGTAGAATTTCACTGGCGTTCGTTGCATCGAGTTGCAAATCTTACGAGCTTTACTTGTTACAGAGCACATTATAGAAACAAGTTAACAAGTGAGACCATTATAAAGTAACAAGCTGCTTTAAAATTGTGTATTATAAGGATTTTATATCTAAAAAGAATTATATAAAGAGTTAAGTGTCATCTATCAAAGAACTAAGCTAAGACCTCTCGTAAAACAGAATTCAACAAAAATTTTAAGTATTCAATACGTTAAATTCAGTCTAACTTTGCTGAACATATTGGTTATATCTGTCTGGGAAATTTGAAGTCAATTTCGAAGTATATCATTTAATAGGCACATTTTACCTCTTAGCAAATATCATGTTTATTGCGAAAGTTTTATTGGTATCAACTCGGCTCGGTTAAGTTGTGTATCGATAAGAGGTAAAAGATAAACAATTTCAACTACAGATTGCGAAATGGTAGTAAACTGCCAACTATATAATTACTCACTATATAAGAGGTCATCAGGAGATATAACATCAACAATTGACAAGTTTCAACATATCACAAAGATGGGTTGTACTAAATAGGGTAGCCAATTACTAATAAGAAATACACGAATTAAAGAACAGCAAATTGCTCATAAATTGCGTGAAGGCTAAGACTACACAAAACAGGTTATGAATAGCAAGCATGTAATAGCTCACTGCTGGGCTACTGGGCTCGTGGGGAAAAGCATGACCTTATTCATTACGCCAGCCCATGACGTATTGGTGATATCGAACACCGAGAAATATATGGTTCTGTCTTTTGTCCACAACATTAGGGCACCACAAGAAAATTTCAAAAGGCAATCATGTTTCCACGTGATGTTATCCTTCACCGTCAGTCAATTTTACTAATTAAATTAGTAGATATAATAAAATGTACGAGATATAAAAAAAAAACATTGATACATGCAGAGGTTCGGGTCTATAATCCAATAGTGTACCTACCTATTGCCTCCACGACTTCCACGAGTTCTTGCTAGGACAAAACTTAAAAAAAAAGAAACAAATTAAAATACACAGATGTACAAAGTACTGTTAATATTACATTATTATTGCTCAGAGATTTCAAATATGATTTTAAAGTTCATGTTTTCCGTTATTGACGAAACATGGACAAATGTTTTCGTTAAATAGTCATTAAACAAAACTTTTTCATTAGGAATGTCATCTGTTGATGCTATTACAAGACAGGATAAAAAAAAGAATACCTACTTTAATTATTTTGAGGAGTTCCCTGGTGTATCTTCGAAGTCGAGGGTCCAATGCAAATGAAATTAAAATGGGATGAGCAATGAAAAAAAGAATAATCTAAATCTGTTCATACACAAATAAGTAATGGCTGAAAATCCATTAAAAAATATATACTTTCGAATTTAGAACCGCCTCCTTTTTTTAAAGTAGGTTAAATAATATATTCAATGCGACAAATAACAATTAACACTCACAACTACAGTTGTTACAGCTAGTTACATAGTTTACATCCTATAATGGGAGAAATATTCTTTAAAATACGCCTACAAATGTTTGACACTTCAAAAATTAAGACATAATTTACCTTTGAAATCTAGGGGTAAAGACTCCTCAGGTGGTAACCATGATCTCATTTAGATAAACGGGTAAGAAGAAATCATGAGGATAAATATATATATATATATATATATATATAAAGATTACGCCCGTAAAAGTTATACTTTTTGAATATTCACATTATGCATCATAAAACATCGAATGTGATTATCTTTACCACAATAAAGCAAGAGGCTTAACAAGCAATTTCATGACGTAAACTTCTTGATACAAAGTGCGCACACTTCGTAAAAATTCACTCTCATCATTTTTCATAACGCGAAAAACTATAAAAATGTTTTGGTTATGATAAATGATAAAATACATAACAAAAAAAAATATTGGCCATTCGAAATAAATAGCACAGGGTTAAATGTACCGTTGGAAATGATTGATGACGTCACAAGAGCTTCCGTACTCGGCTGACGTAACCGGTTATCATTGAGACACGTTTGAATGTAATGGTTAGGCCAATGGATATCAGATTAAAAGGGTCGCTGATATTTATCGCTCACGTTTGTTTATTATCTCTGGATTTTCACAATTTAGGTTTAATAGGAGTGAATTTCTTTGTATCATTCGTGTAAAGTGAAGTAAAGTGCTTCTTTGTTGCTTTGTGTAAAAAATCAAAAATACTTTATTTAGGTTAGGTCTTAAGAAGGCACGTATGAAAGTTGAAATACTAGCACAGTTTCGGAAAACATCCCAGTTTTAGTGAAGAGCTTGCAAGAAACTCGATCGGTCTTATCAATTATTTTTCTACTGTGTAACTATTGTTTAATTATTAATTTAATGTGAATGCCTTCGGTCAAGCGCACGCGCGAATCGTACTGCCCCCACTCAAAAGACGGAAGACTAAAATGCTTATTGTGGTTGATCCTTAGAAGATATACATATGCTATTGCTGACTTTTTTGTAGATCCTATTAAGGGCTATAATTTATAGAACATTAATTTTTATTTACCTAGTATGGTTTACTCAGCCTAAGCCATTTAAGCGCCACAAATGCGTATTTTTTTCGAATTGGTTCATCATTTTAAAATATATCCTATATAACCTGGCCAGATAAGATAACTATGAATTAAAATAAAATAAAAAATATTTAAATCTGATAAGTGAAAGTGATAAGAACATAAATGGACAGAAAGACAGAGAGATGTTTTGACAGTTTTATAATATGTATAGATAGATATAGAAAACATTTCACAGTAATATATGTGTGACAAGGTCCTTTAACTTGTAGTCCGGTAAATCAGCAATTTGCTTCGGGATCTTATTATAGACCCTAAAACTATTAACTAAAAAAACTTTTTCAGGTCTTATTAATGTATCCTTAGTGCTATTATGACCTTAGGCTGTGTTATATTTATAATAATTTAGGGAGCAAGTATATGGCTGACTAATTTAAACAAACTTATAACTTTAACTTATTTAAACGAAATTCGTCGCTAATACTACAATATGTTCTATGTTAAAAGAGTCTGCCTCAATATTATTAATTGCCAAATATTATTTTTCTATATATTTACACAATAGATCCATATTAATGATTGTTTTGCATAAAATTATATAGATTCTATTAACGATATAACACCACAAAACGCACGTGAAACACACAGCCAATCGTTAAAAAAAAGAGTTGTCTCTCTTTCCTGTAAAATCAGTCCGCAGTGACATCGCATACAATTTTATATAGTTATGTTATATATACATACACATTATCTAAACATATATCATAATTATTTAATGCATTTTATATATAACTAGGCTTTGAACGGATGGTAACGGACACGAAATTG
This sequence comes from Saturnia pavonia, assembly GCA_947532125.1. NCBI lineage: Eukaryota > Metazoa > Arthropoda > Insecta > Lepidoptera > Saturniidae > Saturnia > Saturnia pavonia. Next base: position 18,720,616 of record OX383895.1, on the reverse strand, counting down.
TATCCGCTATAGTATGGGTGAACTATATCGAGTAAAATAAGAAACCTCTTCCTGTTTCAGAAAAATAACTCTTCCAGTAACCTGTTCCAAAATAACAGCCTGTTACATGATGCTATCTCTTTCTATCAAATTAAACATCCTTTAGCCTAAATAGAGAAGAGCATCTTCCAAAGAAAAACAATTTAATTTTGGGAATTTAAGTTCGAATCCCGTGGATTTAGGATATTTATAGAGAATTTAAAAAGGACATATTACAAGGACTACACACATTTTTTTCTTATGCATTTTAGGTGGCAAACAAGCATACGTCCCACCGTATTACCATACGGCTACCGTAGCCGATGGACGCTTGTAATACCATAGTTATAACTAGTGCGTTGCCAACCTTGAATACCCCAACCCAAGGAGCTCTGGAAACTTTATTCACCTCAGGAATACAACACAAGGTTATTTGATTGCGATCGTATGGTGGAGGTATTCCTCTCCAATCTCCAAAGTCTCCAAAGTAATTTCTGTGCCCTACCTACCTCTCTTTACTCATACGCTATAGTAGCAGGATCCGCCGATGTATATACATATAGTAATAAGCGGGGTAATCAAGTGCTCTCATAAAAACAAACTAGTGCCCACGACTTTGCTGAAAAGCTTTTGATGTTCCAAAGAATATTTTATTTCATGTATTTCCCGATTAGTAAATGGAATTCTACCTTTTCAAGTTTTGTATATAACAAGCCTGGTATTCACTATCATTTGAAAAGAGGTCTACGATACACATTAAATAATGTCGTATATCATTCAAAGTCTAAATTGAAAGATATATTTACAAGAAGCCATTACTGTAAACACGTTATTCGAGTATACATAAAATACATCTAAAGTCTTAAAGTACCTTTGAGTTCGTTTAAGGTAGAATACTTTTCTATAAATATTGAATGAGATACGAGTTAATAACTGACATTATATTTGTATTTTTCAAATTAACTTATTTTCAGAGGCTTCTTCACTGAACGTGATAGCCAATTTTGTCATTCGTTTATTTCAATTACTAGCTGTGCCTCACGGTTTTACCTGTGTTAAATTTTTACGAGTACCTCTGTAGCGCGCCGCCGTCAACGCATCCGTGTAGACTTTTTATATTTTTTATCGACAAACAGCAAAGTGACTACACTGTACCTGATGGTGAGTACAGTGCAATCTAATAACATCACAATTATTATGTAGTATTACAATATCTCCCTTAATTCTTCATGAAAATTAATTATTCAACCATTACTTCAAACCTGCTATCGAGGAAAAATAATGTTTTTTTTTTAACAGAAAAACTTATGCATTACGATTGCTTTCAACAATGATATATTCAATGAACACTGAGGAAACGCAATGCCATCTATTAATAATCTGTTTGACGAACAAAAAATACATTAGAAAAAATATTACAAATTATATAAAACTCAAGATATAACAAAGTATTTTCAGTAAACTTACGATGTCTCGCGTTATGTAACCAGTAATAAAGTCGATCCAGGCTACTTTCTCTGAGATATAAATACTTCTTGAAACTTTGTGTGTCTAGATGTCCCCTGTTCCTGTGATAATATGAATAGTGTATCGATACATCTCCTGCGGTGTACACTTCCTTTCAAAAGTCAACGAGCATTAGCTATCGTTAGGCTGCGAATGTAGCTCTGAAGGTGGTGGGAAAAGTCATTACATAGAAATATGTTTCGATGAAAACCCAACCTTATATCTGTAATATTGAAAGTTGCTATTCGCCGGTAAATCATGAAGTTAGGGCTGCCAATGAAAATAAATTAGGTGATCGAAGTAGCAATGAGTGCTTCGCTTCTATAGATGCGTCTTTATCGAGAAAATTGTATAAAGGCCGGTAGATCGGATGTCGTAAGGAACTTTATTACAATATTAGATACTATACTATAGATAATATACTCATATTATTGATAATTCATAAAGTTTATCGAGTAATGACATATACTTACCGGTTGAGAACCTTTTTTTAAGTTTCTAAAATGTATTATTGATGATTCTCTTGTCTTTCAATTATGGAATGACGTACCTATATTTCAGGTCTATAAAATATGATCAAAATCGGTTGAGAACTGATGAAAATTTAATTTATTAAAATCATTTATTTACAATTTCTAAAAGTAATATGGTTAATTGTTATAGCCCTTCAATTATGAAATTATTTACACTTCCAGTGTACAAAATTTTATGAAAAACGGTTTAGAATTATTACAATATATTATCATTACGATTGCTAAAACTATTACAGAAAATTCCTATCGCCTATTTGATCATATAAGCTTTCCGTTTACAGAATTTCATAACAATCAGTCAAGCCGTTTTTCAGTTCAATCTGAACATCAAATACAAAGACGCACAAAAAAAATTAATGCCATACTCGTGATCAGTGTCCTTCATATAGGATCTCCAAAGAGAAATTAATTTAAAAAAAAACCTGTACAGACAGAACTACAACCAGCGCTCCTGATGAAATAAATAATCCTTTCCTAAAAATATATCTTATATTATATTTGAAAATCCATCTTTTTAATATTTACTATGTCGCAGCGGGATGAGCAAAAATTCTCTTCCGCAGTGAAATAATAAATTGCAACCTAGAAAAACGTCTACGAGTTATGACGTCACGAAGCGAACGCTACAGCGCTACGGGCTACGTTGCTACGAATGTTCACGCTTCGCTACGTTTGTGAATGCTACGGAATATTCTCGTGGCTTGCAATTAACTTTGCTAAGTTTGGTATTCGTTGACAAAAATTTCGTAACAGTGTAAATTAATTTGGTTTACTATTATCTAATTATATCTTTTTTATGGGGAATACTTACGACAAACTAAAAGACTATTCTTATCTAAGTTTACTACTTGCTTTTAAACGAAAATATACACTATTTTAGAATATAACTTTTCAATATCCTTTAAATAAAATATATATAATAATAATAATAACATCAGCCTGTAAGTGTTCCACTGCTGGGCAAAGGCCTCTTGCCAAGGGAAGATATGGGCTTAATCACCACACCAGCCCACGACGTATTGGTGATTTCAAACACCGAGAAACAGTTCTATATTTTTCGCTCGTACAGTGGTATTATAAGTACATTCCTTACGCGTTCAGATTTCCTCACGATGTTTTACTTCATCATCAGCGGATAGTATTACCAATTTGAATTAGTCAATGTACATGAATTCTGTAAAAATCCTTGGTCGAACATGCGGACATCGAATCGATATTCCGCCGGTCCAAGCCACTAGACTATCACGACTATAAAAAAAAACTATATCAACAAATCTGTAGATCTTTTTTTTTAATCTCAACCAATTACTATTAAATTTTGTACACTTGATTGTACTTGATACTTGGACAATTGATACGATATAAGAATCCTCAGTAAATCGTGAATAAATATTATATTTCAATAGCTCAATAGCCATGAGGTTATTAGTCGGAATTTCGGAGTAAAAAACTAGAAAACTTTGTGTTTTGTGCTAAAAACAGTTTGTATAAAAATTACTGTGTTGATTTGTGTGTGTTAAATGGAAATATCGATTATCGAAATATTTGACGTCAGCTATTCTACAAACGATAGTAGCTTGTGTAAGTGAAATTTGGTGGCATTGGAGAGAATATTTTGTAGTCTTCTCAGGGACCTTGCTAACGTAAATATTTACTATTTATGTTTGAAGCTATGTCGAATCAATGTAAGTAAAACTTATTTAGTCGCGGTCTTCGTGAATAACATCCAGTAAAATCTATAGACATTTATTTGGCTAACTCTCCATGGTGCTGCCGTGAACGCGCCCGTGGCCCTATCGTTTTTCCACTCCCCTACTTGCTTGCTAGATCCCTTGACGTTCATAGTTACTGCACCGTTTCTTTTAGGGTCATAACATGAAGTTATATAGCCTATACTATTCCTCATGAATCTGGCGAACATATACAAAAATAATTTAACGAATCTGACAGGTAGTTCCAGAGATTAGCGCGTTTAAACGTAGATATAATTGTTTATTATAATTTTTGTATTGAGGAATATGTGGCGACGTACCTGCAGCCCGCGCGATGGTGGCCCCGCGCTTCTTTGGTGAGGGCGTGCTTCACCGCTTGATGAGGTATTAAATGCGTCGGTTCCAAACCTCGGTACGGGGCTTGAGTCTTGGTTGTCACTATGGAGGCACTTATTTTGATTGGGTTTACACCGCACACTTCATTAATTGTTGAATATAACTCGGACTACTCGGAGCTCGTGAAGCCGCCGGCCGACGCGTTATAATGTTATTTTTCTTCTTACCGTCTTTGCGCCTATCGAAGCGTGGCGTCCTCGCGAGCGCGGAAACCATTCACAGCCCGGCCAGGCCTCCAACCACATATCACTCGATGTTACAAACAAAAAAGATTATGTCTAGTGTTGTCACAATAATTGATCATTTTCTGTTACAGTGGATACGTAACAACTAATAATATGTATATTTATATAAAATACTTTTATAATATAAAAATAATAATAAAATCTTTGGCCTTGTATCATCATTTATTCGTATCATTGTATCATTATTTATCAAAATCATTTATTTCGATTGTACCTACTAAAAATTAAATACATCATTTTAGAATTTAGAGATATTTTTGCTTTTTTTTCACTTATTAAAACCACTTAATAAAATGTAATATTTACTTGAAAGTGACCAACATTAAATCACTGTTTTATAGCGAGTAATTCATTTGTATTCAGTTAATACGATCTTTTTTAAATGGATAAGCTCTAATACGTACAAAATATATATAGTAGGTACTCTAATAATTTATTATTACACTAATTCCAAGTATCCAAAGCTTCCAACGGAAAAGGGATTACTTCATTTGCAGACGCCGAACAAGGAATTACCTTCGAAACTTTGATAGATTACGCGCATCTGCGATGACTAATGAATTATTCATTTACATTGTACAAATCATAGCTTAATTTTAATCTTTATCTCAGCGTTTTAATCGTACAGTTTTATGGTAGAAGTCGACTGTTGGCATACTGCGTTGTTTGTATAAAATACGTAACACATCAAGCTTTCACAGCTTATCGATAATTATATAAAAAATCGAATAATACGACGACTAACGTGATGAATTAGTCTCATAGCCTACCGTAAAATTTAGAATAGCAGTGCGACTGAACGCCTGATATACATATGTAGTTTAACACTCTACGCCGCGCAGCACAGTAGATATTGTACAGCTTATCTATCTGTAAGAAAATAAATAAAACTCGACGAACATAGCGACTGACCGCACGACGTAGTCTAACATAACATTCTATCGCCGCGTAGCGCAGTATAGACTTTACAGCTTATCGGTACATCCACAAAAACTCGACTGACTGCAAGATGTAGTCTAAGAGTCTACGCCGACTAGCATAGTATATATTGTACATCTTATCGGTAAGTACATAAAAACTCAACTGACTGTGTGATGTTGTCTAAGAGACTACGCCACCTAGCTCAGTGTAGATATGTAGCCTAAACAGCGTAACGGTAAGTTAAACTCGCCTAACACAATTACTGACGGCACCTTTGTGACGATTAATGGTCACAGGTTTATTTGAATTTCAAATCTCCGGCTGCGGAGCTGTTAAAAGATCCAGTATTCAGAATAAATCCGAGCACGGTCGACCGGTTACGGGCATTAATTAACTGCGAGCTCTATTACGGTATGTAAATTCTGAGTAACGTTTGTTCGACGCTCCAAGTTTTGGCAATAAAAAAAAGTTGGATTTACATCATTGAAATCGTGTTACATAATTTTTTATGCAATTCAAGGAATTAAGGCAATGCCACCGCTTTGATCGATGTGCATTCGAATCCCTACAATGAGTATGAGCCTTCGGGGTAGGAAAACATCGTGATGAAACTGTAGTCTGGTGGTAGGACAGTTTCTAATGTCCGCCGGCTATCTACCACTCTCAAGTTGAAAGTCTGTCGCCAAGAATTATAGGTGTATTTCAGTAGACGGAACTAAAAGCTAGTTCCTCAACTACGCTTAGCGTTTTTCCATCTTAGGTGTCTCTTAACATTAGGTGAAATTGTGGCCAAACGCTTTATCTATAAAGAAAAAAAAAACATGGTGCGAGCTCCGACGCGTGACTGGAGTTTACTCTTTAAGAGCAATTGTCTTGGAATATATACAAAAGACAAAATTAATTATCAGTACTCGTATATATTTGCTCCCATTTAGTTTACATATTGCAGGCTATATATGAAAATCGATTCTTAAGGAGTAAATTCCAGAAATTTTTATTCGTATAATGCCTAAAATTTTAGTTACAAATAATTTAAATCTAACTATATCAGTAATAATCCTTTTTCAGTAGCTCTTTTGTAAAACTACTTAAATATTAAAACTGCAATTTCAGTTTTTAATTTTTCAATCGTATTTTGTACATTATTATTCGGCAAAATGTCAATAGATGTCGTGAGGTTATTGAACTACGCCGGCGACAGCCAAAGTAATGATTTTGAAATATCTTCTTCAATTTTGTCATTATTCTTGAATATATAAATATTTTTTAATTTTATTACAGAGAAAATAATGAGATTTTTTATAACAATATTACATTATACATATAAATATTATAATTTTACATTATATTGTATTAATTTATAATAACGGCCGCTTTAAAAGAATATTTAGTATAACAACAGACATCTTTGTAAATCTATCTCGCTTACGCTTTAGAGAAGGAAATGAGTGCGAGTGCGTGTAGTACCTTCAAAATCACACTACAGTCAAGCCCTTCACATTTTTTTTTTGTGGAAACAATGACCGAATCTTTTTCTCTCACATATTTATTAAGAAATCTAAACGCTATTCTAATAAACAGTGTGTCAAATGAAGGGTCATTAAATCAGAACCAAACAAACCAACCAAAAAGTTATTAGAACAAACTAAATTAATTCCAACCTGTTATTTAACAACGGTGGAAAGGTTAATTGACTAACGTGTAGTTAGTCAAATGCACGTCACTCAATCAACCTTTCTACGGTCGATAAATTGACGTCGTCATAAAATTTTAGTACAAGCTTCACGACAGCGGGAAATTCAGACAAGTATTATTTTTACAATATGTTCCAATATGATTGGAAAAGGATATGCTTCAATCTAGGTATATTAATAAATCTGTTCTCTCTGTTTAGTACATGTAATTTCCTGATAGTTATATAAAGGAAACTGATCACGAATTTGACATTAAAATGTTTGTCTATCTGTCTGTTTGTGTGTTCAGATTTAACTCAATAACGGTGTAACTGATTTTTATGAATTTTTGTATACGGAAAGCTTATGTCATTGCTATATTAATAGGCTAGAAACGTTAACAGTAAATATAGAAATCGTTATAAAAAAGGTGTGTGTGCGATTCATACACGATAGAAGTGAAACTTCATTTTAAAAGATATTTTATATTTTATTTAAACAGTGTGCAATATACATACACACCGACATTTGCTCTCTCGCTGTGGCTCATACAAAGAGGAGAGACCGAACCTTAAACCTTAAACGTTTAACGCGTTGGAAGTCGCATAAGAAGTTTCACTTCCATAAAAAATTAATTTGTATTATTTTATCCGATTTTGATGAAATTTTGTAGACGGGAAGCACAGGTTCCATAATTGACAGGTTATAAGAATTGTTAATAATACTTTAGGAAAGTGTATGAAAAGCAGTTCTTAACCGATTTTGTTGAAATTTTGTTAGTAATTTTGTTTTGAGTTGAGTTGAGTTTTTGTAAGTAGGTATATATGAAAGTATATGCCATTGCTCTATAGATAAGCTATAAGAATTGTCAATAATATGAGTTAAAATAAAATTAAAATAATTACTAAAACGAAAATAATTACTGCGTAACAAAAGGAGCCTCAAGGCAATTGCCAAATAAAGTTGAAGCTTAATTTTGTGGGGTTTGACCGAATGTCTGTTCTATAAAATAGCTGGATACAGAATCGCCGTATAGTATACAGAATACTGAGTATTTATATAATATTAACAGTGTTCTGCGATTACGCTTGTTTTCATTTCGGCTCCGCTCCTTAGGGACGTAGCGTGAAATTATATAACCTAAAATTCCTAAATAAATGGACAAAAAGCAAAAAATAATTTGAAATCGGTCTGGTAAAGTAACCAAATCCGCAGTGTAACCAAACTCTTCCAACATTCTTAATTAACATTCTTCGTGCAATCATTTGGAATTAGCATCTAATTTGAGCATTTTTAAGTTTATTACGATCCGGCTCGACTTTGTTGGTCTGCGGTCAACAGCTAAGGGCTCCAATTTCTTTGAAACAATTAATTCGACCCCACGAATATTATAATTCAGACAAATTATCATTTTTCAGTGTTTACAAACTGCTCTTGGGCTAATTTGAAATTATATTTTTGTATCATAATAGATAATTTATTTTTAACAAGCTTTAGGTAATTTAACTTGCCTTGTCAGTATGGGTCAAATCTTGCAAATGAATTTAAAAAAAAAATATCTTTAACCGAATGAGCAGAAATTTTGCAATTTTAGTTTGGATGAAAATATTTGGTTACCTAAGTGACGTCATTTTGAATCCAGCATGGCGGACTCCCAAAGATGGCGGATCAGTTACTTTCTAAGCAACCCCATGATATTGGTATCAAATAAAAGAGTTTGCTGAGAAGAAAAAGAAAATAAAATTACTAACAAAAAAAACCTTTAAAACAAGCTTTTATTCAATTTTTCAGTTTTAGTAAAATGAAAATAATAATTTCGTGCAAGGGCTGTGCTGAATGTTATTTATATAGGTGAATATAATAAAATTGATCGATGGGAATCCTGTATGAAAATAACTACTTATATAGGCACGATGTCAGGATAATAACTGAAAAAATAAATATTTATAGTTATGTCAAATATTCTATAACATCAAATAATTTTAAAAGCTTGTAGCGCAAATTAAAAAGGGAGATAGTGAAATTTAAACTAAACAAATTTCTTGTGTGTTACAAGTTTGACAAGTTGATTCATCCACCAAACTAAATGAAGCTTAATTAGTGAAGGAATAATAATAACATTGTAAAGGCAAAAACTAGTAAAATTAAAATTAAAAAAAAGTTTAGTGTTATACAAGTATCCTGCTGCTTTTTATTACGGTTGTCATGTGTGTTTAATGAATTAAGTATCTATTTAAGAAATTTCTCTCTAGCAAAGTAAAATAAGGCGAATAGAGTAGAATGATATGTTGTTTGTTATCAGCCGGTCGGTCCTACGAATCGGCGCGGTCACAATTAAGTGGTCACTTTATAAATCAGATTTAGTAAAGTGTATTGCTTTGTAAGCTGTCTCGAGTAGATTGGTCTGATGTATAAATATTTGTTTTAACTCTTTCATAAATTCAAATGTTGACTTTTAGGTGAGCGTTTTTTTAACACGCTTATATTAGCTTCACTAGTAAATAACTAACAAACAATGTAATAAAATCTTAGAAGTCAATTTTAACCTACTTCTAATTGTCATATCGAAATTAAACTTTGTATGTATATGTAGTTCGGATGACAAAACTATAATTTGTATCTTGTATCTTGGAACTGATCTGATGATGGAGCCAGGAGGTGGATAGTGAAACTCTTCAGTGGCTACTAGTAAACCCCTCGACTTTAGGCTCATATGGTTCGCTTAGAGCAGTCCAATAGATTATTAGGCTTGGTAACGAGATGCTCTTATAAGCCTAAAAAGTTTTGTAATGTTTAGTGCGTGATTAAAGCGTGTTTTTTAGTTTTATTTTTAACTTCATATTAATTATTAAGTTTTCAGAATTCGTATAATTGATTATTGCGAATGTTTAGGCTAGAATAATACACAACTTCAAACACATCTTGGTAGGTAATTTTCCTTGTCATTCGCTGTCCCCACAACTAGCAAAAGCGCATTGCAAATCAGAAAAGTGTAATACCGCAATCACGATCCAGTATAATTTAACATTCTGCGGGATCTCATACTGACTTGACGACAGTACATTACGAAGCACAGTAGGTACAATATAAAACACCAATGATGACTGCGATGCAGTTGGATACAGTCCTACATCATGCATGAGAACAATAATGACTACATAACATAATTTTACTTCTTCACCGTGTTTTGTGGTGAGTGTAGGAAGCATTCAACTGAAATGGTAACAAAGTGGCCGAACCCTGGTTTGTAGTACCGGTCTAATTAAAAGCTTATTCCTCACACAAGCGGTTACACACGAGCTAGTCATGACGTCACAATTGGCGACAGTCAATTGAGTATTTTATTGTGCCGTCACAAAATAGTCTATTTCGGAAGCTCATAAAATTATCGACACTAAACGCTTAATTTACTTAGCAGTATATACTTTTTTAGACGCCAGTTGTGGGCTCTTACCTACTTGAGGAATATTTACAATTTGACTTTATCCCTACTAACGCTGAAACGCTTAACCACGTTTAAACGAGGTGTGATGATAAAACTCGATAAGAACCTATACAAAAAGGACGAAGTTCCATGCAAGTACCCGACGGATGTGTAGGAGAAACATAAATCAATATTCTCGAACAGGTGTTCTGAAGTATTTCCCAAATGTAATTGTGGATGTAAAAACATACTGGAACTTGTATATTATTATTGTAGACGTATTGAAGTGAGACTTCTTTAGTCACGGCATGAGAAAAACTTAGATCTTTTATTCTATAATTAATTTTATAAACAAATTAAAAATTGTTTATAAATCAGAAATAAAAATTGCAAAAAATAGCTTGAAGTTTAAACTTTAAGCGCCTTGTGCGTGTTCTACCTTTTGTATAACGGGCTGTGTTCCAAGATTGGTCGACATGATGCCATTGATTACTTTCCACCATCGTACCGCTCGCCATCGGCAGGGAGTTCATCCTCACCACTTGTAACCTAAATGGTCGCGGACTGTCCCTTTTCAGGAGGGTTTCCTTTCGCGAATGTTCCGGGAAAAATATATTATGATAAATCCGATCGAGTTTATTGTCCGCTCTTCTTGGTGATTAGGATATTTTGACATCTATAAGTGTTGTTTAAGTTTATAAGGGCAAATTAGGACTCTAATTAAATATTATTGAAGTCCAAACTAAAGACGATGAATACGAGAGGCAATAAAACACAGCGGACTCACAAGAGTGGGGGAGAACTACAGATTTATTCATTTAACAGATTATATTGAAGCAATAGAATTCTCATCAATTCTTCTCGGTCCGTTTCTGAGTTATGACGATAACTCGTCGCGATATTAAACAATATATCCAGCAGTCTGATGCATAAAAGATTTCAAATAAAAATGCTATAAATCCAACAAGAACGTAATCCATCAACTCGCATCCCCTTTTGTTGAAGCAGTATTATTATATGGCGAATTCTGTCGGGCGAATGCAGTCAGTTTATGTATGAAACTGCAAATATAGATTGTTTGTTTCGACGCTCTAAGCTCTGGAACTACCAGTCATATTTAAAAAAACTTTTTACTTTACTTTTTATTGGCGAAGGTTGGATAAATTCACGTTACAACCTTCAGGAGCAGAGCAATAATCTGGCCAGCTATTGACAGGGACGGGAAGAGAAGAACAATAACAGTCTGCTTGGTCACATAATATTTTAAATAAAATAGTTTATTTATTTATTTCAAGTCGCATCCAGTATAAACTGTATATATCAATAAAACAGAGAATTCAATCCGTAAGAGTGTATTCTTGCAATAAAACTTGAACAAAGTAAATAAACCAGTGCTATAAGACATAAGTTATCACTTAAAAACTTCACTTTTGAATCATTTTACGATGCTATTATCTTGATTATCTTTGTAAAACTTGATTGCTTTGGGATTCATAAGGATGCTATTCTTACTTTAAATGAATAATATTTTATTTATCACAGACAAAATAATATATCTACTGCTTGAAAATAACACTGTAGTCTTTGATGGTGTCAAGGTGTTTTGTATAGAAGAAATGGTAAAGTAAATAGGATAACTACGTTGAATCTTCCCATTGGTTTATGCGTGCACAACGGCAAATCTCAATCATTTTGTTTATATAGATAGTAGCAAAGTGACTACACTGTGCCTGATGTAAGCAGAGCTTCTTTCGAGAGATTGGCTCTCTATCGGCGTTAGTTTTTGTCATGCCGACCAGCAAGTCTGAAACCAGCTGGTTATCCACTGGTTGATTCAATGATACAATCCAGGTATAGACAAGTTTATATCTTGAAAACAATACGCGTGAATCATTATCATTATTACGTCTTTAAAATAATATATGTTTTAATCTAGATATAAAACATGCTGTAAAAACGCAGCGTGACGTCACAATTCAATAAATAAAACAGGTTACAAGAATTATGTGCAAAGCAGATTTTACTAGAATTTTATTTATGAAATCTCTTCAACATGTATATATTTAAAGCCACTATTTCAACGCTCAGTAATAATTTTAGAGACACTTTTCTCAAGATAACAGTCAACTGTGTACATTTATTGAACGATGACGTCATATTTTCTGTATGGCGTTTGCAACCACGTGATTGACTCACAGACAAAAAAATCTGAAGGAAAAATAAAATATATAAACAATTATTTTATTCATATTTGTATTGTTTGAGGCTTTTAGCAATACACCAATATTATAAAGTAATTAACTTTAATTTTTAAACACAGTGTCAACACGCGTATTAATGCGTACGAAATTACAGACATTCTTATGTTGTAGCTGAAGTTTTATGTGTGAACCCTCTAGTCTTAGGAATTACCTACTAATATAAATAGTTTTTAATTTTGCCGTTTTATAGAGGAAGTTCTACACTTCACGTTATGATCCTAATAAGAGAAGTATAAATTTAAGCTCGTGACACCGATGAGAACTAATAGTTTCTTTTAAATTTAAACAATATTATAATTAGCACAATTATATGATCATCGAACCAAATATTCATCAATGTAAATGGTTGTCTTTAGATCCATGTATTAATTAATATCTATTTTATTCTAGTAAAGATATTGGCCTAAACTTGCTTTTTCACTCTAGTTGATATGATCAAACATCGTACCTGTAACAGGGAAAAAAGGAGATTTCAGTACATAATTAAACGAGAATAGGTCTTAAAATTACAGTACACTTATAATTTAATAAAATGAAATTAACTGCCAACGGAACAACAACAAGAATACATTATGACAGAGCATTAGATTTTCAACCATTTCTTTTAATACTACACTGTCAAAAAAGTACCGGGAAAATATCAATAATAGAGAAAATGTTAGTTATTCATCCAAATATGTTTTATCGCCTTCAAAGTATGCTCCTTCAGAAACGATACATTTACGCCAACGAATAATCGCCAATGAAATTTGCAATACACACTAGATATGATCTGACTAAAGACAGCACTGTATTTAATCTAAATGATAGATGCAACTCAAAGTCCGCGCCATAATGAAGAACAGTTGTACCAATATAACAAAAAAAAAAATCGTCCATTCCCGATACTTTTTTGACTGAATGTTTGTAAATTTTTTTTTCGAAGTATTTGTTTCAAGGGCCATGGAAAGTAATTAATGTAGAACTCATCAAAAAACAATATTTTGTATTCGATTAAGATTATTCTTTTTATTTTTTGTATTCAGGGTTGTTGGCATATTAGTTTTTTTCTTGTTTTCTATTATCTTTTAACTAGTAATCCACTCCGATTTCGCACGGATAGCAGAGTAGCACATATAAATATATTGGTTTACGTGGCGCACGCCAGTAAAGCTCCCAGTTGGCATGATTTTTCCCGACATTTTCAACAATCATAGTTTCATATTTCAGCCAATTTATACAAAACCGTAATGAATTATACACCTGAACCTTCCTCATGAATCACTATGTTTGTCGATGAAAACCGTATGAAAATCCGTTTGATAGTTTTTGTTTTTATCGCTTTCAGACAGACAAACAGACGCGGCGGAGGGACTTGGTTTTATAATATGTATAGATAGATAGATGGGTAACCCTGACCGCGTTGCACACAAATTACTTTTGAAACATCATAGTGCCACGTTTAAGCGGGGTGGTATGGTATCTTTAATCATCTGTAGTCGATTGGGTTGCGAATTGCGACCGAGCACATGATGATAAATCCGTCACAGATAATTACTTTTTGGTTATCGCGTTTCGAGATCAGCCATTGTATATCAAGCTGCTGAGAGGCTAGCAAGCCATCATAACAGCTATGACCATTGATGTATTTCCGATATCTCGGAGGATTTAGTTGTTTTTGGATTGTATTGTGGTTAATATCAGACACAGTGACGACACTTTACCGTGTCAATAAAAAAAAAAGGTTTTTACTAAAACTTTTTGAAATACATGGTATTAAAAAACCATTGAAAACTACTTTACACAATTGCTGGTGAAGATATAGAATCATTAAAACTTTCTATATAAATATAAATGAAATGCTGTAGGTTGGTAAGCGTTTGAGAACAGCTCGACCGATTTGGCAATTTTTTTATTTTAATACGTTCTTAATAGTCCGAATTAAATTATTATGGAGAGAAATATTGAGAAAGCTTCCCGGAATTTTTTCAACTTTGTGAAAAACAACGTTTTTTTTTCTAACAGATTTTTCTATAAGCTCAATACCATAAATGATGGTTCGAAAGATGGATATACGTAATTTTTTTTTGTTTTGTTCGTTATAGTCCTGAAAAGTGATAATCCAAATAACGCGATAGTTGGTTGTGTAGTCGAGCTTATTGCCTACAAGAAAAGGTAGAAAGAATAACGCCTGCCGGGGTCAGCTAATATACTCGTAAAATAAAAACAATCCAGATAATATATGAAAAATAATAAAATCAGAAGAATTTCAATATGCCCGAATGGAAATCCGCTTTTATATAAAAGTCACATTATACGTCGTTCATACAAAGGAAAAGGTTAGTGTATAAGTCGAATGGATATTAACATGCACAACTCGGCAGAAACGAGCCATTATGGATATTGACATGGGGACGTTTCGGGACCAGACAAAAAGCGTGACGTCACAACTTGAGACGGATAAATATAATTATAATCTATACAATATGGCGTAATCTTTTATGAGATGATATTTGCCAAAGACAGTCAACTGATCGAAAATATATTAATATGTGTGTGTGTGTGTCATAACTTTGTTAATAAAAGCATAAGAATAATTAATATTAATAATAATTAATAAATGGATGGAAACATTTCGGACAAGTGTGAATTTATACACTTTTTTTTTATTCCTCATGAATCTGGCTATCGTATACAAAAATATTTTTCTCATCCGACTAGTACTTCCTGAGATTAGCGTGTTTAAGCAATCGAATAAAAACTCTTCAGCTTTATTATATTCGTTTAGTGCCAAATAACCTTATAACCTTAGAATATGAATTAAAATAAAAACCACACATGACTAGTCAAGGTTCTACCAAAAAACTCAAGACTCAAAAAGATTTTGCATGTGATGTTAGTTTTGTATTGCACGTTATTTTAATTCAGATTTAGGTGCTATATATCTTCTGATGCATAATTGAAATTCTATGGAGTTGACAACAATATTCTTGATATTTTTAAATATCAGTTATTAAACTAAAAAAAAATTGAAGTTCTGTAGTTACCATATCTATGTCTTTTTAACCGCGCCGCTGAAAACAATAACATAATTGATTCAATATAAACTGTATCATGTCCTTTTTACGAAAAAAGTAATAACCAATAAGACAATTAATCATTAAACCGAAAACTGTATAAAACCAGTTATGAAAAAACTCTGTATAATAATATTGTTTAAAGAAATTAATGTAATGTAAAATCCAATGAAAGGCAGTAATTAAAAATTACCCCAAAAACGAAAGCCAAACAGACCATTAACTTTCCTTTCGGGAGAAAAAAGCCCATACAAATAGCCAAGCTATTGAAAAATGAAATGTATTTTCATAAGCTGTGAAAGTTTCAGGTCACCCCTTAACAACGTTTTGTTCGACGAATTGAGGTAAATGAAACCAATTCTGTTGGAAAATGGAACATGTTTCTTTAATCTTATTATTTATCATCACGATAATAACTTGCGAGGTGAGTAGTAGTTATAAATTAATACGGAACTAATAAAATAATAATCTAAGTAACTTATATTTATTATAGATTGGCAAACGATAACCTTTGTTATTGTAAAGCATGTGTGGTCCAAATTACCACGATCTCATCTAATGCTAGGTGACTTTTCAACTGTTATTCGAATTTTAGTGGCCTTGTCGCGTGACTCCACACGTGTTTACTTTAGAATTACTTAACTTAACTTAATTTTATCGTGTTTTACTCAACACCCTGCCAAATTGTCGAGTTACTAATAAGATTACTCTTTGAAAATTCCTTTACCTGCATTACTCAAAATCCCAATTAATTACCATCAAAATCGGTTATGCCGTTCTGCAGAATAGTCTAGAGAATAATGTAAAATAAAGTGGATGCGTGTACTTATGTTATGTGACGCATAACATCTAGTGTGACTAACTTCACTACAACAAACAAAAGGTTTAGCAAGCAACTTCATAGGGTACACTTTTTGATAGAAAAAGCGTGCGCATCGTAAAAATTCACTTCAAAAAGCGTGTATGGTTTTTTATCACGTGCAAAATGTGCAAATTACGAAATGAGCTTAAGGATCTTCGCACATGACGCTACGCAAGATTTCGATATTCCAGTTAACGACTTGAGTCGGCGATTATTCCCGACACAGTGCTACTATAAGCACAAGTCTGTCGCCACTAGAACAATAGAGTACCTACTTAAAGAGAAACCACCGTAGAAGTATATATTGGGTTCATCTCAACATATTATAGAACTCAACAACTCTCTGTATGTCTGTCCGTTTACGTTCTTTTAACGCAAAATCTACTGATCCGATTTACATGTTATTTTTCAATTCATAGCTATATTATCTGGTCATATATTCTGCCATTATATTTTGTTAGATAAAGTAACATACGAAATAAGCAGTGACGATAATGTTGATTCTATTCGGTAAAAAGACGCTTTTAGAACTTACGTTGAGCAAAGCATAAGAGATTTATCAAAATAATATACTACATAATTGTGGTCTTGTAAACACAGTAATATACACTATTGTCTATCTTCTAAGGATTATCCACAATAAGCATTTTTGTCTTTAAAAAGATCGGCGGACGACTGCCATTGTTGGGAGCGGGGGCAGTACGATTCGCGCGTATGCTCGATCCACGGCATTCTGTAGTTCACGCGAACGGAGCTGCAAGCTCAGCTAGTCCCTATATATAAAGAAATATAAACTGCCGGCTGTTTGTTGTACAGCCAAGGAATTTCCAACAAACTGATATTAAATTCAGATCCTTCTATAAAATTAATAAATATAAACAAACAGGGATGTTCTCTACATCTTGTACAGATTTAATTGCTGTGACATGATTGATTCAAATGCACTGGAATGGACGTCACGGTACTCGAGTCGTTGAGTATCATGTGTAGCTTTATGTGCGAACGGCCTAAGATAAAGCCTTTATTTAGAAACTACAGACATGTATTTCGTAGAATTAAATAGTAATGAATACAGATACACAATTATAAGATACACAAATACATTCAAAGTTATGTAAATTGAATCAGAATTCAAACAACCCGAACCTAAAACTTAGCGTAATCCACGATGAACTTAATGAAACTCGTCCGTCAGAGACCAGCGCCGATGTAGATGTAACACACTAAACTCAATTTGGGTTGTCAACGACTTTTAATAGGTTTACCCTGGAAAAGTTAAACAGACTAGACTAGCCTGTCAACTACATAATTTGGATTCCAATACGGTGCCTATTCATTTTTACTAACGGCAAAGTATTCATCCACAATCCTGCTAACGTCACGTGAATAGAGTATATTCCTAATGATTCTTGTAATCTTCAAATACAGCTCTGACAAGATCGCGGCTCTTTTGTTAAAACTGTCCAGGCAGTTTTTATGGTAATTTAAAATGCATGTTCCTAGTTATTATTTATAATCCACTTCTCTTGTGCAAAATGACCAAATTACATTACGTAAAATACCGCCAAAATTTTATAAGGTCAAATAATAGTTACTGAATTGAAATAAAAACTACCACATGATAGTTCAAAATGCCGCCTTCATCGTTGTAGATCATTGAATTACTAGGCGGGAATATCAGAGCCATTGTCGCTCTTGCCGAGTAATTTCTTTTCACTCGTCTGGCAACAAGCGTGATAACGGACGAGCGCCACAAAAAAACCCAGTTGGCTTCGAAGGTTTGTACCACGCACCTCGCACGCTTGGCTTTGAATGTTCAACAGCCGTGCCTCACGTAAATTCTTGATGTTTACACCCGCTAACACGCACCACGCAAGTGCGGCGATACCTGGGGAGCTGGTTAACGAGGAATTGCTCGGTAAGTGGTTTTCTGTTCTTTTCTTTTCACACGAACACCACTAATCCGATTTGCATGGTTTTTCCTTTAATTCATAGCTATGTTATCTAGCAAGGTTTATAGGACATATTTTGTAAAATTAAGTAACATATGAAATAAGCAGTGACGATAATGGTGAATCAATTCGGAAAAAAAGACGCATTCGGGATGCCTAAATGGCTTACGCAAAGTAAACCATACGAGATATATCAAATTAATATACTACATAATTGCAGATCTTAAAAATACCTAAAAACAGTCTATGATACCATATATTTATCTTCTAAGGATCACCCACACGAAGCATTTTTCTCCGCTTTTGAGCGGGGGCAGCAATATTCGCGCGTGCGCTCGACCGACGACATTTTGTAGTCCACGCGAGAAGAGCCGCGGGCACAACTACTAGATATATAAGTATACAAGGATTATATAAATTTATGAATGGAATATGGATATGTAATCTTGGTTTTATAAAGGTTTTTGCGCACAAGCAATCTAACGTCAAATGTAGTGGCCGCAACCTAGATGTTACTACATCTTTGAGCCATCCGTCATTATTGATGACGTCATTTGTCTCACTGACCCTCCGGAGATAAGCTGTTACGCATTGCAAGAAAGTTGTGATCCATGTCATAGGCGAAAGCAGATTATTATTATTACATTTCCAATACTTATTTTTTACAAGATTTTAACAAATCTCTATCACTGCCAATATCACGAGGATTTATTTTTTTATAAGTCTTTATTTAACTTTCTTTTTTAGTATGAGTCAAATCTTGCAACTGAATTTAAAACAGTTATCCTTAACCGATTAAGTAGAAATTTAGGATACCTAAACGTTTGGTTGGATGGCAATGCGTGGTAAACTAAGTGACGTAATTTTAAACCTAATATGTAGGACTCTCGAAGGTGGCGACCAAATACTTCTTATGCATCCCATACGAATAGAAAAGAATACGAAAATTAGTTCAACTAAAATATTGAATAAAAGTTTGTTTTTAAAATATATTTTTTTTAATTAATAAGTATTATTCTATAAAACTCATATTGGTTTCCATAAAACACTACTGAATACTCGGTTTTATTTGAAAAACTAGGTTTTCGAAACAGCAATTTCGTAAGTATAAAGAAATTGCCAAGTGCAAGTGCATATCCCCGTCACAATATGCAGACTTAAGGATGCTTATGATACACCGGGTCGGGGCCGAACCGGAGTTGGACCGGGCACCAGCCAGGACACGGTCAAACACCTATAGCAGGTATGAGCAACCTTTGACATGTTGAGGGCCAAAGTTTAGCGTGCAAATACGTTCGCGGGCCGCGTTTAAAAGTACTTAGTGCATTTTAATGTAGTGATAATATTTTTTGCGATAGATATTACACATGAAATAATACGACAATGTTATTTATTATAGTACAATTTATTAAAATAACAAAATGATTTTTTTTTAAAGTCCGCGGGCCACCGTTTCCCCTTATATGATCTATAGTATACTTTTGTATGAAGTAGTTCATGCGGCACCGGCGTGTAAAAATCATTCCCAATTTACGAGTAGAAGAGTCATCGTAAACAATATTTTTTTCAAGAATTTATTATACCACTTTGTCGACATGATAAATATGTATAACCATACCAAATTACAGCTTTCTAGTACTATAAATATGTGAGCTAAGTCGCGGACAGGCAGACAGACATACCAAAACTATACGGTTACCTCTTGAGCTCGGAACCCTAAAAACAACTTTTAATGCAACCCAGGTATTTATACTAAATTCATACATGAACGATTAAAAATGTCTAAAGGTTTATAGGTATATAGTCGGGTAAATTGGTATTTATAAGTGTCAGAAATTATCAATTTTATGCTTTGATGGCACTAAATTGAATTGTATTTCACAATACTTTATCTACATATATTTTATCTTCTATGTATATTATTAAACTCAACGTCTCATTTGGGACGTTTAAATGGCATACGCTGAGTAAACCATCTGAGATATTTTAAATTAATTTTGTGCATAATTGAAAGTCTTAAAAAGACCTACATAATAGTCTGCGAAAGCATATATCTACGTTCTAAGGATTACCCATAATCACGATGAGCATTTGCCTTTTCCGTTTATCGAGCGGGTGCAGCAACATTCGCGCATGCGCTCGTTCGACGGAATTCCTGTAGGCCACGCGAAGGACGCAGCGTTTTTAGCTAGATACGTCATAGACAGATGTCACACTCTGTAAACTACTGATAATAAAATACCACTAAGAAAAAAGAAAAACTCAAAATGTTCACATGCTGTCTTTTTACGCTGAGATTTTATGTTTTTAAATTATTGCTAGCCGAGGTTTCCCTTCGTCTAGATCTCAAGAATCATTCTATTTTTGGGTGGGTAAAAATGCACTTTCTATGCGCGTTAGAACCTGTATATAGTTCTTTGACGTGAACAAAATAAGTAATTTTTAAGAAATTAATTTATTAAAATAAAATAATTGAAAAATAAGAAAAAAACTGTTTGAGTTCAATATTGACATCTAGTGTGACTACCGTCAACACAATAAAACAAGAGATTAAAAAAAAATCTTAGTACTGCCTTACGTTCTAAACTTAAAGAAATTAAATTTCATGCTTCCAAACACACCGATTTTAACTTAGAGTTTTAAAAAATCTGTCTGTCCTAAAAAAAATATTAAGTAGATTAAATACGCTTCAACTTCAAAACTTGTACCATAGGTACAAGTCACGTACTCTGATATTTATGGTCGGGGAAACATCGAGTCACTTCACTTCTTTTTATCTGTTATTCTTTATAATTTTCCAACGCGCCCTATCGATGGGTATTCAAAGCAATTAATCACTGGATCTCTCGGCGTATCTTATATTTGCGAGACGTATTCCGTTGAAATCGAATTCGGTAGATTTATTCCTTTTTTTCTTTTTCAAATATTTACATGTCTCTCTTCTTTGGGAAACATTATTATCGTTACCCGAAGCTAGGGATGTTCGACCGAAAAATGTCACATGCATTTCTCTTTTTGTAAAGGGACTATTTTGAATATAATACTGAGTGGAAATGTATTTTGTGTTCAATATGTTTTTATAAGTGTCGATCTTAAAAGACCTACAAAAATATGCCAAATGCGTGTCGGGCCACGCGCACTGTAGGGTTCCGTAGTTGCCCGTCACAATATGCACACTTAGGAGTGCTTATGTTAAGCATTTAAGCATGACAAACTTCATAAAAAAGTATATTATAGACGTTTGACTGAGACGGTCGGCGCCCACCTTGATGTAACATAAACCATCCTTTAGAGAGGGGTCTTTAAGTTGTTTTAAATGGAATTTGTAAGAAATTACTTCTTCAAAAGCATTTTATAAGTTGATTGACTATTACTCGTTAACTTGTTAAACCTACTTACCACTGATAGTTTTCCTTTTAACTTCATTATATTACCATGTTTTTTTCACATATCCAAAAAAAAAATCTATATCCTATCTTTGTCGTACAGTGAAGCTGTGAAACCATCTCCCGCCGACGGATTTCGATCTCTTGGTAGTCACCGTTGTATTTGGATTGTATAGTGCTTACCATGAGGGACAGTACAGTCAATGTGCCGAGCTAATATAAAAAAAAACAACCATTTAACTGGCAAAGGGAGGGAACACCTAACTCTAACATAAATTAGCCCTTTAAAGCTTAATATTTCGCAAACGGATCTTTGAAGTGATAAATGGTTTTCACACACACCCATATATTTTTGAACGACCTACCCAACGATGTGAAAAAAAAACATTCCCATTTTAAGTGTAGGCACGAGGTAACTAAACATTTTTTATAAGATTTTATTTTACTAGACGGTCGGCGTATAGCCATATAAATTATAACTTTCTAGTACCTACTATGAGTATCTGAGCTAAGCCGCGGACAGACAGACGGATATCCCAAAACTGTAAAGGTCCCTTTTGACTTAGGAACCCTAAAAAGTCAGGGATAGCATATATCTACCTTCTATGGATCACCCAAAATAAGCATTTTTGTCTTCCGTCTTTTGAGCGGGGGCAGCACGATTCGCACGTTCGCTCGACCGACGGCATTCTGTAGTCCACACGGAGCCGCGGGCACAACTAGTAAAATATATAATATAAAATCTAATATTGTATATCAATTTGCTAATGCATTCTTATAAAAACATATGAGATGATTGCAATTTTATCTTTTTTTTATCTGGCTGGTAGTTCCTGAGATTAGCGCGCTCAAGCAATTAAAAAAAAACTCTTGAGCTTCAAAAGATTAGTAAGTATAGAGATAAACAAACTTTGTCATATCCATATCGACTATCAACTCAGTGGACAAATATCATTAGTTTGATCATACACTGTCTGAACACTGAAACATGACGCTTCGAAGCTATTTCCTCTAATCAAATATTCAGACAGATTATTATAGGAAACATTCGTGGAGAGGTTTACTATGGATCACCCAAAATAAGCATTTTTGTCTTCCGTCTTTTGAGCGGGGGCAGCACGATTCGCACGTTCGCTCGACCGACGGCATTCTGTAGTCCACACGGAGCCGCGGGCACAACTAGTAAAATATATAATATAAAATCTAATATTGTATATCAATTTGCTAATGCATTCTTATAAAAACATATGAGATGATTGCAATTTTATCTTTTTTTTATCTGGCTGGTAGTTCCTGAGATTAGCGCGCTCAAGCAATTAAAAAAAAACTCTTGATCTTCAAAAGATTAGTAAGTATAGAGATAAACAAACTTTGTCATATCCATATCGACTATCAACTCAGTTGACAAATATCATTAGTTTGATCATACACTGTCTGAACACTGAAACATGACGCTTCGAAGCTATTTCCTCTAATCAAATATTCAGACAGATTATTATAGGAAACATTCGTGGAGAGGTTTACTATGGATCACCCAAAATAAGCATTTTTGTCTTCCGTCTTTTGAGCGGGGGCAGCACGATTCGCACGTTCGCTCGACCGACGGCATTCTGTAGTCCACACGGAGCCGCGGGCACAACTAGTAAAATATATAATATAAAATCTAATATTGTATATCAATTTGCTAATGCATTCTTATAAAAACATATGAGATGATTGCAATTTTATCTTTTTTTTATCTGGCTGGTAGTTCCTGAGATTAGCGCGCTCAAGCAATTAAAAAAAAACTCTTGATCTTCAAAAGATTAGTAAGTATAGAGATAAACAAACTTTGTCATATCCATATCGACTATCAACTCAGTTGACAAATATCATTAGTTTGATCATACACTGTCTGAACACTGAAACATGACGCTTCGAAGCTATTTCCTCTAATCAAATATTCAGACAGATTATTATAGGAAACATTCGTGGAGAGGTTTACTTTTACAAAAAGCTTTTGGATCAATAAAATTATAATCAGATAACTTTATGAAGTTTAACATTGAACGTGCACTTGTAAACGTCAAAGCTATCTCCGGTTCCAAAATCGCCGAGAAAAGCCAATGAGAATCTCAATTGAACTTACAACTTATTACTTATCAGTGATATATTTTTAATATATTATATATTTTATTTATGCTTATTCTAGATGCGCATGTGATTCCGATCGCGTGAACATATTTTACATTTATATGTACATATTTAAGATCGATACATAAAAATCACTTTTCTCAAATATTAAATAAATATCTGAAAAAGTCTAAAATACAACAAACATCGAGTATAAATTCGTAGGTAAGAGGTATCGCGGAACACGCACACATTAGAACATTATCCAATTATGTAATCAAACAGTTTCTAAAGATAGCACACTTCCTCTTCATTTAAACATCAAGGTCATTCTCGAGGTCAAATAATATACAGATATGAATAAAAAATATTTATAAGCAAACTTAAGTACTTTTTGGTTTTGTGATTATAGATATTTTTATCGTTACAGAATTTTTATTCATGTTTAAAAATATTTGCAAAAAATAATAAAAATTAGCTGTTCTTGAAAATAAGCAGAAATAATTCTGGAAATTCAGTTACTACCCGGTCTAAACTAAATTAACTTACGCTTGCCTTCATAAGGATAAAATTACTGCATTTTACAGCGAAATTAAACATGTAAGACAAATTTAAAATATTATTGCAACTATGTTTATCGGTACTGCACGATTAAATATAAACAGACCGAGTTATTGAGTATGTGAGATTGTGTGGGACAGGAAATTTCCTTTAGATGAATCGATTTACTTATTAAAACCTAATTAGCCTGATAAATAAAAGTCTCGATTCTTAAACAAGTATTTACCTATCCTATCAGAACACAAACCCCCTCTCTTCCCTCTTCATACTTCGTACCCTTTCCATCATATAATCTCTTTTACTCACACTCTTGGGTCGTTCATAATGTCATCAGTTTAAGCGTTATCATTCAATCCATACCAACAACAAATCGCATAACAAACATTTTAACTTTATATAATATTATTTATTATATAATAAAAATGCTAACTTTTTCATACGTAATACATATATACTAATATATCTTATATTGTACTAATATTTCTAACTAGTTGTGCCTGCGGCTTCGCTCGCGTGAACTACAGAATGCCGTCGGCCGAGCACACACGCTAATCGTGCTGCCCGCATTCAAAAGACTGTAGACAATTGCTTATCGTGGGTAATCTTTAGAAGATAGAAAGATATATGCTATTGGAGACTTTTTGTAGGTCTTTTTAAAATCTACAATTATGTAGAAAAATTATTTCATATATCTCGTATGGTTTACTCAGCGTAAGCCAATTAAGCGCACCAAATACGTCTTTTTTTCCGAATTGGTTCATCATTATCGTCACTATTTATTTCGTATGTTAATTTATCTTACAAAATATATCTTATAACCTGGCCAGATAACATATCTATGGATTAAAATAAAAAAAACATGTAAATCGGATAAGTCGTTTCCACGTGAAACAACAAACGGGCAGACAGACAGAGAGCCGTTGAGTTTTATAATATGGAAGAACATATAGATTTAAAAGCATCGAATAAAGTCGGAAGCGGTTAATATAAACTTATCTAAAGTACTTAATAAAAAAAGGTAGTAATGTTGTTCAACCTGATCTAGTTCCTCAAAAGCTGTTCTCGACGTTCTTCGTATTTCTTGTTGAATATATTAAATTGAGTTAGACCAGTATTCGGCCACATTCTGAGCGTTTAAAAAAAATACCGATAAAACAGCGCAGGAATAAGGACACACAACGATAGATATGATATGATTTAGGTGTTTTCTTCTTCCTTATTCTTCCTGACTTGGCAACCGGTCTTTTTTGTTGAAGACCATTACTGCCGTTATCGAGTGAATATAGTTACCATTCTGATGACTATTTCAGGATCCTAACAAGATGGTGGCTCCCTTGTTGGAACTTTCTAGGGAGTTTTGTGGCATCTCAGAATTCATGACCCATGTTATTTCGAATCCACTTCACTTGTGCACAATAACCATGCTTTATTATGCAAAATGCCACCTGTATTACACAATAAAGGGTCAAATAACACAAATCTATACTAATATAATAAAGCGGCAGAGGTGTTTGTTTGTTTAAACACGTTAATCTCCTAAACTACCAGTCGAAATCGAAAAATTATTTGTATATGTTAGCCAGATCCACGAGGAATAGTATAGGCTAAACCTCTCAGCTAGCCTCAACTAAAAATAGCGCACCCTAACTGCTATATCCGCGTGCGCTGGAGTAAGGGTTAGTGATAAGTAAATATGCTCAAAAATATTGCTCCTTAGTACATCTAGAAAAAGACCGCAATACCACATGCCTATTTCATATACATAAGCCGCAAGAAGGTTTTTAAAAACGAAGTTGTATTAAAAATTGAAAAGAGATATATGAGCATTATTATTAGGCATGGCATATTAATCCTTACGAACGAAAGTTACTTCATCATCAAGACAATTTTATGTAGATAAACTTTACCCTTTATAGCATGTTATTTGGACGAGTAATTTGGGAGATAATGTAAAATTAAGATAAACCAACAATCGGCTCTAGTCTATGACTATAGCTGTAGCGGCGCGAACGAGCCTTGTGAGTTATAACGCCCAACCAAGGCCGCTCGATAAAAATGTTGTATAATATACTGAAGTATTATAAATCATCAATCAGCGATTTCTTTTAAATTATATGCGGGTGATACCGCGGGGCATAACTAGTTTATGAATAAAACAAAAAACAATACATAACAGGTTAAGATCTCGCCAGAAACTCGGGTTATGTGTTACCACATTTGCATAGGGCTTTGCTTTTATCTAAAGCTCTATTTAACCATATTGTACTAGCAGCAGCTCACTTTAGTTCGAAATTGGTCTAATGATTTCTAAATGGACCATGGCAGTTTATTTCCAGATGGTAACTCTTCAACGGGTTCTAAATTGACCATGGTAGTTTATTTCCAGATGGTAACTCTTCAATGGGTCCTAAATAGCAAGGTGGGCGTGCTAGCTTTCCAGACACAATCTCTTTCGTGCCTCTATTGGAAGAAGTTCTAGAGGGTGTGCGTGTTTAATAAAAATTTTAGACTTTTTAGACGGCTTCTATGACGTTGGGAACATGGAGCGGGCGTTGCTAGTTGGTTTCTTGTTTCCTCCTTTCCACACCACATGCCATACTTCTTCGGATTTCCGGTGGTGCGATGCCAATCAGAGAGTACAATTAGTTGATTTAAGGAGTGGGCTTTTGGACAACCTGTTCTCGAAGGCAGGGATTTTTTTAACCGATTTCAAAAAAGGAGGATGTTCTTAATTCGAATGTATATTTTTTATGGAATTTCAGCCTTAACTTCTTTAATTATGAACCGATTGAGATGATTAAAGAAGAGGTAAGAAGAGGCTCAGGTATCATTTTAATTCCATTGGCATTGGACCTGCGACTTTGAAGATACAACAGGAACACCTCAAAACAATAGAAGTTGGTGTTCTTTCATTTTAAAAATGTTTTTGTCGTGTAACACGCGCTATTTCCTTAAATATATAAGAAATAAGAAAATGGGAAACCAAATCAACCACAATTAAATTATATTTTATTTGCGTCCTGAGAAAGTACTCATGATCGTCACTAGTGAACAACAAGAAAAGCCGGAAAACACCAAGAAAAAGGTCTGATTTATAATATTATTACTATCCAAACTAACTGCCATAATAACGACAAGAATATAAAACACTTATTGAATAAGTATAAAATCTTATAAGATATGAAAATCTTCGATGACCTAAAGTGCTTCGTATATTCCTAAATGTCTCACCGATACGTGATACCACAAAATTTCAATAAAAACCATCTCGACGACACTATCAGCAGAAATGCTATTTATATTTCAGATTCAATGTAGGGCTGTCACGTGCGACGTCGCTCCGTGTATACTTGTTTCGCAATATTAGGTATCGGACATAAACACTGTCGTTAGCGGATTTGCTAAATTATTATTTACAAATTTTTTTCACGATTCGCGCGTGCGCTCTGCCGACGCGACGCCATCCTGTAGATACAGGTTATAAGATATATTTTGCAACATAAAAAATAAGCAGTGAAGATAATGGTGAATCAATGTGGAAAAAAACGCTCTTGGGGCGCTTAAATGGCTTACGCTGAGTAAACCATAAGAAATATATGAAAATAATGAACTATATACTCGTAATAGTAGATCTTAAAAAGACCTACAAAAAAGTTAACGATAGCATATTTCTACCTTCTAAGGATCATTCACAATAAGCAATTTTGTCTTTTAAATAACTGGCCGGCGATTGCAGTGTGTTGTAGCGGGGACAGCACGATTCGCCCGTGCGCTCGACCGAAGGCGTTCTGTAGTCCACGCGAGCGGAGCCGCGAGTAGAGCTAGTGTATAATGTAGTAAACATTAAATACAGTAATCACCAAGAGACGGACATCGACAAACAATAGTTACTATATACAGTAAAACTACTTACTTACAGTAAGTAATACTTACTCTACCCCGTTTGACTCGAAATTGGAGATACGCGGTTTTTCTTTTTGATGGACGCGCGCATCAGTGCTCCCTCTCCGCCCTGTTAGTGTTCCGTTTACGACAAGTTCGAACGTGTTTCGTGTGAAATTGTTTGTACGCAGTGCGTTTTATTGATAACCTCTAATCATGTCATCCAAAAGAACAAAAAATGAGTAATTTGAAACTAACAAGAAAAAGAAAAACGCTGTCTTTGGAGCGTAAACTGAATATTATTACAAACTTTAAAGCAAAATAAATACGTGAATTGGCAAAGAAATTTGAAAGAATACATGATAGCTTTCGACATCAAAATAACTTTGGTTTACTTTGTTTTATTCATAAAAAATTAAATTGTTTTATAATCTAACATTTTATTGAAAATGTTTCTTCTAAATTATTATTTTCTTTAGACTCTGGTCCCGATTAAACATACTGTATATGTATTTTTATATGCAAAGTTGAAATCACGACTTACACGTATTCGACTTACACGGTTATCGCTCGGTCCCAGCTATCGCGTAAGTCCGAGGTATTACTGTACTTACAATGATAAACTGGCATGAAATGCATTGAAAATAATCAATGTTTTTTTTTCGATCACTACATATTACAAAACTCAAGGCCTCTCAGTCTGTCCGTTTATGTTCTTTTTACGCGAAAACCTCTTATTAGTGCGCCTTATATAGTTTCTTAAGGAGTAAACTCCAACAAGGGTCTTAGGAAAAGCAAAATAAGAAAGATTGGATGACATGAGTTACGCTGACGACAACGTAATAAAGACAAATCTACGAATACTTTTCACCCTAATGGAACCGAAAGGTCTGTTGCTATTATGTTATCCCATCATCAGATAAGCTTAGAATTAATTCGAACGATAATATAAAGCCTCTAATTTTACTTAAGATACCGATCGCTTGTAACCAAAGGCGCGGTATCACGCGATCCGTGCCCTACTGTGGTGTTACCATTATTATAAATGTTAACGCAGGTAACTCCCAGCTCCTTCATTGTGATTGCTTTGAAACGATTTTTGTCGAGTACATTGAATATTTCAGACCATGAATAAGTATTTCACGTGTGTAGGAGTTTTTTAAAGAAATGTAATTCCAAAGCTGAGACAATTTTGTTTTTTCAAACTCATAAACACATTTTCTGTAATGCATTATGATAACATTTTTTGTTTTATTTGATTAATGTTGTAAATTGTATTTGTCATTGCTAATGTGTTTTTTTCCTGGATAATATACTTCGGATAATTTCGATTCTTTCTTTTTAAATTCTTTTGCCTATTCAGCGTCCTTGTTTATTCTGCGAGGACAAGTTTAGTCATCTGGCACCTTACACTTTCTAAAAATAATTTTAGGTAAACCGAAATAATTTTAAATGCACATCTCTTGTATATGGTGTTAAGACTATATGATGTGTAATACCACCACAACTTTTAAATAAATAAATATATAGACAATTTTACAGATGACCTTTAATTCCAAACTAAGCAGCTTGCATTTTATTATTTAAACATTACCTGGACATTCAGATATATACGGAGATCGAACCCGCGATCTCTTCGCTCTATAGTAGGGATTGCTACTACAGCGCCACCAGGTCTGTATTAGGTAAAATAAGGGTAAAAAAGGATTGTTTTTGAATTAAAAATAAAACGACGCGAGTCTGATCAAAAACTCCCATGAACAGTGCTTTTAGTTGGTACCAATAATTATTTATATAATCGTATAGTTATTGTAATTTGGGTCATGTTAGGTATTCAAAAATCATAATAAATGGGGCAAAAAGAACATGCATATGCCATTTCTTAGGAAGATAAAATCATTCTTTAATATCATACAAGCAATGCCCGCAACTGCGCTCGGTTGGACTAAAGAATGCCGTCGGTTGCGAATCGTGCTGCACCCGCTCCCACTGGTTCCATCCACGGCGGTCCTACGCCAGTTATTTTAAAGACAAAAATTCTGGGTTATTTTGTGGTTATTGTTGGTGACCTTAAGAAAATAAATATATGCTATCGGAGACTTTTTTGTATGTACTTTTAAGGTCTACCATTATGTAATACATTAATTTGATATATCTCTTATGATTTACTCAGCCTAAGCCATTTAATCGCCCCAAAAGCATCTTTTTTCCGAATTTATTCACCATTATCGTCACTGCTTATTACTTACGTTACTTTATGTAACATAATAAATTTCCTATAACCTGGCCAGATAACATAGCTATGAATCAACATTAAAAAATACATGTAAATCGGATAAGTTGTTTTCGCGTGAAAATAACATAAACGGACAGACACGGAGAGAAAGAGAAACGTTGAGTTTATAATGTGTAGATAAACTTTAAAAATAATTTAACTTTCATAATTTATGCGGGTTTACTACGAATAGAAATAGATAATGTGAATTAGGTTATATAAGTTTGCGAGAGTATAATGAAATTGTACTATAGTATTGTTAGCTATTATTATTCATAGATCGAAATGTATCAAATTTCAGGACGTTGTTTAACCCGAATGAGGCAGGCATGAGGGACTCTTACTCAACTCTCCGGTCACTCAAGCTTTCCCTCTCGCATACACGAACAAACTAGTTGATGTAAGTTCAGTCGAACGTGTGCACATGGAAATTGTACCTTTCATAAACTGAACGACGCGGTTTTAGTAACGTAGCAATTTTGAATACATTTTATGCGCAAAAGGTATTGGGTAGTTTTGATAATTGCTCTTGCGGTCAATTTTCGAACTAATCTTCTCTGCTATATTGGAATACAGCTTGTTGGGCTTTTACGACAGCGGCTTGCTAGAGTTGGTTATTTTACTAAAGTTTTATATGTCAAATCTCTAAAGGTACGCTCAAACCAAGGCTGGACGCAGAGTGGACATTTGCGTTCACGATGGCGACTGTGGTGCCGATCTAGTTTCGTGCAAACGTCATTCACACCAACGTGTTCAGTTTGACTACGTCTGGTGAAAAATATACGACGCGCCGGGCTCGTGCCGCAATGATAGTAAGCCCTACGTACTATTGAGTCGTGGGTTCGATCCCCGCATATATGACTGACATTTGTGTTAGGAGCATAAATAATTGTCAGTTTTATGACTGGGTGTTAAATATCTACATAAATATGTATATTGTATCAGTTGTTTAGTTACAATAATACAAGCTTTGCTTAGTTTGGAATCACCAAGCCCAGTGAAGCTGTAAAAGCCGTCTAAGGCTTCAGGGCTCTTATGGCTAACAGTGTAGTTAGATCGAAACAAAAAGTTTGCAGCCGCATGACCGTGTGT
Source organism: Saturnia pavonia (assembly GCA_947532125.1). Classification (NCBI taxonomy): domain Eukaryota; kingdom Metazoa; phylum Arthropoda; class Insecta; order Lepidoptera; family Saturniidae; genus Saturnia; species Saturnia pavonia. The sequence continues at coordinate 18,688,749 of OX383895.1, read as the reverse complement.
GAAATATGTCTCCATATTTATTATGTATCAGTTATTACCACTGTTGAATTTTGTGTTGAAAATGGAAGATAATAACGATGAGAGTATAGTATTTTTTCTATTATTTTTATAATATGGGTGTGATGTTTCGTATAATATTTAATATTTTGGCACTTCAGCAATATTTTTTTTGACACTGTACATTGTAGACATCTATCTATAAACCACTAGAAATTATTTTCATGCAGCGTTTTTAATCGTGTCGATATCAAATGATAGCGCGTGTAAACGTCGTCTTTTCGCTGCGTTATCTTCATAAAATTATCTTGATGATGAAGAAACTTTCGGTCGTAAGGATCAATATTCCATGCCTAATAATAATGGTCATATTTCACTTTTTAATTTTCAATAATTTTTGACATATAAACCTTATTATGGCTTATGTATATGGCATATGGTGTCGCGGGCATTTTTTAGATGTACTCAGGAGAAATATTTTTGTAGAACATTATATTTACGTATCACTAACCATTACGCCAGCGCACGCGGATAAAGCAGTGCGGGTGCACTGTTTCTTCCGACTTACTTAAGAAAAATCATTATTTAAGGCTAGCTGAGAGGTGCAGCCTAATGCTAGATAGCCTATACTATTCCACATGATTCTGGCTATCATATAAAAAAAAATTCAAATCCGACTACTAGTTTCAGACGTTAGCGTGTTTAAACAAACAATGAAACTCTTCCGCTTTATTAGTATAGATTTGAATCGTGAGTTATGGTAGTGTTTTAAAAAAGAAAGACATAAATAAGCTATTTCGGTTTTTTTTCCAATTTTCCAGGTAATTTTCGATTTTTTTCCCCTAAAAACCTCATTTGGAGTAATACTAACATTCTAAAAAAGAAATAAGCCAGATTGGTACAGCCGTCTCAAATGATGCGTTTACCAACGAACATCATTTAATTTTCTAGGTTTTTCCATATGTACAACATAATCACGTAATATAACTACGAAATTAGTTTCCATTTTAAAAAGGGCAAAAATATTTCAGATTGTTTGCGACAAGATGCTCTTATACTTAGAGCAAAAGGAAAGTTAAGGCGCTCTCTGACCTTACTTACGACGGCGGCTTGAATGAAACGTTTTCTTTGGGACTTACTATGTACACATATTTTTATAGTCAAATGAAAAATAAAAGCTTTCTTTCAATTTGTATCCTTTTCAATATTTTATGAAATGGATAAAATACATATGTGTGGTAAGCCGATAAGCGTTTGGTTTAAAATGTAAATGAAGTTATTAACTGTTTTCGAGTATCAGTAATGTTGTTTTTCCGTTCGATTACCTTCATGAACTATATTGGTCCGTGTGCTTGATTTTTAAATGATTATCATGAGGTTGCAGGAACATTTGCCTAGATTTATCTGCCATCATGCCACACTGCTCTGATAGTAGATTATCCTTACATACCTCTTTCGTTTCATTATAATAGCGGCACGCTATGATGGCCGTTTTGATGTGTGTCCGTTCATGAAGTTTCGTATAAATTAATAACTACGTTTGAAAGAGCAAATTGCTGTTCTTTATTGTCAAAAGTGTCGTGCAGTTAGTAATGGAATTTAACTAATGTATAATTTTAGGACATTAAATTTATTTATTACACTGATTTCTAAGTAACTATATATAATATGGTTCCATGAAAAAAAAAAAACATTTAACGTTTTTACTTTAAAAAATAAACAGCGGTATTTGACAGAGTCTTTAATGGATTATAATATGATTAGTGGACTTATTTATCACACAACTTTGACAAGCTAGATTTAGTCTAAGACCAGCACAGTTTTAATACTAAAAATATACATAAAATTAGTCGTACCGCTTTTACGACTTAGCAAGACTAATAAAAGTTTTTTTGGGTAATAGTGTTAGGTTCTATAAATAAGATCCCAAAGCACATTAATGATTTGCCAGACAATGAGATCAAGGATCATGTCAAGCAGGTTTTATTGTTTACAGTTTATTTTAGGGTGTGGGTCATTATGTGAATGGAAATGGAAGCATATCTGGAAGTGACTAGATATGCATCCATTAAATTATTAATATGATTATTGATTGTAAATATTGCTTGTACAGTTGGAATTCAAAAAAGATATGCCCGATGGTGTTTCTTGCCGGTTCTTCTCGATGGCTGGGATGTTTTCCGAACCGGTAGTATTATTTCAGATTCATAAGTTCCTTCTTGGGGCCCATATTGAATAAAGTATGTTTTTATTTTGATTGACTGAGGTTTCAGTAAAATATTAAGGTACCATTTTTATGTGCAGAATATGCATATAATATTTGTATAACAGACCTTACTTACAGGACAAACTGAAACATATGTGTAAAGCCTATAGTAAAAATAAAAGCTGTACCCCGCAGTTTCACCCGCGTATGATTTAAAAGAAATTGCTGATTGCTTATTTATAATACTTCAGTATAGACAATATTTTTATCGGGCGTACGGCTCGTGCGCGCCTCTACAACTATAGTCATAGACCCGAACCGAGTGTTGAACTATTTTAATATTCCATTATCTCCCAAACTATTATAAATTGCTATAAAAGGCAAAGTTTATCTTCATAAAATTATCTTGATAATGAAGTAACTTTCGTTCGTAAGAATTAATATGCGTAATAATAATGCTCCTAAATCTTTTCAATTTTCAATATTTTTTTGTCATAAAATACCTTATTGTTGATTATATATAAGACATAGGCATTTGATATCCCGGACCTTTCTTTAGATACACTAAGGAGCAATATTTTTATAGAACTTTTTATTTACATATCACCAACTAATACGCCAGCGCACGCGGATAAAGCAGTTCAGGAACGCTGTTTCTTCTTCCACTTACTTAACAAAAATCAATACTTACGGTTAAATAAAAGGTGTAGTTTAATGCTAGATTTTCTATACTATTCCTCGTGAATCTGGCTATCATATACAAAAAGAACTTTTCGAATCCCATCGGTAGTTCCAGAGATTAGCGTGTTTAAACAATCAAACAAAAAAGCTTTTCAGCTTTTCTATATTAGTATAAATAAACCAAAATCCTAGATATCTCCAAATCAGATTTATCGAAACTGTATAAAATTATTTTATATATCGGTAATATATCGTTGCGACCTATATAAAAATGCATTATTTTCAAAAAACTAAAGAAATATGCGGAAAAATCTAGAATTCTCTACAACTATCGTACGTAAGTGCAAAGAAAGAGAAGAGGCACCGTCGTCACGTATCATATCACGGAATGCGCACACACTGCAATATTATCGGTCCGAGTATCATAAACAAACAAACAAGTTGTAAAATTTGCATGACTCGAAATTTCCAAACTTTTTAAACATCACCGGTCTTTCTCGAAATTCTGTTCTTTTGTCTTTTTTCGGCCAAATAACGACCAAAGGCAGTTAGTTTTATTCTTGATTTTAATATTACGTGTTCGCAAAAGCAATTTAAGAAATTTATTCGCATTTTCTTTGATTGCTGTAAACGAGATTTTTTGTCCAAAAGCGTTACAAAATATAGAATTAACTACAATCTATGTTTAAAGCCTATATATATTAAAAACATAAAATGAAATCCTGGATATCCACAAATCAATTTCAGCGGAAGTCTGTGATACTTTGGCATTATGGTCTTATTTCTTAAAAGTGTATTTATTCTACATCTATTTCGCACTATAAAAAAGAATAGATAATGGATGATAGAGACATTCCTTTTACTTAAAACCGATAAAAAAGTCGAAAAAAGGTTATTTTGCAACCAATAAAAGTTCAACACATTGCTGCTAGCATTAATAATTCTCGTATAGTAAATAAATAAGAAGAATTTAAATGCCTCCACCTCATTTGCTATTCATAGCTTTAAATATTATATCCATGTTGAATCGTTTTAAACGGACAAATAAACAAATTCTTCATCAGTGTCCAATGATTCAAACAAAATCCTCTTCAAAGGAAATAGAGTGAAATAAGATAAAATTGAAAAAAAAAAACGAAGAAATTTATACAAATTTCCTAAAAATATTATAATATCAAATTATTGTACTTTCAACTAAAATGAGATTGTCACGGTTCACGTAATTTTTCATAAGAATATTCAAATTTTTTTGTTTGTTAAAAAGGAAAAAAAACAATTAAGATAAATAACCCTACGGGAACGAGTTTATTGGATATTGTCGTGAATTCCGAATGAATTTATGTTTCACAATTTCCAAGGAAATATTAATTTGAGGCAATCTGTATAAAGAGTGGGCCTTTTAAATATTTATTAAGACATTGAAAATGAGGACCTCTTTAATTTGGCTGTTTACGTAGACAGTTATTCCCAAAGACATTAAAAATACTGTGCACAGCTACAGTGGATCGTGAACGATACAATTTTATCACACGATATTTAATCATTTATTCTAATCGATTTTATCAATTTTATCACTTAATTGCAAATGTCAACTGTTCTAAAGGTATTTTAATTGCGTCAAGGCGAAAATAAATTCTAGTATTTGACAAGCCTATTAAAATCACGAATAATATTCAGCTTGTGTATAAAAATATTGTCATTAATTTAATTATTATATTTTTTGATCAATAAAAATACAAGAGACACATTGTGCGTTCAAGTTATGCGATGATTTTAAAAAAAAATCTAATTGATAGATTAAAACTGAAGTTTTTCCTACGGAAATATTTCTTGACTATCTGTGCCCGCAACTTCGCACGCGTTTAATTTTTTTTGTTTTTTGTTTGTATACGTAACGTAAAGTGGTGATGTTTTTTATCATCTACCCCATGATGTAGAGTGTTTTTAGAAAGGGATGTGTGAAAATCATTTTTCGATTAAAGGATTCATTTGCGAAATATTAAGCTTTAAAGGGCTTATTTTTGTTAGATTCACGTATCCCCTCCCCCAGCCAAATAAATGGTTATGTTTTGATATGTAAATAATTCACTGCGATAATTTATATAACGACGTTAAAAAAACAATTACAGGTAAGTAGGCTTTACAAGTTAACGGATAATAGTCAACCAATTTATAAAATGTACTCGGAGAAGTAAATAAAAAGGAAAATGTCGTACAAATTCTATTGGTTCCCTTCTAAATCTTCATATAGTGACGGGCAATAAAGGGACCCGACACTACGCGTGGCTCTACACGCATTTGGCCGGTCTTATTCTTAAAATGTTATATTTTAAAAAGTTAATGCGGGTTTTGCTAACGAAAAAATAAATACTTAGCATTAAAATGAAAATTTTGAGTGATAATTTTTTGATACTTGTCGTAAATATGCAACTAAAAATATTACACAATTGTCAAATAAAGGAGCCAAGTTAACATTCAGCTATTTTATCTAAGAAAAACCAGACCTCACGTCTTTGTTGGAACTTCCACACCTAATTCAGCGACACAAAAAATGTTTCCTTTTTATAAAATAAGGAAAAGTCGGAATGAGACGATACAAGCAGAATCCTGATGAGGCGCGAGCGAGAAACAAAATACTTAATCATATGGAAGGAAAAGGGATGGCATGCTTAACCGAGTCGAACGGAAAGCGTTAGTTATAGAGCTCGAGGTCTGGTTAAGGAGTTACCCTGATTTTGAAACAATATTATTTTATGATAGCATATGTTATATGCTACGCCGTATTTACCTAGAAAATATTTAACCATTTGATTGAACCAACAACCAACTTGAAGGTCAAGAAAAACATAGTGATGAAATCACAGCATGGTGGTATGGTATTTTCTAATGCCCACCTGGCTAGCTACCACCCTCAAGTTGAAAATCTGTCACCAAGCACCTATAGGTGTCCCCAATAGGCTTAGCGTGGTACTATCTCGGGCTACATCGTCACTTAACATCAGATCAAATCCTATACCTATTTAGTTTTTTGGCAACCTTTGCTAAATACTATAGGGGTTTAGCAGCGTTTTTATACTTGGCAGTAAGTTTAATAGCCTTCCCTTTCAGATAATAATAGGGTTTATAAATAAATAATTAATTAAAAGGGTTTATAAATATGAAGTTACCGTTTTAATGTATTGAATAAAAATTAAACAGAAGATCGCAGCCAATTCACATAGTGTTGTGTTCCTGCGGCAAGTAAGATTTCTAGAGCTCCTTAAGTGCAACCTTTACGATAATCGCAAACGGACAACGCAATGGGTGACCCTAAGTGAAACGCCAAAACAATGCTCGAAAGCCAAGCTTACCCACAGAAAAGTGATAGTAGCTGTTTGGTGTTCACTTCAGTGAGTAATTCACTACAGTTTCCTTATATACGGGCAATCAATAATAGCAAATGTCTACTATGCAGAACTCGTCAATCGGTCTTCACCATTATTGCTCCATGATAATGCCAGATTTAATACTGCTCCTCAAACAGTTTTAACACTATAAGAACCACAGCTAGAAAACATCCGCCATCCTCCATACTCGCCGGACCTTGCCCCAACCAACTACCACTTTTTTGGCAGTTTGGACAATTTTTTCCTACGGAAAAAATATTCTTCCCAGGAAGCAAAACAAAATGCCTTTACACAGTTTGTGGAGTTTTATCCAAAATGTTTACATGGCATACTTTAATTAAATGAATATATTTCATCCTACAAAAAAAAAATTATTTTAATTTTTCTTACGAAGCGGCAATTTCATACTTAAACTCCAATTATTATGTAAGGATTATATAACATTTATCAACTCAAATATAATGTGTTAATATTGTTTTTCTCATTGAGGATTCAAGTTGGCATCATTTGTAGGAGATAATGGTTTCTTTCGTTTATTCTCATTATTACTTTTGTTTGAACTACGTGACCGACCTTACGATAGAGCCATTCTTAGGAAACAATATTTTTCCTTACTCCCGGGGCTTCTTTACTGCATATTCCTTCATCAGACTAATGTGAAAGGCCGTATTACGTTCAAATTTTACGGAAAGGTGTTTAGGTGGAAGAGGAGGTTAAACATATTTAAATAGACGGTTTCTAAATTAAAAATACATTGAAAATTCTTCCTTCTAGAAATTTCCATACAAATAACTAAACGCAAGACGCTATTCGCATCGGTGGCTAGCTCATAATGCATTTGAGAATCAAACAAGATATATATTATACGGCTCCATGATAAGGATATTTTTCAAGTTTATATGCTTTCCTAACTTAACGCGTAATTCAGAAATGAGCCATGTTGTTTAAACAATTAACGAAATGTCATAGCAACAAATACAATATGTATTGTTATTAATAAAAATGTTTTTACATAAGCAGTAGATCATTGTTTTTTTTTTGACATGTAAGTGTTGACCGAAGCGTGAATACGTCTAATCGCTCGTAAAGTACAATGATTACGGTTACGGAAGTACGGTTACAAAATATCGTTAAATTTCAAATGCTAATACTCGTAATTACGAGACTAATAATGCGATAAATACGGATGAGGTCACAATGGATAGAGCATGTCTGTGCGTATTTGCCGTGCAGCGCTTGTTTTGTCCGTGACGTCATCGGGTAGTGTAAATGCCTGCGTGTGATTCTTAAAGAAAATAAATTTAAAAATCCTAAAAATTCCAGTACCAAGCAAAGGCGAGAGCTACGGCAGCTTCGAAATTGATAGGAAAACGACGTTTTTACGGAAAATCTACGGCGCGGACCTTGACTACGCCTTTCTGTATTTTTTTAAGATAAAGTGACGTCACTTTACCTGATGAAAATCACAGTACAATACGAAAAGATCAACGGCCAACGAGAGATTGGTAATCTATCACCAGTTAAAGCGTTTAATATATGTAGATCAACCTACTAAAATAATGATAAAAAATATTCGAGTACTTTGGAAAACCATCGCGCACATACAAAAATACTAGGAAAAATTAGAGAACTTTCCTTTTTTTTTAATTCGGTTACTCTATAATAGGTACTTGAACTACATAATCATGTTCACTGGCCTAGTCTTGCCAGTTTACCTAAAATTATGACCAGCAATCAATCTCACCCATATTGATATTATTAAGGATCAACAGATTATTTGTTTGAACGCGCTGATCTCTGGAACTACCAGTTAGATTTGTAAAAATATTTTTGGCTGTTATAGCCTAGTTATTGAGGAAGATTATAGGCTGTATAAATTTACGCTAGGTCTGTAAGGAGCGGAGCAGTAACCATGAACGTTAAATGATCTGGTCGCACGGTGGAGAGTTGGTCCAAAAATTTAACACGGATGTAACCGGGGGTAAGCTATGAGTAACATGGTGGATTAACAAACAAGTCAAATCTGTCAATAGTTACTGAGATTCTTCACATCATTCTAATCGTACAAAGGTTGCCGAATCTTTTGTTTTTCTTTTCAAACTAAAACCAGTGAAAAGCTGTAAAAACATTGAAATAAAAACGGACAAATAAAATCTCTCTAACGAACGTCAAAGCTGTTTAACCATTCTTTACTTTTGATGTAAAGTAAAATATAAAGAGTTAGCTGGACTTCAAAAGTGTATCCTCGCTGTGTTTTTGCTTTGCGAGCATTTTAAAAATGTATTTCTTATTTATTAGAGTGTTTGTTATTGTTTTTAGGGTTCACGTAATAGATAGATCCTACCTTTAAATTACTCTGTATCTTTTGAATCGTAAATAGATGGTGTAAAATTTTCACTATGTATTATTATGGCAAATATCTTAACAAAAAAAAGGTGAGTGTGCGATTCACACACGATAGAAGTGAAACTTCATTTTAAAAGGCATTTTCTATTTTATTTAAACAGTATGCAATATACATACACACCGACATTTACTCTCTCGTTCTGGCTCACACAAAGAGGAGAGACCGATAATGTGCGTTAAACGTTTAACATTTAACATTTAACGTGTGAAATTTTATTGACCTTTTTTAATTGTTTAAACCAGCTAAGTATATTAATAAATCAGTAGGTCTGCCTGTCGGTCTCTCTGTCCGTTTATATTCTTTTCAAGCGAAAACCACTTATCTTATTTCTTCTTCTGTTCTGAGTACTTTTTTAATTCATAGCTATATTATCTGGCCAGGTTATAGGATATATTTTGTAATATAAAGTAATATACGAAATATACAGTTACGATTAAGGTAAATCAATGCGGAAAAAGACGCATTTGGGGCGCTTAAATGGCTGACGATGAGTAAACCATAAGATATATATCAAACTAATATCTACATACTTGTAGATCTTAAAAATACCTATAAAAATTCATCGATAGCATACCTCTATCTTCTAAGGATCACTCACAATAAGCATTTTTTTGGCTGCATAATTCGCACGTGCACTCGACCAATAGCATTCTGTAGTACACGCGAGCGGAGCCGCGGGCACATCTAGTCTTATATATTAACCAATTAAATACGAAATATGCTTTCACGGAGTCCGGATTCCACGATGTCAACTTTAGTATTTGTTACATATTAATTCAATGGGTGTAAACGGTTAAACACAAATATGTATAAACTACAGTGTACGTGAACATCAAAGGACGTCATAGTCAAACTAATACGATGCTTATATAATTGATATTACATAATATGTATTAATTTCACTTGAATAATAATATTATGGTATTCCTAGAGACTCAACACTAATTATCATTACTACTCTATGTACACGTACAGCAATGTTTCATATACGAGTAGGTCGGCTTCACATTAGAAATAGAAATTCATTATAGTTTTTTTTTAATGGCAGCAAGCGTTCTGGCCCATCAAAATTGATAATGATTCACAAGTGGACGCAAGGAGTATGTAGTACTTAGTATGTATGTAGTATTCCCTTAACCTGTAGAGCGTTATCCGCTACTCTTTGAAGAACCTTATGTCAGCCCAGGAAAAGCCATACTGCGTATGGACATGAAGAGTTGGAGTTTAGTGATTTCGCTGGAATCGCGTATGTTTTTTCTAAAAAACGTCTTGAGCATTTGTTTACAACGCTAAATTTACTCTCATCTGATTTTTGCTTTTTACACTTCATATGATTCATAGGAAAAGGAAAAAGGGCCTTTAAAACTGGCGTTATTTAAGTTTTGTCAATATATATGTGGCAAATGGAACGTAAGAGAGAATGAAAGGAGCGGACGAATGAGTGAGACAGATGAATGAAAGATAATATGCCGATATACGACGATCGGGGCGCACGCTGTTAAGTTGTATTTTTTTCCAATAAATAATTTAAAGTTATATTTGGCTGATTTTTTGATTTCTCTGAAATCCCACATATATTAAACCTCATGTTGGAGGCCGCTGCCGCTTCTAAAAAGACTTTTTTTTTTTCAGAAAACATGACTATTCGGACATGTCTCAATATATCTCTAATAACTTCTTTTATTCTCTTCATTCTTCATATTAATATCTTCTACTCTCTAATAACTAATAACTTCAATGATAAGCTAAGAAGTACAAAGTGTATTGAAAATATACATTTACAAAATATTGTAGACATATAAATCACTAGTAAAATAATCAATAAATCAGCGTCCTTTTAGTAGATAAGTTTCTAGCACCCATCTATACATATTATAAAATTGAAATGTCTGTTTGTAATGTCAAAGTAACAGGTTTTTACGCATGTACGATACGTATAATATATATACGATACGTATAACAATTGTCTGTCTGTTTGTTCCGGGTAATCTCCGAAACGGTTGGACCGATTTTGACAGGACTTTCACTGGCAGATAGCTGATGTTATAGGGCATAACCTAGGCTACTTTAATTTTAGAAAAACTATTAGGGTTCGCACAAAACTTAAAAAACCCTTTTTTAGTAATCCACGAGAGCGGAACCGCGGGCACAGCTAGTCAAAAATATAAAAGTTTAAACGCATTTGGGACCTAAGGCAAAAATGTATATTAGAAGTTAATTCCATTGTAATACATTAAGGAAAGAAGAAAGAAGAAAGAAAATACATTTATTGTAGATAACATACGGCCACACAGTATTGAACACAAAATTAACATAACATAAAATTAAAAACTAAATAAGAAAAAATAAAAAAGACAATGTTATCAAATAAACCCATGTGCCGTAGTACCACTACAAAGGGCACACAACTCAGCATAAGCTGGATGCCACCGTTCTAAGTGTCACCAGCGCTGATTTTCAGTTGCGGCCAAGTGGGTTTACAAGAAGTAAGATATGTATTAAAAGTATTGAGTACATAATTAAATAATAATAGAATATCAGTTGTATATATTTATAAGTACATATATTTTATAATATAATAAATACGTACAAGATAGATAAACAGGATAAATTTAAACAAAAGAAAAAGGAGTTAAATAGCGGAAATGTCCAGATTACAGTTTTCGAAACACGCCTGAGATTGCAGTAAATAATTTCTTAATTTGTTTTTAAAAGATGACAAACTAGACGCTGTCCTTATTGGTGGTGGTATATTGTTCCAGCATTTACTGGCGTTGTACCGAAAACTGCCTCTAAAAGCTGCTGTACAGTGACGAGGAGTTACTAACTGTATAGACTTAAACCTACGCTCAGATGCTCTATTACTACCTACCCATTTAATTTTATTATAGAGGTACGGTGGTGTTCCAAATTGCATTACCCCAAACAGAAGACATGCGAGATGTAATTTTCGTCTTGCTTTCATTTTTAAAAGTAGGTGCTTATTGATGGTAGGCGTGACACGGCTTCTTGGAGCTATAGTGAAGCAAAAACGTGAACACGCATTTTGGACTCTTTGTATTAGACGAGATGTTCTAGCAAATAGTCGAGGACCGTAAACTATATCTGCATAATTCAATTTTGATAGAACCAATGATTCTACAAGTTGCAACCGTAGCTCTTCACTCAAAAATGGTCTCATTTTATATAGGACTTTCAGCCGTTAAAAACAGTTGCGGACACATGCAGCAATATGTGTCTCAAATCTCAGCTCTGTATCCATAACTAACCCTAAGTTTCGTGCTTCCGAAACACGTTCTATTGGTTCGTCCATTACCATTACTTGTTTATTAATGGAAGGGAGATGACTTAGCTGATGTTTAGTACCAAATAACATATATTTTGTTTTATTAGGGTTAAGTATAAGTGAATTGCGCCTTGACCAGTCTACTATTCTTACTAATTCTTCATTCATTATATTAATGGCGTTATCGTAGTTTTGAGGCTTAAAAGATATATATAGTTGTAAATCATCTGCATAGATGTGATATTGACAATGTAATAAGGACTTAGTTATGTCACAACTATAGAGTGTAAATAAAATTGGTCCCAATACAGAGCCTTGTGGGACGCCTCTGTTAACATTGCGAGGTGTAGAGTGTACAGTTGACCCATTAGGTAGATTTAACTCAACCATTTGAGTTCGATTAGTTAAATAACTGTTGAACCAGTTAACTGTAGCTCGGTCAAACCCATAAAATGTTAACTTTGAAAGAAGTAATGAGGTGTCTATGCTGTCAAATGCACGAGAAAAATCTAATAGCACTAGAAGAGTGCACATTCCTGTGTCTTGAGCTGCGAGAATATTATCAGTAACATCTAATAAGGCAGTAACAGTGCTCCTATTCTTTCTGAATCCTGACTGAGCATCAGGTAGTATACCATTATTTTCGATAAAGCTTATCATTTGTGCTGCAACAATTTTCTCTAAAACCTTTGATAAGCAAGGTAAGATACTAATAGGTCTGAGATCTTTAAAATTTTGAACATCCGATTTTTTAGGTAAAGGACGGACAATAGCTGATTTCCAGTAGTGAGGAAATTCAGATGTAAGTATAGAAGTATTGATTATATTTGTTATAACTGTGAGAGTCTGAGGTAAAGTCAACAATATCATTTTTAAATTAATTTGATCAGTTCCCACGGCATTTGATTTTAATTTATATATAATTTTTTCAATAGCATCTGAATTGACAGGGCTCAGCGAAAAAACTGAGTCGCCAAAGCGATTATACTCAAAATATGTTAGTTGTGATATATTAGTTTCTACAGTACCCGGAATATCTAAAAAATGATTATTTATAGCGTCAGCATCTGTAAAATGAGGAGGTATTTCATATTCTGTCGGTGTAAGTAAAGTTGATTTCAAATTTTTCCATAATGATTTGGGATCTTTAATTTTACTATTTATATTTTGTCGGAAATACGCAATTTTTTCATAATACAGAGACTGGATAACTAAATATTTTAAATCTTTATAGTAAGCTTTTGTACTTGGCAACCTATTATTTATAAAGCGCTGATGTGCTTTATTTCGTAGGCGCATCATTAACCGTATGTTGTCAGTGATCCAAGGGTAAAAGCGTTCTTTCATTTTAGCAAGCTTAATAGGAGCATGCATGTCAAATATATTTATAATATTTATGTTAAGATATTCTACAACATCATTAACATTAGTCATATTTGAAGTTATATCCCACGGAGTAGAATTTATAACTTTGACAAAATTATTCATACAAATATTATTAAAAGATCTGTAATGAACTATCTTTGGGGGTATTTTATGTTGGTTTATCTGAAACTCACATGTTATGAATGCATGATTACCAAGCGTACCTAAAGGCTCAACTATGACATTCTTGGCATATGAATTGGAACACACGACGTCAATAAGAGTTTGACTGTGTTCCGTAAAGTGAGTCGGCGATTCAACTAATTGGGTTAAGTTAAAAGATTTTAGAAAATTTATAAAATTAATATACTTTGTATCGTGTACGCTAAGAAAATTTATATTAAAATCACCTAACAATATTATACGATCACAGAAAGATACTGAATTCATTGAGTCAGTGATAGCGTCAAAAAATAGATCAGTGTTAAGCCACGGTGGGCGGTATGCCGTACCAATTACGAGTTTAATTTTGTTAAGTTTTAAAGTTAACCACATTTGTTCAACCGATATATGCCCAGCATCAACAGGATGTGCATGAATACGTACGTTTAACCCGCGTTTTATGTAAAAACCCACACCTCCACCACGTCCACAGCGTACGGCGGTAGGTCGAGGAATATGCCGCAAGCGGTATCCAGGGACAAAAGGTGCTCGGCCGTCCTCACCCGGCCTCAGCCATGTCTCATTAATAGCCATCACGTCAATATTTCTGAATTGTATCGCTTCTATAAAATCATCATGATTTGTTCCAAGTGAACCCGCATTTAAAAACCCAACCTTAAAATTTTTAGAGACCATTAGTAAATAAATGTACAATGACACTCCATGTTAAACAAATTAATAGAAAGTGATTAATCAATACTGAATATTGTTGACCTTGCAATAAATACTTATAAGTAAAATATGTAAATGTTTTAAAATAATATATAAAAATATGAGAAAAAGTAACTACAAAGCCTGTGAATACTCCGGCACATAGGGCATGACATACAGATAAAAAGTAAGTACGAGATACAAGTTTAAACATTATGAAAATAATAAAGATACAGTAATGAAATAAAATTAACCAACTTAATTGGAACCAAAAATTCGTTTGATATCCGATTCATCGCGTATTCGTTCTATATGATTCGTTTCATTCTTCCGGGCAAATATATTTCCCTGTTTAGTCCAAATATATTTCCAGTCATGTCGACGTCCCAATTCACGCGATTTTCCGAATAGTTGCCTGTTGAACTTAGTTAAGCGCTCGTTGACGTATAGTCGAAGATTCGGCCCAGGCAAATCGAGGTCGATGGTCGTAAGGTGGCGGCGCACGCGAGCCGCTTGTAGATACTCGTCGCGCAAAGTACGACGTACAAATCTGACAGCAATATTTCTAGGTCTCACAGTATCCGGTGCGTTCTCACCCCCTGGACGATCTCGACGTACCATTCCGACACGTTCCACGGAGACGATATCATTCTCACTCAACTTCAAACCCAACTTCACAGACATGAGGTTAGTAAGATGATATAAACTTTCATCTCTTTTTTCAGGAATGCCAGCGATCTCAATATCATTCTGTAGTAACTCTTGATCACGAGCATTAAGTTGTTGTTTTAATACAGCGATTGAATCTTCAATGTAGCTCTTGTCTAGTGTGTGGGATTCTGAATACTTATTCTCAAGCATTTCAATTTTTGACTCTAGTATGTTAGTACCTTTATTATAACTTTCAGAGTTTGCTTTTTCCAAGCTGTCAATCCTTAGCCCCAAGTTACTAACTTGTTCCAGACACGATCTCAGCTCAGTCTTAACACTGCATATCTCTTTACAGTACTCACGGACTTCAGTTCTCAAGGCACTCATTTCATTGCGAAGGTAACGGATCTCTAGTGCCAACGATATGTTCAAATCGGCATCATTTTTCTCTGCCACCTCACTTGAATTTTTACAGGACCCTGAACTAACCTCTGGACTGGTATCAACTGAAGTAAGCACGCTTATACAACCAGGATTCTCAGGTATATCAGTGGCGAGCTCAGCTGAACGACAGGCTTCACTCTGTACGCGATCATTTAAAATCATTCCTTTTACTGGCGTGGATGAGTTATCCTTCCGGGGGATTTTTATTTTACAATTAGGGCAATTCCAATGTGGTCCTATCATTGTGGATTCTATTGGAATGCCCACGCATGCTCGGTGGAATATCCCCGGACATTTCGTGCAACGCACGCCCTCGGATGAGTTTAAAAATTTACCGCAACCTCCGCACTTCGGTTTTCCCATGATAAATTCTTTATGTAGTAAATATAATGAATACTACAGAAGTGATATTTATAAAGTTAAAAAATGAAAATATTATTTTATATTTTAAAATAAAAATAAAAAATATTACAAGTTACCGTGTTGCGAACGCACGACCAAACACAGTACTGGAATCGTTGATGCGCGCCACAAACCAATCGACTAGCTATTGACTATTAGTGATGGTGAAATTAACAATCTGATATATTCTCTTTATCAACAGGAACTATGGTGTATGTAATAATTATGTTTAGCACCATAAAACGTACATCCTCAAATTGTGTCCTTTTAAAGTGCGATTACACTGAACTTCCAGAGTTTGCACTGTTTTGTTTCGGCAGTTATTTTTCTTTGAACGGTAACACAATCACTTTTGTTTTAATTATGCTCGTTTTTATTACAATTTTTATACTTATATGTAAACTGATAAATATACACTCAAACTGCCTATAATTTAGTTCGAAAACTTCACTTTTAACAGGAATTTTATAATTTAATAGCAGAGTTAAAATAAAGACGTCTTGTTTTAACCAAGTACCCACTTTTTTTTCAACTTTTTTAAGGCACTCAACTTAAAGAAAGAACGCAATATCACATAATCTTGTACTTGAAATCTTAAGTGTAAAGTATCTAAATCCGGCTATTTATTTAGCTACAGTACTTTTCATGTTAGCACATTCCCAGATCTTACTTACGTACGCTCTTTAATAAATTATTCTGGTCGTGTACGCTAAAGAATTCGCGGATTTATGAAGCTACGTGCTTAGTATTTGCGTGTGGTTTGATCTTTAAGATTCAGCGATTTTCAGTGGTATTATTATGGGGACTAATAATGAACCCCTTAGCTTTTTGAAGTGAAAAATTATTTAGCACCGTTGTGATTCGAAACTCGATGAAACGAAAAAACGACTGTAAAAAGTGATAACCATATACATTTATAGGGTTTAGCCTACGAGAGAATGAGGTAGATTATATTTACATTATGCACGGTTAATGCAAGTCTAATTTTCATGGTTGTGATCGTCATCGGATTGGTCTAGTGGTGTGAGACGACCAGACTTCATACGCAGTACGTACGAGTGGTCGATAGTTCGAATCACGCTGATTTAGGATATTTAAAAATAATTTTTAAAGACCATATTTTTTTTAGTTAAGTCAAGTATAACGTCCAGAAGTCTCTTCATATCATTATCGTCGTCATTTCGGCTGAAAGACGTCCATTACTGGGACATAGGCCACCCCAAAAATTGTCACAACGAGCGGTCCTGCACTGCTCGCATATTTTTTCTGTCTAGTTTCATCAAGTTATTTAATCAAACCTTACGTGGGCTACAGCCAAATAGAATCGCTCGACGCTCACGTTGTAGGACTCATCTCGTACATTACATCCAGGATTACATGGGAGTACCCTGGATCGCCCAGAAAATTGGGGTAAAGTAAGGCGTCCGTTAGTGGCCAATGATACGTTAAACTCTTCGAAATTTCAAAATAGACATGAAAATTATGCATTATGTGTATCAGAAATTTGTTTTATATTATTAGTAACATTTGAAAACACTGCAAACACTTCTTTAACTTAATTTACATATATATTTATTCTTAAATTCCATATGTCAAACTTTCTACTTTTTTCGCATAATATTCTTTATCTACGTATTCTATAATTTTTGCTAAAACCGAAAGAAGTAAGTGAACCGCTACGTCGCTTTCTTATGTCAACTGTCGACTTAATGACACGCATAAGTCCATCAAACGTAATTTTCGTAGTTTGGAAAGGGTTTATTTATTCCTTTCAAAAAAAAAGATGAGTTTATAAAAGTACCACAAATAGTGATGGAAAAATATTTGCTAACTAGCAAACTAAGATAGCAGAAATCCGGTAAATTACATTATCTTTTCTTAATTTAAAATTTCTATACACTTCGACTATGTTATCCGATTTATTAGGTTATACCATATGTATGGTATGTATGTGACCAACGTATCCTCAACTAACATTATATCATTATGAAGTACAGAAGATAGTAAGGAGCAACGTTTATTGCTTTATTTACTTGACAAGCTTTAAGTAATTCAAGCATGTACTTCAAACCTGAGATTTTTCAATTGTTCCATAGATTAAGTATTCAAAATACGATCCTTGTAGGTGAGATTTACGATTTCTATCCTTATTGTATTATAGTATATAGATAGATGTATACAAGTTAACACAATTTTAAAACTATGGATATTTCAAAACGCTTTGTATCACTACAGCAATAACAAATATAATAAAATGTCTAAATAAAATTTGTGCAGCCTACCCGAAATTTTTTCAATAAAAATAATAAAAACATTAACAATCACTTTATTTAAAAAAGATCGTTTTTTTTCTACGAACGTGATGATGCGAAAGAACTCACAGCTCCCCTGTAAGCAGAAGCTTTCGACTGGGCCTGAGAAACGCCTCTAGCTTCGTAAGTTGAAGATATAGCTTGAACATTATCTCCAACACCTACTGCACCGGCAGTAGAAGCAGTATGTACTGGATTGACTGCTACAGCTATCAACATGAGCAATGCAATTATCTGAAAGTAAATTTTAGAGAAGTAATCCAAACCTGTGATAGTGTGTATTAGTGAAAACATAAGGTTATAAACTATTCAATTAATTTTAGTTAAATTAATTAATTAATTTCCACTTACCATTACCGACTTCATGGTGTTAGCGCGAGTTTTGTGAGAATGCGGTTTCATGAAAACACTGTTTTTATACTCGCCATGTTTTAAGATAACACCAATAAACAAAATTACTGTAATTGAACATTCAAAGAATTCAATTTAGGTTACTATTTAATATGTAAATTTTTGGATAGCGAAAATAGCTTTTAAATTTAAATTGAACTATCAAGTATTATTTTTGAATTAAATACTTAGTTTCAAAGTAATTAATGTTAATCGTAGGAATAATATTAAAGGAAAACAAATGAACACTTCATTTTATTTTAATAATAGAAAACTAAATTAAATCAAGTTTGGCTTACCCTTCCTTTTCATCAAAGCATATATTAGAGAAGGATTACAACAGTGTGTTTTAGATGGTATAATATACCTTTTATTAAAAGATTTACTTCTTTTTATGGGGATGAAGTAGCGAAAAGTCTTCCTGTCCATATCTCGTCAAATGGTCAATGTAACCTATGACCATCGCACACAACCGTTGCTACATCTGACGTACAGGACGTGTGTCAAACGTTATCAGTAGATAATTCTGACTCAATAGAAACCATTACGAGCGATTTATCGCTAATTATATAACTAACTAATTTATATTCTATTATTAATGTTACTAGTAAACATTGTCAACTTGTCATTATTACTAACTGTTCGCCATGGTTTCACCCGTGTTACATTTGTTCGTCCAGCTCTCAACCATGCCGCCGCTAACGCACCCATTTTAGCCTATCTTTGTTCTCTTTTCCCATAATCGCCGACAGCTTGCCAGATTGCTTAACGTTCATAGAAACTCCTCCGTTCCTTAGACTCCCAGAGTGTAGTTATACAGCTTACTACATATGCCAGCGGCTCCGCTAGCGTTGACTACCAATAAAAATGTTTATTATTTTTGTGCGGTACCCTAATAATTATTCTTCTAAAATAAATTATCCTAAGTCATGCTTATAAAATCAGCTATCTGCCCGTGAAACTCCCGTCAAAATCGGTCCAACCGTTTCGAAGATTAGCCGGAAAAACAGTCAGACTGACAAAAATAAAAATAAAATGGGTTTTTTGTTATAGGTATTGTGTATACTTTCATATGCATTTAGTAAAAATCTGTTATTTTGACATTAGAAACAGATACTTCAATTTTATAACATGTATGTATAGAAAACCATCTTAGAAAAATAAACCCTAAAATACAGAAAAAAAAATTCAAATCCGACTGGTTGTTCCAGAGACGATCTATTGAGCTTTATAAATATTAATATGGATTAAACATAACATATGTTACACACATTAACAGCATTTGGCATATCCAACGAGGATTCATTTGATTCGTAAATGATTGATGATTCGAGAATTTATTTTGCTATTTTCGCGATATTATACGTACAATTCTATACATCTCGTGTACTGTAAACATAAACGAAATAAAATTATATATTAATAAAGCAACATAATTTAATGCCATTTTTCAGGTTATATTAAATTTATTTATTACTAGCTGGCTCGTAGCTGGCCCACAGCGCCTCCTATCCCGTTTATTTCCTGATAAAGTTTCCATACCATAAACAAAATTATTAATGATGAATTTAATTTACTATGAAAGCATTCGTCAGTGCTGCCTTTGGCTAATAGATGTCGTTACTTGTATTATACAAACTTTCACCCCAAATTAGGTAAATAAGTTATTTAATTTAAAAAACCTATGAAACACGTCCTTTTACTTTGTAATTGAATTGCTAAATACCAATTTACATAGACCTTTATCCAAAAATGACGGATTTTCATACCCTAGCCCTAGTAGTTTGGGCTGTACGTTTATGAATCAGTCAGTCGGCTAGTCAAGACAAGTAGAGTTATATATGTATAGATTTAATTATTTCAGTATTGAAATCAATCAAATTCAATTCAATTATTACAGACGATGTTCTGCCTTTTGTAAAAATCAGTAACTCGACAACAGCGCCATCTATACCAGTTTATTACCTGATGTGATTTTTCCTGAAAGGGACTAAAATTTGAACGTATATCTAAACTAATATTATGAAGCTCATCACATCACTTTATTTTTTGTTTGAACGCGCTACTCTTTAACTACAATTTCAAAATGGAAAAAAACTTTTTAATGAACAAAGCAGTAATTATACAATTATAATAAAAATAAGAAAATAAAGAGAGGTAAGACTCAGAGAAAATTCTTAGGTTTCTCTCTACTTGGGGCAGTCCAAATGGTGGAATACGTCCACTCTACAGAAAATCGCAGCCAAATGACCTAGTGTTGTGTTCCTGCGGTGAATCCGGTTTCCAGAGCACCTTGGGGAAGAGTGGGTTCAATGAGAGGTAGTGCACAGATAAATTTATTTGAAGATTTCTCTCTACTTGGAGTAGTTCGACTGGTGGAATACCTCTACCCTACTGAGAATCGCAGCCAAATAACCTTTTGTTGTATTCCTATGCGGCGAGTAGGGTTTCCAGAGTTCCTTGGGGAAGTGGGTTAGGGCAGGCTACCCCGCTTACCATCAGGCGGGTCGTATGCTTCTTTGCCACATTTGTAATATTAAAAAATAAAAAAACCAGTTGTAGGTATGTCCGGGAATTGAGAATAACGATACGGTACACAAGTACATTTGCGGCACAGTAGAGTTATTCGAATAATTTAACAAGGATGGAACAGTGGGTACATCTAGTTGTATAAATATCTAAATTTGAACAAATCGTTTTAAATGGGATACATAAAAACAGTTACTAACATAGCGGTTACAAGTTACATTGAGCTTTTATTTAAAATATAGAAATATAAAATCCATCCTCCTTTCAACAGATACAACGTAATAAGAAAACGGAATGAATAGCAAAAAGACATTTAAAATAGAATACCGCCTTTTCATCTTAATGCTTAGTGACCTGATAACACGAAGCAGAAATACTCAAAAGAAAAGGGTAGCCTAGATTTTATTGCTTTTTCACAGAACATTGCTGTAGATAACAAGGTTTAAAACTGATTCAAACTTTATCTATACCCTTTAGCTCTCAATGTCAGACAAAATGCGTGTAAAATTGGCATCAATGCCATCCAAGGCAGTCAAGTTATGAATAAACCTGTAGTACGTATATGTAATTTCTTCTTCGATTCCCCGATAGACATCCTATTTAAAGGACACTGACCACTAATATGCCTTTATTTTTTTTGTATGTTCGGATTTAACTCAAAAACGGCTCGACAGATTGTACAAAGTTAATGTTATTGGTCAATTGATAGGCTACAAGAATTTTCAGTAATACTTTTAATTTTTTTTTTAATAAATCCACGTTTTTTTTTTAATTAATTCTTAACAGATTTTGATACAATTTTGTACAAGGAACTATAAATAACTCCATAAATTCATGGACTATAACAATTTTCAATATTACGTTAGGAAAAAAAAATAATTTCAAAAAATTAAATATTCATCAGTTCTCAACCGATTCTGATCAAATTTTATAGACGGAAAGCATACGTCATTCCGTAATAGAAAGGCTATAAGAATTGTCAATAAAACATTTGAAATGTAAAAAAAGTTCTCAACCGATTTTGATGCAACTTTATACACGAGAAATATTTGCCATTTCTCAATTAACTGACTATATAATATGAGTCAAAAAAAATTACGGGATGAAAATAATTGTCGCGTAGCAAACGCGCGCGGAGACGCGGGTCACAGCTAGTATAATAATAAGTACAACATATTACAATTTCAAATGTTTAGCATTTAAATGAACCTCATTATTAACTCGTATCTTATATAAACTATTGTTAAATTAAATATAGCCCACTTTATTTTAAATAGATTCACCAAATTAAGATTACCCTGAAAACTCGTTTCTGATATTTCTATACTAAATTAGCAACGTATAAATAGTGGAACTCAAGTTTAAATGTACATCAGTAAAAAGGAAGCAGAACAATGAAAGCCACATTGGTAAGTTAAGTATTTATTTAGTAAGGTTTATTTAATGTTTTTTTAGTTTTATTTCTTATATATTAAAGAGTGTAATAGGGAGAGAATGTATAATTCGCTAGCTGTACCCCTCCTACTCACCCGTGTTAAATTTGCCTATAGTTATTCTAACTTCCCGTACTTGCTTACAGTTTCCCAGATTACTTGACATTCATGGCTACTGCTCAGTACCTTAGAGTTGTAGCGTAAAGGTATTTAACCTATAACTTTCCCAGATAGTCTATAAAATACAAAATCTATTTTTCAAAGACTGGCAGTTCCAGAGATTAACGCGAACAAACAAACAATCTCTTGATTGAGCTTTATAAATTGATATAGACTCACTCAAGTCAAGAGGTATCGCTTCCACACCTATACACTCTCACTCAGGTTCAAATATAAGACACACATACACCTTATAATGCACGGAAATTAATATATTACGTATATGTTACTGTAAAAGCCAGAACTAATGTAAATACAAAGATTTTCCAGTAAAACCCAAGATTTGCCAACTCTGAAGTGTAAAAGTCCGAAATGAATCATCCTTCATTTCGAACTATTACATGGTAAATGTTAAAGTTTTGCCACACAGACCCGGTAGATGTCGACAAACAGACCATCGCATTGCACGGGTGTTACGATATTCTTTATCATAATCTAACCTAACCTAGCATGTAGCTATTGGATGGTAAACGATAGAATAGAATAGTAAATTTAGAATAGAATATCTACCAAAATTGACTCTTGTATAAAAAACGCTTACTTTTTCCAATTCATCATGGTGAATCCTAAGATTTACCAATATACGGGCTTTTACAGTCACATAAATAAATACACCGCTTAATAACAAGCAAAAGGTAATAATGAGTTCTTCGTAATGGCGAACGATTGTTAATCATAAGAACTTATCGACCCCGATGACGAATTCACGGTAGCTAACGCATCATACCCATCCGTCTCTTCAAGTCAAGCGTGTTTGCGCCCACGCTCCCGGAAACCCTCCACGACCACTCTCTCCAGCGGCAACTCAAGCCTAGGTCCGTTCCTCCGGCATGGAGCCCTTGAGCCAGCAGCCACTCGCGCGATACACTCACACTGCATTCACTAGCTATCGACACACACACATGACACTGCACTTCACACATGTACACCACTCAGGTGCGTAGGTTCTCTAAGGGACCTTCTTTTTCTTTTTTTGGCTAGTTAGTTAAAACAAAAATTGACAAAGCCCAAGCCGAGGTTCGGCCACTTTTGCATTCTTGGAGCTTGTTGTCTAGTTTTCGCGGCTGAGTGCCTTCCGCTCTCGCCCCCAAGCCCGGTGAAGCTGTAAAAGCCGCAAAGGCTTAAGGGCCCCTAAGCATTAGGGGTGCAAAGCATGGGGGGGGGGTAAGCAGTATAGTCAGTTCGATAAAAAAAGAAAAATTATTTTTTTAATAGTTGATTGTTAAACATAATAAATTTTAATATAATTTATGTACTATAAATTGATATATACACATAAAGAAATATATTTACCAGAATGCTTATACGAGTATATATGTAAATTGACACAGGTATTCCTAAACATATGCATAGTATAGATGTGCTTCGGTATCTTTTATAGATGAATGTCTTTCTGTAATAAGCGAATAATATATTATCACGCGTTCAATTTGATTTAGAATTTTATTTTCATGATACAAGTTATTAGGTTGGTAATTTTTATATCAAGCATAGATAATAACGAGTTTCTTTCATACCATTTTCTGTTATAATTATTGCTTGAGATAAAAATACTTTTCTTAACTCTTATATGTTATGTGTTGAATATATACATATACTTCTGTTATAAAATGTCCTCAAATGTGGTCTTTTAGTATTAAATTAGAAAATATGAAGAACGAACAAATATTTCATTATCTTTGTTATGTCAAATTTAGTTCTCTTGCGGTTTCCTCACATATGTTTCTAGCAATTGTATCAAAGAAAGCGAAATATTTGTTCGTATTTGAGAATTCAAAACTACCACAGGTTCTATTTTTGTTGTGTCTATGTCCTCTAAAAAATCAATGTCTCTTTATAAAAATTTAAATGTTCGAACAGTTACTTCCGTGTGATTGAGCTAAAGTTCTTATTAACTCCGCTACAGTCAATAAGCGGTTTGTATATAATAAAGTTCAATATTTTCCAGGGTCTTTTATTTTTGATCGTGTTAGTGGTAGCACAGGATCCTTACAAAAAAGTATTACCATCAGCGTTATTGGAATCTGGCGCCTCAGGGATGAATTCTGCGGTGTCGACTTCACTTAAAGCAACTAAAGATGTAGTCAACGCTGATGGAGGAGCTTCTTCTTCCGACGGAAACGCGTATTCAGTTGGAAAAACCAGTGGATAAATTTAATCAATTTAATAATTCTGCAAATTAATGTTTTCAATGGCACAGTTCTTATTAATTTGTTTGTTTGGACCACCATCCATCAGCAATTTTTTAAATTAAATAATTTATAAATAGTACCTGAAATAAAAGCATACATTTAAAAATGGTAAATTTATTTAAAATATTAGTTACTAAGGCGCTTTTTATCCATAGTTTTTACTTTTCCAAAACATGTTAATTATGTGCTACAATACAATGTGTAAACAAGCTCCTAATAACTATCAAAGTATTAATTAAC
This sequence comes from Saturnia pavonia, assembly GCA_947532125.1. Classification (NCBI taxonomy): domain Eukaryota; kingdom Metazoa; phylum Arthropoda; class Insecta; order Lepidoptera; family Saturniidae; genus Saturnia; species Saturnia pavonia. The sequence goes on along the minus strand of OX383895.1, from coordinate 18,663,736 downwards.
ATTTGCTTCATCTTCTAATCTATACATATTATAAAACTCAACGTCTTTTTATCAGGCCGTTCATTTTCTTTTTACGCGAATAGCACTTATCCGATTTATATGTGTTTTATTTTAATACAAAGCTATATTATCTGGCCTGGTTATTGGGTATATTTTGTAAGATAAAGTAACATAGGAAATACGCAGTGACGATAATGGTGAATAAATTCGGAGAAAAGACGCATTTGGGGCGGTTAAATGGCTTATACTGAGTAAACCATACGAGATATATGAAATTAATTTTCTACATAATTGTAGATCTTAAAAAACCTACAAATTAGCATATAGCTATCTTCTAAGGATCACCCACAAATAAGCATTTTCTCCTTCCGTCTTTTGAGCGGGGGCAGAACGATTCGCGTATGCGCTCGACCGACGGCATTCTGTGTTTCACGCGATCGGAGCCTCGGGTACAGCTAGTCATGTATAAAATTTGATTGCTTTGCTTAACTCAATTTAAGCAATTTATTACTAAATGTTGAGGATGGATGGTATCAACTTTGAGCTGATATTTTATGATGATTTTCTCAAACGTATAAACATGTAGATTATACCCCCTTCAAGTGTTTAGTGTACCCCAAGCTAGAAAAAGGTCTGCAACTAACAACGTAAATCCTCTCATCATTCTTCTGGAACGTTCAGCTGCTCGTTGGTGATCTTAATGAAGGTAGTAACGATTTATAATAGTCCCAATCACTTCAATGTTAGTTCTCCACCACCACACCACGTTTTTGCTGTGAGCGGTCGAACACTCGCAAACGTAATGAATTTGAAAACGGGCGTTTGATCTTTCTGCCAATTTTAGCAGTAGGGATATGCGCCGAACTGCGACCCTCCGGTACAACTAACCATTCCGTCGGTTTAGTTGCAGATTGTACGCGGCCAGTCACAAACCCTGCATAACTAGGAGTAGGGACTAAGCACTAAATACTTAATGAAAACTATACTAGTAACTATTATAATAAATTAGACTATGTTAAATCTCTGTGCCAGAATTTTACTATACATTCAATACTTAGTTAACTTTGTGAAGTTCTGTTAACTAATCTTCATTCGCCAACGATAAGTAGCAAACCCATTTTACGCCTTCGTCTAACGTGATTATGAAAATGACCAACGTTTTAGAATAACAAAGTTGTTGTCCTCACGATACTTTAGGAAATATGGAACCTAGTATTACGATTGAAAACTTTCCAGATGCAATTTTCTGTTAATGAGATTCTCCACTAGACCATAAAAATAATCCACATAGGAATAAATCATGATTTAATTATCAGCGTTAATTACAAAACCGAGAGCCAAATATAGACGTCGCAAAATAAACTTTCCCCACAAACAGTTTTATTATGTAATGGGTTTCATTCAGTAATATTATGTTTTATATTAAGTCAGTTTCATCTCTGCATTTCTTTAAAATATTATAAAACGCTAATACAACACTTATTTGAAGAGAAAACATTAATTAATATATCGGTGTGATTACTGAATTCGTACTAATGACCTAATGTTTGTACTGTTGACCCGGACTATTGACTGGACACCTTAAAAGGCGGGAAAGTAACATGATATGTGACACCATAAAAAATAACATGATATTTTATTTGCCACCATTTTTTGACAAACAACACATTAGTAAAGGTTTTAAATACGTTTCGAATCGGTGGTAGCGTGTTCAGACTCCGTGTCGATCGACTTAGGTTCGAATCAATACGATTCGATTCAAATCGAAACAATAAGTATGAACTCTCTTTTTTTTCTAATACTAACTACCCATAGGTGTGTTCCACATATGAGAACCAGTTCCCCTGAAGGTTTACCGCATTACCATCTTAGGTGACATCGTCACTTATCATTAGTTGACACTGACATAAAGTATAAGAATAAAAAAGTAAATTAACGAGACACACGTGTGTGGGTTTGGTACATAGAACCAAAAGCTTAAAACTAGAGTTATATGTAGGTATTATTTATGACAAAACTAATGGTAGTAGTAGTATATATAATGAAATTAAACGGAAAACTATGAGAGTTAATTAGGCTTTACAAGTTAACGAGTAATATTCAATCTATACTAAAATACTAAAGCGGAAGAGTTTCATGTTTGATTGTCTGTTTGTGTGGAGCTACAAATCAGATTGACCAGATTCATGAGGAATAGCTTAGGTTATCTAGCATTAGGCTACGCCTCTCTGCTAACCATAAATATCGATTTTTGTTAAGTAAGTCGGAAGAAATAGCGCTCCCGAACTGCTTTAATCGCGTGCGCTGTCGTAATGGTTAGTGATACGTATATACAATGTTCTACAAAAATATTGCTCCTTAGAACAATTAAAAAAAGTCTGTGAGACCATATGCCTATCTCTTAGGTGTAGTGGCATGAATGAAAACGACAGAACCCTGGCCGCCCAATAAAAATATTGTTTATACTGAAGTATTTATTATAAATCATCTATCAGCGATTTCTTTTAAATGCGGTTGAAACCGCGGGGCACAGCTAGTCAACTTATAAAATTTATTTGGCGAAGTAATTTCGTACAAATTCCATTGAAAACAACTTAAAGACTCCACTCTAAAGGATGATTTATGTTACACCAAGTCGGGCGTCGGCCGGGACACGGTTAAACATCAATAGTATACTTTTCTACGAAGTAATTCGTGCTACACCGGGCCGGTTCCGGCCCGATGTAAAGCATCCTTAAGTCTGCATATTGCGACGGGAAACTACCGAAACCTACACTGCGCGTGGCTCGACACGCAATTAGCAAATTTTTTTTCTAGTAGCACGGCAATATGACGTCACTGTGCTTTATGGTGTAAAGACATCACAATCCAAAAACTACGACGGTCACCGAGAGACCTACAATCCACATCGCCAGCCTTTGCTGTCAAGCCTGCACGCTTTTCGGCATTGCCTGACTCCGAAACGCGACAAACATAAAGAGAGTCACAATGAAGGGTTAACCACCATGTCCATGGTACAGATTCGCCCCACCCGCTTGATTATTTGATATACATTGGCTGATTCCTGAATACGGCTAAGCGTGCCACCAAAGCTCAGTAGTGATGGATCACTGACAGGTGCAAAAATGCGTAATCTGGAACATAGGCACTAATTCCATCCTCGCCATTCCATCACAGAACTACCAGACGCCGTATGGCTCTCCATCCATATGTAGTTGATGTTCCATTTATCCGAAGAAAACGCTTTACATCTTCGTTCATTATGCGAACCGCAATTGAATGGAACTCAGTACTTCTTCAAAAGAAGAGTGAATCTGTTTTTACTGACCGATCGCGTACCATCTTCGGCCTCGTCTTCACTTTTCATCAGGTATAACTGAAGCCAAGCGCTAACAGTATTATGTATTTAAACATAAACTACCGTATGTTACACTCGGTGTATAGTGGTCGCGTTTCAGTCAGCAATAAATATCGCCTAACAACTAAAACTGTGTTATAGTTTTGCCAAAAAATCGCATCAAACTTATCACTTAGGCCGCATTGAAATAGATTCTACTTTACCTTACTTTACTAATAGATTCTAAGAGACGAACAATTTTCATAACACAAAACAACGTCAAAATATAATAAACATTTTGCGATATATAACCAATAGTGATTCGAGGATTGGAGTTTAATGGCCTGAATTCATTTGTCCCAATAATCCCAATATGTATTAATGTTAGTCAGTCGTTATGCTGATTGATATACGATCAGCGAACTTCGTAACATAAATAAATTCCATTGACTTAGCCCCATTTTTCTTGAATTTCCAATTTGTTTCTTCTGAAGTATTTTCACGCGTATTGTACAGTCTTCGGGGCATGCCATTACTAGATATTGTTGTAAATTTATTTAGGAACTAGCGGTGTCCCGCGACTCCGCACGTGTTTATAGCACAGTAATTATTTACGTTATCTAATTTTATTTTTACTGATATTATTGACAATTCTTATAGCATATCATTTATATAATGAAATATAATTCCCGTGTACAAAATTTCATTGAATCAGTTATATTTCCATTTAAATAATCGATTTCCAAAAGTTTTATTGACATTTCTTATAGCCTATAATAATAATTATGGAATGACACATGCTTCTCGTCTACAAAATTTTATCAAAATCGATCCGGTCCGAGGACACACAAAGAGATAGACAAACATACAATAAAAAATTAATGGCATAATCGTGATCAGTGTCCATTAACATTCTAGCAATTTTGAAAAAAAAAACATGTACTGAGAGAATGACACATTTATTAATTAACCATTTACACAATAATGGTTGGCGTGTCATGAAGACTTGATATCATTCTGATCGGTTTAAATATCAGTACAATGCGCTATCTATATTAATAAATCTGTAATTATGCCTGTTTCAAGTTTTTTTTAACTTCCTGGCAAACATCTATTATAACGGACACCGACAACGAATATGACATTAAAAAGTTTGCATGACCGTATTTAACTCAAATCAGCTTGACTGGTTTTGGTGAAATTTTGTAGAGGAAAGCATGCCATTCCATAACTGATAGACAAAATGCATTGACAATAATATAAGTAAATATAAAATTACGGGATGAAAGTATAATTACTATACTGCTAGATACAAGTCCGTACATATTCCGTGGAAATGTCAAACAAAGTACGCGCCACGGTCTCATGATCGCTGCTCGAGAACGACTATTTAGAGATCGAATCGCACGATTACCTTATCAAGACCTATTTTCATACATTGCATAAATAGAATTTGAGATTTTGGCATAAAAACCGAACTATATTACAAAAAATACCGCTAAACTACAAATTATAGGGCCAAATAACATAAATTTATAAATTTAAAACAAATTGTGATAAGTATTTGATACCTTGCCTAAATAGAATTTAGCATACTATAGAATGCCTAGGAAAAGTATGTAACAATTCTCTTTATTTCATACAATGCCGTCTACTCCTAGGCATTCTACAGAATGCCGGCATCTATACATTGCCTATAACATATAAAATATATATTAAAATACATTTAATACCAAGACTAAATTTGATTAATTCAAATAAATTCACTTAATATAATATTAAATTAAATTTAGTTAATTAAAATTAATTAAATTAAGATGAAACGCGGTCGGCAAGATATTAGATACAACAAACCTACGTTTTGAATAGAGACCGATTGCTGTCGCGATATTCCCGGGCAACCGAATAAAGTGCGAGAGAGGTAATTGCAGTCCGGATTGATTATATCTATAAATATAAATCATACTTACGTATTTCATCCTCCAAAATTGGACCGATTAATATATTTTGTACAAGAACATTTTTTGTTGAATTTTTTTTATATACATGAAATTTGTTAGTTGTTATTCGCTTAAATACTACCAAGTTATAAGTGGCCAGGAAGAATGAATATAGGAATACCGGGAGTAAATACTTAGGCTTTCGTATAATAAACGAATAAGGGAATCGCTTCGTGCAAATCGAGGGAATGTCCACCACATAAGTGTAAAAACCCTCACGAAGTTTACTTAGTAGTCCTTTGTTGGAACTAGTTGGGCTGAATTAAATGGTGCCTTTCAAGTGTAGTTTTTTTTAATAATTTATTTATAGGGTAAGATGGGTCACACGCTAAGCCAAGTGGATTGACTTTCAAACGCAGCTGCCGGGACACACATATCGGTACTTGGCGATCGATTTTCAAATTGATTTGAATAGATTATGCCCTGCCTCTATCCTACGGTTTTATCACGATAGCCTGTCCAGCTACCACCCTCAAGTAGGAAATCTGTCGCCAAGCACCAAAAGGTGTATTCCGGTAGCCTGCACTTGAAAGCTAGTATTCCACTAGGCTTAGCGTGTTATCATCTTGGGTCACAGATTGTGGTCACAACGCTTAACCTATAACGATTAAAAATATGTTTTCGTTCACTGAAAGGTTAGACTTAATGTATCCGTACATGCTGCCACCAAACCGTTATTCACTATCGCTTATGGATTTAAGGCAATTCCATGTAAAGTTAGAACGTTCCGTACGTGCAAACAAAAGCCTTGCCTATTTATAACGATTACATACGTTGTTAAGCGAAGTTGAAAGGATGGACACACACTCGCGGCCGGTCCGTGCGGCGAGGGTCGAATCAACCCAACCGTTTCAGTTTGTGTGCAAACGCGAAAGTACCTGAAAATAAAGAAAAAAAGATAAGACGATGCACCCAATTTCGTATGTATTTAAATTTAATAAGAAACTAGACAATAATTTATTTATTTAATAGAAATAATATTAAAAAAATAACACGTTTATACGTCACCATCCCAAAGTTTTGTTTGATCTAAAGCGCAGAAACGATATAGTACAAACAATCCTAACCAGTTTCACAAATCATCAAAACATTTTCCTTGGACCATACTTGTTTAACTTATTTAACAAAAAAAATCTTATCTATTCCCTTAATACCCGTAACTTAAAAAACAAGAACTAAAAATTTGGTTGTCATATCTAAACTACCTGGATACTGAAATTTTACTCCATATTGTTAAATAATATTAATCGGATTTTTCATTGTTAATACTGTGTATCTGGTACTTTTTTTGGTATTTCGAAGCACTCTATGAGTTGTCCCACACGCAAACACACACACACCACATACACAAATTTGTGGCGCTTATGCTGGTAAACCATACGATATATATTAAAATAATATTCTACATAATTGTAGATCTTAAAAGGACCAACAAAAAAGTCTGTAATAGCAAATATCTATCTTCTAAGGATCACCCACAATCAGCATTTTTGTCTTCCGTCTTTTTGAGCGGGGGCAGCACGATCCACAAATTCGCTCGACCGACAGCACCGACATGTAGACCACACGAGCGAAACCGCGGGCACAGCTAGTATTAAATAACTATCAAATACAAATTAAGCAATGACACTGGACAAATTTTGTATTTATTTTAATATGAATACATACTTTAGCGATGCGTAATTTCTTGTTTTCTTTATAAAAAAACCAGTAGTTATTCGATACGAATTCATAAAATTATCTTGTTATCCAACATTCATTAATAGCGACGAAATGACAAGGCACAGCCGGCAACCAAAGTGTGGCCGCGGGCGTTATTCCTTTCTGAGAAAAAATGTGTACATCCTCAAAGGTTCACTGTACAATTTTTGTATAATATATAGCATTTAGTTATGCAGTGATTTCGTATTTATAAAGAAATATTAACTTCATTCTTAAAATAGAATAATAAGTCTTTAAGAATAAGAAAAAATCCAAACATTTTTTAAATGATATGATAATTATGATGTATATATTTCATTGATCATTATTGTCGATGCACTTTAGCAATTTTAAGGGAAGGTCACTGATGCCTCTGCTTTAAAATTCCTGGAGACGGGAATCGAAGAAATCTTTAAAGGCGTTTCAATCGCCTCAACTATTTGATTATTTTGTCTTGCAACAAATTAACTAAATTCGAAAAAAAAAAGTGGAATTCAGTGAGAGCAAGGCCTGGTGAGGCATAGTAGGTGACGGACAGCTTTCAGCTTTCAATCCGATTGAAAATCCCCTCATTTGTGTGCTTATTCAACACTTATTCAACAAGTTAAAGCCGGCTTCGACGCGATTTTGTTGTTGTTGTCCAGTGAGTTCAGACGCCAACCTCTTTCCAAGCTTTTTTATCATTCCAATTTGACGTTAATGAAAAACCGAAAGGCGGAAAAATAAAGGAACAACGGATTTTTAAAAAGAAATGTATTAGCTATATTATTAAATTAATATGTCTTTGCATTATTAAGTAGAATTAAATATATTGATATTCACACTAGGCAATTTCACAGGTAAAGACCGAATATGTATTATCGTACGATAAGTTAAATTTGTATTTAATAATAATAGTAGCTATTATCAAACCTCTTGTCATATTACAATCAAAAATTGAGAGACAGAGCTTTGTAGATCTATATAAGTAAACTTGGAAGTAAAACATGAGCTAAGTACAAAATTTCATCCACAACGTTAGACCCGTTTCCGAGAAACCAATTATATATATTTATATTAAAAATCTGTACATGTAATTTTTTTCCGAACTCCGTATGGACATCTATGTCTACACATATTATAAAACTCAAAGTCTCTTTGTCTGTCTGTCCATTTATGTTCTTTTCACGCGAAATCCACTCATCCGATATACATGTATTTTTTTTTTAATTCATAGCTAAGTTATCTGGCCAATTTATAGGATATATTTTGTAAGATAAAGTAACATACGAAATAAGCAGTGACGATAATGGTGAATCAATTCGGAAAAAGAAAACGCTACTGAGGGCGTTTAAATGGCTTACGCTGAGTAAACAATTAGATATATATAAAATTAATGTACTATATAATTGTAAATCTTAAAATACACTTAATAATACTTAAAATATATTATTTTCATATCATATCTAGCCATACTAATATAATAAAGCTAAAGAGTTTTTTGTTTGTTTGTTTAACTGCGTTCATTTCTGGAGCTAACAAAAATTATTTTTGTATGTGATAGCCAGATTCATGAGGAATAGTATAGGCTATATAACTTCACGCTACGAACTTAAGGAGCGGAGCAGTAACAATGAACGTCAAGCAATCGGGCAAGCTGTAGGCAAATGGAACAACGATGGGGCTACACGGGCACGTTGAAGTCGTCAACGTGGAGAGCTTGTCGAAACTATTTAACACGGGTAAAACCGTTTGGCACAGCTAGTAAAGAAGTAACTCTAGCCGGGGTATCACACGTTCATCAACCCCGAAAACAGAACAGTTGAATAGTGCATTAACAAACTGCTAAGTTACCTGTATATGTACAACTACCAAAAAAGTATAATTTAAAGTAATTAATTAAAAGATTTTATCGTCATCCGAAATAACGCAAAAGTTATCTTATTATATCTATTTCATATAGCTCGCTTGTTAAAATTCAAGAGATCAAATAATGAGGCAGCAATAGCAATAATAAAGTACTTTAAAAGCTCTCAAAATTTTCTCAAGTCTGCTTTAATGAGTCTACCTGCAAAACATAATTAAATAATAATTGTAAATGTTTTAGTAATAGTCAAAGGCATTTTAAACCACTACGCAGATGTTATATTTTTAACATATGTATCTGTCTGTCTGTCTGTGGCATTGTAGCTTCCAAACTGATAAACCAATTTTGATTTAGTAATTTTTGTCTGAAATATTTCTTGATCGAGAGTGTTCTTAGCAAGTATTAAAAAAAACAGTTCTTTTGCAGATCATCAGCTCTTTGCTAGTTGATGAAGGGATGTGAATATCTTTCACAAGTATGATCGATTCCAAGTTTGGTATCCTGTTATTTCAATGATATTGCAAGACTTCATCTGGAATCTGTGTAATATCCCACTTCTTTTCTCCTCTGGATGCAAGCAGTGCAAAATCGGTCGTTGATGAGATCACTGGGGGAGACCTATTTACAGCATTGAACGTCTTCCGGTTGAGATAATGGTGAACAAATTAAATTAAAAGACACGTCTTTTGTGTGTTCAATTTACAATTTTCTTTGCTATTTGTATATCTATCCTATTTGCTTGGTTACCATGTCGGACTCAATAGAAATTTCGTCCCAGCGTTAATTTAATCGATGACCTTCGTGGTTATAATATATAGAAATAACTAAATAAGAGTTAATTCAACAGTGGAACAACAGAAGCCTGTTTTCCCCAGAGGCCTATAATTCCATTATTCGTATTGTTGGGAGTTGTGCCCGTCCGTAAATACCGCGGCAAGGTCTCAGGTAATATTGTTTATATCAAGTAATACGTCGTGTATTTCTGCAGAATAGTTAAGTTAATAAGTTTTTCTTAAGTTATCACGTTTTATCGCCGGACGAATGTGCTAAGCTGGCAGACTACTTTTATTGATTTCAAACTTGAGCGAAGTAATTCAGATGTAAAATTGGTGAGGCCTTATATATTTTCGTACAAAATTCTTTGAACGCACTAATCTTTGGTACTACTGAGCTTTGACTAATGAGAGTGAATTAAAAAAAAATGCGCACATAGCAGTTCACACGTGTCAGAAGTGAAACCTTAAAAAAAAATGTATTCCATAAAAATTCTTTCTAAAATCCTAAATCAGCGGAATTCGAACTATCGACCACTCGTGCGTACTGCGTATGAAGTCTGGTCTTCTCACCGACCGCCAATCAGACGACGATCACAATCATGAACATGAGGACTTGCATTAACCACGCATAATGTAAATGTATTCTATCTCGTTCACTCGTAGGCTTAATCCTATAGGTGTATAAGGTTCTCTTTTTACTGTCGTTTTTTCGTTTCATCGAGTTTCAAAAGGACAAAGTTGCTAAAGTCTTCACTTCAAAAATCTTATTTTATAGCATATTTATTTATTTAGGCCATATTACTTCAAACTACGACCCAAAGGAGTGGAGCAGTAATCATGAACGTTAACCATCTGGCAAATTATAGCTAAGTACGTGAAGCGAGTACACCGATACGATACACAGGTGCGTTGGCGGCTGGTCGAATAAATTAAACACGGATAAAACCGTGGAGCACAGCTAGTATTAAATATATCTAATAAACTCACGGTTTCCAGGAATAGGTTAGCGTGTGCTAATTATTACATTGTGACGTCAGCTTCCCTCGTCACCCTCGCTACAGCCAAGCCCATTGAATTTATAACAGTTGTTTTAATCTACTAGTCCTCTGAAAATAGAAGTACCTGAAAAACATGAACGTTACATACATAGCTTTTGCCTTGAGATCATTCAGGATATTATTTTGGAATTTAAATACTATATATGAATACTGGATAAGAAAGAAAGAAAGATTAGATAACAAACACATTTGACAAACATAGACAATATAAAAATATTTTTACAACTCCCTACTTAGTATTAAAAGTCAAATGCCAATTGCTATAAAACGGCCACAGCTAATCATAATGCTGGTTGTATACAACCAGCGCTGGTCTTTCTTTAGAGTCGTTCGGTGACGTCACAGGACGGACATACTGTCATAAAGAACTAGAAAAATAAAGACTTACGTAACCGAACAAAGGAGTTGGTATTTAACAAAAAAAAAACAACTTCTTTGTCAGGGAATATTTGGCTGTGTTGTGCTATATGTTCAGACGTCGTAAGTAACATAAGTCGTAATATCCTGAACTGATCCATTCACGAAATATTTGACACAAAATTACAATTTTACTAGCTACGAGTAAGTTAGCTCGGTGGTCGCTCGAATGGTACGTCCAAAGCCATAGATCCGAGAATGCTGTCATTTGCGTGTTTAATTTTAGAGGTTTTTTTTTATAACTAGCTGTGTCCGCAGGTCCGTTCGCATGGACTACAGAATGCCGCCGTCGAGTACTCGCGCAAATCTTGCTGCCCCCTCTTAAAAGAAGGAAGGCAAAAATACTTATTGTAAGTGATCCTTAGAAGATAAATATATGTTATCGCTGACTTTTTTGTAGATCTTTTTAAGATCTACAATTATATGTTACATATATTTAATACATCTCTTATGGTTTACTCAGCGTTAGCCATTTAAGCGCCACAAAAGTGTCTGTTTTCCGAATTGATTCATCATTATCGTTACTGCTTATTTCGTAAGTTACTTTATCTTACAAAATATATTCTATAACCTAGCCAGATAATATAGCTATGAATTTAAATAAAATACATGTAAATTGGATAAGTGGTTTTCGCATGAAAAAAACATAAACGGCAAGACAGATAGAAAGACGTCGAGTTTTATAATATGTATAGAAAAATATATAATTTACAGTCATATGTACACACACCAAGCGTTAAAAATAAGTTAATGATATTAAATATCTGATACAAGGTCAAAGAAGTTTAAAATAATGTTTTTTTTTATATTACTAAATTATAAATATATTTAGTTTTATGTTTTAAGCACGTTATGAAAGGTATTAAAAAAGGTAAATATCTAAAACAGCCTGATTATTATTGGAATTTATAAAAGTGGTGCGTTTGATGTGACAGCTCGACGTGTTCGGTTACGGCGAAATAAGTAGGTTCCAATCCAATTTGTGTTCTATAAAAAATGCGAACTGACAATCAGACAGGATAATTTTACGATCGCCAGTGCGGTACAGTCAGATACATAAATTAAGAACTGACAGAAAAACGAGACAAAGTGACTTAATTGTGCCTGATGGTAAGAACAGTAAATCCAAAAAGAGTGCTAGATACTGGTTTTTTTTTAATACCCTAAAGTGGCAAACAGGCATACGGCCCGCCTTATGGACGCTTAAAACGCCATAGGTACAACTAGCGTGTTCCCCCCTTGAAAATCAAACGTTCCCCTTCTTTTATAAATGATGACGTATGTTGTTCACAACATGTTAAGAGTTCAAGGACCTTCTAGAGATTTCGTGATCGTCTCATTTGGGTATATAAGCGAGCGGTATCGCGAGGCACGACAGTTCCAATTTCGAAAGCGAAGTGGAAACAACAAGCGAAATAAAAGAAGAACTACAAGAGGAACATACAGAGTGATTCTGCAAATACATACAGGTGATTCTGCAAGACATTCAAAAAGCGATTTGTAAGTTTGTTTTTTAATTTGTATTTGTATGAGTACCTACGAATAAATTGTTTACGTGAAATGTAACATACCGAAACAGTATTTTAGGTTACCATATAGTGAATATATAAAAAAAACCGTCAGCTAGGCAAACATGATATATTTCAAAAATATTGCACGGTGATTCATGTAATTTTCTTTTTAACCAAGAAGTTTTTTTCTAAAAAAACTTTACCTACATACATTCTATACGTATTTCTACTATTTAATAATCTAATTAAATTATTTATCTAAGCTAACATCATAAAGCTTAAGTTTGTTTGTTTTTTTTTTCAACACGTTAATATCTGGAACTACGAGTCAGATTTGAAAGTTCTGTTTTGTATTTTATAGCGTATTTATTATAGAGGAAGGTTACATGCTATCTATCTATCATCATGCTACGGCCTAACGGCCGTTTTCAGTAACCTATCTCGACGGCTCCCACGCATAAAGTCGAAACACATTTTTTGAGTAAATTGTATTTTTGTGTCATTAGAACCATAATATACCGTATTAAACATTCCTGAACCCTAATTACTGAATTCCTGAATACTAATATCTTCTATAAATTATGAGTTTTTGAATTACACAAATGAACTATATCAGTAACGTTTACAAAAATAGCTCTCCTGAAAAATATCGTTTTTTGCATTACGACCTTATGCGTGGGAGCCGTCGATCTATCAGTTAGTTCACTTACTAAATCTATCCTTTTGACTTTACTTTCAGTTCAATAACTTACAGATGGATAGCGTTTACTATAGAACTTTTCTATCTGTCATCGGGAGGATAAATAGCCTATTAGAGATAGAAACGCTCATACAAATCGAACGAAACGAAAATTATGGATAGATATTCTATTTGTACTAATCTGGGATAGGGGTCTATCCATAATCTCATATATGTTATTGAAAACGGCCGTTAGAAGCGGAGCGATTACTATAAAAAGTTTATGGTCAAAAAATTACGCTAAGCGAGAACGAAGAGCGGGAGGGCCATGTAGGTCCGATCCATCGGCATGGAGCCCTTGAGCCAAGCAGCCGCTCGCGCGATACAAGTGACTGTACAATCACTAGCTTTCACAGCCATACATGACACTGCATTATACACACATGCACAACACACATAGGTACATAGGTTCTGTAAGGGACCTTTTTTTTTCTTTTTTGCCTAGTTAGAGTAGACAAAAATTTCAGACCACTAAATACACATACACATGTTCCTACCCTCCTCCCAGGGGGCAGAAACATGTATATATGTATAGTTAGTTTAGATCGAATTACGGATAGGGAATTAGTCAGATCGCGACTTAATTGCATACGCGCAACAGTCCGAGCCGAGGTTCGGCCACTTTGGCACCCTCGGATGTTGTTGCTTAGCTTTCGTGGCTGAGTGCCCTAAGCGCTCGCCCCGAAGCCCGGTAAAGCTGTAAAAGCCGTAAAGGCTCCAGGGCCCCTCAGGCTAAAAGTGTAGTCAGTTCGAAAAAAAAAAAAAAAAAAGGAGGTCCATGTGTATTGGCGCGGAGTATCGGGGCAGAGGGCGGGTTGACCGCCCGACGAGAACCGAGCATTACCGAGAATAGTCGAACTGTGACTGTTTAAAATAAAAATATTGTTTATGCCGTAACTTTTGTTCGTAAGGATTAATATGCCATGCCTAATAATAATGCTCATAAATCACTTATAAATTTTAAATAAAACTTTGTCACAAAATAACTTATTGTGGCTTACGTCTAAATCTCTTAGGCATATGGAATAGCGGACTTTTTTTAGATGCACTAAAAAGAAATATTTTTATAGAATATTGCATTTACGTATCACTAACCATAACACAAGCGCACACATTTAAAGCAGTTACGCTGCCTTATTTTTTCCGACTTACTTAACAAAAATCAATATTTAAGGCTATCTGAGAAGTGTAGCCTAATGCTAGATAGCTTATACTATTCCACGTAAATTTGGCTATCATACACAAAAAGACTTTTTAAAATCCGACTGGTAGTTTCAGAGATTAGCCTGTATAAACAAACAAAGAAAAATCTCTTGGTTCTGATTTATTATTTTAGTATAGATTTCATAGTGCAACTGTATTTACATTAAAATATAAATAGAAAGAAGCGTTAAAGTAGTAATTTGATGAGCTCCAAACAACGTGTCGAAAGGTGCCTCTAGCGCTCGAAGGTTCTTTAATAACAGTTATCAAACAAATAAGGGGTTCTCGGCCACATATGCATGAGTTAACACTAAAGCTGTGAACTTTTTAAATTATACGGACTTTATGGAATATATTAATAGTATTTTTATCGTTGTTTCAGGGTTTATTCAATTTCAATTTTGAAATTTGAGATATTTTTGCTACAAAATACAATTTTAAAATATTTTTTAAAAATAAACAGTGAGGCGATAATGGTACAGTGGTAGTCTTCGGACACTGCGTCGATCGATTTGGGTCTGAATCTTAAAATAAGCTTGAGTTTATGTAGCCAATAGTCCTAATAGAACAGTGATGGGATATTCAGTAATGCCCATCTTCTTTTTTAATATATTGTTTCGGCACATTGACGGTATTGTCGTCCCTGATGGTACGTATAGTACAATCCAAACACAAAGGCGACCACCAAAGATCTAAATCCATCAGTAGTCGCTGTTGTCATGCCGGCCTGCATAAAATCTCTTCGCGTTACGCTTAAAGGACCCGATGTCGTAACAAGGAGGGGTCACATTAGACGGGATATGAATTCACAGTTTCACGGTACGACAAAGGTAAAACCTAGAGAACTTTTTGTTCGTGCCGAGACGGAGGTTACCGTGAAACTGCGATTCCGAAGGCCAGCGCGTGTGGTTCTGTTGTGAAAAAGAGAGGAGGGAATTACATTGAACAGCTCTTCAAAACACTCACCATGACCATGATAGAGACGGTAGAACACGCTCAGTGAGCAGCTGAAACGGCTCCTCAAGCCAACTACCAACGTCAAGTTGAAAAAATATGTTGCCAAGCATCTATATGTATATTCCGCCAGCTGCATTTAAAAGATTTTTCTTGTAGGTTTATTGTGTTACCATTTTCGGCTGCATCTTTATTTAACATTAGTTGAGATTTTATTCAAAAGCTAAACCTACTTATATATTGATTATAAAAATCTGTAATTTTAGTCTCACGGACAGAATCGTTCCTTGATAAACGGTCTATTGATCGGATCTCAATAGTACAACAAATGGAACCAAAAAACATGAAAAACCCTTAATACAAAATTTGTACAGTTATCATTAGTAAATAGTTTCTGTTTTCGAGGTTCTACTTTGATAAAAAAAGTACTTCAACTTTACACTCTTTAACTTTATATTCTAGTGCATGTTGCGCTTAAAATGGGTTTATTTATGTGTGTTCCCATAGTTTAAAATTCTAATCTCTATTTATTATTTGTCATGTTTTTTTTTAGTGGTGATCAATATCTTATTATTAATGTTTTCGTTAAAAAAAATATTGACTATTGCCAATGGCATGCCTAATGAAAATACATTCAACTAATTCTGTAGGAGGTGCCATCTATTAACGATATGTTTAACTAAAATAACAGCTGTTAGATTGTTTACATTCTACAATGTGCGAAATATTCAAATGGGACAGCATTTCAAATGCAGAGTGTTAAAATGAAATACATACAATATTTTATTCGTAAAAGAAAAAGTGTCCAAGAATCTAATTTAAGTATTCTAACCGTACCAATTACTTAAGAATCAAGAAGCAGACTGCAATAAAGTTCTTGTGGAAACAAGATCTCGGTTATACGTGCCATAAAGACATGTTCTTAGTAAACTAAGTTTAACATAAGTACGATGGAAAAATCTAATTGAGAACTATAGTAAGTATAGTACATTAAATTAGTTACAGAATATTAAAAAACTGATCTACAAATTCACTAGTGATACATAGTCACACTTAATTATTATTTTAAAAAAAATAGTAATACGGGAATATGACGTCACTATACGTGACGGTAAGCACAGTACGGCCTACAATTCTTTCGGCAGCTCGATATACACAGGCTGATCCCGAAAAGCGACCAAGCAAAAGGTAATCATTCTGACGGGTTTATGAACATTACGTGATGATCCTACCTCCCGGCTTGATTACTGTATATGCACCAGCTGACCGCGGAACACGACCCGCCTAAGCGTGACACAATGGCTGGTTTTACACCTGGTTTATGGTGTTCGCGATCCAGTCGCGTTGAACAAAATTGTCCGTATCCTACCACATAATACATTAACCTAAATTAGTTGTCGAATGATAGACATAAGCCATCTTCATGGTCTATCATCCTCACTAACTATAACGAAGTATTTAATATCTCCGTTTTCTCCCCTCCCCACTCTTCAGAACGTCTCATTAGCAATGAGAGACAGCCTCAATATCCTAGGTGTGGATATTCACAGCGACCAAATCTCCAGGGACCACTTCGTGACATCTCTACTACATCTAGGAGACTCGGAATCCTGAACAGTGTGCGACGGTTTTTCACGCCCGGTCAACTGTAACTTCTTTACAAGGCACAATTTCGGCCGTGTATGAAATACTGTTCGCACCTCTGGGATGGATTCGCAAAGTACCTCCTCGATGCTCTTGCAGAGATGGACTGTTCGCATTTTTAATTATTCAGATGTTACTAAATGCATCGAACTGCTTCAGCTTCGCAGGAACATCCCTTCGCTGAGCGTGTTCTACCGTCTGTATCATGGTAAGTGTTCTTAAGAGCTGTTCAATCTAACTCCCTCCTCTCCTTTCAACCACACTCGCTGGGCTTCGGAGTCACAGTTTTACGGTAAACTCCATCTCGGCACGAAGTAAAAAGTTATCTATGTCTATACTTCTATTTAAGGATATTTCGCTTGTAATATGTGTGCCTAAACGTTCCATTCAGCTTTCATTCATATTTTCTAAAAATCATTCGTCAAGACCTTCTTCTTACCCCTTACCCTACTTAAGTATTCGTACACTTAAGGTCGGCATAAACATTTTTCTTCTCCCACTCTCCTCTATCAACTGTCATCTCAGTATTCACACATTGCATACGCAGCATATAAGTCATCACACAATAAATTCTTACCATTTTTAGGGTTCCGAAGTCAACAAGGAACCCTTATAGTTTCGCTATATCCGTCTGTCTGTCTGCGGCATAATTCAGAGATTCTTAGTACTAAAAATCTGTAATTTGGTATGGGTATACATATTAATCACTTCGACAAAGTGAAAAAAATAATTGTTTAGGGTAACTCCTCTACACGTAAAATTGTTTTGAAATTTTTTGTCGACTTTCCCATCATGTGGGATATCGTTGAATAGGTCATTTAAAAATATTGCAGGTGTGTGAAAATCATTTTTAGGTTCAGGTATCCGTTCTCGAAATATTAAGCTTCACAATGCTAATTTTTGTTAGAGCCAAGTGTCCCCCCCTCTAACCAGCTAAATCATTGTTTTTAAATAATTTATATGAAAAAAAAACATGGTAGTAGTATATATCATAAAGTTAAAAGGAAAACTATCAGAGATAAGTTTTATAAGTTGTAAGTTAAGGATATACAAGTTAACAAGTAATAGTCATTCAACTTATAAAATGTACTTGGAGAAGTAAGTTCGTACAAATTGCATTGAAAATTATTTAAGCCCTCACTCTAAGTCTGCATGTTGTAACGGGCAACTACGGAACACTTCCCTGCGCGTAACCCGACACGCACTTGGCAATTTTTAATTTGATGTACGTAAGTATCACTTATCATATTAACTCTAAAAAAATTAAATTAATTTTATATATGAGGCTTAGTTAATAATTATTATTAAATTCACTAGATTAACGCTCACAGTTTACCAAATTCTTATGCACTGTGTTTTTTTTTGATCGTTTACACATGGCAACAAAACTGGTGAAATCTCAGCTTGCTGCCACCTGAGATAGAGATACAGGTTTACCTAATATAGGTGGTAGCGACCATCATATTATATAATCAACAAAATTGTTATCCTACATTCTTTCGTCTTGCTTTACTCCTATATCCTTCCACCTTCATACTTAACATTCATATATGTAGTAAATTTAATAAATAAACGGTAGACAGAAAGGTAATATAATGCAGAATGCAAAGAAAAACCAATGTTACTACTTACGTTTTGTTAGTTAATTTCAAATAATATCAAAGTTTCATAAGTGCAATCCGTCGGTCTATTCGATGCGCTGAGAGAGTTTAATGAGAAAAGTTTCAAGTCGACTTAATCATGTTGCGGTGACACGAAACTCTCTCAAACGCTGGACAGTGAAGGGGTCTCGATTCAAAATGAAAATGATATAGACTTAGTTACACTACTAAAAACAAATAACTGAAAATTAATCATAAGCTAATTACGATATCATAAATTTTATACAGTATCGCTGTTGTCAATTACAAAGGTGCCCACAATAGTTGAGCAAAAGAAAAATGTAGAATAGATTTGCATATAATGTAATTTATAAGTATTGCATCCGATCGCATCTGCAACTTCCAACATACAAGTCTATTAATAAGTCATCTATGGACACTTGTAACCGAAATGCAAAAATCACGATGACAAGCAATCAGTCTTCAATCAGCAAGCTTCACCAAAGTGAACACAATACGACCATTTTAATTAATAAAACGTATGAGAACAAATGCATATCTGATTCATAACGTAAGAGAACAAATACATAACTTTTTTATAAAACAGAAGTAGAGATAAAATACAACATATAAAGAGAAGCAGAAATATATTCCAAAAAGGTATTTCCGCAGTACACATAAATTTCAGTTTTCCTTAACAAAAAAATCTTGTACAGTCCAATTAACCAAAAGCCCGTGGAAAGTGAACACAAATTGATATATTTTGTCTTTTGAGAATAATATTTACGTTTAATTATCTGCAAATATTTTTAATAGCTATAATACAATTACGTTAAATAACATTTTTCATAATAAAAAGTTGCGAACGTCTTACTCAGCAGTAAGATTCAATCATTAACCATGAAGAAAGAAGGGGAGAATGACAGATCATTATTTTTTAACTTTGATGAATATTTTAAAGTTTCTGGCCTTTGAATTACATGAATATTTTAACTATGAACTGCTTTTTAATGGTGTATAAGTACGCACTTGACCTCGGTCCAACTCACATTAAGTAAAGATGAAGCAGAGATTGGATCGCGCTTACCTATCACATGCCTATTCACTGTCCGTTTCAAGACTTTCAAGTTATAAGTGGATGGAAAGCCAGACGCAGGGAAGGAGTGGATTCCTTAGCTGTATAATAAATGACGAAGCAAATCACTTCGTGTATATTGAGGAAATGTCCACCAACCATTCCCGTGCACACTCTCTAAAGTGTAACTTTTAAAACACTGATAGGTAAGTTACCTAACGTCGATGTTATAGACAAAAGCTTCCTAAACACTGGCCCGCGTGCCATAAAGTGGCCCGCAACTATTATTAAACTATCTTTAACTGAACACTTTACTCATTTAAAAAATCTATCTATTTATATATGAATCTCATCATCATCATCACTTGAATCTACCATGGCTGTAAACAAGTATTATTCGCTAGGTGGCCTGCCAGCTAAAATGAGTTCGAAATAATGGACCGCCTCTAATTAAATTAATTCGGCAGCCTTGGTCTAGACTGAGCATTCTTGTCTTAGTTATAAATTTTATAAATTTTATATATCTAAATTACTAAGTAGCGTGTAGTCATGTAATGTGGTTGAAATGAATAATACACGTTCCATTACACAGTGAAACCGTTTATTCTTGGATTGTGGCTTCAATATCAGATCATTACGAAGAGGCATTTATTATGAAAACGACTAGTCATTTATGTTATATTATCATTTTATGATATTATCCTTATTTGAAGAGAATCTCCATTACGCGTTAGGAGGATCCGACTATAAGGCTTTACATATGTATACCCGGATTTCATGACTTTATCATTAAAGATGAGAGAAAGTTTATGGACGTAGCCTATGGAGGCTTAATACCACAGGTGTCACTAGTGCGTAACCCGTCTACCGCAAAGAGTTTTGGAAACCGTACTCACCGCAGGAACACAATATGATCATTTAGTGAACAAAAAAAAAACAATACATCTGATGTTTCTTAGTCAATCCAGTCAGAGCCATACCAAACTCAGCCCAATACATAGCTTTAGTTTCACTCAACTCAAGAAAGGCAACGAACGGTGTTCTGACAATAAGAGTTGCCAGCAACGGACCTGATTAGCGCCAGTAATGCTATATATTTTGATACAAATAAATATACTGCGTTAGTGCTTCCGAAGTCAAATTCTGCGTAGATTCCATCACTCTAAAAAGGACTCAAAAACTAGTTTTTAAGCATGGCAAAGTGGCCGCATTGTTTTTGCACTGACAACAAAGGTGGCAAAGAAGCATACGGCCCACCTGTTGGTAAGCGGAACGCTTAATACCACAGGTATCACTAGTGCGTTACCGACCATGAACCCAAAGAGCTCTAGAAACCTTACTGGCCGCAGGAACACAACACTGGGTTATTTGGCTGCGATCTTCTATATGGTGAAGGTATTTCACTAGTCAGACTGCTCCAAGTAGAGAGAAAACTCCAAAGAAATTTCTCTGTACCCTACCTGTCTTTGAACCCAACCTTCCTCAAGAAGCTCTGGAGACCTTACTTACCGCAGGAACACAACACTGGGTTATTTGGCGGGTAGGGCTTTGGCTGTAGGGTGGAGGTATTTCATCAGTCAGGCTACCCGAAGTAGAGAGAAATCTCCAAAGAAATTTCACTGTACCCTACCTCTTTTAAAATCACTGTGCCTGATGTTGGGCGCCACCCTACTCGAATACTGGATAAACACTGGCTACTGCGGGTGTTATGTTTGGTATATGGCGGTCGCGATCCAGTTAAACACAATTGTCGAGCCAGTCGTAACTCGAATGTTTGAAGTGTAGAGTAATAATACAACGTATGGTTTCACTGTCAGATTATGTTAAATTGCTTAACTTAAATAATTCAGCTCATGCTATTTGTAAGATATAATAACTTCTATACATATTATAAAACTCAACGTCTCTCCGTTTATGTTCTTTTCGCGTGAAAACCACTTATCCGATTTACTTGGTTTTACCTTTAATTCATATATGTTATCTGCCAGGTTGTACGATATATAATGTCACATAAAAACACATACGAAATACTAAGCAGCTAAGATAATTGCGAATCAATTTGGAAAATAACGCTTTAGGTGCGATTAAATGTATTACGCTTGAGTAAACCATAAGTGATATATTAAAATAATGTACTACATAATTGTAGATCTTAAAAATACCTACAATAAGTTAGGGATAACATACTTTTATCTTCTAAGGATGACCCACAATAAGCATTATTGAGGCAGCACAATTCGCGAGTGCACTCGACCGACAACATTCTGTAGTTCACGTAAGCGGAGCCGCGGGCACAGCTAGTAGAAATACAAATCGGACTCCGCGATTCAGCAATCGTAGTATATCTAAAGTCACGGGGAGGCTCGGAGACTACCAAGGACTTTACAGGGACCAACGAAATTTGCAGTTCATATGATCTGGCAAGGGTTAAGCAATCAGCGTCCTGCATGGCTGACGAGGTAAACGATCTACAGATACAGAACTATTATTAATACGGAACGAGAGACGATATTCAGAAGTAGAATGAAAACTATTAACACCCAAACGACCCGTGTATTCAAATGGACACATAATAGTAAGTAATCATATTAACTATTCAACTATATTACTGATTAATATTCAAAAATATTTCATTATATTATAATACCTGTTAGATACGTAGTTGAATAATAAAAAAGATGGCGATATTGCATGTCGTGTTTGCTTATGAGGTAATTTAAAATCCTCGACTGCGGGTGACATTAATTTTAAAATTATTTAAGTAATTCTTTTACATTGCCGTAGATGATATTTTGATATATTCAAATTGCTTGAATAATATTTGGCGCGGAGCTAGATTCTTAGCAATTTTGCAAATTAATATATTTTTTAGTGCTTGAATGAGTAGGAGTGATTCTTAATCTATACATATTGTAAAACTCATCGTCTCTCGCTCTCTGTTTGTTCATTTATGTTCTTTTCACAAAAAACCGCTAATCCGATTTACATGGTTTTTATTTTAATTCATAGATATGTTATTTGGCCAGGTTATAGGGCATATTTTGTCATATACGAAATAAACAGTGGTGATAATGACGAAAAAATGACGCTTGTGGAGCGATTAAATGACTCACGCTGAGTAAACCATAAGAGATATATCAAATTCTTGTAATACATAAAAGTAGATCTTAAAAAGACCTACAAAATAGTCAGCAATAGCATATACATATATGTATATTTTTAAAGATGACACACAACAAGCATTTTTAAGGCAGCACAATTCGCGCGTGCGTTCGACCGACAGCAATCTAAAGTCCATGTGAGCGAAGCCGCGGGCACAGCCAGTAAGTATATGTCGCAATCGAATCGTATTCGAGCCGCCAGCGTCATCAGGCGGCGCTCGATGGAGTTAATGGCACGCGCGCTATCGAGTCGGGAATGTCCGGAGACAGAACGGCTCACTTTTTGTTGGCGGACGACGTGTGCGGACGTAACTAACTGTTCAAACTGTTTAATTAATTAAAATCTGATCCGATGTAAGAGTCTGCTTCATCCAACACGACCCACCGATGGCCACGGTTAAAAACATCGACAATGAATAATAATGTTGATGGAGAAGCTCTTCCTTCGTCATATATACTTATATTGAAATATGTAATATTTGTATTTTCTTACGTTTGAAATTATGCTTTACATGGTTACAGAGTAACTATTATACTGTGGAAATAATACATTTACATAGATTTAAAGTCGAAGTTTATTAATGTGACTAATTTGATGATAAGCAGGAAAGGATATTAGCAAGCTCCAACCAAATTATATTGGAGACAAATTTAGTTAAGCTATGTGCTATTAAGCGCACACCAGACTAAGTTTCATCAGACATATATATATATATATAAATATGGCAATACATTTTAAGAGCTAGAACTTTATAAAAGCTTTTCGTAATTACAGTGCTTTTAGCACCATATTAATAAGCAAAACTGAGTGGCAAATTAATAATTACATTTTACATTTTCTGCTTTTGCCTTTCACTTCAAAGTTATCAAAATAAGAATAATTAAAGAAATGAGAGTAGATATTAGTATAACCATCTTGAAAATAAGCAAATGTTTGGCAGATTTTATCAAGATCTTGATCTGTTATGTATGTCGTTTTTATTTCAATACATAAATTTATCTTATTTGGCCTTATATTGTATAATCTTGGCGACATTGTGCGTTTTTTTTTTCGAACTGACTATACTGTTAGCCTTAGGGACCCTAGAGACTTTACGGCTTTTACAGCTTTACCGGGCTTGGAGGCGAGGGCGTAAGTCACTCAGCCGAACATTGTGCGTGGTATAGTTTGGTTATTGTTCGCAAATGAAATGGATTATACATAACTAGCCGTGCCCCGCGATTTCACCCTTGTATAATTTAAAAGAAATCGATGATTGATGATTTATAATACTTCAGTATAAACAATGTTTTTATAAGGCGATCAGGGTTATGTGTCACACAGCTCATTCGAGCCCCTACACTTATATTCAAAGACCCCAGCCGAGTGTTAAATTATTTTAATTTTACATTATCTCCCAAACTATTTGTCCAAATAACATGCCATTAAGGGCGAAGTTTAACTTCACAAAATTTTCTTGATAATGAAGTAACTTTAGTTCGTAAGGATGGATTTGCTATGTCTAATAATAATGCTCATAGAACACTTTTAAATTTTCAATACATTTTTGTCACAAAATATATTATTGTGGCTTATGTATAAAAGATAGGCATATCGTATCGCCGACTTTTTGTAGATATACTAAAGAGTAATATTATTTGTAGAACATTATATTTACGTTCGAGTTCGCAGTTCGAGAGCGATGTTTATTCCGACTTATTTAACAAAAATCAATATTTAAGATGTAGTTAATGCTAGATAGCCTATATTATTCCTCATGAATCTGGCTATCACATACATTTTTTTCTAATCCAACTGGTAGTTTCAGAGCTTAGCATGTTTAAAAAAAACAATCAAACAAACAAACTCTTCCGCTTTATTATATTAGTATAGATAACTTGGAACTTCTCACTTCTCACTTCACAACTTCTTCAATTGTGTACAATAACCAAATTACATCATGTAAAATGCCAACAATATTACCTGATATAGAGATAAATAATATGTGTTTATGAATTAAAAAGTTTGTTTTTTATTATTATTCCGTAATATATTTATTAAAGGAAATAAATATATTACGGCATAACAAAAAACCGCATAATAAAAAATAATTACTGGATATACAACGGGTGATCCCGAAACGAGACAAACCAAAAAAAAATGTGAATTGGTTTATTTTATTTCTATGTGTATAGTGGGCGTGGTCGCGGCCATTAACACTCTACCTAATTACTAGATAAACATTGGATGATACCGACCCGCGACAAACCAAAAGAAAATCACAGTGAGAGGTTTAATTTATTGTGTAGTAGCGACCCGCCCCGGCTTCGCACGGGTGCAATGCTGATACTAAATATACCTACCTTTTTTTTTATAGAAAAACTGACTACACTGTTAGCCTGAGGGGCCCTGGAGCCTTTACGGCTTTTACAGCTTTACCGGGCTTGGGGGCGAGCGCTTAGGGCACTCAGCCACGAAAGCTAAGCAACAACATCCGAGGGTGCCAAAGTGGCCGGACCTCGGCTCGGACTGTTGCGCGTATGCAATTAAGTCGCGATCTGACTAATTCCCTATCCGTAATTCGATCTAAACTAACTAGAATACATGTTTCTGCCCCCTGGGAGGAGGGAAGGAACATGTGTATGTGTATTTAGTGGTCTGAAATTTTTGTCTATTCTAACTAGGCAAAAAAAGAAAAAAAAAGGTCCCTTACAGAACCTATGTACCTATGTGTGTTGTGCATGTGTGTATAATGCAGTGTCATGTATGGCTGTGAAAGCTAGTGATTGTACAGTCACTTATATCGCGCGAGCGGCTGCTTGGCTCAAGGGCTCCATGCCGATGGATCGGACCTATATACCTACCTACTACAGAATGTCCTTATAAACAACGTTTATAAGCATCGCTTATAAACGCTATGTCCCTGCATTTTAATTCTGTAATATCTTCGGAAATATTCATTTAAATTACATGCTGTAAACATGGACAATGTATTTAAGGTACTTAATTGTATAAGGATTAATGCTAAATTGCTTAAAATCACTTCGTAAATAAGCCATTTTTTCCCGTAAAATGTAAAGGATAAAAAATGGTTATTGTGGGTTATCATTAAGAAATAGACATATACCATCGCGGAAATTTTTTTTGGTGACCTTTTTAAGGTGTACAATACTGTGTACATTATTTTGATTTATCTCGTGAGGTTCAGCCAGCGTTTGCAATGTAAGCGCAACAAATGTGTTTATTTACGACATCACATTAGAAACCTCTAAATTTATCAGTGTTTGTCTACAATATTATGCTTGTATTATACAAATAAATCTTCCTCTTGAATCACTCTATCTATTAAAAAAACCGCTTCAAAATCCGTTGCGTAGTTTTAAAGATTTAAGCATACATAGGGACGGACAGAGCGACGCGACTTTGTTTTATACTATGTAATGATGATGGTGGTCGCGATCCATATAATTCCGTTTGATTACTGGGTATACAGCGCGATACGCCTAACCTTGTCAGTATTGCTGGTGTTCGACCTGGTATATATGGTGGTCGCGATCCAGTCTCACAGAATCATCGTGTTATATGTTCATATTTATTTCTAATTTACTGAATACAAAATTTTATGGCAACAAAGAAAATAGGAAATAAATCTCAAAAGATCAAACATACTTAAAAATACCGCAAACACTGTTGCTCAAACTAACCGCATTTATAACAAATTGTTAATAATACATTGGTATAAATGTCAGCTCGTTCCAAACTAGCGGTTGCTCCTGCCATAATATACACCGGTGAACTTTTAAACTGTTGTTTGTAAACACCATTTTCATGATGTATGTACGGTCTACCAACTTATATCTTCTGGTTTTGGTGATATATGAATATTATATGAATTTTCCAATTCAACACGAATAAAGAGGAACCCATGACTATGTGTTTCAACTCTAAGTTAAGGTTAATTAATTTTTGTGTGCGAATATTTCACGCATCTTCTTCTATATCTATACATATTATAAAACTCTATCTGACTGTCCGTTTATGTTCATTTCACTCAGAAACCACTTATCTCACTTACATGGTATTTCCTTTACGTCATAGATATGTTATCTGACCAGGTTATAGGATCTATTTTGTTACATTAAGTAACATACGAAAGCAGTGATAATAATGGTGAATCAACTCGGGAGAAAAGGCGCTTTTGGGACAATTAAATGGCTTACGCCGAGTAAACCATGATAGATGTAACAAATTAATGTTTGAAATAATTATAAATCTTAAAAAGACCTACAAAAAAGCCAGCGAAGGCATAGATCTATCTTCTAAGGATCACCTACAACAAGCATTTTTGTCTTCCGCGGGGGCAGCATGAGTCGCGCGTGCGCTAGGCCGACGGCATTCTGTTGTCCACGCAAACGAAGTCGCGGGCATAGCTAGTTAAAGAATTTAAATAACAGCTGTCATGCTAGTTAAACATAATATTTTTTGTACATAAGTTTTTTTATCGAGAACATTAATTTAAAACTTATTTGTATAGTTTTCTTCAATAGTAGTAATCATTAGCTCAAATTACTAATTTCGATTTTGAATTATTAATTTCGATGAGACATAATTATAGGATTAATTAACAGATTTTGTCTAAGTTTTATTAAAAATAAAATTATAATCTTAATTAAGTTGTTGGAAAACAGCGGGTAATTTTCAAAACAAAATAGAAATACCCAAACTATTAAAAAATATACCTAATATAGAACAGTGAGTTTTCTGTGAAGGATCGTGATTCGTGTTGATGCCATAGTATTGTGGCAAGGTATTTTCTAATGCCCTCCTTGTTAGCTACCACTCTCAAGTTGAATATATATAGGTGTGTTCCGGCAGCTGCACTTGAGGGCCAGTCATCCACTAGGTTTAGCGTACTATCTTGGGCCACATCGTCACTTAAGACCAGTAACGTTAAACATATAAACGATAAAAAAAAATAAAAAAAAAAGTGCATTTACTATATTTATTTGTTCGCAATAAATTACTTTAATTGAGTATCAAATATATTTTTAAATTCGGTTAAAATGAAAGATACAAAACAAGAGATTTTTTCTTAGCTCCTAACAACCACATTCAGGACAATGTTTCGAAATTAATCCCGAGTTAATTAAATTATCTCCCCTCTAAAATTAAAACACTAATTAAGTGACTCCATTACCGAAGGTTCATTTTACACTGTAATAAGGAAGTGAGGGCGCCTGCATCGATGTCTCACAGTTTGATTGACACTGACCGCTGTTTTACGCATCTAGAAAGCAATTAAAACTTGAGTGGGCAACGTCAAATAAATTGAAAAAGTTTGTGTAACATACAATGTGAGAGGGCTTTGAAACTTTGAGAGCCTATTAGCAAAACCATAGTAAAAAAACATGGTTACAAAAGAAGATGGAATGTGTAATTCCTTTTGTTTCATATTTTTGATTCATCACGGTATATCTTACGGGGCTAGTATAATTACATAATATAAAATTCATACTATATAAATTTAATGCTAGCTTCTATGAATATCATGATCGAAAAATCAGTAGGTACTAAGTACTGCTCAATAAGTGACTAGGTATATTAGGTTTTTAGGTAGGTATATTTCAAAATGTTGTTAATATTTACTACTTAACATTGATTAAAGTTATTTATGCTACTATTGCGGTAAGTTGGTTTTTACAAACGTGTTGACGAATGTAAGCCCGATACCAAGTCGGGCTTATCATAGTCACGAATTTGTAAAAAAACAACTTCCGCACGCGTGTCATACAAGGTTTTTCAACACATTTGCGAAAAACAATACAATAGGTAATCAAACACACTTTTTCATTTAACAGCAAATAAGAAATTATACAGATAGTCTTAGACTAGTATTAGAAAGACTACTCTCGGAAATTTTACCTGCATTTGCGCCTCATTTAAGATATCAAGTGGAGTAGATTTCATATTAATATCGTATTCCTCGCTTGAACTCATGTTATTATTTTGTTTATAGTCGGAAAGTCGCAACAATTTTTGACGTTTCTAATATGAAAATAGCGCGCATTTGAAAATGGCGTGACGTGCGTGTGGTGAAAATTGGCACTACATCTTTCGTTTCATTTTCTCTTTAGTATTAAAGTGAGAAAAGTACCTATATTGATCAAAAGCGCTTCCAGGGTTCGATCATTCAAATTATTTACTACTCTTTCAAAAAAGTACCGGGAAAAAATGAATAATACAACAAATGTTAGTTATTCATCCAAATTTATTTTATCGCCTTCAAAGTATGCTCCTTCAGAAACGATACACTTACGCCAACGAGTAATCCAATCATGAAAATATTTTTTAAACGCTTTTTCCGGAAACGAGTTTGTTTCTCGTCGCAAATTCTCCTTTATGTCTTCTACCGAAACAAAACGGGTGCTATGAAGTGGTAATTTGAGTTTAGGAAAAAAAAGACGTTTGTTGGAGCCATATCTGGTGAATAAGGTGGTTGCTCGGTGGTATTTGTTGAGTTATTGGTCAAAAATTCGTTCACAATGATGGCCTTGTGCGAAGGCGCATTATCGTGGTGCAAAATCCAAGAATTTTCTTTCCACAAATCTCGCCTTTTTATCGAATTTGCTCTCTTAAACGCCGCATAATGCTCAAATAATATACTTTCTTTACCGTTTGATAGCAGTCAACATGACTTTGACTTTTGATCGACTTTAGCGTGGTTTTTTCGTTTTCGGTTCAGTTAGAAGGCGCCACTACGAAGCTTGTTGACTAGTTTGCAAGTCAAACTCGTAAACCCACGTCTCGTTACCAGTAACAATAAGTTTCATGAATGCTAGGCTGGAATTGACTCGTTCTAGCATGTCCTCAGCAACTCTTATGCGATTGAGTTTTTGGAGAAAATTCAGGTATTTTGGGAGTAGCCGAGCGGCAACATGTTGCATAGCCAAGTGATTATTTAAAATGATACGGATAGACTCGTGAGACACAGAAAGTTCAACGGTTATCTCTCTCAAACTTGAATGAGGATTTTCGGTCACTATTTCCTTCACTTTTGCGATGTTAACTTCAGTTGAGGATGTTGATAGCCTACCAGAGCGAGGTAAATCTTCCAGCATATCTCGACTGCTTTTGAACACCTTATACCACTCATAAGCACGTGTTTTCATCGATTTACCGTAAGCCTTCTGTCACATTTTCGGTGCCTCCGAACACGAAATTCCACTGGCGATGCAAAACTTAAGACAAACTCTTTGTTCGACGTTTTTGTCCATTATAAAATTCGCAATTCACACTAGATATGATCTAATTAATAACATCACTATATTTAATCGAAATGATAGATTGATGCAACTCAAACTCCTCGCCAAAATGAAAAACAGTTGTGTCAACCTAACAACAACAAAAAAAAACAATAAATTGGACTTGCAACCCTAAAAAACAAATCATCCCTACCCGATACTTTTTTGACTTAATGTATTCTTGTAATGCGAAACTCTTTGGTGAAATTATTGTATTTTTTTTAATGGAAATAAAAACTGTGCTATACAACTAAGTATGTGGTAAAACAGGTACTTAGGTGAGAGTAATTATTTTACCGCACGCTCCGTTGTGTGGTGCGTAATTTTTAACTTTCGAACAATGTATACAGGCTTCGTAAAAGCATTTTTTGTGCAAATGTGTTGAAAAAATTATGTATATTTATACATCAATTGATTAAAAATATGTTTAAATTTGATTAAAATAGTGTTTAATTACACATTTTTAAATTATTTTTACCCTATTAAATAATAAAAAACCCTAAATAAAAGGGCCAAAGAGGTACCTAGAGGTATATAGTTTCAATAAAATTTGGTTTTTAATTTGTTATTTTATTACTTACAGTCTTACGTATATTTTGGACATACGTCATTGTATTTGTAAAGGTGCGGATATGTACCTTTACTATCTTCATCGCACATTTCAAATTCAAGCTTCGTATATTTTATTCGCAATTTATTGCACCATCTGTTATTTCTAGCCTATGTTAGATGTTACGCCTACATTTTTTTCCGATTCCCCAACAATAACCTCATTTATTTCTCCATAAGAAACAACAAGGCCGGTAATAATGCAAGCGGGTCTCGTTCGTCGGCAGTTCATTTTGTTAAGTATGCCGAATATTTTGTAGAAAATTCCAAGGCGGGGAGAGAAAAATACTTATTGATTCCACGCCGATGTTTGTTTCCATTGCTTATCCGAGTTTATTAAAAAATAAGAAAACTGTACTACTTATATATGGTATTTTGGAACACAAATGTCAAGTGATAGGTATAAGAGAAAAAGACGGAGAGTCAATGTGGTGTTGGATAATCTATACTAATATTATAAAACCCAAGAGATTGTTTGTTTGTTTGACCGTGCTAAATTCTAGAACAGGGGTGACCAAACAGTTGTTGATCGCGATCGACCTGTCGATCGAGAGAGCTTTTCAAGTCGAACGCTGGAATTTCCGAAAATTATAGAATACCTTAAAACTTTTGCAGCTGCTAACTAAATTCAAGCTTCATATCCAGAATAAGGTATTATCCGTACATATTATAAAACTCAAAGTCCCTTTGTCTGTCTGTTTATATTCATTTCATCCAATTTACATGTTTTTTCTTTAATTTATAGATATATTATCTGGCCAGGTTATAGGATATATTTTGTTACATACAATATCAAACCAAATAAGCAGTCACGATATTGTGAATCAAATGTTGCTTTTGAGGGCGATTAAATGGCTTACGCTGAGTAAATCTTACTCACTAATACTACATCATTGTAGATCTTAAAAATACCTAAAAAAGTCAACGATAGCATATATCTATGTTCTGAGGATCACCCACAATAAGTATTTTTGGGGCAGCAAAATTCGCGCGTGCGTTCAGCCGACAGCATTCTGTAGTCTACGCCTGCGGAGCCGCGGGTATAGCTAGTTATATATAATATCCGACTTATATCTCAAAATTATAGCATGTGATCCCAAATTTCATAAACTGTGTGTTCTTCAATTAAAGAAAAAGAAGTAGTAGGTTGGCCGTCGATCACTTGCTAGCTAAATATGTTATGGTAGATCGTTGACGCTCTAAATTTGAGCAACAAACTACCAGTTCGATTTGAAAAAATCTTTATACATTTATAGCATTTTTATTTAAGAAGGTTATAGGATTTACGCTACGTCCCTAAGGAGCGGAACAGTAGCCATGAACGTCAAGCTATCTGGCAAGGTGTAGGTAGGTACGGAAAATGAGAAGAACAATAAGCAACCGCAACGTTAGCGACGACGCAGTGGAGAGTTAATCGAATAAATTTGACATGGGTGAAACCATGAGGCACAGTTAGCATTTTTGCATTAAAATAGTACAGTCTCAATCAACGTGCACGGGCAATGACCACATAATTGAACGTAATACAAGCAAAGAAAACAGAGGGGGCCAGTCATTGAAATTGAGCGATTCATATCGGCCATTCACTCGGTTAATGTGACTTGGCGGCGTGCAATTTATTGGCTTAGTTTCAATAAAGACTTGATCTATAAACGGCAAGTAAATGCCATTTTATTTGCAGAAAAATGAAGTGTCCTCGATTTATAACTCTTAGAAGATCGAGAGTAAGCTTGCGTTCGTTTTGTTCGTATTGATAAATATGGTTATCAATAAATAATTAATAAATGTTATTGAAAAGTTTGTACACCGCATTGTTTTTAATTTAATCAATAATTATGATTGAAAGCACAGTATAAAAAAAATTGAGCTCTTGATTTCTCGGTTTCGTACAAAATAAACACAGGTATAAACGTGAATTCGAAAAACGAACCCTATCTAAATACAAAATATTATATTTAAGTCGTTAGAGGCGTTTTTAAGAAAGGAATTACAGTGAAAAATATCAAAATTTGTACGCGTGCTTTCTCGGTGTCGTTAGAGCCCGTATACAGTGTCGCAGCTAATATCACTCACCTCCAGACAGGGTTGCCACGAACAATATAAAAAATAGTAGCAGTAGTTTACATACGTGTTTGAACAACCTATTTTAGTGATAAAAAAAAAAACTTTTTATAAACAACCTTTTTTCTTCAATATTTTAGTTTTACTAAAATGAAAAGAGTGGTAACCGTCCGCCATATTAATTCAGTGTGACGTAATTTTATTTTCGTAGTCATCTCAGCTAATTTCATTTCGTTTCATTTGATATCCATATCTTGGGGGTGCATATTGAATTTAGAATGACGTCACTTAGCTAACCATACATTATCATCCAAATTAATCGTATATACAAAATGTCAGCGGTGATGGATAACTGTTTTAAAATTCAATTTTAAGATTTGACCTAAACTAACAATGCAAGTTAAATAAAAGCTTGTAAAAAGATCGTCAATTTTTTGATATTGAGAAAATATGCGAACGTTACAAACGGTTCACGTGCGTGTGGGTCAAAGTTAATGAAGTTTCGCATTACGCGCCACATTTGCAAAATGAGAACATTCGTTCGATGAGTGATGATTTTTATACTACATCGTAAACTTACCTCAACATGAACAGAATTGTCTAAAGAAAAAAAAAAGTGTTTTTCATTAAAAGGCTGAGTAAACCATAAGAGAGATATATCAAATTAATGTACTACATAATTGTAGATCTTAAAAAGACCTACAAAAGAGTATATCTTATGTCTGTCTTCTAAGGATCACCCACAATAAGTATTATTGAGGCAGCACAATTCGCACGTGCGCTCGACCGACAGCATTCTGTAGTCCACACAAGCGGAGACGCAGGAACAACTAGTAGTTTTATAAAGAAATATATAGATCAAGCTCATGATATTTTCCAACTTTGTAAAAATAAGATACATAGTTCTACTTAGTCTCACTAAAGTTTCAAAGTATTCTAATAAATTAAAGTATTTATTAGCAAAATTGTCTCGACTGGAGATACTCCTAATGGGTTACGCACAGCTCTTATGCCAAACGGTTATTATTAGTAGAGCATTTGTAATATTGCTAGGTTCAATTCTCGGGCAAACTCGTAAAACTTGTTTTTTGAGATATAGAAAACTATATTACAGTACATAGAGCAGCAGTTCTCAAACATTTTTCAACACGGCACCTTTATGGGGTTGATTAAAATTCACAGCACAGATTTCTTTGAAGCTACTTGAGTACTTAGGAGAAGAAGAAAAAACTGAAAATTCTGAATAATCTTTGGTAGTGTCCGAGTGGATCGCGATCACTATATACCATGTATATCACCTAGCCTAGTGGCACGTAACGTCTCGCGTTCCAGGATCAGATTGTGTGCAACCAGTATTCAAGCGGGGTGGTTGGGCATCTGTACCCGACTGTATCGCGACCCCCATATACACGGTAATAAAAACGTCACAATGACTATATTTTGGTTTATCTCGTTTCGGGAAGACATAACAGCGACTACCAGCCTGTTTTACGTATTTCGCAAGAGCTAAGTGATAGCAATAATCGCTAAATATTTGCTTCAAAATTGCAAATTCGTATTACGTAACTCCTATATATAATATAACAAACACAATGTGATTCTGCCATTTCGCAGCAAATATTTAGCGATATCTGCTTTTGCTTTCCTATTGCGAAATATGCAATAAGAGGGCGGGCCAGCAGATTGTTTATCTTTCGGTGTTTAATGGTATTATTTTAGGATTGTGCTGTGCTTTGCCTTGCTACTCCAAAAATATATCAAAATAAAATACGTGGAGTTTTATAAATTTGCCTATCAAAATACTTGATTCAGAAAGTATGGTCAAGTATCTATTTTTTATATAAGCGTAGATTTCACTAAAGCCTTGCCAACAGCATCGCTTCCTAAATACACCTGCATCCAGAACTCTACATGATTAAGTTTTACAATATTTCTGTTTTAAACCGCTGCCTTCGCTGAACTCGAGCGGTATTTTGAAAGATTGTCATAATACTCCCTACATACGCTCGCGGAACTCAGTTTGAGAACCTCTGACATAGAGCATCGTACTTTGTATTTACACTATCTTGAGACGGTATTGGTTCATTCTTGCACTTTTTATTCATTATTAATCTAGCGTCTGGCAACAATCTCACTTGATAGTAAGTGATGATATGTCCTAAGCGTAGTGGGGAGCCTCGCTTTCAAGTGTAGCTGCTGGAACACGAGAGTGGTTGCTAGCTAGATAGGCATTAAAAAATGCTCTACTAAATGATTTCATCACATGTTTTCCTTCGGCCATTACTTTACCATACTACCTTACTTACCATTACTACCAACTTAGGCCATTTCAGAGATTCGAACTCACGTCAACCAACGCGGTATCCGTACACGCTGCCATTGAGCTGTCATTGCTTCAAAGTTTCCCAAGCAAAGTTTCGATCGGTATCATTTTGATCATAAAATGACCCAGAAACTTTCGGCGAAGGAAAAATCTTTATGACGCCAAAGCATGATGGTAGGACTTTATTTAAATTTCATTTGCTTATCTACTATCCTCCAGTTTGTATATCACAAAAAACCTTTTAATGTTATTTTTTCTTCTACCTTCTCAGAACAACAGTTTTAGCTAACTGCAATTGAAAATTGAACTAATTTCTAGGATTATCGTGTTATCTTAAGGCACATCGTCACTTAATATCAGCCGAGATTGTGGTCGAACGATAATCTATAAAAGTAGTAGCAGTAGCCCAAGCGAGCGGAGCCGCGGGCACAGCTAGTATAAAATATAAAGGCACCATAACTTAAAAAGAACGAAAGTCCATCCTAATATGCACAGTTAAGGATCAAATAATCATGTTTATTGTTGACCTTTAACAGAGTCGTTGTTTAAGTGATAAGTAAGTGTTATTAATCGTAGTGGGCGAAGTCGTTGGTACAATCAATATTAAAATTATTATAAATATAACAATTCTCCGAATGATTGTACCGTGTACGTATACGTGTGAAACGTTAAACGTTAGTTAACACTTCACTGTTATTTCGTGATTATTTCCTACAACAGTAATGCTTTTGTGTTCGAACCGTGAAAACCTTAATTAACATGACGGTAATTAATTAGTAAGTACCTATAGGTGTGTTCCGGCGGCTGAGCTTGAGAGCCAGTCTTCCACTAGGACTGCTAGGCTTACCTTTTTGGACTACATCGTCACTTAACATCACATTCAGATCGTGGTCAAACATTGAAGCTATAAAGAAGTAAGAAAAATATATAATTCAAAAACGAATTTATGAGTTACTAAGTTTTTTTATAACTAGCTGTGTCCGCAGGTCCGTTCGCGTGGACTACAGAATGCCGTCAGTCGAGTACTAGCGCGAATCTTGCTGGCCGCGCTCAAAAGACGGAAGGCAAAAATGCTTATTGTAAGTGATCCTTAGAAGATAAATATATTGATTCAACCAATATCGTCACGCTTATTTCGTATGTTACTTAATAAAGCAGTTAGTGTGCCCAATTTATTCAAACTTACTTAACAAAAATCAATATTTAAGGCTAGCTAAGAGGAGTACCCTAATGTTAGATAACCTATACTATTCCTCGTGAATCTGGCTATCATGTACAATTTTTCGAAGCATTTTTCGAATCCGACTGGTAGTTTTAGAGATTAGCGTGTTTAAACAAACAAACAAAAAAACTCTTCCGCTTTATTATATTACCAGTATAGATAATCTGGCCAGATAACATAACTATGAATTAAAATAAAAAATATGTAAGTCGTATGGTCGGTGGTTTCCGCGTGAAAAGAACATAAACGGACAGACAGACAGAGAGACATTGAGTTTTATAATATGTATCTATAATTATGAAGGAAAATTCGTATTAAAATTACAAGGAAGTAAATTATAAGGAATTCTCAGAATTGCTACTTTATTCTTCTAGTTATTTGTTCCGGTTGTTTATTTCTAATTCCAGTTTGAGAATTTTCCCAGTAAATAAACTGTTTGTTGATTAAATATTGAAGAATGTTTTAATTTTGTTTTGTATCAAAGGTGCCTTTAACGTTTGATAATTATTTTTTTAAATGTGAATCATAAAATGGCGTGTTTGGACGGGATTAAAAGCCTTACGTTCGGACGTCGCTATATACCAACGTCTAACTAATGTCTAACTATCCAAAAAAAAAGAATAAAAGACACCTTACAGAATTTATGTAATTACTGTGTTGTGCAGGTGTGAAGTGCAGTGTAATGTATATGAAAGCTTGTGAATGATAGTGTCACTGTATCGTAACAGCGAGCGTGAGGGCTCCATGATGGAGGATCGGACCTAGGCTTGAGTGGCTGAAGTTGGCTTGGAGAAGGTGGTCGTGGCGGGTGTACGGAAGCGACGTTAACCACCCCTTATCGCGGTTGTGGGCGCGAAAACGCTTGCTTTTCTAGGGACGTGAGTGTATAATGTGTTAGCTACCGCGAATTTTGAGAACGTTCCGCGGCCTACGTTTTTCTCTCGGGATGTTGTGTTGTCGAAATATTTTGTGGCGAGTAATCACATGTAAGGTTCTATCGAATGGAGTTCCATATCTATATGGATGTCTGTATCGAACGAATCGTGGTAATGACGGCGCAGTGATAGCGTGTACGGACACCGCTTCGATCGACATGAGTTGGAATCCCTGCAATGAGCCTGAGCTTTCGGTGAAAGAAAGCATCGTGATGAAACCATAGTACGGTGGTAGGGTGATTTCTAATGCCCTTCTGGCTAGCTACCACCCTCAGGTTGATAATCTGTCACCAAGCACATATACGCGTGTTCCGGCAACTGCACTTGAAATCCAATTCTCCCCCACTAGGAGTAGCATGTCATCATCTTGGGCCACAAGTGAGATTGGCCATAATGCTAAACCTATAACAGATAAAAAAACACTGACTACCTTGCGTAAGAATTTGTTTAGAAAAATTTTCAACGGTCTAAAAATTGGTTTCGGCATAAATGCGAATACGGCGCAACTATACTTAAGGATCGTGCGGAGTCCGATTCAGCGCTCCTCTCTCATCACTACTTTAAGTGTGGTAGTGTATCAGCGTGCTTTCTTTTGCTAAACTGGTTATTCGTGAATATCAATGAGTTTGAATGTTTCTTTTAATAAACAAATATGATCAAATTTAGATGCCAGGCGTTCCATGACGCTTCTTCACATTTTTATTGCTTAGTATATATGAAGAAGGAAATAATTCTATAATAATTATAACCCAAATTGTAATAAAAATCCGGTCGAAATATTTTTACTTATGGCTTTTTATGAGTAGGTAATATATATTCTTCAAGAGAATGGAAGGATCTACTAAAAAGGTCTATGATGATGATATTTTGATAAAAATGTTTTTTTTGTTTTATTGTAATAAAAAAGATATCATCCTTAGAATACATGTTATGTTCTTCAAAAGATTAGTAAAAAAAAATGAACTTGCCCAGTTAATAAGCAAATATTTTTACGTTTTCTTTTCACTATCATATCCTAATAAGCTGTATAATTTTTTTGCGATACGTTACCGAAAAACTATTAGCGCTCCTGCAATGATTCATCATTATGACTACATTTTCAAAACAATCTATCATCCTTAATATCAACGATGAAAATATAAGTCGAGGAAATTTACGTAAGAAACCAACAACGCTGATTCCGTAAGAGAACATCGCTCTGATAAATATACGACCAAAGCACGCACCGTAAAGAAATATTTATCATAATACTTTATCACTAGTTTATATTAGCGATTTCGCCTGCTTGAATATATAATCAAAGAGCATCAGTAAACGTCGAGAGGTGAGCATATGGCTTATCTGGTGACGCAGCCAAAGTAAATATGCTTTGCGATTGATCAGTCAAATATCAGTTGGCCGCTCTTGACTCCATTGAGAGCCAAGCTTGCCGGCTTGTTGGCGATGAAGCACTAATGAAGGCAACAATACTCAGTCTATGTTAGGTGCACTAGGTACGCTTCGTCGTTTATTATGTGAACAGCTAAGCAGTTTTATTCACTCCTGGCTTCTGTCTTGCCGTCCACCTATAACTTGGGAGTCTTCAAGCGAAGAGTGAATAGGCATCTGAAAGGTAAGCAGGATCCATTGTCGATCTTAATTTTACTTAGCCATCAGTTGTGCATACCCATAAAAAATAGCAATAAAGGACTTTGCCATTACACAATCACTTGCAATCACATCGTTTGCTGAATAAAGCGTGTACCGCAAGTCACTGAGGCTTATTTGAGTGTCTGAAATGAAACTCGACACTCTTTATACTACATGTCAAAATCAAAATTACTTATCACTTTAGGCCCTGTAAATGAACTTATGAAAGTTAAAACACTACCATCAGTTCAGAAAATATCCGTCATCGAGACGAGCCAGCGAGAAACTCGATCGGATTATCAATAATTTTTAGACTGTGTAATTGACTCTTATTTGAGTGTCTGGAATGATACTCAACACTCTTTATACTACAAGTCAAAATCAAAACAACTTATCACTTTAGGCCCTGTAAAGGAACTTATGAAAGTTAAAACACTACCATCAGTTCAGAAAATATCCGTCATCGAGACGAGCCAGCGAGAAACTCGATCGGATTATCAATAATTTTTAGACTGTGTAATTGACTCTTATTTGAGTGTCTGGAATGATACTCAACACTCTTTATACTACAAGTCAAAATCAAAACAACTTATCACTTTAGGCCCTGTAAAGGAACTTATGAAAGTTAAAACACTACCATCAGTTCAGAAAATATCCGTCATCGAGACGAGCCAGCGAGAAACTCCATCGGATTATCAATAATTTTTAGACTGTGTAATTGACTCTTATTTGAGTGTCTGGAATGAAACTCAACACTCTTTATACTACATGTCAAAATCAAAACAACTTATCACTTTAGGCCCTGTAAAGGAACTTATGAAAGGTAAAACATTACCATCAGTTCAGAAAATACCCGTCATCGAGAAGGGTCGGCAAGAAACTTGTTCGGGTATGTATTTTTTTAACTCTGTGGATAATTTTTACAGTTACCTACAAATTATAGTTTTAGTGGTTATACAGATAGGCAGTAATTTCCAGACATCCCTATCCTTGGCATAATAGTTCACTCTGTAATATGCTTTTGACAGTAAAAGCTGATTGTCCTTGAACTTATTGTCCAAAATGTTAAACAAATGTGCTTTGCAACTTTGTTATAGAACCTAACACTTTTAACCAAAAACCGTTTAAAAATCTCACAGAGTCTAAAACATGCGATAACTAATTTGTGTTTATTTCTAGTATTAAAACTATGCCGGTCGTATACAAAATCTAACTTATCTAAGTATTTACGAATATACCTTAAATTATCAATGGTATTGGGCCCGCATGACGTCTGTAGCTTACGTCGTGTTGCATAGTACTGCCTATATCTCGAAATGCTATAATATATTTATTGTATTACCTAAAAACTTTTGTCTGCAGTAACTGACAATCCTGAAAAATCCTAACATTATATATATCACCTATCAGGTATCCATCAAGTCTGGTTTTCATTGAGTGGCGACATGCGATAGAAATGGATCCTTGGCACGGCATCGATACAGAATGGCTGATAAGAAACAATATCATGTTTAAACATAAACAGGCAATTTGTTTGTGCGTGATAAATGTATGATAAAGTTAAAGATACCTTTCATAGCTTACAATAATAGCTCATGGTGATGAATAAGTTAATGATGGCTCAATGGTAGCACGTACGTCAGACTGCGTCAGGTTTTTTTTTGAGTTAGTAGGTACATTTAAAAAGTTTCTTCGTCGGGCAAAAAAAAACCTAAAAGATGAGCTTGATATCTTGAAAATTGAGCTGGTGCATGGGGGGGTCCCCTTTCCCATTTAAAATACATATATATATATATATATATATATATATTCTGATGTTGTCTAATGTACGTCACCGCGTCGATCGGCGTGAGTTCGAATCTCTGCAATGAGCCTGAGCATTCGGTCAAGAAAAACATAGCAGGGTAGTAGGGCATTTTCAAATCTAGTTGAAAATCTGTCGCCAAGCACCTATATATGTATGTTCCTACAGCTGCACTTGAGAGCTAGTCCTCCATTAGACTTAGCGTGTTAGCATCTTGGACTACATCGTCACTTAACATCAGGTAAGGTTATGTGTCTGTATAAGTTTACAAACTAATAATAATTGTAGTCATGATCCTATGATGCCTATGCCTAATACGTCTTTCGCAGATGACTTAAAGCAGTGTCCATGTTGTGTGGCACTTATGCAGTGCCTTGAAAAGCCAACGCGGGATCCGCAGTAATAACAGCACAAATGGTAAACAGGATCTTGAGGATTCGTAGGAAGTGTCTAGTTGTTCACTCTGGCATGTCTATGTACACATTTAAAGGCTAACGCCTCCAGCCAAGCATTGTCGTCAGCATTGAAATATTTTTTTTCACCGGTCACAATCCTTTGCAAAATCTACCCAATTGGAGAAATCTATAAATGTTTGCCTAATACATCTCCTGAAAACGGCACTAGATAGAATTATATTAAACATAGTTTTTTTTTTGTAGGTAGAAAAAACCACCCGTGATTTCCAGTATTCAACAAATCTGTAAACTACTGTCATAAATAATGTACTAAGCTCCCCCTAATTCAGTCCTTACTGAATTTTTTATGCTTAGGCAAGTTTTGTTTTACGACGTCTGTGCGTGAAGGTAAACGGACCTACGTAACCCAGGTTAAAATAAAAACGAAACATTTGCA
Source organism: Saturnia pavonia (assembly GCA_947532125.1). NCBI lineage: Eukaryota > Metazoa > Arthropoda > Insecta > Lepidoptera > Saturniidae > Saturnia > Saturnia pavonia. The sequence continues at coordinate 18,621,997 of OX383895.1, read as the reverse complement.
CGTTTTTCTACATGAAGCAAATTATTAATTTTTCACATGGAAAAATTTTCTTTTCACTTATTTTAGTGTTCTTCCGCAGCAGAAATTCCATTTCTTTATTGATAAATAAGCTTAGTGGGAGAATCGGCTCTCAAATGTAGCTGCATTTTTAATTTGAGAGTGGTAACTAGCCGGAATAATATAAAATGCCGTACCATGCTATGGTGTCATCACGATGTTTTCCTTCAGCGAAAGCTCAGGCTCATTGTAGGGATTCGAACTCATGTCGATCGACACAGTGTCCATACAGGACACCATCTTGAGGCATCTTTTCTTCCCTTAAGAAGTTATCTATTAGTACTTCTCCATCTTACTCATGATCATCAATCTTCACTTACTTAAATAAATGGCATATATTCATTTTTTTTTTGTACATATGTAAGTATATTTCTTTTTGATATGTATATACTTAGTACAATATGTATGTATTTGTATTTTGAAAATGCCTTAAAGCACAGATAAGGCTGCGTATCTATGATAGCGGTCCACATTATATTCTATTATTATAATGACGTTTCCTCGCTAGGCAAAGATACATCACAGTTATCAATTCTTTCTATCTATGCGATCTTTCTTTCACATTGATATTAGTACGAAATAAAGCAGTCACGATTAATATCAAAAGAGCTCATTAACAGTGAAAGCGTCTTATGTTATGATTAGCCAGTATACGCCCAGCTAAAATAATAAAAATATGCTTTATATTTGCCGGACTGTGAAACCGTGAAACCATCTTCCGACCAGTTTTTTACCTCCTTACTTCATCATTTCCTTCAAGCGTACCGTGAACTGATATTTACGCAGGCCGGTATAACAGCTGCGACCGCCGACAGATTGTCGATCTCTCGGTGGTCACTGTTATGTTGTTAGGGACAATGCCCGTAAAACCGATTTATTATAAAAAGTATTCACCACGACAGCAACTGTCGGTAATTAAGCGTAAAATAATTTAATTACAAAATATAAATAATCAATTAAAACTCGTCCATATTCCTTCCCTATTTAATGTTTCATAAACAAGGAAGTAAACTTCCTCAACTCACCGCATTATCCGTCTGTTAATAATTTTAAGAGCCCCACATTAAGAAATGAGAATATTCGTGAATTTCCACTGCTTTCCTTACGAAATTAATTATGAGTCGCGTGCCAAATTAAATTCCAATTCATTGGAACGTGTTTCAAACAAACGTTTATTACATATTCTAAGACATACTTGGGTATTAAAATAATGCTCGAGAGATTTTAACAGGATCTTGATCTTTCATGTTGTGGTTTTTCTTTTAATTCGCAAACTTACAGTTTATAGCCCAATATTATGTAATATTGGTGGCATTTTGCGTTATATACTTTGCTGTGCTCAAGTTCACCTGTACACAAGTGCTCAAATAACTAGCGACTCGCTCCGGCTTCACACGAGTTTAATTTACAATAGTACACCCCACATTTATGTTTAAAAAAATCATGTTGAATTGATGTAGAGTTTATCGGTTTGGTATTTTTTATTTTTCCTATTTTTTGTCAAAAGTGGAAAGCATAAGAATGAAATGAAGTTTGAATCGATTAATTTTGATGAAGAATTAACAGAGATATAGCGTTGCCACAAAAAAAAACCTTTGAAAAATAATATGTAGATTGTAATCAAATTTGATATTTACAGAACACGTTCATTAATAATTAAAACCTGCACCAACATGCAATGCTAACAGGTATTTATTATACATTTTAATAATTCTCTATGCAGACATTGTCACGCAACAATTCTGTTTTGTTAAAAAAATAAGGTCCTTACCTTGTATACAAACTACAAAGTGACCTTGAGCTATCTTATGAGGCCCATAGTTAGCGACCACGTCTCAGCACCATATGTAATCATTGGCAAATACATAATGATCAAAGACTTTTATGAATATGATCATTAAAGGAAGTTAATCTAATAATAACTAAAGAACTAAGGATATTAAACATACGCCTTATCAATAATGACGTTCATAAACTTACAAAAAATATCTTCACACGTCCCACACAACGCTACGTCACGGGTAAACATAATAAATGACACTCAACCACGAAGACTTCCTGCGGGTTTTTGATTGTTTGAGATAAAATTAAGTATATAGATTAAGTAACACGTTTTATCATAAAACATTCATATGACCTATTAATTGAGGGACGATATATATATTCCCGTTTACATAAAAAGGTAAAAAGAGGTAGGGCATAGAGAAATTTATTTGGAGATTTCTCTCTACTTAGGGCAGTCTGGCTGGTGAAATATCTCCACCCTACGGAATATCGCAGCGAAATAACCTTGTGTTGTTTTTCTGCAATGAGTAAAGTTTCCACAGCTCCTTGGGACAGGGGGGTTCAAGGTCGACAACGCGCTAGTTGATACCAATGGTATTAAAAGCGTCCATAGGCTAGGCTACGGTAGCCACTTACAATCAAGCGGGCCGTATTCTTATTTGCCACCTTAGTAGTAAAAAAATTATGTTTTTTTTGTGATTTTTAAAGTAGTGGCTAGAGCCACCGGTCTAAAATGCGCGTTGTTTATCAGTCAGTCATAAATTTTTTATTAAGTAGTTCGCTCAGTAACAACTAATTCACTTCTTCTATTATAGACGTCTGTATGATTGACTTTGAAGTTTAAAGAAACTCAGAAAACCTCTGTTAGTAATTATTTTCAGTTTTTGATTATTATTTAAAAATACGGAACAGTGTCGTATTATATACGTAATTGTTATTGTATAAAAGCTAAAAACTATCCAACAAGGGGCATACAGTTGCCGGACTTGTGTTTCAAACACGCAATACGTCAAAAGTTCGTCGTACACACTGGCGTGCCCACAAAAGGCTCCGTACTGGACCCAAAGTGTGTCAATATCTACAAACCCCATGTCGCTTCCAAACGTAATCAATTTTCTTCGGCCCCACCTCTAGGGAACGGACGTGAGGAATGAACATTGATGTCGCGAAATGTTCCGCATTATTCATAACTAGCTGTGACCCATGGTTGCATCCGTGTTAAGTTTATTCAAACAACTCTCCACAGCGCAGCCGACATTTTTTTTTTTTTCGAAATCACTATACTTTTAGCCTTAGGGGCCTGTATGCAAAAAAGTCGCAATCTGGCTAGTTCCCTATTATTCGAATTAAACTAACTATACATATATATATGTTTCTTCCCCCTGGGAGGAGGGAAGGAACATGTGTATGTGTATTTAGTGATCTGAATTTTTTTGTCTAAACTAACTAGGCAAAAAAAGAAAAGGTCCCTTACAGAACCTATGTACCTATGTGGTGTGCATGTGTGTATAATGCAGTGTCATGTGTCTGTGAAAGCTAGTGAATGTAGAGTCACTGTTGTGCGGCTGCTTGTCTCAAGGGCTCCATACCGATGGATCGGACCTAGGCTTGAGTTGCCGCAGAGGTGGGCGGTCGTGGGGGGTGCCACCGGCAACGTTCTCCTGTAGTCTATTATTTTTCTCACTTCCCGTACTTGCCTACAACTTGACAGATTGCTTAACGTTCACGGTTACGGTTCCCTTCCTTAAAATCTTAGCGTGAATTTATATAGCACATAATAACCTTCCTCAATAAATTAGCTACATAACTAAAAAATCATTCATTCATAATCAGTCATTTGAATGATGTAGTATTCCATAAATAATGCCAAAGAGTAAGTTTTCAATAAAATACAATCTATACATATTATAAAACTCATCGTCTCTCTGTCGGTCTGTCCGTTTATGTTCTTATCACGCTGAAACCATTAATTTGATTTACATGGTTTTTCCTTTAATCCATAGCTACGTTGTCTGACCAGGTTGTAGGCTATATTTTGTTACATAAAGTAACATAAGAAATAAGCAATGACGATAATGGTGAATAAATTCGGGAAAAAACGCTCTTGGGGCGCTTAAATGGCTTACGCTGAGTAAACCATAAGAGATGTATCAAATGAATGTTCTATATGATTATAGATCCTAAAAAGTCCCAGATAGCATATATCTATCTTCTAAAGATCAGTCACAATAAGCATTTTTGTCTTACGTGTTTTGAGCGAAAGCAGTTCGATTCGCGCGTGCGCTCGACCGTCGACATTCTGTAGTCCACACAAGCACAGCCGCGGGCACAGCTAGTATAATATAATAGTAAAGAAAAAATGTGTTCTTATTTTCTTATAAATATACGCGGTTCTAATTAAAAACCCATATATGGCAGCGTTTCTTTCGAATGAAAATGCTTTTGATGTACCGCGAAAACTACTTGTTTTATATGTATTCAAAGTGGGCTGTATTTTTTCTTTAATATTAACTTTTTATCTCTGCTTAGCTGCTACCAATAATCGTAATGATAAATATTATTCCTCCCGGAAGAAACAACATTCCTAAATACTACTTTGAAAATACCGAAAATTATATCAAATATAATAATTTGTTGTAATGACTTGTAATCGGATGAACGATGCGTGAACGCATAGAACAAGAACACAAACATTAATTTTTATATGAAGTATAAAAATTATACTAACAAATGAGTACCACTACATTAATTGTTATTGAAAAATATTTACTAATAGCCGTCTATTCATTATAAATCCCGTTTTTTAATGAATACACAGAAAATACAAATGAATTATTTATAAATATCTCAGCGGTTGAATTGTAAAACCAGTTTTGTTAAACCGATTTTAAGAAATTAAAGTATATTTACTAAAATGTTGTATGAAACGGTTTCACTAGCCTTTTAATTAAAAAGAAAAAAATGTTCATGGAAAACTTACAGTATTTCGGCGTAAGTGCCATTTTTACTTTTGGCATTCACAGTTCGGCCCTTCTCGGCAATGTTCGGTTCTCGTCGGGCGACTAATCCGCACTCTGCCCCTGACATCCCGCGCCAAGCCACACGCCCGTCCGCACTATTACTTCGTACTCGTTTAGCGTACTTTCTGACATACACAAAGTGCTAATTGTTCCGCTCCTAACAGTCCTAGTGCGATGTTAGATAGCCTATAACCCATATTAAGTAGACAATAAGATGCACAAATTAACAATTTTGGCGAAGGTGAACTATCACGTGTTGAGAAATCCTGGTAACTCAAGAGATGTTATCGTAATGTATTAATGGTGATGATGATTTCATACTGATTTTTTCAAATCTTTCCAGCCGAGACCAGTTGTAGCAGCCTCATTTTCAACAGAGCGCCGCCTACAGTTTGTTCGCGGGCGATTCGGCCTTATTTTTCTAATAGATTGCTATAAGAGATTGTGTTTGGGCAAGCGGTGATCAAGTCTTCGCAGGAGATGACCAATACATTGCCATTTTCTTAAAATAATCTATTTATTGATGGGTCTGGTCGTCAACAACGTAATGTAACGTAATCTTCTATCTATAAATATTATAAAACTCAACGTCTCTCTGTCTGTCTGTTCGTTTAATTTCTTTACACGCGAAAACCACTTATCCGATTTAAATGATTTATATTTTTATTTATTGCTATGTTATCTGACCAGGTTATATGGTATATTTTATAAGATAAAGTAACATACATTTTTAAAGTAATCATGGCAATGTTAGCTTGTACCCACATCGCTTTGATTGACTCGAGTTCGGATCCCTGCAATGAGACTGAGCTTTCGGTGAAGAAAAACATCGTGATGCTACCATAGCATGGTGGTAGGGATTTTTCTAAAGCCTGCTTAGCTAACTACCACCCTCAAGTTGAAAATCTGTCGCCAAATACCTATAGATGTGTTCCGGCAGCTGCACTTGGGAGCCAGTCTTCCACTAGGGCCTAGTGACTAGGCTTAGCGTGTTATCATCTTGGGCCACATTGTCACTAAGATCAAGTGAGATTAAAACATATGATACAGGATAAAAAACCATACGAAATAAGCAGTAACAATAATGGTGACTCAATTCGCAAAAAAGACGCATTTGGGGCGCTTTAATGGCTTACGGCGTACGCCATTTATCCATAAGACTGGATAAATACAGTTAATCCTTAAGAATCGAGAAGTGATACAGGATATACACCATTTAAACTTTTTCTATACGGTTTTAGGTACATTAATAAACTGGAGAAATAAAATTTCAAATAGTTAAAAGGTTAAAAGAACCATTAAAAAAATGTAATCACTGGCTTGAGACATTTAAGCTTTGTTAATGCGTTTATAATAATAATTAGACCGTCCTAAAGTATTTTCTACTTAGTCTAGACATTGATATCATACTTTTTAATGTTTGTAGAACTATAATTAAGTAAAAAGTTTATAGATTGTCACTACACGCCACTCTAGGGCTGCCAAATACTTTTAGGTAAAAAAAAGGATTTCTAGGAAACGTTACAATAAAAGAAATACTTTAATTACCAATTTTTTATGAAACATCGGTATTGTTGACTTACATTTAGAGCACAAGCCAAAATTATACTGGAAGTAATTTAGTTCACATTGTAGTACCTATGCATTTCAACACGCGGTACGCCTCAATAATTCAATAAATTTTGAACGGTGCCTACGATTAATTTAATGTTATTGTGACAATATAATGGTATTTTAGTATTTAATCTATCATTTAAATGCATTTCACAGACTCAAATTAGAGTATACAATTTTCTACTTCTAAAATCCTTCATACACAAAAACAGTCATCTATTGACAGAAAAAAACACTAAACTAAATTTCATTACTACATTTACATAGTTTGTGCGGATATTTTCGCATAGGTCAGCGTGAACTAGTTCAGCACCATTATCAGTGGCGTGACATGGGGATGACGCTATCTTTATTATCCTTCGCTATGTTGAACATGAGGAATATATGTAGCGATGTGAACCATCCGACTATCCTCCTTGCTGGGCCGTCGGGTGCCTTTTAAAAGCATCTATAATAGCTAGTCAATAATATGAAAACTAAGTCAATAGTACGAACACTTTATCAATAGAACAAACACTAAATCAATAGTACGAATACTAACTAGGTCAATGATATGTTTTAAATAATTACTCCGATATACATTTGGCAACCCTGGGTCACGAAATTAAAGTCGAATTAATACGGGTTCGGGAATTGGTGTAATTTACTGTCCGGCCGTCAAACTCCTAGGTACCTACATACAAAAGTTGATTAATAGCTGAGTTTAAATTAAATTCTGTAGGCTTTTAGTGGAAACGCTGTTTCGGATAGTGTATGCCGTTAATGTGCTTTTATATTACAATATTACATTCCATAATTATAGCAATTTCAGAGACTGCACAATGAAGTAGAGCTTCCATTTGTTTTTTTTATATACTAACTCAGGAGTCGGCAATATGACTTCACAGTTACCTGATAGAAAGTACGAAACAAAAGACATGCCTCTTCACGACGCGTTTGAAGGATCTTATATCGTAGGAGTGAGGGAAAACGCTAGCACCGGGATGCAATTCCACTATTCAAACAAACTTACTTTCACATTTGAGATTTGTTATTTCCTGTATTTTATCGTATTACGAAGATTAGGATTATTCATTGCAATCCAGAATAAGAAGATCAAAATCCTAGGTTGGATTGGTTGGATCTTCCATGTTTTCCAGATTACAAACCACTAATCATAAACTAATAAATAAATACAAAATAATTTTGCCTTTCGTGAATCGAATCTTATAAATTAGTCACGTGGAGCGTAAAACCACTGATAGAGTAATTAATTAAGTATGTGATTACCAAACCACCTAAACTGCCGAATCTATATATTATATGCATATTATAAAACTCAACGTCTTTCTGTCTGTTTGTCCGTTTATGTTCTTTCGCGAAAACCACTTATACGATTTATATAGTTTTACCTTTATTTCATATATATCTTATCTGGCCAGGTTATTGATTTTTTTATAGATAAAGTAACATACGAAATAAGCAGTGGCGAAAATGGTGAATCAATTCGGAAAAAGGACGCTTTTGGGACTTACGCTGAGTAAACCATAAGAAATATATCAAAATAGTGTACTACATAATTGTAGATCTTAAAAAAAACTTCAAAAAAATCTGCGGTAGTTTATGTCTATCTTCTAAGGAACATCCGCAAAAAGCACCGGTAGGCGATCGCCATGGTTGGGAGCGGGGCAGTGCGATTCGCGCGCCTGCTCGACCCACGCATTCTGTAGTACACGTGAACGGAGCCCCGGGCACAGGTAGTTAAAATACAAATAAACAGTAATAAATAAATTAATAAAATATAGTTTTGTATGAAGTATTGATATGCTGAACTTATGACGTCACTGGTGTTTTTTCTTTTCTTCATTCTCGACTCTTGATCTTGTTTACTCTCACGCCCATTTAATAAAAACAGAAAACTTTGTATCGCTTATGAAACTTATTTGGAATTGTATTGGTCATAAACATTTCTCCATTTCACTTATAATAATTTACCAACTACTCTCTTAATAAATTACTATTATTTATATTATACTAGTTGTGCCAGCGGCTCCGCTCGCGTGGATTATAGAACGCTGTCGGTCGAGCGCGCGCGCGAATTGTGCTGCCCCACTCAACAGACGAAAAACAAAAATGTTTATTGTGGGTGATTCTTAGAAGATAAATATATACTATCTCTGTGTTTTTGTAGGTCTTTTTAAGATCTACAATTATGTAGAACATTAACTTGATATATCTCGTATGGTTTACTCAGCGTAAACCATTTAGGCGCCTGAAAGGAGTCTTTTTTCCGAATTGATTCACAAATATCGTCTGTGCCTGTTTGGTATGTTAGTTAATCTTACAAAATATATCCTATAACTTGGGCAGATAACTTAGCTATGAATTAAAAAAAAATACCATGTAAATCGAATAAGTAGTTTTCGTGTGAAAACAATATAAGTTTTATAATATGTAAATAGAAGATGATCTATTCGTATACATTTCGCAAATGGATCCCTGAATCGAAAAATGGTTTTCATATACCGAAAATATTTTTAAGGACCTATCCAACTACGGGATAGATAACAAAAAATCATCCCCAATTTACGTGTACGGAAGGTACCCTAAACAATTTTTTTTGCAAGATTTTATTTAACCACTTTTTTGACGTGATTAATATGTATAGTCATCCCAAATTACAGCTTTCTAGTACTAAGAATATCTAAGCTAAGCTGCGGACACACAGACGGACATACCGAAACTATAAGGATTCCTTTTGACTTCGGAACCCTAAAAAAGCTTGTAAAATAACAAGTAATTTTAATATACAATTATAATAATAATCAAAAAATAAATAAATTAAAAATATATTATAGGTTTATAAAGTAACTTTAATTCTTTAAAGACTTACAATGAATAATAACTAAATTACGGAAACAACAAAGAACTAACAACAATAATAAAACTAAACATAGAAGATTCGAGAAATCCTAGCTGACACTTAGCAATAACGGAATCAACAGAAAACACATCTATTTCAATCGAACCAAACTGTTTTCTTTTTAGAACATGTAAACAGAGAATAGTTCTTCGAAATGTACTATTTTTACAGTTAAATAGAAGCGTGTTAAAGCGCAAAGCTTAAATCGATCACGTTCGCGTAAACGATAAAACATTTGTACATAATACATTCAATACCCAGTATTAAAACTTATTTCTATTATCTAACACTATCAATATATGTAGGTAGATTAAATAAACTAATATTATCGTCTGAGACTCTACTGCCGCGGGTGCAACTTAGCGTGGTCCAGTATATCAGTAGGCCTGCCAAGAATTCTACATCCACCAGGAGTTCCCTCCAGAAGTCTTTTGGGTATCCTGATCTCTTCTATCTTTACGACATGTCCTACCTGTCTTTAATAATATCATATAATAAAACTCTTCAATAGATTAAGTGATGTTCAAATAAGTCGTCCCTATAGACTCCTTTAATTTATTACATTCTCATTACTCACAGACAGCCATTTTTTTTTGCTAAATCGTAAATTTATTGGAAGATAATTTAAAATATTCGCTAATTTTTTTTAGTGTCTCTGTGCTCAGCTATAAAATCTTTTTTCTTTCTTTGTCTTCTGACCCTTATCAAACATAAGTATAATACATGTTTTCTTCTTCAACTCCTCACTCAAATGTCGTCTCAATATTCACACCTTTAATACACATGTTATTTCTCATACAACTCGTCCATATCTTCTTCGGTTTTTCTCTCCTCGTGTTTTCGTCCACCTTCATACTTAACATTCTTACAATTAAAAAACTTTCATCCCTTGTATGATACACACATAACCCGCCAATATTACACCTCAACGTATCTGGTGGTATTTTCACAAAACTATAAAATTAATAGACATCAATTGAAAGTTGTTCCAATCAAAACTTAACTTATTATGTATAAACAACTTATTTATCGACTCAATCTTATCGACTGTTGAGATCAACAACGGTGTAACTCATTCAAAATCACACTTTACCCTCTGGCTCTTAAAGATCTGTTTCACTAACAGACGGTCTTCATTCAGAGTCCACTTCGTACGTAAAGTAATAAAATTTAGTAATGGACTTAACTTCTATTTGATAGTTGTAATTTTATGTATCAAGGGACTTGGATGGTTCATATAGTTTTAATTTTAATTAAGCTTCCATTACTTTTAAATGAAATGTATATCTACGATGAGGTATACTAGTAATGGTTGAAAGGCTGATATTATCCGTAGTCAAATCACTGGACATGGTCGCCTGTCATATTGGCACGCTTAGGCGTATCATGTTCAGTGATCAGCCGGTGTATACCCAATAATCAAGCAGTATAAGCATGATGATAAGCACGTCATGCGTCATAGTGAGTCTCATTTGGTTTTTCGCGTTTCAGCCAGCCAGTGTTCATCCAGCTGGGGATAGGTTTACAAGCCAGCATGACCGCGACGAACGGTAATGGACTGCCGATCTCTCGAGGGTCACTGTTAGTGGCGATAGCCCTTACCATCAAATGCATTGCCGTGACTCTACTGTGATGATAGTAAAACATTATATCACAATACATTTAGTAAGATTTCCTCTGGCTTGCATTCTCTCAGTTATCTTCTTTGCGCAATTATTTTCTAGACCTCGATTGTTTTTCGTTAATCAAATCAAAATTTTCCCCATTACTTTTCTTTTTTTTAATTAACTATGTTCGTAAACTAGCGTACAGCTCGATTGATGGTAAGCGGCTACCGTAGCTTATGGACGCTTGTAATACCATAGGTATCACTAACGCTTTGAACCTACCTATCCCAAGGAGTTCTTACTCACCACAGGAACTCAACACAAGGTTATATGGCTGCGATCTTCTTCTGTAGGTTGAGGTATTCCGCTAATCGTACTGCCCCAAGTAGAGGGAAATCTCCAAAGAAATTTATCTGTGCCCTACCACTCTTAACCGTGTCTTTGGATGCTTGTAACACAGATATTCACTGGCGCGTTGATGACCTTGTGTTACAAAAACCAGCTTGCCCTACCAACATGTCACTTTAATTATTATACTATACTTAATATTCGTACTATTGACTTTATTATCGACCCGTACTTTTGACGGAGCGTGATAGCAACAGGCAAAGACCGGCTTGAAGAAATTCTCGCTCGAGTTGTTAGATAGTGAAGACGTCAGTTAATAAGGTGATTACAATAAATACTGTTCTTAAGAGCCATCTCGCTACGTACTACATACACTTTAACTCCCATAGTAAGAAAGCAACAAAAGGTTATATGGCTGCGATCTTCTGCAGTGTGCAAGTATTTCACCAGTCAATTCGCCCCAAGTAGTGAGAAATCAACATATTTCAAGCTGCCTAACACCATATTTCAAAATTCCCTTTATCTCTAATATATTTTACAGCTAACAATAATTTATTATCTCTCTCCTCCTACGCAGTACATTATTAACTTAAAGATTCTTCTAAAAATATCAGCTACGGCCTTTCATATCTTAACTCAAGGGAGTCATCGACTAACCTTTATAAAAATGTAATGTTATACCTAACAGGATTTAGTTTAAAAGCATTTTTAATAGAATAACTCTTACTTTTTTATATCTTTAATAAAGTATATCTTTTAATTACATAATTTATATTTTTATTACATTACATGATTAAGTAGGCTTATCTTTTAACTAGATAAGTATTAAAATAACAAATTTTGCAGCTATATTTAATCAGGCTTGTCATGTTTTTTTTTCGAACTGTCTATACTGTTAGCCTTAGGGGCCCTGGAGCCTTTACGGATTTTAAAGCTTTACCGGGCTTGGGGGCAAGCGCTTAAGGAACTCAGCCACGAAAGCTTTGCAACAACATACGAAAGTGCCAAAGTGCCCGAACCTCGGCTCGGATTGTTGCGCGTATGCAAATAAGTCGCGATCTGGCTAATTCCCTATAATTCGATCTAAACTAACTATAGATATATACATGTTTCTTCCCCCTGGGAGGAGGGAAGGAATATGTGTATGTGTATTTAGTGCTCTGAAAAGTTTTGACTAACTAGGCAAAAAAAAAGAAAAAAAGTGGTCTCTTACAGAACCTATGTACCTATGTGGTGTGCATGTGTGTATAATGCAGTGTCATGTGTGTTTGTAAAAGCTAGTGAATGTAGAGTCACTGTATCGCGCGAGCGGCTGCTTGGCTCAAGGGCTCCATACCGATGGATCGGACCTAGGCTTGAGTTGCCGCGGAGGAGGGCGGTCATGGCGGGTGTGCGGGAGCGAAGTTAACCGTACGTTACCTGCGGAGAGAACGGTGGTTTCGCGGACGTGGGCGCGAGCATGCATGTGTTACGGGGCGCATCATGAAAAAAATGTGATAGTGACTAGTAGTAATGTGATAGTAATGTATACGATGCGCGCGCACAAATCGGGTAAAACTATTTCTTCATATACTTATGTATTTCATTTTTTCTTGGGAATAATAAGTTTTTTCTATACAAGTCACGTGATTGGAAAGGCAAATAAGAAAGCGTGAATACATAGAAACAAATAAGAAGTAAGAATTAAATATACACATTTGAATGTTATTAGGTTATCTTTTAAAAAGTGACTCTAAAATTATTCCTACGTGTGGAAAAATATATTTAATATTATATAGATGCTGCAGACATTTTATTTAAACAACTGAAATTCTATTAAAATCAACATTGGACGTAATACCTTATATTTATTTATTGAACAATGATGTCACACGTCATAATAATTCAGGGGGGTATGTATATTTTTTACATATGAAGTGTATACAAGATAAATTGAAAATTTATGACACCATTCCACACAAGTGACCTATTCATTGATACCATTCCAATGAGCCCAAAGGCCAAATCCCTGCTGTAAGTTGGTGAGGAGTTAGGTATCCTGGAGATTCTAGATTCTGCAGCATCAAGTCAAAGTTGCCATGTTCTTCTAACATCATTGAAGTAAAGAATCATCACATCAACTAGAAAAGAGCTGATAATCTTCAAACGCCTGAACAGATTTTCTTAAATCATAGCTAAGATCACTCTCGACTGGGTCACCTTTCAAACAAAAAAAAGACACTAGATTAAAATCGCTTCAGCCGTTGGAAAGCGACGATGCCATATACAGATAGATACACACGTTAAACTTAAAACAACCCTTTATTTGCGTCGAGGGTTAAATTTTTTTTTTCTAAAATTGTCTATCCTGGATTACTTATTTGTTAATTGATAAATATCGTAAAGTGTGAACCATCCTCACTAGTGATGCACCTACATCGTACGATGAATGACATAATTGAAGGGTACGATAAGTGTGTTATCTAAGAATGACAGGAGATAAGCCGCAGGAAACCAAGAGCAGATGTTTTGATAACACATTTATCTTTGTTTATTTTATTTTATGTTCTCGGCAAACGTTAACGTGTTACCTGAACAAGTTTGAATTTGGAGTTTTTTTTATTTTATAGAACATAATGGGATCTTTATATACAGTGACACCTGCGTTAGTCAAGCAAAACAGTGTGATAACTGTTTTTTTTTAATATACACTTCATTGTTTTTATAAGGCAGTGTTTTTATTATTCCGTTTTAAACTTATTTATGATATCAATAGAGACTACGGAATAAGGGACTCCTCTCAAATATAAATAGCGGAACACACAGAGTTTCTCGGAGACAAGAGAAGTAGAGCATAGAGAAATCTCTTGAGATTTTTTCTACTTAAGGCGTCCAACTAGCGAAATACGTCCACTCTACAGAAAAATACAACCGGCACAGGGTTGCATAAATGATTTCATACAAAAAAAAACAAATACTATAAATGTTGGACCGTGTCCCGACCGGCGCCCGGTCCGGTGTAACATGAATTATCCTTTAGAGAGGGGTCTTTAAGTAATTTTCAATGGAATTCGTACGAAATTACTTTCCAAATACTTTTTATATGTTGTTTAACGATTACACGTTAACTTGTAAAGCCTTATTTACCTCTGATAGTCTTTCTTTTGAGTTCATTATATATACTACTACCATGATTTTTTCACATATCCAAAAACAATCATTAAGCTGACAGGGACACACTCTAACAAAAATTAGCACTTTAAAGCTTAATAATTCGCAAACGGAACCCTAAATCGAAAAATGGTTTTCACAAACCAATAATATCTTTGAACGACTTATCCAACAACACGATATGATAGACGAGAAAAAAAATCACTTCCACTTTAAGTGTAGGGGAGTTACCTAAACAGTTTTTTTTTTCTAATTTTTATATTACCATTTTGTCGGCGTGATTAATATGTTTATCGATACCAAATTGCAGCTTTCCCTTAGCTAAGCCGCGGACAGATAGACGGGCATAGCGAAACTATAAGGGTTCCTTTTGACTTCGGAACCCTATAAAGAATAAATTAATATATATTTTTTATAAAGGTTTTTTTTCGTTATCGTATTTCAGAAATATTCTATATATAATATTTTTACAATTAGTTCGTCTCTTTTATATTCAATATTTAAACAGAGTTCGCATACGAAGCACTTTCATTAAACCCCTTTGTAAATAACATGTACGTTTTCAATTTAAAAATAAAATATTTATATAGCTCCTAGAATTTTATACACAATATTATAAATATCACTCGAGTGATTGTTTTATTATATTTTGTTTGATTATTTGAACGCGCTAATAACTTAAACTACAAGTCAGATTAAAAAAATATATTTATAGCCTATTTATTGAGAAAAGTTATACACTCGACACTAAGGAGCGGAACAGTAATCATAAACGTCAAGACATCTGGCCAGCTGTAGTCAAGTACGGTAGGTGCGAACAATGATAGGTGTACTACACGAAGGCGCGGCGTGGCAATGCGATGGAGAGCCGACGAAATAAATTTAAACACGGGTTAAACCATGCAGCACAAGTTGTAACTCAAAGAATAAAACCAAAATATATAAAAAAAACATAGCCCAAGCGAAAAAACGAAAAACATACCCGCTCTGGACTAGATATAAACTATACGTTTTGAACGAGCCACGGATATATAATTTAACAATTATCCAGTTGTTACTTTTTAATGAGCACCTATCCGGAGTTAAAGGAAGTTCCGAGAGTCGAGTTGGACTAGTTGTTTTCTTCACCCGAGTCCCGTAGAGACGAGACTAAAGTCCCAAGTTTTGTGTACACAGATACTTAAGCTTTCTTAGCCTTAAGCTTTGTTTTACGCTGACGTGTAACCTTTGGATACTTTGTACCCTTTAAATAACAGAGTTCTGTGTAAATTTCTTAGGGATATGGAATTAAATTTAGCCCATACACCTGCATATTATATCTATACTAGCTGTGCTTGCGGCTCCGCTCGTGTGGACTACAGAATGTACAAAAATGTATGCAAAATGCGCTGCACCAAAAATGCTTATTGTGGGTGATCCTTAGAAGATAGACGTATGCTGACCATGAATTAAAAAAGAACCATGTAAATAGTTTTTTTTTATCGTTATAGGCCACTATCTCATCTGATGTTAAGTGACGATGTGGTTAAGTGGCGAAGATGATAATACGCTAAACCTAGTCAAAGACTAGCTCTCAAGTGCAGCTGCCAGAACACACCTTTAGGTGCTTGGCGACAGATTTTCAACTTGAAGGTGATAGCTAGCCAGGCGGACTTTAGAAAAAGCCCTACCACCTTGCAAGGTTTCCTCACGATGTTTTCCTTCACCGAAAGCTCAGGCTCATTGCAGGGATTCGAACTAACGTCAATCGACGCGAAGACGTACACGCTACCACTGAGCCATCATTGCTTCAAATTGATCCTTGCATAATGATAGAAACGCTTCTTTGGTGAGGCGGTATTGATTACTAAACTCTGTATCCGAGTGTTCATTAACTAGATCAAATATCGCACGAAAATTTACTTGTATTTTTTGAAATATTAGATGCATTCCCCTTTCCATGAAAGCAGCTTCCAAGTAAAGTCTTGATTGACCTTTACCCTACATTTTGATTGGCCCCTCTCACTGTAAAAATCCAAGTGAATGACTACTATCACGTTAGCGTCTCTTTACTAATCGAACTGTTAAAATGTGTCCAACTTGTAATTCAAACACTCGCAATGTCACTGTCAAACATATGCAACTCGCTAACTATTTAATAAACTACAAATCTCGCTCTCGCATTTTATTCTTCGAAAACTATCCGCCAAGGGCGCCGTTCGATTCTATGTAATATCTGACGTTATGTCTGGAGAGGGAACTTTAAGTAATTTTCAATGGAATTTGTACGAAATTACTTATCCAATTACATTGTATAGGTTGATTGACTATTACTCGTTAACTTGTATATTATATTTACCTCTGACAGTTTTCCATTCAACTTTATTATATATATACTACTACCACGAAATTGTTTACTTATTAAAAAACAACCTTTTAGCAGGCAAGGGAGGGTGTATACTTGACTAATAAAAATTAGCACTTTTCAAGTGCATACTATTTCGCATGCGGATACTGAATCGAAAAATGGTTTTCACAGACCCGCCATATTTTTAAAGACCTATTCAACGACACCTCACACGACGGGACAGATGAGAGAAAAAAAAACAATCCCACTTATTAACAATTATTTTATTTAAGATTTTAATTCCCCACTTTCTCAGTGTGATTAATAATTAGTTATACCCATACGAAATTACAGATTTCTAGTACTAAGAATCTCTCAGCTAAGCCGCGTACAGACAGACGGACATACCGAAACTGTAAGGTTCCTTTTGACTTCAGAACCTTAAAAACTCAGACTAGGCACACTGATTTATTGTGATCGCGATGCAGTCGAAGAGACTTGTCTTCTTCTACCGCCCAGAAAAGCAATACGCGTAAAATAGCATACCCATAAAAACTTGAGGAAATTTTTATCACTTACCAACAGGCGATGTTCGGATGAAATATAAGCTTTGGATATCCAATGTTTTAGGCCAACGAGACCTTGTCGACACCCATTCGTTTTATAAGGGTTGACTTTTTAAGGATTAATGTTGAGATGGGAACGACTCGTGTCGTGTCGGGACAGCGAACTATGGTTTTACTAAATGGTTTTTGTACTTAGTTGAATATATTTTTAAATTATTACACTTCAACATACATTATTTTACATATTATAATAATAAATCTGTGGAGTGTTTAACAATACACTTTTGTGAAATTAAATATTATCCTTATTGATTAGGGAGAACGAAACGAATAGGTAAGTATTTCTTTTTTATACTGTACCCTAATATTGAGCCGTAATTTCTCGGATTCATTGTCCGTTGTGTGTCAGAGTGTTATATATCTATAGATATTATAATTTAGTAGCTGTACCAGCGGGTCCGCTCGCGTAGACTACAGAATGCTGTCAGTTGGGACGTGTGTGCTTCGACAATGCTTATTGTAAGTGATCCTTAGAAGATAGACACATGCTATTATCGGTAACTTTTTTGTAGGTCTCTGTAAGACCTACAATTATGTGGTACATTAATTTGATATATTATTACGGTCTGAGTAAGAGAAAAATAGAAAAACAATCACCATTCTCGGAATCTCGAGAATCGTCCGAAATGTACCCGAAATATCGTTTATTTATCATAGTGTAGTCGTGTGTCGTGTAATCGTAGGTTCGACGACGCACACATAGAAAGCCTTATCAATACAACTGTTAACAAAAAAAATGGGCTACGAATCAAACGTTCCCCTCGTTTTAAAGGCGATGACGTAAATTGTTTACAACATGTTAATATTTCAGACACGTTCTAGAGATTTCGGGATCGAATCATTTGGATATATAAGCGAGAAGAGTCGCGAGTTGCGGCAATTATAAATTGAATAAATTGTTTTCTTGTAACACCACGGCATTTTACTCATACGAGCGTAACAATATGATATATCTCTTATGGTTTACTGGGCGTAAATAATTTAATCGCCTTAAAAGCGTCTTTTTTCCGAATTGATTAACCATTATCGTCACTGATTATTTAGTATATTACTTCACGTAACAAAATATGTCCTATAAGCTGGCTAGATAAAATATCTATGAATTAAAGGAAAAACCATGTAAATCTAATTAGTGATTTTCGCGTGAAAATAACATAAACGGACAGACAGACGGAGAGACATTAAGTTTTATAATATGTATAGATATAAGTAGATATCAGCCGTAGTTAGTTGGTCGACTATTATTCGTTAACTTATACAACCTACTTAGCTGTGATAGTTTTCCTTTTAACTTCGTTATACATAAGTACTACTTCCGAAAGATTTTTCACATATCCAAAAACAAACATTTAGCTTATTGCATTTGACTATATCAAAAATTAGCACTTTTAAAGCTTAATATTTCGCAAACGGATCCCTAAATAGAAAAATGGTTTTCACACACCCACAATATTTTTGAACGACCTATCCAACCGCAACAAACTGCCACTCTGGGATAGAGGAGAAAAATAATATCATCCCCACTTAACGTATAGGGGAGGTACCCAATATATATTTTTTTTAATCATTTAGTCGGTGTGAATAATATTTATACCCATACCAAATTACAGTTTTCTAGTACTAAGAATCTCTGAGCTAAGCCGCGCACAGACAGACGGATATGGCGAATTTATAAGGGTTCCTTGTTGACTTTGGAACCCTAAAAACCGAGAAATACCAGTAAGGAAGCATCCATCTAACCACAACGTCACCGCTATCTGTGACACAGATCTTACCTCAGTGTTGGTTGCCCTTTGCGTCACTGAACTTAGGAAGCGTTTAATTAATACAACATTCCATTTCAATTTGAAACTGTATCAAATTTGCATTAATTTATATTTTCAACTGTATATAAATTTACGAAACTGACCGAGTAAATTATATTATGAAATTATTATACGACCAGCTTTGCTACGTGGTTGCGCCCTTGCCTGTTGACATCTCGTTTCAACGACATAATATCATAGGAAGGAAGGATACATTGGTAAGAGGACTGTACCATATGCAAAGGGTATAAGCAAAGATCATTAGCATAGACGTGTCACTAAGAGATTTGCATATATCTTGTAGAACAAACAGCGTTGCCTTTTAATAGACGAAGGAATTAGGTAGAAATATTTATTAATTTTTAATACAGTATTGTTACTTGAAACTCGCGCCCTGAGAGTTAGCAACTGATTATTTTACATATTGTAAAATACTGTACTGTACATAATTGTAGCCTTTTAAATAACTATTGCTATCCGTCCGTCTGTCTGTTAGTGCGTAAATATCTCAAGAACCATTTCGGTAAATATTGTTATTATTAGGTGTTACGCTATTTTTTGTAAGGTTATGTACAAAAACATAGGAAAAAACAAGTAATGATAACAGACAATTAACTTTTGTGATGTATCTTGCACATCCCTGCTTATCAAAGTATTCAATATCATAGTAAATATGTTTTTAGTTATAACTTTTAGCATTACGCATCTGGTGCACTGCTTATATAAAATGATAATAATATTTTTTATGAATGATTTATGTGTAATGTTGTTGGAGTATTTAATAACAAATAAATAAATAAAAATAATTTGACGACTGGCTCTCAATTACAGAGTTTGAATATTTATATAATATGGAATCAATATGACAGTAGTCTTTAGCATGGAGGGATCTCCAAAATTAGGTAAGTATATAGTTATATTTTCCTTAACCGAAAACTCAGGCTCATTGAGCACTAATTGAAAATCGCATATATAAAACGTACTATATATAAAATATATATATATATAAATATATATTATTTAATGCCGTTCAAAGTAGAACGGAAAAGTTTAAAGTAGTTTAAAATCAAACCTAGAAATCTAATATATTAATCTATGAAACGTTTAGGAATTAACATAATGTGTTAGTCAACAATGGTTGTTCCTAATTATTACTTATACTTGGCCAAATAAATAATACTTATTATATGGGTTATTAAAGGAAGAAAAAAGTAGGTATTATGCGCAGTTTTGAGAAAAACTGTGGTACAATGTATCAAATGTATCAACGTCAGATATCAGACGAAATAGGCATTTAAAGTAGGTATTTTTGTAAATTATGAGCAACTTTTTTGGTCCACTTATGATTTACGTACCTTCATACATAAAAATAATCACAGAAAAGTAAATCTTTGTGAAATTACGTTTTATCACGTAGGCACCTACTTTATTATTCTTATAAATTATAGGTCATAAAAAACAAAACAATAATTCACAATATGTTATCATAATATACGGGGAGTAACCCTACGCTTAGCCCTAGTTAATATTTCGTATTATTAATTCGGACGTCCGATTCAGCTGGCGACTGTGTCTTACGCATTAGGTAATCTCATCAAAACAATATGTAATAATTCCGAACTGGAATCCTAAATCCTGGGGACGGATTTAGTATGGTTTGGCATGAATTGGGCTTTGAAAATAATAGAGATTAAGGTCCCGATTATAACGCTACCACTTTCATTGCAAGTCTCTCATCACCGTTTCCGAGAAAATTAATAAAAACAATTCTGGACTCCAAACCCTAAAAAAAAAAAAGTACCAAAATAGCCGAACCTTAGCAGTCAGCTTGGGCAGTTGCCGTATATGCAATTCTGCGAATTGAATCTATCTATTAATATTCGATCTAACTATACATATTTATTATATAAATAAATAAATTATACGTACCTATATGTATTAGTTAATCTATAAAATACTACCTGCAGAAGTATATCGACAAAACAAAAATAGGTCACTTTGCCCTAAAACATAATTTTTTTTTTAAATAGAAATTAATAACTTCTCCGTAAAGCACTTTACACATAGATTATATTATCAATTAAACCAACCTGATAGTATAACTATTTTCCCAAGTTTCTGTTTAACGGTGAACGCAAAAGAAAACCGTTTTCAGTTTGAGCACACACCACGATAAATTCTAAATCACATCATCCCGTAACAACAAAGCATCGTAATTACACTATAAAATAAACCATTTATACACCGTGCATATATGAAACACTGAAATCCGTGTAAACGATTTCTTCGTCGTCTGCTTTATATCACGCACGACCGCGTCATTGATTGAACAAGACTCGCGTGCCTTACACGACGTCACACGACGAACAGCGAAGCTCGACTGACAGTCTAACACGCGGTGGCGTTCAGCGACTCAGTACTTGCGATGAACGGATGAACGCATTGAATGCAAAAGCTCAAATAAAAGCTACAAATGCTTCACAAAACAAAAAAAAAACTCGATTTTTCGTTTTTTGGTATTGTCATTTATGAGTTATATTAATAAATCTGTATTTCATTCTGGCTGTGAATGTAATTGTTTTCCAAACAATTAGATTTTGATGTCGATTATAAAAGCTACTAATAACGAATATGACACAAAAAAATAATATTTGTCTGCCTATTTGTATTTATTTCTACATATAAAGATTAAAAGAATTTTTTTATCGTCTAAAAGGTATTAAAAACTGACTGTCTCTCTGTACGTCTACTAAAAGTATAATCACAATCCAATCGAGTTTCTTGCCGGGTCTTCTCGATGATTGAGATGTTTTCCGAACCGATGGTAGTATTTTGATATTCATAACTGCCTTATTAAAGTCTAAATTTAATAAAGTATTTTTTATTTTAAGCTACAATAGTCAATGCGAAAATTTGTTGCCAAGCACCCATTATATCGATGTCCCTTTTTAAGCTTTCGATGTCTTAAACACGACAGTACATACCATCCGGGGTGACTGTAGTTAACTCTAATTAAAAAATAACAATATTTATAGATATGAATGTATGTAGGATGCATCCAAAAGGTGACTGACATCCAGGAACGAGTTCCTATAAAATAATTAACCACTTTATTCTATGCAACATAAGTTGGTAAATCTTTGAACTGAGCTGTAAATCTAGTGACGCAGTTCATATAAAGCCAGCTTGCGGTAGTAGCTTTGTTTGCTTTAAACAACAATTTCTTGGACAAGGCGGAATTTTTCATATACACTGTAAAATATAAAGAGTCATATCATTTATATATGTTACTAGCGACCCGCCCCGGCTTCGCACGGGTGCAATGCTGATACTAAATATACCTACCTACTATAGAATGACCTTATAAACAACGTTTACAGCTTTTTTGTCATTAGACAATACAAACATGTTTTGTTTAGAGGTTACTTTTGAAAGAGCGACATATAATTGACCAAAGTATATAGGGCCGGTACCGCCGCACCACTATCTATGCCCCTGCATTTTAAATCTGTAATATCTTCGGAAATATTCATTTAAATTACATGCTGTAAAGGGCCATATTGATCTATATTAAATGGACAATGTTAAATACTTGGATAAGGATTAATGCTGTATTGCTTAAAATAATGTAAAGGATAAAAAATATTATTGTGGGTTATCCTTAAGAGATAGACATATACCATCGTCGGCATATACCAATATCAGCGTTTGCAATGTAAGTGCAAAAAATGTGTTTATTTACGACATCACTTAGAAACCTCTAAATTTACCAGTGTTTCTCTACAATATTTTGTATGTATTATACATATAAACCTTCCTCTTGAATCACTCTATCTACTACAAAAAACCGCTTCAAAATCCGTTACGTAGTTTTAAAGATTTAAGCATACATAGGGACGGACAGATTATAGCGACTTTGTTTTATACTATGTAATGTTTGGCAATGTATGAAATGATTCATGTTTTTCAATATCACGTGAGAGTTTTTGGCGGGACTCTCAACGTGTCATATGATTGAGACAAACACACACATCTAAAGGATTTAGCCAGCGAAAGATTAAGAGTGTTAGAGAGTGAGAGTAGGTACAAGTCTGGTCGTCACACCGCTAGGTCAATTCGATGACGAATATGGTCGTAAAAATCAGGACTTGCATTAACCGTGTATATTCTATCTTATTATATATATACGGTACGCCACACGGTTAAGCGTGCCTCCATGGCGAATGTTACACCTGGTTGGTGTATGGTAGTCAGACGCAATTGCTATGTCCTACCACACACATCCTGCCACATTAACCTCATTGATTCTTACACTGTGTACATTCAAAATGAAATTAAAACATTTGAACTATTTTCAACCTGAATGTCCAGTTTAATCAATTAAAGTCAAATTGAACGTGTATATTGGACAGATCGTGTCGGCCGTCAACAAGACTTCAACTCTATGTACCACCGACGAGTTCATTTCCTGCTTTCAAGTCACAGTTTGCAACGAATTAACTGTAACATTTAATTAACAATTATTTACGGGGATATTTTTTGTTATAAATCAAGTAATTTTTTTTAGACGTGACTTACACTAGTGACTCTAATCTTTTTTGAACAAAAGTAACTAACAATAAAATCTATACACAAATATGTTCCAAACTAAATGTGGACTAACTGTAGCTTCTTTATAAGGCTCCAGTTCGGTCGTGCATGGAATATTGTTCGTATCTCTGGGACAGTTCCGCCCAATACCTTCTCGATGCCCTGGACAAGTTGCTGCGACAGGCTGTCCGTAATGTGAATGATACTTCTCTAAATATATAGAACCGTTGCAGCTGCGAAGAGACATTGCCTCGCTGAGCGCGTTTTATCGTCTATCTCATGATGAATGTTCTGAAGAATTGTTTGACCTTATCCACTACAGAACCACGGGGTCTGTTCTATGGAGTCACAGACGGTAGCGCCCATCATGGCACGAACAAAGAACTACGCTAACTCTTTAGCTTTGTCGTACCGTGCAGATGTGGAATACTCTACCAGCCAACATGTTCCCTCCTTCATATGGTATTGGATCCTACAAACGATGCGTGAAGAGGCATTTCAGCAAGCCGGTATGACATCGACGACTGCCGATGAAATTTGTGTCACCGACGATCACCGTGGTTTTTATGGACTTTACCGTAGGTACTTACCATCAGGTGCTGTACAATCATTTAGCTGAGCTAGTATAATATAAAAACTTAATTAGGTATTTATGTATTGTATATCATCATCTATACATATTATAAAACCCAAAGTCTCTCTGTCTCTCTGTCCATTTATGTTTTTTCACACGAAAATAACTAATCCCATTTACATGGTTTTTCGTTTAATTTATTGATGTGTATCTGGCCCGGTTATAGGATATATTTTGTAACATAAGTAATATACGAAATAAGCAGGGACGATAATGATGAATCAATTTGGAAAAAAGACGCTTTTGGTGCGAATAAATGCGATACGCTGAGTAAACTATAAGATATATATCATTTTAATGTACTACATAATTGTAGATCTTAAAAAGACCTACAAAATAGTCTGCAATAGCATATGCCTATCTTCTAAGGATCACCCAAAATAAGCATTTTTGGGGCAGCACAATTCGCGCTTGCGCTCGACCGACAACATTCTGTAGTCCACGCGAGTGGAACCGCGGGCACAGCAAATATATATTATTTCTCAAGGGTGTTTTTTCCTGGCAACGCCACATCTCCGTTAATTCTTCTTCAAAATTAATGACTCAAACATGATTTTAATGCTTATATTCCCTGCTATTGACGAAACAAATAATTTAAATGTAATGTTTTGTGTAAAAATATTCGTTAAGATTGACGAACTAACTTGACAGCTATCAGACTGTGTACATTCTGTAATGTGCGCAATATTCGCACGGGTCAGCTAGTTTACTCTTATTAGCGCTTTAATAATGTTAGTTCTCTGAATACAAGTCTTTTGCACCTACATCGAATCTATTTTCTTTGCAAGATTAGATTAATTACAATGAAATTAAAGATTAGATAGAACGGACAGCGAGGTGTCGACGAGTCCACGGCTATTTTGTTTCGTGCCGGGTAATTTCCTGTCTCTGCTTTGCACGAGTCAATTTAACGACAACGAATGGCCGGAATTATATATATATTTTACGTAATTAAAATACAGAATTTCTCCGTATATACTGGTTTTTCGTTTGCCGTATTTAAATGGCGTAAACATTGTAAAAAACTGTATTCGTCTTGTGTTTATTTTTGGTTTTGTTTTTACCGTGATACGTAGACGCGTTATAAGTTATTTTTCGCTTCCGTTAACGTCGTCGTTTTAATAAATTCCTTGCAATATTTGAAACTAATTTCACTTGAGTACTATTAATTTTAATTTATTACTAAATATTATTATTAACAGTATATTAATATGGGCAGTATTTGAGTTAATTATAAGGGTAAATTCGAGGACAATTAATAGAATAATCCTATATTAGTATTTATCAACACATAAATATTTTATAACCTGGTTTAACACATATGATTCTTTTACCCCTTTATTTGACATATTTTACATGTCTCTCTGGACTCAATTCTGATGTCCACGCAGACGAAGTTGCGGGCAGAAGCTAGTGTAGTAAATATATATCTTTCTTTCATTTACATCGTAACTATTGGTTTAGCATTAAGTGAATATTTCTTGTTTGAGCTTGCAGACCACGATATTCTGTTAGCGACAAACAAGTTCTTTGGATTTAATTTGTTTTGTATGTTAATTGATTTCAACGCCATCTTTTGTTAATTTATAGTAATATGAACAAGAATCGTGTTATTTGAAAATTATTATCATCACGCAATATAAATTTGTATTTCTACCACAAAATAGATAAGTTTCTACGCTCCGATATAAAAGCGGCGGTTGCTAATAGTAACCGAGCTTATATGAACACCGCAATATTAATTTTACGGCGACACTAACGGTAAATGTGGATCCCGGTTTAATTGGAGAATTAAACCGCATACATTATGTATCATGATCACAAGCAATGATAGTTCAAATAGTGATGACAAGTGGAATTAGGGAGTGGATTCAAATTGAAATAATCATTTTTTAAATAAGTATGATTTGATACAGATTTGTTTTAGCGTCTAAATTTTAAAAGTATTAAATAGCTGTGTTGAATTTATTCGGCCGACTCTTCACCGCGCTGCCGCTGCCCCGCACCGCGCCTTCGTGTAGTAAGCGTATCGTTCTTCTCATTTCCCCCTAATGGCCTAAAGTTTGCCAGATTGCTTGACGTTCAAGGTTACTGCCCCACTCCTTAGGGCCATAGAGTAAAGTTATATAGCCTATAA
Organism: Saturnia pavonia; assembly: GCA_947532125.1. NCBI lineage: Eukaryota > Metazoa > Arthropoda > Insecta > Lepidoptera > Saturniidae > Saturnia > Saturnia pavonia. The sequence continues at coordinate 18,595,396 of OX383895.1, read as the reverse complement.
CCTTATTTAATATATATGATATGAAATACAAAAGTATTTTTTGCTGATTGAACTAGTAGTTTCAGATATTAGCGCGTTCAAACAAAAATCTGTTGAGTTTTATAACATAATGCCGCGCCGACGCGGTCGTCCGACGGTTATTTGCGGTGGGCAATCCTTAGAAGATAGACAAATATTATTGCTTACTTTTTTGTGGGTCTTTTTAAGATCTACAATTATATACCTAGTACATTAATTTTATATATATCTTATGGTTCACTCAGCGCAAGCCATTTAAGCGGCCAAAATGCGTTTTTTTTCCGAATCCATTCACCATTATCATGCTTATTTCTTATGGTATTTTATCTTACGAAATGTATTCTATAATCTGGCCAGATAACATAGCTATGAATAAAAAAATAAAACGCGTAAATTGGATATGTGGTTTTCGCGTGAAACGAACTTAAACGGACAGTCAGACAGCGAGACAATGAGTTTTATAATATATATAGAAGAGGTAAAGATGATCACACCACAAATAGACACACATTAATTATTATTATGATTGTTTGAGTGTGTTCCTTCCGATTGTTTGTACGTGTGCTTTCGGTATATAAAAATAAATTCCATGATGAAAAACGTTCATAAGAAAATTAACATGTACACATATACCTACAGATTTATTAACACAGATATGTATTATATCTGCTTATTTATTAATTAATTATTTCACTTTACTAATTAGGCAGTTTATTATTAGGCTTTATTAATTATTTCACTAAGAGAAAGTAATTTTAGAAATCAGACATATAATAAACAAACTACCTAATTGAGTATCATAGCATTATACTGAACTTCGTTCAGATTACACTTCAAAGTCATCATCACGTAGTGTACGAAGTACACTTTCCATAAGAGCGCTCTGATGTATACGGATTGCTATTAGCTTTCTTCAGACTTTAAACTTAAGATGAAAATAACATCAAATCAAATCAAACTTAACATGAAAATAAATAAGAAAATATCCCAATGGTATTCGTGAATTGTATTTTAGACTAGAATCGCTCTTCTATGTAGAAAAAGAAGGTGCCGAAAACATAATATAATATACATAATTATGTACATTGTTTTTCAAGATTTATTTTTCTTACCGAAGCGATATCTCCCTTAATTCTTCGTCAAAATTAATAATTCAAAGATAATTTTAAAGTTTATGTTCCCGCCATTAAGGACATAGTGCCTTCGTTATAAAAACTGATTAAAAACCCCATTGAATGCATTCCTCTACATAATTTCTCAATTAATGTGTTTAAAAAAATGCTTAAAAATGGTACACATGCGTAAAACGTATTCAATCAACATTAGGAGGCCTCATCTATAACCGATCTATTTAACAAAAATGACAGCTGTTAAATTCTATCTATGATGACATTAAAAAAGTCTAACCAATACACATCATTTACTTCAACTTTTTTGCTAGCAAAGTAGAGTGGTATACAATCTTTTTCGTTCACGGAAATATACTGGCTGATTTTTAAAATATAACTTTCTCCATTGTGTTCTTGCCTTTAAAAAAAAATAAAGTTAATTATTTGTTCCAGATTTTAATGTGTTTTCGTTGCTTCATTTTGGTGTTTACCTCACTTTTATCATTTTAACGACAATTTGAATACAGATTTTTTTATAAATTGATAGGTAAGACTTTCAAGTCATGGAGCGACGCCATTTGACTGCTGATGGAATGCAGAGAGCTGTAGGAATGCTACAAGAAGGAAGAAATCAGTCACAGGTATCTCATCATTTTGGTGCCCGATAAACAATCTTATAAATTCAATAAAAATCGTTGCCGACAAGTTTTAATCAATAGAGGAGGCCACACTTTGTATTGAATTATAAAAAATATTGTCGTAATTTAATTTTGTAAAACATGAAAAGTTTAAATTTCTTTTAAGTAACTTTATTTCGTATTACTTATGATATAATACACATATTAATATTAATTAATGATATAATTAAATAGAAATACATTATACAATATTAAATATCCACAAATATCAACATACATGTTGCTTAGACTTTTTTGATGTCTGTATATCAGTTTTAGTCAAATTATCATAAGTATCCCACTTCTGAACTTGAGTTTTCTGGATTATTGTTCAAACTTAATTGGATTCTAATTTTTAACCCTACTTGACACGTATTTGCAGAGACATTTACGAGATGTTCTGAAGATAAAACGTTCAAGGAAAACCAACGTAGCCTCAAATCCTCTAAAACAGAATGCGCTAGTGAACTAACTTACTTAACCCCATTCAGCTTGATGGTAGAATAAGACTATTTTTCTTCAACCTTTTTATTATATAGTGCTTAAACTTAGGGTTGTCGATTTTGGGCTACCTAAATATCAGCAAAACCGAGTCGCACTCACGTAGAGCCATTCACACACAAAAATTATAGATGAAATATGAAGTTCAACATAGTTTCAGATATAATTTGTTTATGAATGAACGTGTCATGAATGCAGAAAATTTTAAAGGCTTTATTTCGTTTTTGATAAATTTCGAAATTTTTATTTCGCTTTTGAAATACCCAAATTCTATAATGAACGTTCCGTTATTTAATGTTTTATTGAAGGAAACCAAATAGTTCAATCCAATTCACACAGAGCAAATAAAAATTACGAACAGTCGATTCACATTTGGTTAGACCTCAATAAATTTGTCCTTTTCATGAACGCCAAAAGGTTCAATTCACACCGATCCATTCGATTCATATTTTTCTCTGTTAGAGAAAAGGCTTGTTATACGTCTATAATAATAAATAATATAAAGCTCGAGTAATTGTCGCTAATCTCTGGAACTACCAGTTAGAAATCTGAAAAACTGTATGCAAGTACGGGAAGTAAGAACAATGAGAGTTTACAGAACTGCGTTGGCGGTGGTACGGTGGAGAGTTGGTAAAATGAATATAAGACGGGTGAAACCATGGGGCATAGCCAATAACATAATATTTTTTTTCGAAGGTAGCATATACACTTATATAAAATATCATTCAAAAATCTTCAACATTGAAACACACAAAATCATTGGAGTGTGACGTAAAAAAGTTGAAAAAAATTGCCACACATTTTGACCGTACTATATGACAGCCGGGTAAACAATCGTAATCCGGATCATCCGGCCTGAGTATGGGGGTGTGTGGCGACATCACGGCGGATGCGGACTTGGCAGCGATTTGGGGTAAAAAGGCCGCGAGCTTGAAAACTTCTAAACAGGTTTTCAGTTACGCGTATTTAATAATATATTTCCTCCGTATTAACTGAAAATATGTATTCATGGATTTACTAATTTATAAGGTCAAATATCTAAGCTACCTCAGCTTGAAAATATGGACTTGTTTAGTTGACGGAAAGTCGGTTTTAAGTTAAATCATTTTTGAAGAATGCAAAGTTTATCTGTCTTTTACAGTTTCAAACAAAGACTTTCCTGCAGTGGCTGTTATTTCGTAATACCATCTTTTGCTTGTTCGAACTCAGTCTCTAGTTCTCAGTAATCCTTATATCGTTATGTTTCATATAACTCACTCGTCAGTATACCTTGCTATATGGCCAGCCCATTCCTATTATAATCTTTGTACAAAAAGTATAGCACCAATTGGGTTGGATTTTTGCGTAAGACAATTTTTTATTATTTTTTATATATGAATCCTAGGCCATTGCTCTCCGTGGCTCTCTGTGCAGATCGAATTTTACTATTTTTCGTCAAAACATTTCACCATCAAATTAAACTTCTTTGGGCCTGATGAGACTAAAATTGTAAGGTCAAATTTTAGTGCAACGTTTTTTCAATGCTACATTTCTGTAGCAAAACGGCAGAAAATAGGTACTCGGGCAGGGAGAAAATGAGAAAGATTTGAGAGAGATAAGTGATGAATAACACAAGCGCACGCACGCGGTAAATCGAGCAACATTTTTTTCCAACTAAATAATATACTGTTAGGCTTAGGGTCCATGGAGCCTTTACGGCTTTTACAGCTTCAGCGGGCTTGTCGAGCAACAAAGACAAGTTATTATTAAACAAAGTCCCGCCCACCGCGTCTGTCTGTCAGTCTGAACGCGATAAACTCAAATACTATCGAATGGATTTTTATACAGTTTTCATCAGTGATTCATGAGAAAGGTTTTGGTGTATAAATCATTATGGTTTAGTATAAATTTGCTATAATATAACGATGTTTATTGAAAATGTTGGAAAAATCATGCCGACTGAGAGCTTTCATGGCGTACGCCGCGTAAATCAATAGAGTTATATGTAGGTATTACTTTGTTACCCGTGCGTAACCAAGCCGGGTAGCTAGCTAGTATTAAATAAAAGGATTATAACATATTATTGATTAATTAATAATATTATAAATGCAGTAGTTCTGTATTTGTTCCCTTTTCATGACGAAACCTCTGAACCGATCCCAACGAAAGTCGACATGCAGATAGCCTGGGGCCTGGAAAAGATATAGATACAAAATTTCATACCTGGCCATTTAATTCCAAACTAAAATTGCTTGTATTATGGTAACTAAAGAACTGATATACATACATATATAGATATTTATCATCCAGACACATAACTGATAATTTTTTATGCTCTTCATACAAAAGTCGGTCATGTGAGGAGATCAAACCTACGACCTCTTGGCTTAGTAATAGCCTAAGAAGCCTGCGAAAGACAATATGAAAAATACGCAAACAAAATTGCAGGAAATAGCTACTTTTTTATAAATGAAAATATATTTATTAGGTACAAACATAAAAAAGTATACATAATAATTAGGTTTAAAAAAATCTTGAATTTTTATATAATACTAGCAACCCGTCCCGGCTCCGCACGGGTGTAATGTAGATACTAATATGGGTCCGTGTGAGATAAATATATACCATCGCGGACTTTTTTATCGATCTTTTTAAGATATACAATTCCGTAGTACATTAATTTGATCTATCTCGATAGGTTTTGCACAGCAATTGCGATTTTAGCGCACAAAAATATGCTTAGTACGACATCACATTAAAAATCTTTGAATTTTTCGGCCTTTCTGTACTATAATTTGTATATATTATACATATAAACCTTCCTCTTGAACAACTCTATCTATTGCTGAAAACTGCATTAAAATCCGTTGAATAGTTTAAGAGATCTAAGCGAACTGACAGCGGAACCGACTTCATTTTATACTATGTAAAGATATATTACATATTTTTTTTAAATAAATTAAATGACTACTGTTGTTTATAACAGTAAATATAAATTAAAGATTTCTGTTTTCGGCTAATCTATGTTCACTAGTGTAGTAATAGGTAAATATATTCTATGGTATAAGTCTAAGTAATCTGTATAAGCAATGTTGAGAGATTGTCTATGAACAGAAATATAGTACATGAACAAAGCTTGCACGTAGTTTAATTTATAACGTAGTACTACAGTGTTGAACCCGATATAAACACAAATAATACAACTAGAATACTTTACTTCCCTAATTAGCGAAACTCGACCATGGTTTAGCTTGTACTTGTATCTCTGGCTTGTACATATTATAAATTTGCACATGTATTTAAAAACCACAAGAATTTCCATAATAATGGCACGGTAGCCTTGTCCCAGTGGCATTACGTGACATTACGTGGGAGTTTAACAGATTTATTAGAGCGTAGTGACCATTGAATAGCGCTCGGACTTGCATTGTGTGGACCACCATGCCTTTGTCATGTTCTGACTAATATTATCGGGTAAAAACGTTAGACATATGATTTTTGTTGAAGAAACAATAAACCGGATGCAGATAACGTTGCGGGGAATGTTGCTAATACTTTTGTGATTAAACTTTGTTATCGAAACTTATCTACTTGTGAAATTTACGCTTCCAAAAATGTATTATCTGTTACCTATACATTGCCATAATACAATAAGCAAAAATCAACCATATACTTCTCCGATTGATGCTTTTAACACTGTTACTAACGCCTTCAACGAATTATTAAATACGATATTAGTTTATAACTAGCGGTTTACGCGGCTCCGTACGTGGTAATTACAAAGTAATTATTTTCGTTTTATTTTATTTTTAATCATATTATTCATGATTTATATAGATTATCAATTATATAATAACATTTACTTCTCGTGTTTATAATGTCATTAAAATCGGTTAAGCACGAATAAAAAAATTATATAGATATAATTGGGAAATAGGATAAGTCCTTGTGAAGAAAAACAATTCAAGCTGCTTTTAGTTTAATCCAGACATGAAAACTGTCATACAGGCAGACAAGAGATTGTTTTATGTTATATTTGTGATCATTGTTCTTTATATTGAATGTCTACCAGGAAAAGAAAAATAATCACACATTCAGACAGAGTTACGAGAGACGATTTATTAATATACGTTATAAAAGGGTTTGTAAGTGGTTTTCTTAGCTGTAAACTTGTATCACAAAAAGTACTTTTTTAATATGCCGATCTACGAGGTATATCTAATTACTGTTATACATAATTTGTAGACCTTAAAAAGACCTACAAAAAAGTAAGCGATAGGATATGTATATCTTCTTAGGATTATCCACAATTACCATTTTGGTCTTCCGTCTTTTGATGGGGGCAGCACGATTCGCGCGTGCGCTCGACCGACGACATTCTGTAGTCCACACGAGCCGAGCTGCGAACACAGCTAGTCAAAAATATTTTTTGATACCTAATTACAATTTGAAACATAATACTGGAACTTGTTAAGAAAACAAAATTTAAAAATACAATGAAAACATAAATAAAGTAGTTCATTAAAATCAAATTACCGAATTTTCACCTATGACCAACTCTAAAGACTTGCCTAATAAACACAAATCCCTCAAATTGATATATCTTAATTACAAATGAAGAAAATAGTGTTGCGCGTCTGTTAATTCGATGCAGTAACTCGACGATGTAATTAGGTCCCATTGATTTTGACTCACGGCGCGTAAACTCGCTTCAGTTGGACAACTATTGCAAGTCATGCGAGCTCTGTTGGTTTAGCGCAGGAAATTATCTGTCGCTGTGAATAATTATATCAGTTTTGTTATAAAACCTAAACGACACCGTTATATAAGGGAGGAGTTAAGGTTTCACATTAACTTTGGTTTTACCATTTTTCGCTATTAAATTTCGACGGAATACCATGATGTTGTGTATTTGATAGCCTTGATAGTCAACACGTTGAATTCTGTCTTTAGATTTTTTCTGTTTTTGATTTTGGGTATCGGACAAGGTGTGTTTTTATTATTTGTATGACTTTGTTAAGACTAAGTTAAGGTAATTAGATAAAAGGTATTACACATTGGTATCAATTTGGGAGCAATACCAGGGTTGTAGAATAGGCTGTATAGACGTGTCAGTATTGAAGACTTCTAGGCTGCATAGTTTTTAATTACTATTACTGGGTTTCCAAGAATCGAGCAAAAGTATCTCTATACGCACCTAATACGTAAATTGGACATCGTGGCAACGCCATTCGGTATTTTAAGCGGTTGCGAGCTACGGTCTTCGAGCCTGGAGTTAACCGCGAAGATATTTATCCATTAAAGTTGTTTCTCGCGTGGGTTGTGGGCACAACTCTTGATCTAAACGTATGATAGGCACCCTGCCTCTGATTGACAGTGTCAGCTCATTCGTGATTGTGATCGTGTACCGAAGCCTTGCTCGGGGCGCAACGAAATTTTTAGAATTTTAGAATGATTAGTGCAATGTTCCTCAAAATAATTTACTCTTCCTTTCGGGTGCACTCCGACTACGACCGAGCGATTAGCAACTCCATACTGGAAGGGGGGTGTATAGCTGCCCCCTTTCCCGTACCTGGTGACACCCATGAGCAGAATTAGCACAACATGCTTTCTTCCTTCATATTGTGAACGGAGACTCGGCTAAGTGTTTTAAACAGACTAACTACCTGACGTCAGCATTATTTAGGATCTCCTTCTTTGAGTCTGGCAGATGATAGCTAAATGTCTTTGAGGTCTTCCACTGCAGACCTATATTGTTTTGAGATTATTTATTTTCGTTTCTTTGTTTCAACCCATTAATCACTGGAACTAACAATCAGATTAGATTCTTTTTTATTTTAAAGTCTTTGTATTAGCAGGTTTATGGGTTACTTATATAACTTCACGTTACGTTTAAAGGAGCGGAACAGTCACCATGGGCGTCATGTAATGTGGAAAGCTATATATAGACTACATGGGCGTCAACTCGGTGAAGAGTTGGTCGAATATAAACACAGATGAAACCGCGAGACACAGCTTAGTATTTGTATAATAATGTAAATGTAAATAATATATAGAATGATAAGGTTTATTATATTTTATACTGTTATATAAACTCTATCAAACGCAAAATCAGTTTAATTAAATATAAATCATTTGGTTTTAATTGTTACATGAAATATTTATTATGAATGTATAGAATAATAAAAGCTTAATAAATAAATTTGTATGTATACGCTTTTCAACGTTGGCTTAGTATTGATGTAAACTAAATCTTTTAGCGATAAAATCGTAAGCACATGTCTAAATAGCGGAAGACGCAATGACCACTACGTTTCGCCGTGGGTTACCCTGTACCCGTGTCATAGTTATAAATCGTGAGCCCTTTATTCTCCTTAAATAGACCAGTATTTACTACCAAGATGGTCGTCACTTTAACGTATTTATGATTCTTTTTTATTAACAACAGTCTTTTACTTGCTAGCTTGTCAGACTTGTCGGAAACAGAGGTCAGTGATTCAAGCAGGATTTTGTATCAAGTGAAAATACTTACTTGAAGTAAACATTTCTGAATAGACACTCTTCGACCTTTTTTATTGTAAATAAGAAAATAAACACACTGCTGATACAACACGTAGCTAGGCAAACATTATAGAAAAATAATATCGTTTCTTTTACGTGGAACTTCTTAGGCGGCGATTCGATAATTGGACAATAATTTAAGGTGAAATTTCAAGGACGCGTTACATTAAGTCACATTTCGTTACATGAGAGACAAGAAAGATAGAATGAGAAAGACAGTTATACATATTCACAGTTTAGGCTATTTGTATCTCCCTTTTTGATAAGTTTCACTTATATCACTTGTACGTACGGTGCATATTTTTATGTTTTACAACTTCTTTAATAGTAGCGTGGCTTAGTCCCTATACTGTGGTGGATGGTAAGCATAGTCATCACTTTCATGCCGGCTTGTGTAAATAAAAACTGGATACGTGCTGGCTGGCACATTGCAAACACAAGCCTACACTATGAAATTATTGCTAAGACATTTGTATAATTTTGTTAACAAGTGTGACCAGCGTAATATTTTTTTTGTACGATTAAATTATATTATAGCCAATTTCATTTTATTGCTGATAGGTGTAACAATATCAATGAATATTCAACTCGAAAATCTTTTTACACTGAGCGATGGAAAACTAACAGTCAATAGATGTACAGTCTAATTATAATTCCGATATATCAAATGCGGTTGGACTGAAACGAATGACTCCAGGCGCATTTTACGGTTGATTTATAACGAGCCAACAACAAAGGGACATGCGCCTGTTTTTATTCAACTAACTATCGTTCCACCTAACTGAGTTACCTAAATATTTATGTTTTAGATCTACTAAAAACAATGTACGCAACAATATTATGTTCTCTTCTGTTTTTTCTAATCTTTATATACTTTTAGATAAACGTATTTATCTTAAACCTTAAAATTGTGCTCCATTTGATATGATATTAGTAAAATTAAAAACAATGCACTAACATAAATAATTAAAAAACTTATTGTAATTTTTATAATTCCTTTGTTTGTTAGTATTTATAATCCAGTTCACTTGTGGACATTAGCCAAATTTTATCAAGGAAAATGTCGCTAATACTTAGGAGCAAATAACAAGTTTAAAGTTTTTAGCGTGAACTTGATTTGTCGTGTTGTGGTTTTTATTGTAATTCATAAAGTAATGTTATATGGCTTTTATTAAGTAACATTGGTGGCATTTTAAGTAATATAGGTTTGTTGTTGTACCCTAGTAAAGTGAATCAAAAATAATAACTAAAATAATTTATTTTAAGTTACCACAAAACCCCCGTATAAAATTTTAACAAGAGACCCACCATCTTTTTCAAGCTTGCTTTAACACTGATGATTAGAAGAATATTCTGTCCACATGGCGTTGACATAATTGTGATTTGTGCACGCTTTGCTTTTCAATAAATAGAATATTTTTTTTTATGAATTATAATAAAATCCACTACACAGCAAATCAAGATCCCGCAAAAACTCTTTTTACAATATCTCACGAGGAGATATTTCGATAGCGCGTCAAACCACGAATCCGTTAGTCGTAGCTGCCGCGAACCTCACCCCATTCCCTGAAGCCCCAAAGGCAAAACGCCGACCGCGAAATATCTTTACCAACCCGGACGACGAGATCGAGGAAGCCAACGAGTACCCAAACCCGGTAAAGCTGTAAAAGCCGTAAAGGCTCCAGGGCCCCTAAGGCTAACAGTATAGTCAGTTCAAAAAAAAAAAAACAACGAGTACTACGCGTCCGTCTCTGTAAATCAAGCGTGCTTGCACCCGCGCCCGCGAAACTACGGTTTCCTCCGCAGGGGATGGGCGGTTAACTTCGCTCTCGCACACACGTCACGACCACCCTGCCCTGCTGCAATTCAAGCCTAGGTCCGTTCCTCCGGTATGGAGCCCTTGAGCCAAGCAGCCGCTTTCACGATACAATGCACTGCATTCATTAGCTTCCAACACTCAAACATTTCACTGCATTTGTACACACATGCACGCCACTCAGGTACATAGGTTCTGTAAGGAACCGAAAGGAAAGGTTTTTTACCTGAGCATAGCCGTTATTCTCAAAAGATTATATTCCAACAACTTTCCGCACACTAATCCTGGGTGCCTACTTAGGTATTTTATGCAGGGTACTCAGCTGGGTGGTAGAATATGACATTTGTGTCCGACTGGATCATGATCACCATACCACCAGATGTAACACCCACTATTGCGGCACGGTGAGGCTTATCACGTTCCGGGGTCATCCAATGTATATTCAATGTATAATCAATCGAGGTGGTAAGGATCTATGACTCTGTATATTCAAATGCCGACAGGCTTGAAGGTCGTCATAACAGCGATGGATAAATGATATCTCTGTGGTTGCTGGTGCTTTTGAGGTAAAGAAAATAACAAGTATCCTGCAACGCTACTTGGGACATGTAACTACAATGTTTTTTATTTCTTTTACGAGGATATAGAGCTGGTAGCAAACAAGCACACGGCCCGCCTGATGGTAATCAGTCACCGTAGCCTATGGTCGCTTGTAATCCATAGAGCCATCCATCCATATCCCTAGAGCGTTGCCGACCTTGAACCCCCCTTCCCAAGGAGCTCTGGAAACCCTTCTCACCACAGGAACACAACACTAGGACATTTGGCTGCGATCTTCTGTAGGGTGGAAGTATTTCGCCAGTCGGCTGCCCCAAGTATAGAGAAATCTACAAAGAAATTTCACTGTGCCCTACCTCTTTTAAAAATCCTGGACATTGATCCTTTATTATTTATGTCGACAATTCTGTATGTAATTTAACGAAATTACATTTACAAAAGGTCACCTCCGAACATTTGATGGATAGAATTTATTTACTTGGAGTTCTTCAAATATGGACAAAGGCTCTTTGAAATCATTTCTTACTAAAAAAGGAAATTGGATATTTATGAGGTATCTAAAGTTAAATAGATATTTCCTGTTTACTAGTATTTTAACGCGGTTTCGCTCGTATTGCAAACGGCTAAATTAAAATACAGTACAATATACTTTATTGCACGCGAAAATAAGCATTTATATAACTAATTATATTGCTTGTGTACAATTAATGAAGTGAATAAAAAAATATATTCGTGGCGGCAAACACACACACATATATATGACAAATATACAAATTTTACAATTTAAATAGATATATAAGATAAAAACAGTATACACATAAACTATAAATTCTCAACTTTTCACACATAACAAAAATACTATAATAATAATATTACTAAATAATAACAGTACTCCAGATATGTTAACACGCAAATGTTTTACCACGGTATCAGACGGTACGATGTCTTTATTTTATATTATATGATATTTTTAAGGTAACCGTCATCTTCAATCTTCATCAAAACATAGAAGTTCTACTATGAATCTGTGGAACCGTCTTACCGGCCAGTAAGTTCCCTCCTACCTACAATATTAGGCGTTTCAAACAACGTGAAGAGTCATTTGAGCAGCCCGTCATGAAAATTGTATGTAGATCTCAGGGTTGTCACCATTATTTTTAGATTACACTATGTTTACGATCAAGTATGAAGGTATAATTATGTCCTGCTACAATTAAAAAAAATCGTGTAACATATAATTAGCCATGGATATTTACTTCACGATAATGAAACGTATGGTGAATTTACTAGTTTAAATCTAAATATCAAAATCTTGATTTAGATAATCTTGTGTCTCAACTGATAGGAGCCTGGCTCTGCGGTAGAGAACTTGATCCAAGCTCGAGCACAATTTAGATGGACTTGAGATAAGCCTCTGTAATTAGATGCCCGTTAAAACGCAACCGCTATCGGACTCTACTAAGTCATTAAAACTACAATATTACCATTCATCAGTTTGATCCTAACAGGATAAATAAAGAGGAATAAACATTAGAAGTCATTTATTTATTTATAAGAAAAGATAAAGCACAAACCAAATTAGTTTCCACTAAATCTAGCAATATACATAACGTTTTGCTACTACTAAACACAAATAACAGTCCAAATAAATCTAACTCAAAACAGACAAATAGTAAAAATCAATTTACAATATCAGTAATAACAAATTATAAATATTAAAAATGAGCTAAAAGAATACAAAATTAACATTACGTCTTCCAATACGAGCTTGCTACTCGAAAACTCTTCTTCCTTATCGAAGGTTCGTTCTATGAGTAGGGTCCTTCGCACCCTACCGTCCATGGCGGTAATTGATTATCAAATGGCCGACTGGTTTGCTACTATTCTTATGTTCTGACATCATGTTCGAATCTAATGCAAAACACCTATCTGTATAGCATCAACAGCAATTGATAAGTTTAGCATGTTACGACCTTCGGCCTTATAGTCCTTAACATCAGGCGAGGTTATGGTAAAGCGCTGTTTTTTATACCTATGTTATGTAATAAAGGTTAAAATAGTGTGTATTTTTTTTGGACCTTTTTATTTATTGTCACCTATGTTCATCCAAAATTCTGCCAATGTCAAGTGGATAGAATATTCTTCTAATTATCCTTGTAATTTTCAAACATAGCTCTAACAAGATGTGGCGGTTGCCTTGTAAAACTGTCTTGGGAGTTCAAATCAAGATGCCAACTAAAACCTTTTTTCGAGATCAAGCACTTGGATATTCCTAATGGTCGAAATTTAAGTATTAATTAGTGTAATAAGAATGTATAAATCTAACAGTACTTAGATATGAAGTTTTACCATCATACCATAAACTTATCGGTGTAAGCAGAAAGAATACCAATATCATAAAACTTGTTCACAAAGTAGCAAGTATAACCGCGAACACTATTTAGATAAGCCAGCGATAAAGTCTGAGTGAATTGATGTCCTTTTGGATTACTGGCCGGTGTACGTGGTGTGGTGTGGACCGACAACGATCTCAGAAAGTATGGATATGGTTTCAAATACTGTTACGCTCGTAGGCAACAAAATACCGTGTAAGCCACGTAAAAAAATAATGATACAAATACCAAATAGTTCCTCGCCAGTTTTATTCAGTGAACGATTTGGCAAACTAGTAGCATGTGTCGCAGAGTAATAATGGTGGCTACCATCATAGATACCACCATATATGACGGCGTGAACAAAAGCGGTCCCATTATGGACGGCACAGCGTTACCCAGGGAGGCGCCATCTTTATAATCCTTGGTTAGGCTAAGCATGAATGAGGTCCACCTGTAGCCATGTGAACGGTTCGACGATCGAGGTAAGAATCATCTTACCTAGCTCGCGTTGGCCGCCTTTTAAAAGGGTTCAGTCAATAGGTCGAGTCAATCGTACGATCATTAGTAAGATTGTCTGGTAAATAGTATAGTTTGGAGAAGCAAACCGACATGTATCGTTAGCCTAACATGAATAAATATATTTTTTTTAATTTTTATTTGAATACTATATTTTGTAGTCACAGTATGAAATAAAATGTATAAAGAATAAATTATTCAGTAAATATTTCTACCACTATCTAAATTTTATAACTTCATGTATATCATGGGATTTATTATAGTATTCGCAACCGAGACGTAGTGTTATCTTCTCATGTAATAAACACACAAGTGTCTTCGGCTATTTACTGGTGCTTTCTTACAATAAACACGAAGGTATTCAATTTTGTATTTATTTCCATATTCGATATAAAATTTATTGATAAGATTGTCTTGATTTAGGTTAAATGTACAGACAGATTATACAGGCTGTTTGCTAATGAAAGAAGCATATCAAAATATATAATTTTTGACTGATTTCAAAAAAGGAGGGGGTTCTCAATTCGAATGTATATTTTTTATTGATGTTCAGCCATAACTTCCTTGTTTATAAACCGATTTGGATGATTCTTTTTTCGTTGGAAAGGATGTTTTCTTTGGATTGGACATTCGGCTTCGAAGATAAATCGGGGAACTCCTCAACATAATAGAAGTTGGTTTTCCTTTTTGTTATTAGTATGAATTTCTACAGTAATTATTTTTATTGACGTCAAACTGCTATCAACTGAGCATTTCATTCATTTTATTAAGCTGAAAGTTTTATGTTTTATCGTGTACACGCCCACGAAGGTTTTTAAATAAGTACAAATCTTTTTTTATACTACAAAGGTGGCAAACAGGCATACGGCCCGCCTGATGGTAAGCGGCTACCGTAGCCTATGAACGCCTGCAATACCATAGGTATCACAAGCACGTTGCCGACCTTGAACCCTCCTACCCCAAGGAGCTCTTGGAACTCTACTCACCGCAGAAACACAACACTAGGTCATTAGATTCTAGGTCTAGATTATTAGGCTGCGATCTTCTGTAGGGTATTCCACCAGTCGGGCTGCCCAAGTATAGAGAAATCTCCAAAGAAATTTCTCTGTGCCATACCTCTCTTGAGAAATCATCTTAGTAAAGCTGGTAGGACACGTAAATTGTGACAAATTGAGTCGCATCCATCACGCACATGGTGGTAAACTCATCACAGTGATCCCCTTTTGAATAGTTGCATCCTATTCTATAAACTTATTACGGTTAAACGTTGATCTATTACACTAACTTCATCCAACATAAATACATAGGGAACAGAATACATTTCTCAAATAATGACGTCACGTACCTACAAGTGTTTGAACACACTTCGCTGCACTCGCTTTAACAATAACCTCATGTATCACAAACAGCTAACTGTAATAATACTCTTGCTAAATCTATGAAAACAGGTTAAACTACTGTGTTTTATATGTTTCTTTATCATATATTTTCGTTTGTAATTTGACTACTATTCGAGGCCTTTTAAGAAAGAAAGAAAAACTTTTATCGAAAATAACGGGGTCAGCCAGTGTATATCCAGCCGCTGAAAGTATTGCAGGGCGACATGAAATCTGCGAGCGGATTGTTGGATTAGGTGATCTTTCGATGGTCGCCACTGTTTTTAAATTGAATTGTGCTTACCATCTGACACAGTATCGTCATTATTGCGTACTACTATTATACAAGATTTCGTTTGATAAAAGACACGAACATACAACAAAAGAAAGGTTTTCATATATTTTGGCCTAAATTCGTGGCGTGAGATTGAAAACCACTCGAACCATGTTGAATAAATATATGTCAACATTGCTGGGTAATGTAATTTGCAATACCGAGTTAGATCTTTTGTAAGATCCATTTACGTAATTAGTATCAGTGAGTATGTATGGCTTTAAAAGCCCTCGAATAGAAGTCAAATTAGAAATGAAAATTTATGATAATGATACAAATAAATACATACAAAAGTTTAAACTGTTTTCATAGATTTAGCAAGATTTTATCATGGTTATGCATTGTGTCAATTATTTATATTTAGTTTGAAATATTTTTGTATGAGTAAATTACTGTGAATTTAAATACATCAATCACGAATAAAGCGGTCTACTTTGAATATGCAGCAAGATTTGAAATTACATTAATTAAGGGCCCAAAGAGAAAAAAACATTAATAGCAAGGAAAACAAATCTAGAGGAATTTGAAAAAAAATATATATACCTACCATATTTTACAATGAGAGAAGATTAAAATGGAAATAGAAATACTTAAAAAAAACATTATACTATTACTGTTTATGCTTTATTAACAAACATTATTAAAAATGACGTGCTATAAACAATCTTTTAAAAAGCAGCCCTTCTTTGTTAGAAGTTTGGTTATTTCTATACATTGGCTGACTACTTATTAAGGAAATCTATGTCTTCTAAATTAATCTGCACTGTAATAATCGGAAGGATTTTGTAAATCTTCCACTTTTCTTGTACTGACAAACTTTGTATATTGAACTGTTCATTTATGTAGTTGTCAAATTCTTCTACGCTACTATAATCCGTTGTTATTATTCTGAGATAAAAAATCAATTATTAAAAAATCAATAAACATAATCCAACTTTCTGAAACGAATATGACGTTTATCTTCACTATGCGTAGCGTATAAATTAGCTCACCAGCTACTTTACCTATGCGTTGATTAAAATGAAGCATAGCGTCGTTCGGCCCTCGAGTGTCGTTACCCTGAGAGACCTCATAGTAATGTATGCGAATACATACACACATACATAGGTGTAAGTGATAGCCGGTATTATTCAGTATTTTAAAATAAAATATAACTGGACGGCAATGCAACGGAAGTTCGGTGGTGACCGTCGAGATGGTGGTGATTGTCGGGGTGGTGGTGACCGTCGGGTTGGTGGTTACCGTTGGGACGGTGTTGGCAGTAGGAATATGGAATGCTATGCAAAAATTCTCATATGATGTATTTATTTTTAACTTAATCGCCATCTCTGAAAACGCCAAAATTTTTTACCTCAATCGTGTGTTACGCGGTTACACGCTTTTACATTTTTTAGTGACTATCAATCGCTTTGACTTGTATAAAATGGTCGAAATTTTCTAGTCCTTATATTTCATCAAACCACACACTTTGAATAAGTGTTAAAAGGAAAATCCATTACGGATCACATAAATCGCGTGTACCGTACCTTACATGGGATTCAAACGTAACATCGTTTTACAGTAAATAGAAAACAGCTTGTTCACTAAATCTTTTCTGTATTTTACTATTTAAAACTGGTCTTCAGAACATTAAATTCTGACAAGTTTTTGTCAGTTCCTTTATATCATACATGTTTCTAAAACTCACGGTAGATTTGACTATCTTTGGTGCTTTTTACTATGAGAGGGAAGAGATATCGCTCTGGTAGTTAACATTCAGCATGCATTATTTTATTATCCAATGTATTGAAAAAATCTATAACAGTCCATGTTAATAACTTGACTCTCATGGATAGCATTGATGCCAATTTTGTTCGCATTACTGATTGTGAATTTTGTCTTCAGTCTGTTGTATGTAATATTGGTAAAAAATACTTAGGTAATGTTCCGCAATCATTAGTTATTAATAGTACTTCAGGCTTGCGCGCTGCGAGCGGTGCTTGTGCGTTACTCGTCAAAATAAAATAAAAAATACTCCATTCAATTTAGGCCCTAAGAAGGCACCACTTCTGAACTACTACCGGTTGATCACCCTATAATAACCTTGTGATATTAAAATCTACTTGACATGGTGCTTGAACTCATTGTCTGGCAAATCAGTAATTTGCGAGCGGGATCTTATTATAGAACCTAACATTATTACCTAAAAAACTTTAATTACTCTTACTAAGTCTAAACACGTTACGACTAATTTATGTCTATTTATAGTATTAAATCTGTATCGAAAACTTGTATACCTCCTTGAACGCAAGCGAATAATACATTTGTCGACTATTCAGAGTGAGATCGAAGGTATATTTTAAGTCATAACATTGCCCTGCCACTCAAGAAATGTTCCATCAGTTGTAAATTTGTCGTTTACTTTTAACTGAATTGAACCAGCTGCTATTTATATTTTGTGGTCAAACCAACAATATTCAACTATCAAATAGAGATTCGTCACGGTTGATGATGTGTCGTAACTACTTTGTACGGAAGCTTCGCTGACGCGGACGAAATGGAATTTGGTAAAATCCATTTATACCTTTTTTCTTTCTTCAATTAATTGATTACAACTACGATATTTCTAAAATTGTTTCTAAAAAACGCGTAACACAGCGTCACGTTACCCAATTTTTTTCTTACCGTGCTCAAAAAGTAATCACTTCAACAGTATTTTTAGGTTCCGTACTCAACAAGGAACCTTTATAGTTTCGCTATGATCGTCCGTCTGTTAACTCAGAGATTCTTAATACTAGAAACCTGTAATTTAGTATGGGTGTACAAACATATTAATCACGTCGATAAAGGGGTAAAATAAACCTTTGAAAAAAAAAAGTTGTTTAGGGTAAATGTAAAGTGGTGATGTTAACTTTTCTCCACTATCCAAAGGGGGTTGGTGCTGTTGGATAGGGGTGTATGAAAACCAATTTCCGATTGAGTGATTCGTTTGTGCTAAAATGCAAAAATGATAATTTTTGTTAGCGTCAGTGTCCCTCCCCCCTCCCCGGGCCTGCAAATTTCCCAATGGGGTAGTAGAGATTTGTACGTGAGTGGGTCGCTCATGGTAATAAACCCGTCAAAGTGAATTTCTTTCAATTTCTCGCGTTTTGGGATCAGCCAGTGAATATCCATTTACCAAGGGACTTGTTAGGCCTGCATGACGGTAACAACAGGCATTTAAATGCCGATTTCCCAGTGGTGACAGTTGTTTCTGGATTGTACTCTACTTAACATTAGACACAGAGTAGTGATTCTGCCGAGCTATTTTCTAGAAAAATAACGCCTGGACGCCTGGCAGGTGTGAAACATCGCAACTAATTTATTTACAAAATTTACATGAAAGGATGGTTTATTCAAGGAAATAAATAAGCGTGTCAAAGAGCGTGAGAGAGACATCAGAATAGACTTTTTTCCATGATATCTTTAGTTACGGATTCATAGATCTTGAAGGCGTAATCTGGGTTAAGTGCAGGCATTGTAGAGATGTACACGGTCCGACAATCCAAGTGAGCATGATGTCTGTTTGTTTGGGGTTGCCCCCAGTGGCGTCCAAACTCCCCTATATAGCCACACCATGCTTCGTATGTCTGATGTTATCGCTATCCGTAGGCGACCTAGTAATTGATCTTGAACTTCCTCACGATCCGACAAGCTCCAGCCAGAATGATCTTCTCTTCGGGTTCCGACTTAGTAGCTAGCCTTGAACAATCTTAGTATCAATATTAACGGAGATCTTCACAATGCGAGGGCTCGAGCTAGAACCATCCTTGAAGCCCGTCATAGGCTGCTTATATGGGTACGTGGATCACCGAGCACACCTGTTTCTAGCGCGCGACATCTCTACTTTCTTTCCATTTATTTTATATACACCGTATTTTGAATTCCTAACCTGATCTGTTAACTCGTTGCTATGAGACATGATTTCTTTTTAAATAATAACATAGACACGATCCATAATATAAAAAAAAATTCTTAAACAAAATATGATAACTGGATATACATAGGCTCATCCCGAAATGCTGGATACTGGATGCTGCTGATACTGAATATACATGAATTATGATTCGATTGTCGACCGCGGAAGTTTATGCTTTCGATGCGGGCAAGCCGGACACAAGGCGCTGGAGTGTGTAGCTGCAAGCTCCATTGCGCCTTGTGTGCCGAAGCCGGAAGGCCAGCTGAGCACTACATGGGGGGCACTGCTTGCAGACCGCCCACCCCACCCAAGATGCGAGCACCACCATCCGCACCGGGACCTGGGAGAGGTCAGGCGCAGACGAACAGGTAGGAGGGTATTCCATCTGCCTTCCCCTCTACCTTGCTGAACCAAGGGGAGATGGGTCGGGGGCCCATCTTCCCATTGCACTGGTTCAGCCGTCTGGGAGACAGTTGGGGTTGTACCATACTGTCTCTCTTTAGCGCCGAGGCCAGCCGCCGGGGCGACGCGGTAATGCAACCGCGGTTCCGTTTCGCCCCACCGCTGGGTTTTAGTCAGTAAGAGTCTGACATACCCCTCTGCTCTCACGAGCGAGAGGCTGGCTCAATGCAGGATTACCCAGCGTCATAAAAAAAAAAAACCTCGCTTACTTCCATAGCATAATATATTACGGTATTTTGCTGTGAGTTCAGCATCTGAGGTAGACACCATATTCATATTACAAAAGCGGGCACTTCGAGCAATATACAACATGAAACCTCGCGAATCACTAAAGAACAAGTTTCAGGAACTTAATATCTTAACTTTTCCCTCCCAATATATTCTTGATAATTTAATGTACACTCGAAACAAATTTTACAAGCTTGATTTTTTCAAAGACCAGCACAGTTTTAATACTAGAAATAGACATAAATTAGTCTTACCGTATTTTAGACTTAGTAAGACAAAAGTTTTTTAGGTAATAGTATTAAGTTCCATAATAAGATCCCGACGCACATAACTGATTTGTCGGACAATGAGTTCAAAAACCATGTCATGGAGGTTTTACTGTCAAAAGGTTATATATAGAGTGGATCATTATGTGAATGATAATGATATCTGGAAGTGACGTCCTCTCTGTGCATTCACCAAATTATAAATATGATTATTGGCTGTAAAAATTATTTAGACGCAAAAAAATAAATAAATAAAAGATAAGCCCAATCGCGTTTCTTGCCAGTTCTTTCTCGATGACTGAGATGTTTTCCAAATCGGTAGTAGTGTTGGACGTTCATCAGTGCCTTCTCAGGGCATAAATTGAATATAGTATTGCTTGATTTTGATTGTACTCTATAAAATCAGATCGATATTCCAACCTTCGATGCATATGTTCCTGTTTCTCAAATCCTGAACCATTGTGCGAGTTCTAAATTCCTGAAGCATTATGTCACCACGTCAATAGATGGTTTAACCTATTAAATATTTCACATTAAAAATTACCACTAAATCTATCAACAAA
Organism: Saturnia pavonia; assembly: GCA_947532125.1. NCBI lineage: Eukaryota > Metazoa > Arthropoda > Insecta > Lepidoptera > Saturniidae > Saturnia > Saturnia pavonia. The sequence continues at coordinate 18,574,120 of OX383895.1, read as the reverse complement.
TAACACGCCCACCACATTATGATTCCGTGGCGAAACGGTTGAGCTTTCAGTGAAGGAAAACATCGTGATGAAACCATAGATTGGTGGTAGGGCTAATACTCGTCTGGCTAGCTATTATTCTCAAGCTGAGAATCTGTCGTCAGTCTTCCACTTAGATTTGCGTGATACCATCTTGGGCCACATCATCACTTAAAAGTAGGTGAGATTGTGGCTATAAAGCTGTGACGATATAAAAGGCGGATAATTGATAGAGATCATTTTTTTAATGTTTAAAAAACATTCGAAACAACGAAGCAGAGGCTTGAGTTCATTGCTGGATGATTGAAATGTTCTATTAATTTCTTTCCAAAGGGATACCTAAGTGAAATATTTCAAATAATTACTTGTACCGATAATCGATACTTTATTATTAAATCTTGCGATATCATTAGGAGAAAATGTTTATCACTTTACAAAAGAAATAATAACATTTCTGAGAAATATCAATTAAAAATGATAGAGCATATTCGAATATATATTTTTAAGCGGCGCCTAACTTTGTTACTATAGACCTCCGTAAAAATTGCTTTAATTAAATGATTAGTTTACATGATTTAATGTTTTACAGGTTGTGTTTGACAGGCCTCGTGGCGCAGTTGTAGTAAGCCCTACTATTGACCCGAAATGTCGCGGGTTCGATCACCGCCCATGACTGACTTTTGTGTGATGAGCATAATTGTCATTTGTGTGTCTGGGTGTTAAATATATATGTATATTGTATATCAGCTGTTTAGGTACCATAATACAAGCTATGCTTAGTATGGAATTAAATGGCCATGTGTGAAATTGTTTCCCTGAAAATGGCGACACAAAGCCTATGTAGAGACTGGTTCGGAAGTACTCCTAGGAACATACTGCCAGATGCTTAGTGAAAAATTATTAAGATTAGAAAGAAGCTATCTGGGCATAAGGAAAACTTTACGCCAAATACCAATTGTGGCATTAAGTGACATCAATTTTTTTTATCGAAAGCTAAGGTAATAATTGTCATATTTGAACAAACAACAAAAGTTACCAAATCTAAAATATATATGTAGTTTCTCCACGAAATCAATATTTCAAAGCTGAAGAGATAGTTTTTTTTTCATTTCAAACGCGCTAATCTGGGTAACTACCACTCAAATTATAAATACTCATTTATAAGCGTTGCTTATAGCTCATATCTAGCTTAAATAGTTATAGCTAGCTTGTATTTCACAGCGTTTTTATTGAGAAAGGTTGTAGAATATATATCCTTATGCTAAGACTCTAAGGAGCGGAACAGTAACCATGAACATTAAGCAATCTGGCAAACTGCAGGCAAATACGGGAAGTGAGAAACCGGTGACACCGGTGAAACCGTGGGGCACATCTAGTAAGCTTTATAAAATTAGAGATATTAACTAAAATAACTAATTTAAAAAAATCGCCAGACGACAAGTAGTACAATCACTATAAGAAAATCAAAAATTGAATGTAATCAATAATTAATAATAATAGGAGTTTAAATATAAAATTTCCGTTTATGCAGAAAATATGTTTTTTAAAGTATGCATTTAATAAGTCACAGTGCTGGCAATTATTGTCAATGCACTTTTGCTATTTACGATATTTTGTACTCCACCTTTTAGAAATAGTCTGGTAAATAATTCATTTAACTTGACTCGAATAACAACAGTCAAAACACTGAAGATTGTATATTTTCCTCATAACAGAGCCCTAGACGAAAATGGCCTTGTTATACGAAAAGGAAAAGTGCGTATGAAATCATCTTAAGACGTTATAAAGCTCTGACTGTATATCGTCAGGAATTAATCTGGATTTGGAGACGTGAACCAATCCTTTATGATTTTACTGTGGTACAAGGATTCGAGTTTCTTAAGATTTTTTTTCTGGAATCCCAGCCCTTTGATACCTCATTTTTACACCGCATTATAATTCTGCATTTATATTTTCTGTTTCACAGTTTCTAATTTTAACTGAAATAACTTAGTCTACTCTGTTAGAAAAGTAAAAATAATCCGTAATTTATTATATTAAAATCTTCTTATATACTCTTTCAATATACTGTAATTGGAAGCGAGACAATACTTAGGAACAATGTTTATTGTAGTCTTATTACTTACTATTGTAACTTATTAAATGAGTTCTTCACGATCCGATAGCTCGAGCGAAAATGCCTTGAAAACTTTTTTTGTTTCGAACTGACTACACTGTTAGTTTTAAGAGCCTTAAGCCACAGACGCCTTTTACAGTTTAACCGGGCTTGGGGCGAGCGCTGAAGGCACTCAGCCGTGAAAGCTAGGCAACAAGCTTCAAGGGTGCGAAAGTGGCCGAACCTTGGCTTAGGCTGTTCACTTCATTCCTGATACCGTCGGGACCGGGTGCTTTTTTAGGCTTAAGGCCTAATGATGGAGCAGACCTCCTTAAATGTAACCGCAGTTAGTGTATCTACCGTGGCGATCGAGGCTAGTGACTGTACCGAGGTTTCGATAGCGTCGATATGTGATGCCTTCAAACCGGTCGTCGCCTGCTTATAAAGTAAATGTGATCACAGATCACACCTGTTGCTATCGCGCCGTGTCAATAGTACGAGCCATAAGTCATTAGTGTGAATTCCATAATCATATCGACACGATTCTCCGACTTATATCAAATAGTATTTTATTTAATATGGCATCTTAGTCTCAGTCACATTTTTTACAGTTAACAACATATGTTTGTAATTTTAATTATATTTATTCGTCCCAATTCTAGCTAATTAGTATACCTTCGTCTCACATTGAGAATGAAGTGTCACTAGTCCCTTATTTGAACGTCCGTAAATAAATTAAATAGAAAATTGGCATTCATTATAGACAGGAACAGACTGCCACTTCCCGTTATATATAAGATTTAATAACACTAAAATATAGTCTTGTCATATACTACTACCCCAGGAGGGTACCCGAAAGGGAGAATCCCTCCCCGAGCTTAGCTCGGGCTGCCCCACGTTCTCTGGGGGGGGCAAAATTTTGCGCGATACCACTCTGACGACTCTGGCTTGTAATATGGCTTCTGATTTTGCTTGCGATTCGGATTTTGTCGAACCGATTCCTACGACGACCTTGGCATGTCCACTGACTTCCGATTTGTCAAAAACTATGATTGCACAACTTAAAAAATCACTACCCCAGGAGGGTACCTGCTCCACCGGAGCAGGAGAATCCCTCCCCGAGCCTAGCTCGGGCTGCCCCGCGTTCTCTGGGGGAGAACGTAGCTTTCTATCGGTGAAATATTTTTTAGAATCGGATTAGTAGTACCGGGCATTACCCCCTACAAACATACCCCCCCTACACTTTACCTAGGTAGCCCGACTGGTGGAATAACTCCACCCTACAGGCGATCTCAGTCAAATAACCTTGTTTTGTGTTCATATGGTGAGTGGGGGTTCCCAGAGCTCCTTGGGGTCGGGGATTCAAGGTCGACAACGCGCTAGCGACACCTATGGAATTACAAGCGTCCATAGTCTACGGTAGCCACGTACCATCAGGAATGTCACCTTTGTAGTAAAAAAAAGCTTTAGAGTAATATATATACAATTTTTCCAGTCCCTTTTAACTTAGCCCAATCGCTCTAAATGTTGTATTTACATAAAGTTTATCTGGCAGAATACCAGCAAACGCATGCTGATTCTCTCAGAAATATTGACTATTATTTGTATAAATTAGTTCAGCAAACGTTTCTTCAGAGAGACTTCTGAAAAGATGTTACCATATTAATGTAGTATAAGTGATACGTTTTTGTCATATTCAATCATATTTTTCACTTGGAAAATTATGCATCATAGAGAGGTTAGTTTAAACACGTTAAGTTTTTAAAATTCTGTTATGGGTATGTTGATCCAAACAATTGTGGAAATCGTGGAACAGTCTCCCGGCCAGCATGTTGTTCCGTTATTCTTACAACATCCGGCCCTTCAAGCATTACGCGAAGAGATATTTATGCATGCCGTTATGTCAGCGACGAAGGTATGAATTGCCGATCTCTGGTTAGTCACTGTTGTTTTTTGGATTGTATTATGCTTCCCATCAAGGACAGTATCGTCAAATATAAAAAAAAAACAATTCAATAAATTATTATCATTAAAAAAATGTTAAGAATCTACAAAAGCAATACTATTATAGTTTAATATTAGATTTTATCTGTACAAAATTATATTTTCAAAAATTTACGTGACATTTACGGCTACAAATAAATATAACTATAAAAAATTTGGGCATAATATTAGCTATATGAGAAAATCCACTTTCCACGACCATAACTCTTCAACAAGCCACTTAATCCTATCTCCATTACCACAATTTGCCCGGCTAATTTGAGTGGATTCGTTACGAACACAAACTCTGAAACGAATGGCAAACCATTATAATCTGCCGAGTTACAATCCTACAAAATAACCTATGACCATTGTTAAAAGGTCAGTTCACACATTGATAACTGGTAAAACAATGTTTCAAATTATTATTTTAGGATAAATAGTTAAATAATAAAAATTAATTCAACCTATAAGTTGTCCACTTTTCCCGCTACAAATGTTCACGGTGAATAAGCAATTTTATACAGAAATAAATTGACTGCTATTTTCTGGTAAACCTCAGTATTAAAATAACATTAATTCTCGAGAAACCAAGTTTATTAAGAATGCTTTTCAACATCGGGAAACAAACAACTATAATTACGATTAACAATACAATGTAGGATTTTCAATATTTTGCCTAAAAAAACTTTATAAAAATAAAATGTGTTTTCTAAATTCTAAAAATTCTATCCCCTCCGAATATCAGATTGCATTTCCTTGAGAATGTTAGTGTCTGTATTTCCTCCTTTTATTCTCTTTGTCAGATGTCAACTGATTTTTCTCTCACCTCTCATATACATTATAAAACATATTATTCCGGCAACCCAACTCATTTTGCTTATTCTGCTATATTTTTACCTGTTATATTGTCGACATCATTTTCCTAGTGTTGTATTGTTTTATTTTCCAATTAATTACACATTAGAGCCTGTAAAGTATGTAACTAACGCTGCATATAGAATTTTAGACAGCAAAAGCCAGATTAAGAAGAAACACAAAGTTATTTCATCACAATGTAATTATTCTTATTGAAACACTAGAAGTAAATCCAGAGCACGTAAATTTATGATCAAGGAAGTGGCATGATAAGTAATATATACACATTTTATTTCAGTAAGAGATCGGCTGGTGTAACCGAACTTTCAATTTATTTAGTAGAGTATCCTTGTACCCTTTACTATTAAGCGGTGAACTAGTTGAATGATTCAGTTTGAAAACAGATTGACCTGCGGTCAAAACTATTATCTTATTGATACTTTGTTAAAGTCTTAAATGATTGAGAAATCGGTATAAAATTATTTATTGTTTATTCGATTGTGTATATCGAATCGTAATTTAACATTTAAAGTGAGTTTGTATAGTAATATGACCTGTTAAAATTGGCTTTATTTTCTTATTTTTACCTTATATGGAATACTGCTGTTACCTCTGGGCGTGAACACCTGGATACCAGCTTTAGTCATTTAACTCGGCTGAAAGACGCGCTATGAAAATCGATGACGACGTTGAGCCTTTAAATCTAAGAAGAGACTTCGCCTCCTAGTGAGTGTTCTACCGTTCGTATAATGGGTTGTGTTTTAAGAAATTGTATGTAATAATACCAATGTTTACCTTCCACCACCTCACCACTCACCATCGCACAATAATTTTACAACTGTTGGATTAAAAAACTGAAATTAAAATAAATTTTATTTGAATTGGAATTATATTACGACATTCATGCGTATCAAGAGTATATTATCTTTTTAGTAAATATTCCTTTAGTAAAATATTATTTTTAGTATATATTTTAGTAAATTATATATTTTTTTAGTAAGAATTGTATTTATTTAAATAACTATAGGCCCACCGTTATAATCGCGACCCTCCTGATGGTTTTTGGGACGCAGGATTGCGGGTGTGTACGGATATACACGGTATTGAGATGATACCATATATCTTAAGATCAATAGTTTATGTATGTTATTGCAACTATTAATATGTTGTTTTTACTAAAATGATAATAAACTACTATTTAGAAGTAAAATGTGTGTGTAATCTTTACAGCCGGTTCAAGTAAAACTTCTTTGAATTTAATAGTTTATTTTGCCAATATAAGTTATTTAAAACGCGATAAAGCATTACCTTAGATTGACTGTAAGGTTCTTTAAATAGCAGAGAAGTAAGTTACATCTTCGTAAAGTGATGTCAGGTGTAGCAGTCACAAAAAAAAACGCGAGTCCTTAGAGCAAACGTCTATTGCTGCCGGCAGACTGCAAGAGACTAGCTAGAGGTCGGTTTTTTCCCCTCCTGCGTCCCGCAGACCATTAGGAGGGTCGTGCTTACGGCGATCTTATAACCTGCACCCATTACGCCCGCGTGTGGCGCGCTCCTTTTTATGAACTTTTTAAATGAGTTGAGTGTGTGAGATATGATTTGACATCTAAAATTAGAGAGATATTGTTAGTTTTTTGTGTGTCTCTTAGGTACTATTTATTTATTTGTTGATATATTTGTACGAATGATGCACCCGCGGCTCCGTGCGCGTTTGTTACGCAGTAATTTTGCTATCCCGTAATTTTATTTTACTCATGTTATTTGCCTATCATTTGAGGAATTTCATGTACTTCCCGTGTACAATTTTCTTAAAAATCGGTTCTAAATTACATAAAAAAAATATTTCTAAATGTATTATTATGACGAATTTTGTAGCTTAACAATCATGGAATGATTGCACTTCCCGTCTCAAAATTTCATAAAAATCGGCTTAGAATAAAAAGCATTTGAAATATATATTTTTTAACATTTTATAAATTTTTATTGACAATTCTTATAGCCTATCAATGATGAAGTGACGTATACTTCCCGTGTACGAAATTTCATCGAAATCAGTTGAGAATGAATACGTATTTATTATTTTGTAATATTTTTTTACAATTTCTAAAAGTATTATTGACATTTCTTAAAACTCATCAATCATGAAATGTATTATACTTCCGTATCCGTTATTAATCGTGAAAAGCGGATACCAATGAATAAAAATGTATTTTTTGGAAATGTTTCACTAAAATTTCTAAAAGAACTCTCTAAGTCATAGAGTTAAACATGCAGATGTTCCATTACCAAACCGCTTGTTAATAAAAATATGTGGCTGAACACAGACTTGACGTGGTGTTTTTGGAGAGTGTTTTAATTTGTTACATTGTTTTATAACCAATTTGATATTTTCAAATAATTGTTTTATGTTCTTTCTTTTTAATATATGATATCAACGAATATTTGTCAAAGTTCAAAAAATATGACAACCTGCATATTTGAGCAATTGATTGATTTTTTTTATATTTATTTAACTATTAATAAGTTTGTAAATAGAGTATAAATTCTAATGAAGCAGTTTTGGTACAAAAGCTGTGTCTCTTTTTCGATGTAAAATCTATAGGAACGACCGCCATGTATTTGAACAAATTGTTTTCATTAATGTTCTTGTCTATCTGTAGAACATAGGTCCATGTATAAAATCGAGATTGCATCACAATATAAAGTCAATTAACAATAGCAAGCTAATCACAGCTGGAAATGAATGCATGTAAAACATATTCTACTGAGCTTTTGTTTTCCATCTCGCTTTTATTCACACTAAACACTAATAACTATTTCGTTTCATATACAAGCTGTATACTGTCAGTTATATTGTTCGTAACGAAACATATTACAATTCTCCAATACTAATTATGACCAAATTTGGTACAATTTGACTAAAACCATTTTCCAGCTTGACCGGTATAATGGAAACGTTAGTTTGCGGTTTTACTTACAGCGATTAAGTATCTGTAATCCTGATATATTTGGAACAGAGTCCGAGTTTTAGTGGATTAAGTTTTTAAGAACAATACTATCGTCAAATTGTATAAGTTTTAAGAATACAGTTTAGCAATAGATTTAAAATTGCACTTTGTTCCAATAAAGGGAAATCTGAACGTTGATAGGTTTTTTATATCAATATTGGGTAATTGTATCTACTTATAGGTATAATTTATTCTATTGTTAACTGTCTCACATTTTAAATAACATATCAAACATGAGGTAGGGCTCACAAAAATTTCTCTACTTGGGCCTGGCCGACTGGTGGAAGACCTCTACCCTACAGAGGGTTGCAGGTAAATAATGTAGTATTGTGTTCCTTTGTTTAGTAAGGTTTTGAGAGCTCTTTGGGTTAGTGGGAGTTCTAAGTCGTCAACGCGCTAGTGATACCAATGGTAATACAAGCATCCATAGGCTACGGTAGCCGCTTACTATCAGGCGGGTCATATGCTTGTTTTGCCACCTCGTTGTGTAAAAAAAAACGTAAAAATCCTATTTTAAAAATAAAGTATCTAAGTGACTGAACTACGTTCGATGTCTTAAAAAATTCCTGTCTAAGTTACATTGGAAAGTAAAATATTATCTAATCACAAAATTTCATCAGTTTTTGAGTAACTAGTCGAGTCCAAACATCTCTTCTCCTCTACTGTAAGTTGGTGAGGTGATGAGGAAATTCCAGATGATGCAGCAGCATCAAGTCAACTATACCATGTTTTTCTAAATCAATAATGTAACAGAATCCCAAATTTCGACTTGATCAGACCTGTGGAAGATTCTCAGATCCATTCATCAACTAGAAAAGAGATGATAATCTTCATTTTTCTTTAATCATAGCCAAGAACACTTCAAGTCACCTTTGAAACAAAATACAAATATGTGTGCAGTTCACACACATAAATCCTATAGATGCATGTGTTTATCTCTTTTTAGTGTCGCTTTTTCGTTTCATCGGATTTCAAATCACACCAGAAGTGAACACTTCAAAAAAATAATCTAAATCGATTCAACCGTTTGGGTGCTACGATGCCACAGACAGACACAAATACATATGTTAAACTTTCTCGATAAGACAAAGCCGACCAGTTCAAGCAATTTTATTTCGCTTAACTGAATAATTACAATTATTTTAACTCCATTACACTCGCTATATATTGAACCTTACCTTTATTTAAACATAATGGGATATGCTCGCTCAAAAACTATAAACGCAGTTAGGCAGCTGTACAAAGCATTCATATTATGCTTAAGGCTAATCTCTCTAAGGATATCTGAACAGAATCCACGATACTCTACAGCTGAGTGTCATTTTAAGGCTTGTGCACACTATAAGTCTAAAGATATGCGATTTTAATTTCACAGTACAAAGGCGTAGACATATACCACCTATATTGCTTTAATATTTACTTCAGAAAATAATGATGACATATGTAAATGAGATATGTTCGCTAACAATAGGCCTCATAAGACGGTTCCAGATAATTCAAAAGGCAATGGAGAGAGCTATGCTCAGAGTTTCTCTGCGTGGCAGTGAGTGGGGCACATTGCTCGTAAAATGGATTGCCGATGGGGCCGAAGAGTTCTAGAGTGTCGACCACGCACCGGAAGATGCAGCGTGGGTAAACCTACCACTAGATGAACCGACGACTTGGTGACAGTTGCGGAAACCATCTGGATGCGAGCAGCGTAGGATTGGTTATTGTGGCGATCTTTGGAAGAGACCTATGACCAGCAATGGACATCTTTCGTCTGCATTAAAAGCGGGTGCCCGATAGTTCTCCATACTTCTAGTCTATTTCTCACATCTAGTCACGGTTAGTCTGTGGCAACAATGATTTGAATACAATGAACTTTTTCTCTATTCCTTAACTCTTGTATTATAATAGCTCGGCACATTGACTGTACTGTCCCTGATGGTCCCTTCTCATTTTTGATTTTATTTTTTTGTTCTATATGTAAGAATGTCCGTCCTGCGATGTCACCGGACGGCTCCAACGGGAATACCAGCGCTGGTTGTTTGCAACCAACATTATGCAGCCGTTTTGTAACAACTGGCATTTGATTTTTAGTTCTTAGTATGTAGATGTAAAGGTATTTTTAGATTGTTTATGGAAGTCAAATGTCGTTGATACCAATAAATTAATCTTTAATTGTTTTCTAAGCACAGTACAATTCAAATACAACGGTGATCACCGAGAGATCGAAATCCATCGGCGGTCGCCGCCGGCCTGCATAAATATCTCTTCACGTTACAGCTTTTGGTGGAGCGACAACGACATCAGTAGCGTCGCATTTGGCTCAGATCCTATTTCCGGTTTAGATTTAGGTTTTATTGGTTTCGATACGGCCTCTTACAGCCTGTATGATGGCAGACTTCAATACCTATGGGTATATTAACTTAAAGTTTCTTAAAATATAACTCATTAATTTACCTTTATACTGTTTTTAATGGATTATTGTTTCTTCTGTCTTATCAAAGATGAAGAGCCTGAGGTGAATCATCATCATGGATGTATTAGTCATATTAAAAATAATGAGAGAACTACTAGCTTAGCTTAGCCGCTGGGAAACGTAATAACATATAACATACAAACATATCGTGAAGTGTCGGTAGTCACAGCAGTATATACAATTTCAATTCAATATTAGTACTAAGGTTGCCAACCGTACTATAATTATAGTAATGTACTATAATTCGGGTTTGCGTATCATATACTATTGAAAAAATATGTAGTAGATAAAAAAAGTATATTTCTGTTGGATGAATCCATAGACATTTTTATTGAATACAAAAATTTTATAAAATTTAAATATGTAAATAATTAACTATGTGAGTATGTCTTTTTACGTTTTCTACTATTTATTTCTATAAAATACAATTTTTAAGTGTACTCATTTTTTTTATCTTAATTTTATTTATTGATTTATGACGTCACGGACAATCACATGAACTGCTGACTATCACTGAAATTTTTATTTGGTTAAGTAATGTGTAATAATGAATAAATATTAATTCACGGGTATTATTTTCAACAGATAAAGTGTTTAAAACAACTTTTCAAAAGTTTTCTACTCTCGGATTAGTTGAATTTTTTTGCCAGCCCTAGTTTAAGCTCGTGTCTCTAACAGAAAATCAGCTGCCGATATCACAGTATGCATGTTGCGATTCAAATCGTGACTAAATTATATTTCAAAGGGAAGTTCTTTTAACTTTTTTTAATAGGTTTAGCGTTTTGGCCACATTCTCACCTGATATTGAGTGAGGATGTGACCCAAGATAATAAAAGGCTAATCCTAGTCGTAAGAACTAGCTCTCAAGTGCATGCTATGGTTTCCTGTTTTCCTTCACCGAAAGCTCAGGCTCATTGCAGGGCTTCGAACTCACGTCGATCGACGCGAAGTCCGTACACGCTACCACTGAGTCATCACTGCTTCTAATGACTATAAATATGCTAAAGGTTTTTCTATATACCAGCTCTTAGTATACCACAGGTGGCAAACAAGCATACGGCCCGCCTGATGATAAGTGGCTACCGTAACCTATGGACGCTTGTAATGCCGTAGGTATAACTAGCGCGTTGCCGACCTTGAACCCCTCTACCCCAAGGAGCTCTGGAACCTTACTCACCGCAGCAACACAACACACGTTTTTTAGGCTGAAATATTCTTTAAGGTGGAGGGCTTCCACCAATCAGGTTACCCCATGTAGAGAGCAATCTCTAAAGGCCTACCTCTCTTAATAACAAAGCATGGCAAAGTGAAGACATTGTGCCTGATGTAGGTATACTGTATACTGATTATAATTTAATTATAGTGATTCTAATGCAAAAATAACTGAGACTGTTGGGAGAACGGTAATCCACTAACGGTCATCACTGTCATACCGGCCTGCTAGCCTCATGGCAGCTGGATATACAATTCCTAATTCCGAAACGCGACAAACCAAAAGAGAGAAAGTGATGGATATATCACCATGTGCAAGGTGGTCGCAACCGAGTCGGCTACAGGCCCCTACCATCTCTCTTGATTAATGGATATAAATCGGTTGATCTCGGAACGCGACTCGCCTAAGCGCGCTCGCCGGGTTACCGTACCGTATGGAGGTTACTCCATCTCGGCACGAACAAAGAAATTTGCTAAGTCTTATCTTTGCCGTACTGTGAAGCTGTGGAACTGTCTCCCGGATAGTCTGTTCCTTATAGACATGGGTAATACTGCGATACGCCGCGCAATTGCACCAACTCAGTTTACAACGCCGGATGAGTCAACACACTTATTCCAAATGTATTAACGCATAGTACACTTTAGAGCAGTCCATCGGCCGCGCCACAACGCCGCACAGGTCAGGGGTTCGATTGGCGCGCGTCTAGCGATTCACTTAGCACGTACCATTTTGTTGGGCTATAGCGCATATTTGAGGTAACTCAATGCGCCAGCGCAGTAAATTGCGCTTGAGTTATTAAATTGACACAAGAAATTTTGTCAAGATACCCATGTCTAGTTCCCTCCTTCTTACAACATGGAGTCCTTCACACATAACGTGAAGTGACATTTGAGCAGGTCGACATGACAGAATCCCACGGTAGTCACCGATGTCACTGGATTGCACTATGCTCACCATCAGGTACGGTATAGTCACTATGCTGTGTTTCAATAAAAAAATAATACAAAAAAGCGTTCCACATTAGCGGATGTTACACTTGCTGTTACAAGGAGCGGCTTTCTCTACCAACACATCATATTTAAAAAGCTACTATTTAAATAAGTCGGAGAATCTTGTCAATTTGATTATGGAATACGTAGTACTGATTTAGTATTCTTACTATTGACTGGGCACGATAGTAACAGTTAATCTCTGTGACCGCATGCATTTTTATAAGCAGGCAACGACTGGCTTGGAGACATTCTAGCTTGAGCTGTAGGATAATGAAGACCTTAGTCAATAATACGACTACAATACTATGCTACTTAAGTGACTACTTCTCTACACATCTCTATGTGTAATTACATTGGTGTGTGGTGAACATAACTGTTGTGTCCTACTAAACATCAAATGAAGTCATGAAAAGTGGTCCACTCTTAAAACATTGATCTGCTGAGGTTTTCGAATGGGACTTTTTTATACTACAACGGTGGCATACAAGCATACTGCCCGCCTGATGGTAAGCGGCTACCGTACCCCAAGGAGCTATGGAAACCCTACTCACCGCAGGAACATAACACATGGTTATTTGGCTGGGATCTTCTGTAGTACAGAACAGTACAACTACAGTATGAGGTTCTTCAAAATGGAAGTGAAAGGGATTTTAAGGGTCGGCTACGCGCATTTGATTCTTCTGGTATTGCAAGTGTCTATAGGCTGCGGTGACCACTTACAATCAGGCGGACCACACAAATATTTGCCACCATCGTAGTATTAAAAAAAAAGGAAGAAAAGTTTTTACCTTTATAAATTTTATTCCTCTTTTGAAATTGAGTTATATTCAAACCATATGATTTTTAAATGACTTCGCAGCTTATTCTATTTATATAATTTCCTATATACATATTATATATTGCAATACCAAATAGATCATAGCACACCAGTTTCAACTCAGTAACTATGTGAAAAAAGAAGGTATATAATTGCGGGTTTCAAGTACAAATGATAATTTACAAGCAGCTCGAAGCGAGACTATTTGATTGAATGTCTTAATGGCAAACTTAAAGGTCGATTCACAACTATAAGTATTTCAGACTATTAATATTTTTAGAAAGTTATACATATTAATTAATACACTTTGGCATGATTTGCACTAATATATTCAAATTAAAATATCTACTAAAGCTCTCTTACTGACCGTTGTTTCAAAATAAGCCAATACGGGTTTATTGTCAGAAACTTTGTATTTTTTATTTTTGTAGCCCGGTGAAGCTGTAAAAACCTTCTGAGGCTTTAGGGTCCTTAAGCCTAACAGTATAGTCAGACCGAAAAAAAAACGCAAAAAATCGACTGCCATTGGAGAAATCTATATAAATACGACCGACATCTGAGTCAATGGGTTTCTCACTGGGATTGTCGGACTCTTCACATCTCCACAGATATTCGAAACTATATGCAGAGTTATAATACCGTACCGTTAGTACCCCGACATAACGATAGTGATGGTGGTGACCGTCGTGAGATATCATGCATCACTATACGCCCTGCATCACCATATGCCCTTTATGTGTGCCTGCTCCGTCATATACATACAATTTTATTTTTATTATTACTTCATGCAATATATTTTTATTATATAAATGACTAACTGTGCCCTACGGTTTCACAACTTGCCAGATTACTTGACGTCATGATTTCTCCTCCGCTCCATAGGGACGTAGCTTGCAGTTATATGGTTATACATGCAAAATTAGTTTTTAAAATTAGACTGGTAGGTGCAGAGATTAACGCGCCGAAACAAACAAAAAATGCCTTGAGCTTTAAAATATTAGTATAGCAAATTAATTTCAAAATAGTTTTATTGAAAAATAACAAGAAGTATTTAAAACAAAGGATCGTAAAGACGCTTACAAAAAAAAAATTGAAATCAACTAACGGTTTACGTGAGAGTGTGAATCGTATTTTATAAAACACAATCCCACTTTCGTCCCCCAGGGCGAATGATGAATTTGTTTGGCGTCCGATAAAATAATGAATAGTCGATAATAAACGCTTACAAATGAGACGTAGCTCTAGAATTATTCTAGATTTATGTGACACGAAATAGATTAAAAAATAATAAATTATTTGCATGAGTTATCGAATACATCGTAGATTAAAATTTCCAAATAGCTGTTATGATTTTATGTCGATTACACATTTTTTTTTAATTCAATGTAAATAAAAAAGTATTAGTTTGTTTTATTAAAACTAGAAAAAAGTTTACTTATCTACCCAGTGAATGAATATATGATCAATATTTAACATCATTCACATTTCATATGTTTTATGTAAATATAAGACATGGGACTGATTTTTTTTAAAGATTTCATAGGTTTAGCTTTATGGCCACAATCTCAACTGATGTTTAGTGGCTCTACATAGCGACACGCTAAGCTTAATGGGGGAACTGGC
Organism: Saturnia pavonia; assembly: GCA_947532125.1. Taxonomy (NCBI): domain Eukaryota; kingdom Metazoa; phylum Arthropoda; class Insecta; order Lepidoptera; family Saturniidae; genus Saturnia; species Saturnia pavonia. The sequence goes on along the minus strand of OX383895.1, from coordinate 18,559,049 downwards.
CCTCAAATGCAGCTGCCGGAACATAACTATAGGTGTTTGGTGACAGAGATTCAACTTGAGGATGGTGGCTGGCTAGGCGGGCATTAGAAAATACCTTGCCACCATACTATGGTTTCATCACGATGTTTGCCTTCACCGAAAGCTCAGGCTAATTGTAGGGAATCGAACACACATCGAATACACGCTACCACCAGCGCCGGCCCTAGCCCTTAATCAATGTAGAGCGAGATTGTGTTTCGGAACCCTTTGGTCGACACTTTCACATCATAAATGTTATTGTTTCGCACCATAAGAAGTGTGAGCGCCGTGCAGCTAAGCTTTTCTTGAATTCAGTTTTCATTTTCATTTGGGGCAGCCACGTTCCTCTCAAACGGCACCAAAAAAATTAAATTTTTCGCTTAAAATTATTTTTCGCCAAGTGCAACGGCACCTCTCGCTCTATCCCAAGGCCATCACTGGCTACCACTGAGACAACATTGCTTCTGCCGTACCGTCAAACTAAGATCACGTTTTCACTGTGTAAGTACTTAAACCAAAATATTTTATCCAAAATTTCTTTGCTATTTCTGCAACTTAAACCCAAGTTAGTTTCTATATTTAATTCTCAATGTTTTTTCTGTTCTTTTTTCAATTTTGGCGTACTGCCTTCCGACTCTTATTTGAGATTTACTGTTAATTTCACAACTTTCAAAATCACGGTTTTTAATAGCCATTATTATGTTGTAATTTAGGACGTATCGCTCAAACGCTCCAATCACCTGCCTGACCGATAGTACTGTTTTAAGTCTATATGTCTATTAGGTAATACTTTAACAATATAATTTAGGGGAGATAAAAAAGTCCTATAATTTAAATCTTGTATGAATAATAAAATCCATGGACTACACATATAAAATAAAGTGTTACATTAGATAAAATAAATATTGTCATCACAGTAATTAGCTCAACCATTGTAAATCCGATAAAATCCGGCTGTCCGCAATGTACGGATAACATTACATGGCTAAAGGTATTATTTGACAGCGATAATTATGTCAAATTACGAGAATTAAGTTAATTTCCACGTAACCCCAAAGCGAGCCGCAAACGAGCACCTGGATACATTTAAGGGTGAGTCTGTTAATTATGTGTAATAATGAAATCGTAAACTGTAAATGCGTTTGTTTTTATAAACAACATCTTTATTTTAATTGTGTAGGTGTAGCGTAGTGGCCACAATCTCACCTGATGTTAAGTAACGATGCGGCCCAAGATGATAACACGCTAAACCTAGTGGAAGACTGGCTCTCAAGTGCAGCTGCCGGAACACACCTATTAGTGCTTGACGGCAGATTTTCAACTTGAGGGTGCTAGCTAACCAGGCGGGTATTAGAAAATGCCCTACCACCATGCTATGGTTTCCTCACGATGTTTTCCTTCACCGAAAGCACAGGCTCATTGTAGGGATTCGAACTCACGTCAATCGACGCGAAGTCGTACACGCTACCACTGCGCCATCATCGCTTCAAGCTAATAAGAATAATGTCAGCCTCTAAAAGTCCCACAACTGGACAATTATATCCGACATAATACTTTGACTAGATCACCACGTCTGTGGTCTTTTATTTGAGATAAGTATTTTGGTTGATAATGCTAGAAAAAAAGTGCATTGCATTGCATTAAAATAATCAAAAGAAAGAAGCAATGATGGTTCAGCGGTAGCTTGTTATAAGTTCGAATCCCTAAAAGTAGCCTGAAGGAAAACTGTGAAGGAAAAAATCGTGATGAAACCATAGCATGATGGTAGGGCATTTTCCAAAACCCGCCTGGCTAGCTACCACCCTCGAGTTGAGAAACTGTCGCTAAGCACTTATACCTACCCTACTAGGATTTGCGTATTACCAGTTTGGGCCACATCGTCACTTAATCAGGTGAGATTGTGGCCAAATATTAAACCTATAAATAATATAAAAATCTTTAATAATGAAGATACCCAAGTGTCTCAAGACAAAAGTCTTAACCAGTGTGTGTTGTCAGTGATGATATATGGCACTGAAACGTGGTCATCATAAGACTATGGGCCTCATAAGAGAGCTCAAAATTACTCAAAAGGCGAAATGAGGAGATCCGTAAAAGAATCAAAGTCACCGACACACTTCTAAGAATAGCTAGATTTAAGTAGCAGTGGGGCGGACTCATTGCTCGTAAAACGGACGGCCGATGGAGCTGAAGAATTCTCGAGTGACCACGTACCAGAAGACACAGCGTGGGTAGACCTTCCACAAGATCGACCGATAACTGGTAAAGGTTGTGGGGACCCGCTGTATGCAAGCCGCGCAAGAACGGTTATTGTGGCGATTATTGAAAGAGGAGGATTATTAGTGGAGGAGGCCTATGTCCCAGCAGTGGACGTCTTTTAGCTGAGATGATGATGATGATGATGATAATAATAATAAAGTGTATCGTTTGACAATAATCGAAACGGGAGAGGATTGCGTCTTGCCTAAAAATTTGATACAATTTGTGACCTTTTAATGATGGATAGCAAAAGTCATCAGTGATTTTTGAAGATAGAAGGACATACACAATATCCGGCTCCCATAGTATCAATTTAAGTGTTCGATAAGCCTGAATTTTTATTGAAAGAGTACATGGTAATAAAAATATAGCATCAAGATATATCATTTAATAATCCTATTCTCAACTTGAAAATCTATCATCAAGCACTTATAGGTATATTTCAGTAGTTGCACCTAAGAGCCAATGCTTTGAGACTAACATTTTACCATCTTTGCTCACATCGCCATTTAGCATCAGGTGAGATTTTGGGCAAACGTTAAACTTATAAAATGTTTATAAAGTAGCCTATTAATTATTACTGTCTCTGGAATAAACATATAGAATTGCTAAGACTTATAATGAAGTACAGTGATTACTTAAAAACCGTAAAATCAAATGAGTGCTTGGCAAAGAAATTTGCTACGTCGTATCATTGCCGTACTGTGAGGCTGTGGAACCATCTCCCGGCCAGTGTTTTCCCTCCTTCCTACAACATGGAGTCCTTCGAACATAACGTGAAGAGATATTTGAGCAGGCCGGTGTCACAGCGACGACTGTCGATGGATAGTAAATCCCACGGTAGTCGCCGATGTTATTGGATTGCACTATGCTCACCATCAGGTACAGTGTAGTCACTATGCCGTGCTTCGATAAAAAATAAAAAAATAAACCAAAAAAATAAAATATCTTACACTCACTAACATTTGCATAATAAGTAAAAAAATCTGAACGACGATGCACATGTAACTTCCTTGAAAGCGATTTAAAAGCATCTCTGCGTAATGTATAAATACACACAAACGGAGAAATGCAACTCTTTGACTTGTTTTCAAACAAGTTATTCCACGTATCCCTTTGTTTTCGACGGGTTAAGTTACGGAGTTGGCATGTACTTATTCTTACATTTGTAGAACGTTCTATTCGTTGAACGCATTAGAAAATAGATATCAGATAAATTTTATTCAATTTATTCTCTGAGAAAGCACTTAGGAAAGTCGCCGGTGCCACCGGTTCGGGAAATATTTTAGCCATCGAGATGCTGTTACATACGACTAGATTTGTTATTATAACCTTCTTATATAACAAAATGGTACATAATGTCTACTTATCTGTTTTGAGTGTGTGGTTAGCTAGGCGGTAAGATATAATAATTGTCCATGCGACCACCGTACACCAAGTGTAACACCAGATATCGTGGTGTATATCAGTAATCAAGCGGTATGGTGCATGCACTAGTTGAGGCAAGGCTGCAGAGCCTTTTTATCGGTTTTTTACGGGAATCATTTCGGTGAGTGAGCATTGGAATTACACAATTTAATTCTATTCCACCATTACGTAAGAAACATTTTGCTTGCCCTTTTAAATGACTTCTTAGGGCCTAAATAAAGTAAAGTATCTTGATTTTTACTTATTTATAAGAAGACTAACGGCTATTCATCAACAAATTTAAATAATTACAAACTAGGGATACATAACCTTTTAAAAGTCCTCAGAGATAGGATACATTAATTTACTAAACACACAAGCGTTTAATGCTGTAAATTCACAAACACTGCATATACTATTATATCAAATAAATTATACCAAAACAAAAAAAAAGACAAGCAACAGTTGGATTGGATGACAAATTGAAAAAATAACTCGCTATCGACACTGCCAAAGAAATGTATGCCTTGTTTATAGTAGTGTTAAAATATCAATATCGGTATTCTTACTCATGCATTTCAAGAAATTCCTAGCTCGCTACAGGAAAGACTTCTGCCGGTAGTTAGTAGAAATGAAGGGAAGCGCTAAAGCAAAATTGTACGCAGATACTTGATCGGGACATTAATAGGAAGTTTAGATAGAAGTTCGGGACAATTAACATTATTGGAACAGATTTTGAGCAGGTACATAATGTCTGCTAATTCACTACGTTTTACAAAGGGCAACAAATCATGTTTTCTACAAAATTCATTTTAGTTGTTAGGATCATATATGTCATGAAAACGGTTAAACTTGTCATTTTCTTGAACTAAATAAAAGAAAATTATAATCATTCAAAAACATATTTAAGCGCAAAATACTTAATAAAGTCGTGTCATAACTGCATTCCATTTACATTTTAATAACTGGGAGCCATTTTGAATATTATTATTCATTAAACGGCAATCCAATCACATATCGCAACAAATCATATAACGGTACTACACATCGCGGACATAACGTCTTAATTTAAAAAACAGTGGCAACCTAAATTAATCATATAAATAAAATATTACAAATAGTCAAGTTTGTAAATCTACTTGTAGCGTCACTAATATAAACGTTGAACTAAAATTATCAACATTTACAACGGAACCTTCAATGGAGTCAGTCTGACATGTTTTGGTTTTATTGTACAACATAATTTTTTTTAAAACTGTTATTTGGCTCTATATTATTTTGATGTCATTTTATGTTTTATTTTATCGTGTCACCGGTGATGGTTTTTCAATTTGTCAGTGGTTGCCGTTGGTAAAAAGGGAAATCTATCTGTTAATAGTTCAGGCACGTCGCGACTTTGATCAGCTAGCAAGCAGATACTTTCCTGAAGGAAGAGTGGCCATAGTGACACGCTTAGATGGGTCGTATTCTGGGATCTGTCAGTCGACCGTGTGACCGGTGATGGTATGCCAATTTCTCAGTGGTTGCCGTTATTTTTGTATTGTACTGTACTTACTATAGGGTACACCCTATATGTGTACCCTATAGTCACTTACCTGTGCGGTAAAAAAACAAAATGTGAATTAAATAATATATGTTTTTTTTTTCGAACTGACTATACTGTTAGCCATAAGGGCCCTGAAGCCTCAAACGGCTTTTACAGCTTCACCCGGGCAAATATATAAGTGATGTCTGTATATTATTTAATACATACGCGTGTAAGTTATGCCGGGCAATAATGTCAGTGCTCCTCACACATGAGTAATTAAGGGTACAATTAAATCGTAAATTTAATTAGCACAGACCTTTAATTTATTTGGTTTACTTGCACGACATGTAAAGAGTTTATTTCTGATGTGAAATTACAGAGTGGGTCAGTGTTATTAATTTCACTATTCGACCGAATATTTGTCATAGAGGTAGTTAATTTAAAAATATTTTATACTAATCTATACATAATATAATAAAGGTCAAAAGTTTGTTTGGACGCGCTGATCTCTGTAACTACAATTCAGATTTCTCTTTTGCATTTATAACTTATTTATTGAGGAAGGTAATAGGCATAACATCACCCTCATTATCGACCCTTAGGACTGGAGCAGAGACCATAAACGTAACCTAACCTGGCAATCTGTAAGCAATTAACTATCATAAGTTTTTTCAATACAACTTAAGTGGCAAACAAGTGTATGGTCCGCCTAATGGTAAATGGCTACCGTAGTCTAGAACGCTTGTCCTTGAAACTCAACCAGCCGGTCTGCCCAAGTAAAAATAAATTTATCTGTGCGATATTTCTCTTAAAATCGTACGAATCAGGCATGTAAAATACAAATTGAACAGCTAGTGTATGGATGAAATGTGTTTATCCTTCAAATCAATACGTCTTTTACGCGTGTTTTATATAAATCATATTTAATTAAAACAGCAAAAAGGTATAAATAAAACATAGTGTCATTATAAGAGCGAAGATTGAAAGCTTCTGTTTTGTTTTTTCAAAGCGATCCTTAACAGCGAGAGAGACTCGTGTATATTATCCGCGTTTTGTAACATAGCAACTGCTTCAATATTGCCAAGCCAATTCAGAATTTAACATCTATAAAATAAATGCGATATTGGTATATAAGTACGGGATCTCATTGATGTTTTTTTGTGCAAATGCCACCCATTTTCTCGTCAATGAGCAGGCGCCATCGACCCGTTTGACCAGTAGTACATTTATATCCCAAATTATGTTTTTTTTTTAGAGCTCCATCTACATTTTTTAAATCCTTTAAAGCGCAATGTAACATTTGTTAGCCTTATTTCCATCTTTAGTCCATCGTTATATTATATGTGTATAAAAAATGCATATATTTCAAAAACTACATTTATTTATGTATACTGTTACAATTTGGATAAAAATACACAATTTTTGAATATCCGGAAAATCTAGAATCCTATACAAACATCGAGTATAAATTCTTTGGTCGCGCGGAACACGCACACATTGAAACCTTATAGCTCCGATTAGAAAAATAAAACAAATAATTATCAAAAATAGCATACCTCGGAATTCTATTGTAAGTTTTTAGTTTTTTTTTACTCTCGAAATTTGAACCCCTAGTTTTTATCAGATATTGTATAAGCAAACCACAGTCTGACCACTGATAGTTCTATTCTGGACATTGAAGCTAATACAAGAAGCAACAAACGGAAGAATTCTAGAAAAGGATAACGACAGAAACTGAGAACAACAGACTGTAATTGTGAATTTGAACTATTTTTGTCTTGTTTTGAGTTTTATTAATTTGTTTAATTAAAGTTGAACTGTTGGCCTGGAGGCCTCGATAGCTTCACGGGACTTGCTGGTCTGCCGTTGATTATAGAGTTCTTTATATACTACTTACTGCCGACTGCCACGGTGTCTAGCCGTACGGCCCGTACCTGGCACGGCCTTGTGGTGAAACCTCGTGACTGTACATCCACTTTTTTTACTTTAAACGCAATTTTATTACCCAAAAATGTTAAAATATTTTTGAAAAAATATCAAAATAGTATTTTTTTCGTTTCAGTGTTGAAGTAAAACGTTGATAATCAAGAAAGATATTCTCCTCATTTATTTATAAAAAATGATAAATATACGGAACCCTTATTTATAGCCTTCTTCTTCTTCTTGACATTTTTAACTGATGCTTCAACATGCGGCTTATTTCAAGTTGGAGCCCAATGCCATCATATCACATCCTACCATGTTATTAATGGACGTATTAATTTCGCTTTAACGAGATACAGTTAATTTGTAAGCCGCCATATTGGTTTTGTCACGACAAGCAAAACTTGTTTTTTATGTCATGTGATCATTAAAACACGAAAAGTACTTACTTATACTGCAATTATTTAATCAATGATATTTTCTCGAAAAAATACCTTTTTTGAAATCGAATAACGTTGTTAGGTTGAAGAGTCTTGACAGCTTCACTGGGCTATGTGGCGAGCGCGGAGGCACTCAGCTACAATAACGACAATTGCGATAGTAGCTGATTCAACAATAGTGGGGACTTTAGTTCAAAAAAACGCCAATAAGTTATTTATATACTTTTACTCTCTAAAGATCTGAGAACTGGGTAACGAAAGAGTTGAATAAAAGAAGAGTACATGGAGCAGACATACGTGAAGAAATATGAAAGTAAGAGAAGTTGAGAAGTGATAGAATAACTTGGTAATGGCATGTTATGAGGGGGAATGAGAGTCGTAGAACTAAAAGAGAGTTCAGTGTAAAGGTGCACGAATTTACAAATAGAGTTATTTATAATAGATAATTTAGAATGTTGCCCATTTCTTCATTGATGTTAAATCTGTTCTTACTTTGTACATTTTTTTTATGTGTTCCCTAATAATCAAAATTATGTAAGCATCTCAGATGTAAATATTTTTTGTTTAGAAAATCTTGTCTACATCTTTAATTTGATTAGTGTATAATAGTTTTTTTTACGATCTGACTATATTGTTAGCCATAAGGGCCCTGAAGCATCAGACGGCTTTTACAGCTTCACCGGGATTTAGGGCGAACGCTGAAGACACTCAGCCACAAAAGTGGAACAACAATCTCCAAGGGTGCCAAAGTGACCGAACCTCGGCTTGGACTGTTGCCGTAGCTGTTGGAAATAAGTAACTTGGCCCAACAGTTCCATGTTGGAGAAACGGACTTAGGCTTGAGTTGCCTCAGGAGAAGGAGGACGTGGAGGGTATGCGGGAGTGAAGTTAACCATCCGTCCTCTCTTGAGAAAACGGTGGTTTCGCAGGCGTTGCTGCGAGCACGCTTGGTTTAGAAAAAGACGTGTAGTACGCGTTGGCTGCCTCGATATCGTTATCGAACTCGGTGAAGATGTTCCGCAGTCGGCGTTTTGCCTTCGGGGCATTAAGGACTGGAGTGTAATTTACGGTGGCTATCACTATTGGGATCGGGTGATTCGATGCTGTGTCGAAATAGGATCTCGGGAGGAATTTAACATATGATACGATCGAAGGAAGTTCCATATCTCTATGGAACGAACGAACCATGGGGCATCGACAAGCTTACGTAAAAACCTGTTTTAAACCCCTAGAAGCTTACTTAAGTTATACTTGAACATATGTGCGAATGCAACGCAGCTATATTTTAGGATCGGGCGGACACATGTCTTGTGTAGTGGAAGCTTATCTCTCTAGGACATTTTGTTTACCGAGCATAGTAGAGGATGCAAGCGACCCAGAAGCATGGCGGCCCTGTTCCGAACTATACGGACATGTGCATTAATGTTAAGTTTATTGTCGAGGGTAACACCCAGATATTTAGTCAAGGTGGCCCAGGAGATTAAAATATGTTATCGTTATAATTAATGTTCTGTAAAGATGTTTGACTATATCCAATCATCTCTATTCTATAATAGAATCACGCGGACTGAGCTACGGAGCCACCCACAGTTACACGTTAGCGCACTTCACGGCACAAACAAATAAGTCAGCAAATTCTTACCTTAGCATCGTGCAGATGTGAGCCGTCATAACATAGACGACAGCCGATGCCGTTGTTTTACCAATATTCCATTCATTAAAGAAATGTATTATTTTACATCATTTATTTCTTCATTTTAGAGCTTCGCTTTTATATTCTAACGTAAAACTAATGTAAAATCTAAAGTCTGCCGGGTTGTCTTTTGCAAAATAGTTACTAAAACCGATATTATAGAGATAAAATTTACTTGTAACAATATAATTTACTCATTTTTTGGCTAGATGAACTAAATGCACTGCCAGTACACCATCGTGCAAAAAATTTGGTAATTTTTCAATTCAAATTTTACGGGATCTTTGAAAATTGTCTTGAATTTTTTTCTAACTTGAAATATATCGGGGAATGTCTACATTCTTTAAACGATCCACTAGACCTCGTCAACTTACATATGAAATAAACACTCGACATAAATAAATAAATAAAATTGATAGTTATATTTTAATCAATGAAAAAAAAACATAACCCTAATGGCATATTTTAGTCTAACAATGAAAAATTCAAAGAAGAAAGTTCAAAAACTCGTAGCCAAGTATCTACAGTATTAATAAACCCACATACGAAATAAACATTCGACATAAATAAATAAATAAAATTGATAGTTATATTTTAATCAATGAAAAAAAAAACATTACCCTAATGGCATATTTTAGTCTAACAATGAAAAATTCAAAGAAGAAAGTTCAAAAACTCGTAGCCAAGTATCTACAGTATTAACAAAGTAGGATGATACTTTCTAAGTAAATTGCTAAGTTGTTTTCGATTAATGTTTTATACAAATTTGAATATTTGTTAGAACAGTTTGTAGTTAATATTAGACCGTGAACGATAAACTGAATTCGAAAATACTCTTAAATCTCACTCCGAGTTTCGAAGATTAAAATATATTTAATTGTTGGTTTAATTGTATTAAAAATTGCCAAGTTCGTGTCGAGCCACGCGCACTGTAGGGTTCCGTAGTACTAAATTACTTCTCCAAGTTCATTTTATAAATTGTTCGACTATTACTCGTTAACTTGTAAAGCCTATTTAGCTGTGATAGTCTTCATTTTAACTTCGTTATGAGGACTACTGCCGAGAATTTTATCACATATCCAAAAACAATATTTTTTCTGGCAGAGAGACACAAATGACTCTAATAAAAATTAGCACTTTTTAGCTTAATATTTCGTAAGCGGATCCTTGAATCGAAAAATGGTTTTCACAGACCCACAATATTTTTCAACGACCTATCACACGATGTGATAGACGAGAAAATAAAAACAAATTCAAAAAATTTTTTTTTTCAATATGTTTTTTTACCACTTTATCAGCGTGGTTAATATGTATACCACCAATATATAGCTTTCTAGTACTTATAATCTCTGAGCTAAGCGGCGGATAGATAGACGGACAGATATGGCGAAACTGTTAGGATTCCTTGTTGACTTTGGAACCCTAAAAAACAATACCACTGTAGATCGAGACCCAAGTTTCCCCAACTTTTGGGTTGGGATCAATAGAAACTGTTAAGTGTTAATAATGGCGGCATCATCAAAACTGTTTTAATGCCTGTTTCTATCGGCAACATCTCCGGAACCATCCTATTTTCAACCCGTATTTAATCCAAACCCAGGAGCGCTATTATAACAAGCGTACCTAATATAATAGAATCCTAAAAAGTACCTTGTGTTTCAGTGAAGAAAAGCATTTTCGAAAGAAAACCTGTCGCTCAACACAACATTAATTCTTTTAGCATTAATTGAGGCCGAGGAATTTTGTTAATTTTGAGTACATTTTTTATCGTTATAATTTTGATATTCTGGCTGCAATCTCACCTGATCTTAAGTGAGGATGTGGCCTAAGATGGTAGCACGCTAACCCACTAGTAAGGCTGCCGGAACACACCTATTGGTGCTTGGCGACAGATTTAGAACTTAAGGGTGGTAGGTAGCCAGGCGGGTATTTGAAAAAGCCCTACCATCACGCAATGGTTTCATCATATTGTTTTCCTTCACCAAAGGCTCAGGCTCTTTGCAGGGATTCGAACTCAGGTCTATCGACGCGATGGCCGTACACGCTAGCACTGAGCCATCATTGCTTCAAAATTTTATTTGGTTAATTTTATTTTCATTTAAAAATTTCAATTTTAGTGACCATTTTGACTACATGTAAGATTAATTGACACTTGTTGAGACACTAGCCTTTAGAATAGTTTTAGGATTCTTAGGGACCTGTTATACGAGTATATTATACATCCATACACCCTTTTCTTAGCATTTCTATTTATACTGATAAACGAGTTCTTGCTCAACCTTCGATATATATTTAATTTGTAAAATAAAAAGAAATGATAAATAAATTTTAACACATATAGTTAAGATGTCCTTCTTTTTCGAATTGACGCCTTTATTCACCTTTCAATCATCTATTACTCTTGTTAAATTAGTAGAGCTTATGTTGGTAATTTATTGCTTAAGACTGACTAAATTTTATTTTGCGTCTTTCTTCTTCTTATTCCATCTAAGTAAGGTCAGTACAATATGGGTTCTTCTTCTACTCTTCTCTATCAGCTGTCGTATCAATATTCACATCTTTTACACATACCTCAAGCATACCTTCTTCTATCTTCCTTTACTCCCTTATTTATCTGCCTTCAAAATCCAAATATATCTTAGATAATTTAATGTATGTTAGAAAAAAATTAGATACTTCTAAATTGTGAATTATATGCACAATTTTAATACAAAAAAAGATTAGTCATTGCATCTTTAGTAAGATTAATAAATGTTTTTTAGGAGATTGTGTTAGGTTTTACAATAAACTTCCTAAGTACATTACCGATTTGCCATACAATAAGTTCAAGAATCATGTTAAGCAAGTTTATCCAAAGGTTATTATGGCGCGGATCATTATGTATGTCGGCGATATCTAGAAGTGATTCTCTCTCTGTACATCCATTAAAATGTTAATAATTGTAAACAACAAAGATACTGCAAAAATAATTTTAAAAAATGTTGATAAGCCCGATCGAGTTTCTTGCCGGTTGTTCCTGATGACTGGGATGTTTTCCGAACCGGTATTAGTGTGTTGACATTCATAAGTGCCTTCTTAGGGCGTAAATTTAATAAAATATTTTTGATTTCGATTTTTCACTTAACAGTCTTCTAGTTATATGACTTTATAGCTCCTCGTAACACGTTCATAGAAGGTTAACCTATATACTTCTCGCCATCTCTGTCATTCCTGCTGCTTTTAAGATTCCTCTGACATACTTATTCCTAATCTTATATATAGTTATACCACAGATCCATCTTTTGTTTGATATCTGTATGCACTATAACGGAGATAAGCTCCAATTATTATTCAGTCAACGTACATTCGTAAATTTTAATCGGAACAAAAGGAGCAGGTGCAATTTAAAAACTCAAATAGCTATCATAATGAACATCAGGATCGGAAGAATATCGTTAGCGAACTCTGGAAAGTAATAAGAAGTGTTCAGTTCAATAAGGGAATTTTTATTTTTAACTAACAACTGTCGAAGCATTATTTATTGAGTTGAGTTTGCACCGAAGTTGATTTGCTAAAAGATTATTAATGAGCTGATTTTAACTTCTTTTCTTACATCACTATATATATTGGTAATGGCAGAGGTTTTTTTATAGTAACACTGAAAAATTTCTCCAACCAGATATAGGCATATAATGTAGCCAGAATTGTAACAATCAGAAAGAATTATAATTATTTTATTTCTCATTTATTAATATCGTATGTATATTTATCATATTTAATATAAATTATCTAATGCATTAACGAAATAATTGACATCCCTCAACGGCAATAAACTGTATTATGAAGCTGTTACTATATCCGGACACGAATAGAAGAAAAAGCATGGACGTATGTAAAAAGATAATTGCAATAATCATTCAGAATCCGTTCATGCAACCATTCACCAGGTCGGCCATTCGATCATTCATTCACGACTCGCAAGTATTTTAACAAGCAAAAAGTTGAGAACGCCACGCGACCGACGCGCGGTGTTGAGTCAAGTCCAACCAACCGCCCAACAACTAAGAATTATATTTTATTTCAAAATATTATTGTTGGGTTTTGTATATAATCAGAAACTACATTGCTATCATCCATTTACAAATACTTTTAAATACTTCTTATACACGTAAAATTCTGCATATGGTTTGTAACATTTTCATTTTCATTTGAAATGGGATATCTTAGTATATACTTTAAAATTCATTTAAATTATATGCTTTTTCTTAAAAATATTTTATTTACCTTTCGCTTTTTCGCTCTGGCTCACACAAAGAGGAGAGACCGATAATGTGCGTTAAACTGTTAACGTTTAACGCTTAACGCTTGGAAGTCGCATAAGAAGTTTCACTTCAAAAAATAGATGCGTCTACTTATGTACGCTAGTTAAAACTTATGCTTCTGTGAATAGTTTACACTCAATGTTATGAGACGTTTAACATCGAGTGTGAATATCTTCACCACAATAAAATAAAAGGTTTAACACACAACTTCATAGTGTAGACATTTTGTTAAAAATTGCGCGCGCATCCTAAAAATTCACTCCATAATTGGCATCTCAACGATAGCACTGCGATTAGTAGAGAGAAATAAGTTAAAAGAAAAAATCTGTGATGGATTTAAACATTATTTTGGAATAAAGTTGACGCAAGTAAAATGTACTAATGTCTCTGTGACTACAAGCCAAGTAGTTTTGAATTGACTCTTCGCGTGTATCGAAGCCACAATGGGCTGAATATTTCATTTTGTAAACACAACACAAATAAGAAATGACCATTGATTAGAGAATGGCCTAAAAGTTTATCTCTTTTGTATGAAACAGAGATTCGACTTGTGATTAGGGTATCGTTTTGTTTGGAACTGAACTGTTACGTATTTAATTGTTTAATATATACTAATACTAATATATTAATACTGAATAAAAATTTTTAATTGTTTGTTTGTTTAAACGCGCTAATCTCTGGAACTACCAGTCGGATTGAAAGAATTTTTTTCGTATATGATAGCCAAATTCATGAGGAATAGTATAGATTTATTGAGGAAGGTTATAGGTTTTATTACTTTACGCTATGACCCTAAGGAGCGTAGCAGTAACTATCGCCAAGCCATCTGGCAAGCTGTAATAGGCGAGCACGGGAATTGGAACAACAATAGGACACGGGCACATACGCAGCGGTGCGATGGAGAGTGTGTCTAATAAATTTAACACTAGTAGAACCGTGGGGCACATCTAGCGTAATATATATTTGTGTTTTTTTTTAATTATTTTTTGTCAACGCCGTTATTAACATAATATGATTTGATGAAATTGCTACATGAATACTGCCTTGTATATTATAGTTCATACCGAAACCGATAACAGTAATGTTAGGAGAAAAGTTAAGACCATTTGTGTAGTACATCACAGTGGTGAACACTCCTAAAAATATTGAACTTTAAAGAGTAAAGGAAAATAACGTGAAAAACCAATTTATGGTAGTGGGTATTTTCATTTGTCGGTCTGACTAGCCATCACCATTAAGTTGAAAATCTGACGCCAAGCACCTATACGCGTGTTACCATTTTAGGCTATATCAACACTTAACATCAGTTAAGATTGCATTCAAACGCTGAAACTTGTTAAGTATTAAAAAACGAAGTAAATATCCACCAATTGGATTCAAAAAAGCCAAAAGAAAAACCATATCGGAGCAATATTCTATGTATTCACTAGACAAGCAATTTGGAAGTAAAGTCGATAATCATTTTTAACGTCTTGGTGAATGTAATAGTCGCTGTGAGGAGATGAGGAATGTGAACGATATAACACAGAGTAACTGGTAACACTACTCACATTTACATAATCCAGGTGTAGACAATTTTTGGGATGTATAATTACGACTCATTTTATGTGTCGAAAAAATACCTGTTAATTAATATTTATTCATTACTAGCTGTACTCGCGGCTCCGCTCGCTAGGACTGCAAAATGCAGTCAGCCGGCGGACACACGAATCGTGATCGAATGGTAAGTTTTATTTATACCAATACTTTTGCTACTCATGTAAACAGCCTGTTACATAATTCTATCTCTTTCTAGTACTATAACTGAGAAGAGTAAAGAGCATGTTCCTAGTCATATTTGATTGCATATCCCTTTATTGCAGTAAAAATCACTAAGCTTGAATAGTGAAAAGCATGTTCCAAACTGTAACATTTAGGATCTGCTTTTTCATTTTAAATATAACCGTGCCAAACTGTTACTTGTAAGCTGTAAATACCTGAGACCCTAGCCAATTGGCCTTTCTACAATCGTTAAATCACGTGATCAGTATGTCAAATCCACATTTTTTTTTGTTTTCTATTAGCGTTAACGATTGTAGTAAAAAAACTGGGCTAAGGCAGTTCTTTTAAACTGTTCCGATACATACGCCTCACTCATACATAGCGTGTCTAGTGTAATGTAGAAGTCACCATCTAAAGTTGATTATTTTTTGTTCCGTTTCCCGTAAGACAATGCACAGCTCGGTAGCCTGAGGACCGACGCGGCATGGCGTGGCGGCTTCATCGTCGGCATTGATTATGATAAACGATTGTTGTGCTCACTCTGGCGAAGATAAAAAGGGCCCTTTTAACTTACTCTTCCATGTCTTGTGGATGATTTTAGCAGAATTTTATCTTACAATTGCTTTCAAGGAGATAAAGGGCCGACATTTTTTCAATTTCAACATAGACTTTTTAACTTGTTACATTATTTTAATTCAAGTTCATTGATGTTAAATTTTTTTAGGCGCGTTATAAAAAAATGATAAGAATGAATTTTTACACATCTAAATAAAATGTTTACACCAAGAACATACTTGGTAAGCCTCTTGTTTTATTATGGTACAATAGTCACAAAGATGGTATGTTACACTCGATGTTATTTATTAATATACTAGCGGCCCGCCCCGGCTTCGCACAGGTATTTAACAAAAATTTAAAAATTATAAATTTTAACACACACCCTTCACCCGCAATTTCGGCAGCGTACGTGATATAACGATATTTTTGGTATTTTTTTTACACGTTAGATTACATTATCGAAGTTTTCATACGGATCCCTAACTTAAAATATAAAAATATTCTATCGCTTATGTTCATCAGGGATAATGTAGGATTCTAATGGTGAAAGAATTTCTCAAATCGGTCCAGTAGTTTCAGAGCCTATTCAATGCAAACAAACAATCAAATCTTTCCTCTTTATAATATATTAATATTAATATATATATTATTAATATTGACATCAGTGGTTTTTTTTCTATCGTTTTACTATGTTATTAGCTTCTGCCCGTAACTCTTGATTTTAGAATTGGGTTTTTGTCTGGATAAAAGTGTCCTTGGTGCCAAATTTCACACAAATCCGTCAAGTATAGTATACAAAGATAAAAAATAGTTGAAATCACCCCTATTATACCGACCGACAGGGACAGACTTTTTTAAAAACGATTAACCAAAAGCATAAATATGAATTTTCATACCTCTAATTTGAGTAATGATGGGTTCTCCATAAAAACGTTCATCCCCCTATTTCACCCCTTCAAGTTTTATTTTCGCGACAATAGGTATAATGACCTTCTTCCAGGTTCATCGAAATTGGTTCAGCGCTTTAGGCGTGAAAAGACAATAAATAAACAGACAGAGTTACTTTCGCACATATAATATTTTATTGAATATTTAAAAAAAATACAGATATTTTTGATCATGTAAAAAAAATTCGATTGTTACTGACAGACTGAAGTCAACTGTTGAGATATATAAAGCTCAATATTGAGATTCCAAGTAGTTACTTAACAATTGTCTTTGAACAGATAGTGAAGTAGTAATGGGTTGGTTGCGACCTAACAATATACTTCCACCCTTTGTGTTTAATAGAGTCAATGAGAACATTATATTTGATATCGAAAGAAACAGAGACCGTAGTGAAGATAAGACAACTTACTTATATTGGTTGTGAGCCTGAACAAATATTAAGACCCATAGATTTATTACGCTTCAATCTGTGTTTGACCACCATCAAGCATAGCCTATGAACGATGTCGAGACACAGATACAAAGCGAAAGTTTGATTGAAGAATGGAAGCGAGGACAAACATTGATGAAAGAGTTCATAAATATGTTCATAAATCAATATTAACACGAATTAGAGAGAAGACCCAAGTGACTCACAAACAATGTAGAATAACAACTAATGGTGCACCCAAAGTGGGCTATATAGTACAAATAAAGGAAGACAAAAAAAAGGTGTGTGTGCGATTCACACACGATAGAAGTGAAACTTCATTTTAAAAGATTTTTTATATTTTATTTAAGCAGTGTGTAATATACATACACACAGACATTTGCTCTCTCGCTCTGGTTCACACAAAGAGCAGAGACCGATAATAAAAAATAGTATGTAATTTGCTCTCTCGCTCTGGCACACACAAAGAGGAGAGACCGATAATATAAAATAGTATGTATATTTCTGTCTCATTCTCTCGCCGGCTTTATCCTACACACTTTTGTATTTGTGTCTCTTACCTGTCGTTTTTTCCGTTGCATCCGGTTTGAAATCACAACGATTCTAAAGAAGTTTCACTTCAATATAACAGTTATTGGCGTGTCAGTAAAATATTTAAAGTACACAGATCGATAACGAAATATGGATTTCCACAGCTATAGTGGGAGATAGGAATGTACCAGATAAATATCACGCTTATATCCACGAAAAATAGAACAAAACCGAGAAGTTGAGACAACTCGTAAACATGTCAACGAGTTACCAAATAATATAAATCAGAACAAAGACTTAATGAGAACTAGGGCTGACACTCAGAAGGCTAGAGAAAAAATTCAAGCCTGGATCCAACAGCTGACAAATTTGATTAAGTTAACTGTCTTGGTAATTTCTTTGTTTTCATACAATTTGTAGATTATGAATGTATACCTATAACTCACTCGTTTTATTTGCGGGGGCAGTAAGTCAAACGCGATTTTACAAAATAAGAAAGATAAAAATGTCGTCTATGGAAAAACATAGAGATGTTGTCGATAGCCAAAAAAGATAGCGGTACGAGGGAGAAACGTTGCATAGTTTTTGATATAATATAAAATATTATTTCTAATATGATTAGTGACATAGAAAAGAGATTAATGGTGAGTCATAATATAATTCGTTGCTACGTACTAATGCCGTGCTAGCCGGTGGTATACAGGGAGAGTTATTATGGGAGAGGAGGAGCCTCTTCACAGGACCTTTTTGTCCAACAAAGAGAGATAATAAAGATTAACAAAAAATCGTAATTACCTACAGAGAGGAGTGGCAATCAAGAGATATTGCTGGTATCTGAGTGAATTACTGCGAGCACAATAAAATTGCATAATATTGTTTTATATAGGTATATATCAATACGAATAAGATAATGAACAAAATTAATGTATTTTTGATACACGATCCATGCCATTATCATTGGCTTCGCTGCAATGTTTTCGCTATTCTGCTGTTGTGTAATTTGCTGTTCGTATTTTAATAAGTAAACTGATACGATAATAATGTGAATAATGATAATATAAAAAATACAAGGGAACTGACGCGACATGACGTGAGGTGAACATGACGTGCACTCAGGTATTTACGATTGTAAATTCGATACCTTCAATGTTCGTATCGGAACTTTGAGTGTGGGTAACGCGAAGAGATACATGTTAGAAAACTCAACGTCTATGAGTCTGTCTGTCCGTTCATGTTGTTTTCACGCAAAATACACTTATCCTATTTAAACTTAAACTTATTACGATATATTACTTATAACGATTATACTAGCATTTTTTCCGGGCACAGTCGTTTTCGTGCATCTATCGGGTGATGACCATTTAGATATTTCATATTGATCCGTGGTTTGTCCATGCACGCTACCACTGAGCCATAATTGCTTATGTTATGTTACTAATAATAATTGATACATTTAATTCACATATAAAAATGGATTCCATAGTATATATAAACAGCTGCAAGACTGTAGAATCCATATATTAATAGAGAAGAGAATACTTTGTAGCCCTATTTAAGCATATTGCGCGCATGTAGGAGTGTGAGACTCGGGATAGTTAAAGTTTATATGGAGAAGGAGTGCAGAAAACTAAATTTTATGTTTTAATACAAAGATTACTTAAATTAAATAAAACATTGATTGTTTACGTTCATACCGCCAATATCAAACACAATAGTCTATGGTAATTTAGTCGCACAGAGCAGAGAGGTCGAATCCTAGCAATGAGCCTGATCTTTCGGTAATGTAAAAATATCGTGATGAAACCATAGCACGGTGGTAGGGCTTTTTCTAATAACCACCTGGCTAGCTACCACCCTCAAGTTGAAAACCTGTCGCCAAGCACTAATAGGTGTGTTCCGGCAGCTGCACTTGAGAGCCAGTTCCCCCACTAGGCTTAGTGTGATATCAACTTTGGCCAAATCATCACTTAAGATCAGTTGAGATTGTGGTCATAACGTTAAAGCTATAAACGATATGTCTAAAAATAACTGTAAAAATGTGTGACGTGAAAATTAAGCAACGGATTTAATTCAGATTTGCGCATGATCATAGCCTGTGTTCCTAAAAGTGTAATTTGGGCTGTATTATCATTACCGTTTCCTAATAATGATAATTTAAAAATGATTTCAATTAAATACAATAAATCTTTAGCTGAAGTTGATATATTCGTTCACGACTAAAATTTTCATTCATCGCAATTTTGACTCGCAACTGTTATGAAAGCCACGCACATACTTTTAGTACCAAAAATTGGATTACACGATAAACTTGAAACGCTCAAAAATCGACCTTAAAGCTATCAGCTCGTAATATCTTTTTCAACATCAAAACCGGTGTGAATTAATATTCCCTCCCCAGTCTCATATGAATAATTCTACCATCTAAAATATACAGACCTTTGTCAGACAAAATGTTCCGGAAGTACGTACAAATAGGCTACTGTATTTTGTTAGTTTGAAATTTTTGATTATATAGTTATGACCCTTAATTGTGGTCTTTGTGGCATTTGAAGTATTTTTTAAACGATCATAACAATTATGATTTTATGTTGAGATTATTTTAAGAAGGTTATTGTTGGTTTCTTAATGGTAACTTTCAAATGTATGCTAAATAGGGATCATTAAATTATGTTTTGTGTATTGTTTGCATTAAGTATTTTGTTAGAAGACACTCGCCAGTGTCAGTGTGTTTTTCTATGTATATTTTTTTCGATACCAAGTTAATCCTACAAGACGTTGGCTGTCTTGTTAGAACTTTCTAGGGAATTTTTGTGACATCTCAAAATTTTCAGTTAATATTTATGATCCACTTCACGTACGCACAATAACCAAACTATATCATGCAAAATACCTCCAATATTACATAATATAGGGTCAAAGAACCTAAGTTAAGTAATTAAAAATAACAACCACTCACGATCCCTCCAAAAAGTCCAAATGATATTAAAAATGACAAAGTGGAGTAACTGTGGAGTAACTAACAATGATTTTATGTAGCCGTAATTGGCCGACACTGCGCGCTCCATATGGTGTTAGTTAATTGCAGAAACAATGTGCAAGTCGGCCCACACTGCCGCGCAACATGCGACAACTCGAACTACCCGGCGTCTTCTTAGCCTATCATTAATTACTGTACAAGACTCCGATATCGAGAGTGTTTTCATTGACTGTGAATATTATTTTTATGAATATCTCTTTCAACACATTTAGTAAAGGGTAAAATTGAGAGCTACGCGCGCATCATGTTACAGAAGTGCGACACGATGACATTAGACATTAATTAATTTATATTTTTGGAGTAATTTTGTTTTGATACGCTAAACAAGTGTAACGTTCAGCCCTTTCAACGTCATTGATTAACAAACGTTCAAACAAACGTACTTTTACGTTTATAATATAGGTATTATATTAGATATTGGATGATGGAAACGTGTAAATATTTCGCACCAAGAAATGGACGCGGGTGAAAATATAACTCGAAGAAAATAAAAAGAAAGAGAGAAAGAGCAGACGGCCTTTCCTCATAAATAAATCTAATAATATTATACACCATATAAATAAATGAATGCACTGACCATTTTAATTCAATTCAATTAAATTGTAATTTTATTGGTGGCACGATGTAGTTTTGTTCAGGAACATTTAAATTTAAAGCGGAGAGCGAAATAAATAGCGAAAATGATAATGAGTGAAGAGAAAAATAATGCGTGATTAAAAATATTGTTTATATAGTATTTTATATATATAAGTATAAAGCGAAGACATTCACATTAGAAGTATAAAAATAGACAATTTAGAAGAAAAATATTTAAACAAAAAGGTTCTGTACTCGAGAAAAATCGTGACCTACGCGATGCGTGAGATACAGACCAGAAGCGACATTTAAATATTTAGCGTAGGCAATTATGACATATATTTACAAGGCCCAGTCAGATATTATTCTCACCCGGTCAACACACCCGCACTATAGTCAGATAATGGAAACATACGAAATATACTAATCGCTTCTGATTCGTGACTTGTGAACACGTGTCTAATTTCTATAGCCGTTCCAGGTTATATATCTGTCGGTGAATATAATCTGATTTTCGCGGCTGAGTGCCTTAAACGCTGGCCCCAAGCCCGGTGAAGCTGTAAAAGCCGTTCGAGGCTCCTGAGCCCTTATGGCTAACAGTATAGTCAGTTCGAAAAATAAAAAGAAAAATAAAAATAATCTGCTTCTTTTTCCCTCTCTGCCAGTAGCAGGCAGAGGAACGTTGAGATAAACCGCGTCAGAAGACAAATAATTATTTTAAATCACTTTTTTATTCCTTTTCCGTGCTATGATAAATGTAGAAGAGAGACTGCCTATATTATATTTATAGGTTTAGCGTTGAAGGAAATCGATTATGTCGTGGAATAGGATATAGGATCCTTTTTTAGGTTACGAGGTAGTACATAATATAACATATTTCCCAGGGTTGACACCCGAGAAATTTCCACCTTCCGAAGCGACACTTGTAATCGGTTGTTTAGATGTATATACAATTTTAGAATAATTTTGAATTTGGTTTTCGTTTTATTAATAAATATTTTTATGTCATGATACTTGTATTTTAGCCTCGGTGATACAGGCATGTCAAGTGTAGTCTTTTTATAACTATAATAAGAATATATGTTAATAATTTGAATTCATTATGGTAACGTTTAAAAACAATAACACTTAATCTCAAATGTCTAACTTGTGGGGGAGACTGGCTCTCAAGTGCAGCTTCCGAAACACAACTATAGATTGATGCTTGGCATCAAATTTTCAACTTAAAAGTATTAGCTAATCAGATGTGCATTAGATAATGCTCTACCGTTGTACAATAGTTTTATAATGATGAATTACTGCGCCAAAAAGTCAGGGTCATTGTAGCATTAAAATAAACGTAGATTATTGACATGGCACGGCGCTGCGTGGGATCCGGCCAAGCTAGCACTAAGGCCCTGTCTGGAAGGAGTGATATCGCCTCGAATAATTCGCGCGTCTGCGAGGTGCTTGATCTTTATACATCACGTCCACAAGCAGCCCTAAGGCTAACAGTATAGTCAGTTAGAAAAAAAAATCATCGCCCGAGTATATAGTTAGAGCGTAAATCGTGTGCAATACACCAGAGAGAAATGGCGATACAAAATTTTTATATAAACATTTTTACAGATGAAATAGAAAACGGGAATAGAATTTTAAAACGAAGAGCTTGGGAAGAACTTATTTCATTAATTTCCGATACAGATGACTCCAAAAAAAAGTAAATTGTTGAAAAGCTTTCTCATGTTGTCTTCAATTTGGATACAAAATTACAAACATACAGCTGTGGTCATATAATTAAAAACGTTTATTTAAAGGAATGATTTTTTCAATCTAACAAGTATATGTGATTGTATGCATTTTTTTGTATTTCTCTCGGTATCGTAAAACGTTTCCATACTACCGGTACATTCGTTGATACACATGATTGGCTAAAAAATAAATTGATAAACTTTATACATTAAATCTGAACCTAGTATTACTACTTACTGGCTGGTCACATAATTAATAAGGCTGAATATGTAGTTTATTTTTTATTTAAATTTAAATAGTGAACACTATGTGGCTCTGTGGCTGTAGGTCACTATTCGTATAATTTTGGTGTCATTTAAGTAAAAGTCTGAAAGATGATTGCTTCATATGAAAACAATGGTGAAAAATAAAAGTTGTGATAAATCTATAAGGGAAGTAATAGTAAAACTTTGTTTTATAAATATAGCCGACCATCTGCAATGCTCAAAAATGATGGTTTCCGCATGTTTCTGTTATGTATCAAACTACTAAAAATGTTCCGCGTGTACCTAAACAGAGAAAGTTATGTCGTCTATAAGATCGAAATACCGTACGTTGGGCAAAACAATATCCTTTTAAAGGGTCTAATGTGCTGAGAAGTTAATATTTTTGTGAAATAAACCTTTCAGCAATCTTGGCACGCACTATTCGAAGATTGGTACATGAAAAGTTGCACGGAAGGATAGCAAGGAAGGTGCCCATGTGCCTATGTGCAAGTCCGGTTTGCATTTGCTAGAAGGTATGAAAACTGGACAGTTGGACAGTGGAAATTTGTTCATTTTTCTGACGAGACAAAAATAATCAGGTTATTTTATGATTGAAAATGATATGTACGACGCCCTCCAAATAAATCATTCGACCCTAGGTATTCAAAAGTTATTTTAAAGCATGGTTGGGGAATTTTGGGGGTGCTTTTCTGGTCATGGTGTTGGACCTGTTAAGCTGATAGAAGGGAACATGGATCAATTCCAATATAAAAATATATTGGAAAAAAAAATGTTACCTTATGCTAACGACGTGCTTTTGGATATTTAGACATTCCAGCACCACAATGATTCATAGCATACTACACGCACCATTAAGGAATTTCACACATCGCAATCAGTTTCTGTCTTAGATTGGCCAGCTAACAGCCCAGATCTAAACCCAATAGGGCAATATCACCAATATCTTTGGTGTAGTCAAGAAAAAGGTTTCACATCGACAGTGTGACAATTTAAGAGAGCTGTACGAAGTTTTCTTAGCAGAATGGAACTCTGTCTCTCTTGCAAAATGTCAAAATTTATAGATCCAATGCCTCGCCGGAGTAAAGCAGTAATTAAAAGCCGTGGGCATGCTACTAACTTTTAATTTTAGTTTAAAATGTATTAAATTGCATTTTTTCTTTACGGACTTCACATAAATGTTATTTATTTAATCTAAATTTATTATAAAACAACTCTCGAGCAGTTTAATAAATCGTTCTTAATTATTTATCCAGCTTCATTCAATGTTTCAATTTTTTAATATAGAAAATAAATGCAATTTGTAAAAAAAATAGCGATTTTATTATATATTCCTAATCCCGTTTGCTCTGTTCATGTGCCTATTTCATAACATAACTAGTTACTTCTATTAAGGAACACATAACTAAACATGACATGATTTAGATAAAAAAACATCTTGAATTTCAAATCGTTCTTAATTATATGAGCACAACTGTAGATACTATTTGTCATTCTATCGTGAAGAATTGGGTGTACTAAGTACTTTCTACTCTTCCTTCGTTTTCGTCTTTTCCAGCGACAATAAACTAGCCACAACTCGACCGATACGTCACAACACTTGTGAAATACTGCCTGAATCGATCCCCAAATACTCATCCGTAAAACGCTCATTCTGAACGTTACGTACGCTCGAGATGATCCGCGACGAAATCGCTCCTTCGGGGCAGGGTCTAGTCATCCTTGTTTTAAAAACTTTATAACTTTAAAACGTTTAATGGAAGTTATCATTTTCTTGATATACTGGTCACAGTGCCTGGATTGAGGCCACAGAAGTCGCAGTTTAGATACCCGCCAAGGCTTGTATAGTCGATGACCTACATCTGAACAAAAATAGACCAACTTTTACGTCCACCGATCAGTGTTCTCGTGTCCATATTTTAATGTTTTTATAAGCAAGCATTAAGCTAAAATCATTGGTGTTTACTTACAAGTCTTAAAATTTTCTTCGATTTTTATTTTGAATTTCAAAATTAAAGGATAAAGGGATTTAAAATTTCCGCAGAGGTTCACCTTAGTATCTGTCAATAGATTATATTGTACTAGCTGTGCCCCACGGATTCACCCGAATTAAATTTACTCAACAAAGTTTCCACGACGCCGCTGCCAACGCGCCCGTGTTGCCCCCTGGCGTTATTCCACTTCTCCTAAATAAAGCTTGCCAGATTGCTTGACGTTCATAGTTACTGCTCCGCTCCTTCGGGTTGTAGCGTGAAGTTATATAACCTATACTATTTCTCATAAACCTGGCTATCATATACCGCTATCATTTTCGAATCCGACTGGTAGTTTCAGAGATTAGCGTGTTTAAACAAGCAAATAAACAATCAAAAACTTCGTCAGCTTTATATTACTATATAGATATATGCATTTCAGACTCTGTAAATCTTTGTATTACCTACAGCAACATGATTATTAAAAAAATTACATGTTTGATTTAAATTAGTCTCATCTGTATATAATACTGAAGTATGAACTCTAATCTCATTTACTTACAATGAAATGTATTGGAATACATTTTTAGAATCTGGAACCTACCACGACTGTTTTTGGTCCAACATATTTCAGCCATTTCTAAATCCATCTAACAAAGACCAGCATACGGAAATATGTAAAATAACAAATGATTCCTATTAATAAAACCCACTGAATATGGTCGGAAAGTACGAAAGGCCATATAAGCTATTTATAATTGACCATTTGTTCAATATGGGTGGTGATTCATTGCGAAACTATTGGAGCGGGGTATTAGCTATTTCGATTGCGTTTGTGAGTTTAATTATGACGTCATTTGTGTAATTGTAATATCAGTCTTTAATTACCCCATTGCTACGCAAGTTTTTTTTTTATTGTTATAGGTTTGGCGTAGTGCAGTAATTATTAGATTATTAAACATACTAGCTTCTGCCCGCGACTTCGTATGCGTGTACTTCAGAATTGGGTCTTTACTGAGATAAAAATTATCCCATGTGCTCATCCAGATTATAAACTATGTGTATGTTTACTTCAAGTTTCATTAAAATCCGTTCAGCCGTTTTTGCGTGATTGAGTACAAAACAAACTTACTTTCGCATTTATAATATTATATACTAGCTGTGACCGCGGCTTCGACCGCGTGGACGACAAAAATTGTTGTTAACGGGATAAAAAGTATCCTATTTTACTTTCATACCTCCAAGAATATGTGTACAAAGTTTCATGATGATCGATCAAGTAGTTTTCGCGTGAAGCGTAACAAACAAACTTACATTCACATTTATAATATTAATATTATTAGTAAAGATGTGACTTCTGAAAAATTTCTTGTTAATATTATTTTTAATTATTAAACTTTATTATCATATACATTTTATATCAAAGAAGTTTTTCCTGGCAAAGAATGATTCGAAACATGTTTCGATAATTCTTCAAAATAATTAGTAAATAGATAAATATGATAAACTGTTTAAAATTAACGTTATCCTTAAAAAAAGACTAAGAACTTTTTCATTAGGAGTGCCGAAATCTGTTGATGCTAATGAAAATATATTCAAATCATATCTATCTATCGCCATCTATTAACGATCTGTTTAACTAACATGACAGCTCTTAGATTGTTTACAATTGTAATATACGAAATATTCACACGAGTTAGCTAGTTTCATTGTACTAGTTAACGCTTGCAAATTCTCTTACGCGGAAATTGGATAAGCTAATTTTTTTTTATTAATTTTTCATAGCATTCGTTAATTTATTACTATTAATATTATTTTTTTATTATTAATTTTTGTTTTACTATAAGTTCTTTCTAGAGTTTAAAACTGCCACCGTACAAATTGTATCAAATTCGGTTCGATTTATCTTTTTTCTCAAACTTTAATAATTCAAATAATGATACACGCGGGTACAGGACCTGGTAAAAGTTGCGAAAAACCCGCTCGACCCCGACAGCCCAGGACCGCTCATTGTGGCGATTATTGGGGGAGACCTAAGTCCAGCAGTGGACGTCTTTCGACTGAGATGATGATGATGATACAAATATAAATAAATCTAACGTTATTGATATTTTATTAGCAATAAAACTACTTCTATTTGTTTTTTGTTTGTTTTTTATATTCAATAATCAACCTACACACTATATACCCAATACATTCCCAAATTTTTCCATTAATAGGGTAAGATTGAGGAGTTCACAACACTATTTTCTCACGTACACAAGTGTCATTGCAAATAGGCACTACACACTACGATATTAAGTTGCCTCATTCTAGGAGCTTATTGTTCTTAGATGAAGCGGTATTTACTTGAAGCGCAGAGGAGACCAATCTTTAATCTGAGACTAATGATAAATATTATTTTATTAATTGCGGTCACTAACAATATATCATAAATAAAAAATATGCATTTCTTTCAATATTTATTACAGTATAATGATTGGAAATCGATTTAAATACCGAGTCTAATCGATTAAGTTGATTAACCGATTAACAATATTTACCGACGTGTGTGGCCATGGTTTGTATTAATCTATTACAAAATGTTTTGCTATTTTTTATAATTACTGCTTCCAGGCGCCATTACACTTTTTTTGTTCGCATTTGCATTTGATTACAATCTCACTTGATGTTAAGAGGTGGTCTATTTTATAGCGATATTTTATATTTTACTATCAACCCGCTCGACTTTACACGGTTAGCAGAGTAATACATCTAACTCTATTGATTTACGCGGCGCAGGCCGCTAGATCTCCCAGTCGCTATGAATTTTTCCGACATCTTCAACAAGCATCGTCATATTTCAGCCAGTTTAGTTAAAACCTTGATGAATTATACACCTAAACCTTTCTGGTGAATCACTCTATCCATTGATGAAAACCGTATGAAAATCCTTTTGGTAGTTTTTGAGTTTGTTTTATAGAATAGTAAGACAAGATATTTAAGTACGCGCTACTGATTGTGGCCACAAATAACTGGGACCACTGAAAGATCGGTAATGTATCGCTGGTTACTGCTGTCATGCCGGCCTACAAGCCTCTTGGCAAATGGATATACACTGGCTCATTCCGAAACGTGACAATCTAAAAAAGAGTTAATGTGAAAGGTTTATCACCATATGGATCGTAGTCCCAACCCAGTAGGGTACAAATCCACCGTATACAAGTATATACTGGCTCGCCGCGCCGGTATCTGGACAAGTGACCGATAATCTCCGATTTTAAAAATTATAAAGAAACCAAAAAATATTTTTTACCCTACAACCTTTATGAGGCCGAACAAATTCTCAACACAGTTATAAACTTTATACTTTGATTAGATAGACGTATATAATCAAAGCCTTGTTAAAATATTATTCATGTTAGATTAACATTAAAAAAAAAACGGTATGTGTGCGATTCACACACGATAGAAGTGAAACTTCATTTTAAAAGACATTTTCTATTTTATTTAAACAGTGTGCAATATACATACACACCGACATTTACTCTCTCGCTCTAGCTTACACAAAGAGGAGAGACCGATAATGTGCGTTAAACGTTTAACTTTTAACGTTTAACGCTTGGAAGTCGCATAAGAAGTTTCACTTCAAAAAAGTAAGACATTTACATTTTTCGTAATCCTTCCGTGAACCTATTATAATTAGAGATTCTTTGTAGTAGGTGCTTTAAACTTTGTAATTTTAAACTGAGATAGATAAGAATCTATTAAGCCCCATTAAAAAACAGCTACATATTACGTAAATTTTAATTGCAATATGTTTTACTGTGCATCAAATACACCTTTCCCCAAGGTAAAAGTAAGGTAAGAAAGGTCCCCAATTCCTTTAGCGAAATCCCCAATTTTCCACCATCCCTTTAGCACCGTTCTTAATTAAAAAGAGACCAAAATCTAAACACCAAACGCCAAAAAGATAAACATAAATGTCGTAAAAATAAATAATGCGCGGCTGGAGTATTGGGTAGCGCAATATACCTAATGCCCATAAAAACTTTGAGTGTCAATAAAAATCCGTAAAAGGTTTGGTAAAAAGGTAAAACAAGGTAATTTTGAGGTCTACATAGTATGTATTTTTACTCGGTTCTTAAGCTAGAATTTATATTTCACTGGGCGTGCTCCGCGGTTTCGCCCGCGCATAATTTTAAAGACATTGCTGATTGATGATTTATAATACTTCAGTATAGACAATATTTCTATCGGGTAATATAAAACAATATAAAAACACTATGGTTAGTCGAGAAGTGTTTGTAAGGTTAATTACGAATATTTTTCATGCTCCGGCGGCTGGGGACTGCTGCGGGCGGGCAGCGCCTATAGCCGCTGGCGACTGGCTCCGGCGGGTAGCGACCGATACGAAAAGATGCGTAAGGTACGAAAAGGTGCGTAATTTTTTTCTAATTCGTGAGAATGCAGAGAATATTGTATTCAAGTTGAATGCTTGTATTATTACGATCTAGTGTAGATTTACTATTTAAATCCTTTACCCTGATTTTTCAAGTACCATGATATTTTATTTATTACTTAAATCCTTTACTCTGATTGTTCAAGTACCATGATAAGTGATAATAAGATGAGTGAGATCAATGCTTTACTTACGTAATTTTTAAATGTTAATTTATAAGATGACATAAAGATCATTGTAGAAACAGGGTAGTTTAGCAACTCGGTAGTTTTGAAGTACGCCTGTTGTTTAGATTAGACGAATTGTGACTTATTTTTGTATGAGTAGAAAATTTATAAGATGACATAATAAAGATCATTGTAGAAACACGGTAGTTTAGAAACTCGGTAGTTTTTTGATTTAGTAGTGTTTGTTTTATATTTGTATCTCTTTATACATAATTTCTAATACTTATGTTTGAGTTGTGTAATAGATAAATAAATAAATGCTTTCTTTCCTTTTTCGACCAAAATTCTTTTATTTTAATCTGATTCCTTAGTTCGATGGGTATATTCTCTATGCCCATTTATGGATGTTGATGGTATAATGCCCAGTTAGAGGACGTATCCGATCTGATTCCTTAGTTCGATGGGTATATTCTTTATGCCCATTTATGGATGTTGATGGTATAATGCCCAGTTAGAGGACGTATCCGATCTGATTCCTTAGTTCGCTGGGTATATTCTTTATGCCCATTTATGGATTTTGATGGTATAATGCCCAGTTAGAGGACGTATCCGATCTGATTCCTTAGTTCGATGGGTATATTCTCTATGCCCATTTATGGATGTTGATGATATAATGCCCAGTTAGAAGACGTATCCGATCTGATTACTTAGTTCGATGGGTATATTCTTTATGCCCATTTATGGATGTTGATGGTATAATGCCCAGTTAGAGGACGTATCCGCCATAGTGAAGATGAGTACGACGTGAAACATCCTATTATTCTGCCAGTAAACCATCATATTTCTAGATTTTGTTACCGAGGCCCATTTAGTCTCTTCATGGTGGCCATCAATTAATGCTAAATTACATCAAGTCAAAGTACTGGATTATCAACGCCAAAAATATGATTAAGCAAGATATAAGGTTATGTTGTAAATGTGTTAAGTATCGTGCAGCTACTTGGCAATCATTTTAGAAGCTGTAAGCGATTTGACGACGGAAGGATTTCTTTTTGCCTTCAAACGTTTTGTTGCACGGCGTGGGCATTGTTCGGAAGTCTTCACGGAAAATGGCAAAAATTAAACTACTTTATTGCAAAGGTATAAATGGCGTAAAATCACGTCAAAACCAAATGAAGGAGATGAGAATGAGGAGGAGGAAAAGTAGTGAAAATGAAGTGAAAACTCAGAGTGAAAGATTAATTAATGTGAAAAGTGTTAGTGTCAGAACAGTATTATATTTAATTATATTTTTATCATTTTTTTTATTCATAGCTATAGCTATAAGCTCAGTATTTGTAAAAAATCACTTCTTGTCCACGTGAGCGGAGCCGTGGACAGAGCTAGTTATGTGTTTGAAGTCACACACACTAAATATGTGGTAATGGTATAGTTGCTGACAGTTCCGCGTTTTCTTTGCCTTACATACGATTATTACAAAAACTTAATGAAGATTTAATAGTTTTAGTTATAAATCGAATGTAGTAGTCACGACGTCTCTGCGTCTCGTAAATAACTTAAAATAAATATAGCTGTGATTAATTATCTTAACGTTGAATACAAATGAACTAATTTAATATTTCATAAAGTTTATCTTTGTACAGAATCTCTGTTTCATTTTTCATCTTACTTACTATCTTCTTCTTTTTCTATACATATTATAAAACTCAACGTCTCTCTGTCTGTTATGTTCTTTTCAAGCGAAAACCGCTTATCTGATTTGCATGATTATTTTTTTAATTCGTAGCTATATTATCTGGCCAGATTATAGGATATATTTAGTAAGATAAAGTAATATACGAAATAAGAAGTGACGATAATGGTGAATCAATTCAAAAAAAGCTTTTCGGGAGCTTAAATGGCTTACGCTGAGTGAACCATAAGAGATATATCAAATAATGTACAACAAAATTGGAGATCTTAAGTGGCCAAGTTTTACAAACATTTGGCAAACATTAATCCACTTTAAAATACCATTAAATGGAAACTTACTTTTTATTATCTCCGTAATATCATTAAAATAACTATAAAATGATTTATATCGCGATGGAACGTATATTTGTATGATAGCATTTCTGTAAAAGCGCCAATATAAATTGAACTTTGAAACTTTGAGAGATCCAACCAAAACAAGTCTGCTTACGATGGAGAGATAGTTCAGATAACTAATATAAGATGACCGATGACTTCTTCTAAGAGTCTGTACAAATGAAGTCTTGTAATACTGGTTGTAATAACCTTCGTATTGATCGAAGGTTTAATTTATAGGGGTTGTAAAGTGCGTACCGTATTACTCTTGCGTTTGACAGGTGGGAGCGTGTGTAGTGTGTGCGGATTATAACAACCTTGATTTCACCTGGAATTCGTGGATTAAATACAGACTAGTTGGTTGCCCAGTGGTCGAAATTCAACAATAATTCGATTGAAAAAATATGTTTGAACGTTATTGAGGTACTTTTGTCAAGCAGTATTATCTTCTCTGTCGTTTCGCTCTTGGCAGAGCGGTCGTGGTCATATAGAGGCGTCCACGTCGGTGGTAGAGGCGGACACAGCTCTCCGCACGATCTCCCGCCATCTCTCTCTGTTTGTAGACTGTCGGGCGCAGTCAGTTACACGGCCTCCTACTGCGGATTTTACTTGGTCAGTCCAGCGCATAGGTGACCTGCTGCACGATCTAGTTCCCTCCACTCTTCCCTGCACGACCAGCCGTTCTATGGAGTCATTATGCCGCCTAGACACATGTCCGAAGTACTGTAGTATGCGCGACAGTATTATAAGCACACAAAATACACAGCTCGAAACTTATTTAGTCAATCTATCAGTTAATTATTTGTTGTTAACATTGCCGACTTAGAGTAAGTGTAATATGGAGTTGACATACTAATAATAATACCAAGAGCGAACGAGCTAAAACTATATATAAAGAAAAACCTGAAGGTAAAAAAGATAGAAATAGATTTTCTTGTCTTTGTCTACGTATAGGTACGGTTTTTGTTGTTGGCCACATAACTGTTTCGTGGCAACACACTATGACGTGCCCGATATAATTAAAATTTTTTTAGTATTTTCATAATAAAATCTGTTGTTTGGTATTAATATTTCGTGATTTATATATCCTAAACAAAAAAAATATGATGAATTGTTGTGTTATTGGCTATAATAGCCGCAGTGAACGTGAATGTGAAACCTTTCATTTATGAGTATGATATTTTTACCTTAATTTATCAGTCAAAAATACTTACGGCTACATCGCCAGTTCTCTAATAACATGAAAAATTACGTAATTAATAGATAAATAGTAATAATTTTCCCGAAAATAAACAGATAAATTTGGTAGTTTGTTTATTGGCACATTATTCAAAGTAATTTCACGTTAAGACGGCCATTTTGTACTGTATATTGATCCATCCTATAATAATAACCTTTTGACAGTAAAATCTGCTTGTCATGGTCTTTGAACTTATTGCCCGGCTAATCAGTTTAGGCAGCTGAAGGTCCAAAGGTTATAACTAGAAAAGCACACTGACTTGCGTAGAGTATTAAATCACCGGAGGTTGAAATCAATAAAATTGTTACTGGACTTGGGTAAGCTTTCAGTTCTATTTGGTATGAATAATAAATAGCCTGGTGGTCGAGCTGTTTGACCGCCGGAACATTTATTCGATATTCATAGACTAGATATATTTTGGAATTTCTAACATTAAATTTTTTGAATTTGAATTTGAATATTTCGTAACACAATTGGCTGACGACGAAGACAAAAAATTATGAAACTTTTTAGTCCTATAATAACATCTCGTTACAAAGCCCAATCTATTTGACTTGTCAAAACGAATCATATGAGCCTAAACTCAAGAGGTTTACTAATAACAACTGAAGAGTTCCACTATCCACTACCTGGCTCCATCACCAGGCCCTACTAACCAAGCCCAATCTATTGGATTGGCAAAACAAATCATAAGACAAGCTCGAGGGGTTTACTAGTAGCCACTATCCACCTCCTGGTTCCATCATCATATCAGCTCTAAGATATCAAATTATAGTGTTGTTATCCGAATTACAGATGGTGAATGGTGAATGGAAGGATGTAGTCTTTGCCTACTCTGATGGGAAAGAGGCGTGGTTTATGTGTGTATGTAAACGCGCCAAAAGAGGTATGACATAAAAAATAATAATACGAGACTTACAGTAGTCGCGTATGATGCGAAATTGAGATGAAATATAAATGAAGTCAATTAATTCGTCATATTATTGGTCGAATATATTCTAAGCATGGAAATATATGTAATTCTATAGTAAGGCGCACACTTGCTCGCGCAAGTTTAATTCTAGTCGTGGTGAATACGCAATAGTAACTTAAATCCTGAAAAAAAGATCCGCACTAAAATATTTATTCGAATAATTCCATATTACTTACTCGGATTTTTTTAGGAATGATGAACTTTGACAGACGCTTAATAGTAAACATAATTATTAATATAGTTTACACATATAAATATAACCTCAGTTTTTATACACAATACTACAGTGTTGTGTGTACAGTTTAACACTACAGTTATACAAACTGTAGATGAGTGCACAGCTGATGCGTTCTCCTTCTCTATTTCCCTTTCTCTTTCTCGTCACACACACGCATACACTATGTTGGCCGACAGTACGTCGTGGTACCAACCTCGCGCAAAATGGGTTGGCACCATCTCACAGCCATCTCTCCGCCACCGCGCGCGCTCATTGGTCAAATCCAATGCCTTTTCCAAAATCACTCCAACAAAAAATATCTTACAACACATCAAACACTTTTATTAACGTATGGAAAAGGGTACTAAAGTAATAGAACAAATGGTAATATGTGACATGGGTAAAACTGTCAATGCAAACTAGTAATTTTACATATGCTTACATTAAAGTCCCTAACGCTTGACTGAAACATGACTTAACACGCGCCGGAAGCTTGCTAGGGTTGCTTTCATGACGCTTCCGGGGACACGCGACCGGAAATCCACATCCACATTTATGTACTTAAGGAAAACGAAAGATATTTGCCACCCTTGTATATTATAACATGTACATTAAAATGACAATTCGAATTTATTTTCATTTGAAACGGGGACGATAGAAGTCTCAATTTCTTAGTAAGCGTACTATTTTTTTTTTCAGAGTATTGAACCGTGTACCACAAAAAAATATGCTGGTACGAAATAATACCAACTTTTAATATCGATCATGAAATTTTTGTATCTATAAGAATATAATATGTATACAGATACAACCACACAACACCAGTAAGTATATCAAGTAATATAGTACTTATGTAAAAGATAAGATGTTCGGTGGAACCTTATCCAATGACCCTTGACATAAGTTTGAGAATTGGTCAAACACTGAAGACTCCTTTGGCCCCTACCATATGTACAAATTCGATCTACATGAATTTCGTTCATCTTAATCGGTATTACAATAGCAACCTCACAATCTTACCTGAAGTTAAGTGTCAATGTGGACCATGAATAGTAAGTAACACGCTAAGCTTAGTGAGATGTCCGGCTTTCAAGTGTAGCTGACGGAACACACCTATAGGTGCATGGCGACAGATTTTCAACTTGAGGGTAATAGCCAGACGGATAATATTTTTTTTCGAACGGACTATACTGTTAGCCTTAGGGGCCCTGGAGGCTTTGCGGCTTTTACAGCTTTACCGGGCTTGGGGGCGAGCGCTTAAGGCACTCGGCCACGAAAGCTTTGCAATAACATCCGAGGGTGCCAAAGTGGCCGAACCTCGGCTCGGACTGTTGCGCGTATGCAATAAGTCGCGATCTGACTACGGATATTAGAAAATGCCCTTACTTGCCTTTCCAGATTGCTTTACGTTCATGCTCAGCTTCTTAAAAAGCTAGCATGAAGTTATATAGCCTACAACTCTTCCTCAATAAATTAAAAAGAAAGCGCTGAATGATGATTTATAATACTTCAGTACAGACAATATTTTTATCGGGCGACCAGAGTTATGCAAGTAAAGAGTTGTATAAGAAGACCCGTGCGAATATTTCGCAAATTATAAAATGTAAACAATCTGACTACCAGCTGTCATCTTAGTTCAACAGATCGTTAATAGATGTGGCCTCCTACATGGTAGTTCAATATATTTATCTATAAATATATATATGTATATTTTTTTAAACATTTTTTTTCCATATTAGCGAGGATATTTCTCTCTCCCTTCCTCATATTTAAAAAAAATAATAATTCAGAAAGCATTCATTTATCCGAATTGGTATAAAAGAAAATTATATACTGAATTTATCTCTCGTTAGTTTTCATTTTCCAGAATTTCCCATTAAGTATTCATGTTAAATTACTACGTACATAAAAATGTATTTAAATGGCCAATCTAGCTTAGCATTGAATTATTATGGTATTAATTTTACTAAGTCGGTACAATCTAAATGGATTGAATTTAAATTTATGTAATAATTAAAAAAACTAATTAATTATGAAGCGAACAGTGACTCATACCATGAATTATTAAATTATCTACACCTTGTGTATGTATTTGCTTTTCATATTGAATCATTTTCAAATGTGGTTTATAAACATATATAACATATACATACATAATTTTTTGTTAATATTGCGTTTTTTTTTTATATTTAGTTGGTGGTGTATTAAAATGCTGCAACGGCAAAAAAATTTAGGCCCATAATTTGTTTCGTCTTATTTTTGATTTCGTTTTGTTTGTTAATTTCGTGTATATATAAAAAAAAACATAATTTTGTAATAATATTTTTAAAGTCGATTTAATTTTTTCCCTCCGTAGCTCGTATCAAGAAGCCAGGCAGACACACTTACACGTATTAGTTCATATCTTGAAAACTACTGAACTAATTTGACATAAATGTAAGCCAATAAAAAATGGTCACAATCTGACTAATAGTTTCAGAGAAATGCGTGGACAAACATACATACACCTATAAAATTTATTATATTTGTTTGGAATGAATAGCTAAATACAAATTTTTCTTAGATGTATCTTCAAAATTGACGGATTTTTCATACAAACTTTCAACCCGTTTTTCACAACCTTAAGGGTTGAATTTCTAAACATCCTTCTTTAGTGCACACCTACAGTGTAAAAGGAACCCGCATGCAAATTTTCACGGTCCTAGCCCTAATAGTTTGAGCTGTGCGTTTATTGATCAGACAGTGAGTGAACCAGTCAGCCAATTTCTTACTTTATATATACATATATAAATTTATCAATGTTGTTTTTGTGGTAATGTCATATTTCCTATAATTTTTCATCAAAATTAATGATTCAAAATAATTTCAAAACAAATTTATTCAATAGTTTTCGAAAAAATAAGTTGTAAAACTATTTCATTAGGCATCAACAGATGTAAAATATATTCAACTGTACCATAATAAATTTAAATAAAACCTCTTTGGTAGGGGTCTGTCGCATATCCCGAGTTTTAACATATCCGTCTCATATTAATTGTGTCCTGGGATTGACAAGTTTGAAGGATCTCATGTGTTTGGGATCTCATGGGTAAATATATTATGTTTTAACTACACACAAAACTTGTTTGTATAGTCGCCGAGCTATTTTAAATGAGACATGGTAGACAGTGGCGATACAGATGTCGCTAGGGCTACCCTCACACTTGTGAACAACATAAGTTGATGATTAACTTGGCAACTGATTTTATATTCAATTAAAAGCAAAATTTTGTATTTTGACTGGAATTACCTATTAGAAATAATATTAGTGAAATAAATATATAATATACTAGATGAGACGGAGACTGCACGCGCGTGAACAAAAAAAAATGTTTACACCGGGATAAAAAGTATCCTATGAATAATCCAGGTTATATTCTATCTGTGTGCCAAATTTCATCCAAATCCGTTTAGACGTTTTAGCGTGATTGAGTAACAAACAAGCAAACAAACAAATTATTCCATTTATAATATTAGTAAAGAAGTAAGGATTCATAGGATGTATGGTAGGATACAACGGTATCTTATTGTATCTAAAGTTACTAGAATAAGTTATGATTCACATAGTGA
Organism: Saturnia pavonia; assembly: GCA_947532125.1. Lineage (NCBI taxonomy): Eukaryota > Metazoa > Arthropoda > Insecta > Lepidoptera > Saturniidae > Saturnia > Saturnia pavonia. The sequence goes on along the minus strand of OX383895.1, from coordinate 18,520,958 downwards.
TTTATTTAAAATAAAACATTTATAATAAAAAATGTTAATAAAAATCGTCATCAATTTATATCAGCCTGTCAACATTGTACACATTAGAGCTTCTTTCATTATAATAAATTTAAAAAATTAAAAACACACTAACTGTGCACTAAAAATCATGAAACTTTTTAGTCTTATAAACATCTCCTTGCCTAGCTCAATCGATTTTACTTGTCAAAACGAACCATATGAGCCTAAACTCGAGGGGTTTACTAGTATAGTAGCCACTGATAATACCAAATTTTAGTGTTCTCGTCTGAACTACATATACATACAAAGTTTCATTGATTGACATGACTTCTAAGATTTTATTACATTCATAGTTAGTTTGTTACAAATGAAGTGTAAATGTTTTTTCCTTGACTGATAAGCTTGATAGGTTAAGAGAGGTAGGGCACAGAGAAGTTTCTTTGCAGATTTCTCTCTACTTAGGACAGTTTGAATTGTAGAATATCTCCACCCTAAAAAAGATCGCATTCAAATAACCTTGTGTTGTGTTTCTTCGGTGAGTAGGGTTTCCAAAGCTCGTTGGGTTAGGAGGTACAGATTTTCAATTTGAATATGGTAGCATACAGTAACTAGACAGGCAAGAAGTAAAACTGAGACTTCTTAACTTAAAATCCACGTCGAACAACGCGATCTCTGAGCATCCAAAGAATGAATCATCATCGCTTCTAATACTCTATAGTTTGCTGACACGTTTTTTTTTTGCTTACTATCATGGATAGGCCATTACGGAGGACAGTGGATTAGTTATGTAAGGTTGTAGCCATTAAAAATACCAAATTGCCTTCCGAGCACTTGATGCCGAATATGCGCAAATCACCTCCGCAACCTCTGCAAGCGCTCATATCGTGAGGTGTCCGCCAACCACGTACCCTCAGCCTCCGTTAAGGTTTTCTTTCTTGGTAATTTTTCAATAAGGTTTTCTTCTTCGTGCTTCCGGACCCAATTATCACAAATAATAAGGTTTTTTTACTCGGTGATTTTTAAAATAGGTTTTCATTCGCTCAATTTTGAACGAGATCGTATTCCTCAGTATTTTTTTAATTAAGTTTGGTTATACCATGAAAGATTAATTGACATCGCACGCACCTTCATGTTTTTGTTAGCGTTAACCAAGAAACAACTCTTGGTGTAATCTGTAACGATACTATTTAATCAAAATCAATAAAATTAGTTTTGTTTACCAATATTATGGTTATTGGTTTAGAATTCACTATAATTTTATTTGATATAATAGGTAACATGGCCGTAAATATTCATACGCCAAGCTTAGTAATGAATAGTTCTCAAGTGAGATCTATCAACCGTGTAGAAATATGGCGCGATGTTTTAAGATAGGAAAAAAACATTGAACATATGCCACCGCAAATCCAATAAATTCTCATAACAATAACCGAATCACAAATAAAATACCGATCTACTGGTAGTTTTTCGCAAACGATGTGACAAAGTAAACGGAGAACAAACTTAAGTCAAAAAACATATTTTGTCTTTGAAATATTTCCTGTAATATCGTGGATACATGGGGCTAATCTTTGAGGAGCAAAACTCTACAAAACTAACCCCCTCATATTTCTCTATCGGGAACAAACGAACATCGAAATATAATAATACCAACAAAAATGTCACTGTGAAACATTGAAATAAGGATTTTTTGCTACATATAGGTATTTCTTATTTTAAACTACTTCTTTGAGTGCTCCTTTACTCATTGGATTCTTTCTCATCATCTGACTGTAGTGCGACATGATGACGTTAGCTATCAATGATAATAGTGTGAGTTCAATTTACTTACTTTTATATCTTTTATAATAATTGTGTAAAAATAATATAACGTCAATATAAAACATTATTCTAATTTGATCTTAACGTGAAACATTATTCTTATTTTATCATTTAAACACCTTTAAATGTTTTTTACACAATTAAAAACAGACATTGAAATGAGTTTACATGAATTTACACGGGATAAAACTTTTCAGGAGTTATTTTTATTTTGTTACACAAAAAAAGTAACATCCTACATAAGTACACACAATTACTTTAAGCTGTAAGTTGTTTTACTTCAAGCCCCTAAATCTTTTGTTGCCATTGCTAGTCCATCCGAGTCTCATCAGGTATGTATACTAGGAAGTATCACGGCCAACGATGTGAACATAATTATCACCTGAAAGGTTATATTAGTAAAATATAAATTCTAAATAATTAATCTAATTCTATTAACTTCCATTACACGACAAAACATACGAGTTTGTAGACTTAAATTCAGAGAAAATATTAATTTAAAACATTTCACTATAAAACTTGGTTTGATAGAGATATTTTTCAATCTCATTTACATTCGGTACTGAGGTTTTAACAACTTCTGTAATTTATTTTGGACCCTATAACAACGATGTTACAGTTCAATATGCCATCACAGGAATTCATTCAAAATCATGAATATTTGGACGGTTATCAAAAATGCGACGTTTTAGCTTCAACAACAACGTGTGTACGGGAAGAGGGAATAAAGAAAAACGCGCACCTCCTGGCAAGCGAAGATAACGTCAATTAGGCAAGATATATGGTCATTTCATAAACTAGCCGTGAGCGTGTAAAGTTTTTTAAATCGTTTCGATTTGTAAGAGTGTTTTAATGCTTTACGTAAATTCGAATAATATTTGAGCAATCCTTGTATAATATATAAACTAGGGCTTACCTTATTTTTTCATAATTTCTGTTGAAAAATAGCTTGACATCTATAAAAATTCTAAGAAAATGCAACTATTTTAAATGGGTCGTGGTGGTCTAGTTGTTTAAACAGGCGGAATATCGATTCGATGTCCGCAGGTTCGAACCCAACGAACGAATTTTCCAGAATTCGTGTACGTTTTCTAATTCAAATTGATAACACTATTGGCTGACGGTGAAGGAAAAACATCGTGAGGAAACCTGAACGCGTGAGAAATGTTCTTATAGTACTACTGTATGTGGGAAAAATATAGAACTGGTAATTTCTCGGGGTTTGAAATCGCATACGTCGTGGGCTGGCGTGGTGATTAAGGAACACTTACAGGCTGATATCATTATCATCATCATATTTTTTTATCGTCATAGGGTTGGCGTAGTGGATACAATCTCACCTGATGTTAAGTGACGATATGGCCCAAGATGATAACACGCTTAACCTAGTGGAAGACTGGCTCTCAAGTGCAGCTGCCGGAACACACCTATTGGGGCTTGGCGATGGGCTTTCAATTTGAGGGTGGTAGCTAGCCAGGCGGGCATTAGAAAAAGCCCTACCACCATGCTATGGTTTCCTCATGATGTTTTCCTTCACCGAAAACTCAGGCTCATTGCAGTTAACAATCGACGCGAAGTCGTACACGCTACCACTGAGCCATCATTGCTTCAAAATGGATTGAAGTCTGTTTTTAACACGCTTATATTAGCTTCACTTGTCACTAACTAAATAACAAACTTAAAAGTCAATTTTAAACTACTTCTAATTGTCGAATCGAAATGAAATTTTGTATGTATATATATGTAGTTCGAATGACAACACTATAATTTGGTATCTTGGAACTGATGATCCAGGAGGTGGATAGTGAAAGTCTTCAGTGATTACTAGCAAAACCCTCGAGTTTAGGCTCATATGATTCGTTTTGCAAATACATTGGGCTTGGTAACGAGATTATTTATCAGACTAAGTGTGTGTAACTTTTAGTGTGTAATTAAAGTGTGTTTTTAGTTTTTCAAACTATTTAAATTTATTTAAACAATTACATACTTTGAACAGAATATTTCATTATATATTGAATAAATATTGAAATGTTGAGATTTTTGTTTACTATTACGAACCCATATCATGCCAATAATCATGAGCCCCTGATACTATAATAATTAAAGAATTTTCAAAATAACGCCCACTCTATTAAATCTATACTAATATAATAAAGCTTAAGAGTTTTTTTGTTAGTTTAAACGCGCTAATCTCAATGACTAACGGCTCTAACCATTCGGATGAAATTTTGTATTGACATACTGTTTTACTTCTAAATTTTATCTTAACAGGTGTTTTTTTTAATGCATGCAAGATATTTAGGATGTAATATAGAAATGTTTCGTAGTTTAATGGTCTGCATAGTTGAGAGGTTGCAGGTTAAATTTCCACACATGATAAACTTTTGTTTGTTGAGCCCGATTGTATATAACACTGGTTGTAATCGCAAAATTTCATATTTAATAGTCTATTATAGTTCGAAGATAAATTAAATACATGATTTAAACCGTACAAAAACGCCCAATGCGCCTCCATCCTTACCACGAGTTTATCCCATCGGATTTCCATCCCGTTTTCAATGACGTTAATATATTTCCCAATACTGGTAAAATAAATGGCCAATGTTTAATGGAAAGGAAAAAAGGTAGAAAATACTTATTATGCGGTAAAAGCTGGAATATCTTCCTTATATGAAATCTCTATAAAATAAATCATGTGTAAAACACATAATATTGGTAAGGAGATATATTTTGTTGTTTGTGTTATGAACTAACTTTTGCCGCTCGTTTTAACCAATTTTCGTAATTATCTTGACGTGAATACGTCTTATTATCTTTCATAGTGGGATGATAACACAATTGGAGGATGAGTTTGGTATTCTAGCAAAATTTTATAAAACATAGAAATTTAATTATACCACTTGGTAATTAAACGATCAAAAAATTCGTTAAGTAGAGTGAGGACTGTGACGCTTAAGCTTTTAAACTGCTAATTTTTGTTAGAATAAAGTCTGCCATCTAAATGGTTTTTTTCGGATATGTGAAAAAATTCATGATAGTAGTATATATAATGAAGTTAAAAGGATAACTATCAGAGGTAAATTGGCTTTACAAGTTAAAAGTAATAGTCAATCAACTTATAAAATTTGCTTGTAGAAGTCATTTGGTATAATTTCCTTTGATCATTACTTGAAGACCCCACTCTAAAGGATGCTTCATATTACACCGGGGCGGACGCCGGCTGGGAACGGTCAAACATTTATAGTATATTTTTGTATGGAGTAATTCATGCTACACCGGGCCGTGGCCCAGCCGGATACCTGTCACCGTACCCAACCGGGTCACGGATACGGCTCGGTGTAGCATGAATAAAGGATGATTCATAAACCAGGCCAGCACCCGGCTTGACTCCGGCCTAGTGCAACATGAATGATCCTTGTCTGCATATTGTGACAGGCAGTTACGGAACGCACCACTGCGCGTAGCCTGACACGCAGTTGGCAAATTTTTTAATCATAAACATTGTGTTGTTTTACGCTATAATGTGTAATACAGGTGACATTTTGCATAATAAAGCTTGGTTATTGTGCACAGGTTAAGTGGATTGGAAATAATAACACGGACCATGAATACTGAGATGCCACAAAAATTATCTAGAAATGTCTAAAGGGAGTCACCATCTTGTTAGGATACTGAAATCATCATAGGGCAGGACATATATTCACTCGATAATGGTCCTCAATAAAGAGAACTGGTTGCCAAGTTAGGAAGAAGAAAGAGAAGGTAGATAACTATATTCAAGGCCAGCCGGAGCCGTCTTTCTGTATCTACCTTTTGTTTGGTACAGACATTCATTTTAGTTCATTTTTATAGAAATTTTATTAAGCCATTCATAATGAAGCTATTAAAGTCATATTATTAATTGTCATTTTATTACTTTCGAGTGACAAATTGGACTATAAACTTTAATACCTTCCTCCCTTTTATTTAGGTCAATAAAATATTAAACAAAGAACTCATAAAGGTAATAGATTGTCTTTGTCTAAGAGTTAATATTTTTAATCACAAAAAGGGCAGTTTATTATGCTGTTTTATTCACTTTGTCGCCCTTAGTTCATTACACTATTCTTCACCTTTTTAATTAAACTGTTTTGCGTATAACACCACCCATATAATACAAAATAACTAGGAAAAACACGACTTCATATATATACGTTTTTTTTTTCGATCTGTTATAATGTTAGGCTTAGGGCTTTACGGCTTTTACAGCTTTACCGGGCTTGATCGGGCTTGGTATATATAAGGAGAACAAAACTTTTTGTTTATTTTCATTGCTAGTTAAATAATATTAATTGAACGCTTTTTTTCTAACTGACTGTACTGTTAGCTTTAGGGACCCTGGAGCCACTGCGACTTTTACAGCTTCACCGGGCTTGGTAATTGAACGCAAAAACAGTTGTGTGTTCACAAGAGCGTGTATTTATTATATTTTTTTACATAAGTCAATCTTAAAACATTCGGGATATTTTAATATTTCATAAATACAATAACTAAACTTGAATAAAAAACTGTGTATATGATTTCTCAAAGCTTAGACTAGACTAGATTTGGCAAAGATTATGTTGAGCATTGAATAAATAGTTAAGTTAAAAGCTTTCGTTAAAAAATTATTAATTAAAAAGTCTTTTTCACTGGTAATGCCTGAAAATATATTAATATATAGTCTGTTTAATTTATATAAAAGCTGTTCAATTATTTATATTCTATAGTGTGTGAAATATTAGCAACCTAGTATTTATATTATACATTTAAATAAAATTTTCTAATATTATAAAGAGGAAAGATTTGATTGTTTGTTTGCATTGAAAAGGCTCTGAAACTACTGGACCGATTTGAAAAATTTTTTCACTATTAGAATCCTACATTATCCCTAATGAACATAGGCGATATAATATTTTCAAAAAATTAGAGATCCGTATGAAATCTTCGATAATGTAACCCAAAGTGTGAAAAAAAATACCAAAAAAATCGTTATATCGCGTATGCTGCAGAAATTATTGACAACAGAGCAAAGTAATGTACTATAATTTTATAGAGGACATCAATATCTACAAAAAGTAGTTTTGTAGATATGATCTTTTTAAATAAATAAAAATTACATAAAAAAATCATTAAAAAACTATCTCTATAATGTACTCTTTCTTAGTAACTCCCGACGCAAAAAGAAGGGTGTGTGTGTATATGTGTGTGTGTTAAAATTTATAATTTTAGTTAAATACACATGCGAAGGCGGGGCGGGCCGCTAGTCAGCAATAATTTTATCGTCTAAATATTAAGAACAACTTTTTATTATATAATACTAACATTATGGTACGTAATTATAATTGGATAATATACATAAAAAATAAACGTCCTTCGTATCGATAAAAGTATGTAAATGAAAGAGAAATAAGTTATAAAGCTTTTAAAATTTATGCACTAAACGCAGGGTTGCAACATTTAAATAAAAATTCCAAACCAAATTACACATTTTAATAATAAGCGTGGATTTATGTCCGGTAGTTATCTTGTTCGATAATTTCACATACGTTTATAATATTTTTTATGGATAGCTTCATGCAACATAATTAGTTTTATAGTAATAATTTTTATAAAGACAAATTCTTCAAAATCTTCAAATTTTTGAATGATTGAATTGATTGATTTCTTAATCAAAGTGATTTGAGAATTCGTATAGCCTATCAATTAAATAATGACATAAACATCCCGTGTGCTTCGATCTTTTAGCTTAAGCAAGACAAATAAAAGATTTTTGGTTAGGTTTCGATTGTGTTAGGTTCCACAATAAACTTACATACGTAAATCACTATTGAGTTAAATTTAGATATACAAACAGACAAAAAAAAATCATATGCATGATGAAAAACATACTACATAATAAACAGATTAATAAAATTAATATAGATACAAGCAAATAAAATACCTGAATGTTGTATAAGCTCATCCATATCTCGCCTTCTAATAACAAAATGATCACCTGTCGAATGAAGTTCGCCGCCAGATATATTCGCCGCTTCGTATTTAACAATCGCTGGCGATGTAGCTGGCGTTAAAAATATGTATGATTTTTTTTCTCTTATGTACCTATATAAAATTTGCATATTTTTTATTTTATTTTGCTTTGAGGGCGATGCAATATAATTATTATACTTTTCCAAATAGAATTTAAATTGTAGTCAGAATTTTTGTAATTTATTGTCATATACAAACCTCGTGGCGCATTACTAGTAAGGTCCTACTATTAAATCGAAAGGTCTGGGGTTCAATTACGCCACAAAATTGCAAGCTTTCTTGTTATGAGCATAAAGGCGAAAACATACTTTTAACACGTGATGCGATGCGTCGCGGAGGGAAAAGTATAGAAGTATGATATAAACTGAGATAGACAGATGAGCGCAACGTCGCGTCTGGATATTTCTTTAATTTCTTTAAATTTTATCCAGTTGCCACTGGATACAAGTTTTTTAAGCCATCCTTCGTAGTCTTTTCTAATCTTCAAAGTTAGTTCAAACAGCATGGTGGCTCCCTTATTAAAACTATCTTAAAGTGAGTTTTTGTGCTAACTCAGTTTCCAGTTTATATTTATAATCCACTTCACGTACGGTTCAGTACAATAACACAATAAGTATGTCACGCAAAATGCCACCAACATTATATAGGCTCAAAAAACCTAAGTTAATGAATAAAAATAAAAAAAATAAAAACAACATGACAGTTCAAGGTTCCGCCAAAAACTCACGTTAATAATGTGTTTCTAGCCATAGAATACATTTGTACATATACAATATGTACAATTTGATTTGACTCAACACACGTCGCGTCGGTTAACGTGGCGTGTTAAAGGTATGTTTCTGCCTTAATCGTCACTTGTGTGGTATTATTTACCAGCCGTAATGTACCAAACATAATCAGACATTGCTTCGAAAAGTGACTAAGGGACTAAGACTGTGACGGGTTTATCACCATGTGCATTGTGATCACGACCCAGGCGGTACAGACGCCTATCACATCTCTTGGTTATTGTTGCAAGTGGCTACAAAAAGGGCCCAGCTCAGAATAATACTGGTTGTAAACAACCAGCGCTGATCTTTCGTTGCAATTATTCGGTGACGTCACAAGACGGACAAAATGACATAAATCTTAATCTGACTAAACTAACTGACATAAACGGATATGTCACCTAATAATTGTACGAACAGTTAGGTTATGAACAATCTTGTCAGATTGTGAGAACTGTTGGTAGATTGTGAACGGTCACTAATAATTTTGTCTTTTAAGGTTATATATTTTTATTATCGTTTATAAGTTTTAAAGTTATGAACACAATCTCACCTGGTATTAAGTGACGATGTGGCCCAAGATGGTAACTCGCTAAGTCTAGTGGGAGACTGGCTCTCAGCTGCCAGAACACACCTAGTGGTGCTTGTAGACAGATTTTCAACTTAATGGTAGCTAGCTAGCCAGACGGGTATTAGAAAAAGCCTTATATGCTATGGTTTCATAACGATGTTTACCTACAACGAAAGCTCAGGTTCATTGCAGGGATTCGAACTCGGGTCGATCAACGCGATGTCCGTAAACGCTACCACTAAGCCATCATAGCTTCAAAAATGGCTATTAAATAAGCAAAATCATGAAAGTAGGACTTGAAAAATGTGAATTTTCAAATGCTAATTTGTTTCTGGCACTCGCCGATCTCTACAGCGTCCCAGAGCGCTCGGCTCGTGTGTTATGATTACAGCTTATAAACTTAGTTATACCTATAGTATTACAAACGTCTATAGGTTACGGTAGACGCTTACCATCAGACGGACAGTATGCTTGTACCGCATTAGTTGCATAAAAAAATGCAATAAACAAATTCTTTATAAATAGTACGTGAAGAAATTCTGATAAATTAATAGCGATCACTCTGTATGCAGTAAGTATTTCGCATGCAGAACTAAATCCATCCACTTGATATTCTGCAAGGACAGTACAATTTTAATATTAAGATCGCATCTAAAGATATGAGCGGCATCTTATTATCTCATGTACGCTCATCAGATATTATGACGTAAACGGTTTATGAAATAAGTATACTGTACGAAGAAGCGTTATGCTAAGAACATGAGTTAAGAAAAATCAATCATTATTATTATTATTGTTTTGTTATACAAACAAATGCACGGATTATGTTACGATGTGGTCAAATATTGCAAAACTTTAGTCTAGCCAACAAATTAGACGTTAATTCGAGATAAAGCTCCTAAAAATATGAGCAATAGCTCATCCGGAACTAAATTTATAAAAAAATGTCTCGAGGATGTCATAGTACATGAAAATACAATGATTATTTAAAAAAAAAGAATTTAGTTTTTCGTTAATAACTCAAAAACCATTACTACTTAAACACATTTGAAAAAAGGTCCAAAAAGAGGAGGAAATTTCCAATAGAAAGGTCCTGACTTCCTGAACTCCATTATTTATAACTTTTGTTTAACACCGAAAATGGCCGGCATTGGGCGCACTGCTGCTGAAAACATTATAATAACACTTAAAATAATTATTTCATAGTATTCAATATCAATTTAAAAATTATGCTATTATCTTAACACTTGAAAGAATAAAGCCCCGTTGGAAAAACTTATTTTTACAATTTTTCAATAACTTATACTATTTACTTTATTAACTTTTTTTTTTGCAATCCCCGTTTCCACAAATGATGACTTAAAAGTTTAAATAATTGACCTATTTGTCTCTTCTGCCATGTAAAATCTATAGGAAAGACCGTCATGTTGGTTATCAGTATTTGAACAAATTATTTCTATAATCGTTCTTGTCTAACGGTATGTCAATGTGAGAGCCTTTTAGTCCATACGAATGTATTCCTTTTTTATTCCTGGATATTGGAACTAGACCTAATACTTTTATACCAAACAATCTATTTCTATCCGCGCCATGTTCCTATGCTTTACAAGTTTTATAGCTAAAACTATAATTACGTGAAATGATGACATTATCATTTAAGTAAATAAAAATTGTCAAGTTCATGTCGGGCCACATGCACTGTAGGATTCCGTAGTTGCCCGTCACATGCAGACTTAAAAGAGAGCTTTAAGTAATTTTCAATGAAATTTGTACGAAATTACTTCTCCAAGTACATTTTATAAGTTGGTCGACTATTATTAGTTAACTTGTAAAGTCTATTTAGCTGTGATAATTTTCCTTTTCTTTATATACATTTACTACTGCCGTAATTGTTTTCATATATCTAATAACAACCAGTTAGCTGGCTGACACTTGAATCTAACAAAAATTAGCTCTTTAAAGCTTAATATTTCGCAAACGGATCCCTGCATTGAAAAATAGTATTCACACACGCGCAATATTTTTAACTACCTATCCAACGACACCCCACAGCATGGGATAGACGGGAAAAATATAATTCATCCCCACCTTACGTGTAGGGAAGGTAGTCGTAAAATATTTATTTCAAGGTTTTATTTTATCACTTTGTCGGCATAATTAATATGTATATACCCCAAATTACAGCTTTCTAGTACTTACTAAGAAGAATCCCTGAGCTAAGCCGCGGACAGACGGACATGGCGAAACTATAAGGATTCCTTGTTGACTTCGGAACCCTAAAAATGTAAAGCTATATCTGAACGTTCTTTTATTAACACTGGTCGCTACCGTGCCGTCGTATTTTGTTTTGCCAAAATGCGACGCTATGTAGCGCGCGGCCGCCATGATGTTTTTATTCTTTTTTTGAACTTTGCAAACAGGCTGCCGTAATTGACAGATGCGCTCTTTGGTTTGCGATGTACGAAACTTTTTGCTCATATTTCATGTAATTTATGTTATTTTTTTATTTAAAGTAGCAGCTCGAAAGCAAAGGTATATTTTGTATTATAAGCTATTTAGTAGTTTTGCTTGTTACTCACCGATGCCTGCTAACAAGATATATTCAACATACCATAAGTATAGTAATATCGCTTGATAGGCAATTGTTTATAAGTAACTAGCCGTGCCCGCTGCTCTACTCGCGTGGACTACAGAATGCCGTCGGACGAGCGCACGCGCGAATTGTGGTGCCCTGATTCAAAAGATGGGAGACAAAAATGCTTATTGTGGGTGACCCTTAGAAGATAGACATATGCTATCGCCGACTTTTTGAAGGTTCTTTTAGGCTGTGCAATTACGTAGAACATTGATTTGATATATCTTTTATGGTTTATTCAGCGCAGGCCATTTAAGCACCTCAAATGCTTCTTTTATCCGAATTGATTTAACATTATCGTCACTGCTTATTTGGGATATTACTTAATCTTACAAAACATATAACATGGCCAGATAACATAGCTACTAAATGAAATAAAAAACATCTAAATCGGATAAGTGGTTTTCGTGTGAAAAGAACATTAGCGGACAGAGACGTTGAGTTTGATAATATGTATAGATATATCAAATTAAATGTAAGGAGTGTCAAATAGCATTTTACGTGGTTCATCCTGATGAGAAAAAGTCACGATCACCGCCATGCATTGGGTGAAAATTTCGTCGTAGTGATTTAGTTATGCGCATCGTACTTCGTGATCAGCCGGTGAATATCTAGTTTCTATTTGGCATGACAGCGGCGTCTTGCAATGGATTTTAATCGCTCGAAGGTCGCATTTAAAAACAAATTGTATTGTGCTACCATCAGGCATAGTTCCGTAACTTTGACGTACTACTATTAAAAAAATTTAGCATTATCATAAACTAGCTACAAGATGAATTGATTTTAAATCAAATCTAACCCTAGGCAATATTTTGCTTTCAATTAATATTCGTTGGTCAATTTTCGAGAAAAGCAAAAATTTTACTGAATTTTAGATGAAGATTATTGTGTAGAATTTGAGTCAGTTCGCTGACGTCAATAGAATTTATATTTAAACAGTTGGCTTAAAAATGATGATATTATTGTGTCTCTAATTAAATTTATATGAGTATTGAACACAGTATTCACGATGAGAAGCAATGATGTCTCTGTGATAGCGTGTACGGACATCGCGTCGATCGGCGTGAGTTCAAATCCCTACATTGAGCCTTAGGCTTCGGTGAAGGAAAACATTCTGATGAAACTATAGCATGGTTATAGGGTGTTTTCTCATGCCCGCCAGACTAGTTACCACCCTCAAGTATAAAATATATGGCCAAGCACATATAGGTGTGTTCCGGCAGATATACTTAAGAGCCTGTCCTACCACTTGGACCACATGGCCTCACTTAACATCAGGTGATATTGTGGTCAAATCTATTACGAATCAACGAAATGTTATTTATGATCCACCTGTGAACAAATTATATTTTAACGAAGGAATTTTAATGGCACCGTTATTTCCTAAATAAGCTTCTCAACGCCACAGAGACATTGAAGACGAAATAAATGTTTTATTATCAGGAACATGTTTAACATATTTTATTACTCAGTTTTTTACATAGCAATCAATGTCAAAGACTAACGAGTGAATTTTACTGCACCAAGCACATAATTCATAAAAGTCTCCAGTTTTTAAAATTGAATAATCTCAAAGTCGACTTTAAGGTACTTAACGCATACGTAACAGAAAATAGTATATATTTGAATGAATGAATATGTTATTAGAATATTGAAAAGACGCTAAACCTGCTTCCCTTTTTTTACATGGTAACGTTTCTAAGCGTACGGCCGCGGGCCGGTACGATGGTAAACGGCTACCGTAGTCTTAGGACGCTTGTAACGCTGTACAAATCACTAGCGCTTTGCCGACCTAAAACGGGGGTTTTCTGGAAACTCTACACACCGTAGAATCAAAACACAAGGTTATTTGGCTGCGATCTTCTGTAGGGTGGATGTATTTCACCAGATCACTGTCCTAAGTAGACAAAAATCTCCAAAGGAATTTCTCTATGCCCTACCTTACTTTGTAATTTAACAACTTCAGTGTTACACGTACGTTGTCTAACGCACACTGACCGGAAAAAAAGTAACGCATTGATACCTGGTATTCGCGAAACATAGAAAACATCTTAAACATATATAACTAAAGACGAATTTCATTTACACAAATAAAAATATATTATACAAGGAACATTCGCAACTACTTCGGTTGGAGGATCTGTGTTTATGTAGTCGAAAGTTACAAGAACTTTGATAAATGGATATAAGCAAATATTATTTTCGAAGGGGTGTTACTTCATTGAGTTCTGTTATTATTGACAGAATACTAAATAAATCAACGGTTAACAATATTATATAGAAGAAAGTTTAAAATAATTTAAAACGTAGTAACAAAAATGGAAAATAAATCATTTATAACATAAAAATTAAAGAAATCTTTTTCAATTTACTCCCCAAGAAGGCGTTTATTAATATAAAAACTAAAGAAAACATACTTGACACTTTGATTATATACCTACAAGTTTAAGATTTCTAGTTCAAATTGCACATTGTACAAATTGCATGGTTAGCTACGAATTGCTGTCCGTACGTTTATGACGTTATAGAATATACTCATATATTTTCCTTCACTATTATAATAAAATAAAAATTATGTTTCGTGCAATAAAAATTTACAAAAAACTACATACAAAAAAAGTTAAGAGTATATTACATTCCAGCAGTAAATATTGTGTTTCCATATTATGGAATGGTAATAGTCCGATAGCTCGAACGACATTGTCCCTTAAGAGTTTATTTTTTTCTATTTGACTACGCTGTTAGCCATAAGCCCTGAAGCCTCAGACGGCTTTTACAGCTTCACCGGGCTTGGGGGCGAGTGTATAAGGTACTCAGCCGCGCATGCGAGACCACAAGCTCCAAGGGTGCCGTAGTTGTAATTAAGTCGCGAACTGGCTAATTCCATATTCTTTATTCGATCTAAACTAACTATCCATATATACATGTTTGTTTCTTCTGTGAGGATGGAAGGAAACGGTCATTTACAGAACTTTTATTTTTCGATCTGACTATACTGTTGGCATTAAGGGCCCTGAAGCCTCAGACGGCTTTCACAGCTTCACCGGGCTTGACCCTTACAGAACCTAGATACCTGAGTGGTGTGCATGTATGTATAGATGCAGCACAATGATTGTATGTTGGTAGTTAGTGAATGCAGTGTCACTTTATCTCGTAACCGGTTGCTGAGTCAAGGGTTTCATGGTGAAGGAACGGACCTCGGTTTGAGTTGCTGCAGAAAAAGGAGGTCTTGGCGGGTGTGCGGGATCGAATTTCACTGCCCGCTCCCTGCGGAGGTAGTGGTGGGTTGACGGGCGTGGGCGCGATCACGCTTGGGTTGGAGAGACGGACGGGTATGAAGCGTTAGCTTCCGCGAATTTATCGTCAGGATCGGTGAATATGTTACGCGGCCTACGTTTTATCATCGGAGCGTTTGGGACTGGAGTGTATGTCGCGACGGCTACGACTAACGGGTTAGGATGGTTCGACACGCTATTGAAATATCTTGTCGCGAGATATTTCATGTATGACTCTGTAGAAAGGAGATCCATATCTCTATGTAGATCCCTATTACGAACGAATGGTGCAGCACTAACTAGCAGCAGCAGCAGTTTCTTTGCAAAACTTGCAACGGTTTAAATTAGTACCACGGTCATTAGTAGTCATACGGTCATTAGTACGGATTCAATTATTACACCGACTAATATCCAAAATGTATGTCAGGTAATTTTAATAAATCTAATTATTTCATAAATGTGAAGAAACCATTCTTTATCAGTGACGCTAATATAATTACATTAGATTTTCTATCAGCGGTTGTTTACAATTATTATTAGCAATGTTTTCCAGTTACTAGCAAGCTTGCAGACTAGCATGAGACGACCGACGATGGATCGCCGATAACTTGATGATTGCCATTGTTTTTGTATTGTGCTATGCTTATCATCAGACACAGTGGATCACACCGCAGATAACAGACACAATGGCATGCTACTAAAAAAAATGCAATTCTTAAGGCTGACTGACATAACAGGTAGTTCGCACAGCTTAAACCGGCAGGCCTAGAAGTATGCCATTTTAAACAGGACTTCCTTATATAACGTAAACGAGCACTAAGGAACATTTTTTTTTTAATTTTAATTTTTATTCATCGTCTAAAGCAGTTAAAAATATTTTGACACATAAATATTTTTTTAAGTTGGATGGTTTATGAGATCTTGCTTATCGAAAATATCATAAGTAAAAATAAAAAATATACAAAAAAAATGCTTATCTCGGGATATACCACGATTTATGTCCTATAGAAACTGAGTCATGGTTCTTATAAGATTCTTTCATCCATTTTTTTTTATATAAAGACGTTTGGCCACAATCTAGCCTGATGATGTGACGATATGGCTCAAGATGATAACACGCTAAACCTAGTGGGGAGAGGTGGGACTGGCTCTTAAGTGCAGATGCCGGTAACTAGCCAGCCATGCTATATTTTCATCCTGATGTTTTCCTTCACTGAAGCTCAAGTTCATTGCAGGTATTCGAACTCACATCGATCGAAGTGGTCTTTTAATACTACAAATGTGTCAAACAAGCATACGGCCTGCCTGATGGTAATCGGCTACCGTAGCCTATGGACGCTTGTAATATCGTAGGTATCACTAGCGCGTTGGCGACCTTGAACCCCCTTTCCAAGGAGCTCTGGAAACCCTACTCACCGCAGTAACACAACACTAGATCATTTGGCTGCGATCTTCTGTAGGGTGGAGGTATTCCGCCAGTCGGGCTGCCCTAAATAGAGAGAAATCTCCAAGGAAATTTCTCTGTGCCCTACCTCTCTTTAAACCCACCCTTCCCAATGAGCTCTGGAAATCTTACACACCGCAGAAACACAACACTAGGTCATTCCATGGTGTCCGTACACGCTAGCACTGAGCCACCGTTGCTTCAAAACACTACCATATACTAACTAGTATTACTATATACTGTATACTAACATTACAACATTTCATTTAAGCGAGATAAGCTAAGAATGGGCAACTTAACGTAGGAAGTAATGATAACAACACTTATTTATTATTGCCCTCCGTAAATGGAGTTTTGGATGTTGGCAAGTTCACATCGTATACCTACTGTCTCCGGGTGACTCCCTTTATTGTGTCACGTTGAGAATGGTTCCCGTGACTTGAATATTATTTGCTTTATTATCAATTTTATAGTATTAAAACGGATTAGACGCTGTAGTATCATCATTATATGATGGCAGGTTACTAGAATTACTACTCTTCATAACACATGAAGGATCACGAGTTTTAAACTAGACTGAAAGGGAGTCGCTGTTAAATAGCAGGAATTTAAATTGTCAACATATAGATGTTTGTCGCAGCATTTTGGCTGAGTCTTGTTCGGATGATACCAAGACCCGGCTGGTGTATTTGACTGAATAAAAGTCCCTAATAAAAGAGGGAAAGATGTATAAATGCTCCGAATATCGTAAACACGTAATGCTTTCCCCTTTTTTATATAATTTTATTTCTGAAACTGGATGAAGTAATTACAGCAATGTTTTCAACCACGTTAGTTCAATTCGTTCGACAGATTTCTTGGCACAGTGTATTACGCCATACTATTGGGCTACAGTTACAGTTAGCATTGTTTAGTTTAGAATAAAGTGTTCGTCTGTGAATTTGAGTGAAATAACTAAATTATTTTTACTATTATTTACTGTCACAAATTAAAAGTTAAGCAACTTCAAAACATAAATAATAAAACGAATATGGCGGTATCAAGGAGTATATTACCAAACGCGACATCATCAAGGCGGGGCTCATGAAGGGATATATCATATTGATTGTCCTGACGTCCTCTTTATTATCCTTCGCTAGGTTGACTAAGAGGAAGTAAGTGACGTAAACGATCCGCTGATACAAGCGAGAATGCCCTCCGCTCCTTTTCTTCGAACTGACTACACTGTAGACCTTAAGGGCCCTGAAGCCTCAGAAGGTTACCAATTTCACCAGGCTTGGGGCCGAGCGAGGAAGGCACTTAGCCGCGAAAGCATAGCAACAAGCTCAAGGGTGCGAAAGTGGCCCACCTCGGTTTGACTGTTGCCGTACATACGAAAAAGTAGTTATCTAGCTGCCCTACGCTCCTTGTTGGCTACGTCTTTTATACCCTTCCATTCGGCTCGTTTAGGAGGGTAGGGATGAATAACCAACAATATTATATTTAGCTTCATATATTATTTTACAGTAAAAAAATAACAACAATTAATTAAATTAAAGTCCGTAAGAATAATATTAACCGCTTATCGGTAAATTTATCCATTTTTTTTTCAACCGATATATATAATTAAGTTTCTTATGTTCACTAGACCGGACTACGCAATTTCAATAATCCTCAATAATTGTAATATTTAATTCATTGAATACAGTGGTCGTAGGCAATTTAGCTCTGAATGATTTATTCAGTCAAATTTCCATTGTGATCTTAAAATTACTAAAATTTAGATTGAGTTGTAAATTTTGATTGAATTATAAAGGATTATTGAGCATTTAAATTACATCAAACAATTTTAGTAATTGGGATTACAGGTATTATGTTTAATGAAATTTTAGTTCTCTGAATGTCACGGCGTTAGATTTAAAATACAGGCAGGTCAACTTAATTTTTACTTCGCAAATGGGTACCATGGATAAGCTGTTCGGGGATCGGATGCAATTAAGAACCTTGGAAGAAGCCTATGCAATGGGCTGATCAGAGCTAATGATGATGTAATGAGAGCTAATGTGTACTTTTTATATGACATAAATGCAAAACGGACGCCAATATGCCCGTACGTGTTAGTAACATGCACTTCAGATCGAAATCTCAATAAACATTAAGCACAGAAATATTGCGGGAAAATATTTGTGGCAGGGATGCTCCTCAATGATTTCCCATAAGGACAATTTTCCAAATACAAAGCAGATCTGAATAATATTTTATGGTATGCATATCTATTCATTTAAGACGTTTCAATACACAAATATCCTTTTTTAGCTCAAAATAACAAAAAAAAACGGATTCCTTATAGATTCACTTTGTTTTCCGTCTATCTGGCTGGTTAAAAGACTTCCTTTAGTGCCACATTTCAAGACTCTAGATCTGGGCAAATACCCTTTAAGTTTTGATAATCGGTTATCGTGCGTAATTTAAACTATAAAGAACCGTATTTCTTTTGTGCATTAATCTAGAATATTTTTTACAGCATCATGGGACCATAGGCCATATAATATTACTTACAACTTTATACCTACAGTCGTTTTCGAGAAAAAGTGCCTTGACACAAGGACAGACAACCAGCCAGCCAGATAGACGGAAAACAAAGTGATCCTATAAGGATTACGTTTTTTTTTTTATTTTGAGGTAGGGAACCTTTTTAAATGAATAGATATGCATACCACAAAATATAATTTAGAACTGCTTTGTATTTGGAAAGCCTTCCTACGAGTTATACATTTAATGTTATCTATGTAATAGTTAACAATGATCATTTTCATATATTGTTATTTCACGTTGTATATTTTTTTTTAAATGGGATCATTAAAAAGAGAAAGCCCTGTCTTGAACTAATTATATTTTCAAGGCACAGATTTGAGAAAAAGACACATGATGCCTGACATAACACGAAAATGTCCCTAATAATTTTGCCGTCTTGTGTGTAATTACACAGTAAAAGATCTCACTGAAGACAAAAAAGGAAGAGGGAAAATCGATTCAAAGGTAACTGTTCCGTACTTTATGTTAGCATAAACCACTTTCTCTATCATTTATTATTTTATTTTATTAATTTTTTATTCAAATGGAATGTATCCATCCACTGACAAACCAAAACGCACTTTTATCGACAACAAGTGCTGCCCTCTATCAAAAACAGTAGTATCTGAGAATCCCGTAACTAGACAGCTGCTCTGAGAATAACTGCTGCGTGAAAAATTATAAAATATATTAAAAACCCGTTAAAAACCTTATCAAACCTAGTGCCAATGAAGAATAAAGTGCCTTAATTAGCAATCAGTGACTTAAGCCACCGACTCAGACTGGGTACCCCAAAATAAGATGATCTCCAGTTGCGGGTAAGAGGTGGATACATGTCTTTTCTGTGTCTATTTCCTATACGGTAACAAAACTTATTTTGACATTATTTTCCGTGTTATTTCTTACTGATTACAAAACTGCAACAGTAGTGCTAGGTTAGAATTAAATACTTTCCTGGAAGTTATATATATGTATGTAGCGTTGGAAGATAATTTTATTTACAACTTAAATATCATGAAACTAAAGGTAGGGTAATATTTGCCACGTAATAGTTTGTTTGTTTGACAACGACCTACAAAGAATGATATAGCGTTATGGTTCTAAAGTAAAAATTATAGAGAACCCTGGACAATTTAGTATACCAGTGAAAAATCTAAAATGGTCACCAAAAATTTCAAACGTTTACGACATTGGAACCATTATGCATAGGTATGATAAGATAAGTTTTTTTTTTTTCGATCTGACTACACTGTTAGCCTGAGAGGCCCTGGAGCCTTTACGGCTTTTACAGCTTTACCGGGCTTGGGGGCGAGCGCTTAGGGCACTCAGCCACGAAAGCTAAGCAACAACATCCGAGGGTGCTAAAGTGGCCGAACCTCGGCTCGGACTGTTGCGCGTCTGCAATTAAGTCGCGATCTGACCAATTCCCTATCCGTAATTCGATCTAAACTAACTATACATATATACATGTTTCTGCCCCCTGGGAGGAGGGAAGGAACATGTGTATGGTGTATTTAGTGGTCTGAAATTTTTGTCTACTCTAACTAGGCAAAAATAAAAAAAAAAGGTCCCTTACAGAACCTATGTACCTATGTGTGTTGTGCATGTGTGTATAATGCAGTGTCATGTATGGCTGTGAAAGCTAGTGATTGTAGAGTCACTTGTATCGCGCGAGCGGCTGCTTGTCTCAAGGGCTCCATGCCGATGGATCGGACCTAGGCTTGAGTTGCCGCAGAGGAGGGCGGTCGTGGCGGGTGATAAGATAAGACAAGAGTAAATAACTAAAGAGAATCAAGAAAAAAATATTGTGTGGTTTAAAATCCACGAGCAAATGAAACTTAAAAAAAATGACTTCATCTTTGCCTCGAGTCTCACAGTTCCCTACTCTACGCTTCACCTCGAGTCTCACAATTCCCTACTCTACGGCCAGCTGTAATGCGACATGTGATAGATGAACGATTTTTTTTTTGGGGCGATAGAATAAAAGTTTTACTTTAAACAAATCAAGATGGCAGATATAAGTATAGTTGAAAATTTATATATAAATGTCCTTGCGGCCCTTTATTTCGACTAACTAACTTATGTTAACTACTCTGGCAACATTATTCACACGGTCGTACGTGTTGTTATCTGATTGCCAAGAACACACAGCTAAATGTATGTCCCACTTTTGTTGTTCGTAAGGCTCCATCTGCCTTTTTCTTAAATCTGTGTTTCAAGGATTACATTTTTAATGAATGGAATACAGATATAAAAGTTATAATTTGACATGACGATGTCGGACAATATAAAGAAATCATTAATAACAAAGGTTTCACACGATGATTAAACACACGTATTTTTTTTAACATAATATTTCATTACATTTTTTATTTCTTCTGTAACATAAAATTATTTATCGTGGTTTAAATATTGAAGTTAGTTATATTGTATAATAGCTATGCTCGCGGCCCCGCTCGCGTGGAATACATAATGCCGTCGTTCGAGAGCACGCGCGAATCGTCCTGTCTCCGCTCAAAAGACGGAAAATAAAAATGCTGATTGTGGGTGATCCTTAGAAGATAGATATATTCTATCGTTGGCTTTCTTATCTACAATTATGTACCATATTAATTTGATATATCTTGTATGGTTTACTCAGCGTGAGCCATTTAATCGCCCCAAATGCGTATTTTTTTCGAGTTGATTCACCATTATCGTCATTGCTTATTTCGTAAGTTACTTTATCTTACAAAATATATCTTATAACCTGGCCAGATAACACAGCTATTAATTAAAATAAAACACATGTAAATCGGATAAGAGGTTTTCGTGTGAAAAGAACATAAACGGACAGACAGACAGGGAGACGTTGATGTATGATGATTGGTTGGTTGAATGTTTGAGATGGTTTCAGATCTTTATATTTTACACAAATGTCTAGTATATTGTACAAGAAGACTTCTATAAATAGATGATCTATTGTCCTTTGTTTAACGGTTTTGACAGCGTATTCCAAGAAAGCGTGCTAATAGTGATTCTTCCGGGTTGAATTTATATTACCATTACTTTTTCTTTATGTATTGTTAACGTCACTTCAAATCATTGCCTAAAACCTTTTTAGTAAAAACATCTATAAAATAATAAAAAATCACCGAAATCTGTTAAATGGTTTTCGAGTTATAAGCGCACTAACAGACAGACGACAGACGGATAGACCGAGATACATTAAGGAATATAAGGATAATATATAAACAATATTTATGTAAAAGACGGTACAATAATGTAGGTAAGTAATGTAATAAGTTCGGAACCCTCAGGGCTTGAGTTCTACTCACTACTTGTCTGATTATTTTTTTAAGTTTTAGTATTTGGTCACTTTATCTGATATTAAGTGTCGAGGCAAGTGCGCTTGTCGGAACTCAGCTATAGTTGCTTGGCGTCTGATTTTAAATTTGAAGGTGGCATTACAAACTACAGCATGTTATCGTTCCATCACGATGTTGTCCTTCACCGAAAACTCAAGCTAGTTAAATTTAGAGGGCGGCGCCGAGGGTTTTTAAAAATTATAAATACAACTGATTCTTGTGAAGCTTTGCTATAGAATCCATGAAAGTTCCTATATATAACCTCTTATATTGTAAACACCAGGTGGTTCTTTATAACTAGTATAACAAAAATATATCACAATTGTACAAATACAATTGTATGTATTGTAATTTGTATGTACAAATTGTTTGTTGTTTTACAGGTGGTTATCGCCAATCGTAGTCATAACATACGAGTAAATATTTAACGTCAGTGTCTTCTACTAATCCAAAAGACTTGTCGCAATTCGTCTAATCTAAATAACAGGTTGTTATCGCCAATCGTAGTCACATCATATGAGTAAATGTGTAACATCAGCGTCTAATACTTATGTGCCGATTAATACATCGTAATAAGAGAGGGTACGGCCTGTATAAATAGTTCATTGTAAGTTTCAAAACCACGTCAATAGAAGCGCTGCCGAACACGATACCACTGAGCCATCATTGCTTTGAAATTATAGCTATTGAAAAACATGTAAGCAATTTTCAACTCTGTACATGTAATTTAGAGCTCAAAATCAACTGATTGCAGCATAAACACTTACCTTATTAGTTGACCAAGCAGTACATAAAAACCTTTGAACCCCTTAAAACTTGTACCAAAAGTTTATACTTTTTCATTTTGTAATTTTATTGGACCTCGAAATTGCAAATTCATGTTACCAGTTTGTTATACCGTTGTACAGTTCTGAGGGCTAATTACGGTTTCGAAAGGGCCCGCGAACGTCTGCTTCGAGCCTTTTTATTTATTTCAAATGACCTCTTCCCTAGTTAGAAGGACTCTGAACACTTGTTGTTCGTTATTACATTTGTTTGCTGTACAAAAATTGGTAATTTAAACTTTGATTTTTTTTTCTCGAGTAGTCTTGAAGTGATTTATAACATGCAAAATAAGAAACCTGTTCCACCTGTTCCAGTTCGATAGAAATATCGCTTCCAAAAACATGTCCCAAAATAACAGCCTTTTTCACATGATGCCATCTCTTTCTGTTACTATAAGTGAAAAGAGTAAAGAACTTCTTAGACATATTTCTTTGTAGTTATTTTCTCTAACAAGGTAAACATCCTCAAGCTTGAATATAGAAGAGCGTGTTCCAAAGTGGAACAGTTTGCTTTCGTGACACACACCAGTATGTGGAACTTCAGTTTAACTTTTTCAGTTTAACAAAGTGCTGTTCAGAAAATCATAATTTTAATTATACAACTCTGTCAAAAAAGTACAGGGAAAAGAACAATAATACACAAAACGTTAGTTATTCATCCAAATTTATTTTATCGCTTTCAAAGTATGCTCCTTCAGAAACGATATACTTCCGCCAATGAATAATTGCATTTTTTAAACTCTTTTTCCGGAATTGAGTTTAGTTTTCGTCGCGAATTCTCCTTTATGTCTTCTACCGAATGAAAACGGGTGCCACGAAGTGGAAAATTTGAGTTTAGGAAAAAGAAAAAGTCAGCTGGAGCAATATCTGGTGAATAAGGTGGTTGCTTGATGGTATCTGTTGAGTTTTTGGTCAAAAATTCGTTCCCAATGATGGCCTTATACGAACGCGCATTATGGTGAAGCAAAATCCAAGAATTATCTTTCCACAAATCTCGTCTTTTTCGTCAAATTTGGCTTAAACGCCGCATAACGCTGAAATAATATACTTCCTTTGACCTTTGACTTTCCGCTTGACCTTCCGTTAAAAATTCCGGGTGCACAACATCGCGATATTCAAAGAAAGCAGTCAACATGACTTTGACATTTGATCGACTTTGGCGTGGTTTTTTCGGTATCGGTTCAGTAGGAAGGCGCCAATCCGGAGCTTGTTGACTAGTTTGCATGTTAAACTCGTAAACTTACGTCTCGTCATCAGTAACAATGAGTTTCATGAATGTTGGGTTGGAATTGACTCGTTCTAGCATGTCCTCAACTACTCTTATACAATTGAGTTTTTGGTGAAAATTCAGATATTTTGGGAGTAGCCGAGCGGCAACATGTTGCATACACAAGTGATTATTTAAAATGATACGGATCGACTCGCGAGACACATAAAGTTCAGCAGTTATATCTCTCAAACTTGAATGAGGATTTTCAGTCACTTTTGTAATTTTAACTTCAGTCGAAGACGTTGATGGCCTACCAGGGCGAGGCAAATCTTCCAGCATATCTCGACAGCTTTTGAACGCTTTGAACTCATAAGTACGTGTTTTTGATAAAATCGATGCACCGTAAGCCTTCTGTAACATTTTCAGTGTCTCCAAACACGAAATTCTATTGGCGATGCAAAATTTAAGACAAACTCTTTGTTCGATGTTTTTGTTCATTATGAAATTCGCAATAAAAACTAGATAACTGTTCTAACTAAAAATAGCACTATATTTAATCAAAATGACAGATTGAACTCAAACTCCGCGACAAAATGAAAAGCAGTTGTGCTAATCTAACAACAAAAAATAATAATAATTTGGAATCATAAACAAATCATCCATTCTCATTCAAACATCCATCCACTTTTTTGATTGAATGTATAGTTAAACATTGTTCCAAGTTTGAAGTGGCACGAAAAAGGGGGATAATATTAGTCCAAAAGCTTGAAGAGAAAGAATTTCGAAAGTAACCCCCTAAATCTCGAAAAGCCATTTATCCTGCACAACATTCCGAAGGCGCCAGTAATTAGACTAAAAGGTTTATCCAACACATAAATATACTTTTGTATTTACGAGTTACGGTTCTGTTGTAACATTTAATGATTATAAATCAGCGAGGGTCGTTCTGTATTTTTAACAAGCGATGCGTACGAGATTTTGTCTTTTGGGATATATAATAAATTGATATTTATCACACGTTGTATTTGTCCGCTTATATGGATAATAAACTGGCTCGTATAGAGACTATGGGCCTGGTACAAGGACACGTGGAAAGTCCTGTGGACTTTTATTTTCTTGGGTCGAGACCAACATTGATACGCTGAAAAGTCCGTCATAATGATTCACTTATGAGCGTCGCGTTTCGGAATTCAAAAGATAAAAGTACAATTTCTGAGAATTCATGAACTAATAGAACAAGATATTTACAAAATTGATACATGACATACAACTTAGAAGAACTATGTTCTGACTACTACGTATATACATAATATATACAATATAAGGCTAACAAATGTAATTCACGAACTACGAATACAATTCACAGAGTACGAATAAGTGACTAGACGATCTTTACGATTCGACTGTCTAAGCGAGAAAGCGCACCCGCTTTTTTTTCTAACTGCCTACACAGTTAGCTATGAGGGCCCTGAGCCTCAGACGGCTTTTACAGTTTCACCGGTCTAGGGGCGAGCGCTTATGGCACTCAGCCACGAAAGCAAGGCAACAAGCTCCAAGGGTGCCTAACTGGCCGAACCTCGGCTTGGGCTGTTAACGATCATGCGAAAAAGTCGCAGTCCGACTAAAATCCCTATCCATAGAAATTCGAGCTAACTATACATTTATACATGTTCCCGCCTTCTGGGAGGAAGGAAGAAACATGGCTATTTTTTCTAAACTAACTAGCTAAAAAAAGTTCCCTTAAAGAACCTATGTATCTGAGTGGTGTGCATGTGTGTGTGTGTTGTGCAATGACTGTATGTTGTTAGCTTGTGAGTGCGATGTCACTGTATCGGGTGAGCGGCTGCTTGATTCAAGGGCTCCATACCGATGGAAAGGACCTAGGCTTGAGTTGCCGCAGAAGAGGGAGGTCTTAGAACACTATGTCTGGAACCTCCTCGTGGTGTGCCCCGGGCAACGTCAGTCTTATTGACTGCCGGCTACTATCAGCGGCGTCCCTCCTCTGTACCTCTCTGCTTATCAGAGGAGACATGGGATGGCGCAAGAATTAGCTCGCCGCGACTCGCCCACTCTGACGGGACTCGTTTATGACGTCGGAAGAAGAAAACCTCCTATAAAAATTAGGAGGATATAACCTCTATAAAAATCGCAATCGGTGGTGGAGAAAACCACCCTTTAAAAAATCATGGAGGGATGGTGAAGTGAAACGCAAAAATTGGGCAAGGCAAGTTTTTGGCCTGATGGACGAGACATATAGGGTTGGTTCTGTGCCTATCAGAGCTAGAGATAACTGTATCATCAGTGTACAGTCCTACCTCTACTCCCGGGAGTCGACGGCAGTCGCTGGTACACAGATTGAACAGACAAGGCGCCAGTATGGGGCTTCGAGGAACACCGGAGCGTATCGGATGTGATGAGAAGAAATCGCCTTCCACCCGGTAGTGGATGGTACGATCGGTGAGGTAATCGCGGATGATGTGAACTAACCTATCCAGGACTTATGACTGGTGTAACTTGTGGACTAGTCCGGAATGCCAGACTTTACCAAGGGCTTTGCGATGTCGATGTCGAAAAAGTCCATTCAAATGTACGATATGAGGCTATCTTTTTTTTCGAGAAGTTGTGTGTGATGTGCTCCGTGAGTCAGTGCACTTGGTTCGTACAAGAGTGTTTGACTCGGAAACCAAACTGCTCCGGCGGGTAGATTTTTGCCTTCGATGACACTGCCGTGTGTCTCGATGTGTAGTGTACACAAGGAAGTCCATCAGACCTTCAGGCCTATTGTAGGATTCGTACCTACATCCATCTAAATGGTGTCCGAACACGCGACCACTAAGCCATCATAGCGTGATTAATAACAAAAGTATAATTAGAACTTCTAAGTATTAATCCCAGCCTTCCATTGTTTATCGCGTAAACAAAGCTGTGGATTTGTCTACCCAGATTACAACATTAAGCACGCCTTATAAATTACGGTAGTCATATCTCAATATTTGTCTAACATTACGGAGTCGTATTGAAACAAGTGATTTATTATTTTTATTATGATTACATAGATTAACATTTCGTAAGACGGCTCATTAAAAGACTGTCAACTGACTCTCCTCGACGATGATGCCACTATCATATGCACTTGGCATGGCATGTGACATCATACGATCCCTCGTTATAAGGCGGCGGCGTGGCGCGGCGATGGTGCTCCTGTTAAACGCAGGGAGCTAAATTATAGGGAAGATAAATTATAGGATACTAATTATTTTTTTATTAAATAGAATAGTATTTTTGTTAAATAGAAGTGAACTAATGAAGTATCTTTGCTAATCAATCTTTAAGGCACAGCACAAATCTACGCTTTAAGGCGTGAAAAAGCGGAATAAAATATGAAATTGTTAAACCGTTACTTTGACATTACAAATACCGAAGAAGTACCTACCTATGTACTTAAGTACACATTGAGTAATAAGTTGGTATTTTTACGGTAAAATTGCTTTGTGTGCGTTATTTTCAGTGTCGTACCGCATAATATAAAAATGGGACCCCTTATAGAATCATTTTGTTGTCCGTCTGTCCATGTTCCTTTTTACTCGAAAACGACGATATATAAAATTGAATTGATAGGTTTGATTAATTTGACTGATTGATTGATTCTGATCATGCTGCTATAGCAAGAATAAATGGTCAATAAATTAAAAATTAATTAATTAGAAATTAACGGAAATATTTATTATATAAATAACATTATACTGATATCGATTCAGTTGAACACAATTAACTTGACTTAACACTGTGACTCAGAGTCAGACACTGTGACTCAGACACTTCTTTAAAATACCTTTATGTTATCATTTTACTTGTTCTTTTACTTGAACAGCGCTCTCAAGTTCAAGCTCAAGTTTGTATCTAAGTCACGGTCAGATGGTACGTATACATTCGTATCGTATGACATCCAAGTAATATTGCATGTGCATTGTACACTGTATGATTTTTACGTTTACATTATGTTAGATACATATACATCGGCTCCTATGAACTCATTTTTTTTCTTACCCCTCAAACGATTAATGAACTTTCAAGAAAAAAAAAACTTCTATTGTGTCAGTACTTACGCATGTTGATCTAGACAGAAACGAGTGTTGAAACATTCAACAAAACAGTTTATTATTTAGGTCGAAGTTTTCTCATTCCATGAAAGTTCTACTCGAGCTGTAAGAAAAGGCTCGAGAGAGATACACAGGCCAAACAATACTCGAACTACAGGGACAAGACAACGAAATTTTCAGTTCGATAAGAAATATTTTCTGTATATCTTGAAATATTGGAAAAGAAAGTTTCCAAAATTTACATCTTATTACATTTTCCACAGTTACACAGTTTAAGAAAAACAGCTTGTTTACTCCAGAGTTTTATTTAAAAACACGTCTTTAGCTCATTTTTGTGTTACACTGTACCTACGGTACTGTAACTCAATGTATGTATTCCAGCTGAAGGTGACCATTGTTATCAAATTTATCAACGGTAACTACTACTACTAAAAAAACAAATTTGTAATAATTTATTCAATTTAGGTCCTAAGAAGGCACTAAAGAACGATAAAACACTACCACACGTATGAAATATACCGCGGTCATAGAAAAGAGCCAACAAGAAACTCGACCGGGTTATTAATGTTTCTTATTTTTAAACTGTACAATTATGTTTACTTTTATAATTATTATATTATTTTAAATAGATTCACAAAGAGTCATTATCCGATATTACTATCATTCACGTAATGATCCACATAATAATAACACTCTGGGATAATGTATCTCCGTACTAGTATTTTTTGTAACAGATTAAGTAATTTCAGAGGTTACACATTACAAACATACTAATAAATATATTTCTCTTTATAATAGTAGTTTAGAAATAAATTTAGCTTCATTAATCTATATAATAGAGATTTCGTAATTTATATAATAAAATGAATCTTTAATCTATTTATATAAATAAAATGGTTGAAGGATTGCCGTTGTGCGCGCATCACGCCCAAAATCTCTGTGATCTTTTTTGGTCCTTATCGTCGTTATCATAAAGAAAAATTATCACGATATCTTCATAAACAATAATTCTATAGTCCACGCGAACGGAGCCGCGGACAAAGGTAGTAATAAACAGATACAGCATAAGTTCCCAAGACGTACTCGGGAATGAGAGTTCGCAATAGAACCCGAAAATTAATATCAGGTTCCTTTCATTATACATTAACGTGTCAAGTATATATTTTAACTAGATGTGCCCGCGGCTCCGCTCGCTTGGACTACATATTTCTGACTTTTTGTAGGTATTTTTAAGATCTACAACTATGTAGATATGTTCTACATTGTAGAACATTAAATTGATATATCTCGTATGGTTTACTCAGCGTAAACCATCATTTTTTTCGAATTGATTCACTATTGTCGTCTCTGCTTATTTTGTATATTACTTTTTGTAACAAAATATATTCTATAACCTGACCAGATAGTATATCTATGAATTAAAGGAAAAACCATGTAAATCGGATATGCAGTTTTTGCATGAAAATAACATAGACGAACAGACAGATAGACAGACGTTGAGTTCTATAATATGTATAGATAATACAATTCCGTATTAGTGAAGTGCGCAAGCTAAAATTTTGTTTTCTATACCCCGAGTCCTGTTTCCATACGAATTGCTTTCAAAGAATTTAATTTCGAAAAACTAAATGGAACACGCCGACGCGCGACGGCATGGACACTAGCTAAATATTTTATTCATTAATGCTTTTATACAAAAGCTATTCAACTGGAATTGAACAAATACCGAATGACAGATGAATATTGAAGATTTATTTAAAAAAAATGTTAGTACATTTTAATACATATTTTTTATCATTTTTACATATTTTATAGTTATCTAGTAACTAGCTCTGCTCCACGGTTTAACCTATCTTATTCAACTAACTGTCTACCACACCACCGCCAACGCACCCGTGTAGCGTATCATTGTTTAATGTTCAAACTTCCCGTTCTTGCCTACAGCTTTCCAGGGAATACCGTAAGAGAGAGATTTGCTGCTGAACGAGATACCAAGAAAAATGGACGCGCTTAGAACATGTAGGGACGACGTATCAAGATAAATTCAAAGCGTAGACGTATGGCAAAATATCAGATTGATCCAAAGTAATGAAGAGCGTAAGGCAAGACTCTCTGCTAATCATGAGTGGCTCGCTATGTCTCGGGAGTCAGAGACATTTACAGAGTGTAAGGTTATCGTGATGTCCCCATATATATTAAGCTACGCCCATATCTTCTTCTTTCTCCTCGCCTCTACCCATTACACGAAGTCGGCTTTCTTAATAAAGAAGCGCTATTTGCTTCTGCGCTGTATCTTTATTCGACAGGCCGAGACGCTTCATGTCCCTCTGGAAATTTGTCATCCGAGCAGTCTGCGTCCTACCTCGTCCTCACTTTTCTGAAGCTATGTAAAGACACTTCCGTACAATGTGGTCAATGGGTCCTCGCATTACGTATCCATATCATCTCAGCCTGAACCCGAAAATCTTTTTAGTTATCTTTTAGCACTACCATAAAACTACCCCTTATAAATTCGTTACGCACTTTGTCTCTTAGTGTGACTCCATCCACCTAGTAACATACACGTTTCAGTGGTGAGCAATTTTTTTCATGAATTTTCTTAGAATCTCGTATTTCACTATCGTCGATTAAAATTGGTCTCACTGCTGTCTTGTAGATTGTACCTTTCGTTCTTATAGGCATTTTTGGATCACAAAGTACTCCTGTTAGTGTACGCCATTTATTTCACCCAGACGTAGTACGGTTAGTAATATCGGCTGTTATTGATCCGTCATCTAATATAACCGATCCTAAATATTTGAAGTTGCTTACTCTATTAAAACTACGTCGTCAGTGTATAAGAAATTTCATGGGATAGGTTTAGGGTCTTCTTCGTTAGGTGGTTTTTGATGATATTAAATAGTAACGGACTTAGCGCACTACCTTGATGTTAATTATTTTAATGTTTTTTTTTGCACAATAAGGGCTTTGACAGCTTCTACGGGCTTTTGGGTGAGCGCAGAAGGCACTCATATTTTATGTTCGTCAAATCTGTTAGCTGGATGTCTGATAACGGTGGTTTAACTCGAATATTTTAGTCATTGTAAAAGAGTCTTATTTCTTATAATAATTAACTTATGTAAAAAACTGAATCATAGGTATATGATAGTGGTAGATATAGATTATATGTTATAAAAATATTTGCTTCAGTAAAACCATCCAGGGGTAAAACATAGGTATACGTTTGTATAGATTAAAGACCTTTGGCAATTCCTCTTACAAAAATAAATACATACAAATATAAATATTTCAATTTAAAAAAGTGACAAGGTGATAAAGGCTTACTTATCTTTGTCAGGTAAAACAAACAAGGTATTCAAAGACATTTAAGCTTAAATTATGTATCGTTTATAAGTTATAGGCTTAAGCGTTTTTTTTTTAATAACAGTGTAATATGCGAGATAAATTCTAGCACCAGTCATAGAAAGTTGAAGAGTTATATAGGTTAGCGTGGAATGGACATGTCATGAGGAGGGATGAAAGTCATATAACTAGAAGAATGTGAATTATGAAGGTGAACGAATATTGGTATATATTTCCCACAATCAATGATAAGTATTTACAATAACGCAGCGACTCAAAGTGGATCTTGGCCTCTGACACTAACAGACGCCATCTCTGTCTACATTGCGCCATCTCGCGCCACTCATCGGCTTGGAGTTCTCGTAGGTCTTTTTTACAGCATCGAACCATCTGTACCTGGGAAGTCTGATGGGTCTTCGTCCAATTCTTTGACTCAATATAACCGAGCCACCTAAGACGGTGCGCTTTAATCTCGCCAATAATGTTTGGCTCGTCTATCATATCTTCGATTTCCAAGTTTTCGCGGAACCTCCATGTTACATCTTCTGTCTTCGTTGGTCTCAAGATTTTTGTAAGTATTTTTCTTTCTGTTTTCAGTAGTTTTCGTATTAATGCCCATGTTTCGCAACCGTACATCAATACAGGTCTTATTATTGTTTTATATATTCGAATCTTCGTATTTCTGCTCAGTAGTAGGACACTAACTCATTGTGTATAGTCGCACTACATCTCAGGGTATTTTGTATCCGGCGTTCAGTTTCGTCCTCCCGTGTGTTTTTCTCTGTGATAGTGCAACCCAGATACTTAAACTTTGCTACGCCTTTGTAGGTAGTATTTCCTATTTATAAATTGATTCTTTCTGCTCCTGTGTTTTGGCCTATGAATGCTAAAAAGAGAAGTCAAACTAAAAGCGAAAATTGACAAGAGTACCGTGGGGTCAAATCCTGTAAAGAGCTTGAACTGTGTATAGCATAGCCTTATAAGCATAGCAAAATGACTGGATAATTTTTGTCTCATCTGGCTAAATATTAATATGGCACACTTATGTTGATAATCAACAGTTATATTTTAAAGAGAGACTTCTGTACTTAGTGTATCACCATCTTCAACGATAACATCACCTAACACCACACAAGGGTGGTCAAACGCTATATTACAAAATAAAACACATTCTCTCTCGCTTATGACTTAAACCAAAATCGAGAAAATAAATTAGCTAATTAAAAGTTTCCCCAGTTGTTCTTTAAATAAAAATGAAGGAACAGATTTGAATTTACAGCGTGTTTAATTTCTGAATATCAACGCTCAACCGGTAGCTAAAGCTATGTCTAATAATAAGGTCTCTTTAATATAGCACAGTGTTAGCGTGTACGGATACCGCGTCGACAGACGCGAGTTCAAAACCCCACAAAGAGCCTGAGCTTTCAGTGAAAAAACATCGTGATGAAACCATAAAGAATGGTGGTAGATTATTTTTTAATGCAATTCCCAACTTTAAAATCTGTCACCAAGCACCTATGTGCTCCGACAACTGCACTTGAGAGTCAGTTCCCGTATTAAGCTTAGCGTGTCACTTAACATCGAGTGATATTGTGGCCATAACGCTAAACCTACAAAGAAAAACATATTTATTTAAGTAATTAAGAAGACTAATTAATAAATCATTTTAGATGTGAAAGAAAAAAGAAAAGAAACCAATTAGATTATATTTTCACTTAATTAGGCAAGTGGATTTATATTTTACAAGATTTTTCGTGAAGATTTTAGATTTCACATTATTTTGTGATATTTCAATTCCGTGGAGAGAAATATTCATCTTGGAATCTTTAACAGAGTGCTACGTCTTTTTCACGATATTCATCCGAAGATAATCAATAAAATTACGCTCATCTTTTTTGTAGATTTGCCTAAAGCGTAGGGAATTCACCATGTTGTTCTCGTTGCATCAAAATAGTATGAACCCATAAGCGTCTATTTGACTTTTGATATTGGATTTTGCTAATATTTTTTACATATAGTATGAAAACACTAATTTATTTATTTTACTGAAGCTCTACATGTTCATTATAAATATACGTATGGCATGGGAGCGTAGCAACGTATTACTAAAAAAATTCAGTGATATGGTAAATTAAGCGGTGCAGATGAGTCTGCGGCGCCGTGTACACAGCATAGAGGCCCGCGTAGCTTATCTTTGATCTCACATCTTGTACTTGCCTTTAGCTTTCCAGTTTGCTTGACGTTCATGGTTTCTGCTCGGCTCTTTAGAGTGTTAGCGTGAAATTATATAGCCTATAAACCTTTTCTATAAATAGCTATTGTTATTTAATAGTTATAGCTATTGTTGTTTCCAGAGATTACACTCCACATATACACAAAATTTGGGGTCACTTTTTATAACCTTGTTAATCGTTTGTAGGTTTAGCGATATAACCAGAATTTCACCTGGTCTTAAGTGATGATGTGTCCCAAGACACGCTAAACGTAATGGGCAAACTGACTCTCAAATGCAGCTGCCGGAACCTGTAGTTTCATCACAATGTTTTCCTTCACCGAGAGCTCAGGCCTGCAAGGACTCGAACTCACGTCGATCGACCCGTTGTCCATACACGGTACCACTGAGCTATTATTGCTTCAAAATAAATCAAATATATATGTACATTATTACCAACCCGTAACTAAAATTTTTTTGCAAATCTTAAAAACATCCATAACATTGCTATTGAGTTCGATACCAAATTAAATGTAAACAAATTATTTTTCCGATATATTATCTTATAATTTTCAATAAAAACATTTTTGTTTACCTTGGTTTAACATAAGCTGTTGTATACACGTACGAGATATATTGGTCCAAGTAAAGGCAGACTTCTCAAAATGGCGTTTTTGTTCAACTGTCTAAAATATAAATGAAGGCAATGTAATTTAAAAATCAGTCAGAATGTCATATAACTAGAAGAATGTTAGGTGTAAAAGTGGATTGATAAAGGAGTACAGGATGATTGTAGAAGGTATGGACGAATTGTATGAGGAATTAAATGCGTATAAAGTTGTGAATACTGAGATTATAGCTCGTAGAGAAGAATTGAAGAGAAAAACACGTTGTGTCTTAGGTAAGATAAGGGTAAGAAGAATAAGAAATTCGTTAATTATTAACAGCTCTAGTATGAGCTTTAACAGAATTGTGTACATTTTAAATAACTCTGACAAACACAAACCGAATTAAGAAAATGTTTGCAAACAAAATTATCAAGTAAATTACAACTTCGTACGACACTTGACGACAAAACTTAATACAACTTTTTACATTACCGTCTATCGTTGGATACCTTTGGAATTTCGATTTCCTCTCCACCAGTGTTCGGGCTTTTACATTTCTTAAAGTATTTTCCCCGTTTCACGTTATGGCTTTATGTAAAATTCTCGATTTAATTCTCGTGATTGCCGCTACGACAGATGTTTTGACTTCTGACTGATTGGATCAGTAATTCTGAGCTAATACGAATTCCAAAATTATTTGTTATTTAAAAAAAGTTACTTAATTACGTTAAGGGCCGAATTTTTCCGATCGACATATAACTTTATTCGAGAAATAATTTTGAGGTGTTGACAGTTAATAATAGGTCTTTACATATGAAATTGCCGTTCTGCAGTACTGGCCATTTCAAATCAAAATAATTTTTGTTTGGCTAAGAATTCTAATTTCAAATTACTTAATTTTATTTTAAAAACATGAAATTCTTTTTCCAAAAGTAGTCATTTGTTTATTGATTAGTGTTACATTTTCATCGCATTTAAATCTTTTTTGTCATCATGGATACGTTAAAAATTCGAGTAATTATGGAATATGAGTACCGTCGTGGCAGTAACGCGGCACAAGCGGCACGCAACATCAACGATGTTTACGGAGCTAACACTACAAACCAACGCACCACCTGTTATTGGTTTGCTGGCTTCCGTTCTGGGAATTTCGGCCTGAAAAATGAACCTCGCGGTCGTCCGAAGACTTTGGTCGACAATGACGAATTAAAGGTAATTGTGGAAGCTGATGATTCACAATCTACGGCTGAATTAGCAGCAGCTTTCGACGTTAGCATCAAAACAATATTGGTCCATTTGCGTCAAATTGGCAAGTTAAAAAAGATTGACAAATGGGTGCCCCACGAACTCAATGATCGCCAGCGCGAAGTACGCGAGACGTGCCTTGCACTGCTCAACAGACACACAAATGAAGGAATTTTGAACCGCATTGTTACCTGCGATGAAAAATGGATTCTGTTTGATAACCGCAAGCGCTCAGCAAGTTGGTTGGATCCTGGTACAGCACCTAAACAATGCCCTAAACGAAAACTTACCCCTAGAAAAGTGATGGTCACTGTTTGGTGGTCTAGCGCCGGTGTGATTCATTACAGCTTCTTAACAAACGGGGTGAGCATTACTGCAGATGTGTACTGTGAAGAACTGAACACAATGATGGAGAAGCTGGCACATCTCCAACCAGCATTGGTCAATCGCTCGTCTCCGCTGCTCCTGCACGACAACGCGCGACCACATACTGCACAACAGACGGTCTCCAAGTTGCAAGAACTGGGGTTGGAAGTTCTCCGTCATCCGCCCTACTCACCAGACCTTGCGCCTACAGACTACTACTTTTTCCAGAATTTGGATAACTCCTTGGCGCGAAAAAAATTCAATACCCGAGAGGCAGTACAAAATGTCTTTGAAGAATTTGTTGCCCCCCGTCCAGCTGATTTCTTTAAGAAGGGCATCAATAAACTGTCACTGCGCTGGCAAAGATGCATTGATTGCATGGGTGATTACTTCGATTAATACAAATAAAAAATACATGAAAAAACCGTTTAAATTTGTTCATACAAAACGGCAATTTCATAGGTAAAGACCTAATATAAGAAATCTGTACAAAAATATTCCTCAATTAAAATTATATATATATTGATTGAAAATCGGCCCTAAATAAGCTAAACATGACTGAAGGTTGAATTTGTACTTTCACATAAGAAATGATATTATAAAATAAAAGTGATTAGATTCTTTTGTTTTAGTTTAAAAATTAATTCATCACAATGCACCTTTTCCGATCCAACAGAATATGGAAAAAACTATAATTAAAGGGAAAAGGACGTTTTCCTTTTATTTAACCATGTGTATCCTTTTGTTACACGATTGATATTCAGAACTGCAGAAAGACAGCGCTAGCAGTATTCATAAACGCTGATATATAAAACAAAATTGTTTTGTCTATCGATTGGTATATATTATTTGTATTTAATATTGTAAATTTGTAACAACAAACTGTGGAGACAGTTCAGACCACTGACGTGCCGTGTCCGCGACTGGACAACTTCTGATCTGTCGAGAGGCCCTACGAACGTATTTATGACATGGTTTGCTTGTCAAAATGTCTTGTTATTGGTGGAACAGCGCATTAGTCATTTACACAACTGTACCGGAAGTCATTGTACGAATCTAAATAATTAAAAATAATATTGTTCTCCCACATATATTTAAATACTTATAATTTTCTTCTCTTTCATTTGACAGACTACATGATACGATAATTAAAAAAATACACGCTAAGCCTAGTGGAAGACTGGCTCCTACGTGCAGCTGCCGGAATACATCTAATGGTAATTGGTGACAGATTTTTTAACTTGAGGGTGGTAGGTACGAGTAGCTAGTTAGGCGGGCATTAGTAAAAGCCCTACTGCTATGCTATGGTTTCATCACGATGATTTCCTACACCGAAAGCTCAGGCTCATTGTAGGGATTCGAACTCACCTCTGTAGACGTCCGTCATATTGATTTTGTTCGTATAAAAGGTGTCCTATATCACCCGGACTATAATAACGTATCGATTGACCTCTCATTCGCTAAAATCGGATGAGTAGACGCTACGGTGAAAAATACGAAACCACAGACATACATAGACCGCTAAAACATAAGCCTCCCTTTTAGCTTTGTAGCCGGTTAAAAATGAAGCGACATTTATCACCTAAAAGTACCCGTTCGCATACGCTACGCATTGTCATCTATGTATATATATAATACTCAAACTCTCTCTGTCTGCCTGTCCGTGTTCTTTTCACGCGAAAACCACTTATCAGATTTACATGATTTTTTCTTTTGGTTCACAGACATGGTATCTGGCCAGGTAATAGGATATATTTTGTGTGATAAAGTAACATACGAAATAAGCAGTAACGATAGTGGTGAATCAATTCGGAAAAAACACGCATTTGGGACGCTTAATTGGCTTACACTGAGTAAACCATACGAGATATATCAAAATAATATTCTACATAATTGTAGATCTCAAAAATTCCTACACAAATGTAGCGATAGTATGCATCTATCTTCTAAGCATCAGCCAAAATAAGATTATTTTTTTTTTGGGTCTTTTGTGCGGAGGCAGCACTATTCGCGCGGGCGCTTAATCGAAGGCATTGTACAGTCCATGCAAGCGGAGCCGTATTCTATATATATAAGCGAAATACCAGCCATCACGAGATCTCCGAAACTATAGGACCGATTGACTTAATATTTAGAATAGTTACTCCTTTCGCGACGTAGACGCTCGTTAAAAATTTTGGTCAATTCAAATTTAAAAAAAAACATTATTAAATCATTTATTTACAGAAAAGGAACGCCACTTTTTTTGTAAAATTAATACAAATGTTTGGAATTACGCTTGAACAAAATAAATCATAGAATTGCGAAAATACAAAGCAATCTAAATAGTTGCAGGATAATCTTGAATTACATCGAACCCGCTGACGAAAAGAATAAAATACTGGTAGCATTTCATTTTGCACCGACCTTAAACCGTATAGTTTAGGCATGTAACCAGGCGAATGGAATGGCCGTGCAGAATAGGATACTTTTTTTTCTAAGGACGAAAAGGAAACGTGTCAAATAAAACCTCCCTTAGAAGTAACTCCACGAACAACTACGAGCGATGAAACCTTAGAGTAATATCATAGGATTTTGTTTAGCGTTATTTATTACACTTATAGGTTTAACTAGCTTTGCTCGCGGGTCCGCTCGCGTGGAGTTACAGACTTGTTGTTTATGAAGATATCGGGATATTTTTTTCTTAGATAGAGTCCAAGTATCTATGGAGTGTAACAAATAATTATCAAAATCTATTGAGTAGTTTTTGCGTTATGCGCGCCGAACAGCAAACCTCAATCATTTTATTTATATAGTTTAGAACAGAAACGCTTTGGTGCGTAATGTAGATAGTATATTACTACCTACCTACCTGCTATACATGTTAAAGAATATTTCGTATTGTGAGATATTTTTAAAATTTTTATGTTTTATTATATAGAAATACTAGCTGTGCCCGCGGCTTCGCTCGCGTGGACGACAAAAATTGTTGTTACCGGGATAAAAAAGTATCCTATGTTACTTCTAATACCTCCAAGAATATGTTAAAAAAGTTTCATAATGATCGGTTAAGTAGTTTTCGCGTGAAAACGTAACAAACAAACTTACATTCACATTTATAATATTAGTAGGATAGTTGCATTATTATTAACTAGCTTCTGCCCGCGACTTCGTCAGCGTAAACTTCAGAATTGGATCTTTATCGGTATATAAACTATCTATGTGCCATCCAAATCCATTTAGACGTTTTTGCGTGTTTCAGTAACAAACATCCTACATTTAAACATACAAATTTTCCAATTTCTACGTGTATTTTATTTATGAAATAGGTACAATTACAGATAACAGATTAATATTAAACTAAATAAACATAGGTACATGTGTTTATGAAATAAATTTACCGATAAATCAAAATACCTGTTTATTAATGTTAATTGAGTATTTGAAAAAAAAGTATATCGATTTTTTATGTATTTTAAAGCTTCATCATAATTATGATAATAGTCAATTGGAAAAACTCTTAAAACATTTTTTTTATTAATATTGAACAATTGAAAATTGTAATATTTTAAAAATAATCACATGACTACGAACGCGCTACGATTGATCGTCAGGTTTGTGACGTCATAATGTTATAGGAATTTCATCGATTAAGTGTCAAAGCACTGTAACAGCTGTGTGCTACAATGAGTAGAAATTAACATTGTGCCGTAACACGCGCTCGGATTTATTCGGGAACGATCGGCGCGTTTTCGGTACTGAATTCAAACATTAATTTTTATTTTGAAATAACTTTTGAATAATTGCGAAAAAAAAAATTTGTTATAAAACTTATATACGATCTTTCCATTTTCAATACCCAATTGTTAGAAAATGTATCAAATCGTTCAATCGTCCATTCTCGTAATCTTATTCAGACATTCACGATTCCTCCTCCAAATATTTCACACTTCAACGTACACAGTATTAGATAAGGCGCGCCTGTCCTGCATCTATGTACGTATGCTTATAGGTTGAAAAGGGTGCCGGCCGTAGACAATCCTGATTAGGACAGAAATCCATTCCGCGAGATATATTGCCTTTATTTATATTTCTTCCTTCCCGCACTTCTATTTCATTTTGAATATGTAACTTATTTCTAACTAATGACCTGAAATTTATTAGTTTTAATCTTTTGGGTGGAATTAGTCCAAGTAATTTCAGACCACAATAACCAAATTGAGGTCGGTACAACGCTGCAAGGCATCCAATTTTACGCTGACGCAACATCGTCAGTTAACATCAGGTGAGATAGCAGTCAAAGCCGAAATCTAAAAATAATCATTAAAACACATATTTTTTTCAATTTCCTATCGCTGTTACTAGGACCAGCTTCCCCTAACAACACGTCATTTTAAAAAAGATACTATTTAATAAGTTGGAGATTCGTGACCTTGTTATTATGGAATCCGTATTAATTTAATAATCGCACTATTGAGTCGAACTGTTGGCTGAGCTCGTTAATAACAGGTATGCTCTGTGACCGCACATACCCCATAACCAGGCAACGACCGGCTTAAAGATATTCTAGCTCGAGCTATCGGATCGTGAAGACCTCAGTTAATAAGTCGACAACAATTAACACTGGTCCTGAGTGAGTCTCTCTGCCCATCTCGCTACGTATTATACTAAATGAAATGGACAAACTTTAATAATAATACATATATTATAGAAAGATTACAATCATTTTTACCCACTCGTTTATTTAATATGTCTACTAGCTGTGCCCGCGTCTCCGCTCCCGTGGACTATAGAATGCCGTCGGTCGAGTGCACGCTCTAATCATTCTGCCCCCGCTCAAAACACGGGGGACAAAAATGCTTATTGTGGGTCATCCTTAGAAGAGAGATATATGATATTGCTGACTTTTTTGTAGGTCCTTTTAAGATCTACAATTATGTGGAACATTAATTTGACATATCTCTTATGGTTTACTCAGCGTAAGCCATTTGAGCGCCCCAAATGCGACTTTTCTCCGAATTGATTCTCCATTATCATCCCTGCTTATTTCGTATGTTACTTTATCTTACAAAATATAACCTGGCCAGATAACACAGCTATGAATTAAAATAAAAAACATTTAAATCGGATAAGTGATTTTCGCGTGAAAAGAACGTAAACGGACAGACAGAGTGGCGTTCAGTTTTATAAGATATATGTATAGATATAGATGATGTGATGATCAATTTCATTCCAAAAACTTTGTTTTCGAAAACAACGAGGCGTACGAC
This sequence comes from Saturnia pavonia, assembly GCA_947532125.1. Classification (NCBI taxonomy): domain Eukaryota; kingdom Metazoa; phylum Arthropoda; class Insecta; order Lepidoptera; family Saturniidae; genus Saturnia; species Saturnia pavonia. The sequence continues at coordinate 18,479,338 of OX383895.1, read as the reverse complement.
TAAATACATCACATCTGCGCTACAAGATCCGGACCAGGCGTCAAGGAAGGACTAAAACTTTTGACTTTGTAACTTTGTTTTGTTTTGTTTTGTTTATTAATTAATGTTCCTTTACACGCGTGATATATTAGACTCACGGTAAAGGTAATGTTATTTTGTTATCTATATATGAACTTTCAAATGGTTTTATTACGAAAAATAGAGAATTTTGAATCAATGATTACGTTCCGTGATTGCGTTTAAGGACACCGCGTCGACCAGCGTGTGTTCGAATCCCTGTTGTACCTGAGGTTTCAGTGAAGGAAAACATCGTGATGAAACCATAGCAGGGTGGCAGGGCATTTTATAATGCCCGCCGGGATAGCTACCACCCTGATGTTGAAAATCTGTCGACAAGCACAAGCATTTTGCACAAGCAAATTGACACTTAATATCAGATGAGACTGTAGCCAAACGCTAAATCTATAAAGTATTTAAAAAACCGAACGTATCTGTAGGTACAAAGGAAATGGTCACATACACTTTTGACCATATCAGGCTTTATTACCTACCTGATTGTGCTTTGCATACTGTCCTCTCTTATCTTCCTCTAGAATAGTGCTACCAACTTACTTTTCCCAATTTATTACTATTGACACTAACGGACAGTATTTAAAAATATTGTCTTACAGACATTAGTTGTTTCAGTCTGACTTTGCTTTGAATTAGGTGTTAGGAGTACAAAGTATTTTATTTTAACTAATGTTTTATAGATAGAATGAATAATTAATATTCAATTTTATTAAGTTTTTCAACAAATTCAACAAAGTTCTATATGAATGTCGAACCGATTATTTACCGATTATATTTTAAAAAAGTAATCTAATTAAAAATATTATAAATAACAATATGAGAGCAATCTGTATACTTTAATTACCAAACTGAATAGTAAAATTTCCATGTACTTGGAATATCCATCTATATTTTGGATTTAATATAAGACTTAACATTTGTGTAGCTCAAGTGGTTTTCATTTTGAACGTGTGAGTTTGTTATTTTAATAAAATGTATTCGCAATAAGCAGATTAAATATGTGCGTGCGTGCGTGCGCACGGCCGTTTTATCATAGATCATAAATACGAGGCAGAAGCGACTGCCGCGTGTAGTACATTCGCACCGATCGCGACAGAACTTAATGGCACTTGTGCTGTCGAGTCCTTGTTCTTTTGGACACATAAACTATATGTACCATTATTCGCCTGGTATCTTCGGAACTACAATACTTTTTAAATTATTGATTTTATGAGTAAAATATATAGGTTTATTTAACTTTCAAAACACAAAAAAAGTAATTTGGTATTTTAATCACATATAACTTTATTCGATGCATAGGTTGAAATATTCGTTTTTTTTTTTTTATCACCATATTTCTTTTAATACAACTAAGGTGGCAAGCAATCTTACGGCTTTATCTTACCGTAGCCTATGGACGCTTGTAATACCATATGTATCACTAGCGCGTTGCCGACCTTGAACCCCCTACACCAAGGAGCTCTAGAAAACCTACTCACCGCAGGAACACAGCACAAGGTTATTTGGCTGCGATCTTATATAGAAAGGTGATATTCTACCAGTCGGACTGCCCCAAGGAGACACAGACACAGTAAAAAAACGTATAACAGAAATTGAGGCTAAATTCACAAGTATATTTTATTATTTATTTACCGGTTACACAACATCTGTGTCGAGAAACCTTCGGCCTTTATTGCTTGAAGTTATCAATATCGAAAGCGTAAATCTACACACTCAAGAAGTTACCAAAGTACCTACTCTTCTTGAATATAAAGCATAGGAATATAATATATTTTTCTAAAGTACATATTACATATCACAAAAGATGTAGCTCTTTCTCTATTTTTAAAGGACATGATTTTAATTATAAATACATTTTCAATGACCTAATTATTAAGATTTGTCTCTAAAATAATAGATATTGAAATTTAAACCGCCTGTATTTAAAATAACATGGGGTTTTTTTTTTATTTAGGCCAAATTAACTGTTCTAAAAATTTGAAACTTGGTAGACTTCAATCTTAAAATAGCAGGAAAACTGTGGCCAGATATGATCGATTCACCCGTATAATTTTTTTTTATGGTTTCATCGTTACCGGCGTACTTAGAAACTGGACCTTAACTACTTCTGAGGTAAGAATTTATCTCAAAGAAGTACGAGGGATTACATTATGTACAATACATGTGAGAAGGAGACTGAAATCGGCAGGAATAAATTCGCACTTAACTTCCAGAGGCTCCCTTCTTACTAAATGCCACTGCGTAGCTAGAGTTAATTTTGATCGCAATCATGAAATTTGGAATGACGAAGCTTGGAGTCAAGTAATATTTACAGATGAGTCCAGATTTTTCCTCAAGTCAGATTATGTAAGGATTAAAGCGTGGAGACGCCCAGAGGAGAGGAACGCTCAGTACAACAACATCATTGGAAAAGAGGCATGTGGGTGGAGGGTCAGTCATGGTATGGAAGGTAAATCTTTTGCAACATACCTTGTACGGAACTCCGCGTCATCCAAAATGGTCATTAACAGCGGCACGATATTTATCCTTGATATAGGAATAATTTGTAGTGTCATTTGCCCCTTTCATATGAGATGGATTTGTTTTTATGCATGATAATGCAGGCTCCATACTGAGACCTTAGTTGTCTAATACCTTCGAGACGTTGAAATCAATGCAATAGAGTGGGCAGCGCGCTCGGGATAATTAAGTAATGAAGTGAACATAGAAATAAAATACTCAGAACGGCAGTCATTGCACACAGATTGAAGCCATTTCTAGTTAACCTTTAAAGGCTACATACATAGCTCGGTGTTAAAAATGAAGTTATAATGCAAATAGCTCCAGCAATTTTCACATAATATGACTTATTGCGCAGTGGAAAAATGTCACAGCTCAACACATAATCACCATAAACGGGATAAGCTCGGGATAATTCACGGAAAGCAGTACCTCCAAAAATAATTCATTATAAATTGTAAATAGGTAAGGTAAAACAACCAGTAATTGACACTGCACCAATAGTTGACACTCTGACGAAGAAAATTAAATATTTGATACTAAATTGTTTTGAAGTCTTGAGTTTGTTAACTGACTTTTATAACTGACTGTACCTATATGTATTTATAACATTAAAAATATATCTGTAATCAGTGATTTTGGCCATCTCGATCTTTGGCTTCCTTTTTTTCTTAATATTTAATTTTCTTTGTCAGAGTGTCAACTATTTGTGCAGTGTCAATTACTGGTGGTTTTAACTTATATAAGTATCAATAATTTCGTTGATTGTTTTTATGCTCTTTGTTTTGAAGTAATTAAAATATTATTTTCTAGTTTTTAGTTTGTACATTTTTGAAGTCGGTTTTTGTTTATTTTTTCTAATTCTTTGTTAATATTTGTCTTTTGGTGGTTTCTTTTATTTCGACGTTTGCAATTTTAAATTAACTTATAATAAGCATCCAAATTAATAAACTTAATTGCTACAAATATCCATATTTTGTTTCAAACTAGGTCATTTTTTTGCTTAACTTTAAAATTGTCCATGGGTGTATAAAAATTAATATTTGTTTGTCGGTATGATTTCTTTTGTATGATTTCTGAACGTATAGGGGATACGTTCAGAAATCATACATCCGATTGTGGTGTAGCTTTGGTGAGTTGTTGTGCGCGCACTCGCGAAGATTCTGTACTAGTACAACTTGTTTACAACAGGCGGCGCGCGAGTAGTTTCATTCCGAAGCCAATGGAAACGAAGACGCCTGCAAAATGTAGTTAAAAAGTAAATAAAAAATATTACCACAACTTCCTGTGAAATATTAATACGTATTCAAATTTGGACTCTAAGCAGCTGGTAACAAGTAAGTATTTTAGACATTAGCGTGTCAAGGTGGAAATTGTAATTTTTTGTACTATTTCAAAACATATTTTTCCATGAATAGGTAGTTCGTTAGCGGGCAGATTCATTAAAAACGTTTGTTTCATATAGTGATGTTATGAGTTGTAAAAAAGTGTACGATTCTTTAGAAAAATATGGTTTTCATTCGCGTGGTAATACCAAAAAGCGCCTGTTTGTAATCCTATTATTTTATGCAACTGATAACCCATCAAAATAAAATAAATATGTTATTTTTGATTACTTTTTTAACTATGTTTTTTTATTACGGCTATATCTAAATAATGTTTTTTTATTAAACCTATGACTAGCTTCTGCCCACGATTTCGTTTGCGTGGACTTCAGAATTGACTAAAGTCAGAAATAAAAAACATACCATTTACCGGGATAAAAAGTATCCTATGTGTTAATCCACATTATAAACTATCTGTTTGCCAAGTTTCGTTCAAATACCTTCAGCCGTTTTTGCGTGAATGACTAAAAAAAGCACAAACTTTCACATTTAAAATATTACTAGTTGTGCCCGCGGCTCCGCTCGCATGGACTGGCTGTACCCGTAGTTCGAGTACTCGCATGAATCGTGCCACCGTCCCACCCACACGCAGCGGCCACCCGCCGGTCATTAAAAAAAAAATGCTTATTGTGGGTGATCCTTAGAAGATACTATTCACTGACCTTTTTATTGGTCTTCTCAAGATCTAAAATTATGCAGTACATTAATTTGATATATCGCTTATGGTTTACTCAGCGTAAGCCATTTAAGCGACACAAAAGTGTCCTAATTGTTTTAGTGGGTAAACAGCGAGAAAAACCTAAAATAAAGATAAATTAAAAATAACAATAAAATACGATGAACTAAGTCGAGTGCCAAAAAAATATATTTTTATTGAAATAATTCGATATTTTCGTCAAGAAAATGATCAAATAATTTAAAAAGGTAATTGTATATATAAATTATTATGCATACGTCTTGTTTAGATATTCAAATGTACTCAAATAAACTTGTCTGTGACAACAAAACGCAGAGAACGCTTTTTTTTTTCGAGCCTCTCAGCCACTCAGCCGAGAAATTTTGGGCAACATGCGCAAGGGTGCCAAAGTGGCCGAACCTCGGCTTGAGCTGTTGCCGTATTTGCAACATACGCGACCTAGCTAAATTCCTACGCGAATTCGAGCTAACTAACTATACATGTATGCATGTCTCTTGCCTCCTGGGAGGGAGGAAGAGACACGCGTACATGTATTTAGTGATCTGAAAAATTTTCTGAGGCTAACTAACCACAAAAAAAAGAAAAAAAAAAGGTCCCTTACAAGACCAATGTACCTGAGTGTGGTGCATGTGTGTTCATGCAGTGTAGTGAATGTATGTCGGTAGCTAGTGATTGCAGTGTCACTGTGTCGCGCGAGCAGCTGGCTTGAGGGCTCCCTAGCGGGGGAACGGACCTAGGCTCAAGTCGCTGCAGGAGAAGGCGGTCGAGATATGTGTGCGGGAGCGAAGTTTGCCGCCCGCCCCCTGCGGAGCGAGCGGTGATTACGCGGGCGTGGGCGCAAACACGCTTGGTTATTAGATACGGGCGGGAAAATCGCGTTCGCTTCCGTGATTTTATCATCGGGGTCAGATAAAATGTCGCGCGGGCGTCTATATTTGTTAGACATTCGGATGTCTGGATTCGGATTATGAGATGCGGCTGCCACTACTAGCTGGTTCGAATGGTTCGACGCTTTTTCAAAATAATTATTTGATAGGGACTTTATAAATGATTCGATCGAAGGTATTTCCATATCTTTATGGAGATCTACGTTCCGAGCGAACCAAGGGGCACCGACCGCCCTTCTGAGAAAGCGGTTCTGAACTATTTGTAACTTATTGAGGGTGAATTTACTTATGTGAGCAAAGACTGGGGAACTATAAGTTAGGATCGGTCTGATACAAGTCTTGTAGAGCGTGAGCTTATGTCTGAGGGACATTTTGCTCTTCGAGCACACGAGAGGGTGCAGGCGGCTTGAGACCATACCGGCTTTCCTTCGCACTCTATCGATATGTGCCTTGAAATTTAGGTGTTTATCCAGTGTGACACCCAGATATTTGATCTGGTTGGCCCACGGGATAGCCACTTTAAATAGTTTGATAGCGGGAATTTTAACTAACCTTTGAGTGGGATGAAAGAGGATAGCGCTACTCTTATCGGGGTTAATTCCTATGCGCCATCTACGGAACCATTCGCCTAGCTTATCTACGGCTTTTTGGACTCGTAGCCTGAGGGTTTGTCTGTTCCACGAGGAACTAAACAGGACTGTGTTCGCAGAGAACGCCTGAGATAGCTTCGGTAGGCGGGTCGACCGAAAACCATTCGTCGCAGGTAGTTGACGTAAAAAGTTTTAGGAACGTCTGCAATGCAAAAACGAATGGTAACTAATGTACAATAACGATTCGTTGGATATAGGAACCGGGCGTTAAAGTATTATTTTCCAGACTTTCACCTGAGATGTCTGAAAACCCTTGCCTATGTAATACTGGTATTCAACATTCACAATCAATTCAATTTCAAGATGAATATGCACCTGAATCTATCTTTACGTAACTAGGATATTGCGTCACATTGCGGCATAAAGCTTAAATGTATATGTACGCTTGTTGATAAAATTATAACAGTTTATATACCATTTTTAAGAAAAATTAAAACGCTTAAATGACTCGTCATCGTTAAGTATACCTACTATTACCTTCAAAGTAATTACGCTTACATTCCAAATCTATGTTGTCATTTTATTTTTACACATAACATTGACAATTTGTATAGCCTATCAATTAAGGAACGATATATAGTTACCATGTGCAAAATTACGTCAAAATCGTTTGAAAATAAATTAAAAAAAAGTGTTTTTTATGTTTTCTATTGAGTTATTTATTGAGGATTCTTGTATTCTATCCATTATAGAATGACAACCCTGCATGGATTGCCAACGGTTGCGAAAGGGTTGCAAAATTTATTCCCTTAAAAACATCGACAACGACCGGTCTTGTACTGCCCGCATATAGCGGCTTCCCGCAATCTTTACCAGGTCATCGATTCACCTTGTGACAAGTCTGCCTACGTTCCACCTTCCGGTATGCGGCAGCCACTCAATAATTATTTGGCCCCGTCGACGAGCTACGTTCCCCGCTCACTGCCAGTTAAGTATAACTATCCTTAGGGGTATGTCGGTGACTTTAGTTCTTCTGTAGATCCCCACGAGAATATGTTACGTAGCTTATTGTTAGTCGATTTTTATTTAATTATAATAATCTATATATATACAGTAAGAAACTGACTGGCTGACTGATTAACTGACTGATCGATCAACGCACAGCCCAAACTATTGGGGCTGGGACGGTGAAAATTTGCATGCGGCTTCCTTTTACACTGTATGTAAGCACTAAGGAAGGATTTTTGGAAATTCAACCCTAAGGTGGTGAAAAAGGGATAAAAGTTTGTATAAAAATCGTCATTTTTGAAGACAGATCTATGAAAATTGGTATTTAGTAATTCAGTTAGAAAGTAAAAAAGATGGGACATAGCTCAATATTGACGCGTGCGAAGCCGCGGAAAAGCGCTAGTATACTTATAAGTTATCGATCAATAGTTTAGTAATAATACCCATTAGAATGTTTCGTTTTACGCATCACAGTAATAATTGGAAATAAAGTATTATATTTTAGCATACTTTTTTTTCATGCAAAAGTATTAAGTATATTTATCAAAAATAAAGTAGGTTACATTATTATTTAATATGGTTGAAAGCTCTAGACATATACTTCACATCTATAAAATTTCATCAAAATCGCTTGAGAATTAATAAAATTTTCAATTTCCAGGCAAACGAAGTCAATTATCGCTAATTTACTAATACTATGGATTCTTGGGATTTAACATCTTCAACTATCAAATATTATCTTTTGAATGAATATTTTAATCAATACTTTTAAATTTGTTTTTCATTGGTCTTATTATCTGCTTAGAATAATGAAAATCTTAATCATGAATCAAAATGAAACTTTGAAGTATTTAATGTTCACACAATTATCATAAATTCACCCGAAGCTTTATCAATTCAAGTATCAATTAGCTGGTAAATTGCATTTTCGTCGGTAATACTCATGAAATGTAAAATATTAATATTAACATATCTTCTTTGTATAATAATATCATTTAAATGTAGTTTGTGGGAATGTTTTGTTACGGTTGTAAGTACTTTAATAATTTTAAAATTCATTTTAGCTTTCTGCGAATAAACTTGAAATAAACCCAAAATTTTGAACGTCTGAACAGTTTTGTAACTAAATTATATAATATATAATTAATGCCACTTCTATGAACAAAGAATATAATATAGAAAAAACTCTATTGGATTATTTTGTCTCGTTTTATTGCTTAACGTGAAAAAAATATATACAAGAGGCTACCGGAATTTTATAATTTATTATAATTAACTATCAACAGCACAACATAATTTTATATTTCAACGTAGGGAAAAGGTAATAGTTTATGCTTAAGTGCATTTTAATAGTTTTTGCTAGAATCTAATTAATTTAATAAAACTAGCGCTTTTCTTGCAGATTCGCTAGCGTCATTGTTATGTCCCAAACTTTTTACTTTCTCACTGAATTGCTAAATACCAAAGTTCATAGACCTATTTTCAAAAATGACGGATTTTCATACAAATTTTCCTTCCCTCTTTCACCACCTTAGGGTTGAATTTCCAAAAATCCTCCCTCAGTGCTCACCTACAGTGTAAAAGGAGCCTGCATGCAATTTTTCACGGTCCAAGTCCCAGTAGTTTGGGCTGTGCATTGATATGCTAGTCAGTTAGTTTGTTGTCCTTTTATATATGTAGATAAAAAGTTTCGTAATCATATTTCAATGGTTTACAACTAATAACGTGACAAAGGAAATAACATCTAAAGATGGTAATCCGTTGAGTTGGAGCCCAGTTTCAACCGGCAGTCGACTATAAAGATAACACTACATTACACAAATATTCATAGCACTTCAGAACATACAACGATCCTATAATTATTCCAACGTTTTTCCCAACAGTTCCTGTCTGCCGTAAAGCTTTCCGATTTCAGATTTAAATATTAATTTAAGATTAAGCTTTCCTATTTAAGTTTTAAATATTAATAGATTGAGCTTTCTGAAATAACATCCTTATCGTTTTTTCTTCAGTTTCACCATTTTTCGGTTTTAATTCAGTTGTAAGCACTTTAGTCAATAATGTATACTATGAATAATCGCGAGTTCATCTGATTGTATTCTTAAATTTTATACACATTTACCATTACCGCCTTAAGACTATCCACTGCTGTATAATTCTCATCTCATCTCTTACTTATTTCTATTTGTTATATACGTGCCTTTTAGATCTGCTATTGGTTACCGTTTTGCAAGGCGTTTTCTTCCGATACAATATGAACATCTAGGTGTGCGCGGTTCATACCGTAATTTTGGTGATACAATTTTATTGTCGCTTCACAATGTCCTACTCTGTCTACAACTTGTTTATACAAAAATAAATCACGCCTCTTTCCCAACGGGGTAGGCAGAGACCACGTCCTTCCACTTGCTACGATCCTGACATACAACTTTCGCTTCCTCAACATTCATCAATATTTTCATGCATGCTCGTCGGTTTAGAGTACTCTCGACCTGACTTTTCTTCAAAACGTCCCTGATTTGATCGTGGTACGTTCGTCTTGGCCTTCCTCTTCCAACGTTCCCAATTACACTCATCTTATAAATCTGTCTAGTCAATCTTCTTTCATTCATCCTCTCCACATTCCCATCCATCTCAATTTCACTCCTATCATACTTCTTAACGCTCTCATTTCTACTGCATTTATTCGGAAAGGTTTATACTAGCGAAATATCGATTCGTGGTAGGCACGTTCGAGCCCCGGTCATCTAACAACAAATTTTTCGCAATTTACTTGCATTTATGAACTTTTTATAACACCATCGGTTGACGGTGAAGAATAATATCGTGAAGAAACCTGATCACTTTAGAAATATTCTTGTGGTACCAATGTATGTGGAAAAATATGGAACTGTGGATTTCTCGGTGTTTAAGCCAGTGCCTCCGCTGGGAAGAGTCTTTTACCCTGCAGTGGAACATTTACAGCCTGGTATTATTGTTTAATATCATAGATCTTGGCCTAAATTGTCAAAGATGTGAGATCTTTAATCTTATTGATTACAACCTAATAAATATATTCAATTTCATCTTAATAAGCTTTATACATCGTGGTAATAAAATGCATTTGAAATGATTACATTTAACAAGTGACTATTTTCGAATCTTAGGTTTTTATAATATAAGACAGTTAAAATTTTATTTCAAAATACCCGTATAATAGATTTTGCAACATCACTGAGCTCGTCGAACTTCCAGTCCGTGTATCGCACGCAGTCTGCAATGCACTTTCGCAGTACCAACTGCAATTCTCTACAATCCAACCGTACGCTCTGCGAGTCGAGAGGACCATTAAAATTTATTGTTCGCGAGAGCCTTGATGTTTGTCTCGCGTGAGTTCCGTGGTTATGATGGATCTTTTATGCTTTATGATACGATTTATTCTATCCAACGCTTCGTTATTAACAGTTTTTAAGAGTTTACATATTTTATTACTACATTCATTACCCAGAAAATTTGTTTTATCAATTACTCCACAGTTGTGTTAATGCATAGTGTAAATAGAATAATCTTCTGATTAGTAATATGTTCCTCCTTCTAAACAGGGATTTAAGCATGCTGATAATGGTGGTTATCGACATTATCGACAGATCCCTATCTTTCGATAATTTCTGCCAGTTTTGAACTATTATTGTCAATTGACATTATTGTTTCGATGGCCGGCTTTGTTTTTGGACTGAAAAATTATTTTAACAACACATATATTTCTGTCACGGCTCTATCTCCTTACATATTGCATCCTTAAAACGCAACAACTCTTAGTCCGTCTGTCTCTTCGTTTTACGTTCTTAAGCACGAGAACCAATTATCCGATTTAGGTAAGTTTTCTTTTTTAGCTTACAGATAATGTATCCTCTTGTCAGATTTTAGTATTTGAGGTTTTTAAAGAAATAAATAATTAAGATGTTGGTTAATTAAGTAAGGCTAAAAATATTTGCTTGAGCATTATTTTCTAATACGCTGCTTAAACCGTTAACTATAGAACAAGTAATTACACTAGAACTAAATGTAACTAATAGGATATAATAAAAAACTCAGCAGCATGATATTTTCATATTGAAGCCACAATAATTTCAATTGTGGTACAAAGGAAATTAAAAATATTTAGATGGTGTTTACGTGGACTTTAAATCAAAAATCTTTTATTCAATTTTGACCCTAAGAATAAAAATAAAGCAATGGTGGCTCAGTGGTAACGTGTATGAATACTGGGTCGATCGACGACTTTTTGAAATGAGCCTGAGCTTTCGGTGAAGCTATCCACGTCCACACGTTAGAAAACACCTTATCATGCTATGGTCACAATATATCCCTTCACAGAAAACTTATGGCCATTGTAGGATGCGAACACCGCATCGATTTCCAATGACACCTCATCAAATATAATTACAAGTTTATAATTAACTAGCAACCGCGACTTCCTTTAGGCTTATTACAATAAACAACTTAATAACAATCAAATATAGCTCTTATGACACTCAGGGAGAACGCAACATTCTATCACTGAAAGAATTTTTAGAATGGGATGAGTATTTCCAGAGAATACTTTCTACAAAACAACCTACAAACTTTAACTCTTTACATTCACAAAAGCAACCATGTAGGTACTCCGCTCGTAATATTACAAAATTAAATGTTTATTAGTTATATCACCATTGAACATAAAATAGAAGTTTAATATACCTAGTCGACCTAAAGTTTAGCCATTAAGTTTCAGTCGTGCAGACGTTATACCCCTAAGTAAACCATTGTCTGTCGCTGTGATTCTTGTACTGTGCACGAGAAACTAAGCAAGACTCGCGTATCGACAAACAACCGACAATAGTATGAACTAGACGTCACTATGTTCCGACGTGTTAGGTGTCTAACATGGAATTATACTACTAGAAACGTTTTTTACCTTATGACAATTTAATTATACATAAAGGTACATGATAATACATAAGGTCACGAAAGTATCCAAGTCTCGACCAATATCAATATTTTTAGTAGTCTTAAATATTTATCCCTACACTTCTGCTTAAACTAATCAGCCGCTAAAGTGGCCGAGCCTCAGCTTGAACTGTGCCCGTAGTCTCAAATAAGTCGCGATCTAAGTAAACATTTCAAGGCCGTATTGTCTGCTTATATAATGCTTGCTGTCACAGAGCATATCGCAATCACACCTAGCCAATAGCGTGGGTCAGTAGTACGGTAATTAGTACAAATTCAATAATCACACCGGTAAATATCTAATAGTACATGTTTTTTTTATACAACTAAGTTGGGTGTAGGTGTGGCAGGTGTGGCAGAAAAAACATGAAAGTAGAATAAATGCAGTAGAAATGAGAGCGCTAAGAAATATGATAGGAGTGAAATTGAGTTACAGGATAAGAAATAGTGTAATAAGAGAACGTTGTGGTGTGAGAGAAGATGTAGTGACACGGATTGAGAAAGGGATGCTTAGATGGTTTGGGCATGTAGAGAGGATGAATGAAATAAGATTGACTAGACAGATTTATAAGATAAGTGTAATTAGGAACGTTGGAAGAGGAAGGCCTAGACGAACGTTCCACGATCAAATCGGGGACGTTTTGAAGAAAGGTCAGGTCCAGAGTACTCTAAACCGACGAGCATGCATGAAAAGATTGATGAATGTTGAGGAAGCGAAAGTTGTATGTCAGGATCGTAGCAAGTGGAAGGACGTGGTTTTTGCCTACCCCGTTGGGAAAGAGGCGTGATTTATGTATGTATTTAAGTTGGGTAACAAGCATTCGGCCTGCCTGGTGGTAAGCGGCTACCGTAGCCAATGGACGCTTATAACAATATAGTTATCACTAGCGTGTTACTGACTTTGAACCTCCCTTCCTCAAGGAGCTATGGAAACCCTACTCATCACAGAAACACAACACAAGGTTATTTGGCTGTGATCTTCTTTACGGTGGAGGTATTTCACTAGTCGGACTACCCCAAATAGAGAGAATTCTCCAAACATACAACATAGGAAAAAAATAACAAGGTAAATTGAATCAACTTTGATAAAGGATACGTTTTACTTTATTGATCTGAGATAATTATACTTATCTTGGCATAGTTTTTGTGGAAAGTTTAATTACTTTTTAATCTAACATAGGTGCTTGACGACAGAAGTCACGACGCGATTCTCAATTCCTTAACTTTTCTAAATTTTTTACTACACCAAATCCAGTTAAACTTAAATCTACGTCCACTATGTTTGTCTCACTAAGGCATTCACGGCAGACAAAGCTTAGTCGTGGTATAACAATACCGTACTACTTTATGGCGCTTAATTACAGAGACTTTTACTCATGTCTAGACTAGTTTTTTTTTCTGTCATTTATTTTTAATATTAAACATCCTTAAGCCATCGTCTATCATCAACGCTTATATTAAGGTAGATAGAATAATTGGAACGCACGAGCGAATCTTGCAAATTAATATAAAAACACATTGATTGTTTTTAATTATATAATACTAACTGCGCCCGCGACTCCGCTCGCGTGGACTACAAAATGCCGTCGCTCAATCGCACGCGCGAATCCAGCTGCTCTTGCTTAACAGACGACAGACAAAAATGATATTTGTGGGTGATCCTTAGAAGATAAATATATGCCTTCGTTGACTTTTTTGCAAAATCTACAGTTATGTAGAACATTCATTTGATATTCTCTTATGGTTGACTCAGCGTAAGCCATTTAAGTGCCCCAAATGAGTATTCTGCTTATTTCATATATTACTTTATCTTACAAAATATATTCTATAACCGGGCCAGATAACTGACGCATGTTATGTTAATTTTTAGATCTTCGACAGTTGTTGCTGGTCTTCATACACCTCCTCCTATTCATAATACCACAAAAAATATCAAGGGGCGTTAAATCACACGATTTTGGAGGCCATGTCTTGTCCTCGAATCTTGTGATGAAGAGTCCGGTAATTTTCTCATTCAGTAAATCGTAAATTAGACTCCTCGTATTCATGCTACCAAACGAAGCTGAGGTTAGTTAGTCGTTTGAAAAATAAATGAAGAATGTAGTGACTGCAGTGGATAGATGGTAGGACACGATAATTGTGTATGGCTGGATTGCGATCACTATATACCAGGTGTAACACCCACCATAGTGGCACGCTCAGGCGGTGTATATCCAGCTGTCGAGAAGCTTGGTAGGTGTGACATGACAGCGACGTCCGTAGATGAATTGCTGATCTCTTGATGAACGTCGTTGTTTTTGGCACTGTCAGGCACAGTGCAGACACTTAGCAGAGCTACTATATAGAAAAAATTCTCAGAAATGGGGAATACTGTAATATGTAATAGCCCATCCGGGCTACAGTTTTTTTTTTTCGAACTGACTATACTGTTAGCCAGAAGGGCTCAGGAGCCTCGAACGGCTTTTACAGCTTCACCCGGGCTTGGGGGCGAGCGCTTAAGGCACTCAGCCACGATCCGGGCTACAGTGCCAGCGCGACGGTTTCGTACCTCCCATCTGAACACTGGACACTGCAGCTGGTTGTGACCCCGCAATTGGCGCAAGGTAGGTGATTCCTCCCTTGGGCAGTCGCACAGGTAGGCGGGATGCACCCCCCGCAGCGTAAGCAGTGGATGTTGACAGTGGTGGGAGGGATGCTGCTATCAGCGATGGCACTGCGCGGGTCCTTTCATTCCCCTCCAGCCTTTGATTGTTATACTCGGCATAATGAGTAGCTCGTCCACCTCGTAGATGGCCGGTATTACGTTGGGCGTGCGTCTCAGTAGGCAGTGAAAGATGCACCCACGCCTTTCACTGCGTCCCTTGATTGGTCTAGCGAACTACGGCTCGTACCCCTTGTCCGTTAGAGATGCATAATATCAAATATAAGATGCACCCACGCCTTTCACTGCGTCCCTTGATTGGTCTAGCGAACTACGGCTCGTCCCCTTGTCCGTTAGAGATGCATAATATCTTCCGTTGGTGTGTTCGGTGGGAGGCCGCGTATTGCGACCTTCGGTTTTTTTTTCTGCTGGCGGCGAATATGTGAACCAGTTAACACTTTCCTCCTTTTCTAGCGCCGTCTGATATCCCTGGATGAGATGGTGTTCCTGAAAGTCGGCGGGGGTAAACCGAACCCCCTGGCTGAAGGGGTGGGGTTAGGCTTGTACCCTAGCTTCTCTGCAATAGCTTTGAAGTGGTCAATCCAATTTGGTAAGCGTTTGACGACGATCGGCGGGTGTTTCTGCCTAGTTGAAGCTTCACCGGCCGGTGTTGTTGATTTTTCATCGGTAGCATGTGCTCTGGGTTGTCTAAGCCTAGAGGGATGTCACATGTAGGGGCGTCACAGGATGCAGGGTGACTGTACCCGTGTCGGTAGCTGTGGGCCTCTTGGGGTAGGGCTCCCTCTGTTTAGCGGGCCGTGTAACAGGCCGCGGAGCGGGCCTAGCAGCTACGGCAGCTACTGGACGTAGGCCTGGGGGCTGCTTCAGTGTGGGTACCGTGGTAGTTTGCAAAGAGGGTTAGGTGGCGGTGGACGTAGAGGAGCCGTTGTCTCACCGTCTCCCATCTTCACGAGAAGTTTTGTTCTCTTCACACTCGTATAATCCTTTCGGGGACATGTCACCGCCAGATGGCGGTGCGCACGCTGTTCCGGGAGTCGAAAGGGTTTGCGATGAGGATTGATCCAGCACACGTAGCTGGGGTCAATGTTGTGGTTGGGTGGGTGGGTGCGTGTGGTCGTGGTTTGGCCGGGAGAATGTCCTTTTAACTCTCTCCTACCTGATTGTGAGGCCATGGTAGAGATGTGACGTTCCAGTGGATGCGCTGGAGTGCAGACACAACTATACGATTCTTGGTGGGCGCAATGTGGTATTGCACAGCGCGCAGGACTGAGCACGAGGTCTCGAACGCTAGTGGTCACAGCGCAGACCGTCCCCCCTTTAAGTTGATCAAGTTGCTTTCTTATAAAGTGCGTGAGATCACAGAGCAAACCTGTTGATATCGCACTCAGCCAATAGTGATAAAGTCCAAAGTACAGATTGCCTAAACCATTAGTACGGTTTACATAATTACTTAATATATAATATGCCGAGTTAGTATAGGAAGTCAGCCCTTTTAACAATACGAAATTAGTATATTAACGATACTTACACACTATCATTAAATTAATAATATTTTACATTGGCAATTGAA
The DNA here is from genome assembly GCA_947532125.1 of Saturnia pavonia. Classification (NCBI taxonomy): domain Eukaryota; kingdom Metazoa; phylum Arthropoda; class Insecta; order Lepidoptera; family Saturniidae; genus Saturnia; species Saturnia pavonia. The sequence continues at coordinate 18,463,000 of OX383895.1, read as the reverse complement.
CTGCTTACTCTCACGGATCAATACTTCAGACACGACAAAGTTATCGATAAGATCTCGAACAAACGCCTCCATTCAACGGAAAACGATTACTCCGAACACGAGACGACTAATCCACGATGATCTCTCTAACGTTCACTGATATAACCCAACCGCAGATCATGTTAAATTTGACAGTGCCTTGTCAATGCCTTTGTATTCTAAGTTTAATGTGACACTCTTCAATCCTTTACCCTCGTCACTAGATCGGCGAGTGACAGCGATGACGCGAAATCATATTTCACAAGAATTTTATAGAAAACCTTATTTGAATAGAATTTACCGATCTTTACACGTATACTGAAAATGATAAAAATATTAATAATATAAGCAACACTAAAAGCATTTTTTTTACCAAAAATAGACCAAATTAAACAGAATAACAAATTACATAGATTTGAGAAAAAGGCAGATGGAAACGTCACAACAAGAAAAGGTCGCCAGTATTTGACTGTGTCAATTTGGAAAGAAAACGTCTTGCAATGTCAGCAGCAGAACTTTAAAATGTGTCTAAGAGTAGTTTGGTGCCGAATGAACTACAGTTCATTTTAGGTGATTCATCATTTTTTAAGGCCTTATATAAATTTGTTGTAAACATTGTAGGGTTATTGTAAAATTGTATTCATTAAAATAACTATCCATCTAATTGTAAGTTAGGCTTAAAGGTCATGTATCCAGTGGCCATAATAAGTAAATTCAAAAAACGGTCACACATGAGTTTTTGGCGGGATCTTGAACTCCAAAAAAATTGCAGTTTACTATACTTTACCTGATGGTGAGTAGGTACAGTTCAATCTAATATCATCGGATCATCGGTTAAATCAGATACACATTTACGATTTATGAAAGTAGTATGGAAAATTCATATAGCCTATCATTTGATCTATAACATATAAGCTCGGGAAGCAAAATAATACAAAATTTCATAAGAATCAGTCAAACCGTTTTTGGGTTAAATTCGGACATACAAACAGACATAAAAAGATTAATGGCATATTCGTGATCCACTCGTGTCCTTATCGTTTATCGTGTCCAAGTTAATCGCGAAATTTAAAAAAAATGTAAGGACCAAACTACTGACTGTACTTGGTGACCTCATTTTCAGCACGGAATAATCCATTTTTTTTATCGTAGTACATGACAAATTGACGACACTTTAAACACAGTAAAACCCAAAAACAACTAGGACTAACGCTGACATATAGGCCTTCAAGTCTTTCGGTAATCTCACATCCCGAAATGCGACAAACGAAATGAGTGCCATTGCGAGTGTATATCACTATGTGTATGATGGTAGCGAGAGTATGGTAGTATGGTGGATACTGAGAGAACTGATTACTGGACATACACCAACTAATCACGAAACGCGACACGCCTAAGCGTGTTACTATGGCGAGTAACTGGAATATGTTGGTCGTGAACCAGTCAATTGTTGTATCCTAAAAAAGATAAGAGAAAATAACATATACATAGTAATGTTCTTAATTAAATGATTTTAGAAAACCCTTAATACAATATCGTAATACTTCCTGGACTTGCATTTATAAACGGAAAACATTACATAACACACTTTATAATAATAGTACGAGTATAAGCAATTGTTACCAATGAATCACGAGAAATGTCTCGACGCGCCGGTCGCAACGCTGAATTAGAAAATTCTGCCACATTTAAAAAAGGCACTCAGCCGGCGCTGCAGCATGTGAGGAGAAAACAAATACGTGCATAAATAAAAAAAGAAATACATTAACTTCGCATGAAGTGTACTGTATAGTTCGCGCACTCTACTTCCATAGTCTCACGATGTTTACCTCGCAGTACAAAAACGAAAACGAGGCGGATTGATACCAAATTTTAGTATTAAAACAATTGCATATACAATATTTAGTGAGCTGTGTATATACGTACGTGTAATTAAGCATTTTTACAACTTTTTTACACACTGAGCTTACACACTACTAATACCATGATACAGAAACTTTACAGATATATTGTTACGGTTTGAATAAAAACAAAATAGAAAAAAGAATCACCATTGTCGAAATTTCAAGAAGCGTCCGGAATGTAACCGAAAGATCATGTATTTATAATAGTGTAGTCGTGTATCGTCTAGTCGTGTAGTGTAAGTTCGACGACACGCACATAGAAAGCCTTATCTCTAAAATTGACAAAGAACAATGGGCTATAAATCAAACGTTCCGCTCGTTTTAAAAGCGATGACGTATGTTGTTTACAACATGTTAAGAGTTCAGGGACCTTCTAGAGATTTTGGGATCGAATCATTTGGATATATAAGGGAGCCGAGCCGCGTGACGCGGCAGGCCCTGGTGAAGCTGTAAAAGCCGTTTGAGGCTTCAGGGCCCTTATGACTAATAGTATAGTCAGTTAGAAAAAAAAGTGACGCGGCAGTTATAAATTCGGAAGCGAAGTAACAACAAAAAGCGAAATAATAGGTCTTTACCTATGAAATTGCCGTTCTGCAGTACTGGCCATTTCAAATCAAAATAATTTTTGTTTGGCTAATAATTCTAATTTCAAATTAATTTTATTTTAAAAACATGGAATTCTTTTTCCAAAGGTAGTCATTTGTTTATTGATTAGTGTTACATTTTCATCGCATTTCAATCTTTTTTGTCATCATGGATACGTTAAAAATTCCAGTAATTATGGAATATGAGTACCGTCGTGGCAGCAACGCGGCACAAGCGGCTCGCAACATCAACGACGTTTACGGAGTTAACACTACAAACCAACGCACCACCTGTTATTGGTTTGCTCGCTTCCGTTCTGGGAATTTCGACCTGAAAAATGAACCTCGCGGTCTTCCGAAGACTTTGGTCGACAATGACGAATTAAAGGCGATTGTGGAAGCTGATGATACACAATCTACGGCTGAATTAGCAGCAGCTTTCGACGTTAGCGTCAAAACAATATTGGTCCATTTGCGTCAAATTGGCAAGGTAAACAAGCTTGACAAATGGGTGCCCCACGAACTCAATGATCGCCAGCGCGAAGTACGCGTCGAGAAGTGCCTTGCACTGAACAGACACACAAATGAAGGAATTTTGAACCGCATTGTTACCTGCGATGAAAAATGGATTCTGTTTGATAACCGCAAGCGCTCAGCAAGTTGGTTGGATCCTGGTTCAGCACCTAAACAATGCCCTAAACGAAAACTTACCCCTAGAAAAGTGATGGTCACTGCTTGGTGGTCTAGCGCCGGTGTGATTCATCACAGCTTCTTAACAAACGGGGTGAGCATTACTGCAGATGTGTACTGTGAAGAACTGAACACAATGATGGAGAAGCTGGCACATCTCCAACCAGCATTGGTCAATCGCTCGTCTCCGCTGCTCCTGCACGACAACGCGCGACCTTATACTGCACAACAGACGGTCTCCAAGTTACAAGAACTGGGGTTGGAAGTTCTCCGTCATCTGCCCTACTCACCAGACCTTGCGCCTACAGACTACTACTACTTTTTCCAGAATTTGGATAACTCCTTGCCGGAAAAAAATTCAATACCCGAGAGGCAGTACAAAATGCCTTTGTAGAATTTGTTGCCTCCCGTCCAGCTGATTTCTTTAAGAAGGGCATCAATAAACTGCCACTGCGCTGGCAAAGATGCATTGATTGCATCGGTGATTACTTCGATTAATACAAATAAAAAATACATGAAAAAACATCGTTTAAATTTTTTCATACAAAACGGCAATTTCATAGGTAAAGACCTAATATAAGAGAAACATGCAGTCTTATTCTATGAGTACATTCGGAAGTCGATTTAAGCGTTTATTTTATGTTTTTTTTTTTTATTTGTATTATCTGAGTACGAATAAATTGCTTTCGTGTGACCTACGGCATTTCATTACCTACGGGCGTAACAATATCTATGAGCGGAGCGAGGGCAGCTTTTAGCCTCGGGAATGGCGAGCAGGCTAACCTGCTTATTAACGCTGCGTGGGTTAGTGAAATAACTTTTCCGAAGTTGTCCGAATTTTGTATCCTGCGCCCAAGCCACTCAACGTCGACAGCGTCACAAACATCCAACAAAAATATTATTGTTATATATCTACGTCACATCTGGTTGCCATAATATTAACACGATGAAAAAGAATATATGTAATAATATAATCTATACTACTATAATAAAGCGGAAGAGATTTTTTTTGTTTGTTTAAACACGCTAATCTCTGAAACTACTTGTCGGATTCGAAAAATTATTTATATATATTATAGCCACATTCATGAGGAATAGTATAAGCTATATAGCATTAGGTTATACCTCCCAGCTAGTTATATATATTGTTAAGAAAGTCGGAATAAATAGCGCACCTTAATTGCTTTATCCGCGTGCGCTGTCGTGAAGGTTAGTGATACGTAAATACAATGTTATACAAAAATATGGCTTCCTAGTAAATCTAGAAAAATCCCGATACCATATGCCTATCTCTTATATATATAAACCACAATAGGGTATTTTGTGACAAAGTTTTATTGAAAATTGAAAAGTGAATTATGAAGATTATTATTAGGCATGGCATATTAATCGGTACGAACGAAAAATACTTCATCATCAAGGCAATTTTATGTAGATAAACTTTGCTCTTTATACACATGTTATTTGGACGAATAGTTTGGGAGATAATGTAAAAGTAAAATAATAAACACTCGGCTCGTGCATTATGACTACGGGGGTAGTGGCGAGAACGAGCCATGCGAGTTGTAACGCATAACCCTGGACGCCCGATAAAAAAGTCGTCTAAACTAAAGTATTATAAATCATCTACCTATCAGCAATTTCTTTTAAATTATACACTTGTGAAACCGCGGGGAAAAGCTATCATTGCGAAGTCATTGCGTATTACATATCATTTATAACCAATAAAAGTAATATTCATTTTACAAATAAACAACTAAGCCGACTTCAAACAGTTTGTAGTCAAAGGATAAACGAGTTAAGGACCCAATTAACAGTTATGAAAGGTTTCCTTGTGAAGTTACGAAAAGGAAAATGAATTTAATACAACTGAGAAGCAAAATGAGTTCAAAACGTGGAGTGTACTTCAATCCGAAGAAAAGGTCAGCAATAGATAATAGATGTAGAAACAAAAGAGAAAGATTATTGATGGGTTGAAATGGTGTAAAAACGCTGTCGATTATGAATTGTACCTATAATTTGCAAACGTCGGTAGCGACACGGTGTGTCTCCAGTGTTTTGCGCGTTACAGACCACCTGAGTACAGGTAGGTGCTACCCACAAGTACTCCGACGCGTTTCAAGTATTTTTACATGTTGCCTACCCACGTTCATGTGTTTTCCAATTGTCGTATGTACTTGATTAAATAAAATCGACACGACAATTGTAAAACACGCATGTGGTCTAAACAATGCGCTCGCTCAAAAGACGAAAGACAAAAATACTTATTTTGGGTGATCCTTAGAAGATAGATATATAGTATTGTTAATTTTTTTGTAGGTCTTTTTAAGATCTACAATTATGTAGAACTTTAATTTGATATATCTCGTAGGGTTTACTCAGCTTAAGCCATTTAAGCGTCACAAGTGCGTCTTTTTTCCGAATCGATTCACCATTATCGTCACTGCTTATTTCGTATGTTACTTTATCTTATATATCCAAAATATATCCTATAACCTGGTCAGATAACATAGCTATAAATTAAAATAATCTAAATCGGATCAGTTGTTATCACATGAAAAGAACATAAACGGATAGACAGACAGAATGACGTTGAGTTTTATAATATGTATAGATACATAAGACAATTAGTTTGTGGTAGTGTATACAGACGCTTCGTCGATAGACGTTAATTCGAATTCCTACAATGAGCCTGAGCTTTTGTTGAAGGAAAACATCATGATGAAACCATAGCATAGTGGTAGGGCATTTTCTAATGCCCGGCTAACTAGTTACTACCCTCAAGTTGAAAATCTGTTGCCAAGTACCTATAGGTGTGTTCCGGCAGCTGTTCTTGAGAGCCAGTGTGCTAGGCTTAGTGTGCTTAGCATCTTGGGCCACATGGTCACTTAACATAAGGTGAGATTGTGGCCTATAAAGAATAAAAATAATAGCTTTTATAAGCATTAAATGTAAGACTTTTCGATATACGTGTCGACACAATTGGCAAACAACTCTGCCCATAATTGGCGAGAAGTCGAGAATCATGTCTACGACAGTGTACGATGTTGCTATGATCCAAAAGTATGCACTGCATAGGTACAACACTATTGTTAAAATAACATGGACAAAAGCTACTTCATTAAATATCAACTTTTGTCTTAAAACCGTCATAGATATGTAGATGAGTACTGGAATGTAATAATCATTGTGACTGATTCTGCGTTTTAGCTGTAAATTAGCGCTATGTGCAACATGGCATTTTAGAATACACTTAGCAGGATATCTTGTCATAATGACTAGATGCTCTTGCAGTTTTTATGATCGTCATGTGGTGGTTTTTATTTTAATTCATAAACTTATGTTATTTGGCCCTATATAATGTAATTTTGGCGATATTTTACGTGATGTAGTTTGATTATTATGCACAAGAGAGTGGGTTATAAATAATGTCAAGGAACATGCATTTCAATTTACCACAAAAACTCCCTGGACCGTTTTAACAAGGGAGCCACCGTCTTGTTAGAGCTGTGCTTGAAGATTACGAGAATATATTTAAAAATAATACTTCCAAGCCCGGGTGAAGCTGTAAAAGCCGTCTGAGGCATCGGGGGGCCAGGTCTGCAATTTCACATTTAAGGATATATCATTGTAATAATTATATCGACACTACTGATATTATATCGAAATTGTAACAGATTTGGTATTCTGCAAATTTTTATTACTGTCTCGATAGAATCTCTATAGTGTTGTGATAGTATGTCAGTAGGATGGCAATATCTATACGTCGTTGGTGTTGCCTATTAAAATCTATCATGGATTCAGTGTTGCTAATCGATACTACCATTACTTGTTAGTGCTATTTTTGTTAATCTGTTAAAATTGTCACTGCCTCGATTGTCGCTGTCTCGACTGTCACCATCTCGACTGTCGCCATCTTGATTATCGTCATTTCGACTGTAGCCATCTTGACTATCGCCATTTCGATAGTAGCCATATCGACTGCCGCCATCTCGAATGTCGCCTCCTCGATTGTCGCCGTCTCAACTGTCACCACATCGACTGTCGCCATTTCGACTGTCGCCATCTTGACTATCGCCATTTCAACTGTCACCATCTCCGAAAGAACCGGCAAAAAACTCGATCGGGTTTACCAACACTTTTTTACAGTATTTTTATTTTTTTATAATTATTATCAATTTTAATGAATATAAAGAGAGAGAGAGAGAGTCACTTTCAGACATCACCGTCATTCATGTAGTAGTCCACCCCGGTAAATGAATGAATTCTATAAAGTGTATAAAAAATCTTTAATCATAATATTGGATAAACACATTCACAAACGAATTTCTAACAATCAACGCTCTCGGCAAAGTATATTACATACGACCTTGCGTGTGAACTTTCAAATATATCTCCCACAGTACATTGGAAGCGGGTGAAAAGCTTAAGGATTCAGATCAGCCGCCTTTATCAAAGACAATCCATTCCTTTGATATCGGAGATTCACACGTCGGTATAAGTTTAGGCTAAGAGCTTACATTTTTATAAGTACAATTAAAATGATAACCAAGCTTACCACCCGCCTAGTGGTGAGCGGTTATTTATAACCTATGAACGCTTGTACTACCAAAGATGTCACTTTGACAACCTTGATAACCCTCATTCCCCAAATTAATCTAGTAACACTATTCACCGCAGAAACAAACCACAAGGTTATTTGGCTGCGATTTTATGTAGGGTTGAGGTAATTTACCAGTCGGATTGCCCCAAGTAGAGAGAAATTTCCAAATAGATTTCTCTTTGCCTTACCTCTCTCCTTTAACTCTCCTTCCCCAAGGATACTCTGAAAACCCTACTCACCACAGGAACACAACACAAGGTTATTTGGTATTCCCCCAGTTCGCCCCCCAGTAGAGAGGGTTTAATTTTCAAATAGATTTCTCTTTGCTCTAGTTCTCTTTTTAATTATGACACAAACGCAAAATTTTCTGGTTTCTTTTTATTTCACCTTTAAGTTCATATCTCTAGTTCATTGTAAACCAAATATATTATCCATTATGTGAATCGACGAATACTAACGATCGCTTCTTATAAGCAATATTATATAATGTAGAGCGTAATAATTTTGTAATTATAACTATACCCGCCTGCAAAGTTCTAGAACGTACAATGCCAACCGCAGCGCTTCGTTTTGCGAAGTGAGTATAGTCGTTCGTACTTTATGAGATATGGTCCAGAGAACAACATAATTAATGTAAGTAATATAATGTAGGCGCTCTGATTAATTACTTTATTTTGTTCGTGAGTTTTGTTTTCACCTATTAGAACGAATCCTAATGAAAACGTTGAAATTATTCTTAACTTTCCCAGGGCTTCAAGACCGTTAAATCCGTTAAACCCCCAATCGGCTCGCCTTATATACAAAATTTTGCTTGGAAGTTTTCGCCTCACCCCCTTTTTCCCAATATTTTTTACTTTTACCTACTTTTTACATTTCTTAATCGTGTATACAAACTTATACATCATCAAGTAATAATACTCATAGTTATAACTACATTTCTTATGTACTAAAATAAATATGCTTTATTACTCACAACATATTATACAGCTAACTATTACCTGAATAATGTGAGAACGGCGTTGCGGGGGTCGTTTTATTTGGTCGTGCACAAAATACTTTATTAAATTTTAATGCAGGAGTAATAAGCGTTTGTATAATTTATTAACAATTTATATTTATGATTTATCAAGACAAATTTAAAGTTTTATAACTACACCGTACGTAGTAACCAAGTAACCTTGTACAAGTAGACAATTCCAATAAGTCCAAACACGATACCTCTGCCGTAATTTGATGATGAGTTAACTGTTTTACAGATTCCAGATTCAAGGATGTCATGTCTTCCTAATACCATTTAAATAACAGAATACCAAATTTCGACTCGATCATACACGTGGAAGATGTTCACATCTATTTATCAACTAGAGAAGAGCTGATAATCTTCAAACGGCTGAACAGAAAATACTAGATCAAAATCGGTTCATCCATTTGGGAGCTATGATGACATCGACAGAAACAGATACGCACGTTAAACTTATAACATGTTTGCGTCAGGTGTTAACATGAGATTTTCTTCAGATCTCACATCTTTGATTTAAGTTAATTATAAAATCAAAGCAAGTAATCACACTAACCATTTATAAATTAAATTGACTGAACTAGAAATTTTGTCCTCGATGGTAATAGAAGCCAATTTACGTTTCGATGTTTTTGATCTCTTCTCAGTTCTCTTTGATCCTCTGTTTCATTTAGTTATAGTCATGAGAATTTACTAATAACATTTCTTAGCTTCCACATTCAACAAGATATAAATATTTAAACGGTTAAAATGGAAAACAAACTTATGATACAATCATGGATATAGCCGGGCTTCAGGCAAAGGAAACTAATGTATAGTTTATTTTATATACTAACTTGGTAATATGACGTTACAGTACTTGATGGTAGGTAATCAAAAATAACGGCGATCTTCGGTGATAGATTCCATCGACAATCGGCGTCGTCATGCCAGCTTGCTTCACGCTTCGTTTCAAGAAAAGAGCGAAAATGTTGAATGGAAAGCCGTTCCTCATCCGCAAGGTTACCACGCATATTTTTTTAGTAGCACGGTAATATGACTACAGTTTGCCTGATAGTAAGCACAGTACAATCTTAAAACAACGGCGACTACCGGAACTAAGCCGCGGACGAACAGACGAACATAGCGAAACTATAAGGTTACCTTTTTGAATTAGGAACCCTAAAAAACTACGAGCTCCCTGTCTATGTTGCTTCGGAAATAAACCTAGAAAAGGCAGTCGCTTAAATCTTAGAATTCCTTAGAGTTTTTATTTAAATGTAAATCGATATTGTTCTAACTCGAAATACCTACGATTTTATTTCAATTACTAACTGGTGCCACCGTCGTTCTTTGCGTGAATATGCCTTTGATGTTCCACGGCAGCTACGTGTCTTATTGAAATTAAAAGTATGTATTTTTTTTACTTGTAACTTTACTATTACTATTTAGTCCCAAAGGGATAGCGTAATGATATGGAGCCTAGATCCTTCCTCGGATTCAATCTTATATTTATTTGAAAACTACAAATCGGTTCGATAGTTTTACGTTAGCAGACTTGGGTGGGGGGATACAATTTTTGCTTACTTGTGCTGACAAAGGAAGAAGTGAGAATATTATAAATCTTGCGTAAGATAAAAATGTATAAAATTATGAAAATGTTTTAAAACAATATTTATAATTGAAATTAATATTACTATTTTTATGATTATTCATGTTACACCGGGCCGGGGTCGGCCACCGTGCTCAAAAGGGGCACGAGAATAACGAATTTATTTTCTTATTTCTTGCTATAAATAAATGAATGGTCCGAAAACGACCTAACTCTACAAGTCGACACTACTAAGCCTTTTTTAAATGTACCGATACTCAATTCGGTGAATTCCCGAAGTACTAGGATGGCTTGAAACAAATAATCATTTGGAAAAGGGGGGAGGTCACAGTTCTCCTATTTTTGCTTACACAGGAGGAGGATCTAAGATTGTTGAAAGTTTGCTTACGAAATACTTGCCCGTTTGTGAGGGGCACTTTAAATATATTTAGGATATTTAAAAATAATTTTTAAAGTACATAATTTATTCTTAAGATTTCGTTTCTGACGCGAACTGACAATACTTATAGCCCCTATTATGGAAAGATATATACACCCGTTTACAAAATTTCATCAATTTTCATTTTTAAGGGATGACATAAGCCTCCCTTGTTCAATTTGAGTAAAATCTAGAAATACAAACACAGAGAAAAAATAATAATAAAATAATCGTGGTCTGTTTCTTTTAGAATATTAGCGGGAAATTTGAAAAAGAAATTAGTTATACAGATAGAGAACTACGTATTTATTAATATAGATAGATAGATTAATAAACTTTTAACATTGACTTTTTAATAACAATTTAATGAAACTCATAACTTTTCTCATAAAACATGTGAGAAAGCGTCTAGATTGAACTTGTAATGGAGTAACTGAAACTTTGTTAGACATATACATACTATGCATATACTAGCTGCGCCCCGCGGTTTCACCCGCGTATAATTTAAAAGAAATCGCTGATTGATGATTTATAAACTTCAATATACACAATATTTTTTCGGGCGTCCAGGGTTATGCGATACTACTCGCACGGCTCGTTTGCGTCACTATATACATTTATAGTCATAGACCCGAGACGAGTGTTGACTTATTTTAATTTTACGTTATCTCCCAAACCATTCGGCCAAATAACATGATATAAAGGGCAAAATTTATCTACATACAATTATCTTGATGATGAAGTAACTTTTGTTCGTAAGGATTAATATGCCATGGATAATAATAATGCTCATAAATCACTTTTAAATTTTCAATAAAACTCTGTCATAAAATACCCTATTGATGTTCTAAGGAGCAATATTTTTGTAAAACATTGTATTTACGTATCACTAGCCATTACCTACGCCAGCGCACGCAGATAAAGCTTTTCGGGTGCGTTGATTCTTCCTACTTATTTAACAAAAATCAATATTTAAGACTAGCTGAGAGGTGTAGCCTAATTCTAGATAGCTTATACTATTCCACGTGAATTTGGCAATCATATACATAAACGTCCACGATCAAATCGGGGACGTTTTGAAGAAAGGTCAGGTCCAGAGTACTCTAAACCGACGAGCATCCATGAAAAGATTGATGAATGTTGAGGAAGCGAAAGTTGTATGTCAGGATCGTAGCAAGTGGAAGGACGTGGTCTCTGCCTACCCCGTTGGGAAAGAGGCGTGATTTATGTATGTATGTATACATAAAGAATTAATGTAGGTATTACATAATTGTAGATCTTAAAAATACCAACAAAAAAGTCAACGATAGCGTATGTCTATCTTCTAAGGATCATCCACATTAAGCATTTTTGAAACAGCACAACTCGCCCGTGCGCTCGACCAACAGCATTCTGTATCCACATGAGCGGCGCCGCGGGAACAGCAGGTAAGTAACAAATCAAATATTAATTCACGGGTATTATTTTCGACATATTATAAAGTGTTTAAAACAATTTTTCTAAACTTATCTACTCCAGGATTACTCCTGCATTAATAAAATTGATCTACTCCTGATACTCATGAATAAGATAAAAAATTACACGCAGTAGGTATATAACAAATTAAAATAGATGGAGGACCTCTTAAATTAACTGGGATCTTTAACTGCCTCTCGACGTCCGTTTTAATTGCTTTCTGTTCCCTATTAAAAATGTTTAATAATGAAATAACAAGTCCAGCCTATGTAATGTATCGTTAACAATAATTAAGTGTTTTATAGATACTCAAGGGCTTTTGTAAACAAATTGTGTGAAGTTATAATAGCGTTGCTCCCGCTGAATAAAATGGTAATTGCGAAAATTGATTTTTGCAGTTTATTGATGTCAGTTTATGTAACGTATTTGCGATATATGGTTAAATTTATTTTCAAGATATTATTGAAATTTGTTTTAGTAGGGGTAAAGGGGTTACCTTCTTCAACAAATATCGATGGAACTAGAGACGTGATTTATCAATGAAACCGAAGAATCAAACCCATTAACATGTAGGAATAGTAAAATGTGAAAATAGTAAATATGAAAGTTCAGATGTTCGTGTGTTTGTTACTTGATCAACGGCAGAACGGATTTGGATAAAATTTGGCCCATAGATAGTTTATATAACCTGGATTAACACACACTTTTTATCTAATAAATTACTAAGCTTAACGACTGTTCTCGATTTATGTATGTAATTAGTTTGTGTTCGTTAGTTACCTTTATTTTACTGTTTTCATTTTAAAACCTACGTTCTAATTGACAAACTCAGTAAGGTTTGCTTTCTGTGTATACGGTTGACGCTCAATATGATCCCGCTTGCGACCCTTGCTCAGTTCGGTAAGCAAAATGTCCTTAAGACACACTGTACAAGATGTGCGTCCGTCCGATCTTGCTCGACCCTCCAGCCTTCGTTAGGAACATGGACCTCCACAGGGACATGAGGCTTCCCTCGATAGAAGCCTATGTGAAATATCTCACTAGGAGATACTTCGATAGCGCTTCGAATCATCCCAACCCGCTCGTTAAATCCACCGTGAACTACGTCTCAGACAACTCGATCCCCGGTACATAGGTTCTGTAAGGGACCTTTTTTTTCTTTTTTTGCCTAGTTAGTTTAGACAAAAATTTTCAGAACACTATATTCACATACACATGTTCCTTCCCTCCTCCCAGGGGGAAGAAACATGTATATTATATGTATAGTTAGTTTAGATCAAATGATAGGGAATTAGTCAGATCGCGACTTATTTGCATATGCAGGGCCCCTAAGGCTAACAGTATAAGTCAGTTAAAAAAAAAAAAGCTCAATATGAATAACACCGTAACTTACAGTTAAATACAGCAAAATACAGTTGCTATATATAATAATAGATGTGAAACCGCGGGTTCACCTGCATATAATTTCAAAGAAATCGCTGATTGATGATTTATAGACAATATTTTTATCGGGCGGCCAGAGTTATGCGTCATAACTCGCACGGCTCGTTCGCGACACTAAACCTATAGTCATGGATACCCGAGTCGAGTGTTGAATTATTTTAATTTACATTATCTCCCAAATTATTCGTCCAAATAACATGCTATAAAGGGCAAAGTTTATCATCTATATAAAATTGTCTTGATGATGAAGTAACTTTCGTTCGTAAGAATTATTATGCCATGCCTCATAAATCACTTTTAAATTTCCAACAAAACTTTGTCACAAAATACCACATATATCTAGGACTTTTTTAGATGCACTAAAGAGTAATATTTTTGTAGAGCATTGTATTTACGTATCACTAGCATTACGCCAGCCACGTGCATAAAGCAGTTCGGGTACGCTGCTTCTTTCGACATACTTAACAAAAATCTATATTTAAGACTAGATGAGAGCTTTAGCCTAATACTAGATACTATTCCTCATGAGTCTATCATATACAAAAATATTTTTTCGAATCTGACTGAGATAAGCGTGTTTAAATGAACAAAAAACTCTTCTGCTTTATTATATTAAGTACTAATTGAATTTTGAATAATATTGTTACTTGTGATAAAAAATGAATCCTTTACGAGAACGGGAAACGCTCATCACAGTGTTTGAACCCAGGAGAACCGGCTAAATCCTGTCTCAAGCGAAAGTTGACTCAGAAAAAGGTCCTGGTGAATACTGGTGTCATACACTACAGCTTCCTAAGATCTGGCCAGGCGATAACGGCAGATCTTTATTGTCAACAATTGCAAACCATGATGGAAAAGCTAGCTATTAAACAAACGAGACTGGTAAATCTCTTTAGCCCACTGCTGCTTCAGGACAAAGCTAGACCCCATACTTCACGACAGACGGTCGCTAAATTAGAGGAACTGCGGTTGGAATGTCTCCCACACCCACCATACTCCCCAGACCTTGCTCCAAAAGATTACCACTTTTTTGGAATTTGGACAATTTCTTGCAAGGAAAAGAATTCAATTCCGATGAGGCCGTACCCAAACCGCCTTCAAAGATTTTATCGATTCTCGCTCCCTCAATTTTTTCAGCAATGGAATCAATGAATACCTATATAAAATAAGAGTTAGTAAAATTATAATTGAATAATTCAACTTTTTAGAAAAATTAAAATTGGTTTTTGGCGATGTCAATGGCTGATAGCCTGATAATGAGCATGAAATAGTATATGTCATGTGTGTTTAAGTTATAATATCGCTGAGAAAACCCAACATTTCCTTGTCACACGTGTGAATGGGAAACTGGAATCACTAAACTATATATGTGTATAACTGTATATGATCCTTAGAAGATGGGCTAATGTTATCGCTGGCTTTTTTGCAGGTTTTTTAAGATCTAAATTATGTATAACATTATTTTGCTATATCTCTTATGGTTTACTCAAATTAAGTCCCAAAAGCGTCTTTTTCCCGAATTGATTCACCATTAACATTACTGCTAATTTCGTATATTAATTTGTCTAACAAAATATGTCCTATAACCTGGCCAGATAACATAGCTATGAATTAAAGGAAAAACTATGTAAATCGGATAAGAGGTTTTTGCGTGAATAGAACATCAACGGACACACAGACAGAGAGACGTTGAGCTTTATAATATGTATGTACCTATGTATAGAAAAGTTAACCTATTTAAACCTTTACCTAGTTAAAGTAATGAGACTTTACGTCGAAACGAGACGAAACCACATCCACCCATATACCTACAATACTTAGAAGTATTTTGTTACCTGTATTTATAATTTATACTGAGTATTCGGCGATACCCGCCCCGCACCTTAAAGACCGGGAAAACTGATTGTTATATGAGTCTTACGTAATAAATTTAATTATTTTTAATATAATTAAAAATTATAAAAATAATAATATTATTTGAAGCGATGATGGCTCAGTGGTAGCGTGTCGCGTCGATTGACGTGAGTTCAAATCCCTGCAATGAGCCTGAGCTTTCGGTGAAGGAAAACATCGGGAGGAAACCATAGCATGGTGGTAGGGCATTTTCTAATGCCCGCCTGGCTAGCTACCACCCTCAAGTTGAAAATCTGTCGCCAAGCACCAATAGGTGTGTTCCGGCAGCTGCACTTGAGAGCCAGTCTTTGACTAGGTTTAGCGTGTTATCATCTTGGGCCACATCGTCACTTAACATCAGGTGAGATTGTGGCCTCTAAGCAAAACCTACAACGATAAAAAGAATCTACAGCACATAAAAAATATTCCTTATCAGTTATGTGAAGGTACGATCTTACCGGTATGTCAGTTGTACGAAGAACAATAACCCTTACTTTACGTAACAGTCTGATATTGATGTTACATCAGTTGAACGTACCATAAAGTTAGTTGCCATGACATCATATTATAATCATATTTTTATATCAGTATGACGTGACGGTGAATGACATAACTTTGCGATCAATTGACTTGTCAGTTTTATGTCTTGTGTATATGAAAATAGTTTGACCCGCGTATGACCTTTGTGTAATGTCAAAGTAAGGTAACGTGTTCACTGGGCCGTTTGGTTGCAGCAGGCTCGTATAAACTTGGACCGATGATAAGCGAATCCTTGCACAGGAGAAATTATGAGAATGTTTAAATACTCGCAGCCTTTTCGGTGAAATTAGATACAAAACAAGATATGGATATCCAGCACATCTCTAATTAGTAAATTGCAAATTATTTTGGTTCTCTACTTCCAAAGAAAAATAATTAAAGAAAATTTGATATCTTATTTTTATTTTAGCATTTTCAATAATATCACAATAACAATAATAAATTTGTTTCAATTAAATTAATTAAACCAGTAAATAAATTAAATATAACAAGCAATAAATAAATAAATACTATAATCCCTAGTAACTATGCAATTGATTTGATACAGGGTACTCCGAGCCTCAGTCTGTCTTTCAGTTTCAACAGCCGTTTGTACATATACAATTTGTTCAACGGAAAGGTTGTCTTATCTTCTTTTTCCTGAAAAGTTTAAGAGGATTATTTTAGATCACGAAAGATCATCATAGAAGAGTCGTTATAATAAAATTGGTTATATACCATACTAGCTGTGGCCTGCATATAATTTAAAAGAAATCGCCGATTGATGATTTATAATACTTCAGTACAGAAAATATTTTTATCGGGCGGCCCGGGTTATGCGATACAACTCACACGGCTTGTTCGCGCCACTACATCTATAGTCATAGAGCCGAGTGTTAAATTATTAGATGTACAAAAAAGGTGGTAGGTGTAGCCTAATGCTAGATAGCCTACTATTCTTCGCGAATCTGGCTATCATATACAAAAACAATTTTTCGAATCCGACTGGTAGTTCCAGAGATTAGCGTGTGTAAACAAACAAACAATCAAACAAAAAATCTCTTCCGCTTTATTATGTTATAATATTATATTTAAGTTTTTAGTTATTGGTATGCCAATTTTTTATTTTATTTTAGCATAGGAATTTCACGGCAATTACCATGGGATCTACAATCCATTGCTATTCATCACTCTCATGCTGAATGACTCTGTGCAAAAAACTAAGAGTTACTAAAATATTATTACATATTAATAATATATAAAAAGGCATGTATCAATGCCTTATCAATGCAATTATCCTTGAATTATGTTTCAATTTCCTGTCATTAAAGTAATAGGTATCGTAAATGTCTTATTAAAAGTTATGTTACATTATATGTATATATATTTCACTTGTGACCAGCAGACATTATTCTGCATTTTCTAACAGTCAATAACTCGACTACAGCGCCACCTATCACGTTCAGAGATAGCATAAAACCTTCCATGAAACCATGACAAAATCACTTAGATGTACCAACTTTCATAGTGATTGGTCAAATGGTTTTGGAATTGGAAATATATCAACCTTATATATTTATACCAAACATCCATTTCTATATATAAATAGATATTGTTAGTAAGTATTTCGACACTTACATGAGGAAAGAAATCAAACTCTAAAAGTATTATCTCAAAAAATGTTGATGCAACAATAATCGGACCAGACTTTCTCTCACAGACATCCAGCTTTACTGCAAATTTCCCATCTGGCAGTTCAGCCAATTTCTCAAATATTGGCTTTGTAGCTCTTTTCTGACTTGATAAGCGATATAACAAAATATCACTAGCCCTTGTACCAATCAGAACAAAATCTCCATAAAAAAACAATGCTGTTATTGGCGGAAAGTCTAAATATAAATGTTGGTACTTATCAGTTTCGATTTTAAATAAATTTCTTGAGTAACATACAAAATTTTTGTCATTTATAACACTCATATATTTTATCTGTTTAATCCATTCCGGGGGACAGCTCAATGGTTTTATTGAAATTTGATGATCTTTGGAGACTGTTACAATTTTTCCACAATCCGTAAATACATATATTCTGCCATCATTGTACTGTATTTCTTTGATGTCATAATCACAATGGAGAATTAATTTAGATGAGAGATTTTCCAATGCCAGATGGCATATAAAAATATCTCTATTATTAAAAAAATACAGCTCTTCTCCGTTTAAAATGAAGTTATCAGCTTTGAAAAAGGCTTCAGACATGTTTGTCGTATTTTCAATTGTCTTTTGTATTAATATACCTGGCTTTATAAGAATAACTGTTGCATAATCATTATTGGCAATTTTAAGACAATTTTTTTCTGGAACTGCCACTGGTATGTATTTTAGAGTAGACATATCGTAGAGAACAACCCCCCTAGTATCTTTTAGAGGTAGAACACCGTACTCAATGTCAAGTGAATGAGCTTTATCATGTAAAGAAAATTTATAAAACTCTCTTACATTTTTCTCATAATTAGTAACATTTGACCACATTTGCAAGTTCTTGTATAAATGGTACCATCTGATATCGTTCCCAGACTTCTTTTTAGCGATCCTTGATGGATATTTAAACTCTTTTTGGCATATTTTCTCCCACACGTAATCTGTGTTGTCCACGATATCTTTCCATTTTTTACAGACTCTACGACACTTACCTAATGTTATTCCGTCTGTTTTGATGATTATTTCAACGAAAGTTTCCAGAGGTAGGCTATTAATATCACACATCATTTAAAGTAATGGTTTAGTTATATTTTTCATATTTTATAAAATGCAATGCAACCTAAGAAGGCTCTTGAGTATTTTTTTATATATACCTACTCAAACTTTTATGTATTAAGTAACATTGTTTATAAAATGTTATTTAAAAGCAGAAAAATGCATATGTATTGTTTACAATTTTATCAATTATCTCGTGACTTTGACGTACTTTAATTTTTATGGAAATGTTGGTAGCTCAAACATAACAGACAACAAACGTTCGGAGTTCGGAAACATTTGGTAGTTATAATGCTACGAAATTTAATTGAAAACGGTAAATGATCTGTATGTGTACGTTATTTATGCATGTTGAATTATGCAAAAAAAATCATATATTCATTTTGCAGTCCTTAGCACTTTATCTACTGATTTTCTTATAATTGAGGTTGGCAACCCTGGGTTACACTTATGACTTAAATTTTAGTTCTTTTTCGGTAGCAAAAAATCTAATAAGTTGAGTGCATATATTTTAAAGATTTGAATAAATTTATAATCAAAGTTATTTTTATAACAGCACGATAATTTAATAATTATATGCCACTCACGTATCGTCATCATTATGTCAGTGCACTGTGCAGTTTGCAGCTCTTTTAGTTATTTTTTATAAGAATAGATTCTGAGGTCATTATACTTATAATTTTTGTTATCACTCATTTATGATTTTATTTATCCTTTCAATCACTTGTTCAGTAATTCAAACACAAAGGGCGCGAATTACCTAGATTTTTTTTTTAAGTTGTTTAAGTTTAAGTACCTAAAATTACACAAAATTTTGAAAAATTATTTGAGACAATTAAAAATGACTATAATCTTTAATTATATAGACGTGTGTTAGAAACTAATCAAATACTGTAACATATTTATATGTACCTATGATTCGCGCTTATTTCATGTCTAAATATAAAATATCTATGTTCTATATACTATACGATCATGTGTGTATATTATGGTTCTGTATATGACATTTGTAATAATAATTGTATTAGACATTTTAAATATAACGTTACAGTGTATCGGCTAAAAATTATTTAAAAATTGTTCAATGTGTTGTAAAGTAACATAAAGTACGTATGTTTTATTATCATTTTTTTAATTACTGTTCAAAAACCTATTTATGGTAATAACCAAGACCAGAGACCTAGACAAGTTTTTTATACGATAGTGTTTGCGTTACATTTTACGGTAGTATACCAAATTTTTTTATTTATTAATTTCCTGATTTTTTTTTCATTATTCTTTGTTTGCTAGGAGCTCTTCTTAGAGTAAATAATTTTTTGAGGTTATACAAACTAATTATTACAATCGTATTGCTCCGCCAGTGTTTCTCATTTTAGTTAAGTTGTACAAAAAATAGATGGCGTTATACTTTGATTCTAAAATTCTGTATTGCGCTATTAAGATTAGCATCAAAATAATGACCTCTTTATGCTGTTATTATTGTAGTTATCGCTTCTCGGCCTCCGGCTAAGATCAAAGTGTAGTATCTGTTCTTTTCAGCTTAATATCTGAAAGTTCCCGCATCGCGGGACCAGTATATTAAACTGATTTTTGTAAACTGACGGGATGTTCGGGGCTCGCTCCACTCCTGTCACGGGTCGGCCCGGCATTGCAGTGCCGCCGGGATCGGCCCACCAGAATTAACTTAGCTAAATCTTAGAGTCTGCAAGTCCAGACTTCACTTTATAGTTTTATTAAATGAAAATTGTATATGTAAACTTTCCTACATACTAAAAAAACTAAATAGTTCATTAAACAAAAAGTATAAATGTAAAAATAAACTTACTTAAATTTTAGCTTAACGGCTCAAACATTTTCTACATAAAAAATCACCATAAAACAGTCAAACCAGAAGCAAATATTCAAACTATACTAGGTACATACATATTCCAAACCATAGAGTTTTTACGCTAAGAGTGGTTAGTTTCATACAACGTGCCGCTCAAAGTTAAAACCAAAACTTAATAAAATTAGTGTGTGCGTAAGCGACACGTTACACTTGCCAACACAAACAGAAACGCACGAATGATATTAGCAAATGATTGAATTTTTTAACAAAACATTGAGTAATTAAATAATCCAATGAGTACTGGTCTCATTCATTTTATTGTCATTTAGATTAAATAATAATGGCAATACATAATTGACATGATAAACTATTATTGATATTGACAAATCAAAAGAAAATCAATGATGAGAACTAAGTGGTATGGTGATCGCGATCACTACCCACGCTTTATTATTGCATATACACCGGCTTATCCCGTAACGCGACAAAATAAAAGGAAATCAGTGATGGATGGTGTGTATGTTATGATAATTATTATTAGTAACTATTTACCATCCCGAATCCGACTCGGTGACAGATTTCATCGACAGTACTCGCCGTCATACCGGCCTGCAATAATTATCCTTCAAGACTCGTTTGAAGGATCCAATATGATAGGAAAAAGGGAACACGTTGACTGGAAGATCATTCCACATTCACACGGTACGGCTAAGGTAAGAATTTGCAATATCCTTTGTTCACGTCGCGATGGCTGCTACCGTATAGCTGTCGCTACTTAAACCAGTCCGCGTAGTTTTGGAAGATGATGGGATAATCTCAAACAGCTCTTCAGAACAAATACCATGATACAGACTATAATACGTTCAGCAAGGCAATGTCCCTTCCTAACTGAAGAGGTTCTAAATATTTAGGGATGTCTATATTATTCACAGCGGACAGCCCGTCACTGTAATATGCCCAAGGAATCAAGGAAACATTGGACGGAACTTTCTCGAAGATGCACACAATATTTTATGAACTGCGGAACTTTGAGTCTTATAAAGAAAGTAAAGCTAGTCGGACGTGGAAAATCAGTGCACTCTGATCAGGATACCAAGTCTCGTGAATGTTGCAAAGATAACGCTTCCAATATAATTCCTGCTGTAACAAGATCTGTCCGCAATCTCTCTCTCGGCTTCAATTCGACTACAAGTAGACAGACTGCTTTAACCCTCATTTGCATAGATGAAGGAAACCAGAGGTAACATATAAATATATGTATTAAACGGGGTGGGCGAATATACAGAATCTGGTATACCTACTGCATTAACTGGCAAGAGCTACAAACTGTATCCATCAACAAGGACACGTATATGCCCCCTCTGCCCGTACCTGGTTACGCCCAGGCTGGCGTGCCTTTCCTTGCGTACTCTCTCTCATACATTCACACGACATTTACAAGTTGGCTTATTATTTGTTCAAACATGGATATATTATATATAAAACAATTCAAACAGCCCAACAGACAACAAAAAGAGTTTTTAATGCATCACAACAATTAAACAACAGATTTACACCATAAATATAATAATCATTCAATAATTATTCTTATTATGTACTAGAATAATTAAAACAAAATAATTCTAATCTAATTATGAGCAATTTGCAAACAATACTTTCACATTTATTTATTTTTCATTTCAGATGTTTCCAGACATAGTATTATAGGTTCAAAATCCTGGAGTAGGACTTTTGAATAGTATGTTTGATAATAACACCTCTGTAGAAATACATATTCATTATTAATTATTGAATAAATGAAAATTATGTCACAAAAGCGCGACATGTTCATGTGACCGCACGTGACGTCATTATTCAATAAATAAAACTAAGGATATGGACAGTTGAGTTTACTAGAACTTCGGCTGAAACTTATGAAATTTCTTCAGCACTTATATAAATTTAAAGTTACTATTTCTACACTTAGTAAAAATATTAGGGTCATTTGTCACTAAAACACCCTTACAAGAATAACACTCAACTGTTTATATAAATATGACGTCACGTTTTTCGAATGGCGTTTCCAATCCCGTGACTCCCAGGACAAAAAAAACTCAATTTTCCCAAGAGAAAATTAATTAAACGCACTTTTTAAAGATTTGTATTTTGTAAATTTTTATGAATAAACCAATATAATGAAATAATTAACTGTAATTTATAAACATATTGTCAACTTGCGAATTGACTATATGTGATTGATACAGCCATCATTTTATGTGGTAACATTTACTTAGTCTAGTATATAATTTTCATAAATACCGACAGAGCTATTTAAAAAAAAGTAATTGAGATTTTGCCAATTTTCGGATACAAGGAAAAGGAAGGAAGGAGGTGCAAACCAGAGTAGTTCCCCAGGCGATAACATAAAGGGGCACCAAATTTGTTTGATTGTTTCAAATCTCAAATGCTGGGGGGTAAATATGTGTCATTGTCAAGATTTTGCCTCGGTTCGGAAAATCGTAGATCAACAGCTGATCATTTATATGAAAACAACAAATATTTTCATTAAAAGATTTCTAATGCAGTAATTAAAATAAATAAAACATCCTTATTTCTAACATCAAAGGAATGAATCAAGGAAGTCAATTGAATATAAACAACACGATAATAATAAAATGATATAAATTTTTAATAACAATACACAATGTCAAAAATATAAAAAAGTAAAAAAAAATCCTCTTTAAAAACGTTAATTGAATACTCAATCATAATTGAATTTAAATAGACACCAATCTTAATATATCAGTTTTTATTTATACCTATTATATATAAGGTATAATTCTATGTGTTATAAAAAAGTCTGCCCCTTAATAAAAATATAGAAAAAGACTTGGCAATAAGAATTGTCGTTTTATACAGTGTGGCGCTACAATGGCGACATTAAGTATTCGGTATATCCGGACAATAAAGTATCCGGTTATACGGATACGTGTATAACCGGATACAAGTATCAGATTTTAGAGATATTTTAATTTTATTTATAGAATTATCTATAATTTTCTAAAATATACATTTGGAACAACCTGTATATAAACAACTGTAGCGTACAGGCCATCTGCCGAAGTCACGTATTATAACGATGCATCAATGGAATGAGAACGTAAAATAAATACTGTTAGAGTGAGACAATTGGTATTTCCGAGTAATGCAGGAAAGAGATAGCGTTATGTCGGCGAGGCGTTGCCGCTTCGAATAGTTTATGTTGGAAGTAGATTCATGGATGAATTAGTTACGTAAAGCGAATTTGGTTACCTAATTTATTATTGAGTTTGTTTGAAAATTATTATTTTTTTAATTCTATGTTTATGATAACTGACCATTAACCCGATCTGTGTGTTTAAATAATGTCGCCATTGCAGATCTATGCTGTACAATCAATATAAAATGCTAAAAATAGGAAATGCCTCGTAGATGCACTTGTGAAATATTTGGCGATGGTAAAGCTGCTAAATATAATATAGACATAATATTATTTGCATCGATGTCAAATCAGTCAGTGGATTCAAGTTTATTGAACAAACAATAATTCTGGAACTGGTATATACAGTTACTGAAACATACTCAAAATTAAACTAAATCGGTCGTGAGTTACATGTGGGGGAGAGGGGTGTTGGGTAATTGAACCTAGGAATCCTCCCCTTGTATTTAATTACACATTAAAATGATTACACTATTTAAAAAATCTTCTTATTTAGGTACGAGAGACATTAAATAGGACAATTTTCACACTTATTACCAATAAGATTAGTCTAATAAAGTCGATTTTAACTTATCACCTATTACTCTTGAGTACAGAGGACACGACCAGCATCGTGAAGCTGCCGATCAGGTAAAGTGTCGCCGGTATCGATGCGAGAAGCTTGTATCTCTCCTCTGCAAACAAAACACTATTATTATTGTTAAATTTATCGATAAACTTATTACACTAACATTCATAATCAATTACAGACTTATCTTTTAATTAGAAACACGCTTTATTGTATAAAAACCACTTTAGTATCTTTATAGAAATTAATAACACAATTCTGTCAATTAATTTTTGAAAAGTGCTAGTCGATAAATTGTTAATTTTATCGATAACTAGCTGTGCTCGTGACTCCGCTCGCGTGGAGCGCAGAATCTAAATTAAATGTCTAAGACTCCTTATAACATCAACTATCTGCCAGTGAAAGTCCCGTCAAAATCGAAACAACCATTGCGGAGATTACTCACAACGAACAGACAGACAAAAATTTTAAAAATATTTTTTTTGTTATAAATACCGCATATTATTTAATATGCATTTAGTAAAAGGCCGTTCTTTTGACATTACAAACAGACACTTCAATTCTATTATATGTTTAGATTAATGCGTAAATGAAGTTAGATATGAAAAATTGAGATAAGAGTTTGATGCTATAACTTATGTTTTATTTTATTAGGTGTATTTAGAAAATGGTTCGAAACTTTAACTTTAAAATACTAACAATATAGCTAATTTTACTGAATATATACGGCAAAATAAAAACCAAATGAGGAATCAAATCATTTAATCATGCAATCAACTTACAAGTAAAACATCCATGCATAAACGTCATGCAAGGAGAAAAATAAAACTCTAGGCCCAATAAAGGTAATTAACAATAAGTTTATTTCATGAAAATTTAATACCAGTCTTATTTTAATGTTAGTAGAAGAATCCATGGTACAGTTTAATAGAAGCTCTCCTGGTAATAAGAAAACTAAACTTAATTCGAATTTAAATGATACATCGACCACATAACGTTAAATAATATAATTGTTAACTATACCCTATTCATCGTAAGAGGACTTGCATGACACATCCACAGAACGTAAATTGTTACGTCGTGCAAATTATGACATAACCTAAAAACATGCATTTCGACTATCGATTAACATTTAAAAAAAATATATAATACTGATAAACGTTATAAAAACATTTTTCACTATATAATACTAAATAACTGCCTTTGTACAATGATTTTGTGAATTTTCGATTTTTTTATTACTACGCCCATCGTTATTTTCTATGTTACTTAAAACTAGAGTGGATCAAAATAATAAAACCAAGGAATGGAAAATGAATCGTACGAATCGAAAATTAGTCGAACGCCGTTGTACAATTCATTTATTAGTTTCTTTTTCAATTTCGAATAAATATATATATTTACGTAATTCCTACATTTTTACTGCAGGAACACGCAACGAAGAATAATGACTGGAAGAAATAATATTGGTGTTTGGCGTCGGGAATTCAATAATTCAAGTATTCCAGATTGTCATTACCACACCCCTCATTGATTTAAAGCATAATCGTTGTATCAATTATAAATTGTCTAAAAAAAATCGATAATCGTAAAATCAATTTCTAATTTAAATTATGCTACATCTCTAAAATAAACACTTGACATTTGTCGTGCAAGTGCTTCTTACGATGAACCAATAATAATAAATTATTCAAAAATGACAAAGAAGCGAGGTATATTGATATATATGTTTATCTATTATTAGGCAATCCTATGCTGCATGCAAATTGTTTTCAAATATCGATACTGTATCTTTGATTACAAAATACATGGGAGTCGATAGTAAAAAAATGAATAGTAAAAACTCAAAAAATAGCATAGGACATAGGATATAATCATATACGAGTAGATATATTTTTGGGAGACTTTTCGAAAGTGATTTATAAAGGTTGCAAAAAAATTTATACATTAAGGAAGCGCGTACACAATAGAAAAATGGGAATATATAATCAGCAGGCAAGTATAAATAAAAAAACACTAGAGCTTTGCAGATTTATAGAGTTATTTATTTATATGTTGATAAAACAAAACGAGATTAAAAATATCTCTATATAAATATCTTAAGTGATCTGTAGAACAAGAAGTAATATCTATAGAGGATAGGGAAAGCAGTCTATCGATTATTTACTTATCGATAAAAACAAAACTAATTTTAAAGAATAGTGATATCTATAGATTATAGAAATACAGATTATCTATAACTATTAAATTACTTTTTATAGAATAATATCTACAGAGGATAGAGAAAGCAGTCTACCGATTATTTAATTATCGATAACAACAAAACTAATTTTAAATTATAGTGATATTTATAGAAAAAGAAGTAATAGTTTATCGATATAAGTTATATTACTTTTTACAGAATAATATCTACAGAGGATAGAGAAAGCACTCTACCGATTATTTAATTATCGATAACAACAAAACTAATTTTAAAGAATAGCGATATGAACAAGAATTAATAGTTTATCGATATTTATTTATTGATAACAACAAAACTACTTTTAAGGAAATAGTGTTATTTATAGGAGCATAGAAAAAAGGGCTTATCGACTATTTCACTATAAACTTAGAATTCAAACGGAATAATCTAAACAAAAAAAAGGTCAATCGCCCTTAAAACCTATGAATAAATGAAAATCAAACATATTTATTATAATAGTCGATTGAGTAAAAATATTTTTACGTAACTACTACTTTTCCTATAGTATATTTAACTATAGTATATCTAATAACCTATCTAATAACCAATAATTATTAAATATATTTTCTATATTCGATGTTTTTATATTTTGATCACATGAATACTGTAAAAAAGTTAGGGGTTAATATTAGTAATGCCTTACTCTTTGTCTTTCCATATGATTACACCTTTATAATGTCAGTCTTAGTGTAATCCCTCTCGAGTGCATTTTATGCTATCAATCACAATGTTAAATAAAACCCTTTTACGTACCTATATTATCATTTCCATCAAACTATTTTATCGACATGAAATCTACTAATTTAATATTAGTCAAAGACTGCAATCGCCTCATAGGCTCCCATAGACTATATTATAAATTATCATTTTAAAACAATAAAAAATTAACACGATCATAAGTATTCGAAATATCACTGAGCAAATAATAATATATCGATAATAAACAATAAATATATATTCGATAAAGTTTTTACGTCGAAGAGCCGTTGGACAGTTTCGTGGCGATCGTCTCGAGGACCGTCGGCATGTTCCCCGAGTGCGAGTGCAGTTTCTTGTTAACGCCATTGCCCAAGAGCGCTATCCGTGAATCGACTAACGTCGGCTCCGGACTTTTGACGGGTTCGACTAGTATAGGGTTGTCGTCGCTATCGAAAATAATCTCCGGATCGTTTTCGATAATCTCCTCTATCGACTCCCAATTTGTCGATTGTTTTTTCTCAATACTACAACACTCGCACATACCGTAATCGCACTCCTTCTTATTCATAAAATAGTCAATATCATCTAATATGGTCCGTTCGACATTTTTCGATTTAATCGGCGCGACTAATGAGAATTTACGCGGCGAATACTGTTTCAAGTCCTCGACGTAGGGATTGGCCGAGTCGTCTAGGACTAGGGTGTCGATCGGTATATCGACATTTCCGTTCATGTCGTACGAGTTTTTCCGGCTGTCCGGCGGCGAGTCGGAATCGTAACTCTTTTGCTGTTGTAGGAGGCTACCCTTTCGTTTTGCCTGACCTGTCATCGTGATCGACTTTTTCGTGGTCGCCCACCCGAGCGAGCGTTGAACGGCCATTTTCCATTTTGTATATCTCGTATCGCGATCTGTAAAGACAAATTTATTTATTTAATAAAACTTCTTTAGCATCCTTATGATTTGAAACTCCATGAAACGAAAAAGCGACAACAAAAAGAGGCAACCTTATACAATATACATCTACAGGACTTAGCTTACGAGAGAATCAGATATAATATATTTATATTTTATCGGTTTTACCAAAGTACAGTGGATTTTACGAAAAATTAGGCCAAGTACATTCTTGACAGGTATCGTAGACATAAAACAATACCATCTAGTAAAATTTTGGTAAGATTTGGTGTTGATAGGAATGCCTACTCGAAACTCAAAATTTGCGATTTTCCAGAAATTACCAATTTTGAAGCGGGATATTGGCCATCACTGCAAGCAAATAAGTTTTTTGGGATACTCACTTGAAGGGCATGTATTAACGGAAAAAAAAAGTCATGTAGAAAGTAAATCTGTTGAAAATTGAATTTTTAGAGACTATTTGAAAATGGTCATTTTACGATTTTTTTTTAATTTCGTCAAAAAATGGTCAAACTTTCTAGGGATCTAAAACATTTTTCTAACATACTAGACGATATTTTAAAGAAAACCTGATATTAATTATTCGATTTGCCCTTGAAGTTTTTGAGGCCCAAATTTTTGGAAATAAACTCAAAATGTTGATTTTTTAGACTTTTGAAAGGCTCGACCTCATGACCTATGGTACTTAGAAGACCAAGATTTCGTATGTGGGGATACTTTATAAGATGCTTTGAGTTTTTTAACTTAGAGCAAAATCGATAGACCCCCACCCCCACCCGAAAAATCATTAGAAAAGTAATAGAATTATTAATATATATAGATTTTATAGATTTAGCATTTGGCCACAATCTCACTGCTGTTAAGTGACGATGTGATCCAAGATGGTAACACACTAAACTTAGTGGAAGTCTGGCTCTCAAGTGCAGCTGCCGGAACACACCTATTGGTGCTTGGCGACAGACTTTCAACTTGAGGGTAGTAACTAGTCAGGCGGGCATTAGAAAATACCCTACCACCATACTATGGTTTTATCACGATATTTTCCTTCACCCAAAGCTCAAGCTCATTGAGACGATTTAACTGTAATATAATCAATCTTAATATATGTAATATAATTAAACACTCACCGTCATCAGTGCTGGTAGGCAAAAACGTGTCCGTAGGCATAGCGTGGTGCTTCCACTTGTCGCAGCTCCACACCCCCACGGAGTGTCCCGCCACGATGCCCACGCCCAGCGCGGACATGTCCCACGATTGGGCTCGCACTAATACATACAAAATACCAAAAAACAGTTATATCATTTTCTAAACACATTTTAATGGACAATTGACGCCGCCTTATCTTATCATTTCAATATTAAACTATACTAGTAAAAAGCATAGCTTTGTAAGGCTCTCTAGATTATTTACTTCGTAATTACCTATTTCTAAGAATAAAATTTTAATAAAAAAAAATATGTTTGAATTGGCACTTGATATAAATAACTAGTTTCCTTCTAAAACAAGTTTACTTTCTCCAGTTTTATCACTGTGGCCCTTCATCTACTGATTAATGTCTCCAAAAAATATATAAATGGGTTTCGTTTAAACAGTCAGTTTATCAAAGAGGTTTTGGTTAGTTCCAAAACGTATTTTGTCAGTAAACAAAGTGATTTGAACTGCTTCTAGCGGTCGGCAGAAATAACTAAATTAATTAGCTAATAATAATGTGATATTGGGCGATTGTAAATTCATGTCAAAATAAATAAATATATCTGCTACAAGGACAAGTTCAGCCTCGTCTACAGTTGCTTCCCCGACGATTCAAAAGGTATTTTGATGTGAAACATCTAATGCGGCAGGCCATACTGACTATCGGCGTGGCGACGCGTCGCCACGGCATGCGTCGCCACGCTATATAATAGTATGAGACATCTAATGCGGCAGGCCATACTGACTTTCGGCGTGGCGACGCGTCGCCACGGCATGCGTCGCCACGCTATATAATAGTATGAGACATCTAATACGATGTAATGACGAGTCACCATACGCAAGTGACTGTTTATTTTTGATTATGCCATATTGATTTCCTTTAATAAACGATTACTTTTATGCATATTATGTACAAAATATATATTTTTTTAATTGGTGGATGTCACTAAGAGACCTGTGACATCAGTACGAGACTCACGGACAGGTATCCCGATGAGGTCCGCCTGCAGCTGCATCAGCAAGTCGTTCGACGTCATCTTACCGTCGACGTGGAGCTTCGACAGCGGCATCCCGCAGTCTTTGTTCATCGCTTCCAATATATCTCTACATAAATTATACACGATTTAACTATTGGAAACTAGCTCGTACACGCGTCTTTGTCACGTGAAAATGATTTTGATATTCCTGGTAACAAAGTGTCTTTTACCTGGGTACATTGAAAGAAAGAAAGGAAGCACATCTCTAGAACGTTCTAACACGGAGGCCACAATTTTGTTTAAACAATGAAATCATCAGGAGATACTTTGTAGAACGAAATAATTACCCACTTGATAATGACAGTAATGACATTCAGTCAAAGTTAGAAAAAAAAGAAAAAGACTTCCCTTTAAACAATATGTAAATGAACCCTCATACACATGATATTTTTAATAGTATTTACATTAGCATACAACAGACACACTGACCTGGTCTGGAAGCAGACCGCTTCCAAAGCGGCTCGAATTATATGATTCTTTGTTGTGAAAGCAGTCAGTCCACAGATAATTCTGAAAAGTGTATGTTATTCCGATATAAATTATATCTTCATTTCCCTTTTTTTTGGCTAAACATAATCGCGCGGTTTTCGTTATTTATAATTTAAAAATAATTAAAAAAAGGTGTGTGTGCGATTCACACACGATAGAAGTGAAACTTCATTTTAAACGATATTTTATATTTTATTTAAACAGTGTGCAATATACCATACACACCGATATTTGCTCTCTCGCTCTGGCTCACACAAAGAGGAAAGACCGATAATGTGCGTTAAACGTTTAACGCTTGGAAGTCGCATAAGAAGTTTCACTTCAAAAAAATATTAAAATAAAACTTAAATTAAAATTATTTTATAGTTTTACTCAGTTTTAAAAACTTGGTTATATTAGAAATAGATTTTTACTTAAATAATTATTTTCTGCTTTTTAGACACTGTGTGAAATCTCGTAATGGATTTTAAACATATTGATGAGATGATGACAGAGACATTTGAGAAGTTAGTTTAAAATCTATTGCAAAACTTGTACCAAACAGACAGACAAGCAAGCGATTCCATAAATATTTGATATATCTCTTATGGTATACTCAGCGTAAATCATTTAATCACCCCAAATGCGTATGTTTTTCGAATTGATTCAGCATAATCATTACTACTTACTTCGTATATTACTTCATGCAACAAAATATATCTTAACCAGGGCAGATAACATGTCTATGAATTAAAATAAAAAACATAAACGGTCAGACAGACAGAGAGACGTTTAGTTTTATAATATGTATAGACCTGAGGGTCAGCAAAGTGCGGGTAAAATGGTTTAGTGACCCCCATATATCATACAAGCTACTATCGCACGAGGTTAATTGGTACACAAAGCTGTATCATTAACATCTGGACCTCAAAAAAGGATTTTTGAAGTGAAACTTCTTATGCGACTTCCAAGCGTTAAACGTTAAATGTTAAACTTTTAACTCACATTTATCGGTCTCTTCTCTTTGTGTGAGCCAGAGCGAGAGAGTAAATGTCTGTATGTATGTATATTGCACACTGTTTAAATAAAATAGAAAATGTCTTTTAAAATGAAGTTTCACTTCTATCGTGTGTGATTCGCACACACACATATATTTTTTTTTAGGTAAAACCATAGTGAAATATCTTAGAATACTATATCTAATTTCTCTGTGATAGAAATCGAAGTTGTCTCACCCTCTAGCGTCTTTCCTCCAGTAGGGTGCATAGAGGCCGCTGAACGCAGGCACGAAGTACACGTCGCCCGTCGAGAACACCTGCCCCGCGATGTGCTCCGTGTCCTCCGCCACGTCCCTTATCAGCTTCAGATTGTCTCGTAAGAACTTCATCGCTCCACCGGCGATTGCTATCGAACCTAAAGTGACAAGTTTGAAGCAATGATGGCTCAGTAGTAGCGTTTACGGACTCCACGTCGATCGACCTGAGTTCGAATCCCTGCAATGAGCCTGAGCTTTCAGTGAAGGAAAACATCGTGATGGTGGTAAGGAATTTTCTAGCTACCACCCTCAAGTTGAAAATCTGTCTTTTACGACTTAGCGTGCTTCCAACTTGGGCCATATCGTCACTTAAGATCAGGTGAGATTGTGGCCACAACGCTAAACCTATATGATAAAAAATGATGTGTGCAGCAAGTTCACGCGTGTCAGAAGTGAATCTTTCAGAAAAAAAAGTTTATTAAAAATGTTTTTTAAATATTTTAAATCAGCGAGATTCGAACTATAGACTACTCATGCGTACTGCGTATGAAGTCTGGTCGTCTCACACCACTAAGCCAGTCCGACGACGATCACAATCATGAAAATCAGGACTTGCATTAACAGTGTACAATGTAAATGTATCCTATCTCATTCTCTCGTAAGCTAAATCCTATATATGTATATGGTTATCTTTTTACAGTCGCTTTTTCTTTTCATCGAGTTTCAAATCACAATAGTGCTAAAAAAGTTTTCACTTCAAAAATAAAAACAACAATAATTTCTATATATTAATTAACCAACGAAATTTTTGAAAGGTCATGTTATCTGATATTGACGAAAAATAGACAAAGAGATTCATTTTATTTTATCTTATAAAAAGCATATCTTTTTTAGGTATGCTATCTATTGACGACGCTCTTTCTTATGAAAATATATTCAACTAACATAGTGGAGGCGCCACTTATCAATAAAATGACAGCTGTTAGATTATTCTCATTCTATAACGCGCGAAATATTCGCACGGGTCCGCCGTTATTTTAAATAATAGCAAATAAAAATTCACTATCATCAAAACTCTATCTTGAGCGCTATGAAACATTATGGAAATATAAATAAACCGTTCCTCTCCTTTTAAAAACGTTGACGTGGGTTGTTTGCAACATGTCTAAGAGTTCAAGCACCTTCTAGAGATTCGTGATCATCTCATTTTAGTACATAAAGCGAGCCGTATCACGAGCCACGACAGTTCTAATTCCGAAAGAGAAGTGAAAACAAAAAGCGATATAAGAGAAGACACCTACAAGAAGACCATACAGTTTGATTCTGAAAGTACATTCGAAAAACAATTTGTGAGTTTGCTTTTAGTGTGTATTTTTTTGAGTACAAATAATTTTTTTACGTGAAGTTAACCGCATTTCACTAACCACGGTTATAACAATATGATTTTATTTTTCAGACTGTCAAATACACTATTATAGGAAAAAAGTCAAGTTAGATATTTATGATATTTTTTAACTTGTGGGTAAAGAAGATGGCGAGTATTGCGGTGAAAGAATTCATTTTACACTGTATAGTAAATACACAGAATATGCACAGATCACTTCGACAATCAAACTAGTACTGAATTATTACTAGAATTTCTTCACCCCGCGTTACCCGATTATAGAAGGGACTATAAATTTCGGAGAGGGAAGGGGAAGGGATGGAGAGAAGAGCGGGGAAAGGAGGATGGAGGAGAGGGGAGTGAAAGGGAAGGAGTCTAAAGACAGTGTGCCATCTCGCCAGCGATATCTACTCATGCTGACTTGCAATTCTGACTGTGATATTGAAGATGTGTCAGGGTGGAACATATATGGGAGGTACCTTCGAGCGCGTAGACGGGGGGCGCGTTGGGCCCCAGCCGGTACGCGAGCGTGGTGACCAGCCCGTGCGTCGAGTGCACGCGCCGGGTGCCCGTGTTGTACAGCAGGAAACACCCGCTCCGGTACGTGTTCTTCGCTTGACCAGCGCTCATGCAGTTCTGACCGACCAACGCCGACTGCTGGTTTCCCAATATCTAACATACTAGACCATATTAAGACACCAGCAAAACGATGTTCGGTGGTTGGACACGACAATTCTGTTCGATTGGATCGCGACCACCATACACCAGGTGTAACATCCGCTACTGCGGCTGACGCGCCGCAGCCACTTAATTTGCCATATCGCTGTATATTTTTAATAATATACTGCTAGCCACGAACATTATACATGTAGGCATAATGAACAGGTTGAGTTTAACTAAAAAAAGAGTTAGTGTTTGCATACTATAGGTAAAGATATTGGCAAAATTAAAGTAAGAAGTCAAATAGACACTTATGGGTTCATCCTATTTTGAGGATATGGCAAATAAAGTGGCGGCGGGGTCGTGTATACAAGCCCTTAGGAGTGTCGCGTTACGGAATCAGCCGTTGTATATCCAATAATAAAGGTTGGTGATAGGGATCTACACCAAGCTGGATCGCGACCACCAAACACGTGGTGATTAAAACGTCACGATGACTCTCTTTTTGTTAGTCGCATTTTGAGACAGTGACCAGAGCGATCTCTAGATGGTCGCCGTTGTATTTGGATTGTACTGTGCTTACCATCGGGTACAGCGCAGTCACCTTATGATGATGATTGGTACCTCCTTATTTAAAAAACATAATAATAAAATTAGCAATTCTCATTTATTGTTCTTATGTTATTATTTACTGAAAACAATAATCTTTGACATTGGCCCTTTAAGCACCACCCACAAATATAAATAAATATAGGTAAGCATCTTTATACACACTCACCCCAGATATTCTAATCCCGTCCAATATCGAGCCATCGCTGACTGCACCGTACACCTCAGAACTGCTCCGAATCTGAGGTAAAGAGTCCCGATGGATGCCAAACAACCTAAGAACACAAAGAAAAATGGTTAAATATATATACATGAGGTTACTGAAAACAGACAAGCTTAATTATCCCATCGACTACTCAACCATATAGACAACACAAGACGATATAATGCACGAGAGGTTTAAAAGTAACTATAGATCCCAACTGCTTTTTTATTCTGATGAGGACAATTATATTGTTACGACCTAAGTAAAATCTCGAAATAACTAGAAAAGTCTAGCGTCTACTACAAACATCGAGTATGTATTCATATATAAGAAAAGGTATCTCACATCACTCACACATTCAAAACTTATTGGTTTGATTACGTAAGCAAATAAACAATGTCCAAAAATATCACACTTCCCTTCTTTTAAACGATGTCGGTATGATCGAATCGTATGATGAATAATTGACCAAGGTCATTCTAGTTATTTCAACTCTAAATTTTATTTAGATATATAGACGAGCCGTGTTTTGAGCCAGGACAGTCCTGTTTTTGACAATCAAGCGAAAACAGTAAGAGATAAAATGAATAAATCTTCAAGAGGACTACACCCACAATGTAGTCATGAACAACAAAGTAAATAAATGAAGAAATGTACGTCTATCTAAATAAGTAGTCGACGACCCGTGTAATAAATGTTTTACACAAATTCAGTCATCATGCTCATGAACAAGAAATATCTAAATTATATAAAATTCTTTGTATGATTTGTATGTAGGTCAATCAACTAATATACCCACACTTAGCGAGATATTGGATATTATTTTGTAGATAAATATATTTTACTTTTAGTTTATTCTAATCAACGATCCTATTAGAGGGCACCGTGACGCGAAAACTAGTACATATTTATAATAATACTAGCGGCCCGCCCCGACTTCGCACGGGTAGAAAATTATTTTAAAGTAGGATTTTCATACAAACTTCCATCATCCCCCTTTTCACCACTTTAGGGGTTGAATTTCCAAAAATCCTCTACCATTGTAAATGAAAACCGCATGCAAATTTTCACGGTCCTAGCCCCCTGTGTTTGGGCTGTGCGTTGATATGTGAGTCAGTCAGTGGATCAGTCAGCCAGTCAGTTTCTTACTTTGCCCCATGACTATTTAAACGGATTTAACTTAAAATCTATTTACCAATATATATATATATATATGTACATATATTTGAATGTTCTTTATGACAATATTCAATAAAAAAATACGCATAGCGAAACGGGAGGGCATCAGTTAGTACAAAGTTAAACTTAACCTGCACAGCATAGGATCCCAATTCAAAGTCTCCAAATTCATCAGCAAAGTCCTGGAAGCGTTTGTAACATCCGTGATATGAAGACCGCCCTGAGCGCCACCAGTTAAATTCTAAAACAAAACAAATCAAAAACCGTTTAACATCGTGACGTAATTTGAAAAATATATTATTATTAATATTTTATTACAAACATTTAAATTATTCACTTTAAACCCAACAATACTCAAATTCACAATCGTTCAAATTCATGGGATTGACGACAAGACAAGACAAGATAGGCATATGCTATCGCTAACTTTTTTGTAGGTCTTTTTAAGATCTACAATTACTTTGATACAACATTAATTTGATATATCTCTTATGCTTTATTCAGCGTAAGCCATTTAATCGCCCCAAAAGCGTCTTTTTTTCAGAACTGATACACCTTTATCATCGCTTCTTATTTTGTATGTTACTTTATCTAACAAAATATATCCTATAACCTGGCCAGATAACATAGCTATGAATTAAATTAAAAAACATGTTAATCAAACAAGTCGTATTCGCGTGAAACGAAAATAAGCTGACAAACAGATAGAGAGACGTTGAGTTTTATAATATGTATAGATATATATGATTCATGTCTATGGCCGTAAATGTCTTTAAAAATAAGGGACTAACCCAAATTATCCAAGAGTCGACAGTACCGAAAAGCAATCTCTTGTCTCTGCTTGCTCTTCTAACAGCTTTGATGTTATCTTTAAGCCATCGCATCTTCAAAGCGCTGAAATACGGTGAAATCGGCAAACCGCAGATGTGTTTTAGGTAATTCTTGTTACGATCGGGCACTTTAGCTAGTATAGCGTCGACGGTGCTGTCCGTACGTATATCGTTCCATGCTATATGAAATTATTAAAAATATACACATGTCGTAAAATAATATTTTTTTTTAATAGTAGCTTGGCTCAAGCACGGCAAAATTACGGTATTATGCCTGATAGTAAGCAGAGTACAACATCGTCAAATTAATGCCGGCAAGATTGAAGCGATGATGGCTCAGTGGTAGAGTGTACGACTTCGCGTCGATTGACGTGAGTTCGAATCCCTGCAATGAGCATGGTGATAAACCCGTTACTGTGACTCTCTTTTGGTTTGCCGCGTTTCGGGATCAGCCAATGTACTGGTTATATGCCATATGTAGCTGCCAAAAACCTGTTTTTTTTCGTTATAGGTTTGGCTTAGTGGCCACAATCTCACCTGATGTTAAATGACGATGTGGCCCAAGATGATAACACGCTAAATCTAGTGGAAGACTGGCTCTCAAGTGCAGCTGCCGGAACACACCTGCTTTGCGACAGATTTTCAACTTGAGGGTGGTAGCTAACCAGGCAGGCATTAGAAAAAGCCCTATAACCATGCTATGGTTTCATAACGATGTTTTCCTTAACCGAAAGCTCAGGATCATTGCACGGATTCGAACTCACATCGATTGACGCAAAGTCCGTGCACGCTACCACTAATCCGTCATTGCTTCAAGTTCATCTCAAGACGCCGATAACCGAAGGGGCTTGCGCACATTAGCCCTTATCATCTGAACAACTTCGAAATTCTATCGCGCGTGATTGTGCGTTCCATCTGAACGGGTGTTAAGTATGCCACTATAGCGGATGTTACACCTGGTGTAAGGTGGTCACGATCCAATCGGACACAATTGCCATATCCATAGCTAAAAACAATCTAAGAATGTAAGTTACTTGTCCCTTCTATTTTATTGTATTGTATATTGTGCTACAGAGTTTGTACCTTTTCAAACATTTAGAGGAAAATCATCATATTTTTTGGGGGAATTTACAAAGAATTTAAATTACTTAAATAAATAATAACAAAATATATATACACAAAAAAGCATAAAATAATAAAGAGATGCGCCAAAGAGATTTGGCGTCAGCTTTGCGTTTGGTGAAGTTAGGCTATTAATTTCAATAACTTATGTTCCTACAAATTATTTTGATTGTATTTTCCTTAAAATTATTTGGTCAAGAAGTACAATAATTGTAGTGAAAGGAGAAAAGGTCAACAAAATTCCACCAACAGTTTCAGTGAAATTGCAATAATTCAAACACGAAATTATTCCCCACTTGATAAAGGCAATAATAATTATAAATCAAGCGGAAGAGAAGGCTCATAATTTACCGTTGTCTATTATAATTAATAAATCATTAGTAACAAGTTCTAATGCAGCGTAGATTCGATCAAACTACGAGCCTGAATTTTTAATAAAGCAAATCACTCGAAATCATAGAACACCTGTAAGTAGATTTTCCAATCCTTCATACAGACAAACGTAAAGTACTCACCAATTGCAGGATGCAGGGGTTCTCCTGTATACTTGTCCCACGCTATTGTTGTCTCTCTCTGATTTGTTATACCTAGCGTCACTATATCTTCCTTTGCATAACCTGAAATAATTTACGACAACATTCTTAGGTATACTTCTTGAATTTTTTGTTTTTTTTTGTAACTGTGCCCGGCAGCTAAACGTCGTACAATTCGTGCCCGACAGCTAAGCATCGTACAATTCAAAAGCAATGGCAACCAGCAAGATATCAACAATCCATCGACAGTTACCGCTGTCATGCCGGCCTGCGTAAATAGAAACTAAATATGAAACAGTTGGAATGCGTATAAACACTATTTTCCACTTTTCGAACAATTGGGTGTTTCAAGTCTTAAGATGTTTTTTACCCCCCCCCCCCCCCAATCTTGCATAAGTAACCATCCTAAATATAAATCGCAGATTTACTAACCCAGATAATTATATAACTAGACTATCGTACAAAGTATATTTGATGGACCACGGTCAGGCACACTTGGCACATTTTTGGCAAGCTATGCCGATGACACGGTACTTTTATTTAAACGAGTAAACAAATCAAAACAAAGCAATGCGAATGGTTTAGACAGTTCCATATTTAATTAATATCAAATAACAATATGTACTGGCTTTAAAATTACCTTCGACTCTGATGGAGTTTTTGGCGGGATCTTAATATGTCATGTTATGGTTCTAATTTTAATGCATACACTTGCGTTATTTGGCCCTGTATTATTTTATATAGGTGGAATTTTACGTGATGTGGTTTGATTATTGTGCACAAGTTAAGTGGATAAATTATAATTAGGTAATAACTAGGAAAATGCATTTTGAGTTGCCACAAAAATTCCCTGGACAGTTTTAACACGGAACCGACATGAAGATTACCGCCAAGAATAATTGGAAAACTATTCTAATAACGGGACATTCGCAGAAATGTGGATGAATACATTTGCCATGAAATAAAAAGAAGTAAGAATAACGCAAGAGGAATCGAGTGAAGATTATTATCAAGCGGGATTCTAATAGCAATTTCGCATTTGTGGTAGTTATGCGTAAATTTTTTTTTAATCCAAATTTTTCGTATTTCTCATGTCTAATTATGAAACTTTTTATAAATGCAAACAGGCAAAAGCAAATATAGGAGGCCCATTTCTGCCTTTTTGTCTAGCACATTAAAACAAGAGTTTGCCAAACTCAACATAATAAAAATTATATTTGCCCTATCAGCAATCAACTTTTCACTTCTGTATTTATAGTCAGTATTGTAAGCAGTCATTTAACTCTAGGTCAATGACTTGATCGTAACTATTGGCAAATCTATACAAATTTTATAAAGCATAAAATAATGTTTTTTTTTTGGCTCAATGCGCTAATTTTTGAAAAAGATTACAAAAAATGCTGTGTGTATTTAATTTCACGTTCCAGCCCTATTAGGAGCGTATCAGTAACCACGAATGCCAAGCAATCTGGCAAGCTGTAGGCATATATGGGAAGTGAGAAAAACGATAGGCGGTCGAGAGTCGGTGGAATAAATTGAACACGGGTGATAGCGTGGGGTTAGCTAGTCAGAAAATATAGTGAACGCTAACAACAGTAACTTTAAAAGACTTACCTAATTCTGTCAACTGATCGATTGCATTTTCCGCGCATATTTTGATATTTTGTATGATCTCTAATGGATCTTGCTCGGACCATCCTTCTTGTGGTTGCACCTCTGTCTTGTCAAGTTGATACGCCGCTAATTCGTCTGACCTTTCCGCTTCAAATATCTGAAACGCATATAAAGGACATATAATAAAATAAGTCTTTACTATCTATCTACCACCATCATCATCATATCAATAAAAAAATATGTTAGTATGTATGTTCGCTATGGACTCCAAAACGACTGGAGCTATTCTGATGAAATTTTCAACAATCTTCATATCATATCAGCTCGTGATACTGTAAGAAAAGCAGCGATCGGATCAAAAAAAATGTTTGCCGAGCCGCAGCAACGAGTGGTTTGCTAGTAATATGATAAATACGAAAGTGAGTTTGTTTGTTTGTTACTAAAACACGCAAAAATGGCTAAACGGTGTTGAATGAAATTTGGCACACAGATAGCTTATAACCGGATTAAGACATAAGATACTTTTTATTCCGTTAAAAACCCAATTCAAAAGTTGATGCAGTATTCTATAAAATAAATGGAATATTAATTAAAGACAGTATATTACATGAATTATTGACGGGATCTTGTGGTGGTTTTTATTTTAATTCATAAACTTAGTTATATCTTTCGCTTCATAAGTTGTAAATTTGGACGCATTTTACTATAACGTAAAATCACATCAGTAGTTTGGTTATTGTAGACAAGTGAAGTGGATTATAAATAATAACCAAGTACATGCATTTTGCAACAAAAACTCCCTGGACAGTTTTAACGAGGAAGCCGCCATCTTGTTACATCTAAGTTTGAAGATTACAAGAATAGGGTAAACGTGAGATAGTTGCCCTAGGAGGATAGATGCCCCGTTATTTATACTGAACCTTGTAAACATAATAGGATCATAGCTAATAGCTATAAAGAAATTTAAGTTCTCGTCCTGTAAATATACGAGCGCACATCGCTGTCGGGGATGTGTTTGTTTGTCGATAAAATTCGATGACGTTGCCTACGAACAATGCGAATTTCGAATGTAACGGTTTTACTGAAGCATGTAACTTTTCATTTTGTAATGTTATTATATATTAATGTTATTATATATAAATCATCCCCAATTTACGTGTAGGGGAGGTACCGTAATTTTGTTTATTCAAAACTAGCCGACCCTGCGGCTTCGCTCGCGTGGACTACAGAATGTCGTCGGTGTTGTGTTGACCGTCGTCCGGTTAAAAACGCTTATTATTTTATTTGTGCGAAATCCAAACTATATGTCTAAAATAAAAGTAGCCTAATTACTCATTATAAAATCAGCTATCTGCTAGTGAAAGTCCCGTCAAAATCAGTCCAACCGTTTCCGAGATTAGCCGGAACAAACAGACAGACAGATTTAAAATGTTTTTTTTTTTTGTTGTAAGTACGTATATTTAGCAAAAAGCACTTATGTTAACATTACAAACAACTTCAATTTGTTTTTATTTATATAGGCGATATTTTATAACAGTACTTTGCCAGCGTGATTAATATGTACGGATACTAAATTACAGTTTAATAGTACTATGAATCTTTGAACTAAGCCGCGGATAGAGACGAACGGATATGTTAACATAGAAACCCCAACAAAACAAGAAAAAACAAAGCATGCCGCCAACAATTATTGTTTTTTTTTTAAGTTAGGTAATCAAATTTTGGCTAGGTATAGATGACTAACCAGCTTGTTATCAATCTTAATGTCAGCCTCGTAACTGCGGAACAGTTGCAACCCTAACAGCCCGGTAAGGGTTATTCACGACCGATAAATAGCGATAACATTGTTCGTAAATAGCACTAAGTGTCACATTGGATTCAGTATCGTAAATTGATTTACGATGCAAGTTTGAACTTATAGGAAACTTCCTATAGAATGGCCACTTCCATCCGAGAGCAATAAACGATAATGCATCTTGCGTCATATTCAAAAGTAGGTTAGACGAGCATGTAAAAGGCCTATTGCGTTTGAGACAACATCAATACTCGCTATGATGAGCGCTAAGCAAAGATAAGATATAGCCCACGCACACTATACGAATTTTATGCAAATTTCATATTGCTGTTTTACCAAAAAGGCTTGAAACTGGAGATGGGCTGAATGTGGTTGATACCGAAGCCGAAATTCGGCCGAACTTCGTTTAATTTTTGAGCTAAGAACCTGTCAAAAAATATTTACGCCCTTTTCTTTGCTCGCCTCTCGCTCACATCTGTCCTCTGCCCGTTACTTTTTTGTCAGACCCCAACACAATCGAGTATTAAAGATTTCTCGATGTGTTAATGTTCGCACTGGATCTAATTCTGCATTATCGAACCATCTTAAACATCATACATCATATCATTCATCATAATATTCATCATCTTAGACTCAAAAATAAAAATGGTTCAATCAGCTACTACAATATCCAATTCACACGATGTCAAGTCGTGATCCTTATCCTCCGTTGACTTGAGCGATATTGTGTCTACACCGATTTCTTGTTAACCAACAACTTCAACACTTTTATTACCAGCATATACTGTTTTTCTACAAGTGGAGAATCGATGACCCATATTCTATGCAAATTCATAAAGCCTTAGCAAAACGTTCAATATTAAATCATAGTTAATTCATTTATCCAGTGAAGATCCAATACCAAGTCTCTACTAAGAAATTTATGAGTCAAGTATAATATTTCCGAAAAATTTGTAAATTTGATTCGACGAGGGCTTTCAATGTCAAAATTATACCAATGATGATTTACATGTATTAACATGTCATCATTATATATGGACCTATATGAATAATTTGTGTTCTTGAATTGTACTGTTCATTGGGTTAGTGAAGACTTTTTTTCTATATCCTCGTCAATTGATTGGGCATTGGAGTAATATATTGTTTTATTTAATTCCGACATTTGTTTCAACTAAGTCATCATTTTGACGTAAGCTTTAATTAGATACCGTTGTTCGGTAGAACTTCAGTTCAATTAAACAAATATGAACCAAACTTCGGCTTCGGTAGAACTTCGGTTAAACCCAATGTTTTCCGAACTGAAGTGGGCTGAAGTCCAGCCCTACTTGAAACCCGTTTCAAATATACCCTATAACCTTCCTCAAAATATATTTTAAATTTAACAGGTAGTCCCCGAGATTAACGCGTTCAAACAAAAAACAATATCTTTAGTTTGATAACATTAGTATTATAACTAGCAACGCTTACAACATAAAAATAATTAAAAATAAAATATAACCTTTGTCGCTCAGACAGAA
The DNA here is from genome assembly GCA_947532125.1 of Saturnia pavonia. NCBI lineage: Eukaryota > Metazoa > Arthropoda > Insecta > Lepidoptera > Saturniidae > Saturnia > Saturnia pavonia. The sequence goes on along the minus strand of OX383895.1, from coordinate 18,419,223 downwards.
AGTAGCTTTGCATCAGTGAAAGGACTTTTTAAAATCGAATCAGCAGTTTTTGAGATTATCTCTTCAAGTATTTCAAACTTCAACTCTTCCTAATAATACAATATAATATGCCGAAATAACTTACAATACTTTATTACAAATTACGGATGGAATACCTATACAATAAGCCCTTCTAACGCAACTTTATTAATACTATACAACGTGAACGAGTTGAATTCTTGTCAATACAAAATGCAACATAATCACAAAAACCGATCACCGAATCTTAAACTAGTGATAGTTCTCAAAAATTAAATTAGATAAACATATTAAATAAAATATACAGATACATTTACATTGCAATCTGTTAATGAAGCAAGTGCCGTCACATTTGTCTGTCGTCTAATTGGCTTGGTCACGTAATAATATCCGTTATGTTATCAATAATTATAACAAGGCAGTATAACACCACAGTACATAAATTGTAATCACCTCTTGACTTATTTATTTGCTTATTTTATTCCACAGTCAGACAGATAAATTCACGTAGTAACGAATTAAGCCCTAATTGGAGAACTCAGCTGCTGAAGTACAAAGTATATATATCAAATTAATGTACTAGAGTAAAAATGTTATTTATTTGCGTACTTGACTATCAAAACAAAGGTAAATGAACAAGTGTTTATGCAAATTACAAACATAATTTATCATTCTTTTATTTGAATGAATGTTTTTGAATAATTAAAAATACAGGTCATTTTAACTATACAGAATATACACTCATGGACATATTTAGAGGAACACAAAACAGGGGCAAATTAAAGTGCAAACAGATTTATTTGTAAAATATTATCTTTTAAAATTCGTTGAATGGAATCAATTAATTAAATTGACCTTTTTGAACACAAAAAGAAAAAAATCAAATTAGAGGCAGTAAGCTCAATATTTTAATTGTAAGGAATTTTGACCTAACTTAATGAAAAATGTAAATTGTTCTAATGACTGTTTTTTTTTTCATTATGTTGTTTTCAATGTGTGACACATTATGGGACATAATCAGTATTTATTATTGTGTCCTCTCGCTGTCAAAAGTGCCTGCACCCGTCTGGGCAAACTTTTCATAAATTGTCAATGAACCTGTGGCATTAGGTTCCATTCTTCAACCAAAGCAGTTTTGAGGTCCGGTAGGTTAGCTGGTTCTGGATTTCTTTGTTTAATTTATTTTCCCAGTTTATCCTAAACATGTCTACCGGATTTCGGTCTGACAAGCGCGCTGATCACACCAAAACTTTGATTCCGACCTTAATGAGATACTCCGATACTACCGCCGCAGCGTGAGGACGAGCATTAACGTTCATTAAAAGAAAATGATCGTCCATGAATGGGACAAAAACTATTACAATCTGCTCTAAAATGTCTGTTACGTATCTTGCCGCGGTCAGGGACCCGTTTTCTATGACGTGCAGATATCTGATGTTATAAGGCATAACTTTTATTTTATAAAAATAATTAAGGTTCCGCAAAAAATCAAAAAATGGGTTTTTAGTAAGTAGTCCACGAAAGCGAAGTCGCGGGCACAGCTAGTAGTTAATAAAAAAAATAACAATGCAGCGTGAAGATATAATTTAAATGAATATTCAGGTATGTATGAAAACATTCTTAAAAAAATAAATTAATATGTCATAGTTACGCAATATCCCAAGCCATGTAGAAATATATTTAACTGCTAAATTGTACGAACTGGATGATAACTTGTACTAGTTGTCGGTCCAAGACTGGATGCCGTATATCTTTTAAATTACATTTAAAAAAAAAGCCCGGGTGAAGCTGTAAATGCCGTTTGAGGCTTCAGGGCCCTTATGGCTAACAGTATAAACAGTTCGAAAAAAAAACATTAATTTTTTTTTTATGAACTTGTAAAGAAATCGACTTTGGTTGATTTTCTTAAAGGGCAGTCGAGTTCACTTACGTTTATGCTGAAGGACGTATGTAGCCAGAACTGACTGACTTCCTTGTCCGGACATAGTTATGCCCTTACTTATGCATGTTGTTTATTATTTTCTAGCGCGGATATTTAACACGCAATTAACGCTGAAGAGAAATAATACAACGCAACTAGACGTAGAAAAAAATATATATTTGTTATTGTACCTACTAGCATATGATAAACAAAATCAGTTGCCAAAAATAACTACTTAATTCAAAAACATATATAATCGAACTAAGTCGCAGTAATCTTAACATGTGAATCGTGTAACATTGTAACATTGGTACATCGCCTTTGAAGTCTCGTGAAATGTCGCCTCCGTCTAGAATTAATTGTGTGCGTACGCACGGGTTGTATTTTTTTAATAATATACATTAAGCGTTTATTACGCAGTAATTATTTTCATTCCGTCATTTTATTTTTACTCATTGAAAATTAATAGTCTAACAATTGAGAAAATATATAATATACTTCCCGTTTACAAAATTTCATCAAAAATGGTTGAGAACATTTTTTTACTATTCCTAAATTTATTATCGACGATTCTTGAAGCTTATCAACTACTAACTGTACCACTACTACTATACTATACTATATGCCTATCTCTTAAACCACAAAAACATTTTTTTTTTCTTGAAAAAGTGATTTATGATCATTATTATTAGGCATGGCATATTAATCCTTACGAATGTAAGTTACTTCATCATCAACATAATTTTATGTAGATAAACTTTTCCCTTTATAGCATGTTATTTGGACGAATAGTTTGGGAGATAATGTAAAATTAAAATAATTCAACACTCGAGCCGCGCGAACGAACCGTGTGAGTTGTGACGCATAACCCTGGCCGCCCGATAAAAATATCCTCTAAGTATTATAAATCATCAATCAGCAATTGCTTTTAAATCATACGCAAGTGAAACCGCGGGGCACAGGTAGTAGATTATATTTAGCTAAAAAATAGAGAATCGTATAATCGTAAAACCAACTCCCGATCTCTAAAATCAAAATTAAACATATGTCATGCAACCATTCTTATTATAAACATAGTACAAGGTCCGTATAATCGAGTCTCCACTGTATATCAAAAATAAATACTCACTACAAATCTGTCAGTTTTCGTTCCGTCATCGATTACACCGACAAGGGCTTTCTTCGCTCCTTCCCGTACAGGCATGACGGTATCTGAAAACAAAGAAAAAACATGTTCAAAACTCATAACACTAAGCATACACAAAACTTATGATGCTTCCGAGAACCAACCTTCTAAAAAAGATGTAGCACGACAAAGTGACGGCACTGTCCCTAATGGTCAGTGTTTCCACTTTTAGAGATTTTACCCTTTTTAGGGGTTTTTAAATTTTACAGGGATTTAGGGAAATATGAGGTAAAATTGAATTTTATGTTTACCCTAATGTTTGCACCACTCGGTGCTCAATGTTTTCCTTTACTCTATGGCGCAACAAGTTTATTTTAGGTGAATGTATCAATGTAATAATCGTAATTAATGTAATTCTTAAAATTTTCATTTCTCTCTAGTGAATATGTCATTACGGCGGATAAAGACGACATTGACGATATAGTCAGATTATACCTGAAGTTAGTTTGTATTTCATTCTGCATCGCGGAATTCAACAATAGTGACAAAATATTGTATTAGTATATACATTTGAGGGTTAATATGGAAGCGCCTTTTACGTCTCAAGATTTAGGATCATCAAGTAATTTCCTTGATTCTGAAAAACTCAATAAGTTTCAATAGTATTCGTAGATTTTTGGTGAATATTTTACTAAGATTAGCTATGGGTGAAGCTAATAGCAAAGTATTGACCATAGATACAATTGAAATTTATTAGTTTTTTTTAAATACGCAATACGCAAATGTTCAATTTTGGGACCATACAATGCTATAAAGTGCAGCAAAAAAGTGCAGGAGTATCGAATGCTTCGGCTTTTGTAAAGCTATGATAGTTTTATATACTTAGGTAATTTGTGTTATTAAATATCTACAAGTTTTTTTATCTAGAATCTTTTAGGGATAATTTCTGAATTAATTAGGGTAAAACTAGAAGTTTACGTGGAAACACTGCTAATGGTATGTACAGTACAATCGAAGAACAACGGCGAACAACGAGAGTGAACGTGACAAACCAAGAGTCAAATAAGAATTTTGGCGCCGCAAAAAGCACTTGCCAGTGTCAATGTGTTTGTCATCGTAGTATTTTTTATTTACAAAGTTGATCCAAGAAGATTGTGGCTCTCTTGTTAGAACTTTCTAGGAGTTTTTGTGACATTCAAAATGCATGTTTCCAGTTAATATTTATAATTCACTTCACAAATGCACATTAACCAAACTATATATATCACGCAAAAGGCCACCAATATTGCATAAAATAGGGTCAAAGAACCTAAGTTAAGTAATTAAAAATAAAAATCACAACATGGCAGCTCAAGCTCAGCCAAAAACTCAAAAACCAAAGAGTCATTTTGACGGTTTTATTACCATGAGCATAGTGGTCGCAACCCAGACGGGTACAGGGGGTTACTCTTGAAACTGACTCGAATTTGATTTTAATTCTGATTTAATTGCACTTTCGATTCGAACTCTATTCTATAAGCATACTCTTGAACCAAACCGAATGGAATATCAAGATCGAGTAAGGATCGACTCAAATCTGCGCCGTTAAGTGTATCCAGTAGATTACGTTACACTTTGACTAGGGTATGTTTATGGTTTCATTCTATTTAATAATTAAATAAATATACAAAAACAGAAAGAGGATATTATTATTTACATGATACCAAAACCAAAAACATCGAGAGCAAAATTTATTTTTGATATATGTCGAAAACTGTAAAAGAAAACTTTAAATCAGCCAAATATGACCGGCGGTAAGTTATTTAAACGTTTGTAAATTTGTAGACAACTAGGTTTGTGGCTGTCAGATTGTGTCAAGAGTACGCATTTTTCAATCCTAACGAAAAACCTCGATCGTAGTTAGTTCCGATTCGAGCCACAGCATGACATTGCGCTAGTGTTGATTTCAGTGTCAAATTGCACCAAATCGAATTTTATTCGATTCGATTCAGAACACGAACGCATCAAGAGTAGAGAGATCTCTACTATCCAGTTTGATCCCAGGACGCGATATGCCAAAGCGTGCCACTATAGCGGGAGTTACACCTGGTCTAGCGATACAGTCAATTGTGATGTCCTACCAATCAACGAAGAGATAAAAACGTATATAAAGAAAAATAGGTTTACAAGTCGTTTGTAGACCAACCGTTTTCCATCCAACCGAGATAATACTAATCAAGGCTGTGATAAGACGGACCATATCTCATATCTTTTATAGTTATAAACTAATTAGAACTAATCTTAAGGATAATTACTTGTTGCCTCGTAAACAGTATGTTGATCATGGATGACGCTTATTTTGTTTAAAACAAATAAGTACACTTATCCAATGACTTTGAATTTACTAGACAGGTAATTTGACATTACTTCTTCTTCTTCTTATTTAATGGCAACTGTGAAAGACTGACAATGTTACGTAAATAGAATACTTTTCTAATTAGGTATTCTTGTAATCTTCAAACATAGCTCTAACAAGATGGCGGCTCTCTTGTTAAAACTGTCCAGGGAGATTTTGTGGCAACGTAAACTGCATGTTCCTAGTTAATCCCGTTCACTTATGTACAATATCCCAACCACATTACATAAAATGCCGCTAAAATTACATAATATAGGGTCAAATAAAAATAATCTTATGAATTAAAATAAAAACAATCAAGAACTGTCCACCAAAAATCCACCAAAAACTCCCCAAAAGTATTGAAACTATCACAAATTTCAATGGATTATCTACAGTTTAATGACGCTCAAATCAAGCAAACTAAAATATAAATTATAATTAGATCGATGAATATATCTCAAAATAAACAAGGAGAATTAACGGTCTTCAAAAAAGGATAATTCACTGTTCCCCTAGTATGTTTATATGAACGTAATTTTCACAGAAACTACCTATACAAACCATTTCTTTTTTATTCTTTTACTAGGGTAATCTATATATTTTTAGGAAAGTTCTAGTATACAAAATGTTAAGGTACCAAAAGGTGCAACAAAAGAAGATAGAATTGAAAACAACAGTATTTTCTTAATTTTTTTGCAGTTAGTATCAGTAAGGTACAGCGTGTCTATAGTAATTAGAAGTCATTGTTTTTAACATTAAAATTCTACACTTTTACTGTTAAAAGAATAACCTTATAAGTTATTACACTAGTAATAATAAGGACCAATTATTGTTTTGAAAAATTTGGTTAATTATTATACACTATCATGTGTTTAGAAGTATATATATTTTCACAGATTGTATCATTCTTCTTTATTGAAAAAAATAAAGCACTGTCGCGGGCGAAGCATTGTGATAGTAAATTAATACAGTAGATAATAAAACTAACTAATCATTAATACAACACAGATTACAAATATATTATACATTATATTCGCTTATCTTATCTAAAAAGATAAGTATTATACTTTAACAAATGCGTTACAAATCTGTTTTTTATTCTATTTAATTATTTCTTAACGCTGAGATGAAGCGTTATTAACAAACTAATAATTCCCAAGTTGATAAAATATTTAAAAAATAATAATTTAATTATCTCATAACATTGGTTTACTGATAAAAAACATAAAAAATACAAATCTGAAAAAAAAAAATTGTTCATTTATTTATTTACGTGATGCGAAAGGCCAATCAGAAAACGTGACGTCATCTTACAATATTTATATACACAGTTGAATGTTTTTGTTATCAGGGTTATCTTGAGAGAAGTGAGATTATTAAGTGTCTATATAGTGTCTTTAAAATTATTTAGGTGCTTAAGTAATCTTATTAGTCCAACTGAATTGTAGTAAACTGAACTTTGCATATACCTATAACACTTTAACCTTAGTTTTATTTATCGAATGAATTGACGTCACGCGCGGTCACATGAATAAGATGCCGCGTTTTAGTGGCATATTTTAATTTAAAATAAAAACGTATAATAATGAATAAGCGTTTATTCACCGGTATTATTTTCAACATATAAAGTGTTTAAACAACCAATCAAGAGTTGTTACTTCCAGATTATATCAATTTAAATCTATGTATATTAATACATCTGTAGTTCTATCTTTACATGTATAAGTTTTGTTTTTTCTATATTCTCCAAGACAAAGATCTCGAATTTGAAAAAAAAGTCTCCTTGTATGTCTAGGTTAACTCGGAAAAGGCTTGATTAATTTTTATGACAACTTGGTGATTGGTGATGAAAACTTGGTCCACGGAAAGTATTTTTTTTTTTGTTTCTCAAGGTATTTATATGATATTTTGTATACAAGAAGTATATGTCATTAGTAAATTCATAGATATTTATAAAAATACCAATACCTAATACTTTCAGAAATTATAAAATATAGGGAAAATTAAAAGTACGAGTCGAAAATAATTATACATACTGCGCAGTAGTCGCGTGCGAAACATAAAAAGTACCTAATCTACCTATGATGTGAACTGAAAACATGACGACTGTCTGATTTAATTGCAACTTATTTTCCTCGAAACCAGACAAGTTTTTTGTGAAAAAACAAATGATTTTTTTAGCAGTGGACTTTGTTAAAATCTATACTAATATAAAATAAAGCGGAAGAGATTTTTTTATTTATTTGTTTAAATACGCTAAACTCTAAAACTACCAGTTGGTTTCGAAAAAATATTTTTGTATATGATTGCCAGATTCACCAGGAATAGTATAGGCTACACCTCTCAGCTAGCCTTAAACATTGATTTTTGTTAAGTAAGTCGGAATAAATAGAGCACGTTTATACGCGTGCGTTGGTGTAATGGTTAGTGATACGTAAATACAATGTTCTACAAAAACATTGCTCCTTGGTACATCGAAAAAAAAGTCCACGATACCGGGACAAGTTCGGGATGTAAGAACGAGAACTACGTTTACGGCGGTAGAGTATTGGTCGAATAAACGAACACGGCTAAAAACCGTGAGGCACAGCTAGTATACCTATAAAAATAAATGCAACAGTTGAAGCCGTACAATGGAGACATGATTGGTTAAAAGTAATTGATGTCCTCAACTATGCCCTTGCACTTATAAATAGAACAGAATTGCTGTGCATCTTCAATCAACTATATAGTACTGCGTGACATAAGTAACTCAATGTACCTATTCTAATAAATTTCTATAATCGGAAGGCAGCAAATAGGCAAACATTCATCTGATTAGTGGTAATTACAAGCTTGCATTCATAGCAAACTTCAAAAAAACTACTGTCGGTTAGTGCCAATGTATTGTTCTATGTTTTAAGTAGTCATTATGAAAAATATGTCAAAAGTTTATATAACTAGAAGAAGGTTAAGTATGAAGGTGGACGAATCTAGTAGAGAAGAAGGTATGGGTGGATTGTGTAAGGAGGAATTAAGTACTAAAAAGTTCGAGTACTAACATAACAACTGATATTGAAGAATGGAAGAGGAAAACATTTATGCTGACCCTACTTAAGTGAGATAAAAAAGATGATGCGGATTAGTTTCAAATTAAATTAAGAAAAATAATATTACCTATACAATATACGTGCCAGTAGATAAGATTCCGAAAATTCTAACCAAGCAGTATTTAGAACTCTCCTAATGAGAAATCATTAATATTCTTAATTTACATGTATTATTTGAGAAGAAAATAGCAAACATTAAGAATATTCCAATCAATAATTCGCTAAAAAATTCTAGTCTACAGTATAAGAAACAAGTCTTAATCTGAATAAAGATGATTCAAAACGAACTTTTATCGTTAAAACGGGCTATCATAATGTAATGTGCATTCAAAATTTTGTGTCTGTGCTGCTGACCGTTGAAGAGTTCCCTCGTCGAAAGTCAACCCTGGGTACAGCAACCAGGCTATGATACAATTTACAACAGGCAATCAAAATTAAATATGTATACAAAATTTCGTGTCTAAGCTGTTGACCGTTAAGGAGTTCTATCGTCTGGAGCCAATACTGGGTGAGGAATCGGGGCACGCTTAACATTGTCATCGGAAATGAATCAACGCATAAAAATTCAACTCTGTATGATAAGAGGAAATGGGTCAAATTTATCTTACACGGTTTGATTACAGACAGTCACACTGGGACAGGTGAAACTAAACAAAAGCTTGTAATATCATAAGTATCAACCGACGGTTGACGAAAGAAGGAGTATCCGCGAAAAAAAAATACAAATACAAGTATATATTTGAAGATTTAAAAAAAAATACACACTTTCCCCAGCAAATCGTAAACTAAATACACTGTCTTTCTTTGACATTGATATTTTCTGGGTGCGTTGAAGAGTTACTTGCAAAAAGGGCATCGATAGTGACAAGTGTCATTTTTACAATAAATCATTTATTGAAATCATCGTAAATTTATGAAAACAACAAGAACTGCTGCTTATCTTATACCAAACGATAGAAATAGGTGTTGCCGAGCTATTAAATAGGTTAAAAAAAATGGGCGTAAAAACTGTCAAGTGCCCTTTTTGTAATTTGCTATTCAATTAAGATAAGCTTAAGATAAAGATACGATCAAAATATTTTAAAACCAATTTATTTTACCATATAATGTTAAAAATAAGAAGAATGTTAGGAAATTAGGCATACAAAAGTCATACAAAAAATTGTTACATTACAGCTTAAAGTATAATTAACGCAAAGTGTCTGGAAAATATTCACAGTACGTTTCAATTACTGCAGAGACATCACAAATGCCTAGAGATTATTGCAATATCCGCTCCTTAAAGAAATCCTTGAAGAACTATTAAGGAAAAACTTCAGTATATCATAATTGGGTCGGAGCAAATCGTTGTTTGCAAGCGGGAAAATACACTCGGTTGTATTACGTACACTCCACACTCACAAGTTTAAACACTGTTGGGTATATTTTGTGGCCATTTTTTTTGTGTGGTCTTCTTATACCAGTACAGTTTTAATACTAGAAATACGACGCACATTACTGATTTGTTAGACAATGAGTTCAAGGACCTTGTTAAACAGATTTTACTGTCAAATGGTTATAAAAGCACCCATTATGTGAATGATAGTGACGTCTGGATGTGACTCATTCTCTATGCATCCACTAAATTATCAATATGATAAATTTAAATATTATTTATAGTTAAAAAAAAATAAGATAATCGATCGGACGATCGACTTTCTTGATGGTTCTTCTCGATAACTGTGATATTTTGCGAACCGGTAGTACAGTTTGACGTTCATAAGTGCCTTCTTAGGGCCTAAATTTAATAAAATATTTTTTTAATTTGATTATACAAGAAGAGTGAGCTATAGCAGGTTATATACGCCAGTTCCATATAAATAACTCTTTAAAAATACCTGTTCCAAAATAACAGCCTGTTACATGATGCTATCTCTTTCTATTACTATAATTGGGAAGAGTAAAGAGCTTATTCCAAGTCATATCTGTTTTGTCTCTCTCTCTCTCTCTCAAGTAAAGATCCTTAAGCTTGAACAGAGAAGAGCATGTTCCAAACTGAAGCAGTTTGCTTTAGTATATGTGAAACAGGTACGTAGTATTTAGTAGCAGCTTTTTCAGTTCACAGATAACAGTTCCAAACTGTTACTTGTAAATACCCGTTCTTTTAAACTGTTCCGATAAATACGCATCACTCCTAATTTACAATACCAGCTTATAATCATAAGATTAAAGTATTCGAAAAATGCTAACGTTCAAAGCTCAGTTACGGAAACTCGGTCTTATCATTGTTATTAATTATAGTTCCTTACAAAATATATATTTTTATCGTTAATACAGGAAATTTTTCTTAGTCCTTTTTCTATCGCAATGAGTACTGCGAACATAACATGGACCTTCCGATACCAAAGTGTAAAGGGCCATAAATATAGTAATTACTTCTTAGAATTTAATGAACTTTTTGTTACAACAGTTTCACTATCAACAACATACCAAAAATTATTCAGTAACATTAAGTATTCAGTAATTATGCAACTATTAGGAAATTGAAAAGAAATCAACGCAACAAAAACAAACCGAAGGTGTATTAAATTAGGCATTCACATGACCGCTGCGTTTAGTACATGCATGAAGGTATCGAAGTCCATACGAAATACTAAAACCGGTTTGATGCAAGGCCTTGATGAGTGTTGAGTGTGTTGCTTAAATTAAGTGGACGATAACCTTTATAGAGGTGTGTCATTAGTGCAGACAAAATATTTGTAACATAAATATTATGTAGTTTCTAAATATGAACCTAATTAAACATAATTTATGACTCAAAATCAAAACTTGTCTTGATCTGTCCTAATTGGGTACTTTTTCGATTATCAACTGTGAAATCTAAATAATTATTATAATAAGTGTAAATAGTTTACAAAAGTAATATAATACACTTTAACTACGCACTAAAAATTACAAAACTTAATAGTCTTATAATAAAATCTCGTTCTAATCTATTTGACTTGTCAAAACAAATCATATGAACCTAAAAACGAGGGGTTTGCTAGTAACCACTGAAGAGTTCCACCATCCATATCCTGGCTCCATCACCAGACCCTCGTTATAAAGCCCATTTTATTGGACTTGTCAAAACAAATTATATGAGCCTCAACTCGATGGGTTTACTAGTAGCTACTGATGTGTTTCACTAACCTTCTCGCTCCAACATCAGATCAGCTCCAAGATACCAAATTATACTGTTATCATCCAAACTAAATATACATACAAAGTTTAATTTCGATACCTACGACAATTAGAAGTAGGTTAAAATTGATTTTATTTAACCGTTTGTTAGTTAGTTACAAGTGAAGCTAAATATAAGCGTGTTAATTATTTTATTGTTTCTTTTGTATCCTATGTGTTCCTAGATCATTCATCTGATTGCGATAAAACTTTCGCGAATGGTTCTGCTCACTCCTGTGAAGGATTCTGTATAGGTGTAATCAATTTACAACAGATGTCGTGAAAGTCGATTCATTTCCCCGGTCAAAAGATAATCTACATAAATAAAATATTGGAGGTTTGACGTGGTGCGCGCATCATGCAAAAACTACTTGAAGATTTTGGTATTTTTTTGTTTTATAGGAGTAAAACAATCGCCCTTATCAAAACAAAAAACACGATTATATCTTCATAAACAATAACACTGTAGTCCACGCGAGCGGAGCTGCGGGCAAATCTAGTCTATATAAATATAATAAAATTGAAGTATCTGTTTGTAATGTCAGAATAACAGGTTGTTACTAAATGCATACGAAAGTGTACACGGTACCTATAACAATAGACCCATATTTTAATTTTTCTCTGTCCGTCTCTCTGTTTGTTCCGGGTAATCTCCGAAACTCTATATATCTCACATATATATACATATATATAATATGTCACATACTATTCATGCAAATAACATGCTATAAAGGGCAAAGTTTATCTACATAAAATTGTCTTGATGACGAAGTAACTTCCGGTCGTAAGGATTAATATGCCATGGCTAATAATAATGCTCATAAATAACCTTTCAATTTTCAATAAACCTTTGTCACAAAATATAAGAATTTTTCGTACCCGACTGGTAGTTTCAGAGATTAGTGTGTTTAAACAAATAAACAAAAAAAACTTTGGCTTTATTATATTATAGTACAGACAGTATAGATACTAGTTGTGCCCCAAGGTATTCGTATCACCAGTGGCAGATACTTGCTAGATTGTTTGACGTTCAAGGTTACTGCTTCCCTCCTTAGAGTCGTAGCGTGAAGTCATGTAGCCTATAAACTACCTCAATAAATACGCTATAATAATATGAAAATAATTTTTAAAAATTTGATTGGTAGTTCAAGAGATTAGCGCCTTCAAACAAACAATCGCTTGATCTTTGTGACATTAGTATAATTTTAAAAATTACTACGAATACGCTGTGAAGTTTTTATAAAACAAATAAATAAATAGTATAAGGATAACAACACTACAGTTATGTTTAATGATTGTAACAAACCCGTTTGAACTAACTGATAAACTCTTGTAAGATACAAACGACAATACCAAAGTCCAAATTACAAATTATGCAAATCACTAGTTTAAATAAACGGTGTAATATGTAAATTTCCGCACTTAAATATGTTCTATATCATATTATAAAACTCAACGTCTCTCTGTCCGTTTGTTTTCTTTTCACGCAAACAACGTCTTATCCGATTAACATGTTTTTTTTAAGTTCATAGCTATTTAACTGGCCAGGTTATAGAATATTTTGTAAAATAATAGTTGGATTTGATGCTAGTGCGGTAAGTTGTAAAAACCAATTCCGCACGCGTGTCATACAACGTTTTTCAAAACATTTGGGAGGAAACAGTACAATAGGTAATGAATCAAACTTTTTCGTTAGATTATTTTTAATAGCAAATAAGAAATTATACAGATAGGTCACTACTACTCTTGTATATTTTACCTGCAATTAGCGCCTCATTCAAGAATTAATGTCGGATTCCTCGCTTGAACTCATATTATTATACTGTTTATAAATATCAGTCGGAAAGTCGCAACAATCTTTGACATTTGTAATATGAAAGTGGCGCGAATTTGTAAATGGCGTCACGTTCGCGTGGTGAAAATTAGAACTACATATTTGTCTCATTTTCTATTCAGTATTAAAGCTAGGTAAATGTATTGATAAAAAGTGCTTCCTAGGTTCGATCATTCAACTGTTTTATTCTAGTAATGTGAAACGCCTGGGTGAAATGCTTATATATTTTTATGGCGCTATACAAAGGAGCGTGTGGCAAAATTTTTACCGCACGCTCCGTTGTACGGTGCGTAATTTTTAACTTTCGAACAATGTTACAGGCTTCCTAAATGCATTTTTTGAGGAAATGTGTTGAAAAGTAACATGCGAACTAAGTAGTGAAGATAACGGCGAATCAGTTCGGAAAAAAGACTCTCATGGGGTGCTTAAATGGTTTACGCTGAGTAAACCATAAGAAATATATAAAATTAATATACTATATAATTCTATATCTGAAAAAGACCTACAAAGTCAGCGACAGCATATGTCTATTTTCTAAGGATCACACACAATAAGCATTTTTGTTTTAAAATATCTGGCAGGCGATCGCCGTGTATGGTTAGCAGGGGCAGCACGAATCGTGCGTAAGCTTAACCGACGACATTCTGTAGTCCACGTGAGCGGAGCCGCGGGCACAGCTAGTAACGATATAATAAAGGAAATAAGCATTACCAAGGACGAATAATAAATCTCCGCTAATGACATAACTCTTATGAGAAACTCAAATTTTCGTCCAACTATTTCAAATCAAAAAATAAATTTTGAAGAAATACAAACAAATTAGTACGTAACGATAAAATACTAACTATATTAATTACTATCATTTATATAGAACAAGGAGGATTTTACGTGAGTATTTTGTATGTGTATTGTATACACAAATTTTAAATTGTGTACATACTTGTTTTTAAAAATGTCCCAGATTTTATCGAAAACATTGTCCAAACTTAATCACAAACTTCTTTTTATTTTTAACACTCGACGAAAAAGAGAGGTGTTATAAGTTTAACGTGTGTTGTATCTGTCTGTGGCATCGTAGCTCTCAAACGGTTGAACCGATTTAGACTAGTTTTTTTTATTTGAAAGATGTTAGACCGATATTGTTCTTAAGTATGATTAAAACAAATCTGTTCAGCCATTTGAAGATTAACAGCTCACTTCTAGTTGATATATGGTTGTAAGCATCTTTCAAAGGTCTGATCGAGTCGATATTTGGTATTCAGTAACTTCAATGATATTAGAATAACATGGTAACGTTACTCCTCTCCAACTTTCAACCAGAGATGTATCGTGGTTGGGCTCATTGGGATGGTCGCAATGAATAGGTTACTTCTGTCTGGGGTTTCTTAAATTTTCACTTTACCTTTTTAGTCAGTTTATGACGGGGTCTCATTTTATCATATAGTGTCATAAACTTGTGGTATTTGATCCAATATTGTGTAATATTGGTGTCATTTTGCGTAATACTGGTTGGTTATTGTACACAAGTGAAGTGGATTTGATATATTACATGGAACACATATTCACTTACTCATAATGAGGATTGGGTACCAAAATAAAGAAGAAGAACCTTCTTCAATGATACCCTTAACATTAGACTAAATCCTAATCTTGAAAAGCATAACACCGGTTATTTCATAATAACGATACACAAATTTGTAGTGTGTACCCTATAGAAGGTTTTTTTTACTGGTTTCCTTCTAGGGAGTGTGAAAATCATATATAAATTAATAATAGCACCAACATAACTCAAAAATATTCATGCGGTGTTTCTATAAGAAATTGTTACACTTAGCTTTTTTTTTTTTTTTTTTTTTTTTTTTTTTTTTTTTTTTTTTTTTTCGAACTGACTACACTGTTAGCCTGAGGGGCCCTGGAGCCTTTACGGCTTTTACAACTTTACCGGGCTTGGGGGCGAGCGCTTAGGGCACTCAGCCACGAAAGCTAAGCAACAACATCCGAGGGTGCCAAAGTGGCCGGACCTCGGCTCGGACTGTTGCGCGTATGCAATTAAGTCGCGATCTGACTAATTCCCTATCCGTAATTCGATCTAAACTAACTATACATATATACATGTTTCTGCCCCCTGGGAGGAGGGAAGGAACATGTGTATGTGTATTTAGTGGTCTGAAAATTTTTGTCTATTCTAACTAGGCAAAAAAAGAAAAAAAAAAAAGGTCCCTTACAGAACCTATGTACCTATGTGTGTTGTGCATGTGTGTATAATGCAGTGTCATGTATGGCTGTGAAAGCTAGTGATTGTGCAGTCACTTGTATCGCGCGAGCGGCTGCTTGGCTCAAGGGCTCCATGCCGATGGATCGGACCTAGGCTTGAGTTGCCGCAGAGGAGGGCGGTCGTGGCGGGTGTGCGGGAGCGAAGTTAACCGTACGTCCCCTGCGGAGGGAACGGTGGTTTCGCGGGCGTGGGCGCGAGCACGCATATGTTGCGGGAGCGGACGCGTAGTAATTATTAGCTTTCTCGATGTCGTCGTCGGGATCGACAAAGAGATTTCGCGGACGGCGTTTATAACGTTTGGCAACGGGGATCGAGTTGTCTGGGACGTAGTTCACGGTGGATTTTACGAGCGGGTTGGGGTGATTCGAAGCGCTATCGAAGTATCTCCTGGTGAGATATTTCACATAGGCTTCTATCGAGGGAAGCCTCATGTCCCTGTGGAGGTCCATGTTCCTAACGAAGGCTGGAGGGTCAAGCAGGCGACGGAGAAACCGATTTTGGACTCTTTGCATGCGGACAAAGTTATGTTTGGACATATGTGCGAACGCTGCGCAGCTATATGTCAAGATCGGACGGACGCACATCTTGTATAGTGTAAGCTTATGTCTTAAGGACATTTTGCTTACCGAACTGAGCAGGGGTCGCAAGCGGGAAAGGATCCAGACGGCCCTATTCCGGACTATAGTAACGTGTGCGTTGAAGTTAAGCTTCGAGTCGAGGGTGACACCCAGATATTTAGTCTTGGTGGCCCAAGGGATATTCCTACCGAATAATGAGAGGGGTCCTACCGTGCGTGGTAGTTTACATGTATGCGGTTCGAACATAATCGCGGCGCTCTTTACCGGATTAATAGCTATTCGCCACGTTCGAAACCACTCCCCGAGAGTGGTTACGGCACGTTGGACTGCGCAGGCGAGATTTTTTCTGTGTCTGTTTGACGCGTATATGACTGTGTCGTCAGCGTAGAGCCCTACCTCGACCCCGGGGGGCTTCGGGAGGTCGCTGACGTACAGATTGAAAAGGCAAGGCGCCAGTATGGAACCTTGCGGGACGCCTGAGCGTATAGGGTGGGCGATAGATAGTACTCCTTCCACTCGGTAGTGAAAGGTGCGGTCGCGTAGAAAATCATGAACTAGGTGAACTAACCTATCCGGGACTTCTAAATGGTGAAGCTTGTGGACCAGTCCGGCGTGCCAGACCTTATCGAAGGCCTTGGCTACGTCGAAAAAGACCGCAAGCGTGCGGGCGGGAGCGATATTGCTCTTGGCGAAGTTACTCGTGATGTGCTCCGTGAGGCGGTGCACTTGATGTGTACACGAGTGACGGGCGCGAAAACCGAATTGTTCGGGCGGGTATAAATTCTTGTCGTCTATAACGACCTTGAGACGGTTCAGAAGGATCCGCTCATAGAGTTTCCCTAGAGTGTTTAGGAGACTGATCGGGCGATAGCTATCGGGAAGCGAAGCTTTTTTGCCGGGCTTGCGAATACCTATAACTATAGCTTTTTTCCAGACGGCTGGAAAATAGCAGTGGGCTATGGCTGCATTGAAGATGCAGACCAAAAGAGCTATGAGGTGATCAGGAAGAAGTTTGAGTACTTCATTCCTGATACCATCAGGACCGGGAGATTTCCTAGGCTTAAGGCCTTTAATGATAGAACAGACCTCATCTGGCGTGACCGGGGTTAACGTTTCCGCGGGGGGAATCAGCGTGAGTTCCTGAACGGCGGTCTCGATAGTTTCGATGTGGGCAGTGTCTACGTTGTCGCAGTTTGGGGAGCACTGGCTCTCCAAGCTTGCGGCAAGGCATTCTGCCTTATCGTCGCTGTCGAACGCGAGTGGGAGATCGGGGCCCCTTTCGAGGGGCGGCATCTGGGCGGAAGCTTCTAACTTCAGAGAGCGGGCGAGGTTCCAGTAAGCCAGATGGGACGGCTTGAGACCCTCTAAGAGGTTATCCCACCGGTGACCTCTGTACTCTCCGATGCGAGTTCTAACCTCTCTCTGAAGTTGTCGTAATCTACGGGTGTTATCCCTCGTCGGATAAGAGTCATGTGCACGTGTCGCGGCGTTCTTTTCCGTGATTAACGCTCGTAAGCCGGGGGGGAGTATAAAACGGCGTTCGTTCGCCGCTTGCACCTCTCTCGAGGCCTCCCTTACACCGGTTTGGAGGTAGTCGACCAGGGAATCGATGGCTAAATCGGCGTCTGCAGTTGACTCCAATACGTCGGGGATCCTAGCTAGGCTGGACGGGGTCGCGTTGTCGGATAAGTAGCGATTTAAGATCGCGTAGTCAACTATTTTGACTTTTGGCGGACTGGGGTCGAACGGTTGCCCGAGTTGTAAGATAACCGGGCGGTGGTCGGAGTCTAGTTCGTGTACGACTTCTATAAGTCGTAACCGAAGTGAGACACCTTTGAGGAGGGCTATGTCAAGTACTGTCGGTTGACAGTTGTCTTGAAAGTGCGTGGGCTCTAGCGGTGCTATGACGTCAAAGCCGAGCACGTCGCATAGTAGTTCTAGTATAACCCCGTTACGGGTGTTGCGCGGGTTGTTGAAAAGGGTGTGACCGCTATTGAGGTCGCCTGCTATTATGACTGATTGATCGAGTGAAAAAAGCGCCTCCAGATCGGACTGAAGGAGTCTTTTATTCGGGGAGAGATATGCAGAGACAAGCGTGATTGACGGATGGCCAGTCATGCCTATTCTACAGACGGACACTTCCATATTGGTAAGTGCGGGAGGGTCTATTGGCATGCAATAGAGGGAACGCTTGTAGTAGATGAGCGTGCCGCCGCCTCGGGTGGCACGGTCATTTCTAACTATGTTATAATTCGCTATCTTAGGGTCGCGCCTACTGGGTTTTAGAAGTGTTTCTTGTACTAGAAACACGTCTATCTCCCGTTCCCTAAGAAAGGTGGATACTAAGTCCCGTTGTGGAAAGAGGTTTCGCGCGTTAAAAAAAGATATGTTGAGGCTTCTAGGCTTAGTGCGTGCCATTGATAACCGATATCTATTTCCCGGCACGGGCCAGGCGCATTAGCGTCGCTGTCATTAGGGGGAAACGCCTGATGGATTCGCCGGGGCCGTACTCAGCGACGCACTGTTCGTACGCCAGTACTTCCTGAGGGTCATGCTCGCGGAAGAGCATGACCATGTAGTCAACGCCGCGGCGCGTGTTGACGGGCGGGGGGGCCTGAGCCTTAGGAGGCTGAGGGCGGGGAGTGGAGACCCATGCTGCTTGAGGGGCTCGCATGGCCGGAGGGGGTGCGTGGGGCGCGGGGGCGGCTGCCACTGGGGCGCTGGAGGCGCCCGGGAGGCTGGGGAAAGCCTCTGGCGTGAGCAGGGGCTTTGGCATTCCTACGGCGGGACGTGTCCTCTGAGGAGGGGTGTGTCGCGTAGGGCGCATGGGTCGCGTAGGGCGCGTGGGGCGCGGGGCACGGGGACAGCCGCGATAGTTCGCGGGGTGACCTTCGTTGCCGCATAGCACGCAGCTCGGAGGGGTAGCCGACTCACGAGTGCGCGAGCAC
This sequence comes from Saturnia pavonia, assembly GCA_947532125.1. NCBI lineage: Eukaryota > Metazoa > Arthropoda > Insecta > Lepidoptera > Saturniidae > Saturnia > Saturnia pavonia. The sequence continues at coordinate 18,399,856 of OX383895.1, read as the reverse complement.
TCGCTCGTCGCGTGGTCCCCGAGGCACTTAACGCACCTGGGACGGAGATGGCAGTTGCGTGCCGAATGACCGTACAGCTGGCAGTTGTGACACTGCGGAGGACTGCGATTCTTGTGTGGGGGCTCTACGGCTATTCCGGAGAGCTCACACACTTTCCTAACGTTAAAAATGGCTCTGCCCTCGGGGGTCAGTTCCAAGATGACTAAGACCATGTCGAGAGGTCTGTTTTTTGATTGTCCGCCGTGCATTCTGTGCACTTCGCGGACAGGGAAGGCCTTGGCTAAGAGGTCAGTTTTGACCTCCTCGGGTGTGATTTCCACCGGGATGCGGCGGATTACAACCCGGAGTTGACGTTCTTCCTCCAGGGAGTACGTGAAATATTCTAGGTTGCTGTCTCGGAGCAACCTGGTAAATTGACGGTGTTCGTCCGAGGTGGAAACTTGGACGCGGATACCGTTGGCCGTGTTACTGGCCTGGGTGTAGTGGATGCGGAGTTCTCTCAGTTTCTCTGAGAGTTTTGTCCAGACCGATTTGTTCTGGACCGTGACGGGGGGCGGGCGACGCGCCTTTCTGCCGGCAAAGGTACCGGCAGGCGCTGAGGGCGCTGCGGAGCGGGGGGCGTGGCTATTGAGCCCGGTTTTTTGCGCCTTTTGTGGGCGGGACTGAGTCTCCGGAGACTCGGGACGCGAACGCGGTGCCCGTTTGGCGGGCTTGTTTTTTTGAACGAGGGTGAAGCCCTCGTTGTCTGTGCGTATTGCCGTGTCCATTTCGATGGACTCGGGTTCGGGGTCCGAGCTAGCGGGAGAGTAGCTGTCGTTTGTTGCTACAAGCGACGGTGTCTCCGCTTCGGGGACTAGAGAAGAAAATTGATTTTTAATCGGTAGCGCAGAGGGCGCTGGGGTTGTGGCTTGAGTTCCCGGGGAACGCGAGCGCGACGATGGCCGTTTGTACGGCGTTTGACGGTGAGCGCGGGGTGCCGTTGAGCGGGAGCGCGGGACGGACTTCTTGTTCGTCGCGTGTGGCGCGGCGGGGTCGCTTGTGGGCTCGGTGCCCTGAGCGATGGCAATGGCAACGGCGGGTTGCTCGGCCGCGATGGCCCTATTATATTCCGTCCAGAGCGACGGATGCAGGGTCGTTGCGAACGCTTTGAAGCGTTCTAATTCAGGGTTTGCCATTCCGGCGGTGGCGGTTGGGCGGGCGGGGGTGAAGTTAAACCTCCCTGCCGGAGTTACACTTAGCTTAGTCCATAAGTCGTATAAAGCAATTATAGAACCTTAAATAAACAAATTTATATACGTCTTGACTCTTTATCACTAGTTTTTATCAATATTATTTTATCTTAGAGCTATATAACATATGTCTGTATATCAACACGATATCATGTGTCCACGATAAAGTTTAACAATGAAGATAAATAAAATGAATGATCACTTCAATAAGTCACCTATAAATATCGATATATTAATTTCGGCTGTCTATATTCACCGCAGAGGGAAATGGATTAAACTTTTATTACATTACATCTACGGAATACGCTTGGCATTCTTTGGAAGAGTCCTTTACCAATTAATCCCAATTAATAGAGGCCCGTCAGAGAACATTTTAATGAATTAGTTTTAATAAAATTAACCATCAATGCATGTATATGCAGTGAATTTCATCACGACATCGACACGACATTTCATCATATCACGACCTCGGTCCTAAGTCCCTTGAATTTAAAGTATACTTTTAGAGGAAAATTATTTGGCTATAGCGACTTCGGATGTAACGCCGATTTCGGGTATAGCGACTAGTTTTAATGGACCATTTGTAACAAGTTTCTAAAAACCCCTTAAATATATTGCGTCCGAGTCATACATAGATAGATCGACTCAACAAACAAACACACAAAGGTTCATTTATAGAATCATAAACCTTTCTTTTGATTAAATCGACAGACATTTGTAATAATACGCTTTTGTTTATAAATGTTCAGATAGGTAAACTTAAATCTAAGAATCAGTGTATTTCCAGATACGGCAATTAACGTATTATACGGTTTACGGGCTGTAAATTATAAAAAATACGGCATACGGCATCCATTTCAAAGCCGTATAACATTTGTATGAAATTATACGGCCGATATAAAATCGTGTAACGTGTAAAAATTTCTACGTGTAACTGAACGCGCTAACGACTCTTTCTGGCTAGTGGTTCCCCTAATCTGTACTCTGTAATCACAAAATAATTGAATTAATGTTTATACGTTTATATAAATATTATACGAAGACGAACAAATTTATTAATATAAAGATATACTGTATGTTTTTATACTATTTTGTAAGCATTTAGTATAAAAACTTGGAATATATGGCCGGTTTTTTTACTTTTACCCTGAAATACGGCAATTTTTTTGGTTGAATTACCCTACGCGACCCTAAAATTGACTTGGAACAACACTGCTAAGAATCAGTTAGTCAGTAATTTTTGGTGTATTGATTAGGGCACGTTAGCACAGAAATCTAAACCTAAACAAAGCAATACTAAAGTTTTTTTTAAATACCGCTGTGTAAACTGTGTACGGTTTTTATTATGTAGACATTAGGCAATTCGGCGGCTGTATTGTCTGGCAATAAATATTGTTTTCGTTCTTTCTTTCTACCTATTTATATAGCGACTATTGCACATAGCGAAGGAATTATAGTGGTCCCTTCATCGTCGTTCCAACCAAAATCCACTGTAGGTACTTGTTTTATGTAGTATATTAAGTTAACTTATTGTATAAGTTATTAGTATATTAAGTTGTATAAGTTAATGAAATAAATATACTTTTTTATATTACATCTATATTTTTTATGCTCCCAGGTGCTCAAAGTTCGATATAAATTAAAAAATATATATTTTCAAGTTTCAAGCTTGTGTCTTAATATTGACTCTTGTCTTTTCGCAGTTTAACCTTCCTATCTAAATAACATGGGGAGGTTTGAGCATTGAATAATTCATTTTTTATTCCGGACAAAGTAAGGGCCAGCGACCACTTGCGGCACATCACGACAGTGGGTCCTTCAGTATCCCTACACTGACGGTAACTATGCCGCGACTTCCTTAGGTATGCCGAGACGTCCTTAGTTTATGAACGACGAGCGCGGATCGCGGGCTCCGTCTTGCCTCAGTATCCGGAGGGATGCCAAAGCGTGCTGAAGGCTACCAACACGGTATGGCTATGCTTACCGCATCGTTTTTGTAACCACGACCATTATAATTGAAATTCCAACTTTAACATGATGTAATTATCGTCTATTATTATCTATTACTTGATTTATTGCCTTGCCGCTAGTGAGCGCCGGCCCTAAGTGTAAAGAAACAGTAATATAAGTATATAAAAGAAATAATAATATAATGAGAAATTATAAAATTAAAATCCAACTAAAAGAAAGAATAAACAGACACTAGAACAAAGTTGCACAGATCACGGCCCGCGGGTCGCATGCAATCTGTCGATGTCTGTGCGGCCCGCCAACGAATTAAAAGAAACAGCGAAAAATAAAAGCAATGTCAATAATTCTGTGTGGTGTTGAGAGCATAGGTTTTATGCTCTACAAACTTATTAACTCAATGCAATGCTATTATTCTTCTAATAAAAAATTATAATGTCAGTAGATTATTTTTAACTTTTTATTAGTGGCCCGCATTTCGCTCATAACATACATGGACTGCTAAAAACATGTAATAGTAATATGTAATAAATAAACAGTAATTTCTTACATAACAGGATGTAAACGTCATTATTATCATTCCGGGTTTTTACAGGGATGTAGTATCCACTCTCTGTTACTTACTACCTCTACCTATTCCGATCTATGGTGATTATAGATAAAATAATGTAAGACTTACAAAAATTATAAATATTAAAAAAAATACATGAGAAATCAAGAGAATCAAGAAATATAACTAAATACTTTGATAAAAAGTACATAGGATTATATCAATCTCTGAAGCAGAAAATAAAAATATAATTATATTAATATTTATCGAATACAAACATTAATCAGTTATAAAAAAGTTAAGTTAAAATTAGCTTAGTTAATACGACTAGCTGTGACCGCGAGTCCGGTCGCGTGGACTACAGATACAGAATGCTGTCGATCGAGCGCACGCGCAAATTGTGCTGCGTATTTCGTATGTTACTTTATGTACTTTTTATCAAAGTATGTAGTTATATTTGTTATTGATTTAATATTCTATAACCTTACCAGTTAACATATCTATGGATTATAGAAAAAACCACGTAAATCGGATTAGTAGTTTTGCGTGAAAAGAATATAAACGGACAGACGGAGAGACGTTGAGATTTATAATATGTATAGATACATACTAGCCGGTTTTTGTAATTACTTTGATAATAGTTAAAGTTTCTTAAGGTAATAGGTAAAGTTTATCGGTAAGCGGCAAGGAAAACTTAAATTAATATTATGTAGAAAACCAGTTTACCTAGCTATGATGTATTTAGACAAATATATATAATATAATTTTTAAACAATTTATACACCTATATACAAGTTATTGATATTTAAAAGAAATTCCCCTCCATAATCAAATCAAACATACTTTATTCGAAGGCACTTATATGAATGACATAAACATTACCACCGGTTCGGAAAACATTCCAGTCATCGAGATCAGCTGGCATCGGAAGAAACTAGACCACTTTTTTTTTTAATAAAGACAAGCAAACGCGAGGGAAATACGCCAAGGCTCGATTACCTCAACAAGTACCTATTAAATAACTTGTCTGTAAAAAGATAATGTAAACAACATAAAAAGTACATAATATAACATATTAATTAATATATTTTCCGTGATATCATTTCGTTCATTAATTCTAATTGAATAACGCATCCAAATAAACATACCATTTTCCATGTTTTTATTTTTTTATAAATTAACAACTCACAACACAGATTAAAATATGTAATGTTTTTTTTAAATTGCAAATTTGAAATTGGAACGCAAATACGAGCGCTCTCACGTAAATAAATATTCTCACTGGCTGTTTGTGCTTGTCGTTTGGAGGCGCGGCCGGCAGCGTTGGCAAGCCCACGCCACAATCCACCTTATCGGTTATCCTCTTATGACGTATCACGTATTTAAATAGCAATACTTTAAGCGAAACAATGTTTTTTTTAAGACAATTTATATTTTAATATCATTCAAGTTGACGTCATTTGTGACTAGTATTTTTGTTTTGTTGTAAAATATCTTTGGTATTGTATATACATATAATTTTTAAATTCAAGGTAACTTTATAACCTTCGATGCAAACATAAAATTATAGGAATGTTTTAATTCTATGATTATAAGTATGTTTGGATATTACACAGATTTATAATGGTATTTATTATTTAACCAAAAAAATAAAAAGTACAAATTTAAAATTGCATTTATTACTCATTTTGCAGAAGTTACAAATCAAACCGCTGATTGATATGTAAGATTATTCGAATATAAAGCATCAGTAAACGTTTAAAGTACGTTTAATTTTAGGACACATGGCTATTAATTCCCCCTAAAAACTTCAATCAATCCGGCCACACCAACAATATAATCAATATTTATAACTATTTAATAATTGCATAGCATTGCGAGTAGGTACTTAATTTTGACCAATTAAAACGATTAAATTATTCAGCAATTCAATTTGAAAACACGATATTGAAAACAAAAATAGTTTTAAAAACTA